>OZ023199.1:10425352-12825352 GCA_963995505.1 Hypericum androsaemum | reverse complement strand
CTGGCGGATTCACGGTTGATGTCAGCGGTCAACATAACTTTTTTAATGACCATCTTACCCTTTCAATAAATAAAAAAATTGGTCATCCCCTAGCTCACGCCCGGACTGGCTGAGCTTCCCCAGAATCGGTGGTACCCGAGGGAGGAAGAATCAGGCAAGACTAACGGGTTTATCGGCTCTATGACCGGGATAAACGATGTCGTCCTGAGGTCGAAGATCTCGACATGCCAGTAGCTCTTTTCCCGCTGGCGAGTGGCCACAGCGATCTTCTCCCCGCCAGGAAATGCCGCCGGAGTGAAGTAGAGAACTCAAAATCCACCTGGTAAACACTCCACCAGCCGTCATCCACCTGATGGTGGAAGAAGATGGCAGAATCACTCGACCACGTCGGCCATCTGCCTCACTGTGAGACGATATGTCGTCTCTCAGGGTTGGACACTTCGAAGACCATAATCTCCATGTGCAGCTCGTGAAACTCATCATCCCATGGGGGGTCCCACCAGAAGCAACGGCAATGAACTTCCCGGAGGGGGAAACAGACGGGCTATAATCCATCGCCCCCGACGAGGTCAACCTGATGGGATCGAAGTCATTCTCCTCATTGTTTAGACTACAGGAGTAGAGCACAGACCAGCTCTGAAACTGACGACCGGGGTCCTCGTAGACTGAGATAAAGTATAAGGTGTTGTTGCAGACGATCGGTCAGTCGTGGAAGTGGCTGGAGGGGGCGGACAGGAGGGGGACCTGCTTGGCATGGCTGGGAGAGGTGAGGTGAGGTAGATTCTGGGATACTCGGTTCGTTCGGAGACGAAGACGACAGATTTGTTGTCATTCAGGAATTGGGCATTAAAGTTGACTCGGACGGGATGGTGTCATTTGCGGTGTAGATGGAGAAGATGTCGAAGACGTACGTGTGTCTCCCGACGGTGGCGAAGATGACAATTTCGTCCATCAGTGTTTCAAGGAGTGAGTATTAGCGAGAACCGGCGTGAGGTAGGGGATGACCAATTTTTTTATTTTTTATTTTTGGCGAAAAGAAACTTCATTACTCAAAGAAACGAAAAAGTTATAAGAAGGGGAAAAAGGAAACGGGAGAGAAGCCAAACACACAGGCCGAATAGAAAACTGTAAAATAGCAAGCCTATCGCCATAAAGAAGAACTCGACCCTACAAACTTGAGGGATAGTAAGGCCGATGAAGGAACCAATAATCTAAAGCGATCATTTCTTCTATTTCTTTGCGTTCCTCTTCCTAGCCCGCGGGGACAAGTTGGAGGAAGACGGGTAGGAGTACCCACAACAGGGGTAGTCCAGGGTGATAAATCAACTGCTGTGCATCAAAAGTCCACCTCATACTCCAACAAACGTAGATCCTTACTGGCAAAGGTAGTCCCAGACTTCTTCCTCGCTTGAAAGCGAGTGTTCTTGGCAGGTGGTAGATGAAAGTCCTCCAAGTCCGACTGTGAATCTGCCTCATCTGCCCAAATGTTCTTCATCTTCTTCGTAATCGAACCCATGAACTTCAACGAATCCGGAAGATCATCATTGTCAGAAAAAATAATGACCTCATTGCCCTCTTGACCTGGGATAGGCATGGGATCTATAGCAGGTAAAGCAGAGGTGCTGCCCAGAATAGATGGGGACGGTCCCTGTATTATTGGAGTTCCCTTGCCATGGAAACCCGGCTTCAAACCCTTATGCTTGGAGCCCTTAGAACCGAATGAGCGAGTAGGTAAAACCCCGCCCGCGGCAACATATGCCGCCTTCCTAGCCTCAGCCTTTGCCAAATCCTCAGGAGACAATGATGCCAATAACTCAGCCGAGGAAGGGCCATTCTTGCGCCCCTTTTCCTTGCCCGAAGCTGACCTAGACTTAGAACCCGATGAGTCAGTCACCTGTGAAGCCGATGTCAACGGCTCTATTATAATCGGGTTTAAAAACACCTGACATGTATCTTGAGATGGAAAAACCTTCTCAATCATTACACCACTATCCCCCTCAATGTTATTTGTACTTGGCACTGGAGACTGCTCAGGAACTTCATCAAGCACCAGCAACTGGACCAAATCAATCGAATCTATAATCTGACTTGTACTTAATGGAGAACATTTGTCACCGGGCAGAATTTCACCCTCTTCCCTTGCTTCTTCACAAGGAACATTGACAGCGTTAGCCGTGGTCGCAATAGCTCCCTTGGACAGGGGCAAAATCACAGCTCCCTCAAGCTGAGCGTCATGCGATACAGCCACCTCCAAGCCCTTCTCCAAAATTGCAATAGCATGATTGCATCCCAAAATCTCGACATTCCTTATTTATTGAAAGGATAAGATGGTCATTAAAAAAGTTATGTTGACTGCTGACATAAGCGGTGGGTCCGCCAGGGACCAAAAAGTGCTATTATTTCAAACTAGAAGGATCGAGAAAGACTTTTGAAAACTGTAAGGACTAAAAGATGAGTTTGTTCAAATACCAGAGATCTTAGGATAATTATCCCTTATTTTGGCTTAACAAAGAAAAATATGTTATAAATTAAGTAATAGATCTCGAAATTCGAGTCATAATAAATATGCTAGTGTTAAATTAATGTTGGAAGAACTTTTCGCTATTTAAATTTGACCTAAATCAATACTTGATTAATCAGTCTAATGAACGAATACGAGATAATTTTTTTAAAGGCAAATTGCGCTCCGGTCCCTGGCGAGGGACCTGAGAGATGCATTTTTTTCAAAATAGGAGGACAAATGTGTGTTTTCAGAAACTGTAAAGACTAAAATGGAGGTTCCGTCAAGCACTAGGGATCGGAAGACAATTTGTCCAAAAAAAATTATGAAGTAATAGGTAAGCCATGTTTTTTTAATTATAGCTACATTTCGTTGACTTGATCTTTTCACATCTTCCAACGTAATTGGCAATTAGATGACTCCAGCTTACACATAAATTAATTAATTATCCGCCGCCAACTAAGTTACAAAGAACAATAATAATTAATGTGTCGTTAAATATCAAGAAACAAACACTCAACTTACGATGCAGTCGTTCTTATTTAATCAGGTCTCGAGTTCGACTCTTTAAAAATGTATTAGTGTTAAATATTTGTTGAGACAATTCTGATATTTTTTAAATTTTAACAGTTATACTCTACTCAGAACTAGGTTAATCGGTCCAGTAAACCGAACAATTATAAACCAAAAAAATGTATCACGAGATATCAAGCGATTCGGAACGATTGCATTCTTTCAAACTTACATAGTCAATGATCAAATTCAGAGTTAAACGCGGCATTGAATGTCACTATATTATTATATACCAAACGTGTATAATGTCTCCAATTATATACACGTATAATGTCTCCAGTTGTTGAATTGGAGCAACATTAAATTAGCCCTCGTCAAGATTTAGAAAATCTCCGCCCGAAAACTGTATTTTTATTACAAGTGAACTTCGTTAATCTAAACAAATTAATGAAGGTCAAAAAAGTGAAAGTCCGAGAAAGGCTACTCAAGACATATAAATGTATTTTGGTTTAACTCTAAAAATAACATGAAATTTTGATTACAAATTCCTGAAATAGAATTGGACTAAATTAGCTATTCTCAAATATAATCGAACAGTGAATGGTTTTAAACTGTTTTTAAATTTAAATGATCATTAACTTTTTTTCAACTTTTTTTTGTACAAAGGAATAATTCTATGTACAGCTTAGCATCTTTAGGTGGCTTGTGTATGATGACATTGCTATTAGCTTCGGTTGATCAATGAAGATATATGCTTTACCCATAAACAAATCATTTAGTTTAATCTCTTCAAAAGTTTTAAATTAAGTCAAAGTAATAATTAAAACACTTGATTCTTGGATTTTCTTTCATTATTTAATTGAATTTGTAACAACCGCCATCTAAACAGAGTCGATGGGCTGAACAAATTAAATTTCGTACATCAACTCTACCGCTATGGGCTGACCTCTAACCCGGTCTTTATAAGTGCAATGGAAGTCACAGTTCCAATCTATGGGATAGGTCATTATATTATATACCCTTACCCCAAGTGTTACCCTGTTGCGCGATTCCGATGTGGTACAGAAAGAATCAATCCACGCAAAAAAGAGAGAGACTTTCTTGTCCAAACGTTATGGAAATCTTGGCGTCCACCACACACTCTGATGCCTTGGGCCTTTGTTTCTTATGGGCTTCGGCCACTATCCTCTTTTCTCCAACTTCCATCAAAGTTGGTCACTTTTTAAAAGACTTAATTGTATCTTGAATTTCTATTAATTTGTCTACCGGAGATCTGAATGTTATATAGTATTAAAATTAAAGTTGACATTTCTTTTGAACATTATGAATTTAGATTCGGATAAATATATTTTTTATTTGCAAAATTTGAATCAAAAGCACGTAAAGAAATAACGTTCACTACGGACAAACTATCAATGATATAAACTAGTTTTTTTTTTGTTTTAGAACTATTTGGTATCCGGCCCACTGGGCCGACTAATTCAAATTCGAGCCGGGTAGGACCTTTGAAAGGTGGCAACGCTCTCCTAACAAGTATTTAACACTATTGCGTTTCTAAGGACTCAAACCCGATACATTGGTTAAGCTAGAACAACTCTCTCGCCAGTTAATCTAAGTGCTTGTTGGTTGATATAAACTAGTTAAGCTTGTAAGCAACTCGAAATATGCAAATCAGAAAGTATACTCAATTTTCGCTGCTTAATAATTATCAAATTTAAAAAAGGGATAAGTTTATTTTTGTACCATGTGCTTTCACCCGTTTCGCCTGGAGTATCATGTGGTTTTAAATTGGTATTTTAGTACCCTATGGTTAACCTCCAATTTTTTGGGCAGGTCCACGGTAGCTGCCCATCCAAACCCGCTCAAAACGACTTCGTTTTGAGACTACATGGAAGACACGTGGCAATAAGGTGGCTTAAGTTAAAGCCGACGTGTGCTATAGTAAATTACATAATTAGTCCCAAATTATTTAATTTTTTCCAAAAAATATTCTACTTAAATATTAATTAACTAAATCAATTCGTGCACCTTCTTATTATTCTTCTTCTTCTCCACTTCAGAAGAGGACCAACCCAGTCAGGCATCTCCTCCCTTCTCCACCTCGGACCACCTCCTCTCCTCTGTCTTCTTCTTCTTCTTTTCTTGGGGGCCTACGCATCAAGTCTCCGACTTTGTCCATTTGGAGGCAACAGAAGAGAAGGCCCAGAAGCTTCTCTGTCTTCGCCATGTCAGCTGACTCTCTCTCTCTCTCTCTCCCCCTCCTCTGCTCTTCTCTTCTTCATCATCAGCATTTGAATGTGCTCTGGCTCGTTGGTTTTTTTTTTTAATTTCTCATTGGAGGAAATATATTTGTATCCTGGCTTGTTGGCATTTGAATGTGTGCCGACAGGTTCATATTGCTGCTCTGTCGCTGGTAAATTCGCTAGCATTGAAACTCGACGAGGGTGCATTTCTTAGCCATGGACAGGGTCTGCTGGGTGAACCGGTGCATGATCTGGTTTCAGAGGAGGGACGGCGGAGTAGTTTGGTCGAGGAATATCTGGTTGTTAGTGGTGGTTGTTCTGTAGGGAGATGGTTAGGGGAAGGGGTTGGGATTTGTGTTGTTGGGGACGACGACGCCGTTTTAAAGCATGGATCTGCCCAGAATCCTCATCCCGCCGTTTTGAATTATGGAGTTTTTTAAAATTATAAATAAATTAGGGATTAAATATGTAATTTGCCACATTCCACATCAGCTTTCACTTATGAAAGCTTTCACCACGTCGTCTCAAAACGACGTCGTTTCGGGCGGGTTTCGACAGGCAGCTGCCCTGGACCTGCCCGAAAAATTAGAGGTCAACCACAAGGTACTAAAATACCAATTTGAAACCACATGGTACTCCAGGCAAAACGGGTGAAAGTACAGAGTACTAAAATGAACTTATCCCTTTAAAAAAAAGCATTAATATTTAATGAGAATTGATGCATACAAAAATACATGTTTCCTCACTGCCCAGAGACCAAATACGGGATCATCGTCTTTACATACCAGATGACAATATCAGACGATCATGATCGGATAATTGAGAGTTGCAAAGTGAACAAGGAATGAATTAATTGAAGTCTAAGGAATGGAAAAGATATCATTAAAAAATTTGTTTTCAAGGAGAAAGGCGAAGTCATCACTTCGAGTCTAGCTAATTTGAGAGACTCCTCCGTGAGCTGCCTCATCACTTCTCATATAGCACAATTAGGGAGCCCTAGCGGGTCCCTCATCCGGTAGAACAGTTCCACGGTGACAAAAAGGGTATATATCTTCTAATTCCAGAAAAAATTCGAGACAATGCCAATAAAATATAAAATTTTAAAAATAATCTACAAACTGAAAAAGTGCAACTGTGCAAAAAATATATTACTAAATATGAACCAAAACATTATCCGACATGACTACTTATTGTCGGCCGCCTCTATGGGGATAATGATCGGGATAATTTTATGATGATAATTCTATACTATGTTACAATGTCATATGATCATGGGCAACTGTGAGCGACAAAGTGGACAAGATCGACAAATTCGAAACCACTTAACGGTGCAATTGTCATGGTAAACATGTTCGCATGGTGTTCGAGCCACTCTATTCCCGGATACCATATTGTCCAAGCACACTCAGCATGTATTCCCGACCGCCCCTTCTTCAACCACGAACCTCTCCAACTTCTTTATGGACTCCTCGGCCGCCGGGACGGGCCTAGTAGAAGCCTCTTGGGATGAGACCACCAGAACCGCGTCGAGATCGGCGGTCGCCTCTTCAGTGCCGTACTGAAGCAGGAAAACAAATTCTTTAACACGGAAATTTACACCATGCGCATTGGCGCTTTTTGACACCCTCGACCTGGCGCGTGTAATGCACGCACCAATCGGAAAAAAAAAAAGATCGCCCACGTGGCATTTTTTTTGTTTCCTTACCTATCTACTTAGTAAAAATACTGTTACAAACAGTGGAGGCGCCCTGTTGTCAGATGAAAAAGGACATATTTGGAATAAAAATTATATATATATATATATATACAAATTCGGAGCAAGTTAATTTGGAATAAGTTAAGCACAAGGAGACATGTTTCTTAAGGTGATGTTTTCTTGGTGAACTTCTACTAACGAAAGAGTCCAAGTTTATTTATGAACGCATCTCGATAATATATTTTAATCTTAGGACTTAAATGTATAATTTTTTAAGTGAATACAAATTCTTAAGGGTTAAATATATACCCGAGAAAAGTTACATATGATAAGACACATATCGGTTCTCTTTTACCGAATCATGGATGGATCGATTGTTATGATCACGGTCTTAACCACTAGTTTAAACAATTTTTAAATTAAATCGGCCGTTAACTTTACTTTTAAGACTTACATTCCAATTTTTTAAGAGAACTTAATTCTTTAAATGCTTGAATTAACTTTTATTAATCCCAATGAGAATGATTAGCCGTTGATTGATTTGTTATTTTTAATAATTGTTGGCTGTCCCATTTATGGGTCTTGTAGGAGTCAATGGGCTTACACTTTATTTAGGGATACGTCTGGGTTCAGCCGCGTTGTGAGGTGGGCCTTTGGGACCCTTGTCCTTACTTCTACGACGGTGTTTAATATGTTTTGGAACAAGAAAAGGCTTCGACTTCTCCATCCAAATCAAAAGAATATTATTGCCGTGATATTAGTCAATTCTAAAGAAAACAAAAAAATATCTCAAAATCAGAAAAAAAAAAAAGTCGAGACAATGCCTATTAATATCTCAAAATAGGATCCGCTTACTAATTAATTCCCAGCCAACTGGTACCCCGATGGAATTGTTAATACCGGACGATCGTGATCATTAGCGGGCAACTGAGAGGGACCAACTGGACAAGACTTGCCCTTCTTCAACCACGAACCTCTCCAACTTGTTCATGGACCACTTCTCTTTGGTCCATACGACCCCCGCGGATCGGAGCTCGAAAACGATAAGAGAGGGGCCTCTATTTGTAGAACATTCGATCATTTATTTTTGTAAAAATCCTTGAATTCAGAGGGGAAAAAAAATCATCTTTTATAAATAAATAAATAAAAATACCTAAATGAAAACCTGACACTTCCCAACCTTTGTTCAATGTACCTGCTTATGGCAAGAGACTAAATCTAAAGAGAAATTTTATGTTAACTTGTATTGTGTTAGGAGTACAACCCTCGACATGCCTCGAATTCTACTGTTCGGCCTTGAGTGAGATACCCGATTCGCTCGTGGTGTCACCAATGGCTTCGCATGCCCAATGTCAAACCTACCCAACACCTTTGACGTGCACATCCCTTTAGACAACCATAGCAAGGCCCAGCTAACAATGCTTCTCCGAGACAACCATGGCTCCTTGCCAACCACGCCTCCACGAAACAACCATAGCTTGCTATCCATGTCTTCGCGAATCTCAACTACAATCAAACCATCCATGTCAAGCCTTTGCTCTCTCATACGAACCAACCTCATATGACCTGAGCTTTTTCCCAGTTCATCAGACCCATTGATGTGACTCCACCTACAATAATATTTCCCACTATTTCCTTTCACCTTTCATCCCTACCATCGCATCCTTCTCTACCTTCATTAGCCTACCTCTATAGGTATCACAGTTATAATCCAAGGTCCCTAACAAAAAGAGATTACCAGGATGCATTGGTCTTGATGAGACAGAAAGCCAGTCACCATCTGACCCGTCTGAACATGTGGCCATGGTTGTGGATGCAGATCCCTCCTCGTTGTCTTGATCCCCAGTTTGTCTTGGATAGTCCCTTTCATGCGCCCTTCTCAGCACTTGAAGCCACTTCCATTAAACTTCTTTGACTCCGACCTGGATCCTCTTCCACAACCCAGCTGGTGGCTCCTCATCCACAACCCAGCTGGTGGCTCCTCATCATCCGCCAAGCACAAGCGAATCTTCGCTACCGCCTTGGCCACCAACTCTTCCCGCTCTTGCTCCTCCATCTTCTCGGACTTCTTCTTCGAGAGCGCGATAACCATCCCTTGTTGCACGAGATCCTTGACACGCCTTTGCCATAACCTGAAATTCGATGAACCATCGAACTTCACAAAAGCAAACCTCGTGCCGTCCGACATTCTTCAATCTTAGCTCTGATACCACTTGTTAGGAATTCAGCAACTAGAGAACAAAACGCGCAAAGAACACAGACACAAGAGGTTACGTGGTTCGGCCTAATGCCTACATCCACGGGGAGAAAGGAGAACTTTTATTGATGAGTTTTCGAGCCACAAAGCCATACAAAACCTTAGGATAACATGCCTTTATATAGAGGCAAACCCTTGTTGTACAAGTAACCTATCTAGGTCTAATTAGGAGTCCAAAACCTAGTCAGAATAGGAATAGGAAATAAGTCTTTCCTATTTCTCGCCATCCCAACATATTGTAGGCAAGACATGGTCATCACATTTGTAGAATTAACAGTTACTCTGAGGCGTGGTTCTAACGATCTTGATTATTAAAGAGGAAATCAAGAATCCTAGAATTTGGGGAAAAGGGGGAGAGAGATACAGAGAAGATAGAGGAAGAAGAATGAAACGCAATGTTCCAATTGATATCGAGTAATATGACAAGAATACTCTTACACTATCTTTCATCCGCTGTTTATACTATGATCTATTACCCAATGATTGCTGACATTATTTACTAATATCACTTTAGTACCGGGTATGTTACAGAGTCTAGGACAAGCATATTTGGAACTTGTATTGAAATCGTGCAGGTATTCAGTAGGCGATAGATAGAATTGTTTTAACTAAAACGATCGAAGCAAAAAACCCGTTGTATAGACAAGGTTTGATCGTGAAAGTTTTCATAAATAAACATTTACTTATATGGAAAAAGTCTTGTTATATTTCTGTTCTAAAAAAAACTAAAATCAACGATTAGCTAGAGAAAAATTGTCAGAAATGCATTACTACCTTGCGATTCATATGTTGCGTTCGATAGTAACATGACTTAGAATGCTTCTTTTTGAAAATTGAATCATATTAAAAACATATATATGGCCATATAAACAATTAAAATTTGTATGGTACAAACAAAGCTGAAAAAGTGACTAACAAATTGTAAATGTCAGTCACTAAAATATTATGTCATTTGGATCATACATTACTTCAACTATGTATGCTGATTAATTTTCAAAAGATAACCAATAGCGATGTGAATAAAATATCATGGTTAACCAACAACTATGTAAATATAATATTTAATTTTTTTTTTCGGAATAACCTTTAAGTTAGTGTACAAAGCATTATATGAGCAAGATAGCAATATTTTTTTTTTATAACTCTTTTTCTAGCTTTGCAAACGCACCACCAGCAGACCGCCGCCAGCAACGTGTACCAAACTTGCTTACTTAATTTTCCATGCACCAAATCCACCCACAAGTCTAGGAAGTGCAAAATATAGCCTCCAATACACCAGCTAACCCCTGCCAAACTTACCAACAAGTCCCAAACCTTTGTTACAAACAGGCAGCGAATGAAGAGGTGGTCCGATGTTTCATACTCGCGCCTACAGATCGGGCATACTGATACAATGCAAGTTATCTCTTGTCTTTACTCGACCCTGCAAAGCCATTCCTTCTCTAGCTATTCTTTGATTTTAGTTATTTTTATAAGAACTAAAATACAAGTAACCTATTCCTTCTATTTAACTGCTTTGTTGACTAAGTTGGTATCTGAATATCAAATTAATTAATCTATCATCAATCACTCTATTTTCTAAAACATTCTTAGATTTTACCAACAAATAGAACAATTAAAAATCCATATTAATTAACCTACCATACCTATTTCCTTAAAATTTATTAGATATCACAAAAATAGAAACAGTAATTGCTTGTCAATAAATAACAATACCCGCAATGAGAATCTCAACGGCAAACTGGGTGTTCCCCACGAGGACGGATTGAGTGGGGACTAATAAAAAGTTGTCCATAGGTGGGGACTAGATTTAGAGCCCTCAGATTCGATTTTTTAAAAAAAATTTACATCCAATGGTCAATAACTAATCAGGGACATTTTTGACTTTTTAAACAAAAAACTAGGTTAAACCAACTATCTCTCTTCCTCTCTCACCCTCTCTTTCACTAATTAAAAAATCTCTCCCTCTCCCTCTCTCTCTCTCCTCTCTCTCTCTCCCCCCAAACCAAAGAACCACCCACCTCCGGCACAGGTGTTGGCGACGGATCTGCTGGCCGAGTCCCGTCCGCTGCTGCCCGGCGTCACCCCGTCGTCGAGGAGAGAGAGAGCTCGGCGGAAGAAGAAGGAGCCGTCAAGGAGAGAGAGAGAGAGAGCTCGCGGAGAGAGAGAGCTCGGGGAGAGAGCCCACGAACCCGCACCGTGCCTAGAGGAGACGTGCTCGCCGTCGCTCGTCCGTCGCCTGGAGTACCGCCGTCGCTTGCTGTCTGTGAAGAAGAAGAAGAAACGACGGAAGGAGAATACAGTAGTAATATTAGTTTTCTACGGTAGTGATAATGGTTTTCTATAGTAGTGATATTGGTTTTCTACAGTAGTGATATTGGTTTTCGCCTGTATGATATTGGTTTCAGTCGCTGATGATATTGGTTTGAGTATGTATTAATATTGGTTTTCAGATGTAATGATATTGGTTTGAGTACGTACCGATATTGGTTTTTGTCTATACTGATATTGGTTTTACTCTGTACTGATATTGGTTTCAATCGCTACTAATATTGGCTTGAGTATGTATTGATATTGGTTTGAGTATATCTTGTTATTGATTTGATTACCTATTGATATTGGTTTTAGTACATATTGACATTGGTTTTAGTCTGTACTGATATTGGTTTTCAGATGTAATGATATTGGTTTGAGTACGTACTGATATTGGTTTGAGTACGTACTGATATTGGTTTGAGTACGTACTGATATTGGTTTGAGTACGTACTGATATTGGTTTTCTATTGTATTTTTCGTTCTTTGGTTTTTTGAGTTTATTTAAAAAATAATAATCTGGTAGGTGATAGAATTTTTGAAATTGACAATAATTTAATGAGAGAGAGAAAGAATCCCTTCCTATTTTAACGTGATATTGGTTTATTTATTGTTTTTACCTTTTTAGTCTTTCCATAAAATGTGTGCCAGCTAATTTTCCATCTCTCCTTCTGTTTTTATTAGTTTTCCAATTTTACCCTTAATTATTTTGTTAATACCTAGATTGCCACAATCTTCCTTTTAGTCCCCAAATTTGGGGATTAGCCTTGTCCCCATAGAATCTGCCCCGTTTCCCACTATCATCGAAGTTCGTAACCAGTTTCTTTCCTCCTCACAATTGTTAACTTCAAACATCCATATAGAGTGATTTAACCATTTATACGTACCTTAATTCCCCTATTGACGAACTCCATTTCCGTTGTCGATATTAGAATTAACGCAGCGTCTACTTGCCGTTTTTTAGTAGTGTTCTCGTGAATCGAGATCAATTCTCCAAAGGGAGAGATTAGTTTTTCAAAAAGAAAAAATCTTCCGACCGAACATTCAAGGTAGCTCGGATGATTTTCAATCAAGTACTCCTTTTGTCGGGACTAAAGCTTGAAGAAAGTAATCGTGATTATAATAGAGTATTTATCGTACAGAAACTCTTCTCATGCACGAAGTCAAACTGTCCTCGAAATAATCTACTCGTAAAATAGCAATGAAATCAAAGGCTATCCAATTAGTAATAGATTTTGCTGGTTTTAACGTATAATTAATGAGTAATTATATGTTAACCTAATTAATTAATAAACTAATTCGTTAATAATAAATTACTTAATTGTTCCGTCATAGAACATGTACTTATGAATGTCCAATAACTGCCTCATCTCATCTAGGAATCAACTTCTTGACTCCCACTAAGGTAAATACCCGTGTGAGTGGGCTACTTCTCTGTCCGACATATTTCATAAATAACTCATATTGCCAAATAAAACTCCTTTATTCCAACTAATTGGATTACAAATGAAACCTTCGTAAACCCAGTGACTTAACATGTTTCTCAAACACTTCTCGAGGTAATACTTTAGTCATTGGATCTGCGACCATATCTTTTGTAGATATGTATTTCATACACAGTTCTTTATATTTTACTAAACTTCTAACAAAGTAAACTTTAATATCTATATGTTTAGCCCTGCTGTGGAATCTAGGATCCTTAGCATAAGCTATAGCTGTCTGGTTATCACAGAATAGACTCACGGGCTCTGTCGAGTTGATTAGGGAGAGATGGCTTAAGAATCTCTTCAACCATACCGCTTCTTTTTATTTCGCTTACATTATTGACAAGGATACACAGGTTTGCTTCTTATTGCTCCATGAGATAGCACCCCCGCCCAACAAGAAAATAAATCCAGATGTAGACTTTTTCTTGTCCACGTCGCCTCCCCAATCAGCATCAGTGTAGCCACTCAGTATCAGGTCACGCCCTTGATAGCACAAGGAGTATTCTGCAGTAGTGTTCAAATATTTCAAAATCTCTTTGACAGCCTTCCAATGAGCACTGCCTGGATCAGACTGATATCTGCTTGCTATCCCAACAGCATAGCAAATATCAGGTCGGGTACATAATATTGCGTACATCAGGCATCCAACTGTGTTGGCGTAAGGAATCTTCTCCATGTCTCCACGGTGTTTAGCTATTTTTGGGCACATGTCCTTACACAAATTATGACATTTAACCAATGGGACGTACTTTGGGTTACTGTGATCATATTTAAAACGTTCTACTACTTTGCGAATATATATCTCTTGTGAAAGAGAAACTATCTTTTTTAAACGATTCTTTGAAATCTTAACTCCGAGTATGTAATCTGCTTCACCCATGTCTTTCATTTCAAAGTTGGAAGATAACCAATCTTTGATTTTGACAAGAAATCTCACGTCATTTCCAGCTAAAAGTATGCCATCAACATATAAAGTGATGATGACAAACTTCTTTCATGATTGCTTAACATACACGCAATGATCTTCGTCTATCATTATAAAATCATGTGTCATGATCGTATTATGAAAGCGAATATACCACTGTCTAGACGACTGCTTAAGGCCATAAATTGATCTATTCAATTTGCAAACTTTGTGTTCGCAGCCTTTTTGATTGTAGCCATCAGGCAGAATCATGTAGATTTCTTCATCCAATTCTTCATGGAGAAAAGCAATCTTTACATCTATTTGATGTAATTCTAGATTCATGTTAGCAACCATAGCTAAATTGACCATAATTGACGTAAATCTAACAACATGTGCAAAAGTTTCCTCATAGTCTATCTGAGCCTGTTGTTTGAACCCTTGGGCAACCAAATGCGCTTTGTATCTTTCGATACTGCCATCTGCATTGCGCTTAATTTTGAGTATCCACTTATTCTCAATTGCCTTACGCCCCCTAGGTAGGTCGACCAGATTCCAAACCTGGTTTTTGATCATGGAAGACATTTCTTCCTCCATTGCATTTATCCATTCAGTTCGTTTTAGAGATGACAAAGCTCCAGATACATTCTTTGGCTCATCTTCATCCTGCAGGATGGCAAGAAGAATTTCACTTGGACCACCAAATTTCTTTAGTGATACTAAGAACGCATAAGTCTTGCCTTCGATATCAAATCGTCGGTGTGTTATGCTAGTTCTGCTAGACCTACGGTATTCCCAGTTTTGATAAACATATCTCATATATTCATCATATCCAGGAATCACACTCCCATTGGGTGAAAATACCATACTCCCACTGGAATAAGGAATTATCTCCCTTTCAGGACTCAGATCACGACCTTTCGGATGATTTTGAGTTAAAAAATCTCTATCTTCCTCCTCAATTCTCCCACTCGGAAGAAATGATCCAAATGATTCTGGTTCATCTGTCTCATAAAGGGTAAGGTCATTACTAACCTTCCTCAACTTTGGAAATTCATTCTCCAAAAATGTGGCATTGCGTGATTCAAATTTTGTTACGTGTTCATCGTCCAATTCACCCACGAACACGTACCCTTTAGATACCTCTAGGTATCTTATAAAGATACTTTTTCTATCTCTCGGTCTTAGTTTACCGAAAGTACTTGAGGTAGTACAGACATAGAATGCACACCCCCATGACTTAAAATAGGATAGATCGTGCTTCCCATTTGTCCACATTTCATAAGGAGTGGCTGTAACCGACTTGGAGGGGACACGGTTTAGAATGTATGTGGCAGTCAGGAGCACATCTCTGTAGAATGATATAGGTAAATTTATCTCTGCCATCATTGATATAACCATGTCAAGAAGGGTTCTATTCCTTCTTTCAGCAACCCCATTTTGCGGGGGTGTATAGGGAATAGACAACTGATGTTCAATTCTTTTTTCAATGCATAGAGCTTTCAACTCATCTAAAATAGTTCGTAAGGCCTTTATCTCTCTGTCCTTCTGATTCTCAACAAAATACATGTATGTCATGAAGCAGTTTAAGGCTTTAGACTTGTGAGAAATTAGGTATATCAGACCATATCTAGTATAGTCATCAATGAAGGTGATGAAGTAATATGCTTCATGCCTTGCTCTCACGTTCATTGGACCACATATGTAGGAATGGACTAATTGTAGTGGAAATTCGGCTCTAGTCCCAGTACCGAAAAGTTTCCTTGTGATTTTTCCTTCTAGACAGGATACGCATCTGGGTAATATAGATTTCTCTACATTTCCTAGTAGTCCTACCTTAGCTAGACGGTTAAACGATCCTGACCGATATGGCCTAGTCTAGAATGTCACTATTTAATATCATCTTCCGATGAGTTTGAACTAGTGACTAAGGAAAAACTTTTACAATGATCAATATCCAGAATCAAAAAACCTTCTGATATATATCCAAGGCCAAAATAGGCATCATCCAAATACAATCTAACAGTGTCATCCTTAAACGACAACCGAAAACCTAAAGACATTAAGGCCGAAACTGAGATCAGGTTCCTTCGAATGTCTAAAGCAAATAACACGTCATGTAAAAGAAGGACACGACCACCACGAAGGTGCAATTTACAAGTGCCCAGGCCTTTCACATCTACACATGAGTTGTTACCGACAAAAATGGTTATTGCTCCAGCTGGCAACCGCCTGTATTCAATGAACGAACAACGACTCTAGCTACATGGTCTGTCGCTCCTGAATCAATCACCCACATAGAATGTGACTCAATTAGAAGGGTACAAGAGGATACGTACAACTAACTCACACTTGAGTTTAGGTGTACCTGATTGGGCATTTTGTAATCTTTTGCAAAATGTCCCTTCTGTTGACAGTTGAAATATTTCACTTTTGAAATGTTAAACCACTTTTTTTTTAGCCTTGGAGCCATCTAACTTGGTTCCTAGGTTTTCAGCCTTTGAAGTTTTCTTACTCTTACCCTTCCATTTACCTTTCTTCTTTTTCCCACCACTCCCAGTTGAACAAGTCGAATGGGCTTCAGGGTGGGATTTCATAACTAGGAGGCGATCTTCCTCCAGCTCAAGGTGTCTGGTAACCTCATCAAATGTTACCAAATGGTCAGAATTGGTAAGATTCATCTTCATCTGTTCCCAACTTGGTGGTAGGGAATGGATGATAGCTTGAATCTGCTGCTCGTTGCTAAGTATGTGATCAGCCTCTGCTAGTTCACTAATCATGTTAGACATCATTCTCAAGTATTTTCTCATGGTAACCTCCGGACGCATCTTAAAGGTGTCAAACCTTATGGTCAAAGCACGCACCTTTAACAGTGAAAGCTTTCTGAATTTTTGTTTGAGAGCGTCCCATAACTCTTTTGTGTTGTCATACACGTGAAATTATCGGGTGACATCATCCATCATCGAACTTAACAAAATCAACCAGGCAATAGTGAATATAAGCTTATATGTCTCGCTTATGTTGAGCAGTTGTGCCTTCTTCAGGCTCATCCATTGTCACATGTATGTGCTCTAGAACTTCTTGTTCCTCAAGCACATATTGGATTTTCATGCTCCAGTTCTCATAGTTTTCACCGTTGAGTTTTAACTCACGGTTTAACTCAGTTATGATAGATCTAGAAGTAACTAACATTTCTATAGGGAATTTTTAATATGTGAATATATTAGAAATTTGATTTAGCAATATGATTCAATTTACTAAACACGCATAACTTTTAACGATACGAAGTCCTCGATTAACCTCAAAATCGAAGTGGGTCGAGGGCATGCTTCCCCTCACCATTCAAGTATTAATTTTAAACTTCAACCGTTTAAAGTTCATTGATAGTAAACTCAAGTTCATTGGTAGCAACTAAACAAATATCTTTGTTTAATTACATGCATCACATATGCATTTGTACATTCTAAGTTTACACGCACATGCATAAAAAAACTCAGACAAGGTCTCAACCTGTTGTACAAAATTTCCACAAAAATAACATATGTATATGGGGACAGGCGATCCGGTAGGAGAATCCAGATACATGTCTGTATCCGAGTCCAAGGATGATCCTGTGGGGACTGGGTGCAAGGACGATCCGAAGGAAGGTTTCAAGTTCACCACCGGAACTGGGATCATATCCATAATCCAGAAGATCAGGAGCGGAGAAAAATTGTAATAGTATTCCTTAGCGAGGTAGCGGTTCAGGACCAAACCACTTCGCAACTCCAAGACGGGAGGAGGTATCATCTCTCTGAGAAGACCCCTCTCATCGAGGTAGTGGATCAGACCATAGAGGGCATCTCTATGGGTATTGATCTCAGGTTCCGAGAAGACGCACATATCTTCTTGGATATTCAGTGTGACCAAGAGGTCTCGAAACATGGAGGGCCAGTCCTCTCCATAATTATAGCCTCCGGCCCAAATGCAGTCTTGCATCTCCCGGAGAACAGCCTCGATATTCTCAACGATGACATACATGTCATCCTTAAGCACTCGCAGCGGTAAACAGCGCTTCAGAACCTTTTGTCGAAGTTCCGTTGCACAAAAGTTTAGATACCTCTTTCCAGTAGCCATCGAATCTTGTATTAATTGCAAGTCAATTCTGGGTTAATTCTCATATTCTCCCAAAATAGGACTGAAAAAACTTATTTTTCAATCTTTTGATGATCATACTATAGACCAATCCATATGATATTAGTTAAATTTAACATATCTCGGAACTCGTTCTAACATATGTATATTTTTTTATTAAAAATATTGTTATAATTTTAATAAACCTAATTGACAAAAATTTCTCAAATTTTTATCAATTTATTAGATTTTAATTGAATAAAAACTGATTTTATCCAATTAAAAGAGAAAACCCAATATTTTTAAGTCCTATTTTGACTTAAGTCAAAATTAACCATAAACCGGGTTGGGTCGAAACAAGAAACCAGGCCAATTCGTCCAGTTTTTTAATTTTCTTGACCCGAGTATAAATATTTTTGGTAAAAAATTGCAAAATTACAATTTTGCCCCCCACAGTTTTTTTCCTTTTCCTTTCTCTTTCTTCTACCGCGCGACCCGAAGAGCTCCAAAATTCCGGCCACGACCACGGCACAATTTACTGAGAGCTTGTGTGTTGGATTTTGGGGGAAATTGGGAGGGACATCTGCCATTAATGGAATTCGCCTATAATAACAGCTTTCATGCGAGTATTGGAATGGCTCCTTATGAGGCCCTGTATGGCAGAAAGTGTCGTTCGCCCATCAGCTGGAATGAAATAAGAGAGAGAGAAACTTTGGGCCCGGAGATGTTCAGGGAACTAACTGACAAGGTACCAATGATCCGAAGCCGAATCCAAGCGGCACAAGATCGACAGAAGAAGTTTGCAGATCAACATCGCAGAGAAATAGAATTTGAGGTTGGAGACCATGTATTTTTAAAGGTATCACCTACCAAGGGAATCCGAAGATTTGGAATCAAAGGAAAACTGAGTCCACGTTACATTGGACCCTTTGACATAACCCAACGGATAGGAAAGTTAACTTATCGACTGGCTTTACCTCCGATTCTGGCAGGGGTACATGATGTATTCCATGTGTCTATGTTACGAAAATACATCCCGAGGGAGGGGCAAGTGGTACAAGATATCCCATCAGAGATACGTCCGGATGTGAGCTATGAGGAAGTTCCTCTGCGAATTGTCGATGTCAAACTTCAACAGCTTCGCAAGAGAACGATTGAGTATGTCAAGGTGCAATGGAGTAATCACACGGAGAGGGAAGCCACTTGGGAATTGAGCTCTGAAATGAAGGAAAAATACCCTTACCTCTTCGAAAGCTCAAGTAAGTTTGAGGACAAACTTTATCCTAAGGGGGGAAGAATGTAAGAGTAAGAAAACTAAAGTGAGAACTTTATAACAGTTTGGGGAGCAAAGGGTAATTTTCCTTAACTAGGGTTTTTGGCCTCAAAAATCTATATAAATAGGCTTGTAGGCTGTCTGTGGCCGCCCAAAACTCACATCCACGGATTTCCTTCCTCTGTGAAGGTAAGGAGCAAGATCCGGCTTGGAAGGAGGCGCCAAGAGAGGACGTGACCATCGGAGAATCGCTGGACGAGGAGGGTAAGTCACTAATCCTGTCTGATTCTCGTAAACTCGATTTCAAGTGATTCCTGCTATGAGTCACGTATTTGCCTCCCAAATAAAAGGTGGAGAAGACGAATCTGTGAGAGGACGAGTTAGTTCAGAGGGAGTCTCGGACAGATCGTTGGATTAGGCTCGCCCATATCAACGTCAGGTAAGTGGGAACTTTGTTACCTCATAGATCGAGGGGTCTAGGTCTCCTGAGATGATTCGTATCTCAGGCTGGAACATGTATGGCTTGAGTTCGGAGTCTGGCTTAAGCCGACCCCTCCATCTAACAATAATCTGTATCGATATGTCTGATTGTTCTCGAAGTTCGAACCTGTGTGATATGTTGGAAATCGTAATGCTTTGATAAGTCCTGATTCTGTGTGTTTTGCAAAACTCGAGTTATGATATGTTCTGTTATGCGTATGATAAGTAGTCGGTTAGGATAGTCGGTTAAGATAGTCGGTTAAGATAGTCGGTTAGGAAATACTCGTATGGATATGTATGCTTCGAAATTGAGATGTGCTTAGTTGGTTAGATAGTCGGATAGGATGTCTTTCGATATGCAAACTGAAATCGTTCTTCCTGTGTTTCGTTTAATTGGTATCATTCCACTTACTGGGTTTATCAACTCACCCTAGCTGTATGTGTTTCAGATCGTTCAGGTGGGATCCGAGAACGGGAGTAGAGTGAGTGAGTGCATGCATCATCACAGTTTCGGATTTCCAAATGTTTTTATTTGTTTTGGTTGTTTCGGATTTTGTGTTGGATAATCGTCCCATTTTGTAATAAAAGTCTGTCGCCTCTATTTCCGGGTCGCGAAAATTTATGGTATCAGAGCCGAAAAAAAAAATAATAATAATTTCAAACCGCTGCTGCAAAAAAAATGATTTTGTTCATATATAGCATTACATTGCATTTCATGTAGAGAAACCACCAAAAACCTCAGGAAACAACTAGTGGTAAAAGGGGGGGTGCAAATCATTTTGAAACCATGGTTTTGGTGTGAAAATCCCGTGAAAATCCCGTGATTTTGTGTCAAAAACCACCAAAACTTTGAATGGCCATAACTTTTGACTCACTTAACCGATTTTCTATTATAACCACTTTTCGGAAAGGGAATTTCAAGATCTACAAACATTCTGGCTATGCCAGAACGATCGACTTTGGGGGCCTAATTCGCAGCCATTTGAAAGTTACAGCCATTTGAAATTTTAGGCAAAAATTTCAAGTAGTTTTCGTCAAAAATTTTGAGGTAGTGTTGAAGTTTTCGTGTTCCTAGGGGTGAAATAGGTCGTAGGGAACCCCAGGAAGGGTAAGAATACAGGTTGTGATTAAGGAATGTTTAATACAAATTTGTGATTGAGAATCTGATTGTGATTTTGTGATTATGACTGTCATTTAGTGATTCTGATCTGCGGATTAGGGATTCGTGACTCTGAGAGTATAACTGTGATAAGCGCTTAGATTATAATTGTGTTTATGACTATCAACGTGGTAATGTGATTATTCAGATTATGTGAATATAATTTTGTTTAAGAATAGAAGCATGATGGAGATAACTGTTAGTGATTATAGAGTTATATTGTTAGTGTTAAGTGTCTGAATATATTAGTGATGTGCACACATCAGGAAACAAAATAATGGCACCGACGACGAGAGCTGGAGCATCCAGGGGGTAAGGGCAGCAACCGGCAAGGGAAATAGGGCCGGAACAAGTTGGGGGCCATAATGTGATTCCTGACCCTGACCACGTGGAGGATGCTGTTGTTAATAATGCTGTCGTTAATAATGCTAGCATGGATGATGACATCGGGGATAATGAATCAGCTAACGGTATTCCTGCTGCCCCTACCAATGCTTCTCCTGCTACCCCTGCCAATGCCCCTGCTGCCCCTGCCAATGCCCCTGCTGCCCCTGCCACGAACCCAGCAGGGTTGAACGTTGAGGGTGCACTTTTGCAGATTCTGACCCTTTTAGTTCAGCAACACCAGCAGGCAGCCCCAGTCACGCCACAGCCTGCACTCCAATCGCAACCCACCGTTGGGGGTTATCAAGAATTCCTGAGGGTTAAGCCACCCCCTTTTGATGGTTCAGAGGACCCGATCCAGGTAGAGGATTGGGTGGTCGAGATGGAGAAGGCATTTGAGATCGCCAACACCCAGGGCGCAGAAAAAGTAAAGTACGCTGCCTATGTACTGAAAGGCGACGCTCGTAGGTGGTGGGAAACTCAGGATAGGATTCGTCGAGACAAGAGGACAGGGAAAGTAGCTGAAGTAGAAGTGTATGGTTGGGAAGACTTTCTGAGAGATTTCAGGGGTCACTTTATTTTGCCAGCCAAGAGGAGAGAAAAGGCACGAGAATTCGACCAGTTAGTGCAAGGGAACCTGACTGTGACAGAGTATGATCGAGAATTTTCTAGACTCTCGATCTTCAAGTCGGCGACGGCGCTAGACGAAGATACTCGAGCTAGAAAGTTCGAGGATGGGCTTATAGATGATATCAGGAATCTGGTGGTGCCTTTCCTCCTACCCACCTATTCGGATGTACTCCACAGGGCACTGGTGATTGAACAAAATTTAAAATCCTGCCAAAAGAAGACAGAGAAGGAACAGGCAAAGAGGAAGATGGGACCGGATGTGGGAAATCATTATGCTGAATCAACTAAGAGATCTTACAATCCACCTCCTGCTAGAAACTTTGGCCTGTGGTGCGAGAGATGCAATCGTTCGGGCCACACCCAGGAGCAATGCAGGTAATTGTAGTATTACTTTAGTCAACTAGGAGACTTGGAATACAATATGTGAATTTACCACATATTTATTGTAGGTGGATTTCTGGAGCATGCTTTAAGTGTGGTAAGATGGGGCACCAACTGGCATCTTGCCCTGAAATGCGTGCACGGAGTTCAACCGCAACAAATTCCAGTGGCCGATTTGCTCCAGCCTTAGGGAAGCCGCCACCACCGCCGCTGCCACCACCGAGAGCTCCGGCACGAGTGTACGCCCTCAATCAATCTGAAGCTGGGCAACATGGAGATGTGGTGACAGGTAAATCTCCACACAATTAAGTTACATGTATCGCTAGGAAAATGCCATTTAAGCATAGGACTCTGTCGCAGGTAAATTTTTAGTAGCTGGATTTCCTGCGAATACATTATTTGATTCTGGAGCAACCCATTCTTTCATTGCTGATCACTTCGTGAGGAGACATAAATTATTGACATATAGTTGTGAGGAGGAGTTGGCAGTTACCACTCCACTGGGGAAGACCATTTTTGTAAACCATAGTTGCGACTGCGAGATTCTTATAAGTGGCCAGCAACTCAAGGGGCATTTCCGAGTTATGAGAATGATGGGCTTCGACGTTATCCTGGGGATGGATTGGCTGGCGGGACAGTATGCCTGTATTGATTGTAGGTGTAAGTCTGTTGTTTTTCGACCCCCAGGAAATGAAGAGTTCATGTTTGTAGACGCCAATGTCAAAACCCCCTTGACAATAATCTCTGCTATAGAAGCAAGGAGATTGGTGCAAAATGGTGCGGTAGCCTACCTAGCTACTGCAATGGATGCGCGGACCAGGACTCTATTGGATCAGATCCCTATTGCTAGAGATTTTCCAGATATTTTTCCAGAAGAGATACAAGGGATACCACCAGATCGCGAAGTGGAGTTCCAAATCGAACTGAGCCCTGGGGCGAGACCTGTATCTAAAGCACCTTATCGCATGGCCCCAGCGGAACTAAAGGAGCTAAAAGTGCAGCTGGTGGACCTATTGGATAAGGGATTCATCAGACCAAGTGTTTCACCATGGGGTGCACCGGTGTTATTCGTAAAGAAGAAGGACGGTTCCATGAGGATGTGTGTGGATTATCGGGAGCTAAATAAACTCACTATTAAGAATAGGTACCCCCTACCCAGAATTGAAGATCTGTTTGATCAGCTGAAAGGGGCAAGAGTGTTCTCCAAAATAGATCTACGGTCGGGCTATCATCAATTGAAGATTAGGGATGAAGATGTGTATATGACGGCTTTTCGCACTAGATATGGACATTATGAGTTCCTAGTGATGCCCTTTGGATTAACCAATGCTCCAGCAAAGTTCATGGACCTGATGAATCGAACCTTCCGTCCATACTTGGATAAATGTGTGGTGGTGTTCATTGATGACATTCTGGTATATTCACCAAGTAAGGAGGCACATGAGGAACACTTGAGGATGGTCCTACAAATAATGCGAAAGGAACAATTATACGCCAAATTGAAGAAGTGTGAATTTTGGCTCGAGAAAGTTACATTCCTTGGACATGTATTATCCAAAGAAGGAGTATCTGTAGACCCCGGTAAGATTGAGACAGTGGTAGGATGGCAGCAACCAAGCACTGTGTCAGAAGTACGCAGTTTCTTGGGATTGGCAGGCTACTACCGACGTTTTGTGGAAGGGTTCTCCAAGATAGCCATAGCTCTAACCAGGCTAACTCAGAAAGGAGTAAAGTTCACATGGAGTGAAGAATGTGAGCAAAGCTTCCAGGAATTGAAGAAGAGATTAGTGACAGCACCCATACTAGCTCAACCTAGTGAAGGAAAGGATTATGTAGTTTATAGTGATGCCTCGAAAAATGGGTTGGGATGTGTACTTATGCAAGAGGACAAGGTGATCGCTTATGCATCACGACAACTTAAGTCTTACGAGAAGAATTACCCTACCCATGATCTCGAGCTAGCAGCAGTAGTTCATGCACTCAAGATATGGAGACATTACCTGTATGGTGTCCGATGCGAGATGTATACAGATCATAAGAGCCTGAGATACATTTTCACACAGAAGGAATTGAATATGAGACAACGAAGGTGGCTAGAATTGATCAAGGATTATGATATTGGGATCCACTATCACCCAGGAAAAGCTAACATAGTAGCAGATGCTCTCAGCAGGAAGAGCCAAACGGGTAAAGTGCATACGACACAAGAAGGATTGATACGTCAATTGAGAAGTTTGGGGGTGGAAGACTCTGAATGTTCGATCGGCTTAGCGGCAAGTCTGGAATTGGAGCCCACACTGCGAACTCAACTAGGCGAAGGACAACGCAAGGATGCAACTCTTATCTCTCTTAGACGGCAAGTTGAACGAGGAGAGCTAGAACATTTTCGCATTGGAGCTGACAATAATCTGTATTACCATAACAGAATATGTGTTCCAGCAGCCAAAGAATTAAAGAATAAAGTATTGGAAGAGGCTCATACCGCCCGCTATGCAGGACATCCAGGAGGGACTAAAATGTACCAAGATCTCAAACTTGATTTTTGGTGGTCCGGTATGAAGAAAGAGATAGCAGATTATGTAGCCAGTTGCATGGTATGTCAATTAGTCAAGGCGGAACACCAACGACCAGCTGGTCCCCTTCAACCATTAGAGATTCCAGAATGGAAGTGGGAAAAGATTACAATGGATTTTGTGACGGGACTTCCAAGGAACCTTCAAGGTAAGGATGCGGTGTGGGTAGTGGTTGATCGCCTCACCAAGTCAGCACATTTTGTAGCATACAAGACAGGTATGTCTATTGAGCAAATGGCAGAATTGTACATAAGAGAGATAGTACGGTTACATGGAATTCCAATGAGCATCACTTCTGATCGAGACACTAGATTTTTATCTAAGTTTTGGGGCAGCATACAGAAAGTAATGGGTACAAAATTACAATTCAGCACAGCTTTTCACCCACAGACGGATGGACAATCTGAACGGACAATTCAGACGCTAGAAGATTTACTGAGAGCTTGTGTGTTGGATTTTGGGGGAAATTGGGAGGGACATCTGCCATTAATGGAATTCGCCTATAATAACAGCTTTCATGCGAGTATTGGAATGGCTCCTTATGAGGCCCTGTATGGCAGAAAGTGTCGTTCGCCCATCAGCTGGAATGAAATAAGAGAGAGAGAAACTTTGGGCCCGGAGATGTTCAGGGAACTAACTGACAAGGTACCAATGATCCGAAGCCGAATCCAAGCGGCACAAGATCGACAGAAGAAGTTTGCAGATCAACATCGCAGAGAAATAGAATTTGAGGTTGGAGACCATGTATTTTTAAAGGTATCACCTACCAAGGGAATCCGAAGATTTGGAATCAAAGGAAAACTGAGTCCACGTTACATTGGACCCTTTGACATAACCCAACGGATAGGAAAGTTAGCTTATCGACTGGCTTTACCTCCGATTCTGGCAGGGGTACATGATGTATTCCATGTGTCTATGTTACGAAAATACATCCCGAGGGAGGGGCAAGTGGTACAAGATATCCCATCAGAGATACGTCCGGATGTGAGCTATGAGGAAGTTCCTCTGCGAATTGTCGATGTCAAACTTCAACAGCTTCGCAAGAGAACGATTGAGTATGTCAAGGTGCAATGGAGTAATCACACGGAGAGGGAAGCCACTTGGGAATTGAGCTCTGAAATGAAGGAAAAATACCCTTACCTCTTCGAAAGCTCAAGTAAGTTTGAGGACAAACTTTATCCTAAGGGGGGAAGAATGTAAGAGTAAGAAAACTAAAGTGAGAACTTTATAACAGTTTGGGGAGCAAAGGGTAATTTTCCTTAACTAGGGTTTTTGGCCTCAAAAATCTATATAAATAGGCTTGTAGGCTGTCTGTGGCCGCCCAAAACTCACATCCACGGATTTCCTTCCTCTGTGAAGGTAAGGAGCAAGATCCGGCTTGGAAGGAGGCGCCAAGAGAGGACGTGACCATCGGAGAATCGCTGGACGAGGAGGGTAAGTCACTAATCCTGTCTGATTCTCGTAAACTCGATTTCAAGTGATTCCTGCTATGAGTCACGTATTTGCCTCCCAAATAAAAGGTGGAGAAGACGAATCTGTGAGAGGACGAGTTAGTTCAGAGGGAGTCTCGGACAGATCGTTGGATTAGGCTCGCCCATATCAACGTCAGGTAAGTGGGAACTTTGTTACCTCATAGATCGAGGGGTCTAGGTCTCCTGAGATGATTCGTATCTCAGGCTGGAACATGTATGGCTTGAGTTCGGAGTCTGGCTTAAGCCGACCCCTCCATCTAACAATAATCTGTATCGATATGTCTGATTGTTCTCGAAGTTCGAACCTGTGTGATATGTTGGAAATCGTAATGCTTTGATAAGTCCTGATTCTGTGTGTTTTGCAAAACTCGAGTTATGATATGTTCTGTTATGCGTATGATAAGTAGTCGGTTAGGATAGTCGGTTAAGATAGTCGGTTAAGATAGTCGGTTAGGAAATACTCGTATGGATATGTATGCTTCGAAATTGAGATGTGCTTAGTTGGTTAGATAGTCGGATAGGATGTCTTTCGATATGCAAACTGAAATCGTTCTTCCTGTGTTTCGTTTAATTGGTATCATTCCACTTACTGGGTTTATCAACTCACCCTAGCTGTATGTGTTTCAGATCGTTCAGGTGGGATCCGAGAACGGGAGTAGAGTGAGTGAGTGCATGCATCATCACAGTTTCGGATTTCCAAATGTTTTTATTTGTTTTGGTTGTTTCGGATTTTGTGTTGGATAATCGTCCCATTTTGTAATAAAAGTCTGTCGCCTCTATTTCCGGGTCGCGACAGTCTGCCACGTGGCAAAGCTACCCCTAGCTTTGTCGCATGGCGCCACGTCAGCGTGCCATGTGGGCCGCCAACTCTGGTCGCAGCTGAGTCAGCGCCGCGTCACGCTGACGTGGCCTTGGGCCAGTCAACGCGGGTTGACCGGCCCATTCCGCACAACATGTGGGCCTGATGGGCCTGGGCCCAATCAAGCACAATAATAATTGCGTGATTGGGCCTAGGGTCCAACAGATTTGAATGTAATAAAGAGAGCTTAGTTCAAGCCTTGGAGATAGTTTGGAAGAGACATGTTTATTCTTAAAAATGTGCGATAGTGCTTGACTTTATTAGAAGTTTAGAAAAATCTACTCGTAAATAATGCTTTTTATTTCCAACTTGCACAATCTGAACTCCCGGGACTAGCAATGGATTTTCGAGGCTCGTAATGGAGGAGGGAACGAGGAGAATACAAACAATGAAAAGAATCACACCGACTCAGAGCTAATGAGATACTAAGCTAGTTAACAATTAATGCTGGATTAAATATGATAAATACAATTAATGCTGGCAAAAGAATATTCACTCGCCGCCACTGAATTCGATGCCTAACAACTGGTGCCAATCTCACCTATATATAAGTGCCATTGATTTCATATCTATGAAAATCAAGATTTCTTCCTCTTTTTAATAACTAAAATTTATTTATTTATAAATTATATTTACCCGAATTTCGTTTGTGACCGTTGACTTCAAAAAATCATACCACGATAAAATTCAGTGAAAAAATCGTGGTAAGTAAAGAGCATCTGTCTTCCTATTTGAATACCGATAAGTAAGAATTCAATTTCCATACCAAATTTTAAACAGGTTCAAATTCGAGTATTCTAATTAAGCATGCGGTGTTACCTTAGGTGCAGGTTAGTCCGTAATGCTTTTTTCGTATATCTTAATTAGCGAGTTATTCAGTTCGTGAAGAATTTAATATTCTCGTGATTACTAACTGAGAGTTGATTTCGGAAGAATCATATCCCAATAATATTTTGCATCTTGGGTCGAATTATTTGTTGTCCTTAATATCCGGCAACAAATTATATCCCCTTTATTTGGAAGGATTTCTTTAATTCTGATTTTTTTTGCCGTTGCGGATTTTAATTCGAGGTTTACACCAGAGGCATAGGTTTCGCATTTCCGTTGCACAATAATTAACTCAAATCTTGTTGTTGATATATTAGTGGGCCAAAGTACTCACACTTTAAGCTTTATGGTCATTAAATTAAATACTCCATTGTAATTACGCACGTTTGTAGACACTTCTAAGAATATACCACAGAAAAAATTGTTCCCGGGTTAGTAGTATCATGTGATCTCTCAAAGTCATTAGGATGGATAATTATTTGTTGGTAGAGTTAATATCATATTCGATTCGAATCTGAATTAGTAAGTCCGATTTGTGTTAGTATATTATTATTGTTCGTTCATCTTTCTTTATTTCTTTTAATTAAAATCCTTTATTGTAGTCAACTTGAGCATCTATATTTAATCCCGAGTGTACATGTGTTACATAATTCCAACTGAATATAGTTGTCACGCTATTTTCAACTGAACATAATTGAAATGATTCGCTTCTTTTCTGGTGAATATTGATCAGAATGGCGACCGGTCCAGATGGTGTGAAGAAGAGGAGATGGAGGGTCAGCAAACAGGATTTCCTCCCGGAGGAGTCATTCCAGACCTGGGGCAACTATGTCAAGGCGTTGGCCAATACCAGGGCGCGGTTAAAAGACCGCGTCCTGGCTCGGTCCAACGACAGCATGGAGCTCCATGACATGGCTGCTCGCAGCGGGCACGAGATGAAGAAATCGCTCAACTGGTGGGATCTGATATGGTTCGGTATAGGAGCCGTGATGGGGGCTGGGATTTTCGTCCTCACGGGTGAAGCTTCAAAGAATGATGCAGGCTCTGGGGTGGTGATCTCATACCTTATATCAGGTGTGTCTGCAATGCTTTCTGTAATGTGCTACAGCGAGTTCGCGGTGGAGTTGCCCGTGGCCGGAGGGTCGTTCGCCTATCTTCGAGTGGAGCTTGGTGATTTTGTGGCCTACATTGCTGCTGGCAACATTCTGTTTGAGTATGTAATTGGTGGTGCTAGTGTTGCAAGGTCTTGGACTTCTTATTTTGCAACCTTGTGCAACACGCATCCCAACGGCTTTCGGATATATGCTTCGGGCCTGGCAAACGACTTCAACTACTTGGATCCCATTGCTGTGGTGGTATCCATCCTTGTCTGCATCGCCGCATGCTGGAGCATCAAAGGATCGTCCCGGTTCAACTCCATTGCGACGATCCTCCACCTTATTGTCTGTGCTTTCATTCTTGTTGCAGGCCTTACAAAGGCAAACACTGCTAATTTTGCACCCTTTGCTCCATTCGGCGTCCGCGGAATTCTTAAAGCATCGGCAGTGTTGTTCTTTGCTTATGTGGGGTTTGATGGAGTAGCAACTCTTGGTGAGGAGACCAAGAACCCGGCAAGAGATATCCCGATCGGTCTAATCGGATCGATGTCCATCATCGTGATCGTCTACTGCGCCCTTGCTGCAACACTCAGCCTTATGCAGCCTTACAACATGATTGACGCGGATGCGCCGTTCACGGTGGCATTCCAGGCTGTAGGTATGAACTGGGCCAAATACATAGTTGCCCTGGGAGCATTAAAGGGCATGACAACAGTTTTGCTGGCCAACATCCTAGCCCAAGCTCGGTACTTCACGCACATTGGAAGAACACACCTCGCTCCACCGTTCCTCGCCTCCATCAACGAACAAACCGGATTGCCTATGAATGCCACGATCGTGATGACCGTGCTAAATGCCATCGTCGCGTTCTTCACCAGCCTTGATGTTTTGGCAAACCTTCTCTCCATAGCCACTCTGTTTCTTTTCTCACTTGTGGCTCTTGCACTATTGGTGAGGCGGTACTACGTCGCTGGCGAGACATCCGACGCTGATAGGAATAAGCTTGTTGCCTTCCTGGTGATGATTGTGGGATCATCAATCGGCTGCGGTGCGTTCTGGGCGGCTAGCGATAGCGGGTGGATCGGGTACGCTGTAGCTGTGCCAATCTGGTTCTTATCCACACTTGGACTGCAGATCTTTGTAAAACAGGCAAAGAAGCCTAAAGTTTGGGGTGCACCATTCCTGCCTTGGTTACCATCTCTAAGCATAGCCATCAATGTCTTCATCATGGGATCGATCGACAGCTCGTCATTTATCAGGTTCATCTGCTGGACAGCCATTCTGATGGCCTACTATCTCCTAGTTGCCTTGCACGCCTCATACGACGCAGCCAAGGAGGCACAAAAGGCAGCAGATGCAACCATCAACATCGAAACAGGTACTAACATACCAGAATCAACCTGAAGCCTAACGGGTCCGATCGATGTTCAACTCCGAACGGATATGCCTTGATCTCGTTTCCTTGATTAAGCCACTAGCAAACCTGTAGATAGTCTTAGTCTTGAATCTATGGCTTTATGTTCAATGCTTATTACAACTGCTCCTCCTTGAACTTCAATGTAATGAATGTATCCTTCACTCGATGGTATACGAAATTTCCCTTCGAAAATATATGCACTTCAATATCACCTTACAGCACACACCAGAGGTTGAAAACAGCAGTAATCCCAAACCTAATGCCACTACGAAACTTGAAAACCCAAACTAACTCACTAGAACATATTAGAACATCTGTATTTTATGCGACAAACTTATCGCTAACACATCTCGACTTATGTTTCTGTTTTAGCACAAAATATAACCGATGTTCTCGACTTCTAACCTGTATCTATGCCTCTATTTTGAGGAGCGAATTGAGTGATGTACTGTTGAACCTTTGAGCAAGGCCTCGAATGACAAGGACAATGACATCTCGTGAGTGTCGGGAATGGACCATCAAATCGACTTCATTTTCGCCGTCCACGACAATCCTAAACCGGTGTTGGTCACTTCGGAAAAGCTCCACCTGCAAATATGACATAAACTGTCAGAAACTACGCCATGCTATATTAAAATGAAGCAATGTTCTAAAGAGGAGACAAACTTACATGAAAAGGAGGAGCATAACTTCCGCGAATCTCCGTTGTTGGAAACGATGTTTTGGAACCTGGCTTTACAACCTTTACTCTCTTGCGGTTCACTTCCAAAATCCGTCTCTCAAGACTTCCCTCCCCAGTAACCTAAAAAGTAAACGATAAACAGTAAGAGGGCGCGAATGTGTCGCCGTCGTGAATAACCATGTCAATATATGATACTAATGAAGTTGCAGAATAGAGGGAATTGAAAAGGGTCACCTTCTTTGAAGAACGGTCTTTATCACATAATGCCTGTTCAGACAGAGAATGAAGTCAGTTGTTTCGGGAAGGCAAACAAACGATAGTGACAACATATGTAGAAGATAATGATAAAGGAAAACAAAAGCTTCACAAAAATATTCACATAGAACACAAGCCCGGATGGTTGAACGATGGTCTAGAATTGCAAAATTTGCCAGAATTACGATCAGGAGTTCAAATGAGTAATTAAACAATCTACCTAGCATACCTCAAACTTCACCGACCCAAGTTCAAGCTTTTGCTTCACTTCCTTCTGTACATCAGGCTCTGCAAAGAAATTTTGCAGCACTAGCTAAAAATATGCAGATTGAAAAAAACAATACATTCACAAAGATAACAACAGAAAATGAAATATGCAAGCAGGAGATATGAACTCCAACAGCGTTTTACACACGAGTCATATGTATACTCTTCAAAATCACGTGAAAATATATCTGTCATATGTATCTGGCGATTATATTAGCATCCTCATCTTCAGGCAAGAAACATCAACTTTTCTAGGGCTTTTACATCGAATACTTCTCGTAGAGCCTACACCCATTGTTCTTAGTAGTTGAAGCCGAAGTATAAAGTATAAAACCAATCACAGAGTTTGCAGTCTTCATTTCGTCAAGCAACAGCTATGTTGATTCTATATGTAGAACCGCTGACAAGATAAAATCACGTAGGAGATCAGGAAGTCAGCTTACCAACTGCAATTGGCTCAGTTGACACAGACACAGGCTGGCCCTCAACACCATCCTCTCTCACTGGAGTATATACAGCCACTAACCTATACCCCACATCGTCAACATTGGCTTCATACATCCGTCCTACCTCTCCTGTTTGGTCATTCATTCAGGGAATCAAATGCATGAAATGACAGATGTCAGACAAGTTTGGTCGGCCGATACTGAAAATGTTATTATGAAGAATCAATGCACATTATATTCAGGCAACAAGCAGAACTCGTCAGTGATTTTAAGAGCCTACCAGGTATGGAGATGAGATCAGGACTTCCAACCATTGATCGAAGCCACTGGATTTTGCTTTTCCCTTCTTTTCCTCCACTGTAAATGCCTCGAACAGCATATAAATTGGTGTGGTAACCTCGTCCTTCAATCTCCAGCTTATTTATTTTTGGAACACCTGAAAATGAAGAGATAAGATGGAAGTTGGTGACAACTTGCTTGCAGAGACGTGACAAGACCAATTCTCATCTCGGACTTCCTAGCTGCAGCTAACTGTGCACTTTGGCGCAAGATAAAAACATGCAACTCAAGCAAGAAAGGGACAAACAACAATCAGAGATTCTTTTAACAAGTAGCCGCCATTTGAAATCGTAATACCTGGCAATATAGGAGCAGTCACAGCATATGCTGGCTCACTCGACCTTCCAAAAACATCTGTCACAACGCATTCACATCTCAAGCAGCGACCAATGTCCTCTAACCTCACCTTGTAAGAGCAAGAATTTTGTGAAACCAATGGCTCAAATGAGTCTCTATCGCCTCTCACGGATGACCAAAACCTGCAGTAACTTCGTGTCAATTCCAAGAGAAAATTGAACTTGCTGAAAAAAGCATTTGGCAGTTCTTAGCAACACATCACCATTGGTATTTGACATCTTTCTTGTAATTGCTCCAGACATGCTGCTGTGTTTCACTCTCTGGCGTCACTGCTATTGCAGTGAGTGTGTGTCCCTCGATAGCCTTTCCACTCAAAGCAAGCGATTCTATTTGTGGAAGCTCTGTAAACAATCACCAATTCATGAGATATTCATTCGAACTAGATCAAACTAAATTATAGACAGGCGAACAATGGAACAAAAAATAGATGAAGTTGTAACAGAGATCTGGCCAAATGAAGTATGTTATAACACACTTTCCTCCTGCTAATTGTCATTTTTTTATGTTCTCGCGAACGTAGTTGTTTAAAGGTTCAGCTTAATTTTGCTGGGTGGCATAAAATTCACATAGAGCAAGTCTGGAGAATTTAGCAAATACCATAGACAAGAAAAGCTTTTGTATCAACAAACACATAACGACACATCACAATAAATATGTGCATCACTAGAACAGAAGAGCTAAACCATACTTCCAGTTATTGTAGAAGGCACTCACCTGGAAAAATAATCTCAGATGGTCCCGACAACTTTAGTTCTCCTACAACTGAATCTGAACGAACTGGTGTATAACTGTGAAACAAGTTCATTACAGTTAGTACCGAGAGTAGTTAATTCCATGTCGTAAGTGTTGTAAATGATTATTTGATCACTAGTTGTAATTTTTTTTATGAAAAAAGATTAGTTGCAAATGTAATCTACTTGACAGGATTCCTTTATGCTAGTGACTTCTCATCAATAACAACGTACAAAAGAATAGATGACGGAGAATATTTACCCAAACAACAAACGGCAACTGTAATCAGAATCGGTGACTTCATAAGTTCTGGAATCTGCCCCATTGATAAGAATAGTCCCCTCCATTGTTTCTCTATACCAGCTAAAGAGGCTCGATCCTTCATGCCCACCGAAGTATTTTCCTTCTCCGTAGTAAGTACTCGAAGATAACTCCTTTACGTGAACGTTGGAAACGACTGGTAGATCTGCAACATAATTCAAGTTTCATGCAACATTTCAGAGAACAGTATCTATGTTCACATCAAGTATATTTAGCTGAATCAATTACAATACAGATAACAATGAGGCAAATGAAGTTAATGGTGAGCTCGAGAATATACCCTTGAGAGGTTCAAGGGCAGCAGATCACTATTAAAAACAAAATTAAGCTACAAAAGATAAACAATAACAGGTTTTACCTGGCTTGACAGGAGAACCAGAGATTGTGACCAAGGGCTTTCCGCATTTCCCGTCTGCACGCATGGGTACCCAGCATAAAGCCAAATAAGCTCCAACATCTTCAAGAGATGGAGTGAAAGCCCTGTAGATTTTAGCATGTTATCCAACATAGTATGTTTCGGTGAAAAGAAACATCGAAGCAGAAGTTTTAGAGGAGCTTACATTCTTTTACCACGTACAATAACATTATCATGATCATCAGATATATCCATCAAAGCAGCACCTTGAAGCTTAGTCTGTGTTCTGTACCAAACATACTCTCCAGAACCTTCTACTCCACCGAAGTATCTTTTCTGTGGAACCAACTCTTTTTCCTCACAGCAATCAGGAATAACAAGTTCCAAACCTACTGGATCCGCTGTTCAACATGGAAATAGGTCAGAAACAAGGAATCAATATTGTTGTCATGGGTAGACCTGTACCCATCTCAAAGTAATCATGTAACATCTGATTAAGGGTAGATTAATTATGATACAAACTGTCAGCCAATCTCCGCTGGCGTCGGTAAATTGTGATGGTGAGCCTGGTAAACACTAGCATGTTGTAAGTATTCACCTGCGAAGAAAACTTACCAGGGACAATCACATCTGAAAGGATGGTCTTTGAACTTCCTTTCACGCCATCTTCCCGCACTGGAGTGTAAACAAGTTCCACGCAATTTCCAACATCCTCTAAACTGACATCTATGAATTCTGTAGAGAAATTTTGATGATCCGGATATTTAATAAAAGGCACAGGCAAAAGAGACTGCATTGTAAATGAAAGATCCTTTACCTTCAGCACTCAGCTTCTCCCTGGCGCCATTACGTTTTACTCGGAACCATTCGTTCAAACAATCGCCTCTCTCTCTAGGCACACAAAATAAGTTCTATAAGTAGGATTCACAAAAAAGGTCGAAAATTGGTTGAGAGATATAGGTCTGATAAATTCAAGGTCTCACCCTCCTGCATATGATGCAAAAAAGCTTAAACGTTGTCCTTCCACCAGTGATCCAAGGAACTCCAATGAATGACAAGTTGGAGGGCCTGCAATTCCATCGGGAACTTAGAAGAGAAAATTAAGACACGGACAGATTCAGGGATTACAAAAATACAAAAGTTTGTACCAGGTATGATAGGTCCAATTTGTTCAGACAGCACAATAGGACCACGAGCCCAATCACTTCTAACAGGCTCACATGAAACGGAGACGAAAGAGCCAATATCCTCAACACAGAGGTTGTAGGTTGCAGCGGTAGCACCACGAATTTCGCTTTGAGTCCTGTGTGGACTAGTCTGCATTAGAATGCCATGTTAAACCATGCTAATCAACCTAGATGAACGAAATCCAAAAAAAAAGAGCAAATTCCAGCAGCAATATATTGAACTTCTTAACTATGACAGATATTAAAGTACCCGGAACCAACGGAAAACTGAAGTCCCTTCGTCTCCTCCCCAGTACATTTTGTCGACGCTTAGGCTAGTTCCTTCAACTGCGTCTCCAACTATCTGTAAAGCGAGCAATCTTGGGCTTCCTGACAACCAAAAACCAATTTTCAGAAGAAATAAACTGGGGCAGAAAGAAAAATGGATTAAAATGTGGTAGATGTAAGACTACGGGAACATTTTTGGAGCCTTAATATGAATCCACCACCATATTGCAATTACAATATCACATCGATCCATACCATAGATGTCCTACTCTTTAAGACATACAATAGACTACTAACAAAAGATTGGCAAGAAAAATCTTGTCCATCAACTAGTGGCAACAAGTTCATACGATGATATGTAAAATTTCTTTTGCAAAATACAATGAATACTATCATAATACGAGGAGGCAAGGAACATTGAACAAGAGCAGGAACATTAAACAAGGATGGGGAGAAGCCGAGGAGGCCACGGGAACATTGAACAAGGACTCCTTATCAAAACGCAAAACAAATAGCTGAAGAATAAGTTCAATCTGGAACGCCCGAGTATTTTATAGAACAAGACACACAAACATTTAAACTTGTGCATGGTTTACTATGCACCTGCATGTGTATAGCAATAGCATGAAAAGTCTAAGAATAGTTGGTACCAGGACGAAGTTGTTCTTGTCCAATACAGATTCTTGGCTCGCCTATAATGCTATCATCGCGTACTGGGATACACTGGAAGGATACGAATTTACCAATTGCTTCCTTACTGACACAATACTGAAGAAGCCCAGAAGCCTCGGGAATAAGAGTGCCAGAGTCTGTTTCAGCCTAAGCATACAGAACAACGAAACAGGTAACACCATCATTTAGCAAGTACAAAAAAAAGGCAGACATGACTATATCTCTAAGCACCAAGAGAAAAGTTCTGCTCCAGAAAAAAAAATCTGATGGAAAACACAACTCAAGTATGTAACAACTGGAAGTACCTTCAAGCAGTAGTTGAAGAATGACCCTACATCTAAATTGGCTAGCTGCTCGACTGTTTCTATAACTGTTCTTATCGTGTTTATTATGATCTTCATAATTTGTCGGCAAACAGAGATTTTTCATAACAGATGGTTTTTTATAACAGTTAGTTTATGTTTTTAATCCTACTTTATCTTGCAATCATTGATTGTGCGAGCAATAACAAGATGAAACACGTCTTCTACTGGAAAGGTGGCAACATACAAAGAAAACAACTCTCTTAAGTGCTCCATAAAACCCTTACTTCTGAAGAAATTCATATCCACTTAAACAACTGATCTTTGCTAGGAAAAAAGCGTGAAAAAAAAAATCGAGTAGTGGGAAACTGAAATCTTGGACCAAGGTGAGAACAGAAATTGTACAGTATGGACGAAATATGTCTGGTCAAAGAGCATACCTCATGAAGATACCAATTGTATATACTTTTTCCTTCGTGACCCCCTATATAGCCATAAGATGCTGTCAGCATGCCTCCTTCAGTGTAGTCACCAGTAATAGCCAAGAAATTGAGGCTAGGTGGGAGAGCTGACAGTGCAAACATAATTGATGAGTTCAATGAGCTGATTTTTGGCTAACGAAACGCTGACATATTTAACCAGAACACATAACTACGTACTCTCAACTTCTCTTTCTGATATAGCATAAACCGGATCCCCAGATTCCCCTTGAGGAGTTATAGGCGTATATTTGGCAACAATGAAATAACCAACCGCTCCCAACGGTATACGAAATGCCTGACGTAAAACTCCAAAGTTAGAATTCCATCAAAATATTTAACAAACGATAATATCTGAGAGAGTTTTTGCCAACAAAAAAAGCAACCTTAGCTATCTTAGCTGTGCTCATGGCTTCAAGTCCATTCTCACCATCCAATGAAGAAGAATTAGTCTTGAACCACTGAACTTCGCTACAACCTTCGGTTCCTCCAGTTACAATTCCGTTCACGGTAACTTTACTGTTTTCCCTCATGTCGCCAAAAATCTTGACGTTTGTTACTTTCGGGGGAGCTACATGTATGGAAAGATAAAATCATGAGCAAGACCAAAAATACGAATCTTACAAGATAACAAAATATAAATCAAGGAAAAAGCTCAAGTGATAAGAGGGTAGCGCAAATTTTATTGTGTTGAAAAGATATAATGACAGAGCCACAGCCTGGGAAAACATTTTTATACCTTGTTTCACCATGTCGGATACAATTGAAACGGTTTCTCCCTCCTGCCCTGAAAATACATGCCAGACACCACATTACTATTTTGTGCAAACAAGATGCAGAAAAACTTGTTGCCATACCGAGAGAGCAGTACTAGAAAACTTTCAAACATGTACATGTTGAAACAAAGGATGAAAAAGCAAACCTTCAAGGTTGGTGGGGACATAGACAAAAGCCAATCGCCGCCCAACATCCTCTTTGGTCAGGGTATACTCGGATGTTCCGATCAAAACTGAAACGAAGTCTCTGTAGAGAAGCACAGAAGATCATGATACAGCAAATACATCTGAATTAATCTAAGGGCATGATCAAAAGTCAACAGAAACAGGAAATTAATTGTGAAAGGGAAAAAATGAAAGAACTGGAACAAAAACATGATGTCTAACTTGTGACCTCCATGAAGCAGGTACTCATTGAGGGATCTTTACAACCACCAAATAGAAGTTCAAACAAACAGAATCATAATAGCAACAACATAACGAAACATATTATCCTTAAAAAATTAGCAATATAGAACCGGGGACTTCTTGACATCAAACTCTATTGAAAAGAGAGATGTTGCACTAACCCGGTGTCCTTGTTCTCGCGCAACCACTCAAACTTGCTGGGGCCTTCTCTTCCTCCAAAGTAATCACCCATGCCTCTTATGGTATTCCCTTCAACAGCGTCTCCAACAATACCAACATTGCGAACACATGGAGGAGCTGTCACGTTGTGGAAACTTTAGTTAGTTACTTGCATCATAGTATTCTTGTCAAAGTGAATAATCGAGAAGTCAGTAAGAGCCAAGCAAGTTCCACAAAGCACTCTTGTCAAAGAAAGAACAACAGAGTATCCTTGAAAAAGGTAACTATACGGAAAAAATTGGGGTGGGAAGAAGATACATTCTAAGCTCAAAAGCACCCACACACCTGCTTTGACAAAATCAGTGTACTTATACTGAGGTTCTCCCCTGGCACCTGCCTCAGTAATGGGTGTGTACATAAAAACCAAACTAGAACCTATGTCATCAAGGGTGAGCTGATACTCTTCATCTTCTGCTCCCCCTATAACCACCGGACTACCATTCCATCTTCTCCTTAGCCAACTGGAGAATGAAAAAACAACAATAAATCTGAATTTTTCTTCATTTTAACTCATGTGATTACGTGCACTTGACGAACACTTTGAAATAGTTAACTACAGCCAGAACTGTTCCAACTTACCTAGCAACGCCTTTGCCTGGTGTCCCGCCACACCATGCAACATGCGCAAGGCCTTTGATAACGTTTCCTTCCACAAGCTCTCCACTAACTTCAAGACTTGCTACTTTTGGAATTCCACTTCCTTGCAAAGTAACAAAAATTTTATGAGGAACCGAGAAAAAGAGCAAGGGAAGCATTTTGGTTAGTCCCATGCATCAGAAAAGATTGCAATGCTATGCACGCAGATGCATTACAAGGCCTTGTCAATCGTAGACCCCGAGCTATTTGACTTAAGCCATGGCCTAAAATCTATAATTTAGTAGCAAGAAACAGGTCCAACTTAAATGGGGGGGCCACTAGTTTATTGATCATTTGTAAATTAGAACATACCTCGTGAAACTCTTCCTGTTACGGCAAAAACAGCAGGATACTCTGTATCCCCAAGTAAGGGAGTACATTGTACTTTTAGGAACTTGTTGATGTCTCCATGCTTTGGAAAGTACACCTATAACAGCTCAGCGCTATCAATGATACAGGAAAAGGCAACACTGATGGTCATTTGCAAGACAAAGTTGCTAGTGTGCTTCATAAGTAGGTACCTCTTCATTGGCATCGGGAATGGCAGCAAAGTTTGCAAGTAGTCTCTCTCCTACAAACCACTGATATCTTAAAACTATCTGCTGATCAACTGTGGAACTGCCACCTTGGGAAAATGTGAAATGGCAGCGGCAAGCATCTTCTTCAGATGGTTTATCAACAGATGCATCCTTCAGTAAATAGCCAGGCGGGAAGTTCTCTTTCCATTGCTCATAGAGAAAGTTGAAAGTTGAATCTGTCCAATGTACAAAGTAACTTTTCAGTGTGTAGCTCTCATTTGAGACAAGATTATCTATGCAATAGAATTGAAGCTCAATACAGTAACTAGTACCAACAGATTTTTTTCTTATAACTAATCTTAGGAGAATAAAAACCTGCTGCACTTTCAGGACGAGAGAATTCCCAACCCTCTCGAAGACACAAGGTTGTGCATGGTGGATACCGTTTTGCAATTGAAAGTTCCTCTCTTGACAGATCTACAGATCCATTATTAGAGTATACATCAAAAGTCCATGAGTTAAACATGACAGAGGGAGAAAACAAACAAAGCAGCTGTGTTCAGGTTTATTAAGAGGCAAATCAGTACACGGGAAAAAAATGGCACCTCTATCATTAAACTTTTTCAATGTAGGACCAACAAGCAAAATGGTAGCTGCTTCCAAATGGGGCATCTTAAGAATAGGATTCTCCTCCACCCGCAGATGCTGCAGTATGAAAAGGTAATATATTAATCATCAGCAGCTCATCATACAGTATAACTTTGTGCATGTTTCATCAAAGGTCAAGAACATGAAGTGTGGCAAAATCATGCACTTGCAGATACAGGGATCTAGGTTCCAATGATGCCCATTTCATGAGAGTGTATTGAAATAATGACAAGGTAGTTCTTTCAATGAGGTCCGAATATTTATCATTTTAATACTTCAAACTACCTCTAGAACTGGCAAATGTGGGAACCCTTTAAGCGTGGTTATTTTGTTTTTGCTGGCAGCTAGCACCTGCAGAGGAAACAATGAAAGAAGTTAGAAGATCCAAAGGCCATCATGAGAAGCTACAAGAACCGTATCTTTTTGCAGCAACAAACCTGCAATCGAGGTTGGGTTGCCATGGAAAGTGTTTTCAATTTATTTTGAGCAACTGACAAAAACTAGACAGGAAAAGTCGAAAACCAAGCATGTCAGTTTTTCTGCATATATTTAGAACAAGAAGATCCACATAACAAGAATACTGATGACGAAGTCTACACAATTCGCATTCATTACCTCCAGGTTAGGTAGCTGAGGAAGGCTCGCAAGCGATGTGATTTGATTCCCAGCAAGATAAAGTTGCTGAAAGTTATAAGACAATCAGCTAGATACATGGGTTGCTTACAAACCATATTATCCCAGTAGCCACACAATCTAAGACAAAAAAGTTTGGAAAACAAACCTGGAGAAACTTGCAATTCTCGAGAGGTTCAAAACCTGGTCCCTTAAATTCATTGAAGCTTAAATCAAGGACCTAGTAATTGCCAGCAACATTAATGGATCCATTAGATTTTTTGTCCCTTTTATGATAAATATAAGAAAATATTTAAATAAAAGCCATCAAGGGTTCGATCAGTAGCCATCAACATTACTGTAACCAAAAAACCCCACTACAAGCCCAAAGCTTCTTCCTCACATCCTTACTTGTCACCTATTCGGTCTGAAGTATAGGATTAGAGAAGAGATATTTTGTGCCATTTTGAAATTGGCTCACAAAATGAAGATGCTAACTCAAAATGTGTAACGAAATTACAAACCTTGACTTTCTTCAGTATCTCAATTCCTTCCAATGCTGATAATAGGTTATCACGGAGGTAAACGAACTGTCAAAATGAGTATCAATTAAGCTTGCTGAAGATGCAACTTTGTTTCATAAGTGAAAGCACATGAGCAGCATAATCCTCGGCCAACACATACTTACTTCCAAATTTGGTGACAAGTTCAATACTCCAGCATTGAGACTACGAACTCTGTGACCCCGAAGATCTAGTCTCTGATCACAAATGAAAAAAACAGATAGGTTCATACATGAACAAAAGAAGGCTATATCATACCTCGGGCCCTCAGGACACATTGGTATATGTTGCTTTAACTTGAAGATAGCATTTACTGGTAAACTTACCACATCGTCACCGCCCTTAGTGTCCACATGAGGAAAAACAATGAACCGAGAATCCTGACTTTCAGGTGTTCCAGCTCTCTTACGTCCGGACAAATTGGAACTTCTGTCCATAGATGTTGACAAAGAACTGGATCTTAATCCACTTGAAAATGAAGGTGATCGAGCAGATGGAGAAGAAACCTTGGATATTGTCTTCCTACTCGCACTACTGGCCGTGCTATCCACTGAAGTAGAAGAGACCCTTTTAATAGATGACGACGAAGATGTTGACAATGCTGGCTTAACTGCAGGCTTCCTAACAGCCACTGTCTTGCTATTATCAGACCTGGTTGATGTCCTCGAACTCGTATCAGCAGATGAAGCTGACACTGATTTCTTAGCATCTGGAACACCATTCACAGACACACGCTTTGCAGGCAAGGAACTCCTCAATTCTGGAAGGGATCTTCTCACAGGGTCTGAACCAGCACCGTTCTTTACTCCAGCTACATTAGTCACACCAACACGCCCTTTCACAGCAGTGACTGATGATTTATCGGGCACACCTCCAGTGCTGTTTCTTCTAACAGGAACCAAACCAGAACTCCGTGTAGACGTTACAGCTTGTTTGGTAACATTCGAGCTTGAATCAGAAACACCGCGGGTTTCAGTTTTCTTTCTGATGGAAGCAGTAGGCATCAACAGCTTGGAGGTTGCTGGAATTGTAGGTCTTGTTGTTTTCTTGACCAGAGCAACAGGAGCGGACTGGTTCTCTAGAGCTTGTGGTTTCCTTATGGGCTCTTCTTTCCCTGATGACACTGCTTCTTCCTCCATGTCTAATCAGCACTTGTTCCTGAAGATTGCTGAGCACGGGATACCTGATGCCAACCGTCCCCAACAGCACTAAAACCGTTACTCAATGTCGGATATTCGACGGGGCATTGTTCTTCAACTAAGAAGAGTAGCAAAATACGAAGTTCGGCCAAACTAAACGAACATCAAGTCAGTTGAAATCATCAGCTCCTTATCCCACTCAATTCCATAAAAAGGTAAAAACAAGCAACCACTCTTTCACTCCTTAGTCAAATGAAAAACAAAGCAAATAAAAGGTTTCTGCTTGAAGAAGAAGCAACAGATGGACCCCTTTTTTCCCACAGTAATTGAGCAACTTTAGGAAGAACCCAACTTTCCCTTTTCTTTATCCAATTTGGATAAAAGATTGTTGAGAAAATGCCACAACAAGAAAGATAAAACATAGCAATTTGGGAATCCTAATAAACCAGTTAGTTTATTCCAAACAATAATTCACCAATAATTCAAGCAATGTAGCTTAGCTAACCACCAATTAACTACAGTTAAGGGGTCATTATCGGCAGCTGAACATCACTAATCCTTAATAGTTAATACAGCCACCCACATTATTAAAAAAATCCCAACCGACAAAAGATGGTAAAGTCGAGTATTGCGGGTCCTATTTAGACTTAATCGAAGACCTCTTTAAACGAATCCAAGTCCCGAACCAACAAGGGAAACTTGCCTGCTCAAGAGAAGCGGAGCCCGGTGTTCCCCCTCTCAAAGAAGCAACATTTGAGCTCGGAGCAGAGGAAAAATGGCAACTTTAAGTGGGTCTGCGAGAAAAAACCCAGATGGCAACTTTACGAGCAAGCCATTTGTCAAAGTTTGTCTCTTTCGCTCTAGAGAGAGAAAATGGGAAATGGGTTGGACAAAAGCTCGAAGCTTGAAGCGAAGGGAGGTAAGAAATGGGAAAGTTAGAGAGAGAAAGTGCTTCGCTTCTCTCTTGTCGGTGTTTTTTAAATAAATAAAAATTCAATTTATATGGAGAAGTGAAGTGGGCGGAAATTGTTTGGAGTTGGGGGGAATATGGAGGGATTTCTAATTTATTCGCTTCCCCTCGCCCGCCCATCATTTCAATTTCTCGGCGTATTCTTAACCGAAATGTTTGTAAGAATTTTTAGTTTAAAATTCATTAAAAAGATTTTTGTAATTTTTTGGACACATCAATTAAAAGTTTGAATAACTTCTCGAGCGTAGTCAACGTTCTTGGAGTTTGTCACGTTAGAATGACGCTGTTCTTCAACTTATGTGGCACGCCACGTAGGATTTATTCTTAATCTGAATTTGTTGACGTGACGTGGTGAAAAATATTCGAAATAATCCCTCACTTTACTATCAAGTGGTATTGCAGTTTTGTACTTGTATACTATGTTATTTAAAATGCATAGAACGGGTTCGACTTATTTCAATTTTCATCATCGCTCCGTAAAATTTTTTTGTGAAACAGCGTAGTTTTGTTTACTATGTGGATTGTCACGTCATATGTGCCTGGATGAGTTAATAATAACGTGACAAGTAGTAAATTATCAAAATAATATCATGTCAGGGTTTGAACCATGTACCTCATAGAAATAGTACAGTCCTTATACCGCTATCCTAAATTTTACCAATGGGAGGTATTTATTATAGTTCTTTTAACAACAGTAACGAAATCCTTAGAGACGGGTTCATGCTTTGCTTTTAGCCTTTTACTTTATGTTAGATTTCATTGAACTTTCAAATGAACTGTGTTCGTTTAAATTTTAACACCTGATACATTATTATTATAACCATTTAGAGATATATGAAGGGGCAATTCTCTACGTAAAATGTTCATATTTACGTAAGTATCCTTAATAATTATATCCTTCTACAAAAAAAAATACATAAAATGTTATTACCCATCAATAAAATCATCAAATGTGCACAATTGTACTATACCAATAATATTGTAAGCACTAATTTTTGCCTAAAATTCGAAAGATATTCAACTTTCTCATAATCTAAGCTACTATATAGGTTATATCTTAGAAAAATTATGTCATCTTCTCCAATTAGATCAATGGGTGAGGGCATTGATCTAGCGTAATCAAGAGATTCGAGTTTGAGCATTTGAGAATCCATTAGTGTTAAATACTTGTTTGGTTGCCACCTTTCAAAAGTCTCACTCGGCTCGAATCTAAATTAACCGGCACAATAATGTTTAGATATTATGTGGTTTATTAAAAAAATTATGAAAACGTTTATTTATTGCACCTCTAGACATAAAATTCTAGCTACAATTGGTGCGCAATGGGAATGGATTGGGTCTTGGATGTGTAAAGTGAGTCAGGACCAACCTGGATAAAAGAAGGACCATTAGATTAGTTTTTTTTAACCTGTACAAGATCTGATGGCCAATATTAGAGCAGGATAATTTGGTACTTTTACCTCGATTCTTTCCCTTTCTCTTTCCTCCATCACTCTCTCAATCTCTCTTCCCATACTAAATGCCCCACCCTCTCCATCTCTCCCTCTCAATTGAAAAAAAACCCTAAATCTCCACCTACAAGCGGCTTTTCGGCGAGATCTTGACTGGATGATGGAGGAGCTCATGTCGTCGTGGTGGGATCTCGATTCTCCTCCTCCTTTCCGGCGAGATCTCAGATTTCTCCATTTACTTTGGTTCCATTAGAAGATGATGACGTCAGATCTGGCAGAACCTGGATGGCGTCACTAGAGTGGAATTTCTGATTTGGGATCGTCTTCCTCGGCAGTGAACGTGATGCGATACGACCATCATCTTCCTCGGCGGTATCCTCCACCACACCCCATCTTTCTTCCTCTTCCCGATTCTCTCTTTCTCTCAATCAGCCAATTAACCAGGCGAGGATTTAGTATGTTGAGCGCTTGAGCTCAGGGACGATGGATGGAGAAGCTGCAATTACAGTTAACTTTATTTCATTATGTCCATGTGTTGTTGGATTTCTTAATTCTATTTTTTAGTCACCGATGCCGAGTTCTCAATATCCCAAGTGCAATTAGAGAGTTCTCTGCCTTGTTGCTTTCTACAATAAACCAGTTAACCAGGCGAGGATTTAGGTGCCGATGTTCTAGTGTTGTCTATTTTTGTGTAATTGTAATTAAATAGAAAAAAAGTCATGTAATTTTCTTGCCGATAATAAATGGTAAATGGATCGCAATGTTATGACTAAATGGTTCGTGATGTTATGATTAAATGGTTTGTTGTGTAATGATTAAATAGTTTATTCTGTTAGAGCTCGTGTTATGTTATGATTAAATTATTTGTGATATTTTGATTAAATGGTTCATGATGTTATGATTAAATAGTTTGTTATGTTATGCTTAAATAGCACGCTCGGGTATATTAAATGGTATGTCCGGTTATATCCAATGTTACGCCCAATTATGTCGAATGGTATGTTATATTAAATGATATGTCATATGATATCGAATGGTTTACCCATTATATCAAATGATTTATCCGACTATATCGAATAGTTTATCCGACTATATCGAATAGTTTACCCGATTATATCGAATAGTTTATCCAGTTATATCGAATAGTTTACTCAGCTATATCGAATAGTTTATTTGGTTATATCAAATGGTATGTCGTGTTAAATAATTAATTTGATAATATTAATTATAATTTTTTTAGATGAATTTAATTGAATATATGTTCAAATGGTATACCTGATTATATCAAATAGTTTACCTAATTATATCAAATAGTTTAGCAGGTTATGTTAAATTAATTAAATAATAATATTTATCTTGAAAAATAAAGTTTTGGTTAAATCTAAAAAAATTGACACGTTCGATTAAAAAAAATTTGGTTCGCCATATATTTCTCTCTCCCAAGTGATATGTTCCTTTTTTCTATTTATTAACTAATGCGTGCATGCACCCTTTTTCTTGTATTTATTTTTTTCCCGTATTGTCCCCCTTTCTTTTAGTCGAGGGCCTTCCTGGAGAAGCATTTACAGGACCGAATCCAGTCCCGTGCGCAATTATTGAAACTGTCTCGTATGTTGGTCCTATCTATTAACTATGTTTAATTGCTAACCATCGTTCCATGATCTGTTCTAAGAAAAATAGATTTTACGGGAAAATACATTATACATATACTAACTAATAATGAAGTTTTTTTGAAGGTATAATAAAGTTGTTCTAGTTTAATTAAAAAAAGTTGAATTTGAATTCTTAGAACCATATAATTGTCAATTTGTTTGTTAAGAAAATGTTGTGATTGTTTAAAAATCATATCCAGCTCGAACCATCGTTAGAGTAGGTAAAGTAAAACAGAGGGGCAAAAGGATAAGAGAGGGTCCCAACCTTAATCTGTTTAAGATTTATATTGCTGTTCGTTAATTGACTTGCGAGCAAACTAAGGAGCCCACCAAAATAATGCACATCCACTAAGAATCTTGCACGAAGACTTCATAAAAATCATCATATAAAGATATTACAACAACCGAACCAATTTTGTTACAAAATATAATACAAGGCCTGAAACTATGTTTTTTGTCGTTCTACATTTATAACTAGTAAATGTGATAATATTAACAATCGTCTTCAAATACGAACTATGATTTTGTCAACGTGTCATGTCATGATACATGACTCGCACGAGCATCAACGAACTACATGATCAATTCATTCTGATTGTATAACAAAATCTACATATCAAATTTATAATTTTAAAATTATGAGTTGATGAATTTTTAAAAATTTGTAAATAATCCAACTACACTCACAGTTAAAGACATCATATAACAAATAGTTTTATACTAACATACTCGTACTATTGTTACAAAAAAAATTCGAAACAAGATATGTTGTTATTCATATATATGTTCTATACGGGAGTGATGGTATTTTATTTCCTTCCGGCAAGTAAAATACTAATAGTATTCTACTTATAAAGAAAAACCCCACAAACTCATAATTGACAATTAAATTCCAACCGAACCTAAATTATCGAAATTATTGTAGACGGTGAAACATTGTTCTGGCAATTACTACTGCGAGACCGATATTTCAGCTGGAAATTAATTACCTTAACAAACAAAAGATTTCAGCTGGAATCCTGGGAATTATTGAATGAAATAATAAGAGAACCTAATAATTCTCCAGTTTTACGTGGGAAAAAAAAACATAATGTGATCGGGGGTCCACCGGCCAATTCCCGACAAGAATCCTCAAGTGGCATGTCCTTTACATAATCTTGCAAACTTTTTCTTTCTTTTCCAAGGATCTTTCAAAAATTGTCCATGATGAGAGCTTAAGCAAATAGACCATTAGACACATATAATAATTGAAAGACGTGGTTCTAATTTAATTTAAAATTATTATATTTGATAGTGGTGGTTCTATTTAATCTAAAATTTTAGGTTTTAGACATTAATTTGCCATAATATTTTTACAATATAATTTATTATTATTTATGTAAAAACAAAAAGTTGTTAAATATCCCCTCGCTACATAACCACCGGCGAATCACATCAAGCCGGAGGGAGGGAGGGAGGGAGGCTCCGATGTCGTCGGAGGAGGACAAGACAGTTGGGTATCGATTGGTGAACGGTCGGTTGCAGATTTTTTTTTGGTTTATAACTACTTGGTATCCGGCCCACTAGGGCGACTAATCCAAGTTCGAGCCGGGTAGGACCTTTGAAAGGTGGCAAAGCTCTCCCAACAAGTATTTAACACTGCTGCGTTTCCAAGGACTCGAACCCGAGACCTTGGTTAAGCTAGAACAATTTTCTCACCAGTTGATCTAAGTACTTGTTGGTCGGTTGGTTGCATATAGGAATTGAACAAATGTCAAGATAAAATAGAACTTCAGTCCATCAACTGTGTTAACTTCTGAGTTATCTTGATTTGCATTGGAAGGAGTTACTATATGTAACTTGCGACTTACTAAGCATTATCAAATGTAAATACAGTTTCAGAGGAGCTCCCGCAATCGGAAAACTAAAATTATTTGTCTATTTGATTTGTAAAATATGCAAAATGCCAAGCAGTATTAGATTGATTGAATTGTTACCCAAAGTTTTTATCCTCCAAACCTTCCATTATTTCAACGATCTTTCAAAATTGTCAAGACTCACCGCTTTATGGCCAGTTGCTTTACTGAATTTGTTGCATCAATAGGCTAATTGATTAAAGATGTGAATGATTTTTTTTGCAGTTGTGGGAGATTTATACCTACTTACTTGATGAGTTAGATTATCTTTAAGAATTCAGTGATAATTCACATGTTACTCCAACTTTCAATCTACCTTTTATTTTTCATAATTTTTGCATATATTTATTTTCTTTTATTAGTTTAGATTCCATTATGTACATACAAACCCCCTCTTAGTTTCGTTGTTTAATTCATTAGATGAATTGAATATTGTTAAGATTTATCTCAAATTTTAGTTACGTGAGAACTCTCATATTAAATAGAGTAATAATATCTCCTATATATATCGACCTATGCGTAAGTCTAGTGTGTGTAGTTGAGAATCGTGAGGTCGAGAGAACCCTATCGCCTTGTAACCGTGTTGATTCGCATAGTGGACGACTCTCTTTTGTCGGTAGTTTTTTTCCCATCTTGAGATTTTCACGTAAATCTCATGTGTCGTGTTTCTCGTTTCGATCTTTTTCTCAACAAATATAGTATATCTTTGAATCTGACTGGTTATCTTTCCTTGCTTACTACAAGACTCAAGAGTTTACTACAAAGATACTAAAACAAAAATCAATGTGTAAAAACTACTCAAAATCCTATGTAAATGATGTGTGTTTTAAACATGCATCAACAACCTATATAATTCATGAAGTTCAAAGCATCCAAGTTTTACCATTAACTCAATAATTATTATAAAGTAGCTTTTGCCCTGTACGAAGTTTTGAATTCGAGTTTTGTCAATATAACCTGAATTTTAATACATGCAACACTTAAAACATTGGGCCCCCAACCGAAACTTAAGGCACAACGAGGTTAACATACGAAGGAAAAAAAAAGAGAAAAGTCCACTTTCGTACCCTGTGGTATCGACCAAAATCACTTTAGTACCCTGTGGTAAAAAACCGATCAATCGAGTCATACTTATTCCAATTAACATCAAAAAGGGCCTCGGGCAGCTGCCCAGAGCTGCCCGAACCTACCCGCCCGCTGCCCGGGCCACGTGGCCAGCCACGTCACCAATTTTGGTGACGTGGCGCCACGTCACCAATTCCTCCTCCTCCGATTTTCCTCCTCCTCCTCCTCCTCCTCCCCTCCTCCTCCTCCTCCTCCTCCGCCTCCTCCTCCTCCGCGTTCCTCCTCCTCCTCCTCCTCCCCTCCTCCTCCTCCTCCTCCTCCTCCTCCTCCTCCTCCTCCGCCTCCTCCTCCTCCGCGTTCCTCCTCCTCCTCCTCCTCCCCTCCTCCTCCTCCTCCTCCTCCTCTTCCTCCTCCTCCTCTCCTCCTCCTCCCCGCATCCCCCTCCTCCTCCGCGTCCTCCTCCTCCCCGCGTCCTCCTCCTCCCCGCGTCCCCCTCCTCCTCCGCGTCCTCCTCCTCCCAACGTCCCCCTCCTCCTCCGCGTCCTCCTCCTCCCCGCATCCCCCTCCTCCCCCGCGCCCCCCTCCTCCTCTCCTCCTCCTCCCCGCGTCCTCCTCCCCCTCCTCCTCTCCTCCTCCTCCCCGCGTCCTCCTCCCCCTCCTCCTCTCCTCCTCCTCCCCGCGTCCTCCTCCCCCTCCCCGCGTCCTCCTCCTCCTCCCCGCGTCCCCCTCCTCCTCCTCCTCCTCCTCCTCCTCCTCCCCGCCTCCTCCTCCTCCTCTTGGTGACGTGGCTGGCCACGTGGCCCGGGCAGCGGGCGGGTAGGTTCGGGCAGCTCCGGGCAGCTGCCCGAGGCCCTTTTTGATGTTAATTGGAATAAGTATGACTCGATTGATCGGTTTTTTACCACAGGGTACTAAAGTGATTTTGGTCGATACCACAGGGTACGAAAGTGGACTTTTCCCAAAAAAAAAAGAACACAACTAAAGTAACAAAATTAGCAAGAATCGTAACATAAGACATTGGTGAGAATATGCAACTTGACTTCGTAAAGTGGAGACAAACAAAATTGTTCGATCCCTTTTCTTCAGACAAACAAAGTGAAGAAAGCGTGAACTTAGCGAGGGTGCGCTAAAAGAATCAATCTACTAAACGACTCTAACCCCCTTATGATGTACATAAAGACAATGACTGTGTCTTGAGCAGCCTCCTCGAGATCAGAAGGCGTAAGGCCGGGATTGGATTCTCATTTCCAAACTCGGCTGACTTCAATTTAAACAGGTTCGTCGCCTTCACTTGTGCTGGGTGATGTCTTGGCAGAGGTAGAAGGCCGAGGAAATGACGGAGAGATTACGGAGATCATAGAGAGAAGGAAGAGGAAATGATGGAGAGAACATGGAGATTGTAGAGGTAAAATGCATAGCAAATGGCAGAATGAGGAGGAGAAGATAAGATGTTGGTGTTCCAAGGACAACATCTTCCCCGGAGAGTCCTTCAAAAACTTTGAAAGTTATCTGAAGGCAGTCCGAGAGATACCGGTCGATATCTTGGACTACCTTAATTTCAAAAGTTCTTGAAGGACTCTCTGGGAAGATGTCATCCTTGGAGCACCAACATCCTCTCCTCACTCCGTCATTTGCTCTGCATTCTATCTCCATAATTTCGCCGGCATTTCCTCCGCCCTCTACCTCTATAATCTCCACGACCTCTCCGTCGTTTCCTCAGCCTTATACATCTACAATCTCCATGATCTCTTTAGCTTAGAAGATGTGGTAGTCTGAGAGACTTTTAAGCGTATAGCCATAAGAAGAAGAAAGACACTAAAGGAAGAAAAATCTGAGTCCTTTGGCATCAGATAGAACAATGAATAAATGGAAGGGATGGGCTCTTTTTTGAAGGCCATTCGCTTGGCTGGGCTATTGAAAGAAAAAAGATTGCAATGAGATATGAAACTGGATGACCAGTTTAGCTTCAGTTATATAGGAGCAAAAAAGGCAATTCTGTGTCACGAGGACACCATTTCTTGAGCAAATTGGTGCCAGCTAACTGAAAATTACATGTACTTGAAATGGGCTCAAGCGTTGGGTTCATAAAAGATATAATTTTGGGAGGAGGGATGCATTATATGACATCTCGTTACTTTTGTTTTTGGTGGAAAGGCATCTCGTTACTTAGACGAGGATGATATACGATTATATTTGTACGTGAATCTGATTCGGATTTGATTTGATCCGATTTTTAGAATAATTTTTCCGAAATCAAATCCGAACATACTTATTTCATTTCGTCTTTGTACAATTGAATATGAATCAAGATACTATTTGCATAAACAAAAAAAATTACCTATCAAACCTGGATAGGCCCTTTTTTCTAAATCTACTTCTGAAAATTATCGGCGAAAATCATAATTTTTTCAGGCTTTATAAATCATTTCTATAATTATTATTTGTTTGTAATAAAACTTTTCTTTTCAGCTTAACATTGTTTTAGAAAATGAAATATATTTGACAAACGGATCTTAACCCGAGACCGATGTCAGTTAGTTGTATTAATAAAATACTACAATCTCAATTCACGTATAAAAAAAACGGAAAAGTCCACTTTAGTACCCTGTGGTATCGACCAAAATCACTTTAGTACCTTGTGGTAAAAAACCGATCAATCGAGTCATACTTATTCCAATTAACATCAAAAAGGGCCTCGGGCAGCTGCCCGGAGCTGCCCGAACCTACCCGAGCGCTGCCCGGGCCACGTGGCCAGCCACGTCACCAATTTTGATGACGTGGCGCCACGTCACAAATTCTCCTCCTCCTCCGATTTTCCTCCTCCTCCTCCGCCTCCTCCTCCTCCGTGTTCCTCCTCCTCCTCCTCCCCTCCTCCTCCTCCTCCTCCTCCTCCCCGCGTTCCTCCTCCTCCTCCCCGCGTTCCTCCTCCTCCCCGCGTCCTCCTCCTCCCCGCGTCCTCCTCTTCCCCGCGTCCCCCTCCTCCTCCGCGTCCTCCTCCCCCTCCTCCTCCGTCCCCCTCCTCCTCCGCGTCCTCCTCCCCGCGTCCTCCTCCCCGCGTCCCCCTCCTCCTCCCCGCGTCCCCCTCCTCCTCCGCATCCCCCTCCTCCCCCTCCTCCTCCCCGCGTCCCCCTCCTCCCCGCGTCCTCCTCCTCCTCCTCCTCCTCCCCGCCTCCTCCTCCTCCTCTTGGTGACGTGGCGCCACGTCATCAAAATTGGTGACGTGGCTGACCACGTGGCCCGGGCAGCTCCGGGCAGCTGCCCGAGGCCCTTTTTGATGTTAATTGGAATAAGTATGACTCGATTGATCAATTTTTTACCACAGGGTACTAAAGTGATTTTGGTCGATACCACAGGGTACGAAAGTGGACTTTTCCCAAAAAACTATATTCTAACCCAAACTCACAATTCATGGACATTGGATTCGTGCAGAACCTAAATTGTCGAAGTTATTGGTGATAGTGAAACAATTGTTCCGACAGTTATTACTGCGAGTTCGATATTTCAGCCCGCAATAACCCTGAGAAATAAATAATTTCAACTAGAATTCTACATGTTCTTTAATTTCTTCTCTGAATTAAAGAAGAATGTTCCTTCAATTTTAATAGCATGAAACAGGAAAAGAAAGAACCAAATAATTCATCATTTTTTACGCTGGAAAAAAATAAACTTGGATTTTTTTGTAAGGTATCTCGAGTTTAAATTTAACAAATAATTATAATATTATTAAAAAAGAATATTCGACTCGGATATAAAAAGTTACACTATAAATTTTATTTATGATATCCTAAATCACACTTCCTAACCTACCCAAAGTTAACCTTATACAAGGATGCAACGAATTGTGTTGAGAGTCCCACATCGATTAAAACACGAGTGGAGGGCAAGTTTATAAGTGTGAAAAATCCACCAACCCATTGCCTTGAGGTTTTGGGTTGGATATGGAGATTTTAACATGGTATCAGATCGGGTTGATCATGTGCCCATTGTTGAACTCGCACGACCCCTATTTCTCGCGTGTTGGTGAAGTCAAAGCCCGTGCCACACTTTGGTGAAGTCAAAGTCGATGCAATCTTCGACCTGTGGTGGGTCTCATTTGAGGGGGCGTGTTGAGAATCCCACATCGATTAAAACACGAGTAGGGAGCAAGTTTATAAGTGTGAAAAATTCACCAACCCATTACCTTAAGATTTTGGGTTGAATATAGAAATTCTAACAAATTGTATTCACTGACTTTACCAAAAACTTGTTACAGTAAAATTTTGCGGGAAAAAAACGTAGTAGAGATAACATATTACAAGTGGTGCACGCCTTTAACCGTGACCGAGAAGATTCCCAATGCGATTGACCCGGGAAATCCATTGTATTATCAATCTAAACTGATCCAGTTATGTTCGTGTTAGAGGTGAGTATTCAGATAATTCGATTTTTTACTATTCGAACTACGAATACGGGATAATTCAAGGGGCACTTATGTGTTCTCCTGGCAGGCACGATACAAACTTCTTTTTTCATTTTCAAGGATCTTGCAATCTTTATCTTGATCAGAGAGCTTAAGCAAATATACGTACACTACGGTTTTAACTTAATTTAAAAATGTAATATTTGATAAGGGTGGTTCTAATTAATCTAAAATTTTAAGTTCCAGTAGTGAATTTACAATACTATTTTTTTATAAATAGAATTTGTTATATATATTTTTGGGTTGATATCACATGTCTCAATAAATTCGAGTCAAATAAATTTTGGAACGATGAAAAAGATATGTGAACAAATATTTAACTTTATTAATTTTTGAATTAAGTACATATGAATTAAGCTAAGAGTTATTCTCAAAAATAATCTGGAAGAATTAACAATGGAATTCATCAATAGGAAAGCTAAGGTCTATTTCAATGGGGTAATTCATTCTTTAGATTGAAATTTACAATCTCGAGGAGTTCTTCTCGAAAACAAACTTGGTCCTGGCTTCGATGGTTGCGGGAAACAATCTCGAGGAGAAATCTTTTGGTTTCTATCGCTAATAGCTAAATATTTCTAATTTGATTAATTTAAATTCGAATTTAATAATACATTTAAAAAATATAACAATTGTTGCGGTTGTATTGTCAATTTCAAACTCCAAAGTAATGATGATTTTTTGTGTCCTCGAAGGTGGGAAAGGTCTCAGAAGGATTACCTCATCTTCGGGGGTGGAAATGAAACTGACTCCCCTAGTCAACGTCATTTCCAACTAGACTTGCATCCCTAGCATAACAAAGAAAAGCGTGCTAATGAATTATCGACTTCGATTAACTAAAAATATAATAGTGTTTAATATTTATAGGAAGAATTTAACTATATTTTAAAATTTTTATATAGTTTGGATTAAAATTAGTCGATCTAATAAATCTAGATGTTAGATAGTTTAGACAAAACAAAAAAAGTTCTGGATGTTAGATAGTTTAGACAAAACAAAAAAAGGTGAGCACCGACCTTCTCCGTGGGTTACAGGCAAATCCAACGGCCCGAAGGAAAATGGAACAAATACAATAAAATTTATCTAAAATGATAGAAAAATATCAATTTAAAAATATTATTAATAAGAGAAGTTTATATTTTTTTTCCTCCAAAAATATTGAAATTGAGTTTTTGAATAATAACTACATAAATATCAAAGAAATATTTTGTCTATATACAAATTATCTAAAATCACGACTTATAACGTTATTTAAATGCTACACTCGATTGTGATATTTTTGTATAACAATACGACGATCACAACAACCATTTGAAGACAATTGAGAAGATGATTGATGATGTAAAATTTATAAAATAAGTACGTTTAGCACAAATTAGTGTCTTAAAATATTTTTTGAATTCGTAAAATATGTAAAAATATAAGTATTTATTCAAAAATATCACTTTATGCAAAGATTAGGACCAAGCTTTAACACTAATATTTTTTGAAAAAGTACTAGTTATTATGATAGAGAGATTATCAAATTTTAACACTGGTCCCAACTCGAGACCGAAATTTTTTATCAGTTTAGAGCGATTATCACCTTAGAGAAAATTAATTTATTGAGGTTTTACCACGGCGAGAAACAAAAGCCTGTATTTTGGGATATGATTTGGGCGTTAGATTTGGATAATGCTATAATTTGTATGATGTTATCTTGTTTGTTTCAACCGCCCGCTCCTTATGAACGTTTACGCTATTTTTAAATTGATAACCTATTAACTTATATGTTAATTATATTTTTTTAATATAAAATAAATATATATTTTTGTTCATATATTGACAATGATATTTCAAAAATCACACGAATCAAATTTAGTTGAAACTGAATAAATCAAACTCGAATTCTTCCAATTATTAAGCGTTTGGATATTGTAAAATAGATTCTTTATTCCAAACAACAACAAATGGAACTCCAAAATCCAATTAAAAACGGTTCCATATTGGACGATTTTTGTATGCGAAATCTATGTCAAAAAATCTCAGGTGTATACATTTGTAAGTTGACAAAATAATTGTTTATCAAGCATTTTTTACCAACTTCGTGTTCTTTATCAAGATTTAGGAATTTCATCTCTTACGATCAGATTAGGATTGCTTATGATCGCATCCTTGATTATGCGATCAATTTGATGATTCTGTTGAAGGACTATGGCTTCCTATTCATCAAATTTGATGAATTAGAAGTACCAGAACTTGAATATGAATCTACTGATGTGTTTTCATTGAGAGAAATTCGTAACTTGTGATAGGTAGACAATATTGGGTAGAAATTATGTTTGAGAGAAAAAATAGACTAAAGAAATAGCTTTTATTGTAAGTTTGATACAGATCCAATAATATATAGGACATGCATTTGGAGAGACAAGCGCATGTGACAATTCACTAGCTACGAGACAAGTAGCATGTGAAAGATGATGTAAAAGTTAGTTTGATATAGACAATTCACTATCTAAGCATGTGAAAGATGGTGTAAAAGGGAGGTTGATATAGACAACTCACTAGCAATGAGACAAGTAGCATGTGAAAGATGGTGTAAAAGCTAGCTTAATATAGATATCTCACTAGGAGACAAGTAGCATGTGAAAGAAGGTGTAAAAGTTAGTTTGATATAGACAACTCACTAGCTACGAATTAAGTAGCATGCGAAAGATGGAGTAAAAGCTAACTTGATATAGACAACTCACTAGTTACGAGTTAAGTAGCATGTAAAAGATGTTCTAAAAGCTAGGTTAATATAAACAACTTACTAACACAAGTAGCATGTGAAAGATGGTGTAAAAGCTAATTTGATATAAACAATTCAGAGACAAATAACACGTGAAATATGATGTAAAAATTAATTTGATATAAACAATTCACTAGCTACGAGACAAGTATCATGTGAAAGATATTATAAAAATTAATTTGATATAGATAATTTATAATCTACGAGACAAATAATATGTGAAACATGGTGTGAAAGCTAGCATCTTCAACAAAATGCTTGAATTCCTCGGTTTTGATTGCTAGTGGTGACCATTTCCTTCCCTCGGATCCTCTCCTATGGCGAGAACATTTTTCCCTTTTTGGCAAGTCGGGGAACATTATAACATACAAGTTCAAATCGATGCCAGGCCGTCTCATAAAAATATAATGTGATGGGGGTCCACCGGCCAATTCCCGACAAGAATCTTGCAAGTGGCGTATGTCTTTTGCATGATCTTGCAAACTTATTTTCTCCTTTTCAAGGCTCTTGAAAATTTTGCCCATGATGGAGCTTAAGCAAATATACCACTAAATATTTTATAATAATTGATGAGTGTGGTTCTACTTCAATTTAAAATTATAATAGTTGATAGGGATGGTTCCAATTAATCAAAACTTTTAGGTTTGAGTAATGAATTTGCAATAATATTTTTTTTATAGGAAGATTTTTTAATATTTTTTTTTGGGTTGATACCAAATGGCAAATCCAATGATCAATTAATCAATGTTCGAATTAGATAATATCTTTAAAATGTGACAAAACTCTTTTAACGAGTAATTAAATTTATTACGTTCTGAAGGACTTGATAACTAAACTCGATGGTTTGATCTTTCAAATGTGCAAAATTCTCCGACAAATAGACAACTGTGGTGCATTCGAAGAATTAGAACTTGGAAAAACTCAATTACGAGTTGATGCAAGTGATTGTTGCTAATTTTTGTTATATATCTGTAAGTAGAAACTGTTAAACTTTTTCAGAACCCCGTTACTCCAAATTGTTGTTAGAATTTAGGGTAAATTATTCGCAGGTCTCTGGAGTTTCGTCACCTACTTATAGAGTCCTTAGATTTTCAGAAATGATCTTGTAGTCCTCTATGTTTGGTTTTATTATACTCTCGGGTTCCTCGCTAGCCACGCCCAACTTCCCGGTAAGCGTCCTCCTCTGGCCATGAGCGAGAAAAATGGAGGACAGTCTTAAATGTTTGCTTCACGTTGTCCAGCAACTTGACGGTGCAGGAGGGGAGCGGGTTCACGAGGAAGAAAAGCGGGTCTTAGATATGGGTTCGTCTGGGTTTTACTTGATTTGGCCGAGGCGGCAGTGACGGAGACTTCGATCGACTTCAATCGACATTTACAAGTATGGTGCTCCCGATCTTCATGATGGCGAGGTGGTCTTCTCCTAGGCTGGAGATTCCGACTAGAGCTCCATCGATGTTCATTGGCAAGAGCTGCTAACGAGACAAGCGGCCGGAGACAGAAAGGGAGGAGAGAGAATTTTAATTTTTTATTTATTTTTAAAAGGGTATTTAAGTAATTTCAATAACAAAAATGTACGTCGTCAAGGTCCGCAACCTCGTCGCCGCCTCCAGTACCCTCACAGTGATGCTCGACCACGACGTCCGGGATAATCGCGTCCGTATCGCCGGAAGCCATTCGCGTAACCTCCTCCGTGTCAAGCAGAAAGGCTACTGCTATAAATTATATCAATGGCTGCTTCGAAGGCTTACGCTCAGGTATTTGCACCCCACCATGGGACATGCTAGTAAATACTGTTGTTTTCCTAGTGTAATCTTTAATTGACGACGTCCAAATTTCGATTTTCGTCAGTCTCCCTGGTTTGATTTACTAGTATATGGCCGTCGTGGGATGATTCGTCCGTCTCCCTCATTTAATTGGCAAAAAATCTTAAGACTTAACTCGGTCAATATAAAGCAGATTTGCCTTGTATAAAGTTTTGAATTTGAGTTTTGTCAACACAACCTAATTTTTAATACAAACACTTGAACCATTGACCCCGACCAAAACGTAAGACACAACAAGGTTAACGTACGAAATAAAGACATGATTACAATAACAAAATTAGTAAGAACCGTAACATAAGACCTGGGAGAGAATATGCAACTTGACTTCGTAAACTGGAAACAAACACTAATCGTTCATTCCCTTTTCTTCGGTCAAATTAGGAGGTCGAGGGCTGCGACTATGAATGGGAGGGAGGAGGGAGGAAGAAAGCATAAATTTAACGAGGGTGCACTAAAAGAATCAATCTAGATAACGAGACTAACCCCATCATGATGTACAGAGACTAGAACACAGCGAACTAGTCGAACCCACAGTTCCAAATTTTCATCTTCTCACCTCCGATCGCTAGAACGTGGTGCGTTATAATTTGAGTTAGTTTTCTGCTTCCTTGATCTTGGGGTCATAGACTGTGTCCTGAGCAGTCTCAGATGCTACAGTTGTCTCCTCGAGATCAGAAAGCGCAAGGTCGGGACTTGGAGTCTCATTTCCAGACTCGGGTAACTTCAATTGAACAGATTCGTTGCTTTCACTTGTGCTTGGAGATTTCTTGGCAGAAGCATCTTCGTGCTCCACCAATGCATCTGGTGGTGGGGGTTGAGCAGTATCTGAATCACCACCATCATGGCCTTTATCCTGTGAAGGTACTCGAACCTCAACACTTGGGACTACAGATGCGTCTTGACCTGATGGATCATCGGAGTTTGGTGTCTCCCTCCATTCAACCCATGTTGGGGGCTTATCAGTTGCAATTGGTGCAGTGTCGTCAACCTCTCTCGTCCCAGAAACATCGTGTGAGCTGGATTCGGGAACTGGAGAAGTTGCAGTGTCATCCAAGTCATCATTTGCGTCAACTCTGGCCTCATCACTGCCGCCACTATTACCAGTTCCATCATTATCAGGAGAAGATGAAGCAAGTGCAGCAGATCGCTCATTGGCTACTCTGTCATCTTCAAAAGCAAACCAGTTGGAATTCGTAAATAGAGAACCACTGCATACAAAGGGATGGACAAACCAGTCAGGTCTGGATAAAAGTATTGGAACAAGCACATAGAACATTCATCTGTATATGGCCACCAAGACATCAAATAAGAGATCCCACCCTAACGAAACTACAGTAATTTCCACACAAAAGCCGACCCGGGCACTTCGAATAGTAGGGTCCATAGCACTTGACATACTAGAGAGACTGTAAAAACCAAAATTTGGCTTCTTAGCCGTACACTGACATGTTATAGAAGAAAATACACTCGTTCCAAATACATAAATTGTTTCCACACAAGATGTTGCAAAATGAAACCGGGACCAATAGCAAAAAGTGACTCGTGCATCTACATCTGAGACAGCTAGAATCTAGTATATAAGAACTAACCTTTCCTGGTCATTCCCAAGACGCAGAGAAGATATAACAACTTCAGCAGATTCATCATCAAAGTACACATCCTACAAAAGATTAAATAGGCCTTCCTATTAGATGAAGTATATAATTTTCCTGGATGGCATGTATAAACACAAACCACCACCAAAGCCTTAAACCGATTAAGCGCGATCTTAGCAATTCAATGTCTGTCCCATGCATGAAAAAAGACAACCAAGCAAAAATTCTTTACTGCAAATAACGATCGGCTATATGAGCAGGTTGCTAGTTCATCAAGGCCGGCAACCAGGATTCATAAATTCAGAAGCAGCAACTGCTCACTTATGAATGACCTCAAGATCACTTGGTCATCAATATCGCCAATTATAAAATCAGTGATAATATGCATGTCTACTTTGACCATGACTTGCTACTTAATACACTTTTTGCTAAATTATATCAGAAAAAAAGAGTTAAAATTCTTGAAACAAGCAACAACAATTGGTTAAAGGTGGCACACATCAAGAAGCTGAACTGTTCGAAAACTTAACAACTCAAGCAGTAGAGAACTTAAAGACAGAGAAGATACCGGGTGAATTCAATAAAGAAAAAAGCGAAATAATTTCCTGCCGTGCAGTTTTTTTCAGAAAAAAACAGATATAACTCTGCCTCTGGCCAAGTAATTTTCGTATATCCTTTGACACAATTGCAAAGCTCATAGCACACAAAATCTCAATTGCGGTAGAAATGCACAAGTACCTCATCATCTCTTTCAATGGAGCCATGCACCTGTAAAGCATTTAACAAAAAAAGTCATTGGCACCACAGATGAAGCAATACACATATTGCCTACGCACTGACACACCTACCGAACTACAATTCATGACATGTTAAAGGTAGGTGCACCTACACATAGTCTAGTAAGAAAATATTTAGTAGGGTAAGTCTAGAACTCTCTTAGCAATCACTGCACTCAGAATAAGTGGTTGAATAAAATTACTCCACTTAAGCGATTTGATTATAGTTCCTTCAAAACAATGAACCGCCCATTCAAAAGAACTTACAACATGGAGTATTAATAAAATTAGCACATGTGATTCAGATATGGAGAACAAACCTCATCAAGGCCATCCCTGCCGTAAATTCCATATTGGAAAGCTTGGCTCAAGTTGTTAGCAAGGGCAGCAACATCATAGTCCCTATCTTGGTAATCATCATCATCGCTATCTCTCCTATCTTGTAAAGCAGTGGGTCTCCTGATAAAAAAAATCACATCCATGATCCATCATGGCTCAACCCAGAACCAAAAGTCAACATAATGGAAATAATAAAAGTATAACTTTTTATGAGACATTACACAATGATACTGGAGCTAATGACATGCATGCAGAATTCCAAGTAAAAGATACCCACCCGCAAGCCCACTGATGGACATTCTCCAATGCATTTCGCTTAGATAAAACATTGGTCTGCCATTCAGTCCATTCCTTATTCTCCTGCCAACAGTAATACCAGTAACTAGTGAGGAAATTGAAGTAGAATGCTACTTAAAATGCTGAGCAATATTTTATCCATCAAACTAGTTGACCTTGATACCAGATAACTATTGCAAGGCTATGCGTCAACCACGATGAAGAATAAAAAATGCCAATGCATCCAACAGCAGAGTGCTAACATATCAAGTTTAGATCATGCTAAAAGCCTAAAACAGGAAATTTCTCGATCAAGGTGATGGATGGAGAAGAAAGAATCAGCATAAATAAGTTCCATCTTGAGCGCGATTGAGTTTTGGGAGTCAGGATTGGAGACGGTAGTCAAGTTACACCGTCATTCAACTTAATGTGCTTAATTGAATTCAAGAACAAAATCAACCTGCAAGTGAGCCTGGATATCAGTATTGATGTTCGCAAATTGAATAAGTTTGTTTGATAAGCGGGTCAAATGTCCAATAATCCCGATCCTGGGAGGCAATCTACCTTCAGCAGGAATTGTGGGCTGCAGCAGGAAAAAACAGAATTTTTACCAGAAGCTTAGTAAGAGAATGGCAATATAATAGTGAGGCACATCAAATATCAAGCACCAAAACTAGATGAGCTGCAAGCAGAAAGCACCAATTCCAATAACCAAAGACAGTACTGGATCACCACGAGAACTTACCTTGCCTGGTTCATCCTTTAATATGGAATTCTTTTCTGCCTCCATAATTCTTCCAGTGAGTTGACAATCACGAAGAAGATGTTCAATAAGAGGTGCATCCTTGCTCTCTAAGCAGGAATAAATTATGTTCTCTACATGGTGATGCAAAAAATTGTTGTATGGGTACCTGCAATAAGATAAAAGCGGATAAAAAGCTGGAAAATTGAAGAATAAAAACCAGGATTCAGCCAGATGAAGCAGAGTTCATGAAACATACTCAAAAAACAAGTCCAGAATTTTTTGGACTGCTCCAAGTCGAACCAATTCCTTTTCAGCAGCTTCACAACCAACTGTGAGCAAAACTGAAATGAACTCTACAATCTGGAAAAATATAGAAAAATAGAAAAGATTAGCTCCTTCCAAAAAATGTACTGTTTTACTCCTGTTTTCCAAATAAGAATAAACTCATCTTTGAGAAAGCTAGAGTATGCTATTCAGTGAGGATGGTCAAGCAGTGAAACCATACAAATCAGGATCTTTTCTGGTGATGAAGAAAAAAAATCATGACTCTTGCTCAATGATTACTGAATCCATAAACTGATAGCCGCTCTATGTTTCTGCTTTCAGGGTCCCTCACTCAAGAGAATGTGGTAACATGAGAGTGATATAGCGTTCCTATTTCCAAATTGACTTCTTATGCAGAATATTGGATTTTTTATCCTATGAAATCAAAATAATTAACTTGGAAGGAGAATCAAATCAATGTAGATCACCTTTAAGCGGTGTTTTCCCAGTGGTGGTTGCAATTTACCATATGTAGTGACCAAGATAGAGTCACCAAATGAAACATCCAAGAGCTTCAGGAGATCACCTGAACACCAAATAATATGGTAGCTTTAGCCAAACAAACATGAAATACAGCTTCCACTGAACAACAACTGAATATGAGAGAATATCAGCTAGAGTGCATATGGCTAAATACTATTTAACTGATAAAATTTAATTCATGTAAACAATCAAAATACAAGAACAAGACACACATTGAACCATCAGGGAGGCAGATAGGATTCTCAAAGGAATCGATAATACATCATTGAGTTAGAGCTAATACAATGAAAGAAATCTAAGGTAGTTGTTGTAGTCTCTTTCTATGGACATTTCACCATCACACAATATGAATAGTGAAATATGAATGAATGGTTGTGCAAAATATTCCCGTTAGTGTACACCTGAAAATCTTACCAAGGCTATCCAACATCCCTTCAACTGTTTCACGACTGGCAGTTACAATCGTTCCTTGATTCAACTGGCGACTATATGCATGATATACACCCATACTCAGCCGTTTTGGGTCCAACAATGATATGCATATAGACAGGGAGTTCACAAGAACAGACTTTGGACGTGATTGATCCAAAGCATGACAAAACAATCTTCCAATGAAACTGCAAAAAATAAATAGAAATTGGTGGAAATCCAATTAGATGATAATAAAGCTATGATGGAAATGAAAGAGAATCCTCAAGAAATTAGCACAACCTTGGGGTGGAAATTTTAGCACCAAGACCAGGGGGAGCAAATCTTGTTATTGCACAAAGCGTTTCTGCTGCATTAGCATGGACCTCAGGAGAATCCTGGAAGTAACAAGTAGAAATAAGAAACCAATCACAGCATAGCAAAGTACACTCCTCCAAGCTAGATGGTTACTGCAACTCACTGATGAGCTGAACTTGTCCACAATCATCTCCAGGACATTTGTTTCTTCTATCCACTGCAATATGTCTGTGTAATTCGAATACATAAGCTCATCCGCACCTATGAGACGTATCAGAACCTGTATAGCAGAATTTCTCTTTAGAATCACTGCTTGAGAATCGTCAATGTTAAGCTAAGCCCACAAACTAAAACCCAACATCTTTCTGTATCTTTACAACTGGAAAAAATACAGAAGGTGAACAATGAATGACCTCCAAAGTTTAACCAAGCAGTGTAGGAAGCACACTAGTGCAAGAATAGAACCAATAACGTACTCGACAGCACATGACAAACTTTTCAAGAAGCATGACTGGAAAAATTAAGAAAAGATAAGTAGAGACACATCACAAGACAGAGAAAGCAAAACAGTAACCAACCTCCATAACAGACGTAATACCAATTAAATCAACCATCTTGTTTAAAATATCAGGACGCGCCTGTAAAAGATAAGATTAAGATGTGTTAACTTGACTAGATAAGAAGTCCTGCAATCACAAAAATATCACAACAGATAGGGGGCCAGGGATGACAATGGTGTAAGCTTACGAGGAATGATTCCTATTTCACTCAATTTACATCCTTTATGCTTATACATAATCAATATCAAAACTCTTAATCTTTAAGTGACAAAGCAACATAAATGTAGGAGAAAATACCATTTGAAAAGATCAAACTAATAAAATCCAAGAAGAGAGAGACTATATCAAGCAAACAAACATATACGAGAAAAGGAGAAAGATTATCATCACGGTCTAGTTCAGATGTGAAAAATGCTAAGCTAGAAAATTTGTGTTTACAAATATGGGTTTAATGTACCAATCAAGAATCGTCAAGATTATGATGAAGCTGTTGGCAACCCAGATATCCCAAAGCATAGCATAAAGGTAATATCCCCTACACTTACAAATAGCATTGTCCGCCAATATTTGGAGGAATTGCACTCGGCACAACAAAAAGAACAAACAGCGTGAATCATCTCAGCTACATATGCTAGGCCCAGAAAAGGCAGCAATTTAAAGTTCATTCAGGATGCTAATAAATTCTACTACCATGAAATGATGCAAACAATGATTAAATCTGCAATTCTGTATACATATTTAGTGACAATGTAATACTTTACCTTAATATACAGCATCAAGGGAACTGTCTTCCGCAACAACAGACTAATGACAACCTAACAGGAGCAGGTGAAACTTTATAAGAAAGTAGCTAGCCTAGTTCGGTGCACCAGAAATAGAAAGGACATATTTGTTGACACCATAACATCATGGAACTTCGACACACACCTTACTAAAATAGCCGGCAAGCAATGTGCTATGGGCATGATTTGAATCCAGAAAAGAAAACAACAGGTTCATCAACTGCAAACAAAAGAGGTCACAGGTTTCAACACTAAATTCCAGTCACAGTAACAAACAGACACAAGCGCAAAATGCTGACTTTTAGCGTCTCACCTCTTCATCCTCAACCAAAGTCCTGAGTATGATATCCACCTCGCAGGTAAAGATTTCACAAGCAATGAAAGGGAACCTAACAAAAGAAGTCATGTTATTCTACTGCCAATCTATTTTTCGTTTTAAAAAGGAATGACAGGACATAGCATGACTAGGCAGACGCATCAAACAACAAACTTTTTTTGAAAAGTCAACAACGAACGAGGCACATCAATAACAAATAAGACCAGATAAATTATCCCAAAAATTTCATTTTTAGAAAAACCAAGAAAATAATTATCCAGAACAAACAGCAAAAAATGAGCCTTACTTGAAAGACCGCCTCTTTTCTGCCTCGTCAGGAGCTTCTTCTACTATAAATCGGAGAAGTTGTTCAACCTGTGTTCTCTCCCGCAAGCTGCAACAGAAGGGAACAACCACCAAAAGAAGGTAAGCATTCAAGCAACAATTAGTACTCGGTCAAAGTTACCGAGTGATGGCAAAGAAAACCACCCAAAAAAAATTCCAAAAGGTATTCTTGGACAACAAGAAACAGTGTATAATGTCAGACAGGAGGACATAATAGACTGGATGATCGAGTCAAAAAGGTGGCGTAACAAAATTGATTAGCTTACATCAGGCCAAAAATGTTACGAGGTCGGAACTACAAAAAACCAGAAAAAAATTAAAAAAAAAGAAAAGGCTCGGAATAAACTTTTACGGGAATGATAACTCAGAATGAATGTGACTAGACTATGAGAATGCAGAAGATGAAAGAGAAAGAGGAGCAATACTAGTTTATAAGGCGTCCATTAAGAGCTTTGCATTCTTGAATAATTTCATCCTCGTCAAGAAGCTCCTCCAATGTAAAGTTATCTTTGTCTAATATCGTCTCCACCTGCAATTTCACACGAAGCAGCTGTCTAACGTACAGGTAACAATCGGAGTCCTCAAACACGCAAACAGCCAAGATTTTTTAGCATGTTACAATACACAACCAAAGCGCGAATTAACAAAATGTCAGTGGCCACGAGTCATTCAATCTCCTTGAACTACAAACACCAAAGCGCGGACTCAACTAAAAATTATCACCCAGCCACTTTAGCTACAACAGCCAGCGAATTCGAGAAATCGCACGCTTAATTAGCTAATCATTAGCTCTCCAAAACTAATCAATTCAATTCCCATAGGCTCGGAGCTGCTCATAACCACTCCAAGAATCACAAACGCGAAAATCGGAAAGAGGAGGGGAAACGACGACGTCGAGAGCTCCAAACTCACCGGCGACGTGGTGGAGAGTCCGGTCATCCGCCAGAACATGTCTCCAGTCGGATTACCTCAGATCTGAGGACGCGGACGATACCTCTCCTCAAGTCGGGACCAGAAATTGCCTTTTTTCCAGCCAGAAAATTAATTAAGAAGAAATAAATGAGCCGATCAATCGGATAAAACGGCGACGAATTGGCGAGTAGAGCGCCGGAGGGAAACCCTAGGTTTCGCTGGGGAGATCGGTGTGCATGGAGTGGCGGTTTCCTTTAGATTGGATCGAAATCGGGAGGGGGAGAGAAGAGAGGCAGAGCAACGGCCCGGGGTCGCGAGGAAGAGAGAGAAAATGGGGAAATTTTATGACGTGGGTTGGTGATTACCTTATATATTTTCGGCGGGGGTCCGTTGGACCTTTTTAGTAATATTCTTGCTTTTTTTTGGTTATAGGTTATAGAGTGTGTTCAGTATTCACTGCATCGAAGTTATTTATTTTATATTCATAACATCGAATACCTTATTTTATGTGGTAAAATAATCAATTTTCGACATGCCACCTTGGAATAATTTGATGTAAATCGAAGATTGGCCGGACTGTAATTTAACATCCGGAAACGCACTATCCCCACCAACAAACAAAATTAAGGCGTTTTTCCTATACTATCTAATGTTTGGGGAGTTATTAAACCGACTAATTTATGTATATAGTATTCATGATAATAGACAAATCACAATTATGGTATGAATTATTTGGTATTAAGATGAAAATGCCCCAGATTACATGATATTAAATGAAGCTTGACCTTATAATTAAGGACAAAATAGGCATAGGTTTCTGATGTTCGAAGAAATTAATGAATAAGGACACTCTAGTATTGTTTAGTCCCTAAATTTTCGTAAATCAGCTCATGAATACCAAAAATACCCCTAGTTCACCTAAAAAGCACTACTTCTTCAACAAAAGTGCAACCGCTATGCTATTGATGCATATATTCCTGGTAAAGTAACAAAACAGAAGACACATTTTGGTTTTGTCAGAATCAAAGCTAAGAAGGAAATCCAGAAGATTATAGCAGCAGCATCAAGAGCACAAGTTGAAAGCAAAGTAATCTCAGTGGCTGTCTCAAAGTTTAAAAGACCACCAAAAAAGAGTCCCAAAAGCAAGGAGAAGAACACTGAAAGGGAGCCAACCATCAAAAATCAAGGTCGAGAATTCCAATCCTTGTGACAATAAAAATGGATAAAAAGTAGCTCAATTAAGTGCATCACACGATATCTATGGCCTAAGTTTATAATTGGGTTATTAACCCTAAACCCTATTGGCTGATGGATGGAATTGTCGGCCCGTTCTCACAAGGTGGCATTACAAAGACTCTTTTTTACTCCCACAAGATTCCTTTAGAAATAAGTCAGTCTATCTATGTCAATTGCTGGTAACAAGAATCCCATCCTCCGCATTCTTGTACTTTTTAGGTGAACTAGGGGTATTTTTGGTATTCAGGGACTGATGAGTTGATTTACGAAAACTCAGGGACTAAATAATACTAGAATGTCCTTATTCATTAATTTCTTTAAACATCAGGTATCTATACCTATTTTGGCCCATAATTAATTATGATCAAAGTTTGACCTTATAATTAACTATCCGTGCCTTTTTATATCCCCATGTGATTATTTACCGGTATAGAGTTGACAATGAATTAGAATCGAACCGTCGCATTTTTTACATTCATAAAAGTACACTAAATCTCAAATTTAGGAATATGATAATTTCTAGGCACGATTGCGTTCCGTAGATCCAAAACTATGACTCTCAACTTACCCTTATAATATTAAATAGGAGGACTTGTGATACTAACTAGGATGACCTATTATGGGAAAATTCCTTCTAAAAAAATATGGGAATTAATCAACCTGGCATTTATCGTAGTTTAAATCAAGTCAAAAATATGACTACACATTTATAATAGAACTTTATTATCTTTCAAATATCACACTCATCTCGAACGGGTCAAGATTCAGTGGAGACATGAATAGTCCCCACTGAAAAGGATCAAAGATAATTTAGGTAATAAAAAAATAATTAAGAACAATATTGGACAACTACTATTAACAAAGTCAAGCTAACAATTTATGGATAATACATTAATGGAAATAATTAAAAAGTAAAACAATACCACTCAAACAATATAATTATGAAAAATAATATAATTTATGGAAATACAATTATGGAAATATTGGTATCATTATACTCGGATATTAGTTTTTTTCTTCTTGAATATTGTTTTACTTCTTCTATGATATTATTTTTCTTCTACTATTATATTGGTATCTTTCCACTCTCATATTGGTTTTCTCAGATAATTGATTTACTTCTACTCTGATATTGGTATCCTTATACTTGGATATTGGTTTCCCTCTTCTCAGATATTGGTGCCATTCTTCTATGATTTTGATGTTCTTCTATTCTGACATTGGTTTCCTTCTTCTCTGATATTAGTATTATTTTACTCTCACAAGTGTATTGGTATACATTCAATATCAATACAGAAATATAATAACGAGAACAATAGTATACATTCAATATTATATTAATACTCAATATAAATAATACTGGTATACATTGTTATTGATAATGGTATACAACGAGAATGGTATTCGAAATTTCTCCTTCTCAATTTTTCAGTTCGGCCAATCTTATTCTGCCTTCGGCCAAGTCATTCCCATTGTTGGCAAATTCCCTTCTCCTGTTGTGCCCTCTGTAGCAATTGGTTTCACAGTTTATGATGTAATGAAATCATGCCTCAGAGTTCCATCTAGAGCGGTCATCGAGAATATGACCATCCAAGAGTCCATGTCCTTCATGAAACAAGCATGGTACTGCTGATTCACAGAACGATAAAACAAAAAAGTACACAATTCAACTTAGGAAAAGTGAAAAAGAAAAAGAAACCCACGAAACAATAGAACCCAGAAAAGCTAAAAAAGCTCTTCCGAATTGCTTCGAGAGACGGGTCGCAAGTGGAGAGCGAGCGGCGGTGGGAATTCGTGTGATCTCCAAGGTGCCAAGGTAAGATGATGAGACAGTGTGATCATTAGATTTAGGTTAATTGAGTACTTTGTTAAATACCCAAGTGAGAATTTTGACTATTAAATCTATAAAAAATTATTTTGACCAAATTTAATAGTTCATAATTAATCCACACCATAGGGACATGAATCATGTAGTCCTCATTGAATCCAAGATCATCTCGAACATGAATTAGTCGACTCGACAAGTGTTCGTATTTCGAAGAGACAGACAATTGCAAGAGTGCGAGTTCTTCTTCTAGCATATATATTGTATCTAATTTCTAAATCATATTTATTTGTCAAATTTGGAGCAAAATTGAGAAAGTTGTGCCTAAATTACCAAGTAGTACTACTGCTGTCCGAATTTACCCAACTATCTTCATAACACTCTATTTACATAGAAATGTTATTCCAAATATTAATCCAAATATGTTATTACGACTAAGTATACTTCACTTAAGTCAAACAAATATGATCTAAGAAGTAGGGTATTACACAGCTGCAGCCCTAGAGACGGCCGCCCGCATTGCTCCATCAGTGCTCAGCGTGGTCCAAACTTTGGGGGGGGGGGGGGGGGGAACTCTCCCAGGCAATCAACCGCTCCTCCCTACCCGGACCCATCTGCATCATTTGTGTAGTATGGCAAGCAGTTTCCATCTCATTAAACCTGCACAATACGGCAGCCACTTGATCAGTAGGCCGCGCATCCCCTTCTCCCCAAACACAAGTATTTCGCCATTTTCAAAACTCATTCATAGCAATTATAAAGATCGATTGCCATTTAGCAACAGCTTGCAGATTCTTATCAATCTAATCCGTCAAATTAAGGGAGAAGAAGTTGCAAATATTGATTCCTTCCCTTCTAAGTAGAGCTACCCAAGGTCTAGATATCTTCCCACAGTCCCTTAAAGCGTGAAGGATTGTTTCATCCTCAAACTGACAGCAAGGGCAGGTCGCAATATGTGTCATGTGTCTATTCTTCCTGACGGCATCGGTAAGCAGTTTTCCATGACCCGCCAACCAAACCACCTGTTTCAGGCATTGCAGGCCCGCCCATTTCCATATCTTCTTTCATGACCTTTGATCTTGATTGCCCTCCCGTCCTTCGAGTAACTCGTACACTGACCTTGTGGAGAACCTCCCAGATTGTTCCCTAGCCTATTTATTCATATCCCTTCCTCCATCACTTCTAGGAGTGGGCGTACCTGCAAGGCGTAATAACACATGACTCGGTAATAAATATTCGACCACCTGACACTTCCATTGGCCCTCATCATCCATAAAATCGGCAACTTTAAGAGTTAGAAGGTTATCTAGGATAGATGCAGTGCAATGTTGGGATAAGGTGAGATCCTTATCCAACCACACATCCGTTTAAAAATTCACAGTCCTTCCATCTTTAATATGCCATTGAACTCCTTGCAGCATAGTTGGCCATAGGACCACCAAGGCCTTCCATAGGGGTGAGCTTGTCGTCTTGCTAGAGACTACCGAAAAGAGGGCCTCCTGCTTGACATATTTGCTCTATAGAACCTGCGCCCAAAGAGAAGATCGGTCCGTAAGTAAGTTTCAAGCAAGTTTCATTAGCATCGCGAGATTTTGTTGCCTTAGTTTTTTAAAGGCTAAGGCACCAACTCTTTTGGGAGAACAGATACTCTGCCAAGAAACTAAGTGAGGCTTTTGCTTGTCAGAGGTAGGACCCCAAAGGAACCTTCTTTGCGCTTTCTCGATAGCCTCACTAAGACCAAAGGGCAGCTTAGTAGTTTGCATAACATAAGTAGGCAAGGCTGCCAGGACCGCCTGAGATAAGGTCGCACGACCCGCAAAGGATAACTTATTCGCACACCAACCCTGTAACTGGTCTTGAACCTTATCAAGGATAAAAGAATAGGTGTTTCTAGTGACTCGATCATGCAGTAGCAGCATTCCCAAGTACTTCCCAAGGTTGTTGGTTAGAGACATCCCCAACGAAGAGGCCAACTCACGAGCCAAGGATGTGGAAACATTCTTAGACACAAAAAGTTTAGACTTGGGCATGCTAACTAGCTGACCAGAAGCATCACAAAATCCATCCAAGACCTGAGAGATAACAATTGCTTGTGATTTATTAGCCTCTGGAAAGAGAAACAAATTATTAGCAAAGAACAAGTGGGATATGGCGGGACCTCCCTGAGAAATTTTGAGAGGTTTCCAATCGCTCAGTTAAACTTTCTGGGTTATCATATATCCCAGACGTTCCGGGCACAACACGAACAAATATGGTGATAGCAGATCGCCTTGTCTTATCCCCCGAGTAGGCTTGAAAGTATCTGTTGTCTCACCATTCTACAGGACCTACATCGAGGCCGAAGAGACATAGGTGAGTATCAAATTGATCAAAGAGGTCGGGAGATGTAAAAGTTCTAGGGTTTCCCTTATGAAAGACCAACTCATCCTATCATAGGCTTTAGCCAGGTCATTTGAAGGCCATTAATTTCCTCCATTGTCATCGATTTTTCATCGGGTGAATGACCTCCTGAGCAATAATTATGTTATCCGTAATATCCCGGCCTGGCACAGAGCTATTTTGATTATGTGAGACCCAGACTGACATATGAGCTTGTAATCTTCTCGCCACGATCTTGGTCACCAATTTGAGGGAAGTATTACAGAGACTGATCGGGCGAAAGTCACTGGGTTATTGTGGACTATCCATCTTGGGTATAAGAGTAATGGCAGTACTGTTGACCTTTTCCACCCCTTCCTCACCAAGAAAAGCTTGTTGTACAAAATGCACAAAATTGGCTTTAACAATACCCCATTTCTTTTGGAAGAAAAAAGGGTATAGACCATCAGGTCCATCGAGAAGAGGATCTGTCTGACTTCCTTCTCTGTCGGAAGTTTGCCAAGTTCCTCCCCGTCCTCTTCAGCTATCATTTGGAAAAAATTAGGACCATGGTACTACTGCCGTGAAGTGGAGACCTCAGAATAAAGATCAGCAAAGTGTGACCTCATGATCTCTTTGATAGCCTTCGCGTCAGTCACCAAATCACCTTTAGTATTCTTAAGAGCCTCAATACTGTTACTCTTCCTTCTCACAATGGTAGAAGCATGGAAGTAGTGCGTGTTCCTGTCGTCATTCTTCAAGAACTCCTTCCTAGACTTTTGACACCATAAGATTTCCTCATGCTCAAGCGTAGTTTCTAATTCTACTCTCAATGTCTTCTCCAATCTCTTGAGAAATGGGTTCCTATGAAAATCTTGAACACGTTGTATACCCCCCAACCTTTGGGTGAGCCTTTTTTTTAGAGAGATGTGCTCCCAAAAGTAAATATGTTCCAGTCCTTCGCTTTAGCCACAAAGATATCACAAGCGACATCCAGAGGTTTGGTTGCATCCCACGTTTGAGCGACAAAATCATCAAACCTCTCATTTGCCAACCATGCCGCTTGAAACCAGAAGAGGTAGTTTGCACGCCTGAATTTCAGAGTAGCATCCATCTTGATTAATAAGGGACAGTAAAATGGACTTCCAGCACGATAAATAGAACACCTTGGCTTCTGAGAACTGAAGTTTCTAGGGTATATTGGCCAAACCCCTGTCGAGTATCTCATGGATACCTCCTCTGACTCGAGTGAAATGACTTTCCGTATATCCCAGATCAACCAATTCACAATTCTCAATTCAATCCTTGAACCTAGCGTATTTCGTTCCTCTAATCGGAGCTCCTCCAATCTTACCGTCAGAAGCCAAGAAGATGCTGAAGTCTCCAGCAACTAACCAATGTGTATTCTCCAACTTAGCTAATAATCGAAGCTGCTCCCATAACTCCTTCCGAATATGAGCACTCAGATGACCATAGATTGCCATAAACCTCCACCTCAAGTCAGGGTTGTCGCCCACCTCCATGTGGATGAATTATCGATGAATCTGGGTCACCTTTATAGAAGTGCCAGGCTCATTCCAGAAGACCCAAATCCCTTAGAAGTGTCCCTACATGAGAGATTGTACAACGTTAGTGTATTTTAAGGACTTCGCAAGTGCATCAGCCCTACGACCCGAGATCCATGTTTCAATCAAGACCAGGATATCGGGTTTATACTGATTCATAAGCTCTTTCATAGAGGACCTAAACTTCATACTAGCAGCTCCCTGACAATTTCAGGTAATGATACTCATTAGGAGGAAGGACCAGCAACCAGAACACAACCTAAGAGAGAGCAAAACTATAGGAACGCCTAAGAAGACAAGGGAAAAGCTAATTTAAGAGTCTGAGGGTTTGGGATTAGTGACTCCCCATTCCTAAGACCCTGTGTACTTTGATTTTTCATCCTCCAACAGTAACGACATTGGGGAATCCACAATCTCTGTATTCGAGGGCTGATTGACGCCGTTGTCTTCCTCCATAGAAGTCTCCACCTTAACCTGGGATACATGATCTGGCGCTTTTAGTTCAGAATCCTCCTGAGGAGCTGCCGATTTCCAGGTCATATTGCTAAGGGTAGCCTCGAAGAATTTAGACCCTTGACTTGGGGAGACAGCCGCCTTAGGGCTAAAATTAGAGTTATCCATCGGTGTGTCTTCTTGCTGGGTGCAATTCCTAGATATTATCGGAGTCTTCCCTTGTTGGCGATTGGTTACCTCCTTCACCGGCTGGAGAAGGTATTTCTCTCTTGAGGGCTATGCTTCCTTAGCACTCTGAGACTTGGCGAAAGAGTTGTGTTTGGCCTTTGTGAACCAAATGGGTCTTACCTGTTGCTTTTGACTGTGATTTGACAGTAGGTGTCACATAGGTCTTCTGGACCTCAATATTAATTAAACCTGCACCTTCCTGTCCTCCTTCGTTAGAGCCCTTACTAATACATCGAACATGGAGGCCTCAACATGTATAATTTCCTCTCTCTCATTGGCTTGCTCAGGAACTTTTCTTTCCTTTTCCATGCTACTAGCTTCAGGCCTGTTTGATAGCAGCTGGACTTTCTTGTTTTTGGGCCTTTTTTTTGAACTACCATCCACTTTCCAAATAGAGTTGAATAAGTGTTGTAGAGAAAGTGGGTACAAAAATGTCAAGACTACCCGAGACGGATCCGGAGTGGTCGTTCCAAGGTCGGCCTAACAGAGAAGGGAAAAAAAGAGTGAACCTTAGACGTTCAATCTAAGGGAGAGGAAGAAAGAAAAACTACGGGCTACGAGCTAAGCTAAGATAAAAAGAAAAGATAGTTGTTATTTGATGTGTTGGTGTTCCTCGTCTTCCTCGTCCGAGCCCTCCATATATAGGGCATTTGGACCTAGCCTCTCGATATCAGAATAGGAAGTCCCAAGCCCTACTTTGGCTCCAAGTCGCAATCCCGAGAAGTTCGCCTCACGTTATTTGTTCCTAATACAAAAAGATCCTTCCGGCTCAGTACAAGCCATCTTTCTTAAATGAGCAGATCCCGTCCTCAAATAGGAAACTTTCAAAATATGACGACCAAGCAATTGTGGCCTAAAGAGGAACTTACCAAGTCTTGCCAAATATTAAGAATCTCGGCTTAAGTTAGGAAAATATAGATCGACTTGAACTTCTCGAATCTCCCATGCAAAATCTCGACTCAAGTCCGTCATCGTCCAAGATGGACATCTCGTCAGGCCCAAAGTGAATCCCAAAATGGGCTCAAGCTAACGGCATCCTCAACAAAAGTGGACATATTCTCGGAATTGCCTTCCCGCCTACGAAGGTTAAATGAGCTTCCCACTCGAGTCCAAGTTGGCTTCTCACCTTTGGCTTCTTGCCTTAGGCTCCTCGCTCGGCCTCTTGCTCGACCTCTCGCTCAGCTTCTCGCTCGGCCTCTCATCGTAGGCCTCTCGCTCAGCCTCTAGCCGTAGGCCTCTCACTCGGCCTCTTGCCACTCGACCTCTCGCTCGGCCTCTCGCCACTCGGCCTCTCGCTGTAGGCCTCTCGCTCGGCCTCTTGCTTTAGGCATCGCGCTCGGCCTCTCACCCGATCTTGCCTACCCGAGCGAGAGAGGCATCTCGCCCATTCTCGCCTACGCGAGCGAGAGGGGCATCTCGCCCGGGGTGAACCGAGTAGCCCAATTGGTTGCTCCCATGCACTAACGAGCTCGGACCGATTCACACAAACTCGGAGATATGACGTCATTAATTTGCGATATTAATTTTGTACTCCAACAATCGGTCACCAGTCACCCAATCACTTTGAGACCATGCTGAGTACCTCAAAATATGTTGACAATGTCGAGATTATTTTTGTACTCAATAATACCCCCGGCACGTTAATACTTTGGTACGACCAGGCGAGAAAGTGAGCATTTCTTGTGCGCATCACACCCCCACACTTGAATCTTTCCTTGTCCTCAAGCAAAAGACTCAGACAAAACTCAAAGACACACACACAAGTGTGGCAAGAGTTGGCATTCATTTAGCAAAAAGAACACCCCAAAATTTTGATCTCTTGTCACAAGACCACTCCACAACTAAATAGTTCACTCCCTCGGGTGTAAAACATAAGAATACGTAAGGACTACACCCTCGAAGGTAAGGCTAGGGGGTTCAGCAATCAGAGGACATGAAATCATTTAAGCTCACTCTTTTAGTAGTCAACTTTCCTATCACTCGCGAATATGTCCAGAGTCAAGAGATATCTTACTCTCAGTTGGAGTCGAATCACATGAAACTTCATCTCTGGGTTGACATCCTTCAGCTAACTTAGAATGAAGATGAGCAGCTCGAAGAGGTCTAGGCCATCTATCCGGCTGACTTATAGGGCGACAAGGTGCAAACCTCTAATCGTCTTGTCACCTCGCCTATTGCTTTATTCCCCATAAGTAAGGGGGAGTACTTGCCCCCCGAGTGTGACACCAATCGATCGTTGGGTTGAAAGGACATTTTGCTTTATCAAACTTGCACATCAGGTAAACCAGCCATATACGTTGTCCCAGACCATCCTTATTGGTATTATGGTTCTGTCGTAGAAGGCCACCTATATGTAGCATATGATCGGGATGAATGGACATGCATCGGCCATTATAATCTCCACCTTCCCATCTGACTTTCATCGGATTAGACATTGGCGGATGGAAGATGGGATTACCGGACGGAGTGGATCAAGTCTCGCCCTTTCCCGACAAGGTTGGTCATAACCATATCGGTCAGGCTGACATCCTCCTTTTTCTTATTGCGATCCCTGAGGAGCAACTGAAGAAAGGTGTTCGTCACACCCATGCCAGCCACGGGTACTCTCTTGATCGGCTCCCCAAGGATGTGAACCGTGATGCAAAGAAGTTTTTTGTGTTCGCCCATTCTTTGGATTGGCCTCACAATGGTGACGTCGCCATTGAAGACTTCCACAATGGGAACGACAGAGGACATCTCTCCTATCAGAGGCTCAGGTTTATCTTCCTCACTCATATCCCCATTCAGATGACTGGGTTGGTTGAGTTTTGGCCTAAAGATGGCCGGGACGGTGAACAACTTGTTGATCTACACCATCTCCGGGAAGTCTCCGAACTTAACATAACCAATGTCAAGACAGACCGAGACATTCTTTTCCTTCTTGTCTTCCTTGACCTCACGAAGATTACTTTTCCTAGAGTGGATCTCGCTTCTCGCTTTAGGTACCCACTCCCGAATCAACTTCTTGTGTCGGTCTTTGGGTACCTTTGTTCGAACCTTCTTGATGTACTTTTTCGCTTTAAATGCTTCAATCTCCTTGAACCGGCCTCGAGTTGGGGCCGATTGGTATTTAATTTGTAAGTAAGCTAGCAGGACATTTTGTTCCTCCAACTTGGTTCTTTGCTCTATAAGTTGCCTTTCGAGGTCTTTGATGACTTATTTCCACTTCTGGACCTTTCTCTCAAGACGACGTCTCTGGGTCATAGTCAGGACGTCTCGTATTGGTAGATCAAGGGTGACTCTCTTATCTCTAAGCCGATTGAAGGTATACCGGCGTGGGTTGGATCTTTCTTGAAGGTCCACCTTGATATGAGGATGATTGATCCTCCACGTCTCATTGGCTTCCTTTAGATGGTAAGAGTTCTGAGTCCTTGGGGAGCTGTTATTGGGTGGCCGTCCTTACCCCTCGAGTTTTGCCTCCTGGGTCTTAGGGACCTTTGTCTTCTCAAGGTTCGGTCATCCTTGCCCTCCGAGTGTTGCCTCTTGGATCTTAAGACCGACCTTCCCTTCCTTAGGACCATCGGCTCCCTTCAAACAAAAGGACTTCCAAGCCTTTGGTACGCCATTGTCGGGCGATCTTCCTTGCCCCCCCGAGTCTTGCCCCTCGGGTCTTAAGGTCGGCCTCTCTTCGCTTGGGATGATTGGATCCCCTTGAACAAAAAGACTTGTGAGCGTTTGGGATATTGTTATCAGGCGGCCTTCCATGTCCCCCGAGTCTTACCTCTCGGGTCTTAGGATGAACCTTTGCTTTCTTAGGGTTCGGTCGTCCCTGGTCCCCAAATCTTGCCCTTCGGGTCTTAGGATTGGCCTTCTCTTGCTTGGGACTTCTCTTTTGACTTCGGTCGAAGCCAATCATAGTGATATGAGCAATACGGTGAGGACCCATCGATGACTGATCCTCCAAGAATTGATGCTGGATGAAATCCTCGGATTAGAAAGATAAGGGTTGCCCTTCTATCCCTTGCCGACGGGCAGATCCCAACGTCAGCTGACAGTTGATGTCATCTTCATCGAGATCTCCTTGTCGGTTAACGTCATCCTCATCGAGTTCTTTTTGTCGATTGACGTCATCCTCACTGAGCTCGTCATTCTCATTGAGCTCTTTTTATCGGTTGACGTCATTCTTATCGAGCTCATCATCCTCATCAAGCTCTTCTTGTCAGTTTACGTCATCCTCATCGAGCTCATCATTTTCATCAAGCTCTTCTTATCGGTTGATATCATCCTCATCGAGCTCATCATCCTCATCAAGCTCTTCTTGTCGGTTGACGTCATACTCATCGAGCCCCATGGTCGAAACATAAGTAACATCATGAACCATTGGGTAATCAATGGCCATCACATGAACCACTTGGATCTCTTCGCTCGTAAAGGATTCTTGGAAAACCGGGTCATTGGCAACCTCATCTGATGGGTGTCGGCTGAGTAAATTTGTGAAGTCTAGGGTCTCGACATCACGAAAAGGTAAAGACCATACCGGTTGCCTCAAAGTAGGCTGAATGAGGGATGATGGCACTATATGCGCCTCATCGAGATCGGGACTGGGAGATGTTTGCCGAGGTACTTCGTCCTTTTCGTCCCAAACTCCTTGGGGTTGATTGAAAAGTCTATCATAGGACTCGTCGCCTCGCTTCTGAATTTTGTCACTACATCTCATCTCCTCCCCATTATCACGTTGAGTCTTGTCGAGTCGAGCATTGATATTCTCGAGCATTCTGGCTATGGCGGTGAGCTTCTCCATAAAGGAAGTCGTGTTGGAGGTATTTCTCCCGATACCAGTATGGGTAGTAGGAGAGCCGGCTCTTTGGTACGAGCCGAGTTGGATGAGTTCTTCCTAACGTGTTGTTGAGAAGATGGTGGTGGTGCTGCCTCCTTGCCGGAAACTGCATCGGATGGATTCTTCCCAATGAGTTGCTAAGAAGAGAGTGGTGCCGTATAGTCCTCCTTAGTCCCACTGAGCGTGCCAAAAATATGTTGCAGAGAAAGTGGGTACAAGAACGTCAAGACTACCCGAGACAGATCCAGAGTGGTCATCCCAAGGTCGGCCTAACGAAGAGGGGAAAAAAAGAGTGAACCTTAGACGTTCAACCTAAGAGAGAGGGAGAAAAAAGAACTACGGGCTACGAGATAAGCTAAGATAAAAAGAGATAGTTGTTGTTTGATGTGTTGGTGTTCCTCGTCTTCCTCGCCCGAGCCCTCCTAATATAGAGCGTTTGGACCTAGCCTCTCACCATCAGAATAGGAAGTCCCAAGCCGCCTTCCCGTACTTCGGCTCCAAGTCTCAATCCCGAGAAGTCTGCCTCACGTTATTTGTTCCTAATGTAAAAAGATCCTTCCGGCTCAGTACAAGCCTCTTCTTTAAATGAGCAGATCTCGTCCTCGAATTGGAAGCTTTCAAAATGTGACAACCAAGCAATCGTGGCCTAAAGAGGAACTTACAAAGTCTTGCCAAATATTGAGAATCTCGACTCAAGTTAGGAAAATATAGATCGACTTGAACTTCTCGAATCTCCCATGCAAAATCTCGACTCAAGTCCGTCATCGCCCAAGATGAACATCTCGTCAGGCCCAAAGTGAATCCCAAAATGGGCTTAAGCTAACAGCCTCCTCAACCAAAGTGGACCTATTTCCAGAATCGCCTTCTCGCCTACAAAGGTCAAATGAGCTTCCCGCTCGAGTCCAAGTTGGCTTCTCACCTTCGGCTTCTCGGCTTAGGCTCATCTTTCGGCTTCCCGCCTTAGGTTTCTCGCTCGGCCTCTCGCTCGGCTTCCTGCCTTAGGCTTTTCACTCGGCCTCTCGCCACTCGGCCTCTTGCCGTAGGCCTCTCGCCCGATCTTGCCTACCCGAGTGAGAGAGGCGTCTCGCCTGATCTCGCCTACCCGAGCGAGAGAGGCATCTCGCCCGTTCTCGCCTACGCGAGCGAGAGGGGCATCTCGCCCGGGGTGAACCGAGTAGCCCAATAGGTTGCCGTTGCCCCCATGCACCAACGAGCTCGGACCGATTCACACAAACTCAGAGATAGGCCGTCATTAATTCGCAGTATTAATTTCGTACTCCAACAATCGGTCACCAGTCACCCAGTCACTTTGAGACCACACTGAATAACTCAAAATATGTTAACAATACCGATATTATTTTTGTACATCAACAATAAGCATTGGTTTAAGTTATTTTGACTTCTTTTGAAAAAAATGATATGTCCGAATCTTGCTATTGCTAACCTCTTCAAAATCTTAATGTAATAAAATTTATTGGAAAAACCCACAACATAAATTATAGATAGCACACGAAATTATTTTGACTTAATATACTTTTAGATTAGTCTATATATTTTGACATATAAAGTTAATTCGTATGGTCTATGAGACTCTCCGTACATTCATACAAACTGTAACGTCAATTTATATTTTTTAACGAATGCGAATTCGTGGTAAAGTTGAATTAATTTAAGAAAATCTCAATTTTAAGCCTATTTATTAATTATATTTTTCTTAAAATTTTGCCTAAACTAATATCCACCGACCTAGCAACCCAACTCTAGGGTTTTGCGCTTCACAATTTCCCCTTTCGGTCTTCTCCGTCCCTCCCAAATAAGATAGGCTGAGCTAATTCGCCGCTTCCAAAGATGCCGACGGTTAGCGTGGGGAGAGACAAGCTCTTCAAGGCCATCGGAACTACTTACAGTTAATTGCCTAATTGCCACTCCCTTAAACCTCCTCAGTTTTTTGAATAATTTTAGAGCCCGTATTTATCTATTATTTAATTTGATTTTTTTGTTTTCGGTGTTAGCTGATGAGGAGTTCGACGACCTCTGCTTCCGTTTCGGCATCGAGCTCGACGATGTGGTGAGCTCTCTCTCTCTCTCTCTCTTGTTTTCATTTTTTTAATTTATAAATTTCCAGTTCGAGGAAATTTGGGCGATTTAGCTCGGGATTAGGATTTGACAGTTAATTTTTGGGATTTTAGACGACGGAGAGAGCGATTATTAGGAAAGAGAAGCATCTGGAAGAAGAAGCAACTGAGGACGAAGAGGTCATTTACAAGATTGAAGTGCCTGCGAACAGGTGCTTCTTAGTCATTATTATTGTCATTCTTCTCTGATATATTTCCTTTCGGTTTTTTTTTTGAGGGATTCCTTTCGGTTTTATGTTCAGGAGGCTAATCCATTGTTTATTTGTTTTAGATATGATCTTCTTTGCCTCGAGGGACTTGCTCTGGCCCTTCGCATTTTCAATGAGCAGGAAGCGGTGCCTAACTACACACTCTCTAATGTTAGCGAGGACTCCATGGTTAAGATGCATGTCAAGCCGGAGGTACTTTTTTTTTTCTCCTTGCAAGTAGTTAATGCTTTTTTGTTCATTCGTTGAATGGGTCCGGCGAGTTATAGACACAAATGTTTCTCCTGTTGCAGACATCACAAATACGTCCTTATGTTGTTTGTGCTATTTTGAGGGACATGACCTTTGATGAGACCAGTTACAATAGCTTCATTGATCTGCAAGATAAACTCCACCAGAACATCTGTAGGTAAATTCTCCGCTACAAATGTTGTTGAACTGTTGGCTTTCTCCTGGACAGGTTCTTCAAAGTTCACTCGCCATGGTGTTTTCTGTATTGATGTTTTGTTTGTCATCTGTTAGGCAGAGGACCCTTGTTGCCATTGGGACGCACGACTTGGATACGCTGGAGGGTCCTTTCACTTATGAGGTAAGGTCCATGCAACACTTTTTCTTGATGTTATCATACTACTACATGAACACATTATACTTTAAGCTATCTATTGTAGAAACTTATAGGTGCTTCCAGACATATGTTCTATTTTAGTTGCACATTTACAAATCATGCTTTACGATTTGCTTATTCAGCTGAATTTTAGTTTATCTACTGCATTTGTGGAATAATTTTACAATTATTTCTCGCAGAATGATTTTTTATTTTATTTTTAGTAAGGAATTGGTGCCTAGTGTCATTTATCCTCTGTATGGTTGATCAAATAATTTGCTTCTCTGTCCATTATGTTACAGGCATTGCCTCCAGCAGAAATCAATTTTGTGCCACTTAAACAGGTAATATTCTAATCTGATATTTTAACAGACAATAAGTGTTGACATCTTATTTCTGATATAGGCCAAAGGTTTCAGAGCTGATGAGCTGCTGGAGTTTTACAAGGTGAGCAAATCAATGATCTAACTGCTTGCTATTTCTATTGCTGTTTGTTAGGACTTAGGTAGCGATCAGGATCTTCGTTGCTTTTGATTGGCATATTGTGGTTTTGAAAATTGGTTGTCAAAGAAAATAATTTGCTATCTGACATATTGCATTTGCAGTCTGATCTGAAATTGAAAAAATTTCTGCACATAATTGAGGGCTCGCCAGTCTTCCCTGTCTTGTACGACCGGAAAAGGTACCATTTTTTCTTTCTGGATGACAATCTTCTGATAGAATTTATAAAAAAATCAACAGTATGTTGGACTTTGTATTTAACTGGTTCTCATTTATTGACAAATGTTCAAATTATCTTGGGTTAGTGATATCAGGACAGTCAGTTTTGCTGTGGTAATGGTGAACTTTTCTGTGAGTGCTTTTAGTTCATCGCAGAATAATTTGTTTATATAATGTGAGAAAGTACATACATTGGGCTTTGATACTTGAGGAACGTTTGTTTTCTTCACTAAAAGTGGACGGCTAGGCTTCTGTTTTATTTCTGGTACTGGCAGGGATAGTGCTTTAATGTTAATAATAATTTTTTATTTAGCTTTCAATTGCTGCGCCACATGTTAAAAATATATCTTATATCTTTCACGGTTGTCTTCCATTATGGGTGTTAAGTATCTTCTTATTTTAATGCCTTATTTTACTTATTGTCATCTTTACTTGTAAAAATTTATAAGAGAAAATATATTTTATGCAGAACTGTGTTGTCTCTACCTCCAATAATTAATGGTGCCCATTCAGCTATCACCTTAAAGACAAAGAATGTTCTCATAGAGTGTACAGCTACCGACTTGACAAGAGCTCAAATTGTTTTAAACACAATGGTAAAGAATGTAGAAGTTTTAATTGATTTTACATTTCAGTTTAGGTGTTTGTGGTGAATAATTTCTGTTTTTTTTGGTAGGTTGCAACTTTTTCTGTGTATTGTAAGAGGAAGTTTGAAATAGAACCCGTTCAAGTAACGTATTCTGATAGGGAATCATATGTTTCTCCTGACTTATCTCACTATGATTTGGAAGTTCCACTATCGTATATTACTGGATCAGTTGGTGTGCCTCTTCAAGCTAAAGAGGTAATTTCTTTTGCTGTCTTGCTATTGCTAATCTGGTTCCATGGGAAATCATATATGGTATCGTAGGTTTCTTTCTCATTGCTTCGTGTCATTGTTGAAAACATATACTCTTCAATGTGCTGAGTGAAAAAGTTAGGATGTGCTGTGTAGATTTCATTCTGTAGTTGGCACTATCTAGTGGAGCTGTTCATATTGTTTCAATTTCTCTATTAAAGTAATTGGTAAACTTTATTTTTTATGCAGTAGTTGTCTTGCTTAAGCTTCTTTTCTTCCAGGTTACTAGTTTGTTAAACCGGATGCAATTGCATGCTGAGCTATCTAAAACAAGTGATGGTGACAGCACTTTGAAGGTATCCGCTCCACCAACCAGAAGCGATGTCCTTCATCGATGTGATGTAATGGAGGTAAAGATTCTATTTCATGATGTTGCTTTGCATTTTATTTTTTTCTCCTCGCTGATAATAGCTTTCTGTTTAAGGATGTCGCAATCGCTTATGGCTACAATAATATTCCGAAAAGGAGGTTGCCGTCACTTCAGCCGCTGCCTTTAAACGAGCTTGAGGATCTTATCAGAGTCCAGGTAAGCGGAATTTCTTCTCTTTTTTTGGATGTGTTTCAACTTTGCAATTTGGTTCACAACATTTCATCTTTGTGATCCTATTTTTGCATTTTCTAGATTGTTGCAAGTGGGTATACAGAGGTCCTGAACTGGATATTGTGTTCCCATCGGGAGAACTTCTCATGGTTAAATCGTGTGGATGATGGGAGAACAGCAGCCATAAATGGAAATCCACGTTCTTCTGATTTTGAGGTTTGTGTTTTCCAGTAAACTCATGCACTATACATTCATGTGATTATACGATGTGTTTGGCGATGGAATTGTCATTGATTATTTTCTTCTTGGTTGTCACTCACCTCATGGCTTCTCTTATCTTTTGTTGTATGAAGAGGGATCTTTTCCTCTTCCCAATTGCCTTATTCATTATAACAAGGTCTGGACTGCACTCTGAGACTGACATTGTTACCAGGGTTAATCGTGTGCCATCCTTTTCCAGAAATATAGTTTTTGCCAATCCGATTAAGTCATGGTGGTGCAACTGGCATCCACGCGTTCGCCCTTCAATTATACAAGATTGTTGGCCAATTTGGCTTTTATGTTGCGGAGGTCTATTATTCCCTTTTCAACAGTGTTTGGAAGACATTAGACAATATTGGCCACTAATGCTAGAAAATTCTGCTGGGTAGTATCATAACTTATGAACTATGGTTAGCTGCTATACACTATCCGTTCAACTGGAGCATCGTGTCTTGGCATCTCTTAAAAGGGAGTGACAGTGCAAACCAGATGAGACATAGAGCCGTGAGATTACTTGATGTGTCAAATACTATACATAGTTCCTTGCCAATTGGATTTCTTGTCTGTGTCTAACAATTCAATTGCCTAATTCTAATGATCAGGCCTTATTTGCGTTAAGTTTATTTTTCCGCTTCACTGTTGATTGCCATTTCTTCACTGGTTATATATTTTTTGTTTTAACTGTGTGCTTATTGTGCATGTCTATGGTTTCTATTTGGATCACATTGTGTTTGTTTTGCCATTCTGCTTCGAGTGTGTAGGTTGTCCGGACCAGCCTGATGCCTGGGGCTTTGAAAGTCATTGGACATAACAAAGATTTTCCGAAGCCAATTAAGGTAACACATTCTAGTTGTTCAAAAATTGAAAATCATACCCCTTTTCTACTTCTGGAAAGAGTTTTGGCTAGAATTAAAATACTAATACATTTAAATGGTGTTCTCAATTTGATGTGAAAAGCGGATAGTTACTCGAATCATTTGAAGCTTTTGGAAATTATGATTCACATTTCTCATCATGTTCCAGATTTTTGAAGTTGGTGATGTAGTACTTTTGGATGATACAAAAGACGTTGGTGCCAAAAATCGTCGCCTACTCGCAGCTCTTTATTGTGGCACCAACTCAGGATTTGAGGTACAGCTCTGCATGCCTGGGTTTTACTTGAAAATGTCTCAAGTTAACCATATAGCTGCTCTGCAGCATTACTAGCGTCTACATTCTCTTGATGAGCAAAAACCACTAAAAGAATAGGACGTGCAGTTTATCTTCAATTGTTGGGCAAACCAAATATATTCATTTATTGGTTTGATTGGCGTCTGACATTAGTATTTATCTTTTCACTATTTTGTAGCACATTCATTCTTTGTTGGATAGAATTATGGAAATTATGGGAGCACCTTTTGTGTCTGTCGGTGACAATACAGGATATTACATAGAGCGGTCAGAAGTAAGTAGTTTCTTTGCAAGCGAGTTTATTCAAATGGTGCCTTGTTTTTACATGTATTGATTCTCATCACCTTGATTGAAGGCGCCCGAGTTCCTGGCGGGTAGACAGGCACGCATTGTGTACAAAGGGAAACAAATTGGCACCTTCGGCACAGTGCACCCTGAGGTAATTGCTCGAGTCCCCGACTCCTCCTGCAATATTAACCATGTGATAAAATCCGAAGTGAGTGATCTCTGAGGTTCGAGGTTGTCTTCTAATAAAATCTACTGTTCATGTGTTTCTCAGGTGCTGAACAATTTTGACATTTCGTATCCTTGTTCCTTCATGGAGCTTGATATCGAGCACTTCTTGTAGGCTGAGAACATCCATCCAACAAATAGTATGTGGCATCACTTTTCTTTTTCCCCTCATCTCATTTGTGTCTGCTGTACAGTGTACTGAATTTGGATTATTGATTAGCCAGGTGACTCGGGGGTTTTGGCCTTGTAACTTCGCGCTGCTGGCAACAGTCGAACTTGCCGCTTCATAGACAGAACAGATCGACGTCGGCCAATGTAGGCCCGCCATGTTTCCTGGTTAATCTATTTCAAAGAAATTGGAAATACGCGACACTTGCGTATATTCAGGCAATCCAACTTTAGATCACTTGACCATTTAGATCTGTATTGGGGATATACACATCTTGTATTGGGGGGATACACGCCCTTCCATTTTTCGACTATTGCAGTGTGAGATGCGAACTTGCAGGCTTGCAGCCCTTGGAAGTTCTGGGACGAGCGTATGAAAAAAATATCGTACACCAGATTGGATTGAAGCGTTCTTTAAGCATAGGACATGCACCTGTATACATATACTCGATTATTGAAGAGAACGAGAAAATCCAAAAGCACCCCAAGTTTATTATGCGAAATTGAATGGCTAAACCGGGTAAAATAGCTTAATTTCAATGCTGAAATGGCTATATCGTTTTAAGTTGCAGCAGTGCAGCCGTTAAGAGGCAATCGAAATGGAAAATACCAAGAATTTGCCTGCTCCACTTGCATCTCCTATCGAGATACAAAACTTCCTGAAATGATGAACACCATCAGCCACCCTGGAGAACGCAGGTACCCACCAACTATCTAAAGAACAATTCAGTGCGCCAAAACCCGAAAAGTTGGTTCAAACACATGAAATCCTTGGCTTCTAAAGTTGTGGCATCAGTTCGACGGAACTAAAACACTGCCGTTTAACGGCTTTTGCATTTATTTCAATCAGCTTTAAGTCCTCAAGAACAACAATTCTTTCGCAGAGCGTTGTGGTTGCATTCGCTTGCGACATCGCCATCTTACCAGCCTCGGAAAGCTCCATCCACAAGTCTGTTCATGCTAAAAACAACAGAATCATCAAATAGAGAGGCATTGGGACAAAGGACTAACGAGATGACTCATGTTAATGCGGCCGATCACAGAACGTGTGTAATGCAGCACCACATACACAAATTTGGAAGTTAAAATAAGCTACTGGAAGGAAAGTAGCAGCGAAATGATCACGAGTGTCTTAAACCCGGCATAGCGACTCCAAAACCACTAGTTCATGACAGTGCTTAGTAGGGGCATTTCCTACACCAATAAAATGCTTTAGGCTAAGGATTTGAGGTGGTTGGACAGTAAGTAGCAATTCCTTCAAGTAGGGATATATAGCAGTTTTACAAACGGCTCACCAAAAGGCAGGCTAGTCAAGTCTCTTCATTGCTCTTCATTTTCGATCTTTGGATAACATCATCACGAATCCGATAAAATTGTTCACAAGATTTAGGAATATAGCCTTGCAATTTAATGGAATAATCGAACAGGGAGGATCTTGCTTTCTAGCAAACCCGAGGCACAAGCTAAGTATTCCTTTGCTTTCTCCTCCTCACTTTTGGTATGCAGTTGCAAGCTTTAACTTGGAAAACCGAATAGACCAATGTAAAACAAATTTCCCATTCTACTACTTTGTCTTTCAAAGGGCAATCAAAACCACACACTAGATGACGTTTCGCGCACATCAAAGAACACAACATCAACTAAAATCCGGTACACGAACGGCAATGCGAGAGGATCAAAAGAACCAACCTGAACTGAAAAAATCATCACCGGCCATCAATAAACTGATCTCATCTGATCTTCTCACTCCCAGAGCTCCTCTTAGCTGCCTCCATGACCTTCTCCATGTACCCCTCAATCGGCGGGGTAAGCATGGCATAACCCCTTTCCGCTGGAAAGGGCGTAAAATCATCCACCAGAGCCTCCTTCTTAAGGTCCTCCGGCAACGCCTCGATGGCCGCCTTCTTACACTTGAGCATGCTACTCAACGCAGCCTGCCTGGCCCTATGCTTCCGCATCAGCACCCGGCTGTACTCCTTGGCGAGCCGCCTCCCGTCCTCCACGGTCAGCTCGTACTTTGGGATCTTATCCGCGTCAACCAGCCCCAATGTGATAAGATCCAAACCCGGGGTGCCCATGATAAAAGGCGAATCGTCCGCCCCAACCCCGCCCTTCTTCATCAACTCCTTCTCGCGCTTGCGCTCCTTGCTCTCGATCCCGAGCTTCTCCCGCTCCGCCTCCCTCGCCCGCTCCTTGGGCTTGAGGAACCTGACCGGGGTGGGGGCGTTGATGCAGGCCTCGTAGAGCTTGTACTTCTCGGTGTCCGCGCGGGACTCCGGCCGAAGTGACGGGTCGCCGGGGGCGGCAGCGGGCTTCTTCTTGTTGGTGATCTTGGACCGCTTCTTGGGCCCACCCTCCTTGATCTTGGCCTTCCCTTTGGGGGTCCCACCCGCGAAGCACCGCTGGGTGAGCTGGCTGGAAATGGACTGGAGAAGAAGGTGGGGCCTCGTCCTCGCAGCTTGGAACATTCTTTCTTTCTTTCCCCTTTCTTGCCCTAAAGCTTCCTCCTTTGATTTGTTCTTCTATTCTTTTTTTTGGGGGGTTAGGGTTTTGAAAAGATGGAATGAGGAGAGGGATTGGATTTTGAGGGGGAGAATGTATAGGGTTTTAGGATGTTTACTGAATGAGTAACAAGTGACCGGGTGTCTACTGAATTGGATGGTCGTCCACTGTTGGACGATATATCTCCCACCACTTCAAAAGAATTTAACATATTTGCCGCCAACGTCATATCTCCCACCACTTCAATGACTGCATTCTTCTACATTAAAAAAAAAAATCGAATTTGAATTTTGAAATATAATATTGTTTAATATTTTTTTGCAAAAATTTTGCCATTTTTTAAAAATTTCATGACTTAAATATGTATTAATTGGTGTAAGTGGTATCCAAATATCATGATGAAAAATAACATATTTTTCTTTCGAGAAGAAGGGTTAAGTTCCAACCAAATAATAAAGTATTCAACATATTTTTCTTCCTATTGCCAAAGGCCATATTTTTCGAGAATGTAATTATGATGTAAATATTTACTATTTAAAATTTTCTTCCTAATAATAACATACATGCTTATTGCGGGGAAAATAGAACAAAGTAACCTAGGACGGTTCGGAGTGATCGTCCCAAAGTCAGTCTAAAGCTATGCTAGGCTATGGGTATGCTATGCTAAGGCTACGGAAAGATAAAGCAATATAAGAATAAAGTTATTGATGTTGTGTTGGTGATGCCTTCTTCCTTGCCCAAGCCCTCTTTTTATAGGGACTCCCGTCCTTGCTTCGTCCTTAAGAATAGGAAGCTCCTTCAGACCGTTTCCAATTCAGGATGGCCTAGAATAGGAAAATCCAAGCCATCCTTCCAAGGCACGAAATCCCGTCCCGAGCAAGCAAATTACTTCTAAATCAGCTCGGCCTAGAATAGAAAAACCCAAAATGCCCTCAAGGAAGACCTGAAGATCTCCAAGATCCCCCGAGAAGTCCGCTCCAAGCCATGATTATTCCTAATGTAGAGAGATCTCCTCGGTCTAGCATAAGCCGAATCCAATGAAGATTCCTTATCAAGTGCTATCAGGCCGTACCAACCAAGCAATCCCGGCCCGACCCAAATAGAAATAAACCCCAACTCACAAGCCCGCGTTGGGAACATTTGATCTTATTTAGGAGACACTCGAGAAAATTCTATCTGACACACCCAACCCCCGAATCTCGGTATGCCTAAGCAAGCACCCTTACGGGGTGGCCCTACCCAGGCGCACGAGGGATGCGCCTACCCAGGCGCATGAAACGTGGCCCTACCCGGACACATGAAGTCCACTCCGTCTCGCCCGGGTCCCGTACCAAGACAAGTCCAATCTGGATCCGAAGTATTTCGCACTTCCACGGAACCCGCATATTTTCGCACTTCAACAATGGTATACAAGGTTACTCTGCCCATTGTATCGCTCAGCATAACGTTACGTAGACCCATAATACCTTGTTATGATATAGGGTAAGGGCCATCGAGTACTCTTTTTCTGTTTGATTTTTATCCTATAGAATTCTGTCGACGTAGAGTTTTAACGGTGTAATGTGTAATAAGTACATACTTAATGAAATCAGCCGTTTTTTTTAAAAATTGCTTGAAGATAAGAATTTCAGGCCATCCCTAGAAATTGTATTCGCAGAGCAAAATAAATTCCAATATCTGGGGAAGTGTATCGTTAATGAAATCAATTACGTAATTGATGTTGACCCCGACGACAAAATTCTGAACCCTTTCTGTTCTCCGCCAAGTGAAATATATACGACATATATATAGATCATCCAGCGCTTGGATGAATTTGTATTTTAAAAAATCTCGAAATTGTATCTTTTCTAGCTTCGAATTAGAATCAATAAACCATGTGTTTTAAAAATGCTACCCGGCCAAGACTTGGTGCCAACCTTGGATATTTTTCAACCTAAATGTTGACTGCGGTTTGACCGAGGACAGGAAAATTTCCGAGGTGGTCGTTAATTAATTATAATATAATATTCTGAAAACTGTTCCACAAGGTTTGGAGCTAGTGAAGGATGGCTTCGATGGAGTCTAATACGGCCTTAAGAGATGTGTTACTTCTCAAGTAACCAGAGGCATCATCATCATCAGCTGAATAAGAAGATGCATCCTCGTTTTTATGCGTCGTAGTCGTACGTTGATGTTAATTAATTAGCAGGTGCACCCGGTTCTTGGAGAATTTGAAAGTAATTTGTCTAGCAGGATGCTCTAAACTTTTTTTCCCGTATTTTATTTCTAATAATTACATATCTCATCGTTAAGTTGATATACCGAGCTTAGGGCACTTAACTCAACGATGATAAATTTAGAAGTGGAAAGTGTTTGATGCAAGTAGATGAGATGAACTTGCTTGAGCAAGAAAATATTTATACAACTATTAAGCTAACAGAGCAAGAAAATAGGTCCACGTTCTAAGTTCCACTAGCAAACTGATTGGAGAAATCGGTGGAGCTGAACGTGCCAAATCGGAGGTCTGTTAGTGACAAAATCTTCGGAGGAGTCTGTTGCAAATCAGGTCCAAGTTGGTCCTTGATTTGTGGAGAGGACCGTTGGTGGAGTGATGAAGAGATGTTTGACACCCCTCCAAGTTAGAAGGCGAGATAAATTAATGTCGAGCATATTGATAAAATATTAGTAAACTATGATTTTAATACGAGTATATATGAAGTATAAGCAATATAAAATAGAAAGTTTAGAGGATGCTCACGGTCACACTTGTAGGTAAGTGTGTAACACCTTCGTCTTCAAGTTAGGACTTCGGATTGAATTCTGGACGAGGCCACAGTTTAACCGTGTGCCCTTAAACTCTTATTACCCGCCTATATGCTTCAGGCCTCCGTGGGTAATAGAGCTCCCAAGGTACAACGCCTAACCACGAGTACTATAGGAAGCACTATAGCACACCTTTCGAACCTTTCGAACCTTTCGTAGCCTTAGAACTCCGACACAATGAAAGTGAGAAATGCTATGCTAAGGAGGGAGAAGTAGAGAGCTCTGAAGAGATGAAGAGCTGGGGTGATTTGGAATGAAGGAGGAGGGCTACTTTTATAGGGGGCCTATGACTTCCAATAATCAAATCTGGATTTAATAAGGCTATTAACCCACCCAATAAATGGGCTGTTACAAGACCCATAAAAATTCCATATTTATTTGGCTGTTATCCTATTTATTGGCATGAATTTTAAATTCAAAATTTAAATTCAAAGCCACCTGGAAGGAGAAGAAGGTTCCAGAGCGTGGGCTTGTCCAAACGGAAGCCCAAGAAGCCCAGAGGACTTTTTGGGCCTAGGATCGCTACAACAAGTCCGGCCCAGCTCCAAACCCACAATCCCGCAATCCACAATCCGCAACCTGCACCCTAGCCCAGCCCAGCCCAGTCCGGGACAGGGCGGGGCAGAGCGGGGTACACGCACACACGGCGTGCACGCACGCACGTGCACGCACGCACGTGCACGCACACACGATGCGCGTGCGCATGCGTGCGTGCCGAGCCGGCTGGCCGGCTGGACGGACGGTGCGAGAAGCCTCTCCCTTCTCTACCAGTTTACCCATGCTAGACTTCTAATCCCTTATAAACTTGTCTCAGCATCGTGCGCTAACCAATGTGGAATTGTGCTTATTTTAATAACAACTATACCACTTTAAAGCTAATTTTTATTCATTGCGAGAATTGAATTTTTACAAGTGTTATATATCGTTACGAAGCTCTACCAACGAGTTTCGTATTGATCTCACAAACACCCAAAATTAATTGGTGTGACCTTCAATTAAATTAGCTCAAAGTTGTCTAGTAATTACTTAGTTATTATATTTAATTAGGATTCTTTCTCTAATTAAATATTTGGGCCAAAGTCTAATACACTCACTTGTATTAGGCCATCTCTTCCTTGGTTAATAAATCAATTCTCCAACAATTCCCCACATGAATGCAAAATGGCTTGTATGACATGAGCCTACCAATGCTACATGCAACTTGGAGTTCTGCGAGAATTTGTTGCATCAGGAAAGGTGGTTAAAAATCTTGAACCTTCCTTAGTGAAATACCTTCGGATATACTTGCCAACCAGTGGACGTGATGTCTTGAACTGTTCGGCATTTTTATGTATACCAAGACAAAGGTACTCGCACAACTCTTTCTCAAACCACTACTTGGTTCTTTAGTTGTTGTCCATTTTGGCCCTGGACTGCCTTGGAAATTTTATCGAATGCTGTAGAGATTTAGTCCTTAACTCATCTCATAGAAGCCGCCCCTTCACATTCGATATATGTGATCTCTTATAAGGAGTATCCTGCCATACCCCACTTACTTGAAGTATAAGGATCATTAAAAGCTTAAAGCTTAACCTTCACATGGACAGGTCTATCACTCTTTCATCATAGGAATAGGAAAGGAACTCAATTTCCCGAGTGCTTTGTTCGACCCTAGCCTCACAATTCGGTTGTCCCTTTGAACCTGCAGATCGAGGTTTACGATCCAGATTGGGTTGCCATCATGGGTTTAGATCATTTCGTGGACTTTAACCTCATTTCCCTCGATGATACCTCAACTTGGTCTCTCGTTAGACCTTTAGTTAATAGATCCGCGATGTTCTCTTTTGACTTTACATAGTCTAAAGATATCACACCTGTTCTCAATAATATTTTCACTGATTTATATCTACGACGTATGTGTCTAGACTTTCCATTAGACACATTATTTTGTGCTCTTCCGATAGCTGATTGACTATCACAGTGCATGCTAATGGGAGGCACTGGTTTTGACCACATCGGGATGTCCTCCAAGAAACTTCGGAGCCAATCCGCCTCTTCAGCTGCTAGATCCAACGCTATGAATTTTGATTTCATAGTTGATCTAGCAATGCAAGTTTGTTTGCATGATCTCCACGAGACCGTTGCTCCTCCAATTGTAAATACGTATCCGCTCGTGGATTTTATATTCTTGGAGTCCGAGATCCAGTTCGCGTCTGAATACCCTTCCAGAACGGCGGGATGTCTCGTATAGTGTAATCCATAGTTAGCAGTGTACCTTAGGTATCTAAGGACTCTAACTATCGCTTTCCAATGTTCATAATTGGAAATTACTCGTATATCTCGATAATCTGTTTACCGAGTTTGCAATATCTGATCTAGTACAGTCCATGAGGTATATTAGACTGCCTATAACTCTAGAATTATCTAGTTGTTTCACACTCTCTCCACGATTCTTGCAGAGACTTGACACCACTTCCATAGGAGTTCTCGCAATTACATTGCTATCCTTATCGAATTTGTCAAGTATCTTTTCGACATAGTGACCTTGGGAAAGCGCGTAACCTTCTGAAGTCTTGGTAATTTTCATCCCAAGTATTACATCAGCTTGTCCCAAGTCTTTCATGTCGAAATTTTGCGACAACATTCTCTTGGTAATTTTGATATTATCATTATGGATTCGGTCTTATACATACGCGAGGAAGGTAATCAAAAAAGAAAGAAGATTTCGATTACGGTTCCGGAACTATCGGTTACAAAATTTTAGAAAGGTCAAACTATTTTCAGAACTTTGAAATAAGTTTCAAGATGGTTCCCGGAATCTATGGTTACGGTTTTAGAACTACCGATTATACGGTTCCACTTTTATTTTATATTTTAAAGATATTTTTGGGAAAAAATAAATTAAAGTTTCTTAACTCAACTAATGTAACCAAATTAAATTGTGAATGATTTTTATGAAGAGAGAATACTTATAGAGATCAATTAATTAATAAAGATTAAAAGAGAATTGGGAATGAATTGAGTAATTTTTGAAGAATGGAATGAAATATTTATAGTATGTTGAAGTATAATTGTATTTATTTTAAAAAATTAGAAAAAAAACCACGGTTCAAAACCTCCGGTTATGATTTTGAAACCAAAACAAACGATTACGATTCTAAAAAATCACAAACCATAACCGAAATCTAAAAATTCTAGGATGGTTTTTAACTTTTTAGAACTTTTGACTATGATTTCGTATTCGGTTACTAGAACCGCCAATTCCGAAACCATCGGTTCTCGATTCAAATGGAACCATAGTCACCCCTGGCTACTGGCTAGTGTAGTAGGTAACAGAAGCGCCATCCCAAAATTTGAATTCACTTTCAGTTCCCTCGCAACGCGAAACCCACTCTCCCCTCTTCTCTCTCGCCGAGGAACAAACCCTAGTCATCCGACTGTTCGGATTCCGACGATGGCCTCTCGCAACCAGAATCGGCAACCTCGGATCCCCGATTCGGTACTCGCCTCTTCGTCTGAGTATTTTTTTTTTAAAAAATTTTGATTTGTTTTTGTGGAGGAAATGATTTGGATTTTTTCCCCTGCTTTTTAGAGGAAGGATGGGGATCAGGACAAGCGGAAGAGGATGGCGGCCGGAAAGACAGGGGAGCACGGCTGCGCCGGACCGGAAGCTGTTGGGGTCGGTGGTGAACAAGCGGCCGGAGGTTGGCGTGGCGGCGAGCGTGGATTTCACCAAGGAGGGAGTCGATGCGCTCGTCAACCAGCGGCTTAAGATGAAGAAGTTTGACCACAAGGTGTTTGTTATGGTGAATTTATCAGGGGTTAGGGTTTTCTGTGTTTTGGTTATGGTGTTAATTAGGTGTGTGGGGTTGTTTTTTTGCAGGGGAATGCGGAATTGGCAATTGAGTACAACGGCCGCCTTAAGGCGTGCCTTGGGTGGTTCCAGAAGAAGACCGAGGCTCATTTGGAAGAAGAACCGCGGCTTAAGGCTGCTCTGGAAGCTTCTGAAAATCGTTGTGCTAATCTTGGTAATGTTTCTTCTTTTCTGTTTAATTTTCTAATTTGAAGTTGCGTGAGAGTTTGAAGACCCTAGATCAATACAGAGCTTGAGCTTAGTTGACAAATTTAGGAAAGATGGTTTTTTTTCTTCTGAAGAGGGCGTCTTTGTCTTGTGGTAGAAATGGAGATGGCAAATAAGGAAGAGAGATTAAGTGAGGCTATCACAGGGTTGGAGGAAGAGATTGCTTCTTTGAAAGAGAAACTGGCAAAGGAAGAATCAGAGAAATCGGTATGATTTTTCTCTTTGAAAGTTATGATATATGGTTCATTGGTACTTGCTTGCATCTTGCGATCATAACTTGGTTATGTGGCTAGGACACTGTGGACTATGGAAGTTATGATATATGGTTCATTGTGTTTCCCTGTTTTTGATTTTGTCTGAGTGCGATTTGATCGGTTTTGTGTGACTAAATCACTACCGGGGTAACCCAAGGAGTTTAAGTAAATGTCTTTTGAGTCTGGTGTTAAGATGAAGATGTTGTTCTGGTGATTGCTTATGAGATTGGTTTGGGATCGATTATTGTGAGTGGTCGAGGTGGGATTTGAAAACTTCATCTACTTGGTATAAAAATATGCGTTTGCTAGGTTTTGACAACAAAAAAAAAGTGCGTTTGCAAGGCTGGACATTGTATTTTGACTGGTTTCTCGAATTGGTAACTTATCAGCTTGCTTGTCATTCATCTCTTCACTTTTGACATTGTACAAACTCTTCTTTCCACTCACAAGGCAAGCACAAACCATTCATTCACTTTCCCACAACTTAATCAGGCTCGACAACAAACACCCATAAACTTTTCGAACGACTAGATATACATTAATCAACCAAGCATGATGCATGACACCTTCATAGAAGCAGCATTCACCAACCCATGTTTTTCAAATGCACTTTAAGAAAGTTGGTAGGTATCGCTATTGTTCAGATCTGTATCTGTTTGTCCTATCATGACCGACTAGCTAAACCGCTTTTTTCTTTCAGATGTCTAATGATGAAGAGAATCCTGATGTTGTAGAGAGCCAGAGAATCCCACGGGGGGCAGAATCTCGTGGTGGCAAGACTATGACGCCACTGTTTCCAGAGTTGATCACTGAGGTTTTGGCCCGGTTGCCATCCAAGAGCGTGCTTCGATTCAAGTCTGTGTCCAAGTGGTTCTGCGATGAGATTGGCGATCCAAAGTTCGCCCAACTGCATCTCCACCACTCACTCAAGAGGGGCTCCACCCGAGCACTCATCTTTCATACCAAACACCAATATCATCAACTATGTGAGGACCTCCTCAGTACTATAATGGTGGGACAATCACTACCCCTCGCAATCGACGCCCCTGAACTCCGGTTATGTTGTTCCTGCAATGGCCTAGTCGTCCTCTCTGACATCTCGTGGGAGAGTTTCGTCATATGGAACCCGAACACTAGACAGCACGGCATCCTGACTAGCCCCAATCCTGGCCCCTACCCTGAGGACGATGATTGCGAGTTTGCTCACGGGTTGGGTTATGATTCTATATCTGAAGATTACAAGTTGGTTTGGATAGTCCAAATTATTCGGGAGTCTCGGCTTGGTCACGAAGTTTGGGTTTACAGCTTCAAGTCTAATGTCTGGAGGCATATAAGAAGTCAATCTCAATCATTTATCGTCAATGAATATGACGCGCAATGTGCTGTTGCCCACAATGCACTCCACTTTATGTTTGGCGATACGTGTCTCCCGCACGCGGCGGATGTTGCTGTTGCTTTTGATTTGCATACGGAGCAGTTTCGACAACTTGCAAGGCTGCCTGATTATCCTGTTAAATATTATTATGAAGACGTGGCTCTTAGAGTCTTGGGAGGTGAACTCTCCTTTGTGTTACCAATTTACGATGGCAGAGAAATTGAGGTGTGGACGATAAAAGATTATGGCGGCGAGGAGTCATGGACCAAGTTGCTTCAGCTTCGTTTCTCTCAGCTGATCGATCCTTATGCACGCAAGTTGGATTATCCAAAGAGCTTGAAAGAGGTTCTGTTGCCTCGCTACTGGAGAGATTTTGACTATTTGGACTTTGCGAAGAGGGAGACGTTCACAAGCTATGACCTTGGGGAGGATGAATATTTGAGTCCGCAAACTACAACCTTATTAATTGATTCTATTGTTTCTGTTGGTGAGTCAGATGGGAGAAACGTGACATTCCACCACCACCACGACGACGAGGATGATGATGATGCAGAATAGTTGGTCGCAGGGGGGTTGATAATCCCTGCTTAATTTTTAATTGTGTTTAGTGAACACCAGTGCTGAAGCTGTGTTTAGCGAACCAGTTGCAGAGTAGCATTGTTGAAGATATGTTTAGGGAACCGCTGTTGTTGGAAGTTTCCACCAATGTTACAGGATCAATTATATGTTGCCTTGTTTTTTTTAAGAGTACTAAGTTGACGTCTTTAATTGACATTTACCGTAGAAAAGTGTTAATATTTTACCTATTAAGTTCGAACCAAAATCTACATATTTTACTATTAGTTATTTTCTGGTGAGTTATTCCGCATTGTGAGGTAAATAATTTTAAAGCATTTCGATATATCTTAAACAAATTTGACATAATTTAGTATGATATCTATACAATTTGCAAACTCTAAATCTTTCAAATTTCCATATTTGATTAATACCGCATCATATAGCGGAACATGAATGCTCACCTTCCGGATGCTAATTATCAGTCTAAAAATCAATGTCATTTATGAGAATATTGTTACTATTCTAAGATAATTATCTTATTCAAATTTAAATTAATTAATTTAGTAGTATGATATGTAACCATTATGAATATAAATCAATTGATAAAGATTGTTCCACCATATTTTTTACTCGAATTATTAGTCTACACGGTTAAGTGGGTGCTGAGATATGATTTATAAATAACAACGAGCAGCAGATTTCTATTCTACTGTAATTAGCTTGGTGACCTCGGGGTGGATTTATCTATAGTGATATTAACATCTTAGGGTTTTATGAGGATTCAGTTTTAACGAGGCCATTAATTGCTATCTCGAAAGAGGTAAATTTAATTTCACTAGAGTTCTATTCTAATTTAATTAAAAAATTTTGAGTTCGAATTTCTGAAAATGAATAAAAATTAAATATTTATTGCAAGTTAAACTTTTATCCGACTTGACTTTAGATTAGTGGGAGGGAGCATAGTTTTAAAAAATGAGGTCTAACCGGTCGGACCGCGAATCATTTCCTTACCGGCTCATTTTTGGGGTGAAAAATGGACTCCGGTCGAACCGTCCATTTTTCGGTAGGACCAGGCAGTTTTTAGCCTCGTTCCAACCAGAAATCACAAGTTCGACCAGAACTTATCCGATTTGGTTCAAAATTTACCCAATTTGGTTCGAAACTTACCCAATTTGGTTCGATTTTTTGTGTTATGTTTTTTTAAAGTTGAATTTGGTAAGTGATGTTTAAAATAGAATAATTTTAATAAAACTTGGGTACGTAAGTGGTTGGGAAAAGGGAAAAAAATACAAAATAGTTCCTACCATTTACAATTAAGTACTATAAAAATAATATATTTTAAATAAAAAATTTATGTCCGACCGGAAAAAAGAAAACGGCAGATTTCCGGGTTGTACCAAAACCCGTATTTTAAAACTATGGGAGAGAGTGTATATTGTATTAAAAAAATGTGATTTGTAACTTTTTTTTTGGGAGGTTTATAAATTGATTAAAGTTCCCACCTTTATATATATGGGTTTCCACTTGAAATTCCCAATTCTTAAAAATTAGCTTCCCCAATTAGGGTTTCCTAAAAAAAATTAGGGTTTCCTTACCTGGGCTTCACCCTAATTCTCGTAAAGGCGTCAACTTTATAGAGAGCGAGAAGCATCCAGAGCAGACATTTGGTTGGTACGGCATGAGATGGCAAATCGTTGTCATAGAAAACATAGGCTTCAACTCCTATTGTAAGTGTAAGAGGGAGTTCATATGTTGTGCTTGTGAAAGGTATTAGGAAAAGTAGAAAATAAGGCAGGATCCTAGTTCTAGTGCTTGCTTTAGTCTGAATGATCTACCTGAATGGGTCAACGGTCGTTTCACTATCCTCTAATTAGATGTCAAATGGGGGGAAGATCCGTCACCATTTCCGATGGGTGGAGACTTGGAAACGCCATGGTAACTTCGCCGGTTGCCACGGAGGATGTGGTGGTGGATAGCTCCATTGTGCATCTAAAATGGGAGATGAAGACTAATAGGTCCGCGATGCCCACCACTGTTACCTCCATCTGCTTGGAAAGTGGTTCCAAGCTTAGCATTGCTCTCATCATTATTATTGTATGTAAAGAGTCGAGGCAATTAGATTGAGGAGATGTGGTACTTGAGCACTCTCCGGCTCCGCTGGTGGCTACGGTGCTGCTGGCCGGAGTTGTCGAGGTGCTCGAGTTTGCAGTAGATCCACTAGAGAAGATGCTTGGTAAGAATTGCATGTTGTTGAGAGTATTATGAACATGGTCCAGCAGCGAGAATGAAACAACAGCTTTTTGTAGTTTCGAAATTATTTAGTATCCAAATAATTACTAAATCGACTTATTCGAATTTAAGTCACTAAACCTCTACCAAACTTGCTCAGAAATGTACAAGGAAAACTCTGTTTTCAAGAGATGTACAAGGAATCACTCCGTTTTATTTGCTCAGAAATTATCGATATTACACTGTATTTTTTTTTTTTGGTCAAGTATATTACACTGTATTTAGAGAAAAAGGATGGGTAAATTTTGTCCTAGAAACCACCATATCAGAATTCACATAGTGCAAGATAGGAATATATGCACATCTCGCTCTTTCACGACTCCTCAACACTTCTCCCATAATGTTAAAACTACTTTCAGAGAGAACCACCTCAAACCTGATCACGATACCGATTATGTACGGCCGATCTTCTCAGTGAGAAATAATCCGAGAAGACGCTGCGTCCGGTGCCTACCCGTTCCCGCGTACTGCAGGCAACAAGAAGCTACAACTATGGCTCCGTCTACAGCAACTCCAGGTCCGGTCTTCTGTCGAGTACTTGGTCAGTTGATTCATCTTGAAACGCGTCTGGATAGGTTGCCAATGCTCCTGCAAATGGTTGTACAAAGAAAAACAACATCACAATCTTCACTCCAAAAGTGTAACAGGTAGAGCACAGCTTTGACCATTATCTAATCATAGCATCCAAGTTTATTATAACGATCAAACTTATCAGTGAATGTTCGAGCATTCAACGTTCCCGACGATCATCATCAGAAACCAACACCGAGAAAAAAAATACATGTAGTTTCAGGTGGTAAACTAAGTCAGAATGATTATTCATACTAGAACTTTTATATTATTCCCATTCTATCAACGCTAGTTATAGATAAGTTGATCGGATTTGGTTACTTAATTACTACTTCATAACGTTTAGTGCTTTAGTTATGTAGTGGATTTGCTTATGAGCCAGCCAGAATGATGTCCCGAATTCGAACTATGAAAATATCGATTTCGAGCACCAGATACCATTTCTTTTCCATCTTACTACACTTTCTTCCAAAAAAGAGCGCACAAAGGAAACGAAGGATCGGACCGGACCGGAGCATGAGGAAGACGTGATCGAGGTCGGCCTTGAGGGACTTGAGGAGCTGGGTCTGGTTGAGGGTGTCGAGGTGGGACCCATCGATTAGGGTTTTGAACTCCCTCGACACCTCCTTCCCGTATCGCTCTCTCCTCTTCGTCTCCTTCTTCGTGTTCCTCCTCTTTCCTTCTTGCTTTTGATCCGTCTTCTTCTTCTTCTCGCTCCATTTCCTCTCTCTCTCTCTCTCCCCTCCATTTTTGTTCTTTTTCTGGTTTTTACATGTTTAGGGCTTGGGAACGGCATGGGCTGGGCCTTTGTTTCATGGGCTTTCCAAGGGATTTAGATAAATTATTTTAGTTTAACTAAAAAGTTTCAAATTCTTCAAAATGTTGGGAGAATTGTATGGCAATTGAAATACAAGACGATTTATTATTGCAAAATAATTTCCATATCTGCGGCAGATATAATTTGGAAAAAAAAAGTCTCTAGTCATAATACAACAGTTAATTAACCAAAATAAAAATGGAAGTAAATATAGATTTATTTATGTCGACAGGCGCTAAATTAAATAACTAATGCTTTGATAATGCAATGGTGATTACTTATCCAAAAAAAAACTATTGCAACGATAATTATAAGTGGATATTATTCTTTTATGTTTCGAGATTATTAGTAGGTATTAATTATTAAGAAGTATACAGAATCTGTGGCAGAGATAAATTTCTTTTTATTTAGGAGTAGATGTGTAGAACTCTTTTACTTACTCCAAATCTTATTCCTGTTTAGAGTCTACAACCGACTTTTACTTGCTCCAAATCTTATTCCTGTTTGGAGTCTACAACCGATTCCAAATCACAAACCCTAAGCTTAAATACTTATTGAGATATATTTGATATTCCAAAACCGAACACCAACGAACAATGGGAAATTGTCTGAACTCCGACACCAGCACGGAAGCGAGTCATCGTGATGAACGTGCTACTTTTGGTCGCGTCCAGGTCAGGATCGCCATGTGCGAGCATTCTCGGCCACATTCCCTTTGTCTGGAGCACAGGGCACGGCTCGATGCCCCACTAAACGATCTGCTGCGCCTCGATCAGCTGCTGCCTGATTCGGAGACGATGAACTCCATCGGATTGGCCATGGTGAATCTGGGAAACCCTCCTCCGGACGTGGAAACCCTAATACTAAATCGAATTCAACGGGAGTGCAATCTTCTAGTTGAAGAACTAAGTTCGATTGGAACTGTTTCACCTGCGCTAATGGGTATATCGATTTCTGCAGATTTCTGCGTACCTTATGTTGGAGGAGAAGAAGAAGGAGAACAAGAAGGAGGAGAAGTAGAAGAAGAAGAAGGAGGAGAAGTAGAAGCAGAAGAAGAAGGAGGAGGAGGAGGAGAAGGAGAAGGAGGAGGAGTAGAACAAGGAGAAGAAGAAGGAGAAGAAGAAGGAGGAGAAGTAGAAGAAGAAGAAGGAGGAGAAGTAGAAGCAGAAGAAGGAGGAGGAGAAGGAGAAGGAGTAGAACAAGGAGAAGGAGAAGAAGGGATCAACGCGGTGGTGGAAGAGTCCTTCCAAGAAGATTCTCAGTTTGTAACTAGGGCCACCCAGGAGGAGGCCATAAAGAAGTTGGAGAGGTTCGTGATTGACGAAGAAGAAGATGATGATCATGATCCATGCACGGTGTGCATGGACGACATGAAACCTGGGGAGCGAGGGGTTCAGATGTCGTGTGAACATGTCTATCACGAGGATTGCATTGTTGAGTGGCTCGGAATGAGATGTTCTTGCCCAATTTGCCGCTTTGAGTTGCCCTCTCAAGATCAAATCGTGTAGTAATTTGATTTGATTTTACTGCTTTGTTTTGTAAGTACATAGATGGTTCCGCGTTTAGGTTATTCTGTAGTTCTTATTACCTTGTTATTTCCTCCAATCGACCAAATAAGTTCTTTAGACCTCGTTACTTAAAGCACATAGTATGAGTGACTAAGATTTATATTTTTCGCACTTTAACGATACTCTGCAGTTTCGTTCTTGTCATCCGGTCATATTCATGTCATCTCGAATCTTTCATGTGAACTGTTGTCTATGTTCTCATGTAACTAAAAATTCATTTATTTATCCTCCGTCCAATTTTGTATCCTTCCTTTTTGAAGTGCAGTTATTAAAAAAATTGAAAACCATACGTGTAGTAAGCAAAACATGAACTGTAAATTTGGCATTTTAATATTAGTGAAGTTGATACTCTAAACTCCTGGAAAGAGGAAGGGAGGGGACTTATTAAACCTTCCTCGTAAAAAATTATTCTTTCTTGCAAAAATTGAAAGTATTTTTTGTGGTTGCCAAGGTTCCTGCTGATTTTTCAGTTCCAAATATTTGGAATCGTAACCACCCTACAAAATTCTCAGAACCTCCTATTCCGATTGAACCGACGGTTCAAAACTGATTGGGCTTGCCTTTGTTTGCGCCATGGAGTCACTGGTTCCACGGTTCACGAAAAGTCAGCACCGTGACCGGAACCTTCTGGGAGGATTCATGGATGTTGTTTTTGTGAGCTGTGGCCACGAATCAAGTTCGATTTATCAAAATTGCTAGTTAGGCAATTCGAATTGAACCGTGAGCATCCCTAAGTAGTTTCATATCCAAATTGGGCTGATTATTTGGAAAAATTCAAAGTTTTACTCGGATAAAACTTTTAAATTATCGATTCCGATGTCTTGCTAATTGAATTTAAATTAGAACATATTCGAATTTGACATTTCATACAGGATGTTAACAACGTGACAAGTCAAATGGATCCACCCCTTGAGGCCTCTGTTCGGCTCAAAATACAAGAAACGGGGCGGAAATGAGGACTGTGGGCTTAACAAATGTAAGCATGTATTCCGTTTCCAAGTGGCTATACATGCTGGTCTATAAAATACTTGAATTTTCTCATGCGGGATTCGAAAAATGAAGCATATTATTGTTAAAGTGCGAAAAAATATTTTGATGTCATCTTGGTAAAGTCGGGTCAGATTTTAGTCTACTACTCAAGATCATCCGCTAGGTTCAAGAAGTCAATGATCCACATGGTTCAAGAGGTCGACGATCCACTGGGTTCAAGGAATCAATGATCCGCTAGATTTAAGAGGTCGATGATCCACTGGGTTTAAGAGGTCGACCATCCGCTGGGTTCAAAGGGTCGACAATCCGCTGGGTTCAAGGGATCGACCATCTGCTAGGTCTGTTATTTGTCGGAAGTGGTGTACTTGATTAGGATCTTGTAAGTCAAGGCAAGAGTTAGAATCTTTCTCCATAAGACGAGATTGTCCCTTATTAAGTGCTCACGAACTACGGCAATCGTTCCCAAGATACAACGAATTTCGAACTTCGAGTTCGTAGCACAATGACCCTTGAAGCTTCGGGCGAACCGTCGGATACTCAAAACTTTTACTGAGAGAGAGAGAGAGAGAGAGAGAGAGAGGAGAAAAATTACAATGCTAATGAATGCTTATGCACTTGTAGTTGGGATGATTGCAAATGAGGGCAGGAGGCCCTATATAAAGGCCATGGAGGGGTGGAATTCGCAGGCACTTCCAAGGGGCACGACCATTGCTCATCACCTTCTGGAAGGACCTGGAAGCCTTTCAAGTGCCCTGGCACTTTGCTCGTGTCCCTTGACCGGCTTCTGGAACTTTCTAGAGATCCTGTCGCATCTTCTGCACTGGCTACTACCTTCGTGACTCTTCGGTGGGCATTCTGGTGCTCTATGGCCCTTCGTACCTCTTCATCCGTGCTCTAGAGCTTTCTGGAATCCTCCAAAAATTTTAGGCTCCTCAAGACGTAGCGTACGTGCAAAGTGCCAAGTGCGTCTCAAAGCGCCCATTGCGACCTGCGTCCAATGCGCCATGCGCAAACACACGTGCGCGTGCTCGGATGGTGCTACGCACCATCCTCGCAATGGTCCGAGTTAGATTTCCAAATAGTCAATTCATTTTCTAGCTAACAAGGAGCATCTCCTTATAAACTAGGAAATTTTCCTTGTTGTTTCCAATATGGTAATGCTATTTCCATTTCTACTTTTGGGCCTACCACTTGGGCTTTCCACTTTGGGCCAAATGCATTTATTTTGCGTTCAAAATCCAACAAGGTCCAAGGAGTTGACTATCTGTTTGGGTAAAAGCGGTCGACTAAATAGAGTAAAGGAGGTAGCGACCAATGAGATATAGCGACCTTGACTAGCTGAAGGTAGCGACCAATTGGATATAGCGACCTGATCTCGATCGGCTAAAAATAGTTACCGAATAAAGGTAGTTTGGTACCTTCAGCTTCAAGTCAGATTGGACTCCCTCGGGTCTCTTAAGGAGCGCCCATACTCGGTAAATTAGTTGTAGCACTCAGTCGTTGGTTGGGTTTGGTTTTCAACCGCTAGTAGCACTCACTCGTCGGTTGGGTTTGGTTTCAACCAATGGTTGCACTCAATCGTAACTTGGTTTTACGATCACCAGTTGGTTTAACTCGGATCAATTGTCGATTGGTTCAACGATCACAGAGTTGTTTGACTATCAGAGTATATCCAGTCTCTTCAAGTTTATCTTATCTTTAGAGTCTGCTTTTAATCCGGCCTCTTGATACCCTCGTCTAGCTAGTCTTTCTCGGAACCCACTTCAACTAGGTTTCTCTTTTCTTGTACTATGCCGAAGCAGGCATAACACGAAGTGTCGCAACAACCAGTGGATCAACGATTAGGCCTTAACGACTGACGACCGAAGCTTTCCAACCAGCGGGCTGATCCCACCAACCGACCATTGAGCCCCTTTACTTTGTTTCGAGAACGGAGAAAAAAAACATTGGGTCAAAATTGTCTTCCCAAGCACCAACGACTAGAGACTTAATTGTACAGCTACAGATTCTCATGTATAGTTAATAACAGTAGACGTTAGAGAAGATGTTCATATTATGTGTACTAGTCAAGATGCACGTGCGATGCGAGTACCGTTCTGTGTCAAAACTCGCAAAATATATTGTTTATTGTAAACATTCTAATTTTATCGGCAACATTAACTCTCTTGACTAACACATTAGTGTTCTTACTTGAAACACCTTTGAAAGGGTAACAAACAATTGCCATGACATAAGACATGCTCAAGCAGATAAATGCCAGTATTTTCAATTATTTGTCATTGCACTTTGTTGATCGTGAATGCAAAACACATACGTATCAGAAATTACTTGCGTATTATCTTTTATATGGCATCTCAAGATTCTCTGGTGGGTTCAATGACATCCTATGGATGAATATTCTCTTACCCGTAAAATTTTCACTGAGGATCACTGCATCGATTTAAATAGGCAAAAAGAAAAAAACTATATGTGATGGCATGAGCTCATTTCCCTTCTCATTTTCCGTCTCCTTTGTAAGCCCCATCACTGTCTCAATCCATATGACCCAAGTCCACAACCATGCCGGTCAGTCTGCTCTGCTGTCAAGTAATGCTGGCGTCTCGGGCGTGGACTTCAGCCCGCCGCTCATCTGTCAATTTTGCCAGCGGTGCCACCGGCGTCGGCGTCACAGGTTCTGCTGGTGGCGCCGGCACCGCAGGTTCTAGCTATCGTCCTACTCCACCACTTTTCCACATGTACTCTCCTAGGGGCTCGATGTCTCCTTCATCGAGACAATCCGTCTCTCCCTCTACAATCTGTCATCGAACGATGCCGTTTTGCGAGACTGTGTCGCATGCCTGCTGGAGTTCGAAGAGAACGGCCACGTGAGGACTCACTCGACCTACTCCCACCCCTTCCACGTGGACTGCATCAATATCTGGCTTTGATCCCATGCCAACTGTCTTCTCTTTTGCATCGGAATATTCCTCCCCCATCGTCCCCGTTATGCCCGCCAGGATCCGTCCATCCCTCGATGACTCCGTTCTCGTTTCCCCCCTCGACCAGGCCAACAACATCACGATTTAATTGAAATGATAGTTTTGACACTTTCACGTTGTGACATCAAATCACATAAAAAATATTTCATTTATTATACTAAGATAGAAAAATATCTGAATTTAAAAAAAATTTGATTTGAGTTTGGAGTTTGGTGATCGGGTCAACCTCTGGGCTGGGTTGTGTACACACATCAGATATCGAAAAACCCAAACACGAAAATTAAGGCTTCCAGAAGCTCGCTAAAGGCCCAATAACCCTCGCTTCAATTTCCTCTCTCCTCCACCTGCGTCTTCTCACAAAGGTGCTGTTTTGCGAAACAGATTCGGAACAGATAGCAAATAACAGAAAGTAAATAGCAGATTTATTTTAGCAGATAGCAAATTGGACAAACTGTTTAGTAAAATCAACTAGCAGATTGCAGATTGAATTTAGTACATTATACATGTTTGGTTAAACTTAAATAAAATAACCTATATTATTTAATTAACTTAAATACTAATAAATTAAGATAAACTTAATTATATTTAAATTTAATTTTTTATAAATATAATATAATTAAAATCATGAAAATAAAATCAAACATATATTAAACAACTACTTAGTAAAGATTCACGAAACTAGAATAAGAATAACAAGACCATATCATTCATTAAAGTAGATACATTAATATTTATTACAATATTTAAAAGATCATTGAATGATCATTTATTCTAATTCTTACGATTACATTAAATTAATCTATTAGTATTTATATAGTGAAAGAAATAATAATTTTCAGAATGAAAAAAATCTCATCTTAAATCTAATTTAAATAATTTATATAAAAAATCAGATTTGAAGAAGTAGTTTAAAGGATATCTTTTAAATTTTGTTTGTTAAATTGAATCTTTAATTTTTCAAATAATTATCAAGCAAAATAAAATATATAGTAGGTAAAACAAAATCTCTTAAAATTAAAAAAAATTAAGTTTAATAGAAAATCTACTAAACGAAAATCTCATAAAATTTAAACGAACCAACCTAAAAATTTTAGAAAAAAATCTCTTAATTTTTTTTAGTTAAATAGAATCTTTAAGTTTTATTATAATTCATAAACAAAATAAATAATGAGCCTTCCTCGGTAATTAGCCTCTCAAATAAAATCTATATTAATCAAAAAATTAATTAACTTTTAAAAAAGATAACCAATCAAAACTACTCCTAATTTACTAGTAGATTGCAATCTACTCAATTTACCAAACAAATAGATTGCTAATCTACTCCTAATCTATTCCAAATCTTCCATCTACTACCTCAATCTTTTTCAACAAACAGGCCCAAAGTCCCGAGCTCAACTGCTATGATCTTCTTCCTTCCGCCTTTCTTTTGGATCCCTTCGGAAAAATCATTTTCCTAAAAGGTCCAAAGTAGAGCTTTCCTAAATAGAAAAAGAAGAAATTAAAAGGAGAGAAAACCGAAAACCTCTAGGAACGGAGGGGTTAAAATGGAGTGGGGGATGATGCACACCTGGATCTGCGCCACGTGGGACGTGGTGGGTCCACCAAGCCACTTCAGCCCAACGCCGCCGCTTTCCACCCCACACAGGCCCTCCTCTCCGCCGCTGTCGGCTCCTAGATCATCGGTAAACGTTTCCAACTATCTCCCTCCGTGACATTTTTTCTTGTATTCTCCGTTTTCCGCAATTCTTATGCCCTAATTTAGGCTTCCGTTTCGGTTTCAGAGTTGGATGCGTTGACGGGAAGCAAACTGTTGGCGATTTAACGGAAGTTCTCTTTCCACGATGCGTGCATCGGCGGCGGGGTGGACATCGTCACCGCCTGCGACATCAGGTACTGCACGGCCAACGCGTTCTTCTCGGTCAACCTGGCGATAACCGCGGACCTCGGGACGCTCCAGCGGTTCCCGCCATCGTCGGGTACGGGAACGCTGTCGAGCTGGCATTGACGGGACAGAGATTCTCTGGCCAGTATCTTACACGATGATCCCGTTTCCTCCATTCTAAAATCTTAGTTAATTGAAAGAATAGTTCAGACATTTCTACGTTGTCGGATAAAAAATGATGTTTATATTATTATAGTAAGATATAAACTGATTTAGATCCTCAATAATAATTAGATTGAACTTTTTTTCACACTCCTTCGACGCTTCTTCCCTTATCGCTTTCTCCTCTTCTTCTTCTTCTTCTCCGTGTTCCTTCTTCTTCTTCTCGCTCCATTCTCTCTCCCCTCCCCTCCCCTCCCCTCCATTTTTGTTCTTCTGGTTTTACATGTTTAGGTCTCGGGAACGTGGTTAGCGGAGATGGGCTGGGCTTTTGTTTCACGGGTTTTACTACCATGGGTTTAAATCGTGGGCCAAAACCTCCGTAAATTCATATTCAAGTTAAGTATAATTACAAAGTATTATTAAGTATCAATTGGTGAGAGCATTGTTCGAGATTAATCAAAATATCTTAAATTTGAGTTCATAAAAACAGAATAGTTTGTTGAAAAAATTTCGTGGCAATTGAAAAAAAATTCTCTTGTTATAATACAACAGTTAGTTAAACAAAATAAAATGGTAGTAAATAAAGATTTATCATAAATCTATATGTAGACAGGTGCTAAATTAAATAATTAAATGCTTTGATAATTCAATAGTAATTACTTATAAAAAAAATATTGAAATGATAATTACAAGTAGATATTATTTATTTATTGAGATTATTAGTAGATATTAATTAGAGTCTGCAACCGACTCCAAATCACAAACCCTAACAGTTTAAGTGTTGGAAGATTGAAGCTAATTTGCTGCAGAATCTGCAGATACTCATCTGCTGATCTTCTGGCAATCGTGAATCAAGCACATACCATATATACTCTGCTGGAATGAATTGTACCCCATGTCTATAGCTGTACATACTATAACTAGCTACTGTAATTGTGCAGATTAGCTGTTAGCTAGGAAAGTTAGCTAGCCGTTACCTTATTTCCTTAGTTGGATACTTATTAGCTTATTTGGTTAGGAAGCTAGACGTGTATATATACTGATGTAAGGTTTGATCAATAAAGTATAAACAAGACAAATTCTTCCAGTAAACTAGTTTTATAACATTAAGTAGAGAGAGATATAACATCATTCAAAGGTTAGGTTATATTAGTCGGTTCCGCAAATATTTGGTACAACGGCTTCGAAACAAGTATCACCTACCTTCAAGCCCTAAGCAGACTAATAATGGAGAATTCTTTGTCCTCCGACACCTACACGGAAGCGAGTCATCGTCGAGAACCTGATTGCGTCCAGGTCGAGATCGTCCTTGAAGAAATTTTCCGGTTTCATGTCCTCGGTGGCACCTCCCTGTGGATTCATACGGCAGAGTTTGACGCCCCGCTAGATGATCTGCGGCGTCTCCATCAGCTGCCACCCGATTCGGAGACGCTGGAGTTCTTCAACCAGGCGATGGAGGATCTGGGATACCATCCTCCGGAGGTGGAGGCAGAAATAATAAATCGAATGCAACAAGAGTGCGATCTTCGTTTGGTTGCAACTGACAGTCCTAACTCTACCTCTACAGATATATTGATTTATGTAGAATTCGACAACCCGGTACCTTACGATTTTAAGGCCGTTAAGAAGTTGGAGAGGTTCGTGATTGACAATGACGATGACGATCGCGATCCATGCACGGTATGCATGGATCGCATGACAACGGGGGAGCGAGCGCTACGGTGGCCGTGTGAACATGTCTACCACGAGGATTGTATCGTTAAGTGGCTTGGAGTGAGCTGTTCTTGCCCACTTTGCCGCTTTGAGTTGCCCTCTCAAGATTTTACTTTTTTTTGTTCCGGGGGTTAGGTTATTCTGTTGTTCTTATTACCTTGTTATTTGCTCCCATCGACCAAATAAGTTCTTTAGACCATGTTATTTAAAGCGCATAAGATGAGTGTATCAGAATTAGACTTTTCACACTTTAGTTTTTTTGGGGGTACTTTTCACACTTTAGTGACAAGGGCATTTTCGTTCTTATTGTTTAATCACAAAGAATGTCTAGTCATCTCGAATTTTCCATGTGAACGTGTATCTTTCAGACTTTGACTATATAAATGAGATAATACTCTAATAGACCCTACTTAGATCCACCTAGAATGAACACTAAAATTTTATATGATACTCATAACAAAAAGAATAATAATAATCACTTTTAAAATTAAGAATAGGTATTTTATAGTGTTGAGTGTGGCAACTCCGGTTCCGGTCTTCTGTCAAGGTACTTGCTCGGTTGATTCATCTTGAAACGCATCTGGATAGGTTGCCAATAACTTTACCTTCATGCTCCTGGAAATGGTTGTACAAAGGAAAGCAACAGCTCAATATTCTCTCCAAAAGTGTAATAGGTAGAGCACAACTTTGACCTTTATCTAATCATAGCATCCAAGTTGAGTATTACTCTCTGATCAAACTTATCAGTGAATTTTCGTGTCAAACGTAGAACATAGTTCTGATTCAGCACTTTGTCTTTCGAAAATCCTATCAAAACTGTGACCCAGATCATCTTTTGCTTAATTCGGCTGGAACCCTGCAAGTCACCAGAATCGATACAATTCTCGAAACCTACATATCTTATTTTCCGAGCACTCAACGTTCCCGACGATCATCATCAGAAACTAACACTGAGAAACAAGTACTCGGTGCTAATGTAGCTTCAGGTGGTAACTGAGTTAGAGATTATGCATACTAGAACTCTCTATTATTCCCATTCTATCTACGGTAGTTATAGATAATTTAATCAAAAGAGCTGACTTGTAACATGGTCCCATTGAAGATTCCCACAGAAAACCAAGCCAACAAAGAGGCGAAATTCTTTTTTTTCATCGCAGGGATGTTTAGGGTTCTCTAACTCTGCCTCCTTGTTACTGAGATCTTCAAGGACAGCTTTAACGGCTTCTTTAAAGACATGTTTAACGACCAAACACCATCCCAGAATTTTCCAATATCTTTAATGAAAAGGGCAATGATAGTAAGGTCAATGTAATATTTCTGGTAACTTTCATATCGCTTAGTACTTTAATTATGTCCCGAATTAGAACTATAAAAATATCGATTTTGAACACCAGATACCATTGCAAAAAAGAGAAAATTTTGCGGCAATTGAAATACAGGCAAAACTATTGCAAAAGAATTTCCATATCTGAGGCAGAGATAATTTGAAAAAAAAAGTCTCTAGTTATAAATTTATAATACACCAGCTAATTAACCAAAATAAAATGGAAGTAAATATAGATTTATGTCGACAGGTGCTAAATTAAATAATTAAATGCTTTGATAATGCAATGGTAATTACTATTTAGGCAAATAATCATAGTTCTCTAATTTCTGATAAAATTGATGAATAGGGACAACTTACTATTATTTACTATTTAGTCCTTCTTATTTTTCAAATCAACTAATAAGTCCCTCAATATAAAATCTTGTCATTTTTTGAGGTGAATAATAATTAAAGTACCAAAAATATCCCTAACCCACCCAAAAATTACAAAACTGTCATTGGTCAAAAAAGTGGTAGGGCTTTTGTGAATCTGTTCAATGGGGGGACGTGGTGCGGCAAGGATCACAAGTACGGAGCAGCAACTTTCGGTTGGGCTTGCGGTGGTTTGGCCAACAATTGAGCGAGGCTGGGTTTTGTCTAGGGTGGGGTCAAGCTGGTTCGTTTAGCGCAGCCTTGGGTCTGTGAGATCTGAGAACTCCTGCTTGGGCTGCAATGAGTGAGGGTGGCGAGACCGGCGAGGAGTCGGCTGGAAAGCGGCCGATTGTCTTTGATGACATCGAGGTATGAAACCTCAGCGAACCACATCCAAATTTACAATTTTTTTGTTTTGGTTCTCAGTAGCAAAATCTTGAATTACATAGTCTACCATTTTTGCATGGGACATGGAGACAACCAAGCTATGAGATTGAGGATGGTGGTACCTGGGGTCAAGACAGTCGAGAAAGATATGGTATAGGTCGGAGATGAAACAATGTCAATTTTGTAATTTTTTGGGTGAAGATAGGGGTATTTTTGGAACGTTAGATAATATATCTAAAAATAATTAAAATTTAAGTCTTGTGACTTATAAGTTGGTTTTAAAAAATAACAAACACTAAATTGTCCTAATTCATCAATTTAATCAGACTATGACTATTTTATCTAATAAAATATTGTATTAATAATTATGAGTAGATATTAATTATTAAGAAGTATACAGAATCCATGGCAGATATAAATTTCTTTTTATTTAGGAGTAGAACTGTTTTGCTTACTCCAAATCTAATTCCTTTATAGAGTCTGCACCGGACTCTAAATCACAAACCCTGAGCTTAAATACATATCTGATTAATCAGGCAGATATCCGAAAACGAACAATGGGAAATTGTCTAAATTCCGACACGGGCATGGAAGCGAGTCATCATCGAGAACGTGCTACTTTCGGTCGCGTCCAGGTCAGGATCGTCGTGTGCGAGTTTTTCCGGCCAAATTCCCTTTGCGAGGAGCATAGGGTACGGTTCGAAGCCTCACTAAATGATCTGATGCGCCTCGATCAGCTGCTGCCCGATTCGGAGACGGTGGAGTCCATCAGATGGGCGATGGTGAATCTTGGTAACCCTCCTCGGGACGTAGAAACCCTAATACTAAGTCGAATTCAACTGGAGAGCAATCTTCTAGTTGATGAAATTGGAACTGTTTCACCTACCTCCTCCATCTCTACGCGAATGGGTATATCGGTTTTTGCGGATTTCTGCATGCCTCATCCCGAAGAAATGATTAACGCGGTGCTGGAAGAGTCCTTCCAAGAACCTTTTAAGTTTGTAACTAGGGCCGCCCAGGAGGAGGCCGTAAAGAAGATGGAGAGGTTCGTGATTGACGAAGGAGAAGATGATGATCACGATCCATGCACAGTGTGCATGGATCACATGAAACCTGGGGAGCAAGGGGTTCGGATGCCGTGTGAACATATCTATCACGAGGATTGCATCGTTGAGTGGCTCGGCATGAGATGTTCTTGCCCAATTTGCCGCTTTGAGTTGCCCTCTCAAGATCAAATCAAGTAGTGATATGATTCACTTTACTGTTGTATTTGATGTATAGGGATGGTTGAGGGATTAGGTTATCCTATTGTTCTTATACTTTGTTATTTGCTCATCGACCAAACTGATTCTTTAGACCATCTGACATAAAGCAATAAAATGAGTGACTAAAATGACACACACAGTTCATCTCAAATCTTCCGTATAAACTGTTGTTTTATTCTCTGCATCTGATGACGTGTGATGAGAAAAAAACATATTAAAAAATCATTTCGTTCTCCTCCCTCATACTTTTTTGAGGACCTCCCTACCTTTTTGAAGTGCAACTACAAAAAAAATTGAAAACCATGTGTTAAGCAAAACATGAACCGTCCTATTGTACAATATAAGTGAAGTTGATACACTAAACTCCTAGGAAGAGGGAGGGAGAGGAGTAGTGCTGCCTATTGTACAATCCACTCGACTTATTAAACCCAATGTTTTAAAAATTATGGTCCGACCGGTGGTCAGACTGGTCGGACCACTACTCGAGATTAAACCTAGGTCATTTTTTCATAAAACCCAAAAAGTGGTTCGACCAGCTAAATCTGTCCGACTGTCCAGTCAGGTGCTTCCAGGTGACCCGGTTCGTCCGGATCAGCAAAATTAGTGTTTATTTTTTTTATTTTATTAGATTTAATTTAGAAACAAAACCTCATCTTCCACGCTCGGAGCCTGTACATCACTTTTGGATCACAACAAATTTATCTTTTTAACAATTCTCGATAATATGTCAACTAAATCAAACGAATTAGACTAATATGTCGAATAAAAAAACTTGTATAATCCTCTTATTGTACTTGTAGACTTGTTTAATTCATATTTGAAGACTTTTTTGGATAGATTAAATAATAAAGTTGCTAAATATTTGAACTTATTTGATATTTTATCATTTTTAATGCTAAATTAAATTTATTAAACCTTATTTAATAATATTAATATAAAATAGAAGTTTCGGTTTGACCAGCGACCCGACTGATTGGACTAAGTGAATCAGAAATTTTAAGAATTCAGGATCGCCTTTCAGATTGGTTTAAAAACATTGATTAAACCTTCCTTGTAAAAATTATTCTTCCTAGCAAAAATGGAAAATACTTCTTTGAGTGGCCATAGTTCCGGAACCGACAAACAAAAATGGGAAGTACTTATTGGGGTGGCCACAGTTTGGGAACCAAGTGTTCCCCAATTCTAAATATAGGGAACCAAAATCACCTTATAAAGTTTCAGGGCGGTTCCGGTACCTTCTATTACAATTGACCAGTTGAAAAGTGATTGGGCTTGCCTTTGTTTGCCCCATGATTCTTGAACCACTTGTGCCACGTTTCACTAAAAGTCGGAACCGTGACCGGAAATTGTTGGGAATTTTTTGGCCGATGCACCTGAAGCGGTAAATAAAATCTACCGAGATAATTAAATTCCTCACTTCCTCACTTCTCTCGAATGAGCTTCTCTTTGTTTTTATCCTTTCTTTGCTTTGCCGGTATTTCTTTTCTTTTCTTTCGCTGGGATACAATGGAAAAGCTAAGCTCCTCCTTTTATAGTCTACATATTGGATATAAAACAAAAATTATTTAATACATATCTATTTAAAACTAAATGAGAGATCAAGTAAAATCTTTACCCATGACTTTTCTTGGCCCCATCATTTAATTACTTTTATTGTGCTGATTTCATTCACACTTAATAAAATATTTGGTGGACCTTTTGCATTATTTGGCGGGACTCCAACATAAACTTCTAGGAAGGTTCAGGAACAACTGCGTGAATCGTGGCCACGAATCAGGTTCTAATTATCATAATCGTCCTGGGCGGTTCGAATCGAACCCGACCAACCCCAAGTAGTTCCATATCCAAATAGACCATCATGGTAATTATAGGCACCGGAATTGGTCTTGGACATATATTTTTGTCCAGGATCGTCCTGGAACATGCACTGGTTCACTTAGTTATGATACAATGATTCGTTCAGTTGATACAATGGGTCGCCCAGTTATGATACAATGGGTCGCTCGAAGCGGTCCCGATTTTTTCGGAACACGCACTAGTTTGCTTAGTTATGATGTAATAGTTCGCTCAGTTATGATACAATGGTTCGCCCAGTTATGATGGAATAGTATTTTCGAAGTTAGCCGAAATGCCGTCCCGGAACACGCGCTGGTTCGTCCAGTTATGATACAATAGTTCGTCGAAATTGGGTGGTTCTAGGACTAAATCCGGTCCCGTAATTGTGTAATTATCATCCCTATCCAAGGTAATTAATGCATATTTGAATCATTAAATTACAGTTTAAAAGAACCCTCTTGTTATTATTGCAACAGTTAATTAACCAAAATAAAATGGAGGTAAATAAAGATTGATGTCGAGAGGCGCTAAATTATAAAACTATTGTTATGAAAATGCAATGATAACTATTAGTATACATTATTTTTGTCGAGATTATTAGCAGATATTACCTATGAAGATGTACGCGGAATCCGTCGCAGAGATAAATTTCTTTGCTTAATACAAGTGTTTTACTTACTACAAATCTAAATCCTATTTAGAGTCTACGATGGAACCCGCTACAAATCACAAACCCTAAACTCTAACTGCTTAAATATTTATGGGTGACATTGTTCAAAAGTTATATTAGTCGGCGGAATAATGGAGCCCTAGCAGACTAAAACCAACCATCACCAAGCCCCACGAATAATGGGGAATTTCTTGTCCTCCGAAACGGAAGCGAGTCATCGTCGAGAACCTTGTCGCGTCCAGGTCGAGATCGTCTTGCACGAATTTTACCGGCTAAATTTCCCCTTCTTTCCGGATTTCGATGACCTGGAGCATAAGCGGATGAAGACGGTACGGTGCGACGCCCCGCTAGACGACCTGCTGCGCCTCCATCAGTGGCCGCCCTATTCGGAGACTCTGGACTCCTTCAACCAGGCGATGGAGGATCTGGGAGACCACCCTCCGGAGGTGGAGGCACAAATACTAAGTCGAATTCAACAGGAGTGCCATCTTCGTTCGGTTGGTTCTGCTTCGCCTACTTCCACCTCTACGGATATATCGATTTTTGTGGAATTCCACAACCCGGTACCTCGCGTTGTTGAAGATAGGATCCACCCGGCCGCGGATGAGGAGGCCGTTGAGTCGTTGGAGAGCTTCGTGCTTGACGATGACGATGACGATGACGATGACGACGACGACGACGATGAGTATGACGATGACGAAGAAAGGATCAACCCCGTCGCGGATGAGGAGGCTGTTGAGAAGTTGGAAAGGTTCGTGATTGACGACGATAAGGATGACGATCTATGCACGGTGTGTATGGACGGCATGAAACCTGGGGAGCGAGGGCTACGGATGCCGTGTGAACATGTCTGCCACGAGGATTGTATTGTTAAGTGGCTTGGAGTGAGCTGTTCTTGCCCAATTTGTCGCTTTGAGTTGCCCTCTTAAAATCACAAATTGAGTAGTGATTTTGATTTGATTTTGCTGCTTTTTTACAAGTACATGGATGGTTCCGGGTTTAGGTTATTCTCTAGTTTTTATTACCTTTTTATTTTCTCCCATGGACCAAATAAGTTCTAAAGAGCGCATAGGATGAGTGACTAAGATTTAGATTTTTATCACTTTTTAATGACACTGTGTACTCTCGTTCATGTCATCCGGTCATATTCATGTGATCTCGGATCTTTCATGTAAACTGTTGTCTATGTTCTCATGCAACTAAAAAATCCATTCTTTGTATCCTCCCTTTTTGAAGTGCAGTTATTAAAAAAATTGAAAACCATACTAAGGTAAGTAAAACATGAACCATCAATTTGGCATTTTAAATTTAGTGAAGTTGATACCAAACTTTTTTTTGATAAGTAAGTTGATACCAAACTACCCACAACCAAAACATAAAACAACAAGGGAATCAACGAAGGTAACGTCAACTCACATGAGGAGCTGGGTCATCATGTGAGTTTGATGGTGTCAAGGTGTCAAGGTTCTCTGGTTGATGGTGTCAAGGTGGGACCCATCGGTTAGTGTTTTTGAACTCCCTGGAGACCTCCTTCGACGCTTCTTCCCTTATCGCTCTCTACACTTCTTCTTCTTCTTCGTGTACCTCCTCTTTCCTTGCTTTTGATCCTTCTTCTTCTTCTCCCTCCATTCCCATTCTCTCTCTTCTCTCCTCCGTTTTTGTTTGAGTATTTAAAAACGTATTATTAGAGGACGATTTTGTGACAATTGAAATACAAGCCAAGCTATTGCAAAAAAATCCATATTTGTGGCAGACACATTTTGGAAAAAAGTCTAGTTATAACACAACAGTTAATTAACCAAAATAAAATGAAAGTAAAATATAGATTTATGTTCACTGGTGCTAACATAAATAACTAATGCTTTGATAATGCAATCATAATTACTAATCAAAAAAATATTGCAAATGATAATTATAAGTAGATATCGTTTATTTATTTATTGAGATTATTAGTATATATTAATTACAGAATCCGTGGCAGAGATAAATTTCTTTTTATTTAGGAGTAGAACTGTTTTACTTACTCCAAATCTAATTCCTATTTGGAGTCTGCAACCGACTCCAAATCACAAACCCTAGCAGCTTAAATATTTATAGGGACAGATGTAACATCATTCAAAAATTAGATTATATTAGTATGTTCCTTAGGTGATCGGTACAGCGGCTTCGAAAACACGCTACTACCTACCTTGGAGCCCTAAGCAGACTAAAATCGACCATCACCAACCCCACGAATAATAGAGAATTTGTTGTCCTCCGACGCCGACACCGACGCGGAAGCGAGTGATCGTCGAGAACCTGGTGTGCATGGACCACATGAAACCTGGGGAACGAGGGCTTCGGATGCCGTGAACATGTCTACCACGAGGATTGTATCGTTAAGTGGCTTCGAGTGAGCTGTTCTTGCCCGATTTGTAGCTTTGAGTTGCCCTTTCATGATCTAATCGAGTAGTGATATGATTGATTTTACTTTTTTTTTACAAGTATGTGGATGGTTCCAGGATTAGGTTATTCTCTAGTTCTTATTGCCTTGTTATTTTCTCCCATCGAGCAAATAGGTTCTTTAGACCATGTTATTAAATGCGACTAAGATTCAGATTTTTCACACTTTAATAACTCTCATACTAATTATCCGATCCGATCATATAGTATGTCATGTCATCTTGAATCTTACGTAACTGAAAAAACATTTCTGTCTCCTCCCTCATTCTTTGTATCCTCCCTTTTTGAAGTGCAATTATTAAAAAAATTTGAAAACCATACATGTAGTAAGAAAAACAAGAACCGTCAATTTGGCATTTTAATATTAGTGAAGGTGATACTCTTTTTTTTGGTCAGGAGTGAAGGTGATACTCTAAACTCCTAGAAAGAGGGTGGGAGGGAGGGGAGTAGTGCCCTAGGCCCTATTGTAAAATGAAATCCACTCGACTTATTAAACCTTCCTCGTAAAAATTATTATTTTTAGCAAAAATGGAAATATTTCTTAGCGTGACCACGGTTCCGAAATTTTCAGTTTTTTTATTACAACGCCCTACAAAATTTTCGGGACCTCCTATTATGGTTGAACAAACACTTCAAAAGTGATTGGCCTTGCCTTTGTTTGCGCCATTGTTCTGGAGCCACCGGTTCCACGGTTTACTAAAAGTCAGAACCGTGATCGGAACCTTCTAGAAAAATTCATCGACGTTTTTGTGGACCATGGCCACGAATTATCAGAATCATTGGTTCGACATTTCGAACCAAACTGTAACCACCCCTAAGTAGTTCCATTTCCAGATTTGGCTTATTATTTAGAAAAATTCATAATTTGATTTGGATTTAAAGGATAGCTTTCGATGTCTTGCTAATTGAATTCAAATTGGGACATATCCGAATTTGACGTTTCATACAGGATGTTAACATCTTGACTAGTCAAATGGATCCGTCCTTAAGGCCTCTGTTCGGCTCAAAAATAAAAGAAATGGCCTGGAAACAAGGCTTGTGGGCTTAAACAAAAGCAAGCATGTATTTCGTTTCCAAAGTGTCTACACGTACTGGTCGATAAAAAAATTGAATTTTCTCAAGCGGATTTCCAAAAATTGAGCATATTAAATGTAGCTCATAATTTCATGTGTCTATTCTTTTCGCTCATAAAAACGTATATATTGCCGTATCTTAAATATCTAAATACCCTAATCTTACTAATTTCTTATCATCAAGTTAATATAATCCCCTCCTACTTCTCCCAATATTATCATTTCTAATTTTGCATCACGTATTTTTGTCAGTTTTCTAATTTTCGGAGAAAAAAAATCTGGAAGTAAACCGATATTTGGACATTTTGTAACATACCACTGAAGAGTTTGATCGAGAATTGCAGATCATGTGTTCCCCACTTGAAACCAATAATGAACCAAAATAGAACTAAATTTTGACCTCAAAACTGCCACATTTGTATCGAAGATTAGACATAAAACGGCTTTCTGCCCGAAACGATAGCCTATTTCACATCAAAAGACAGTACTTAAATACTGTGTAACATAACATCACTACGCCGCTATTTTCCCACATTAATTTGGAATTATTACATCCACCAAATTGATCCACACAAAGAAGTGAATTGATAGCCTATTTCACATCAAAAGAAAGTTCTTAAATAGTTTTTTTTTAATTAATTGGTGAAGTGAACTCATCAAGCCAGTAACATATTATTATACCTTTCAAAAAATCATACCTTTCAAAAAAATCATTGTTATAGTTTTACAGTGGCCGAGCTATAATTTTAATTTTTGTGAGGACAAATTTGTTTTTTTATTGTCTTTTAGATGTTTACAAAGTTTTTTAGGTCAATTTGAAAATGAAATTGTGTTAAAATTTAGTATAGATTTTTTTACGTTTTTTCGCAATTAGGCTCAATTTAAACATAAATTAGTGAGATTACCAAAAATTGAGATAACAGCTAAAAAACAGCAATGAATTTTAGAAACATATGTAAACCTTATTTTTTGAAAGATAATTTTTGTACACACGACAGGATTTGTGCCTGATACCGTTAGACCAAATTGTCTTTGGCGAAACATGTGTAACCTCTACTCTAGTGACATTACATGTTACTATTTGGTTATTGAAATTTTAGTTGTGTTAAGTATATGTTGGTGAGTTTTGTCATTTTTTAAATTTCGTATCTAATTCGAATGTTAGTGTATGCATGGATACGATGCAGTACATGCAATCTACGTCTGTATACCATGCCGTATAAAAAAATTACTATTCACATTATTTAAAATTATTGTTTCTTTTCAAACTAAGTCCATGCATGGTCTTTTAGTCTATTTAGGCACGTCCAGGGCCCTCCTCTCCTATTTGATTCAGAATCTCAACATTGGCAAGACATGATTCCATGGACCAAACTAAGTCCAATACACATTCCCAATGGAGAATAAGAAAAGTTACCAATAAATTTCTTTTGAAAGCTGTAATATCATAGTCAAGTGTCCTATTTTAGGAGGGAACTCTTATAATAGTATAAGATTTGAAACTAAAATTTTTTTTAACTAAATTTAAGTATTTTATCGTAAGTTTTTTTTAACTATCTGCTATATGAATCGATTAGGCCGACTAATTCATATTTAAGTCGGGTATAGTTTTTGAAATGTGACAAAACTTTCCAAAAAAGTATTTCACAGTGTTGCATTATCAATTACTCAAATTGACCTACTTAAACTAGAATAACGCGTTCACAAATTGATTTAAGTAGTCGTTAAATAATAAGTTGTGAATCGACAAACAACAAAACAATATTCAAAACTTCTTCCTTGGCCCAACCAGAACAGCAGAACCTCCACCGGCTAAAATAAGGACTCTATATATCAATCATGAAATCTCTCCCTCCCCAAAGATTTCTCCAAAATGCACCATTTCCAGAATCCAATGCGCAGTTCCTAGCTCCCCCCTAAGAACCCTTTTCCCAAACTTGATTTCTGGTCTCCATAAATAAAATTAAACACCCATATTTATTACACTAAATTCAATTCACACCCAAAAAAGCAAAATTCAGAAATACCCAGAAGCAAGAAAACTCCAAGAACCGGTCAAACCCAATAAAATCTGCCTCTTAAATTGACTCTTCTTTTTATGGTCTCCTACAGTATTGATAGACCATGATAGTCTATAAAGTATTAACGAATTTTCAGGAAAAGGAAAAAGTTGGTCTATAAAATCTAAGGCGGAACCTTTCCTGACAAATTCCTACGGTATCACAAAGGAGATTGTATATTTTCTTTAAGGAAAAATTATTGTCAGGTCTCTGGTATTTGACATATTCGTCTCTCACCTTCTTGTATTTCTATGAAAAAAAATATCTGCTGACGTCAGCGAATAAAACCAAACCCCAAAGGATTTTTAATCGATTTTCGAAATACAGGGAGGTGAAAGACGAATATGCTAAATACCAGGAGCCTGACAATAATTTTCCCTTTCTTTAACTACGGGTTTTAACACAAAGATTCAACCAGAAGACCCAATGCCATTTAATTAGAAAAATTCTATAGAAGATTTTTTCTCAATATTTCTGTTACCTTCAAAAAGATTTTCGCAATATAAGGACCCGCGAGTTGCTCTTATCATGTTCTTATACAAGTTGCTTTCCACTCTGCATAATACCAACAGATACATTAAAACTTACCAAAAAATATTTAACCTAGCGGTAAAAAGCGTAGATAATTTGAAGGAAGTATAAGTTGTAATTTTTGGAATAAGTTTTTTTACTTTTACAAAAAAACACATTAGAACTTAGTATAGACACTCGTGTACATCAAAGTTTTGTATATAAGAAGATAGTATTCGCGTAAGTTTATTTATCTTTATCTTTCGTCGAAATTATCGAGTATTTTATAAATTGATAAATCCATATTGGAAGGGATATTCAAATATATGGCACACTTCTCGTTGAAGAAAAAGGATCTTTATTCAATGCACGCTCATCTGAGCCTTTCTCCTGTGGTCGGTTAAAAAAGGCATTTCCCCGCTACACATGCAGAGAGAGGCAGACACAGTAATAAATTAAAGGGAAATTACGCTCAGGTCTATATAGTTTGGCGTCCTCTCTTTTGGGGTTCTTGTATTTCCGAAATCGTTTCCGACGTTTCCGAAGTTTGGTTTTAGAGACTCTCGGGTCCCTGACGGCTCTTTTTCATTTTTGGTCATGGAAATGACCAAAATACTGTTAAACAAAAAATAAAAAGTTGGAGAAGGTGAATTTTTTTTATTTTTTGTTTAAGAGTATTTTGGTCATTTCCATGATCAAAAATGAAAAAAGAGCCATCAGGGACCCGAGAGTTTCTAAAACCAAACTACAGGGACAACAACATGAATTTTGGAAACCCAGGAACCCTAGAGGGAGGGATGCCAAACTATAGGGAGCTGAGCGTAATTTTTCCTAAATTAAATTATATAAATAAAAGGGTTTAAACAAAAAAAACGTTAAATAAATACAAGAATCGACCTCTTTCGGAAAAAGAAGAAAATCCACAAACCTCCGTCTCTCGTTCGCGGGTAACAGTTATTTAATTTAGGTTATAGTCTGAGCTGTGTTACACATTACTATCTTTTTATTACAACTTGTCTAATCAGATGAAAGAGATTTTATATGAGTGAAAATAAATGAAGAGCGCTAATCTAAATTACTTGAGTTATTATGTGTACCATATTTTATTAGTAATTTTATATATGTATCATGTTACATTATTAATTTTATTTTATGTAGATTAATTTTATTCGCGTGACATATTAATAAAATAATTTCGATAATATTTATTTTCAAATATGGTTCATGAGGGAATCAACGTTGTGAAGATCAGAAATCATCGGAAGTTACTAATGTGTCATTAAAATTGCTGCACAGCAAACTAATAAGTAATAACATTATAAACAAGAAAAAGAACGGTGGCCTTTTTTGGATATAGCTCAATTAATAGTAGAGAAAAAGAATATCGCACGAGGCTCGAAAATACAGTAGCTTTCGCACTCACCTTTAAAAATGCCTCGAATTGTCAACAGGTTCAGGCAGGCTCCAAATTTAATAGACCTCAGAGGTTGGGTCCAATCCAATGTGGTCTTTTTAACAAAATTATAATTACATTTTAATTAAACTTTTAAGTTAAACCAAATGAAATTATTTTTTATCATGTTTGGACCAAAAGGTAAATATTTGGAACCAAAGAGATGTTACCCGTAATACAACCATATAGAAAAAAAATTGGCTACAGACACGCTACTTTAATTAAAACATGGAAAATGGTAATTCCAATTTCAACAATAAAAAGTAATCATTTTCCAAATAAGCTGATAAGTCAATGTGTATAATTTTTTACTGGAGTGAATTGAATGGCACACATGATGTATGTACTCCTAGACATGACATATCCATGCATGAACAACCTTGTAATTGTTTACGGGAATTAAATTAACCAGTGTAATTTTGTACCATTTTCCCCGTAAATTTTTCGTATTTTGAATCTAGTAAATTATATAATAGTCGGTACAAGGCTTTCAGAAACACAAGAACACGGTTTAATACAACATGAGACCGAACGAATAACCAAAGTGCGGAAATGAGATCTCTTCTACAAATTTATATATTATCATATATCCAACGTTTTCTAAAAATTATTACTCCTTAAAAAAACTTTTTTAAGAATTAATTTCTTGGTGGGATTGCTAATGTAAAGGTCTTAGAATTCACCCACATATGTACGTTAACCTTCTTGCAAATTATTTTTTTTCCGAAAATATTTAGTGTATGATCGTAACATGAAATAGATAATTTTAATTCGATACATCTATGTAATTAAATATTATTATTCTTTAAATTTAGAGAAGAATTTACAAGGTTCAAATATTACCACGTGATCACGGTACGAAAACAAGAACTCATGTAACAACCTTGCGTGTGACAGTCGTCCAATTTGTACCGAGTAACGGCCGCACATTTTTTATTGGCATCTCTAGGCGTGCAATTGCCTGACGTGGGTTCGACGCCGGACTGCGTTTTATTGTCTCTTTAATTTTTCTTCCATCCGCATTTAATTCCTATCTGTCCATGTTCCATAATAATATATTTACCTCGTAGGGAAAATTATTTAGGTAGTATTGAAAAAAAACTATTTTCTCTATTTGGAACCGATTCCGATAAGAAAAGAATCTCATTTCTAATTCTTAATGGTAATGGAAAGGAATCACTTTCATATTTTATTGTTTGGAACCATAAGTTAAATTTTAGGAATTGACTTGAAATATTATATAAACATTCTCCTAATAGCCCCATGTGAGATAGAAAAGTTTTCTTCAAAAGGTATAATAGATATTTACTACCAAATCTAGTTTAGTCCCTTACAAATCCAACATAATTTCAAAAAAATTCTAAATCCAGATTTTTAAACAAAATAAAAATTTCTTTTCGAAAATATTTGGTTCCAAATAGACTAAGTTTTTTAAAATTCCGGAAAAAAATTTTATTTCTCATTTTTAAATCTTTCCAAATATGCTGTTGAGATCCTCAGAAAATACATGTTTTTTTCATTTTGGTGTTCTCAGAAAACACTCATTTTCTGGCGGTTTATGGTACTAGGAAACAGCGATAAAGGCCAGTTTTCGTGCAAAACTGTTTTCAAAAAAACAATCCACAAAATGCTAAGAAATTTCTATTTTCCGGTAACAAGGTTGCCAGCCATTTCAAAAAAAAGGAAGGGAAAATGGGCATTTTCTGATAACACCAAAATGGGAAAATATTTTGCAAAGATCCCATTCGGGGAAAAGAGTTTTTTTTAATACTAGTATGAAATTTCAGCCTAATTTGTATGGGATGGCAAGAACGACTATAATTTCGAACCAACTAGTTTGTTGTAGTTCAATCAGAATTTTTCGAATACAAATTTTGATAATGTGATACCATAGGTCAATTGTTCCAGTAAATATTTGGAAATAGCAAAACTTTTTTGAGAAACACGATAATTATGAAATAAAATGATGGTCGCTTTTTTTATTTTGGATTTGTTTTGTATCGTACATAATATGGATGGCGTCGTCGTCGTCCATATGATAAACAGAAAATAGGGTGGACAGGGTGACGTGGCAAGCTGGGAGTGGCAGGGAGAGTGGGGGACCCACAGGACAGATCTGTACCAAACAGCACTAACGACTGCCTCTTTGCCAAGGTGGGGGCCACAAAAGCGATGTCGTTTTGGTAGGTCAAATCAAATCGATTGCTGTTGGTATGGTAGGGTCATGGGTCATGGCTATAGTATCTTCGGATATTTAATAAGCTGATCAATTTAATTTGAGTTGAATATGATATTCGAAAGATTAAAAAATTTTAATAAGTATTTATCATTAATCTATTTCCGATAAAATTAACTAGAAATATTTAAGTTAATGAAAATAATTTTTTACTGATTAATTTAATTTTTGTTCGTGAGTAGGTTATTATCTAATGGTACACTCTGATCCAGTTACTTTTTTCAACGCGGTAAATCTCCGCCATTGGAAAATGACCGGACCCCATGTCGAGGTGAGAACAACCATGAACCCACAAGGAGATGAATTCTTATTAACAAGATAGTGGAAGTATAAAATTAAAATTAAATCATAGTTACATGTGTAATGGAAGTATAATGTTAGACCATAGTTAATTGTTTGAAGAATTTTGTCGACCTCGAATATGAATTTATCAATCCGGTAAAATTTTACATAAAACTTACCGGAAAAAATGTTCACAGTTGTGTGGTTTCAACCGACCAAAAAAGAAAGAAGCAATTTATAGGACAGGACCACATCGCGAACTATAATTGGCGGACCGAAATGAAATGGTCACCCACGTTATATTATCATGGCGGGTAAATTCATTAATTATAAGATTGACCCAAAGATTCACTCAATTTAATGAAGCCAATGTTATATTTTCATGGCGGGTAAATTCATTTCTTTGAAAGAGATATATATTAATTATAAGATTCACCCAAAGATTCACTCATTTAATGAAGGAGATCTTGTTTGATAGAGATTTTTGCTTGCCACGTAAGTTGTTGACTTTAATTACGAAAGAAGTCAAGTTTCCCAATTATTAATTACCTTTCCTCTTCATACCATGATTTGGTTCACATTCTCAGACCATAATCACCTGTATTTATAGCAAAGATTTGCTATTACCTCACTTGAAACCAACTTTATCGACTAATTCAAAGTTGAACCGAGAATTTGATGAAGTAGAAAAAAATAGGTAGAATATACGCATTAAAGCAGTAGGAAAAAAATTGTGGGTAAAATAGATAGCTGCATAATAATATCTTTAACCAGTTACCATATTAATACATTAATAAGTCGTGAGGGTCACAAAATAGTAGAGAGTTGCCACAAAATAGTTCCAAGTTCATAGATAGATTAACTTAAAAGACATGGCTACTACGATGAGTTCTACTAGTTATATAGCTAAGTGGAGTCCTCCAAGGTTCTAATCAGACGAAAGACCAGTTCATGAACATGAAGGCTAGGCAGTGGTTGGAATCGTCGTCGTTGAGAACCTTCCATGCGACGGCTTGCTCGTACGACACCGGACGACCCATGCTCGATACGCATATCCCGGCCGGTAGGTATGCAAATCCCTGCAATGAGATGAACGGTGTTGGATTGAGCAGATGACCCGAGAATGATGACTAGAATGGCCTGAGACGTTTTAGATACGAGGTGGGTTGGATTATGATGGGTGTTGGGAGAGAGGGTACCTGTTGCATTATTTTGGGGAACTCGGAGCATAGCATCTTGCGGCCGGATTCGTCAAGGATCTTGTCGAGCATTATGTCTTGAAGTGCGACGAGAGTCGTCTCGAGCATGTCCAGTCCAGCTTGGTTCGCAAAGGTGAACACTGGAGACGCCTGTCAACAACAAAAATCCGATGGTTGAGCCAATCTTTATCTTTGTTACAAGAACTTTGAATTTAATTAGCTGAAAAAGAAATGCAAGGAATGAAGCTACACATAAAGGAGCTTACATTGTTCTTCAATGAGCAGCACATGATCGCATCGGAATGGTGCCAAAGTTGTTTCAATAAAGCGTCACCAGCTTGCGAGTCGACTCTAAAGAGTTCTCCTCCGGTATGAGTCCTGTTACATACGACCAATGTGACCACCGCTGAGTTAGCAGATGAGATGCAAAAGATTATTGCAAATCAAAATGAGAATACTAGACCTACCTGTAGCTACGGCAGACCCAACGAGCCAAAGTCAGAGCCTCAGGTGAGCCAGGAAGAGATTTCGGGCCGATGTGGGAGCCAGGACGGGATGGTGCAATAGCCATTGCGACCCTCTGCACAGACCCTACCACACTATGAACATATTGTCGAGCCATAGCAGCCACACTGTCTCGCAGATGGTTCTCGAACGTGAACTGGAATGCTATGGTCAGCACAGATCTAAGATTGTAGGCGCTAGGATCATTGTCGCTAGTATTTCGTGAGGTCCCAGGTCCCACTTCAAGGGTAGATGCCAAATCTAATGTGCGAGTTCCAGCCGGTACATCCTAGCAAAACCAGAAAACCATACAAAAGTCCACCAATAAGAACCACTGCCACAAAAACGTTCATATCAATGCAAGCGGACAAGAAAGACGAGACATACCGCTTTGGGATCCAACGGTATGACCCGAAAGCCAGACGGAAGTACTGGAGCATCGTCTGCAAAGGACTCGTCGATAGGAGCAAAGACAAGCTGAGCACAGGCTCCAACAGCATTTTCATCGATACCGCAGCATTGCTGAAGGAATAGAAGTGCAAACAATATCACTACAAGTCACAAAAGAAGCAATAAAAGCGACACGGGATGAATCCGGTGAAATGGTATGAGCCTAACCTGCAACAAGTACATATCCCTTGCCATTGCAATGTCCTCAGGAGAGAATGCATGACCCTCGAGGCGAACTACTTCCAGAAACTGACACCGGACAAAATTCGGGATGTTAAATTGCCAGTCATTGATCAAAGGATCCAAGATTCAATGTAACTGATGCGAGATTGGTCAGGAAGCTGTTACCTCTTCGTGCTCCACGGTATGGGCAAGAGGTATAATGACCTGGCTACTTGGAAACCCGCCTTGTCTTGCAAACGGAACAGCATAAGGACTTGATTTCAAACAAGATGCGGAATACGTGTCGACCCCATAATCAGCCCATTCCGAGCGGTGCTCCCTTAGGAAACGGATTAGTAGTGCAGGGGGCACATTCTACAGAAAGCAATAGTTAATTCATTACAAAAATAGAACACGAGAATTGTAGCTGAACTCGAGAAACAGTGATCAGCAAAAATATGGATAAGAATGTTAACAGTACCTGAACCAACATTGATACTTTAGCACACAGCACTCCCCCAAAAGTCGGGACCAAATGCGCATTGTATTGAGAACCCATAAACTTATTCGGTGATGAATTTACGACAATAGTCACATTCTCCATGCCATCACCTCCCAAAACAGACCAGCCATCATCCGGAAACCCGTTGACAGCATCATTGAAGCCCCTGGGATCCAATTGAAGAACCCTTTAGTTTGAAAAACACAACAAAATGCAAGAACTTAAATGATTCATTCAAAACCTGCCGCTTCCCGCCACTAAATTCAACTTCCTAGAAGAATAGAAAAATAGTTACCTGCAAAGCCTTTGGCTGAAAGTCCGCAACACAGCAGGCTGGCGGCCCCCGCCATATTGAATCTCTCCACTAGTCTCTTGTGCAATTTGTCGTATATGACGCAATGCCTGCGATGATTAGACTGCAGGGTGAAACGGAAAGCCTACAAGAGATTATCCAAAACATCCGAGGGTAACACCATAGTTCTTACAGCCATAGTTGTCTTCTGAGCAAGAATTTTGGATGATTCATACAGTGGCCTGAGGACTTCAGGAACACTCCAAGCCTACAAGAAATTGTGCACCGATTACAACAGCTAGATACGAGAATACACAACGCAAATAAGATTAACTTTTATCAAATTGTTATTGCACTCACGTCCAAGTCCACGTGATCAACAATGTGAATGATGGAGCCACCGCCCTCACACGGTCGAATTAGATAGCCGCTGGCAAGCATCTCAGCCCTAACGAAGCTTGAAGAAGGAGGCCCCGATGGACCGCCAGTTGAAGAAGTCAATGACTTCTCACATATCTGCAGACAATAGCAAGGGATTAGAATATTTTAGAACAATGGTTCTGTTACTGTCGAAACTATAAGAAGCAAGAATGCCAATACAGAGAAAGAAACTAAATGACTCACCACGATACTACCATCTTCCATTGTCGTGGTGTATCTCAACGTCCAAAAGTCACGTGCTGCAGCCAAGGTTGTGGGAGCATATGTCTGAACAACAAGTACAAACATTAGTAACTGCAAGTCAATATATGCATTAACCAAAAACAGATGCACGGGAATATTTGTCGGAAGGAACTTATGTACCTGCATGTATATGAGCTCAATCGTTCCTCCATTTCCTGCAGGAACCACACTCAGTGTGTCAATGCATCGGCAGTCACGATACCATGACAGACGATCTTTAAGGATCTCGGCGACCTACAAAGACAAATCATAGGTTAAATTTGATGGCCAAACAAAAGCAGCACAATTAGTTGCACAGAAATTTACATATGCATACCTTCGTGGGCTCTAGACTCACAAGGCCGCAGGCTCGTGCTGCTATCCCAGCAGAATTGCGGGAAACAGCGACGATTCCAATAGAATCCGGACCAGGCTACAGAGTTGCCACCCTCAAAAGTTCAGTTTCATAATGTAGAAGGGGTGATAAAAAAAATGATATCACAAACTGTCGTCTAACCTTCATCCCAATCATCTGGACCCAGTCGACAGCAGTTCCAGTAGCCTTGGAGAGGAACTCTGCCAGGGTCTCCTCAGCTATTGCGAGAAGACTACGTAGAAAACCAACAACACAGTCAATAAACGTCACAAGGAAATAACACGAGATTCCGAGCTCTCGAAGTAGACCACGAGTACTTACCCAGCTGGGCTGTTGGCATCCCTTTGAGGATGCTGAGGTGTTGGGTTTTGTTTCTGTTGCTGCTGACCAGTCATGACCACAGAGTCGCAGCTATTGTCTGTGGTCGCTGTCGAAGCCTGTAACAACAACGATTTAGACATAAAAGCATAATGTGAGCATACAACTGAATGATGAATGATATCTCGGTCGCTTTTACAGACCGAAAATGGTGGTTTTTCTTCCAAATCGGAGACAGTGCTCAACAAAGCAAGGCAGAATAGAACAATGAAGCCATGCTCACAGTATTCAACTGCTGTCGGAAGTATCCGTTCTCGTAAACCAAGTGTGAAACCTGCTTCTGCAGGCGGTCGTTTTCTTCCATCAACAACTTGTTCATTGCATTCAGCTTGCGATTAACCGTCTGCAGACGGGACGATTCTTTCCTTTGCTTTTCGCGGCACCTACAAAATGAAGTTCAACATCAAGCTCTACAAATGCACTTAACTTACAAATCAGTTTTCACCAGCATTGCAAAAAACCAAACTGGAAAAAGTTCCCTAATTTAGGACAGAAGCAAGCAAGCAACCATGTTTCACATTATGCATCTGAAGCAAGATTAAGCCAAGGAAAATGAAGGGAAAATTTTGTTGGCTTTTCTTTAAAGAATGAGCTGACTAAAAAGCAAGAAACCACAAGAAAGAATCCAACACTGCAAAAGTTGAAGCATCACTGTCACTTTCACCCAAAGTAATGAAAAAAAAGGCAACAGGGAGTGTCATAGTAAGGTTGCTCTCAAAGGGAAGGAAAAAGTACCAGGAAAAAATCTTTTAAACATTTACTATGAAAGGATTAGTTAACTAATCTCAGGTGTTTTGGAAATTATGAGAAGGTTGAAGAAAAACCAGTGAAAGAGAAATCAAAGTTACTACATAAACAAAATCCCAACAAAAAAAATCCTGCATGCTTAATAAAACCCCTTTTTTTCATTTACAGACCACAACCATGTCTAAATAGAGAAAAAAGCAAATAGAAACAAGGTATTAACACAAATAGTCCAAGTAGTTGAAGTTTTTCTTTCAGGTCTTTTAACCAATCGATATGACCGCAGAGAGCAGCTTTTGCTAAAACGCGAGCAGTCTCTTGAAAGCTGGCCTCGGATATGAAACTTTAAATATTCAGAGATGTTCTTGTTATTTCCAATAATCTGGCTCGGTAATAAATTGTTTTTTCTAAAGCGCGTCCCGTTTGTTCCGCTCATAACAATCCAATTAGTTCTCTGAGTATGACGAGAAAATAGCACAAGCTGGTTTTTTTCAGGTATGAGAAGACTACAAAGGGTGACAAAGCTCTTTTTACCGAGTTTTTTAAAAACAAGGTATTAACACAAGCTTATAATTTTTTGTCCAAATTCGAACCGGACAACACCAGAAAATGTCAAAACCTTGTTTTTTAAGGTACGAAAAGTCTACAAAGCGCAACAAAACTCTCTTTTTAAAAGTAAGCAATTGACAAGCTAGTGTTATATACCTGCGGTTTTGGAACCAGACTTTGATCTGTTTAGGCTCAATGTGGGAGAGGATAGGGCACTCCCTAATGAGCTGCTGCCTCCTTAAAGAAGAAGGCTTTGGACACTCAGCGTATACCCTCTCCAAAGCCTCCACTTGCTCTGGACTGTACCTAACGTACTTGCTATTATCCATTTTTTTTTGCTGAGCTGATTAAATAAATAAATATTAAAAAAAACCCACCAAGCTGCTAAAACCAAAAAGGACTGAAATGGGGAGGAAGAAAGGCTTAAAGGGTTGCTAGAAATGGAGGAAAGTTGGTGTTTTTTTAGGTAAAGTTTGGTTCTTTAGTACCAGGTAGGCTCTCTCCAACAAGAGAGCCTCCTCCTTCCTTCATCAGATGGATTTTGATGGTGAGAAGTGGAAAAAAATAAAACTGGGTTTTTTTCTCTCTGGGTCTCTCTCTCTCTCTCTTCTTCTTCCTTTCTCTCTGTTGAAGTGGGGGAGAGGAGGAAAATGGAGGGTTTTTTTGAAGGTGAAGAGGGTCCCCTGCTCTTTTTATCTTATTATAGACGCCAATCTCGAGATTCTCTTCTTCACTTCACTCTCTCTCTTTTTAATTTGGAAACACAGTATGGTTTGACGGGTTGAAACGTATTATCTCGTGGTTTAAAAATGACTAAAATTGTCCTCGTGATTTTATGGGCTAACTCTTGTAATTGGGATATTCATAATTTTTGTAAAACTAGTTGAACCATTTTGGTCATTTTTAATCACATGACTATATATGTCAATCTGCCAAACCTTAAAATTTAACGGGTTGACATGTATTTTCCCGTAGTTTAAAAATGATTAAAATGGTTTTCGTGATTTTATGAGCTGACACTTGTAATTGAGACATTTATGGATTTTGTGATACCATAATTGACTATTTTGGTATTTCTTGCACCAAAGTGACTATGTCAAAATGTCAAATTATAAGGTACTAAAATATATTTTTTCTTTTTAATTTTAATTAACTTCTAAAATCCAGATAAAATGGAAGAAAAATAAAAGCTGGTCCAGAGAGAGACAGGAGCTTGTAAGAGAGTGGATGTTTTGTATGTATGTGTTTGGCAAGAGGAAGCCAACAGAAGCAAGAAAATGACACTCTTTCCACCTCAGAACCAAAGGAAAAAAGAGAGAGGAAACTAAAGGACAGAAAGAAACAAATAAAAATAAATAGTACCAATTAATTTTTTGGTAAAATCTAAAAAACAACAAAACAACTGACTCTCTTTTTTTTAAGGGTTACAAACAACAGCTGACTAAATTTATTACAATCGAAAGAGCAGACAACAGCCAAAGAGGGAAGGGGGGAAGATGGGAATGACACTGTTTCCTCTGAGACCCAAAAATAAAAAAGGGAGAAAAACCATAAAATTAAGCAATTAATATTTTTTGGAAGCAAAAGAAACCAGTAACAAGAATTTACTATAATTTATTACAGTTTTTTTGGTTGAAATCATTTGTATTCAGATGTTTACATAACCGATTCGAATTAATCTATGTTCGAATCGAGTAGGATCTTTATGTCAAAAATTTTCTTACAAATATTTAACTTTTATTGCGTTCTCAAATACTCGAATTCATCTGATAAAAGCCAAAGGAGGGAGGGGGGAATAAATGAGAGGAGGCAGAGCAGAGAGGCAGAAGGACGTGGGGATGGCAGATTGCTGATATATCTTTTCCTTAGACATCTGACAATTTTTGTACCAGCCAACCACAGTACTTATTTTGACGAAATATTAGTCTTTAGAGGGTCACACTCTAAGTACCAAGAGGGAAAGTTGGAAACGTACTAGAAGAAAATAAAAAGACTTCTTCTTTTTTTTTTTTGAAAGGCTTCTTCTCTTGAGAAAAGAAAAAAGAAAATGTCTGTTTAATTAATTAATTTATTGTAATTAGTATCTTTTGTATGAAGAGGTGCTTCTCTTTGTTGCTGCTCGGTACTGTATAGCCTCTGCACCTTCCTGTTCTCGGCTTTTTCCCCTATTTCTCTCTTTTAGCAGCTACCTAGAGGATTTTCTAATATTTATTCAATAAAGTCATTGCTTCTTTCAATAAGCATATGCAATTTTTTAATTTGTTAATATGTTTGAGTCTTTGAACTTGTGAACTACTTCATTGTAAAGTACTACCATTATTTTTTTGAAAAGGATAATTAGGAGAGTTTGTCCAAATATTAAAAAATTTGAATTCACTAAATGTAAAGATCAAGAAATTAAAATAGAAATATTCCAAACTACTGGGGGACTGAACTAAAATTCACCAGGTACCAGTTTGTAATTTGCCAACCTAAAAACCCTAAAGTTGTGCCTATATAAGGAGGATTGACAGAAACCCTAACCCCATTTTTGAAATCCCATTTTTGCCTCCTACTAGGCGAGGAGACCGATCCAGGCGAGTCAAGGGACGGGGACGACCTCAACAACGTGTCCCGAGACGTTAGAGTAAGCCCCTCTCCTGAATTTAGGCTTTTCGGTTTATTCTTGGTAGGCCGACACTGATAAATCCGAAAGGACCTGTAGGAATCCGAAGGACCCGTAGGAATCCGCAGGGAACGTCGGTGTTAGTGGTTACGTGAAGTAACGAAACGAGAGACGAGGTAAGTTCGAATCTCGTTTTACTGTATGACTTCATGTTGATCGTATGTAACCTGTCCCATTGAATTGTATAAGATAAACTCTACCGTGTTCTTGGTTTGTGAAGTAGCTACTGCATTATTGAAACCAATTAGAATATTATATTCATTAATCCATTATTATATTTGGCCGTGGATGTTCTGTAGTGTGCATATACAAATGGATAATAAAATAAGTGTTGCATACAGTTTTGGCCCATCGTTGAAGTGAACAAGTATCTCTTTTGTCCACCACGTTGACTGTGATCAAGATTACATGATTATCAATTTGTTGATTGTTTGTCTACGGTTCTAATGGGCTTTGTGCGATGAGAATGGGTATTTACTTAGTGAATCTGACAATACTTGTATTAACTTCTGCCTGTATGTGAATACCTATGAATCTGTTCGTATCTGTAACGATGTTGCTCGTATGTGTAATTGTATCGATCTGTCTCTAATGTTCCTGACTGTATTTTGTACTGTTTGATGCTCTTATTCTGAATTGAATATGTATATTCTGTCTGAATAGTTTCTGCCTGATTTGTCCGTATGGACTCTGTACTGTACTGTACTGGTCGGGATTATTCCCACACTACTGTGCCCGTAGAGTTCTGTATGGATTTTATACTCTACGTGAGTGTGGGAGATATCTGTGCCCCGTGGTGAGAGCTTCTTTTCGTTTCTGTGTTTTATATCGAAAAGGGAGTGTCTACTGTGCCCCACGGGATCCCGATATGTGTGACTCCGGAGTTGCATCTGTTAATGTCTAGAATCTGATTGTTGTGTTTGTATCCGATCGTTCTGTTTGATGTGACTGTCTTGTTGAATTCGGCTTACTGAGTTGCGTAATCTCATCAAAATACGCATTTTTGTTTCAGATACTTCGGGGGCAGATCGGGTGTGAGGATTTGAGACGAGGTCATGCATCCCTAGACTTAGGGCAACACGTTTTCAATATTTAAGACAATACGTTTTGTTTTCGAATTCATTAGTATGTTATCGGATTTTCTTTGGACTTATTTTGAATTTTGAGGAATAAAAGTGCTTTACGGAGATTTTACTCCGTGGCGGTTGGCATGCCTAATTTCTGGGGCGTGACAACTAAATTGGTATCAGAGCTTTTTTTTGATTAAAAAAAGTATTTAAAATCATGCATGAATTTCGAGAGAACTAAGGTGGGTTAAAACGGATTAATCTGTTAGTTAAGAAAGTAGACATTATGTGTTTTGTCTTGTTTTGATTTCTAATTTGGAGTTGATCATGTGATTTATTGCTACTGACAAAAATGAGATTATATCTTCGTAGAATTTTTGTATCATCTACAAACTTATGAAATTACTACTAAAGTAATGCTTCTGAATATTATAAGTTTATGAACTTAGGATACTGTGGCGTATAGGTTTACTTTTATATTGATAATTTCGTTGCTCTTAGGTTATATACTAGGTTTCATAAATCGTGGACTAATTGTAATCACAAATAGAGGTGTTATTTACTCTAAACAATTTGGTTGTAATTTTTTTTATCTGAATCTATTCTATACTGAGTTCTAATCTATTCTGAAAATAATCTAAGTATTTGATTTATTGTACTGGGTACACATGAATTCAATCGCATGAGTACATGAAAATTTATCAACTACGAATAAAAACTAATCTTGTGTGGCTGATGTGCGATTTTTTTTGAACATTTAATATCCTTTCAACCTGTTGTGGCTCAACTAAATTGGTATCTTGTTCTTAAGGGGGAATTATAAGTGGAGTTGTTAACTGTACAGAGAATGAGTGCTTATGTGCTAATCTTACTCTTCTTATATGGCGATTTCATGATTGTGATTAATATTTTTCTAAGAATTATATGTGAACAAGTGACCAAAATAGGTTTAACTGGATAACTGCATGACTGAGGATGTATATGAATGTCTGATGTACTACAATGTGGTGCAAGCCTAATTGAAAAAAAAAAATCTTTTGCGTTATGTTGTGAAGCGGGATTATGAGCTCATTTCGTACTTTATGTTATATGACTTGGATAGTAGACCACATAGGATCATGGCACCACAAACCCGGAGAATGGCGGAAAAAGGACAAGGTTCAGAAGGAAGTCCTGGAGAAGCACAGGAAGAAACGCAAGTACTACTTCCTCTCCCACCGACAGCTACTAGGAATGTACCCCAAGGAAGGGAAATACCGACAGCTACTGGGAATGTGTCCCAAGGAGGGGGAATACTGCCACCACCTCCGCCCGCTGGGAATGGCGGTGGTGGAGAGGTTGAGCCAGAGGATGAGAATGGGCCAGAAGAGGTAAAAGAGATACTACCACCAACAGCTGTGGGAGCAATTCCTCCAATAGGGGTAGTACCGCTAGCAGTACCGCCTGTAGTGACCATTGATGCTGGGCTTCTGCAAGTTTTGACCAACTTTGTAGCTCAGCAGCAGCAACCAGCGCCAGTACCACGAGACGATGGATATCATCGATTCCAGAGGGTAAAGCCTCCCACATATGATGGTGTTTCAGATCCTATTCAAGTGGAGGACTAGATATTGGAGATGGAAAAAGTATTTCAGATTGCTCGTACGGAAGAGGATGAGAAAGTACTGTATGCTTCCTACCAGCTGGTTGAAGATGCACGAAGGTGGTGGAAGATGCAGCTCTGGGAGGCATTCCTGAGGGATTTTCGTGGCAGATTCATCCCTGCCCCAATGAAGAGGGAGAAGGCTAGAGAGTTTGCCTACCTGGTCCAGGGAGATATGACAGTCATGCAATATGATCGAGAATTCACTAGGTATGTACCGTCAAGAATAATCATGGGATATATACCATTGTTAAAGTGTTTGATGTGATATTTGCTGCAAATATAGGCTATCTGTGTTCACGTCAGCTGCAGCATTGGATGAAGATACCAAGGCACGAAAATTTAAGGATGGGCTGACCAAGGAAATCAGGGACCATATTGTGCCATTATTCCTGCCGACGTACTCGGAAGTGCTGACCCGAGCATTGGCAGTAGAGCAAAATCTACGACGGGATGGATTCGACAAGGGGAGCAACAAGAGGAAGGTGGGACAGTATACTGGAAGTCACCTCCCTGAGACTTCAAAGAAGCCATACAACCCTGTGCGAGGTAGCAACTCGACCAATAGCCTGTCCAATAATTTTGATCAGTGCCGAAGGTGCAGGCGTTGGGGGCATCTAGAGGAACAATGCAGATGGACAACTGGAGCATGCTTTCATTGTGGAAAGATAGGACATGTAGTAGCAAGGTGCCCAGATGCTGACACCCGAGCGATGATTCGTGTTGGAGCAAACCCGATACGGACAACCACATCCAATCTTGCTCGATCAGTGGTTCCCGTCCGAACTTCAACCCCGACTACCAGAGTGCCAGCACGAGTTTATGCACTAAACCAGGATGATGTTCAACAGGCAGACAACGTCGTGACAGGTAAACACCTTACGAATAACTAAATGGAAAGTACTGATACTATGATACTGTGATACTACGATGTTGCAATACTGTGATACTGTAATGTTGTGATTTTGTGATACTGTGATTTTGGGTGATCACTGTCCCATATTTAGAGGTTTTGGTATTGCATCAGGTAAATTACCAGTGATTGGTCACTCAGCAAAGGCTTTGTTTGACTCGGGTGCCACACACTCTTTCTTATCTGAGAGTTTTATGAAGAGGCATAAACTAGCAAAACAGGAGAGTATAGATCCCTTGGCAGTCAGCACTCCCTTGGGAAATATCATTACTGTCACCCAAAACTGTAGTGACTGTGAAGTTACGATCTGTGGACGCCAACTAAAAGGAGATCTGAGAGTTATGGGTATGATGGGGTTTGATGTAATCCTAGGAATGGATTGGCTGGCCAAGCACTATACAGTGATTGATTGTAGGAGAAAAGTAGTAGTTTTTCAAATCCCAGGAGAAGCAAAGTTCTGCTACGAAAGTGAGTTGGGGCAAGCCACCCCATGGGCGGTATCAGCTCTTGAAGTAAGAAAATTAGTACGAAGGGGAGCCACAACATATCTAGCCTCTGTCCGGGATACAAGAATAGAGGAGGCACTAGAGGATACACCCATTGTACAGCAATTTCCAGATGTTTTTCCAGATGAGGTACAAGGACTACCACCAGACCGAGAAGTCGAGTTTCAGATAGAGCTAATACCTGGTGCAAATCTAGTTTCTAATGCACCATATCGTATGGCTCCGGCAGAGTTGAAAGAATTGAAGGTGCAACTGGAAGAACTCCTAGATAAGGGTTTCATCTGCCCAAGTGTATCCCCATGGGGAGCACCGGTGCTCTTTGTCAAGAAGAAAGATGGATCAATGAGGATGTGTGTGGACTACCGAGAGCTTAACAAACTAACTGTCAAGAATCGTTATCCTCTGCCACGCATCGAAGATTTATTTGATCAGCTCAGAGGGGCACAGGTGTTTTCTAAGATTGACCTGCGATCCGGATACCATCAGTTGAGAGTCAGGGAAGAGGATGTACCACTGACTGCTTTTCGTACGCGCTATGGCCATTATGAGATTGTAGTTATGCCATTCGGCCTGACCAATGCCCCTGCCAAATTTATGGACCTCATGAATCAAATTTTTCGACCCTATCTAGATAAATTTATGGTGGTGTTCATCGATGACATCCTGGTATACTCGCCTAGTAAAGAAAGCCATGAAGAGCATTTAAAGACCGTGTTACAAACTCTGAGGATGAGGCAGTTATACGCAAAATTCAAGAAGTGTGAATTTTGGCTTGAAAAACTGGCCTTTCTCGGGCATGTGATATCCAAGGAGGGAGTGTCTGTGGACCCGGGCAAGATTAAGGCAGCCATGGACTGGAAACAACCTAGCAATGTACCCGAAGTGCGAACCTTCCTCGGATTGGCAGGTTACTATCAAAAGTTTGTGGAAGGATTCTCAAAGATAGCACAGCCTCTAACCCAGTTGACCCAGAAAGGGGTTAAGTTTGCCTGGGATAAGGAATGTGAGGAAAGTTTTCAAGAGCTAAAACAATGACTCGTATCCGCTCCAATTCTAACTATACCAAGCGAGGGGATAGATTTTATGGTCTACAGTGATGCCTCGAAGAGGGGTCTGGGATGTGTGCTTATGCAAGATGATAAAGTTATTGCCTATACCTCTAGGCAGCTGAAACCCTATGAGAAGAATTACCCCACTCATAACCTGGAATTGGCTGCGGTGGTACATGTCCTAAAGGTATGACGGCACTACTTGTATGGGGTACGGTGTGAAATATACACTGACCATAAGAGCCTCAAATACATATTTACGCAGAAAGAGTTGAACATGAGGTAAAGGCGATGGCTAGAACTGATCAAGGATTATGATGTGGGAATTCACTACCACCCGGGTAAAGCTAATGTAGTAGCAGATGCCTTGAGTAGGAAGGGCTTCTACACTACAGCCTACGAAGCAACTGAACAGGAAGAGCTAGTGGAGGAACTAAAGAAACTGGGAATAGAGGACAGTGGACCAGCTGCAGGGTTGTTGGCAAGCCTAGTGGTGGAGCCCACCCTACGAACTATATTGGGAGAGGGACAACTAAGGGATGCCACCCTCTCTGCCACACGGCGCCAAGTCGAACATAGAGAATTAAGCGAAGACTTTCATATCGAGGCTGATTCATATCTCTACTTTCGGAACAGGCTCTGTGTCCCGGCCGCAAAACAACTAAAGAGTATGGTACTTGAAGAGGCTCATACTGCCCGATACGCTTGCCATCCTGGGGGGACCAAAATGTATCAAGATCTTAAGCAGGAATTCTGGTGGTCGGGGATGAAGAAAGAAATCGCGGATTACGTGGCTAGCTATATGGTATACCAACTGGTCAAAGCAGAACACCAACGACCGGCCGGACCTCTACAACCACTAGATATTCCAGAGTGAAAATGGGAGAAAATCACCATGGATTTTGTGACCGGACTCCCGAGGAGTTTGCATGGGAAGGATGCGGTATGGGTAGTAGTAGATAGACTGACAAAGGGAGCCCACTTTCTGGCTTATAAGACGGGTATGTCCATGGAGCAGATGGCGGAACTCTATTTAAGAGAAATGGTATGATTGCATGGGATTCCGGTAAGCATCACCTCTGATCGAGACACCAGATTCATGTCAAAGTTTTGGAAGAGTCTTCAGGAGTCAATGGGAACGAAGTTACAGTTCAGCACAGCCTTTTATCCACAGTCAGATGGACAGTCTGAGCGGACTATACAGACATTAGAAGACATGCTCCGAGCCTGTGTGTTAGACTTTGGAGGAAATTGGGAAAGTCACCTACCCTTGATAGAGTTTGCGTACAACAACAGCTTTCAGGAAAGCATAGGGATGGCCCCTTATGAAGCTCTATATGGAAGAAAATGTCGGTCCCCTGTTAGCTGGAATGAAGTGGGCGAGAAAAGGATACTTGGACCGGCGATGTTCCAGGAATTGACTGAAAAGGTGCCAATAATCCGAGGGAGGATCCAGGCAGCACAGGACCGACAGAAGAAGTTCGCAGACCGCCATAGAAGAGAGCTAGAATTTGGAGTTGGGGATCACGTGTTCCTAAAAGTTTCACCCACCCGGGGCGTGAAACGATTTGGTGTAAAAGGAAAGCTAAGTCCACGGTATATTGAGCCATATGATATCATAGAACGGGTTGGAAATTTAGCATATCGTCTGGCTCTACCGCCCAGTCTAGCCGGAATCCACAATGTGTTTCACGTGTCTATGCTGCGCAAATACATCCCCAGAGAGAGGCAATTGGTGTAGGAAATTCCAACAGTACTGCGACCTGATGTCAGCTATGAGGAAGTCCCATTAAGGATAGTTGATGTAAAACTTCAGAAACTACGTCGAAGGACAATTCGATATGTCAAAGTACAATGGAGCAACCATACAGAAAGAGAAGCGACTTGAAAACTCGAGACATAAATTCAGAGCAAATATCCGTTCCTGTTCGAACAAACTAGTAAGTTATTTTATTTAAGTTTGAGGACAAACTTTATTTAAGGGGGAGAGAATGTAAAGATCAAGAAATTAAAATAGAAATATTCCAAACTAGTGGGAGACTGAACTAAAATTCACCAGGTACCAGTTTATAATTTGCCAACCTAAAAACCCTAAAGTTGTGCCTATATAAGGAGGATTGACAGAAACCCTAACCCCACTTTCTGAAATCCCATTTTTGCCTCCTACTAGGCGAGGAGACCGATCCAGGCGAGTCAAGGGATGGGGACGACCTCAACAACGTGTCCCGAGACGTTAGAGTAAGCCCCTCTCCCGAATTTAGGCTTTTCGGTTTATTCTTGGTAGGCCGACACTGATAAATCCGAAAGGATCTGTAGGAATCCGAAGGACCCGTAGGAATCCGCAGGGAACGTCGGTGTTAGTGGTTACGTAAAGTAACGAAACGAGAGACGAGGTAAGTTCGAATCTCGTTTTACTGTATGACTTTATGTTGATCGTATATAACCTGTCCCATTGAATTGTATAAGATAAACTCTACCGTGTTCTTGGTTTGTGAAGTAGCTACTGCATTATTGAAACCAATTAGAATATTATATTCATTAACCCATTATTATATTTGGCCGTGGATGTTCTGTAGTGTGCATATACAAATGGATAATAAAATAAGTGTTGCATACAGTTTTGGCCCATCGTTGAAGTGAACAAGTATCTCTTTTGTCCACCGCGTTGACTGTGATCAAGATTACATGATTATCAATTTGTTGATTGTTTGTCTACGGTTCTAATGGGCTTTGTGCGATGAGAATGGGTATTTACTTAGTGAATCTGACAATACTTGTATTAACTTCTGCCTGTATGTGAATACCTATGAATCTGTTCGTATCTGTAACGATGTTGCTCGTATGTGTAATTGTATCGATCTGTCTCTAATGTTCCTGACTGTATTTTGTACTGTTTGATGCTCGTATTCTGAATTGAATATGTATATTCTGTCTGAATAGTTTCTGCCTGATTTGTCCGTATGGACTCTGTACTGTACTGTACTGTACTATACTGGTCGGGATTATTCCCACACTACTGTGCCCGTAGAGTTCTGTATGGATTTTATACTCTACGTGAGTGTGGGAGATATCTGTGCCCCGTGGTGAGAGCTTCTTTTTGTTTCTGTGTTTTATATCGAGAAGGGAGTGTCTACTGTGCCCCACAGGATCATGATATGTGTGACTCCGGAGTTGCGTCTGTTAATGTCTAGAATCTGATTGTTGTGTTTGTATCCGATCGTTCTGTTTGATTTGACTGTCTTGTTGAATTCGGCTTACTGAGTTGCGTAATCTCATCAAAATACGCATTTTTGTTTCAGATACTTCGGGGGCAGATTGGGTGTGAGGATTTGAGGCGAGGTCATGCATCCCTAGACTTAGGGCAACACGTTTTCAATATTTAAGACAATACGTTTTGTTTTCGAATTCATTAGTATGTTATCGGATTTTCTTTGGACTTATTTTGAATTTTGAGGAATAAAAGTGCCTTACGGAGATTTTACTCCGTGGCGGTTGGCATGCCTAATTTCTGGGGCGTGACACTAAATGATATATTTTTTTAAGCTTTACGAATATAAAAAATACTATTGAAGAGTGCCCTCTAAATAGATTTCAATAGTACTCATACAGAGAATCACCAAAAAATAAAAGTAGATTTTCTTTCAAATATTATAAGTTCTAGTCTTACGAATGAAAAATATAATATTATCTTGTATTAGACTACTATCGAATCCTATTCTTGATGAGACTAATTGCACATTAGTACAAAATTTCATAGACGACAATATATTTTTTTCAAAAAATATATGACGTGTAAGGATGTATACATAATTGTATATATGTATGTATTTTTGGGAGATGGGGTAAAGATGATGATGAATGGTAGTGAGATAATAACACAGTAGATGGTGGTGGTGGGGAACAGTGAAGGAACAAACAATTTTATGTTATGTGCATGGGAAGCGTGGAAAAAGTGGAGGAGAGAAATATACTCTAATGTGTTATACTAAAAGGGTTTCTTTTTGTTGCTTTTAATTTTTTGGAACATGAAAATAATTTTTGTTCTTTCTTTCCTTTTTGTGTAATGTTTCATTGTTTTAATAAACATCATCAATTTGTCCTTTCTCCCTCTTCTTTCTTTGTTCAATGTGCATGAGAGTTCCGAGCACCGTAAATCTCACTTGCGATACCTCGTGGATGGATCTCATATCTGAAGCGGGAATTGATATCATTGCACGAGATTTTAATGGCCTTATTATCGAAGGTCAGGTCTACCTTTTGAATGCGTCTTCTCTGTTGGAGGTAGAGCTTGCTGCTATATCTCATGTCGTTTCTCTGATGACCTCGAACTTCAGTGGTGTTCCATCTATCATCGAGACGGACTGTCGAATGGCTTTTGCTTTCATCGACGACTTCATGGCTACTATCGATTGGGATGCAGTACATTTTGTAATAGGGATTAGACGTACTCTAGCTCTTTTACCTTATTGTTATCTCCTAAATATTTTCCGCTCTCAAAACTCTGTTGCGGACTGGCTATGTCACCAAGCCCATCTTAATCTTCTCCCTTCGAATTGGACTTAGTCTCTTCCTATCGAACTTGATGTATTACTCTATTCAGATTTCCCCGCTTAATATATGTTGTCATATTTTCCCCCTAAAAATGTGCATGAGAGGAGACTGGGTTTGACAAATGTCGAGCATTTTGGAGCCGCCCAGTTTGCAAAATCATGGCCCAACTCGAAATCTAATTATTCCAAATACTCATGTTTTCAAGAATTTAAATTTGATACATATTATTTAAGATAAAAATATATTTATTTTATCACGATGCTTGAATTTTCTCACCCATCATCACCATCAGCTTAATTAGTTGCTTTATGATTTTCCGTGTATATTATGGACTTTATCTCTTCGCGGCATATCCTCTTTTTTCATTTGTATCTTTTTCAATTTTTTATTTTCAACTATTATCATTATCGATAGAAGTCATAGTCCTCTAAAATAGTTGATCTAACATTATATGAATAAAAAAATTATTCAAAATTCATATAAACTTATTGAATATTAACTCAAAATCAGTAACATTTACTTAAAGAGAGTGCTAAAATATGCACAAGGATATTTTATCTATGAATTTATAGTGTCGGGCATCATTTTATGGACCAACTGATTGGAAGATAAATTTGATAATTTATCTTCCTGTTTATTTTATGCATTCGTAGTTTTTCTGCGCGTGAGATTACTTACTAGAACTTAAGATTAAATCCATTAAGAAAATGTGATCATATGTCCTACCAAATTAGAGCTTTGCGAATCATTTTCTTGACGTAATGCTGACAAAATTGTTGACGAAACAACTGACCGGTTCAACCTATTGGAACTCAATCTCATTCGCCATATACTAATTAGAATAGATGATAAAAAAATTATATCGTTGAAATGAAAACTTTGTAGAAGATAAGATCTATTTATCACATAAATATCTATTAGTTTTTTGATATAAAAATTTTAACACCACAACGTGTTGCTCTTTCGGCATAATGCATGTGATTTGAGGTCTTAATATTATATTGATAATATAAAATTCGTACAAAATTTGGCCTAGTGTATACATATTTTGAGGGCGAGGTTGAATCCCCACCTCATAACACACTGCATTATAAAGAAACGTTTCACAAGTGCCGTTTATATTTTATTAAGTACGCGTGTAAACCTACCCACTTAAAACGGTTGGCCAATGCAACATCATTTAATTAATTATCAACATATCGATAATGATACTTCCGATTAATAATAATTGATGTTACTGGTATTATACCAACTTGGCAAGTTCGAACGTAACACTTTTGACAGTAATAAAACTTTAATAACAAGTATTTAACATATTTCCGAATTGTGTTAAATACACTGTCCCCTCTCCCACCCTAACAAATGAAGCAGGGGTTAGATTTACGGGACCAATTGCACAACTGGCCATTTTCTAATCATGGTGTACACCACAGTGCTATTTGGTCTTATGCAAATTTTTTTTAAATTTCTGAACTTGGTTTGTTTTCTGGGTAATTTGTTCTTTTGGATGTTTGGGTAACTCTTTGACTTGTTCTAATTCTTACACATCAATTAGACTTGGTTTGTTTTTAATTACGGTGGCTGTTGGGGAGGAGGTGGGGGAGGGGACTAAGTGGGGTTAGTGATGGAAGAAGATAACGGGGAAGAAGAAGAAGTTTTTTGGTAATATTAATTTTTTTAAAATTTTTTGTATGAAGGTATTTTTGTATTTTCAGTAATATTACTCGACACATCATCTATTGTGCCATGTCAGCAAGTCGAAGTTATGTCATCATTGACACGTCAGCCAAAGTCAAAGCTCACTTTAGAAGAGGGTACTAAAATATCTATTTCATATAATACATGGTACTAAAATGTATATTTCCATAACACAAAGTACAAAATATCTATTTCACATAATACAGAGTATTGAAGTGTCTTTTATCTCATTGCTTTACGTGTAAATATGTATATGTCATGTGCAATTCTCATCGTGATCTCCAACTTTGTCCACGACTTTTTCCCTCCAAGTGTCAGGGATGGGATCGACTACCAACTAGGTATTCAAGATATAGTATATACGTAGTGTTACCGGCCGTATTTTTTTCTCTTGTAGTTTCTTTTAATAGATTTTACCGCATTATAGTTTTAATATAGACGTCGACTGCAACTTCGTATGAGAGAATTTTAGGCTTACTATATATTACAAAATTAATTAAATTTTACTTAACAAAAAGATATACATCGCATACGCTCGTAATACTGATCGATTCAATAAATTTCTGTTATTTATAGTCAAACATTGTCTTAGCTCTCCTAATAATATCTTTTCTATTTTTAATTATTCAAATCTCAGTTAATTCTTGACTAATTCTCATCGATATACTAATATCAATTGTCCACTAGTGAATTTTCAAAGTAAGACCAAAAAGAGAAGAACATAACTCATATAGAAGCACATATAGAGCAACAAACTAGTTACTAATTTAGTTAGCTAGTAGAACATGGTCTAGGTTGCCCAAACCCTAGGGAGAATTTACTTTTTTCTGGTCGACCACCACCAACCATACTTTTTGGTCCAATTGAGAGTGCTTCCCACCTAGTTCCACCCCTTTTTGTTAACAGAGGATTTCCATCCCTTCACTCATGCGAATTCAAGATAGCTAAAACTATCGGTCGAAACTAGAGTGGGTTCAAGTGATTTTGTGTTTCAAAACAGTTTGATGGTGATCGACTCTGATTAGTTATTAAAATATGAAAGTAAATACCACATAATCATGGATGAAAAGGTTAAAGGGGAGAGAGAGATGAGCATTTGGTTCCGGTGGACTAATGGACTTCAAATTTGCCAGAATTATTTCACAATTGGTGGGTTTTTTTTGGAAAACTTGTATTTAAGTTATTTTGTGGGGTTGAGTATTAGGGAATTGAGGATAGAACTATGTACATGTGATGCTATCGTTAGTACTCTTTCTTGTGTGCGATTTTTTTATTGGGTTTTACCATGCGAGAGTTTAATAAGGCTAGCGGTTGTAATATCGTATGAGAGAATTCTACACTCACTGTGTAAGTAAGGTGTGAATGTTATATCGAGCAATAAAATTTTACTTATAGAGAGAGAGAGAAGAGAGCTAGTGTGTTTCTTTAGCTTTGGATGCTCTGCAAAGACACTTTCTACATAAATGGCAAAATGTCAACCTTGTGAAATCTAGAAGTCAATTGATTTTCTCTCCAATGTCTAGCTCTTTCTCATACATTGACATATACATTATACACATAATTAATGTCCTATGATGGGAAAAGCTCTCTTTATAGAGAAGGAGTCAATGGCTACACAAACTCACTTGGTGTCTTCTTGTCTCCTCTCACAGTGATATGTACATGATGATGATAATGAGGCTCTCTCTTTGCTTCTCATGTTATCTTTATCTTAACCTTTTGCTTTTGGAAGAGAACATGCCATAATTTGCCCGTAAGAAAATACCAAAATTAACAAGTGATTAGATTAATTAGCATTGATTGTTCTGTCTTAATTTTATCTCGAGTTCATGTTACATGAATGCAGATGTATTGGACTTTGATAAGATAATTTTCTCACTTTTTGTGATATTGTTAGACTAAAATTTGTATTAGCCGACTTAGCAAATTTTTGAATTTTTTAAAGTTAGGACAGTAAAAGCCCGCCAATGGGGCACATCCACTGAAACATGTTTTCCATGTCACATTAGATATATTGCATGATTAAATCTGAAAATTTAAATTTTCTACATAGGTGGGAGTCTCTTTCCAGCCAGGGACCCAATTAGCCAATTGGGTAGATCAAGAGAGGGCGACCCCATGTTTTGTCATGCACAAAAAGGGATTGTCTAATGTCTAGTCTCTCTCCTCAAATTTTGACCCCACCATGCACATTTTAATTCCATCTCCCTCTAGAATTGTGTGCAAAAAAATATGCCTTTGCTTCCATTTTACATCTCTACGTCCCTCTCTCCATATGTACCAACCAATTGGTTATTCAACGAATTAGAGATCTTGAGTTTGGGTTATTGTTAATATAGTAGTGTTAAATACTTGTTAAATTTTTTTTTTACACATTTTAAAAATCTTACTCGACTCGAACATGAATTAGTCGTTTTATTAGATGTTCGGGTTACAAGTAGTATAAACCCAAAAACTAATTCATTGTTGAGGGTGGTGGTCCTTTTTTATGATAGAGGTATAAAGGTAGACATGGATAAAGAACAAGAATCCCACCTTGATAGGCTGCTTATGTTGGGGGAAATCCTTTGGTTGTTATCTTTGATTCTAATTATGGCTCCATACAAATATATATAACACACACAATCATTATGAGTGGTGTTAAAGTTTATGGGTTTGATTAGTTGAAGAAAATCTTCATTTGAGAACCATTTACACCACCTTTTTAAGGAAAAAAATAATTATTAGCTTGAATTTGGAATCTATTTGTAGCATATGAGCAGGTCCTTTAATTTCCTCATATTAGTTAATTTATGATTAGCCAGTCATTCGTCGACTTGGCATTTTGATGATCTATTTGTCCTCAAGCACATAAATGTGCTACTTTATCTTGTCAAGATAAATATACTCACTTTAATTGGTATTTGTTAGTACATCTGTGTCTACTAGGGACAATGCAGAGAAAGTTTTGTGGTCTTTAGTCATGTTTAAATTTGAACTAGTCATTTTATTAAGTATCAAGATATGTTAAATCAAATAAAAAATAGTTATTCTAATTTAAATTTTCATACATATGAATACATTAATTGGTAGGAATTTGATATGAAAAACTTTGCCATCAAAACACAACTTGCATTATTCTAATCTAAATTGATTGGTACAATGGATATCCGAATAACAAGATGCTTCCATTAAAAACTCTTTGTTTACCGATTACTTATCAACCACGAAATCATTTCCCACTTCATCTCAGTGGTCAATTTACACCTTAAACGAAGTGACAAACTCAAGAAGACAAATTGGAAATGATTCAAAGGGTGGAAAAATTGATAATGCAGATCAAACGATGGTAATAGTGATACGTTGAAATTTCTTTCTTGCAGACTCCAATTTGGATTTTTGTTGTTGTTGAGAATGTCCAAGTTGGATTGATGTACAGATTATTGAGACAAATGATATTTCTCGAATCCCATTTCTTAAAAAATCATTGACATTGGCCGTTGGTCAACAGCTAAAGCCACTTTGTTGACTTTCGTTTCAAATGACACGTCGCCTTCGTTCGTACTGCTAGTGACAATGTTACGTTTGAGAGAAAGGAAGAGAATTAAGGGAGGAAGAATTAGAGAGAAAAGGGAAACAGATACTGTTTCAAGAAAGTAGTATGTTGGAATACAAGTACCCTATGTATATAAGAGATCTCTAGTCTCTACAGTTAAGTCCCTGGGCTGTCTCTATTGGATCTAAGCTCATTCCTGTCAATTAATCAATTTCCGCACGTAACAACCCTCCCGTTGAAACAACCTTTTCCTCAAGGTTGAGCTGTAAACAAACCTGAATCTGGAAAACAGAAACGCAAGTTTAAAAGATCCTCCCAGGTCGCATCTTCCTCTATCAAATTCTGCCAAAGGACCAAGACTTGTTCCACCTCACGCCTTCCCCGTTTAACCTTTCTACTTGCCAGTATAGTTTGTGGTTGGATCTGAACTTCTCCTTTCAAATCCACTGTAGGCAGGGTAGGAAGTGTACCATATTCTGCAGGCAACCCTTTCTTTAACAGAGAGACATGGAAAACTGAATGAATTCTACTTCCGGGAGGCAACTTCAACCTGTAAGACACTTTTCCAACCTTCTGAACCACCTCAAAAGGTTCGTAGTACTTAGCAGCCAGCTTCAAACTCCTTCGAATTGCTACGGAAGTTTGCCTATAAGGTTAAAGCTTCAAATACACCCAATCGCCTACCTCAAACTCACGTTCAGTTCTTCCCTTGTCAGCCTGCACTTTCATCTGCTGTTGAGCTTTGTTGAGGTTATCAGCAACGACCTTCAACATCTCAGCTCGTTCTGCTAAAAATGTATCAACTGGTGCAACTGCACTCTGCTCCACATGCAATCCTGGAAGTTCCGTTGGAATGTAGCCATACAATACTTCAAATGGAGACTTCTTTAAAAGATGATGATAATTCGTATTATACCAAAACTCAGCCAAGCTTACCCACGTGCTCTAGTCCTTTGGTTTGTCGAAACAAAAACAGCGAAGATAAGTCTCTAAACACTGATTAACTCGCTCCGTCTGTCCATCAGATTGAGGATGGTATGCAGTTGTGAGGTTGACAGTAGTTCCAAACAATTTGAACAATTCTTGCCAAACCTTGCTTGTAAACACCTTGTCTCTGTCACAAACCATACTTTTTGGTACTACATGAAGCCTGCAGACCTCATTAAGCAAAGACTTTTGCCACTTGTAATGCTGAAAATGGATGTGTTAAGGTCAAAAAGTGAGCATACTTACTGAATCTATCTACTATAACTAATATGGTGTCCTTCTTGTGCAAAACTGGAAGGCCTTCAACAAAATCCAAAGAAATATCCCGCCACAATCCTTCTGGTATAGGTAATGGTTACAAGAGTCTTGGATATGCTACCCTCTCACTCTTACATTGCTTGCAAATTTCACATTGACCAATCACTTTCTGGACATCCTTCTTCATTTGAGGCCAAAAGAACATCCTCTTGATCCTGTGGTAGCTGCCAGTCATTCCAGAATGGCCCCCAACTACTGACCTATGCAACTCATCGAGCAGCTGTTTCCTTAACCCTCCTGTGGTTCCAATGTAAATTCGATCCTTGTATTTGATGATTTCCCCTTATAGCTTATAATCTGGTTCGGCTGCAGAATCAATCAAAAGTGCAGCTTACAAGTCTGTAGCTTTGCTATCTCCCACATAAGATTTTGCAATCTTTGTAACCCATTAAGGTTGAACTACTGATAACGCCATAAACTCAGCGCACACCAACTCCCCAGAAGTTTGTTCATGGTTTCTCCTAGATAGTGCATCAGCAATCACGTTTTCTTTTCCTTTCTTGTAACTGATAGAGAAATCCAGTCCTAACAACTTCGATACTGCCTTCTTTTGTAGAGAAGTATGAACCTTTTGCTCTAATAAGTACTTGATGCTGCTCTGATCTGTTTTGATGATGAAATGGTCATTTTCAAGATATGTTCTCCACTTATCAACTGCAGCCAAAACAACCAATAACTCTTTCTCGTAGATGGACCTACCAGTATTTCGAGGACCAAATGCCTCACTGAGGAATGCAAGTGGCCGTCCTTCTTGTATCAAAATAGCACCAATCCCATGCTGACTTGCATCCATCTCTACCACAAATAGCTTAGTAAAATCAGGTAGCGCTAAAACTGGAGCTTCAGACATGGTCACCTTAAGAATCTGAAATGCTTTCTCCGCCTCTTCATTCTAGCTAAAACCATTTTTCTTAAGCAAATTGTAGAGTGGCCTGGATATTAATCCATAATTCTTAATAAACTTCCTATAGTATCCAGTCATACCTAGGAAACTTCTCAAATCACCAACTGTTGTAGGAGACTTTCAGGATGTCATGGCCTCTATCTTCTTTTGGTTAGTTCTCACTCTTAAAGAAGAAATTGCATGACCAAGATACTCAACTTCAGCTGATCCAAACAAACACTTACTCAATTTTGCATAGAATTGCTCATTCCCTAAAGATGCCAAGAGTAATTCTGAGATGTTGAGGATGTTCCTCCTCTGTCCTGCTATAAACAAGGATATCATCAAAGAATACAAAGATGAACTGCCTCATATGTGGTCAAAATGTGGTATTCATTAAAGCTTGAAAGCTAGTAGGAGCGTTTGTGAGACCAAAAGGTATAACTCTGAATTCAAAATGGCCATGGTGAGTTCTGAACGCAGTTTTTGGGATGTCCTCCGCACGCATCCTTATCTGATGATAGCCAGAACGAAGATCTAGCTTAGAAAAAATTGCTGCACTATTAAGTTCATCCAATAGATCATCGATCATTGGTATGGGAAACTTGTTCTTAATGGTCAGATTATTAAGCTGCCTGTAATCAATACACATCCTCCACGTCCCCTCCTTCTTCTTGACTAACAAAACGGGTGAAGCAAATGGACTTTTGCTTGCTTGGATAAACCCAGATTCTAATAAAGTCTTGACTTGCTCCTCAATCTCGATCTTCTGATAATAAGAGTACTTGTAGGGCCTCATGTTTACTGGTTTAGCATCAGGAACCAAAGAAATTTCATGATCAAATGCTCTTTGTGGAGGTAAAACACGAGGCTCTCCAAAGATATCATCAAATTCTTGGAGCAATTTCTGCAGAGAAGATCTAAACTTGGAGTCGGTGGTACCAATGGCATCTATATGTTTCTGGTCTGATGCAAAATCCTCACTAACAACCCAAAACACCTCTTCTACAGCCTATTGTCGAGTTTTAAGCATGGCAGCTTGCAGTTGATGACATTCCATTATTGCCAGCTGACCAATTTGCACAGCTCTAGCAGGCTTATCAGTCTGCAACTGCTGCAATTCTTCACCTGACATTCCCTTCAATATAGTAGATTTACCCTCACGGTTAAGCACTGCATGCATTTTCCAAAAATCAAATTCCACTGAGGTGCCTGGTTTATCACCCTTCATCCAATCTGTACCTAGTACCAGATCATATCCTCCTAGGTTGAGCATCCTCAAGTCACACTTAAAGGACTGACCTCCCATCTCCCAAGAGAAATTCCTACATTGCTCAGCACTTGACATCTTCTCTCCATTAGCAACTGTAACCTCTACTGGAGAAATAAACTCAGACGACAAAGATGAAGCTTGCACTACAGCCTTATCCACAAAGCTAAAAGTGCTTCCTGAATCTAACAAAACCAGTAAAGGTTTTCCCTGACTTATGCCCTTAACCTTCAAAGTACCACTACGTGTAAATTTGTCTACAGCTTCAACTGTCTGTAGAGAAATAATTGCAGTCCCACCCTCTTCAGACTGCTCTCCATACTCCTCTTCATCATAACCATCCTCGATCCCTTCATCTTCCATCAAATTCAAAGTGGATCTTTTCTAATCAGCACAAACATGACCCTAGAAATATTTATCTCCACAAGTGAAATATTTGGGGTCTTTTTTCCCAGCAGTCTTACTACTAACACTTCCCACACTATTACTCCCTCCAAAACTCTTCACACCACTATTCTGGCTACCAAAATTGTTGCACCCAGAACCATAATGGTTGGAACTAGTCCTTCCTTTACCAAAAGAATTTGACCAAGCTTTACCTTCCTCCTACTCAAAGCTGTAACTACAGCTTCATTCAACTTGGCCAACCTTATTGCATCCTCTATAGTACTTGGACTCGCAACCATGACCATAGCTTGAATATCTTCTTCTAATCCAGCACAAAAACAAGATACAAAGTATCTCTTATTCTCCAATAACACTAAGCTCTTCAACTCTTCAAACTTAGCCACATAAGCCTCCACACTACCAACCTGCTTCAACTGTGTAAACTCTTTCATAATTGCATCAAAACCCTTGTTCCCAAAATACAAATACAGAGCTTCTACAAACTGAGACCACCTACAACCCTCATGACATAAACCAGACATCTGCTACATCATCCAAGTAATAGGCTGCAGAAACCCACCTTCCTCTCCTCAGGTACTCTATTAAGCATAAAACTTTTCTCGCATCTTCTAACCCAGGGTCTAGGGTTAACTCCTGCGAATAAAGCTACATCAAGCTTAATAGCTGGGAAAAATACCTGGTTGAAGTCCTGATCTTGTCCTCTTCCACGTGGCCGCTCGCTCTCCGTCACAGGGCTAGGGCAAGGAGAGAATCGTGGCTTCCTTGTGGAGTTGGAGTGGGAAGCAAAGGCGGAGGCCTCCGGCTACCTTCTTCCCCACTTTTGCCCCTCACCTCCTGCGTGGTCTGGAGCATCTTGATCAACATCTCAAATTTCTCGTCAATCGCATGTTCATGTTCGCCTCAATTCCGCCCATCCGCTCCATTGATTCCTGGCGGAGCTCTGGATTCGACGGTCATCGTCCTCCTCCGATGGGGTTTGCCCTTCTTCCCTGGAGGTTAGGAACCGCCTCTATTGGATCTAAGCCCAATTCCCACGCGTAACAGACAAGTGAATGTGTTTAAAGAGTGGTGGTATTTTAAAAGCTCTTCGAAAGGGCAAAACATTTGTTGGTTACGGAAGAAGTTCAAGATATGTATATAAGAGATTGTTCATTATTGAGCTTGTAAAGAGTTAACAAAAAAGTAGGTTAGAGTTTTTTTTTAATCCAGAGTCGAACACTATCAGACCTATACAGAGGACGGTTCTCTCAATTGTAGTTTTTACATTCGTGAGTTTTGAACTCAAAACCTACTTAATCCAAGTTCTTTTTCACTTGAAGCAACTCTCATTAGTTGTTAAAGTCTATTTTACTTTTACTGGTTTCACGATTTGAGTTTTAAATTTTGTGATGAGGTTACATATGTTTACTTTACTCACATACCCACCAACCTTAGTTATTATCTCATCTCGTCATTAATTTTATCCGCATGTCATGTCACATTATTTATTTTATTCGTGTAATCTCACTTCAAAATATTGAAAAAATGGGACAAACTATATTCATCTCTGATTGTTTTCAACTTATCCCTAACGACAATAGACGTTTTCCTTTGCTTAATTAGACGATTTATAACGTGGCCAATTGGATATGGAATTTCGATATCGAAATATTTTCTTCTTCCCTTTGCAATTTGGAAATTAATGTCAGGATAGTTTTGAACCAAAACTGAAAAAAGAGAATCTTGAATCAGAAAAAAAGCCCCTCTTATTATGGGCCCTAACCTGCGAGATCTGAATCCATTTATTCGAGACAAATATTAGTTCAGGCCCACGTAGACGACAATGGCTCATTCCATAATATCAATAGAGGTACCTTTATTTGTTTCAATGGCTCTTTTATTTGTTTCAAAAAAAAAAAGAGGTACAATAGTGCGGATAAGATACCATCAGAGCGTGTAGATCAACTGGTACAAAATTATTCTGTCTAAATCAAAAGTCTCGAGCTCGAACCTAAGTTGACATTATTCTGTACAAGTTCAAACATATTATTTTGAACAAATATTAAGAAAAATATGTAATATGCTTAAACTACATGTGTATTTGATGCTAATCCTCACTAAGCCTAGTTCTATGAGCAAAACTAGAAAAAAAGCAACTCCAAATGGACAAAAAGAGGAGAGGTAAAAGAGTAAAAAAACAAAACTATGTTCCTTCATTTACAGTACCTTCATCTTATCCTGCCTCCCTACTGCAGGAAGCTATACACACTAACCCTCCCCGGCGAGTATGGAGCAAGGACGAGGCGGTTCTTGGAGTAGTAGTTGGCATCGTTCCAATCGTACGCTCCAACTAGCCATCCGGTGATCTTTGCTCCGTGATGGAAGAACTACTTGGATTGCGATTCATCGCTGGATCCACCTTCATTTTGCTGCTTACCATGATTTTTCTTTGAATTCAGAAATCGACCCCCGCATCCTCTTTCTCTTCTCAATGCATGCTGATGCCGGGATTCGTGAAGATATGGCTGCACCACCAATTGTTTGTGCCAGGTGAATTTCATGTTATGTATGTATAGATGATGATAAGATATGAGTTTGGCTGAATCAAAAGAACGACGTCCTTTTCATTTACATGCAAGAAATTATCCAGAAACAGGTCTTCCGGTTAAAATCACGACCAAGAATCAACAAGCTAACAGATAAGCAAATGTTGCAGTGCTGATCTATTAAGATACCATGATACTTTTTGCATTAACATGTATGTATTACATACCTTCCGGGACTTCAAGAGTCTGTTTTCTGATTCAGCTTTCGCCCGGGCTTGTCGCCTTCTCAAGATACCATGATACTGTTTTGCATTAACAAATACTGGTTCCTCAACAGCGTCTGATGGTAACGGAACTCCAGGTTGCTGAATTCCCATGAGTTGATGATGAACCTTTCATAACAAAACAACACAGTTTTCAAAAACTTCCATCCCATCTTTCGGTAGTACACTAATCCATCCTCTCTGAAACTCATGCAACATGATAAAAAATACAGTATACCATCGGTTGTCCAGGATATGGGTGAGTATAGGGCCGAGCATCATATGGAGCAAATATGCTTCTGTAGTAAGGATCAGGATACGGGTAACCTCCTGGTACCTTCAAATCCATATACAAAGGACGATGTTAGAATGCAAAATGTACGATTCCCAGCTAGTTGATTTATTGGTCCTAACTCCTAATGCATAGGAATCTTGGCATTCGGTACCAGTCTGGGACAATTGGAAATTTCAGGGAGGTCCACAAACAAAACTTCAAAAGCGCTACCTGCCAATAATTTTAAAGTAGATTAAGAAACAGTGCCCTAACACATTACCATGGCATGTCCAGCGCCAAATTGTGGAGATGCCGCATATTGAATGGCTGTTGAAATACCATGTTGTGCTGGTACATCCGCATGAGGCGAGCACTCAGTTGGACGTTCTGACTGGTTTTGCTGCTCATCAGCTTCATTGTTATCTAGGCAGCATCATTTGGCGCTCATCAGGATAACACGATTAAGAATAATATGAATCCCCGATAAGCAAAGATTTAGTTTAAGCTACAAGAACCACTCCAAGGAAACTTATAATACAATTGATTTTGAAGATAAAGGCCAGCAAAGACTGACTTATGCTTGGAGAAGAATGGGAGCAGTAACAACTTGACCATATAAACGGGAAATCACATCATGCTATTGCTATCTGGTTTAAAAAATAAGTTAAGAGAACCATAGAACTGAATGATGCTAGACAAATAATTTTCTAAAATTTTAGAAAAAAATATCTTTCCACGTCCACAAAAACAGTGAAGATCGTCCCATTTTTCTTCATTGAGTATCCGAGAATGCTGAACAATAAGCAGCGGTGGTTGCACTGAGTTATATCTCAACTGAAAAATAGAACCACAAGGACAGCGATCCACAGTTTAACATCAATGAAAGGTCCTAAAATCATTCCAAAAAAATGTACCAAATGCAATACTTCCTAGATTGGACAGCTAGACACCAAAGAAGTCTCACTGAGAAGAAGTTTAGAAAGAGAAGTACCAGAAGGAGGATCACGCGCCAAAGATGTCATGAAATTGTTTTGCACACCAAATCTCCCAGATGCAGATCTGGAAGCAAGTTTGCATGACAAGGTCAGCTGGTGATATTTAAATCTTACTCAAATCACATATGAATACAAACATCCAAACACTTAAACAAATAGCCAGACCACAATCCTCCTAATCTGGGATATTGTAATTGGAACAACCAGACATCGAATCATTCCCACTGTTCTCGGTAACCTCTGTCCTGCTTTCTAACACCAAATATAATGACCCTGATCAACCCCAATAACATTTATTGCAATAGCAACAGAACCTAATTATGAGAAAAATAAGCCACCTACTGTCAGAAAAAGAAAGAACATGAAAGCAACTTCAATTTCGAGACCGCATAATCATGACATCAGAGACCAAATAAGCGAAAAATTTGTTTAACTTCCTTTTCAGCAACTTGAGACCGAAAACTTAGCTACGTATTATGCATGAGTTCAGCTATAGTAAAAATGATGAAGATCTACTGAACTACAGTCTCCAGAATTTGATAATTCTTACAGGAGCGTTGAAGCAAAATATGATGAAATTTTGGTAAGGGCGGAGGAATACTATTATAAATCTGCCTCTCCACGTTCCTTAGGTTAGCAAATCACACTTCAACAGCAATTTCTTTAACAAAAATGACGTCCAAAGCTGCTATAGAGATCTAAAATAATAAACCAATACGTGATCAGAAGAGTTGCAGATGTGCACTAAATGTAGTCGTGTTAACAAATGATAACATGCACATAGTTCCGACAAAGATATCCGGAAACGGTAAATCCAAAATAACCAAGCATTACATGCTGAAGCGGAACACAGTACTTGAAAACATAACTCCTAGGAGAGCTGAAAAACCAAGCTAACAACAGCAAAATGCCAGGAAGACTCCATAGTAATCGGACTCGATAGCCCTTAATTCGCAGAATACAAGCACCGCAAAGGTGGGGAAAAAGCACCAATCCATAATCCAATACTGATTCCTCCTCCTTGTTATAAAACAGCAAAGCAACTAACCCCGAAACTATAAGAAGCAATCAAACCAACCCCACCCGGAATTCGAAACAACACTAAAAATTCTCTCTTTAAACACTAAAAATCCCAATAACCACATGCACCAAAGTCAACCAATTTGCCCTAACCCCGCACCCCACAAGAGAATTCACCCCTAATGGAGTCCCCTAAGCTCACCAAGCCAATTGGGTTCATAAAGAACGAATCTTTAATTAAAATAAAAGACTGCAGCATCTGAAATTAAGCAAAGGACATCAAGAACAGAGGGGGGAAATTGAGTTCTAGGGTTCCGGGAATTGGGAGTTTTACCTTAAAGAAGTAAACTTTTTGCCCTTTCCTCTTCTGGGTCGCAGAGAATTTAGAGACTCGATGCTTCTCTTCTCTTCTCTTCTTCTTCTTCCTCTCTCTGTTTATGGTTTTTCTTCTTCTCTTTTTTTTCCTTCCTTTTTTGGAGTTGCTTCTGATTTATTTGATTAGTTCCTAAAAAAAAAAAGATTTATTTGATTAGATTTGGATTTTCCTCTCCATTGTTAATTAGCCAGGTTTAAAAGGTTTGTGTTTTTTTATTTTTACAAATTTTATTTTCTTCTGGAATCTCCTATTTTTGCTGGAGATTCCATAAAAAAAAGGAATCCTGCTTCGTCATTTCATTTAAAAAAAACTTCCTCCTTTTTCGTATTTTTTCCCATGTTTTTAATAATTAAAAACAGGTATTCGCTTAATACAGAGGAAATCAAGTTGCTAATTGATTTATGATAATGTAAAGTAGTAAGATATTTATAAAAAAAAAGTCAGCGTGGTTGATGAGGTTTAGAGAAAATTTGACTTCAATGAATAATTAAATCATATTTAGTATAAAATGTAAACAAATTAAGATAAAGCAATTTTTTATAGTTAAATTATTATTACTACTAATATACCAAATAAAAAGTAAGTACGTTGGGCCCCACCCGCTCCCGTAGGACCCGAAAAGATTCCAATTACTTTATCATAATGATAAAGCAAAATAAATCTAGGAGACCTAAAGACCACTAAAAAAAGACTCCTTTAACAGAAGCCAAAAAAACAAAGCACCAGCACTCCTAAGATAAAGAAATTTTAGAGTAAGGTTTTCGACTTTATAGACCGACAGTAAAATGTGAATACAAAAAAATTTTAAATTGATAATAATGTTAAACTAAAAATTAATCAAAACATCTCGAATTTGAATTATTAAAAAAATTAATTTTTTAACTTTTTGCTGTTATCCAAAATTTTTATCTTACAGTTAAGTAGTTGTCCCCATAACATCTATCAACAAAGAAACAAACATATTAGAATATTAATAGATAAGATTCCATCTCACAAATTGCTAATCGTTTTGAAATATGGTTAGATTTTTTTGATGAAAAAATATGGTTAAATTCCAAAAGCACTTAAATGCATTAAACCGACCGACGAAGATAATTAAAAAATCAAGATACCGTCGCCATCCCATCAGCCAAATTATTAATGTCCGACACTTTTTTTATTCATAAGGATAAAATTAAAAAAAAGTATTAGTCGTAATATTATATGGATTTTTGTAAAAAAGAAAAAGAGAAAACAGGTTGACTTGTGGTTATAAACGAATGTGGGCCGTCTGATCACGTGAGGTACCGGGCAGCAACATGGGAGCTGACCGGGAGGGAGGAGGGAGACATTCCTGCCCACAAGTTGCCAAGTGGTCCCACCCGATTGGGACCTGACCGCTGACCGGTTGTCGGTTTTCTCTATTCCCATTCCCTCCTTTTATTTTATTTGAATTAGAAAATTCAGAACAATTTCTTCTCGAACCAAAAAAACCCTTGATCTCCATCGGGTGCGTATACTAATTTGGTAAAGATTATTTTAGTTTAATTAAATCAGCTCGAATTTACTAATGCAAGGTAGGTAGAATGGTAATAGGTCCTGCCTCGTTTTTTAAGGATCGGTGGGTCAATTCCTACCACTTACAGAAATGGAAAAAATTTGTTTGGGAGAAAAATAAAACTCAATTCTGTCTAGAGCCACGGGATTTATGCCAGTTAGCTAAATTTTTCTTGACAAAAAAACCGGTTCGAATTTGAAGATAAACACATCATGCTAGCTGAAGTGGAATTGGGCCTGCTAGTGGGCTCCGTTGGATATCCGTTATTGCCTTCGCTGGGAGCGGGAAATTTGTCGAGGGGAATAGACGCTAATAATGCGTATTAAAATTTTGTAAAAAAAAACTTGGTTACTATATAATGTCATACTATTAAATATTAGTTAATGAATTTGATGAATATTCATACTAAATAATTTTCGACGAAAAAAATACACCATAACCAACCTCAAACATTTCAATGCAATCATAATGTTATTGGGCCCTTTTATTCTAAATCCGGATGCAGCCCATACATACCCTTGGTCTGGGCTTAAGACATCTATGGGTTGCCCCACAATCATTTTTCTTTTTCTAGGCAGCAAAAAATTATGGGCGACATGAGTCTTTTCAAGCTATAATAATTACAGTCGAACATTGTCTACCTGTTTTAGGATGACTTTTCTAATTATTTTTATATTAATGATATTTGAACCTAAAATTTTTTTTAAGTGAGAAATTGCAAATTTTGATATTTTCATTTTTTGTAATTCGATTTGACCGAACTTAAATTTTGATACAAATTAGTTTACGAAAAAACTAGTTTCTGTTTCAGACTGAAACTAGTTTACGAACTCAAAATTTAATTTTGATTCGATTTAACACTGAAACTAGCTTTGTAAATTTTCATCCACCTTCCGCCTCTACCCATGCCTCTCTGTCCCTTAGCGGAGTGGTTTCGAGTTTTTATTTTAGTGTTATGTCTTTCAATTCCTGTTTTGTAATCCGTTTCTTGTAATATACGCCTTGAGCCACCCTTAAAAAAAACTAGTTTACGAAAAAAATATGCAAACAATTATGTGATCTAGTCAACGAACATAAAAAAATTTAATTGGGCCAAGGGTAGTAGCAGACTCTAGATGAGTGCCTAGGGCCAAGTTTGAGAGGGAGTGTCTTAAGAGCCAAACTGAGGAGACAAAACAAATGTTTTAAGTGATTTGAACATTATCAAACATTATTTAGGAACAATTCTTTTAATTTTTTTTGATTTATATTATAATAATGCTTGGAACTTAAAATCTGATTAAGTTAAAATAATTTTTTACAAACTAATCTGAGTTTTTGTTAGTTCATAATAAATTTACAATTCTGTTAAACTAAATTTAAATCTCTTGTGCTCGAAACATTAACCAAACCAAACACTTGCACTTGCCAGTTGCCAACCCACGCTCCTCTCCTCTTCCAAAGTTAAAACTATAAACTAAATCCCTCCTCCATTCTACTTGTCCCTGTCTTTTCCTGGTCTCCAAAGGATCACCTACCCTCCCTCTCTCTTCCTCCTCCTTAAACCCCCACATGTGCATGATCCGATCTTCAACATCTCTGTACTCTTTGTAGGCCCTATAAAGAACCCTTTCCCCCTATCGCCATTTCCGTATCATCCAATGGCTCAGGTGGCTGCTGTTGCTGCTTCTCAGGTCAAAGCCCGGAACTTTGAATTGTGTGCGTTGACTTTTGAACTGGGTTTCTCTTGGGAGGTCTAAAGGTGGAGTCTTTTTTGTTGTGTTGGTGCAGGTTTACGCCGGTGTCCCTTTTGGGGGGAGTGATCCTGTTTCTACCCGTAAGAGATCAGCTCTGAAGGTACCTGAATTTATATGCATCAATTTGTGCCCTTTTTTGTTTTTTGTGCATCTTTCGTATCGAGAGTCGAGCGCTGTAGAACTCGTGATTGGTGTTTTTTACATCCGTAAGGCTTCTGTAAGTGAATCAAGTTTCTTACCGCTTGGACCATGATTGCCCTTTGTTGTTTAGCTGGGTTTTGGACAAGGAAGTAGTCCCTTTTTTTAGGTGGCAGGACCACCTTTAGGATCTTTGTGAAACTTGCCCCCTCCCTTATGTTTCCTTCGGGTTTGATCTTTATTTTAATCTCGAATCCCGCCTGTTTGACATTCCTAGAGTTTCTTTTAAAGTGCGTCGAAGATTTGAGTGATCCGTGCGGTATCTAGTTAGTATAGATTGGATGGACTTGTTTCTGAGTGTTGCATTGGGATGATGAAGTGTAGAAGTTCTTCATGATATCTTTGGTTGTTGGTTTATGTTGCTAGTTCTGTGCTGCTTGGAATTGGATAGCTTGACGCTAATTCTGATTCTTAAACAGATTTTCACTCATTTGATCTTTTCCCGGTTCTATTCGTTCTGGTAGTATCGGTCAACTACAAGTTAACTGATGTTGTATCGCGAAATATTTGCTGGTTTTCTTCCATCGTGGTCTATCCGTGGTGTCTCAAATATATAATCCATCTTTGGTTTCTAACCCTATTCCTCTAGAAAAAGATGATTCATGTCGGCTTAAGTCAAATCTTAGAATCCCACCCATTACCCCTGGAATGTAAAGTCTCTGAACTAATCTGCTGTTTTTGACTTGGTTGCAGCCGAATAGTTTGAGCTTCGGTGTTAAATCACGGGTTGCACTCTCCTTGGACTTGAAATCCTCGAGTGCTCAGTTAAGAAACCGCCATGTTGTCTGTATGTCAGTGCAAGAAGCCAGCAGGCTTAAGGTTGCTGTTTCGCCTTTAGATCTTGAGGATCCCAACGAGCCTCCATTGAACACATACAAGCCTAAAGAACCTTACACTGCGACGATTGTATCTGTTGAGAGAATCGTTGGACCAAAAGCTCCTGGTGAGACTTGCCACATTGTGATTGATCACGGTGGTAATGTTCCTTACTGGGAGGGACAAAGTTATGGTGTCATTCCTCCGGTAAGTATTCCTCTCATTCTCAAGTTTCATGACAGGCAATGCTTTTTGGATCTTGATTGTTGATCTATGGTATTTCACGTAATGATATATGTCAAGCTGTGTATCCGATGGCTGATACACGTGAACTTCCAACTGTTCCGACATTCAAGGAAAATCATGCGGTAGAATTTTTTTCCCGAAATCATACAATGTAGTAGAATGGCTGGCCATAAATATAATCGGAACTGACACTTTGTCACTTGGTATTTATATTGGTATTCTTATAATCGATACAAAGGTTTATTGTTGAAAATTACTTATATCTTATACGTCCTGGCAATTGAACATGAAAAGTTATTTCTATTTTTCTGAAAAATAGGGTGAAAATCCAAAGAAGCCCGGTGTTCCACACAATGTCCGTCTTTACTCAATTGCATCGACCAGGTATGGAGACTCTTTTGATGGCAAAACAACTAGTTTATGTGTTCGCCGGGCTGTGTATTATGATCCAGAGACCGGAAAGGAAGATCCTTCAAAGAATGGGATATGCAGCAACTTCCTTTGCGATTCAAAGCCTGGCGATCAAGTCAAGATCACCGGTAAATCCTGTTAAATTCAGTGCTGGTATCTCTTTGAGAACTGAAAAGCCTGACGCCACTTTTCCATTTATTTTCTGCGTGTGGATTTGATGTCATTTCTAGAGGCAGCACTGAACGCAAGGGTATGGATTGTATATACTGCTTGTCAAGATAGAATAGATAACCTTAACTCAGTTCAGAGCGTTTTATTAATACAATGTCTTAACTGGAGTCCCCTGTTTGTCCACTGGTGTCCGACTCTAACGGGGACTAGATATTAAGCACCAAACCATTGTAAGGTTCAGAATGTTTTTTGGTTTCGGTATTCTTACATTATTGGTTTGCTCTAAAATTTTCATTCTCGAGCTCCATGTTCTTCTAGCAATTGCTGAACTTTTGCTACATATCTTCTCTTGCTATTGTTTAGTCTTGAAATTTGATTTTTTTATTGGTCGCTGATAGGACCCTCCGGCAAGATTATGCTTCTGCCTGAAGACGACCCCAGTGCCACCCATATAATGATTGCCACCGGAACAGGAGTGGCTCCCTATAGAGGTTACCTGAGACGTATGTTCATGGAGGCCGTTCCTACATTCAAGTTTGGTGGCCTTGCCTGGCTTTTCCTCGGCGTGGCTAACGTGGACAGTCTCTTGTACGATGAAGAATTCACCAAGTACCTAAAAGACTACCCCGACAACTTCCGGTATGACAAGGCTCTGAGCAGAGAACAGAAAAACAAGAACGGCGGCAAGATGTACGTCCAAGACAAGATCGAAGAGTACAGCGACGAGATCTTCAAGCTATTGGATAACGGAGCCCACATCTACTTCTGCGGGCTCAGAGGAATGATGCCCGGGATCCAAGATACGTTGAAGAGAGTCGCGGAGCAGAGAGGTGAGAGCTGGGATCAGAAGCTGTCCCAGCTCAAGAAGAACAAGCAATGGCACGTCGAGGTGTACTGATTTGCAGGGCCTATGTTTCTGGACGAAATTGATCGGCTGGGACCGTCATCTGTATCATCGAATAATGGAGTTTAGTGTTCTCATAGTACAAGTAATGGATCTTTGTGACGATTTGGTGAAACTCTTATGTTGGCTACGTGTTGATAGCCATTAGCAAATTTAGACCAATGGAGTACTGGTTAAGTTCATTTTTTACTGTTGTTTCTTTAGCCATTAAGAATCTGCTGCAGATTTGTTTCTTGTGTTTCCCCACATTGGCATGGCTGTTTCTGTCATGGAATGTCCACTTCGCCATGCCCATTCACACTGTTCCATGTAATATTTGTCTCAGTCTCTCGAGCCATGAAACGGGATCGTGCAATAACAAACCGCGATTCAACTTGCACTTGTGTTAAAATTTTATAGTCAATCAAAAAATTTTAAAAAATATATTGATAATTTTTTTCATTTATAAATAACACTCGACGACTAAACATAATCAATGTGGATTATGCAGAAGATGACATATTCAGATTAGACTGAATGTTCTAATATATTATCAGAGCAACAACGTTTGACGTAAATACTATTATCACTTATTTTGTTAAACGAGACGTATAAATCAGAGATTGAAGCATATTCCAAGTACATGACATGACCTGGATCTATTCTCGAGAAGCATATAATATAAGATTGATTCCACGTGACATGCATGAGTCGACAACTGGATTATCACATTTATTTAAGTACTAATATCTTTTTTGAAGGCCCTGAAAAACGTGTTAAGACGCGTAGAGTACAATTTTTAATATTGATTTTGTTGGTCCCAATGTTTATTATAATTAAATTATAAACTGAACCCAAAATCCATGGTTCTTACCCTTATTAGGGGAATTTTTGTCTATCTAAGCAAAATAGTTAGCTTTTATTGTGTACAAGGGTAGTCGGAACAAATTTTTATTCGACCTCAATCTGGATTAGCCGCTTTAAAAAAATTTCGGATAACTAATAATATTAAGAAAACTTAGAAAAAAGTACATTTTAGTACATTGTGGCCATTTGACACTTCTAAGTCTGTGGTTTGAAACCCATCAAATAAGTCCCCGCGGTATCAAAACAGCTCACCAGGACATGAGCAATTTGACCAACTTCCACACAGGTTAAAAATGTCCACGTGGCACTTCTGCTGCCAAAAATATACAAATCAATCCCATGTTAGAAAAAATCGAGGGAGGAAGGTTTTATTATGAAATTAGGAGGTTTAAAAAATATATAAACTAACCTGGGATTGATTTGTATATTTTTAGAAGCCAACCCAGCAAAAATGTGTTCTAAAAAAGTCCAGCCGGCGTGCCACGTGGACATTTTTAACCTATGTGAAAGTTGGTCAAACTTGCCCATGTCCGGGTGAGGTGTTGTGATACCACAAGGACCTATTTGATGGGTTCCAAACTACAGACTTAAAAGTGTCAGATGGCCAAACTACAATGCATTAATATGTACTTTTCCCAAAAACTTATATGAACACAAATAGGGTCCTTGACATTTGTTTCACCGGTTCCGAGGTTCCGTTCTTTCACGCGTAATCCTTCAACGGCCGCCAACGTTATAGCAGTTTCAAAAGAAAAGTACAAAACGCGAAATCCAATTGAAAGGGACACACAAATGCCGTTGAATTTTATTTTGGAAGGACAAAAAGGGAAAAAAAAATTCAAAAAATGAGTATTGGGTTTGAACATTTTTTGTTTTAATTAATTGGTATCAGGTCTATTGAATCGACTAATCTAATTTCGAGTCGGGTAGGACTTTTAAAATGTGACAAAACTCTCCCAACAAGTATTTAACATTGCCACGTATCCAAAAACTCGAACCCGAGACCTGCATACCCATTGAGTTTGAACATTTTTTTGGATACCACTTAATATTCGACTAATTTAGATTTGAAGTAAAATATTTGAAATGCTAACAATATTTTTTTAATAATTATTTAACACGACTACGACTACGTTTATAATATCTAAATTTTAAAATTCTTAATTAAACTAGAATAATTATTTCCCAAATTTAATCTTAGGTGCTTTTTGGTATTAAATTTGGAGATTTTGGTGGCCAACCAAAGGGAATTAATATCAACATGACATTACCTGAACCTCCCTATGACTTTTACATGTCTTGTATTAAAGAGCCCACCATATAAAAACTCATCCTCTTTCTGAAAAATTTGTATAACCTCTCCCCCTCCCTCTCCCTCTCCCTCTCCCTCTCTCTCCGTTCTTTGAGGAAAAGAAGGCTGTTGTTTTTGAGTTTGAACTCAGATTTCAATTCCCTGGCAATAACCCAATTGGTAAATCCTAAGAATTGATCATCTTTCTTTGCAGATCTCCTTAATCTTTTCCACTTTGCCTGCAAATTCCCAGTCTTTTCTTCCTATTGCTGCTGTTTTGTTGTTCTATTTTTTTTTTGAGAGAATTTTGTTGTTCTATTTGATTGGTGTCTTAATGTGCATTGCGAAAATGTTAAATCCTGATAAGTTGTTTGGCCGTTTATCCAAAAATGTGATGTGGGTTTGTCGTAGAATGATTTGAAGATGGCAAAGTTTCATCCTTTAGGCCGTTTTATATTGACCCTTTTCTGGGTTTGGTTGTTGTGTTTCCAATTGTGGTTCCCCAAAATATTTTCTAGTATTTTTTTGCCTTTTCTTGGTTCATTGAATGGGAATAACAATTCTTCAATTTAAACCTTCTGATGCTATTCTTCTGAAGCTGATTGATGTATTTCCTACCCTGGTTCAATCAATCGTTTGCGTTTTTCGCTGTGTTTTTCGTATGTCAATTTTGTTTGTTGGCTTTCTTGTGGATTCTGCCCAAAGTGCTATTTTCGGTTTGGGATGGATCGAAATGTAGAGCTAACATAATGGTTTTATACCCCAATCTGCAGAGACTCGGGCAGAGATAAGTATTGGATGATTGATACTGCTTATTAGCAGAGCAATGAGCCGTTATTCGGACCTTCAGAGACCTGCTTCAGGTATGAATTTATCCCTATGCTGCGGGAGAGACCACGTGAATCATAGCTGGGGTATTAGTCAACTGTCATTGTACAGGAATTGGTAGTTTTGCCTTGCAAGAGGCATTTTGAAGCTACCTTCCAGCCTTCTGAAGAAGTTTGAAATTCAAGTAATCTCCATTTGAATGGGTTTTACAATGTTAGGCAATTGTCCTTAGGAAAAGGATTTTCCCTTTCTTGTCGAAAATGGTGGTTTATCACTCCCCTCGAAGTTCTAGCATCCCCTCTCCCCCACCTTTCCCATTGGAAAAATATTGATGCCTAGTTTAACTAGAGTGGCTAGTACCGTCACCTGTAAGGACAGAAGAACAGTTATGTCATCACAATGAAAACCTATTCATTTCCTGTATCCGTTATAAGGACAACATCTATTCTCCCTTCCTGTCTTTTCTCTCACTATGTGCTGCTTCCAATGAACTGAAGTCCTGTTGGTGGGTTTTCCTCTGCAGGTAAAAGAAGATTAAGGGAATTATTGGTCCTGAGTGATAATCGTAACTGTGCTGATTGTGGAGCCCCAGACCCTAAGTGGGCGTAAGTTTCGATCTCTCTTGACTGTTAGTATCCTTTGTAATGAAATGCAGTAATATAGAGCCTTCGAGATTTGTGTACTGTTACGGTGATATCCTCAGTCAATCCTGGAACTTCCAGGGAGAGATGTGCCTGATGAAACCTTGTTATATATTTCAGCTCAGCAAATATCGGAGTCTTCATCTGCTTAAAATGTTGCGGTGTACATAGAAGCCTTGGCACACATATCTCAAAGGTAAGGGCTCCCAAAATACTAAACTTGTTATGCCTTGATTAGTTTAGCTTGATGTTGACTGCACCACGTCTTGCAAGCTTTCTTTCGGTTCTAATTTGATGTTGATCTGTTTGATCTCAAGAGCAGTTCTTATCTTTACAAGCTATTATTATAGGGCTAGCAAAACTCAGATTCTGCATGAACCGTTTGGGTTCCTTGAAAATGATGCCCTGCTCCATTCTGACAGAGCTCGACTTGAACCTGATAGAAAAAATTTCCATGTTTCCCGATCGTGGGTGGGTGCTCACACATTTCTTAGAATGAAAAAAGTATACCTTATCTGTATATGCATGTTTTGTTCTCCGGCACTTCACAGAATGGGATTAATTGACAATGTTTTAACGCGTTTGTTAGTTGTAGCTCTCATGTAGATGCTACTTAAATTTAATTGCAGAGCTATTTTGGCGAAGTGTTACTCGGAATTTTTTAAGAGAAGAGATGAGATTGGTCCGAATGAAGTTTGCATTTTTTAGAAACGAATGACTGCTTCAACCTAGCAAGAGCCTGTGATATGAAAAGAAGCCCAAAGGGGCATGTGTTTTGGTTGCTCAGATTTTACACTTGTATGTACAGGCTATAGATTATGTATGTGACTGCGACATGAACAAAATCATGCTTGTGTGAAACTTGAAGCGTGGTTTGTTTGAAGAAACAAAAAGGCTTTCATTATTAGGTTTGTGATTCAGATTTCATCATTGTGTTCATCTGGGTTGTGCAGGTTTTATCTGTCACACTTGATGAATGGTCAGACGATGAAATCGATGCCATGATTGAGGTAGGAGGGAATTCATCTGCTAATTCTATTTACGAGGCCTTTATACCCGAAGGAGTTTCTAAGCCGGGACCGGATGCCAGTCATGAGGAACGTAAGAGATATATCAGGTTAGGGAAGGATTGAGATTGAACTGTTCACAAAATCTCATTTCCGTTTCAGAGCCAACTTATCAAAAGTTGTTTCTTGGATGATTGATTAGCTTTTACATCTCATCACCTGATTTTGGAGTCTGTTAGTTGCTCATTGTCCTTTCAAATCTGAATGTAGGTCCAAATATGAGAAGCAAGAATTTTTGAAACCTAGCTTGCGAATTACTTCGGGAAAGAGTACTTCCGGTTCTCTCCAGTCTGGTAGCTTTTCTAGGAAGATTTTGGATAGTTTTCGGATTTCAAGTACATCGGAGAACGCGGTACATCTTCTTAGAACTTTTCTTTCCTCGTCCAAGTCTCTGTTTTTACTTTGTTGTCGTGAAGGAAAAACAGTGCTACTACTTCACTGAAATGATTTTGTGAATTTCTCCTCAAAGAACCTTCAAACTTTGACTCTTGAACTATTTACGCTAGTTACAGTGTGGCTCACGACAATAAGGTTGCTAAGAACTTATGATGAAAGTTGCAGAGAATATATAGAGACGCTTCTCTCTAAGATTCGATGCATCTTTTAATTGAAGTACCTTAATAATGGCAATGCCTTACGAGATATCAAATCTATTAAGGTGGTGATGGGGACACAATCATGACAATAAGTCCAAGGAGTGCCGTTGTCGACATGCTTTTCATACGTGTGGAATACATTATCGCTTCTGATGATGGAAGTTCTTGTTCGACAGGAAGGCATGGTAGAATTCATTGGATTGTTGAAGGTCAGAGTTAAGAAAGGTATAAACTTGGCTATCAGAGACATGATGACCAGTGATCCGTACGTGGTCCTTACACTCGGGAAACAGGTGTTGCTCCCCCCTTGCCTCACATTTTCTTTGAATCAAAATGTCTTGGTCTTGATTCTAAAAAAAAAGATGTCTTGGCCTAATTGGTCGTTTGACATGAACATCGATCCTCTCGACAGTAGTGCTTTCTTTTGTGCTAAACATATGTCACCGTCGTATGATCAGCTAAATTTGGCCAAATTTTCATCGGGGTGAATAGCAGAGATTTTAGACACCATTCACACTTTTTCTTTTGCGTTCCTTCGGTTCGCCTCGCAGCTACTGAATTGCTCTAGATAGTGACATGGTTGCTTGCTTGCTTAACAGACTGTTCAAACGACTGTGGTCAAAAGCAACTTGAACCCAATTTGGAACGAGGATCTCATGCTCTCTGTCCCTCAGGATTTTGGGCCTGTAAAGTTGGTGAGCTTTCTTTAACCCTTTGCTTGTCTTTTCTCGTCCTTAGTTAATGGTCTATGGTTGAGATCACTCGCCCGTAAGCAGCGCAAAAGAAGATTTCTCCCGCTTCATATGCCTCTCGAAGTTTATACTTACATTTTGGTGTTGATCTTGCAGCAAGTTTTTGACTACGACACATTCTCAGCTGACGACATAATGGGAGAAGCAGAGCTCGACATCCAGCCCTTGATCACGTCGGCGATGGCGTACGGCGACCCGGAGATGTTCGGGGACATGCAGATCGGGAAATGGCTCAAGTCGCACGACAACGCCCTCATCGAAGACAGCACGATTAATATCGTCGAAGGGAAGGTGAGGCAGGAGGTCTCCATCAGGCTCCAGAATGTGGAGTCTGGAGACCTTGAACTAGACCTAGAGTGGCTGCCTCTTGACCAATAGGTAGATACATGCATACATTCATTCGATCCGGCGACAGATAATAAGGGCCTCTACTATAACATCTTGCTTCCTGTAACTATTGATTTATCAAATTCTTTTCTTCTAACCTTGTATGCTCTGCCAGAACCTACCGCGCAACTAATCTAGATTCGAACAGGAATAAGAAAATTCTTCAACAATGTAATAGAAGAAAGACGGTTATGTTGAATTTCAAACAAAAAAAGGAAAAATAAATAAATTTTAGGGCCATGCAAAAAGGGGTTGCCATAGAAATAATGTTACTATTTCAATAATGTTAATCGGAGAGTAAAAATAGAAAATGGTGCAAAAATGGTAAATATTCATAAATTTATTAAATCAACTAATTTAAGCATGAGAGAGCTCTAAATTAACTAACAAATTTCTAATTCGAGAAAATTTAAATACTTGTTAGAAATAACTTCAAAAAATAAATAAATTCAGGACTCAATATTTATTTTCCCCTAAATCCCAAAATTCTACCGGGCCTGGATTGGGCACGGAATACACTATTCCGTCTCATCCAGCAAAAGGGTAAAAGAGTCAATTTCTCTGATCCTAATGCGTCTGACGCTCTCTAAAATAAGCAAAAGTGACTGACGCGTGTCACTTGGTGGGGTTTGAAGAGAGAGGAAAGGGTGAAGGATAATGACACACGTAGCCATGTTTATTTTTTTAATCTTGGAATTTATTTTATTTATAAATTATTTAATTAATTATAAATTCTATTAAATATTAGTCGGATATGTCATTTTGTTATAATCGTATATGATACTTGTCAGACATGTTATTTAATTTGTTAAATAATTTATTAATTTGTTTGTCATAACTGAACATGTCATTTTATCGTAACCGGGCATGTTATTTTATCTTAACCGGGTCTGTCATTTTGTCATCACTAGGCATGTCATTTTGTCATAACCGAGCATGTCATTTTATCGTAACCGGGCATGCCATTTTATTGTAACCGGGCATGCCATTTTATCTTAACCGGACGTGCCATTTTATCTTTACTGAGCATGCCAATTTATTATTACCGGACTTGCCATTTTTCATAACCGAGCATGCCATTTTATCGTAATCGGACATGCCATTTTTTCATAACCTCGACAACATCATCTAAGAATAACCTTAACCCAACAATTACACCACCATTTCTCGAAAAAAATGGCATGATGGAAGTAACCTTAACCTTAACCTCAATCTCGACAACATCATCTAACACTAATAATTATAATTAATAACAGTTGCAGGCTTGCAGCGGCCATCTTGTTCATGATTAAAGAAGAACTCGTCAATGGTGCTCGTTTGCTGCTGACCGGAGGCACCCGAAATGCAGCAAAATCAAGGCCTCCCTAGTTTCAAACTTAGCATATGTCATCTCTGTAGCATTCCATATAATCCGGAAAAATCAGTTTGGTGCATATTCAAATCATAACAACTGCTGGTTCTGCTTTAAGAAATATTGTCCGTGAAGAGGATAAACTTACTGGTTTAGGATGGAGGAAGTCAAACAAATCAGAAGTATAAGGATTCTATTAAAAGTGCCATTATTACACACGTGATAGAGATAAAGAATGATATTAGTTGTAGTCATTATTCGTCATTATCTATAGTTTTAGGAGTTTGAATTCTAGTAAGATTTCATATAACAGGTTTGTTTTGTTTCTTTACAAAGAGGACCTATTGTCTATTGTTTTAAGAGTTGAATTGATTATAAAATTTAGGGTTTCTTTACCTGTCTTGTCTTTCCGATTGTTCACTTACGAGTCTACGGAACAAGTCACTATTGTTCTTGTCCATACGTTCTCTGTTGCATCACTACGCAAGGAAAAAATTATAATTAATAACAATTAAACAAATTAGAACAGAAGAATCTCAAATGACGTCGTCTCCGAGGTAGCGGTCCTCTTCCGCTCGCCTCCTCTTTCGTTCGTCTCCGTTGTATGCGACGTCATCGACAAGAAGTACCCTCCTCAGCTCGCCTCCAGCTTCTCCAGCGGCGACAGTCCTCTTTCTCACCGCCGGCCGGAATTCATCGTGGTCCCCGGAGAGAAGAGTTTACCGCAATTTCCCTTCAGGTTAGGGTTCGCGATCCCGGAGCCTATGCCCAGGCGACGGAGCAAAGCCGCTCGATGCTGGTCTCCCCGGCGCCCTCACCGCCGATTTCTCCTGCTCGATGCCGGTCCCTCCACTTCCAGGTCACACTTCTAAGACTACCCACATCAGCAACCCATCCAATCGAGGTCACAGAATAAATTAATAATTTCTCTCTCTTCCATACTTAATTCCTACCCAATCCAATCCACTTACGTATTTTCTACCCACATCAGCAACCCAGTTCACAGAATAAATAATTAATTTCTCTCTCATCCACATATTATCTACTCTAATTTATTTAGATTAAAATTATATATTACGAAAATAATTATGTTTTCAATAACACGATTAAATATTGTGATTAAGTCATAAAATTACAAAAGTAAAAATTGGAATACTAAATTAGATAAAAATAATTTAAGGTACAAATGATAAATTACGAATATAAAATTTTCATATTACAAATACAGGAATTTTAAATTACATAATTAATTATCGTTTCCAAACTTTTGCCAAATATGCTCAATTAAATCACTTTTCAAAGCGTTATGAGCTTCTCTATTGCGAAGTTGTTCTCTAGCAGTCATGTAGGTGGATAGATTTCCGATGCGTTCAGTAGAGAACTGAAAAGGTTCTTCATTGTCATCTTCATTACAGAATTCAGCCGGATCATGATAACGGAGATATGTGTCTCGTTCATCCTCTACTATCATATTGTGCAATATGATGCAAGCCTTCATAATTCTTCCCATTAACTCCTTGTCTCAAAGAAAGCATGGACGTCGAATGAATGCAAAACTAGCTTGTAGAACTCCAAATGCGCGTTCCACGTCCTTCCTACCAGCCTCTTGATGTTCAGCAAACAACTTGTGCTTTAAGGTTGAAGGAGATGTAATGGACTTGACAAAAGTAGCCCATGTGGGATATATTCTATCAGTGAGATAATATGCCATATCATATTGTCGATTGTTGACGACATAACTCACTTTTGGTGCTCTACCTTCCAAGACATCACTGAAAACAAGAGATCGTTCCAGTACATTAATATCATTGAGAGTACCTGGTGTTCCAAAGAAAGCATGCCATATTCATAAGTCATATGATGCAACTGCTTCCAGAATTATTGTAGCCTTTCCACTTCATCCTGCATATTGCCCAGCCCATGCATTGGGATAATTTTTCCATTCCCAGTGCATACAATCAATACTACCTATCATACATGGGAATCCACGTTGTTCCCCAACGTAGAGTAGTCTTGCCAAATCTTGTGCGTTGGGCCTTCTCAAGTACTCATTTCCAAAGCAGGAAATTACACCATCTACGAACTTAATGAGGGCTTGCCATGTTGTAGATGCACCCATTCTCAGGTATTCATCAACGACATCAGTTGATGTTCCATAAGCTAACACTCTTATGGCTCCGGTACATTTTTGCATGCCTGTCAGACCAAGGGTACCTGCAGCATTTGTACGTTGTTGAAAATATACGTCATGGGCACTAACCGCCTCCACAATGCGAAGGAATAACGATCTTTGCATCCGAAACTTTCTCCGGAAGACCTCAGCTGAATACGTTGGCTCGTCACCAAAATAGTCATTCATCAAACGCTCCTCACCAACTCTTCGTTCCCTATTGACATATCGCCTTCGCCTTGCCGGCGGTGGATCTCCAAGGATCAGACTAGGATTGACTACGAATGCATCCTCAAGTAAGTGATCAATTCGTCGATTCTGTTCTCTTCTTCATGCTTTCCATTCATCAACAACTCTAATGAATGGATCACTATCACTTGAATCTGAATCTGATATATTTTCATTGTGAGACATTTGTGAAGAGAATTATGGGTATGGGTTAGATTTAAGTTTGTGATGGTCACCAATATATATAGAATAGATACGAGACAAATTACCATAATTGTGGGTGTGGGTGTGGGTGGATGACAAAGGTGAAGTGACAACACAATAGGTACGAGACAAATTACATTAATTGTGGGTGTGGGTGGATGACAAAGGTGAAGTGACAACACAATAGGTACGAGACAAATTACAAGAAATGAAGAACACATTACAAGAAATGAAGAACACATTACAATAACTGAAGAACAAATTACAAGAAATGAAGAATAAATTACAAGAAATGAAGAACAGATTACAACTAATCAGTTTTCATACAATCGAGCTATTAGACAACTCTTTAACTCTTCATCTTCCGGGGATAAATGCTGTTTTGAAATCAAAGCAGTCAACATGATTTTATCCAACTCCTTATTCTTCATGGCCTCCCTTTTTTCCTCCAATTGTTGTTGCATCTCCAATGTCTTCATCAAAATTTTATTTTTATTATCTCTGGTTATTCTCATCTCACAAAGTTCTGCTGCAACATCATTAGATGCGTTACCTTTTTCTTTCCTTTTTTTGGCAGCATCTCTGCCCATAGGGCAGAAAAGTATTGCAGACCTGGTGATTGGATCTTCCGAGTTAGATAGGATTGAATAATCTCCTTCTTCGGTATTCTTTGACCTCTTCGAGCTCCCAGCACTTTCTATTTCCTCCTCCTCGTTCTGCAGAGGAAAATTTGTTGCAACGCGATCTCCTTCTTCAATTTGTCATTTGAGAGATTTACACATAACTTCATTAAAAATAACAAGGTCAGTAAATTTTTTTCCACCTTTTTTTTCATAAAGTTCTTGAGCTTCGGCCTCAACATCTGCCTCGCTCATGCCGCTCAGTTTTCTTTTCAGTGCTTCTCGGTAGACACCGACCCACCTTGCTGCATTTTCATTAAGTTATTTATAACGATCTTTTATTGCTGGCACATTTCTTACATGGATCTCTTCTGGTTTTTCTGCTTGAGCTTCATGGTACAAATCACTCACTCGGGACCATAGCGAGGCACTCTTCTGATTTTTTCTAATAACACTATCTTCGCTACAGAAGATGTAAGCTGACATTAGGGCAATGTCTTCTTTGACACCCCAATTAATTTGTGCAGGCTTTTTAGTTTTAACCTGCCTGGCTCCATCGAAGGATAAGTGTTGTAGAATTTTTTTTGGGGGGGGGGGGGGGGGGGGGGGGGGGTTGGTGTTGGAACAATGGCATTTGGGAAAGATTTGGCGAAAATTGAGAGGTATAAAATGGTGGAGAGTTCGGATACTCTCCAGAATTTAGATAAGATGAAGGATTATAAGATCCGAATGAGTGATAATTTAAAAAATTAGGATCATTTGGATCCATAATAGAAATAATATAATAGAGACAATTTATAAGAAGAGATTATGTAGTGAAAGAAGAGAGAATTTTAGATGGTATATAAAAATATGTTAACATTGGACTCTATTTATAGAGATACAAAATTTAATATTTTTTAAATTTATTGCTAAAGATAAGCTAACCACAAAAATATTATCCGAATAAATCTATTTTTAAGAATAATATTATGCCAAGTAGAAATAACTAGATAGTTAGATAAAAAAAAGGCCAACCAATCCGCTCGGCCGAACGAAAATCATTAAACATCATTTTTTAAATAATAAAATAATAGATCGAGCACTCGGCGCTGCTGCACATCGTCTAAAAAGACGAAAATATCCCAGACAGATTACTATCATTAGATCTCCTTTTGCGAAAATTTTAATGACGTGGACAACCAAAATCTTTTCCTATACGATACGGTCTCGGTACGGGGAGGGATTTGATGGGGACAAGGGTAGTCCCCAAGTTTGGGGACTAAAGGGGAGATTGTGGCAATTTAGGTATTAATAAATTTATTAAGGGTAATTTTGGAAAACTAATAAAAATAATATCAGGAATAAAAATTATGAAAATTTTAAAAAAGGTAAACAATAACCACCAATAAACGTGGACTCTTCAACTTCCTGTAAGGAGGACTCTTCAACAATATCAAAAACCCTAGCAGCTACTTTTTCCCTAAACGAAAATTCTTAAAACGAAAATCCATGGGATTCTTCCTCCTTCGGGATTGTTCCTTACCTCTCTTCTTCCTCCTCTTCTTCCTCTTTCGGGATTCTTCCTCTTTCGGGATTCTTCCTCTTCTTTTCCCCAAAGTTGCGCACTATTTCTCCTTTTATTTTATTTTCTCATTTTTTCAGATCTGGTGGATTTGGTCTAGATCAGAGTTGAACGGTGTTGTTTGGTGCTTCATGGACCGTCTCCCGCCACCTTCGTCCTTCGCTGGTTTGTTGCTTCAGTCTCCAGGGCCTAACTCGAATTCAAGCTCGTTTTGGGAGGCTTCCGGTGTTCTCCGAGAAGCAGGTCACCGTCGACCTCCCCCGGTTGATCCTTTACTTTATCTATATTTTTTGTTATTTAGTTTTCATGTTATCTGTGAACTTTAAAGTTATTGGTTTTAAGATGCAGAGAAATTATTTTAAGATGTACGATGTAGCAAAATTAGTTTTTAGCTACAATGCTATTGGTTTTAATATGCAGGGATATTGGTTTTAACGTGTGTCGCTATTTGTTTACAGCTTTATTGATATTGGTTTTCACTTGTATTAATTTTGACTTTAGTGTGCATTGATATTGGTTTTAGCCTGTAGTGTTATTGGTTTAGCGCTTTATTAATATTGGTTTTTACTTGAATTGATATAGGTTTTTAGTGGTATTGATATTGGTTTTAGGCTAATTTGCTATTGGTTTTCAGCTTTATTGATATTGGTTTTTACCTGAATTGATATTAGTTTCTGTTGTATTGATATTGGTTTGACGATGTAGTGATATTGGTTTGACTATGTAGTGGTATTGGTTTCTGTTGTATTGATATTGGTTTGGCGTTGTACTGATATTGGTTTGATGCTGTAGTGATATTGGTTTAACGATGTAGTGATATTGGTTTATAGCAGTTTTGATATTATTTTTTGGCTGTCCTTATATAGCTTTTCAGCTTCATTGATATTGGTTTGTACCTTCTTTGATATTGGTTTTCACATTAATTGATATTGGTTCGTACCTTCATTGATATTGGTTCGTACCTTCATTGATATTTGTTATTGAAATTGGTTTGTATGTAAAGTGATAATGGTTTACATCTTATTCAGATCAAAGTATGGATGGAATAATTGATTGTCAAGATGACGATTATAATCAACAAACTGGAGGCATAGTATGTAAATTGATACTGCTTTCAGCTTTACTGATATTGGTTTCTAACAGTGTTCATATTAGTTTTTAGCCGTTTTCATCCTGGTTTTCAGCTTTATTGATATTGGTTTGTACGTTTAGTGATATTGGTTTCCATCTTTATTGATAGTGGTTTGTAGCTTTAGTGATATTGGTTTTTCACTGTATAGACATTGGTTTTAGCTTTATTGATATTGGTAAACATTGCTCGCTTGAATTCGTTAATCGTTACTTGATTTATTGTCATTTTTTACTAAACATTAAAATATTTCCATTTCAAGGTACACCAACGCCTCAAGCATAACAAGGTGAAGATGTCCAGACAACATCCAAAGCATGGGAAAAATGTATAAAGAAACGTGCAAATCCGAACAAGTCAAGAAAGAGATTGAAAAGCAGTAATGAGGTTGGTCGGCAAAAAGCAATGGCAAAGCATCACAACACAAAACAGAAGCAACAAACTAGTCATACAAAAAAAAATTACATGGACATAGATTTGAATCGACCACTAAACTATTTTTGATGCTATATTGATATTGGTTTGACGCTGTATTGATATTGGTTTGACATTGTATTGATATTGGTTTGATCATGTATTGATATTGGTTTGACGTTGTAGTGATATTAGTTTTTAGCAGTGTTGTTATTAGTTGTAAGCTGTATAGTTATTGGTTTGTAGTTTCGGTGACATTGGTTTTTGGCTGTGATTATATTAGTTTTCAGCTTTCTTGATATTGTCAAAAGTAAACATCATGTTATTTATTAACATTCGGAAATATTTTTAGCTTATCTTAAATTTGAACTTATGGTATACGAGCCAAATGAAATAGGTATAGAAGATGATATTGGTACATCTTAAAACTAATATCTTTTAAACCATAACAACAATATTATTTCAGCTCAAAATCAAAATCGGTACCGTAAAAAAATATAATAAATATCGCTGCCGAACAAAACTAATATCGCTAGGCATATGGGATGTCAAATTCGGACTACCAATATCATTCAAAGTAAAATAATACCAATACACCTAAATATCAATCTCAGCAGACCTGAAAAATAATCTCAACAGACCTGAAGACCAATATCTATACAGCTGAAAACTAATATCTCTGCAGATGAAAATCAATATAAATACACGTGAAAACCAATATCAGTACATCTGAAACAAATATCTCTACAGCTGAAAACCAATATCGTTAGAGACTCAAACCAATATCTACACATATTGAAACCATACACCAACACAGACTCAAACCATACACGAAACATACTCAAACCAATATTTTTATAGACTAAAACCAATATCAATACAATAACGTTAAAATAAAACTGACAAATAAAATAAGTCTGAAACAAACCCATATCCATTAGAAAATGTCCGTACAATATCAATCAAAATATAAGTCATATCTGCCAAACCCTAGTCGACTTCCTAGTTCTTATATAGACATTCTTCTTTCCTTCATCCTCAAGAATAACGTTCTTTACTCCAACATCCTCTTTATGCTCCTCATTATTCTTTTTTCTCTTTTTATTCAAGTGCTCCAATCGAGGTTCATTTTCATCCTCTTCGTCCTCATCATCCTCCTTATTTTCTTTTTTATTGTTGTGAAAAAAGTCATCCCCCCTCATCCTATCATACAACAAAAAGGAATGATACCAGTATTAGATCATACGGAAACCAATATCACCACAGACTGAAACCAATATAATCACAGACTAAAACCATTATCATAACAGAGTAAAACTAATATAATAACAGACTAAAACTAATGTCATTACAGAGTAAAACTAATGTCATGACAGAGTAAAACTAATATCATAATAGAGTTAAACCAATATCAATACATACCCAAACCAATATCAACTCAGAATCAAACTAATATCGATACATACACAACCAATGTCAATACAAACGCAAACCAATATCGATACAGTATCAGTACATCTACAAACCAATATCTAAACAGGTTCAAATAAATATCAATCCGAATAAAATCAATATAAGAACAAGCTAATAAAAGAGGGACATGAGGTTTAAACTCACAAAACCATTCCCATCTTCATCGTCCCTCCCCTCTCTAACATGCTCTCTTACCAACCAAAAATTACTTCAATTTCAAGAACCAAATTCGAAACTGGGGCAGACACTCACTCTTTCTAGCCAATGTTACTATTATAATCAATTGAGAGGTGGGTGATAGAGAGAGCGAGGGAAGGGGACGAGCTCGTGGCGGCCTCCAACTATGTACTGGGTCTGTAAAGGAAAAGAAAAAGAACCCTAAATACCTAAAAGATCTCGACAATCCAAACCATACTCTGTAAAAAATTGAAATAAATCTCACCTGAATCGGAACGAAGCTTGGATTCTTGGTGGCTCAGAGGTAATCGTGTTTTTTTTTAGAGGAGATGGTGTTGGAGGCTAGGTTTTGTTTTAGAAAATTTGGCAGAGGAAGAAACCGTAATGAATTTGTGTGGAGCACTAGTTGGTACCTTTCTCGAGTAAAATGTCAAAAATACCCTTGATAGGTTAATGATCCTTAGATTTATAGATATTCTTTTAAAATTAAATTTGACGGTTTAAAATTCAGTCCCCACCTACGGACAAGATTTATGTAATCCCCACTGATCTCGTCTCGGTACACATTCCACTCCCAATTCTACCTCCCGCTCTTAAATATCTAAAAAATAATATTTAAAAGAAATTATCGGAAAGGAGCTAGCCCCTTTCTTCGCATCCGGCTCGTCGGAACCTCGTCCCGGACATGAGATCCCTCCGGCGACCTCTTCTCCTTCAAGGATCATCCGTCGCCGTTCAGCCTCGACCTGCTCAAACAGCTTCAGGACCTGCAAATTGAAAGAGATCAAAACGCGTCACTGCAGAAAAAGTCGCCGTTCTGCCTCGACCTCGTCGCCGGTAAGTCAATTTCGATCCTCCGTCTTCTCTTTCCTTCGCTTGTTTCGTGTTCCGCTTCCCCTAATTACTTCGCCTCTTTTGGTTGCCTTCAGATTTAGGGTTTCTCCTCTGAATTGGGAGCAACTAGGATACGTACGCCCCTAGGGATTTGATGAGTCCATTTCCACCCTAGGGTTACGCTTTTCGTTAATTACCGTTACAATTACTATTAATTACGGCAGAGGCAGTAAATGATGGAGGATATTTTTCTCCTATTTTAATAGGTTACCTTGAACAGATGAAAGATCTTCATCAGTTCTTCATTGGAATGTGTTATTGGTCAGACAATGGAAGGACATTCAGGTAATTCATTTTGAAGCCGACAAGGACGAGTGATCAGTAGGAAGGAACACTTGGGCAATGAGAGAATGTTTTCGGATTCAGATAGATAACTAATTAACCTGTGATCGGCGCTGCTTGTCTCTGAGCAGGCAGCCAGGTGGTGGGGACGGCGCAGAGGATCGTGCCGTTGGAACTGGCTGGGCTTGGTTGTTTTCTTGGTGGTGATTCAAACAGGGTCTTCCGGGGAGTCCGAGAGGGCGGTCCACTAACTGGCCACTGGAGTCCTGATCATTCTCTGGACCAGCATCATCAACTTCTTCATCGCCTTTGGAGACCGTATCACTACGTAAGTGTTGAATGACATAAAAAAGGTAAGTTAACGGAATGTGGATTTCATGTGGTTTCTTTGATAAAGAAAAAAGCGAAGGGACTTTTGAACATGGCTTTGTCTGATATCAGCATCTACTGTTCTGTTTTCCTCAAGTTTCCTAGGTACTAAATGGACTTTCAATTTGTGGCAGCCTTGTCTGCCCTTGTATCCCATGCTTCAAATACCTATGATTACCAGGATGCATATTCTTCGATTTCGACTCCACTTCGAATTTATATGGTACCTTGAACAGATGAAAGATCTTCATCAGTTCGTCATTGGAATGTATTATTGGTTAGACACTGGAAGGACATCCAGGTAATTCATCCGTTTTGAAGCCGACAACGACATGTAATCAGTAGATAACTAATTAACCTGTGATTGGCGCTGCTTGAACTGGCTGGGTTCGGTTGTTTACCTGGTGGTGATTCGAACAGTGCCTTCCGGGAAGTCCGAGAGGGCGGTCCACTAACTGGCCACTGGAGTCCTGATCATTTTCTAGGCCAGCATCATCAACTTCTTCATCGCCTGCGTATGTGTTGAATGAAATAAAAAAGGTAAGTTAATTGATGTGGATTTCATTTGGTTTATTGGAAAAAGAAAAAAAAAACGAAGGGACTTCCTTGAACATGGGTTTTGTCTGACATCAGTATCTACTGTTCTGTTTTCCTCAAATTTCCTAGGAACCAAAAAGAATTCTAAAAAAAATGGACTTCAAATTGTGGCAGCCTTGGGAATGTGGAGTTTTTGCTTCTGTCGTTGCATCTTGAAGTGGAAAGAAGCTTGCTACCTTTGTTTGCCCTTGCAATGAGATGTGAGTAAACCCACTTGGTGGTTTTTTTTAGGACTTGAACTTAATTTTTCATCATACAAATTAAGCTGCCTACGTATCCTCTCGTTATGGAGGAATCAAAGTCCACGTAGTTCTCTTAACCTGGATCAAAAGAACCAATTAAAAGGTACGAGAAAACACAAAGCAACAACCAAAAAATTACTGACCCCACTAGCTAGACCAAACCAGACCAGACCAGCATTGGAAACAAAGCATCAAACTAGAGTACTGGCCTAGACAATTAGCAATACAGAAGCTGGAAAGACTTCACCTAAACCTCAAGTACAATATTGCAACACAGACTGCAGGGTCATCCCACGTCTACTCACCAAGCTTACCACACCCACGAGACACTCTAGCACCTCAGATGTTTCATGCACAACTAGGGACATTAGCTGAGCATTTTTTAAAATCCAGGCATTTCGAGTAATTCCTTATTTGCAAGCAGTAAGACAAGCTGTTTTCGCGCATGGTGATCGAAGAGTTTTTTTTAATCTCTGTATTAGAATCGAGCATTGTCGGGCCCTGTTTAGGGGGTGGCTCTTCCAGTGTTGGCCTTTACGTTCGTAAGACTTGACCCAAGACCTCCTTAAGTGGCTCCGAGCCTCTTACCACTCGGTCCAACACCATTGGTAATTAGGTTCGAGCGTTGTTGGGCCCTATTTAGGGGGTTGCTCTCCCAATGGTGTCTTTTACATTCGTAAGGCTTGGTCCAAGACCCCCTTAAGTGAATCCAAGTCCCTCCACTTGTTTCAGCCACCATTGGTGTTCCATTCACCTTCTTTTGTATTAGATGAGTGCGTTTCGCTCCATCTCATCTAATTTTTTGTTCTTGCTTACTTGAACCCGCGCCAAAAGAATTACTCGCAATGCACTTAGATTACTCGAAGCCGAAACGATCTCATAGTTGAGCATGAACAACCAAAGTACCCAAGAGTCACGCAACTTTCTCTTCACATTACCTTTAGAATGGGACTTATCCTGTGTCAGGCACAATATTCCATCAAGGTTTAGGCCAAGCATTGAATCAACAACATGCATGCGTTTTCGCCTAGGCCGATACTTACTGACCGTAGAACTACAAATTGCTGGACTCAACTGATGGAGAACTTTAAGAAGTCAACTAACCAAACAAGAAACGAGCACAGACGCCGGAACCTAAATAAGACGAAAAAGATGAAGAGACTCGAGGAGAACTAGACTCGGCTAAACAAACTCACTCTTCGAAGAGCAAAAAAGTTAGCTGAACTGCAACTCTTCGAAGAGAGACAAGACAAGACAGGACAGGACTCAAAACTCCTAATTAACTAGACACGAGACCAAACACAGACAGGAAAGGAAAAGACTCGAGAGAAAACAATGGGAAAGAAAACGAAACCTGGTAATTTGATTCATTACTCCAAGAGAGTGCGGCAGAGAGGGCAGGAGCTGCTGACGCCCAGCCACTGCAGGATGCAGTGTTCATGGAAGATGTGCTTGCAGGGCATGCGGCCTGCTTCGGCCCCTGAGGCGATGTTGTCCAGGCAGATCGAACACGTCTCCGCGACCCCTTCGCGTTCCACCGAAAACCTCTCAACCCTGCGGCTTATAGCCTCCTCGGCCGCCGGGACACGGGCAACCGCCATTGCGGCCTCTTGAAAAGATGCCTCCAAGGCCACGTCCAATGTGGTTGGATTGCTGCTAACCCTCAGAAACTTTTCCCAGATGATGGAGACCCCCAACGCGAAACGATCATGACTGCGTGCGTACATTCGTGCCTTTAGCAGCAGCTCCAGTAGGAAATTCCTCCACAGGTTCGTTGGGAAGTTGAAACGGAAGTATAGATACTTCAGTTCTTCCACCGTGTAGGCGGTCGCCGGTAGACTGTTCAATCGGGTGAGCTCATTCAGTGAGAAATCGCTGGTCGTCGAGTGCACCCGCTGGACGGAGAACTCTGGAGAGGATGCGTCTGGTGTGTCGCTGAATGTGTGCTCAGCCTCATAAATGTCAAAAGTGACCCGTACGGCGTCGTCTATGAAAGGGTTTGGCTGCCAGGGGGCCGTCTCACGACACACGTTCCATTCGAATCTACTGTATACAAGATCCCTGGAGGCCATCTCGCTTCAATTCTTTCCTAAAACAAAGGAAAAAAAAGAGAGCCGCTTTTTGATTAGGAAGTAATTTTACATCACCAAAATTATGTACACCAATTTACAACTTAATCATGCCAGATCCCGGCTGACAACAATTAGCCCCCTGTACACAAGCTGCCGAATTAAACTAGCGAATCTAAATATAAGAAAAGATCTTGTCCATATAGATCCGCTTACGATTGCAATCAAATTAACCACTCTCTAACTCAGAACGAAAAGTGTACGAAAAGTTGATGATCGTTTGGTACTCTAAACATGGAATTGATCCTTCTAAACATGGAAATTGTCCAATATTGAAAGAAGATGGATCGTAAAATTACCTGAGTTTTTTGGTTTGTGTATGGACTTTCTGTCTTTGGGTAATCTGGAACTTGGACTTGCTCTTGCTACAATTATAAGCGAATCACCGCAATGCAGAGATTTTGACCTCGCACGGATAATGCGATAACTCTTTTTATAAGTAGAATTGTATTGAAATATTTCTCGAAAGAGTCCCACTTGTTATACAATATGTACATCAAATACTTTACAAGATAAAATATATCATAAAAATACTATGAGAAGTCTTATCTGAATATCCAAACTGACAATTTTCACTAGGAGCACCAACGGTGTCCTATACGAAAGTAACCTTTTAATTACACTTGAGATAATGCGATACTCTTTTACCGGAAATTAACGCGCCAACGGATAAACCCAAAAAATAGGATTAATAGCCCAAGTAGGTAGAGTCCTAATTAGATTTCACCAAAAAAAATTCCTGATTTGTTAACATGGCCGAAAGGATGGTGGCTGCTTCCAAGCAGTGTAGCCCCGATCATGGTTATAAAATTGTCGATTATAAATTAAAACTTCGATTACTTTTATGGAAAATCGCGACAAAATAGAGATCCACATTGGAAGAATATGTATATATAAACTATTTTTTTATAATTAGAATTGTATTAGAACCCATCACCATACAATCACTTAAGGTTCTAGATAAAACATATCACATAAAAAACTATGTTAAGCACTATCTAAAACATCCATCAAAAGTGTATTTTTCCAGTTTAGTCTCCTACTCACACCGAGAAAATAATACATATATTACTAGACTAATATAAATAAAGAAAATTTACTTACAAAAAAATAATATGCCTCTTCCAATCTCAATCTGAATCTATCAGGATAAAGTTTGCACGAGCTTAAAGACTGTCTCTCATACTTTCAAAAGCGTCGTGTGAGCACAACGAACCATTAGTCTCTTAAAAACGATCGATTCTAATATCACGTTACAATCTCCTTATTCAATTCAATCCTTAAATATTGCCCCTCTTGATATGGAAAAATCACAATAAAGTGACTCGTTGACATGATTATTGCATGTTTATAGCAACACTGATGTTTCATGAACCCAATTAACTTGGTACTTTTTTTTAACCATACATATCTGATATATTAATAGACGTTAGTCTAATAAACTAATTCTCACGCAATTTAATAGCCGTTAGTCTAATAGATTGTACAAAACCAGACATAATATTTCTTCCTATTAGGAAGGATGTCATGTGTTTTGTGCAAGGTACTTGATTATATATTATTATGAAGCTCTGATTTGAATTAGTGGTGCTGGTAATTAGTTAGTTGACAATTAATTTGGTCAATGGAAAATAGAAAATGAAAGCTTGTGGTGTACACGAAGAAGAAGAAGGGTCACACCAGGAAGCATGATAAGAGGGACAGGCGGCCAAGGTGTTGGATTTCGTCTTTATGGACTTACTGAATTCGCTCTCTTAAGTTATGATTTTTTAGAATAATTTTTATCTTTTTTGAGAAGAAAAGTTTCATGTACTTTATTAAGTTGTAAAAGTCGAAATACAATGAATCGTCTAATTCCTGAGACAAGATTCAATCATTCGAGAGAACAACAAATTTACACATTTTGTTCAAATAATCGACTACCGTATTGTGTTCATCTAGAGGTGTATTTCAAAATACAAGACGGTTAAACAAGAAAAGAAAAACACGGGCCAATATAAGAAAGGCAAAGGAGCTAAGAACGGGACAAAGGAATATTCTTCCCAATCATTGGAAATCATGAGCAGCACAAGATCCTAGGTAGATTTGGCGGCCAATGACAACAGCATGATGTAATGATTCGTTTTCTTTCCTTTTTTCGGATTAGTTAGTTTTTTTTTTTGAAAGAAAAATATATTATATATTAAAAACGACAATTAAGTCGGGAAATCCGAATACAAGAGAGCATCAAGCTCGAGCGGGTGGATGGTAGACCAATCCAAAGGTAGAGAACCTAGCCTACAAAGTTTACAAACCCAATCAGCGACAAGGTTTTGCAAACGATTAATAAGACTAAGTTCGCACAAAGGAAGGGAGCATAAATCTTCTCGAAGATCCAGAATCAAAGTCTCCAGTTGCCAAGGGACCTTCGGGTGAGGATCAGACAAGAAGATGTATGCTAGCCGGTAGTCTGTTTCGATTGTAGTAGCCATAAGAGAAAAGCGAAGTTGAATAATCTTGACAGTGGCATGAATTGCGAGAATTTCAGCCTCCAACGAAGAGGAGGCAGAAATCCGCATGGTCTGACCTTCGAGAAGAAAGCCGTCCGAGTTTCTGACAACTGTAGCAATTCCTGAGGAAGACGAGTCTTCAATCCAGGAGGCATCGCAGTTGAACTTCAAGGTCCCAGCGTCCGGAGCAACCCATGAAGTTGAAGTTGAGTTGAAACCCAACGAATCAATTGCTGCAGTACCTAGAACCTGCAAAGTTTCATCACAAAAATAAGTGGCTTGGATAACAATACCACGAGGATCAGGTACTAGACCATCAAAGATAAATTTATTTCTACATAACCAGATGGAGCATAAATTTATTTCTACATAACCACTTTTCGGATTAGTTAGTTAGCCAGGCTGTTTCCAACCTTTTCCAACTAGTATATAACTATTATTAAGTTTTTTTTGTGGTAATCGTAGAAAAGTGGTTGATTATCTTTTTAATCAACTAATTCCTATAATACATAGAACTTATGATAGTGTTTCTAGCAATAATTAAATTGTAAAATTTCGGTAAACATGCTCATTAACACCCGAATTACACATCCCAATTATTTACAAGTTCGGGAAAAATAAAAGAGGGTAAAATAATGATAGGTCTCTGATTTTTAAATCGATTAATAAGGACAAGTAAGTATTGATTAGTCTCTTATTTTTGAAAAATGAAGTAGTTAGTTTTGGAATTTGAATGGTAATTAAAGTCCAAAGGTGGAAAGCCCAAAGTGGGAGGCCCAATATGGAATGGGAAAGGGCAATCTCACATTGGAAAATGGCACAAGCTTTTCCTAGTTTATAAGGAGATGCTCCTTGTTAGCTAGGAAATAAGTTGACCACCTGGAAAGTCAACTCACGAGCACGAGCTCGCACACGTGCGTATGCGCATGACACATTGGATGTAGGTCACAATGGGCACTTTGTGGCGCACTTGGTACTTCGTACGAGCTGAGGGCTGCCTACCGAAAGAATCCAGAATGTCTACCGAAGAGGTGCGTGAAGGGCAGCTTGCATGCTGGCCGAACAGACGCGTCTCCACGGAAGTGCCTCGTGCCCCTTCGGAGTGCCTGCCTCCCTCTCATCCAGTGCCTATAAATAGGCCTCTTCCCCTCACTTTCAAACTCATCCGGACACTCATTGCATAAGCATTCATTAGCAATAGTCATTCTCTCTCTCTCTCAAGAAAGTTCCGAGTATCCAACGGTTCACCGAAGCTTCGAGATTCGTTGTGCTACGATCTTGGAAGTAACTAGTCGTTGTATCTTGAGGACGATTGCCATAGCCCGTAAGCACTGAATACGGGGCAATATCGTCTTACGGAGAAAGAGTCAAACTCTTGTCTCGACTAAGATCCTAATCAAGTACACCACCTCCGATAAACAACAATCGTAAGATGAGGAACATGTACTTGAAGATGGCATCATCAAGCTCTGCACCAGTACCGATGGTCTCAGGAACTGTCCACGCAGAAAGGCCAGGAAAGTTCAATGGCACAGAGTTCAAGAGATAGCAACAAAAGATGTTGTTCTACTTAACAATGCTCAACCTAGTTCGGTTCTTGAAGGAAGAAGCTCCGAAGGTGGCAGAAAATGAGGCTTATCAACAGAAGATCAATGTCCTGGATGCATGGAGTCACAACGACTTTCTATGTCGTAACTATATACTGAATAGATTAGACGACATCCTTTACAATGTCTATGCAGGTGCCAAGACTGCGAAAAAATTATGAGATTTCCTGAAAAAGAAGTACAAGATGGAGGATGCCGGAATGAAGAAATTCATCGTTGGGAGATTCCTCGACTTCCAGATGGTGGATTCCAAGAAGGTCATAGATCAAATTCAAGAGCTGCAGCTGATTCTACACGAGCTTCACACCGAAGGCATGCAACTCAGTGAGTCCTTCCAAGTGGCTGTACTAATTGAGAAGCTACCCCCCTGTGGAAGGATTTCAAGAACTATCTCAAGCATAAAAGGAAGGACATGGGCCAGAAGACCTGATTGTGAGACTGAAGATCGAGGAAGACAATCGAAAGTTTGAAGTCAAGACCAGCAGGACCAACTCCGAGGCTAAGGTACATCTCGCTGAAGGAGGTACCGACAAGAAGAGGAAGAAGCCCAAAAACAAGCATGAGAAGCAAGAGCCAAAGCAAAAGAAAGCTAAGAAGATCAAGGATAATTGCTACAACTGCGACAAGGCCGATCACATGGCAAAAGATTATCGCCTGCCAAAGAGGGACGATCGTGAGAAGGCTAATCTGGCCGAAGACCTGTCTGAGCTAGACTTATCCGCCGTGGTGTTTGAAGCCAATCTGGTGGATAACCCAAGAGAGTGGTTGATTGACACAGGGGTAACCCGATACATCTGCTCAGACAAGGAGATATTCTCGACCTATACTCCGATCAACGGATGAAAGTTGTCTATGGGTAACTCTACAACTTCTCCCGTAGTCGGACTAGGCAAGGTGGTGCCGAAGCTGACCTCCAAAAAAGAGTTGATCCTCAAGGATATACTGCATATCCTAGACATTCGCAAGAATCTAGTATCCGGCTCCCTATTAAGCAAAGCCGGGTTGAAGCTAGTTTTTGAGGCTGATAGATTTGTATTAACTAAGGCTGCTACCTTTGTAGGAAAGGGTTACCTCGAGAGGGGGTTCTTCAAGATGAATATAATAACTGTCAAACGTGTCTTTGAAGGCCCTAATAAAGTAATTAATTCTTCTTACTTGGCTGAGTATTCTAACTTATGGCATGATAGATTAGGACACGTAAATTTGAGCTCACTAAGAAAGTTAGTAAGTTTAAATTTATTGCCTAAAATAGAGTTTGACTCAAACAATAAATGTGAAGTATGTGTAGAGGCAAAAATTACCAAAGCACCTTTTTATTCAGTAGAAAGAAGTACTACACCTTTAGAGTTAATTCATACCAACATATGCAATATGAAATACGTGCAAACTAGAGGTAAAAAACAGTATTTCATCATATTTATTGATAATTGCACAAGGTACTACTATGTACATCTCTTGAAAGGAAAAGATGAAGCTCTAGAAGCTTTCAAGAGTTATAAGAATGAGATCAAAAATCAATTTAGCACTAAAATCAAGATGATTTGAAGTGATAGAGGGGGAGAATATGTAGCTCCGTTTGAGGAATTCTGCCAACAAAATGGCATTATTCATCAAACGACTGTACCATACTCACCTCAATCAAATGGCATAGATGAACGCAAGAATCGCACTCTCAAGGAGATGATGAATGCTATATTGATTAGCTCGGGCTTACCCCAGAACATGTGGGGGGAAGCTGTGCTCTCAGTTAATCACATTCTAAATAAACTGCCACACAAGAAAAGAGACAAAATTCCATATGAACTATGGAAAGGGAGAAAGCCTTCCCATGGTTACCTTAAAGTGTGGGGGTGCCTAGCTAAGGTAGAAGAACCTCCACCTAAAAGAGTGAGAATAGGACTCAAGACCGTTGACTGTATCTTTATCGGATATGCCTACAACAGTAGCGCATACCAATTTCTGGTACACAATTTTGAAAATCCTAAAATCAACGAGAGAATGGTCATGGAATCAAGGAATGCAACATTCTTTGAGAATATCTTTCCAAACAAGGAGAGGAAAGACCCAAACTCTAATAAAAGAGCTCATAAAGCTACTCAAGGTTCTCATCAATTTGTTGAGGAACCTAGACGTAGCAAAAAGGCCAGAACGACCAAGTTGTTTGGTCCTAATTTTCTGACACACGTGTTAGAAAATGAACCTAGGATAATCCAAGATGCATTGTCTAGTCTAGATACTCCTCTTTGGAAAGAAGCTATCAACAGTGAGATAGAATCCATCATGCAAAATCACACGTGGAAAATCGTGGATCTCCCACCAGGTTGCAAACCTTTAGGTTGCAAGTAGATCCTTAAAAGAAAATACAAAGTTGATGGATCAATCGATAAGTACAAAGCTCGGTTGGTAGCTAAAGGATTCAAACAGAAGGAAGGATATGATTTCTTTGACACGTATTTGCCGGTCACAAGAATTACATCTATTAGAGTATTCATAACTGTTGCATCACTCTATAACCTCGAGATACAACAGATGGATGTAAAAATAACTTTCATAAATGGAGAACTGGAAGAAGAGATATATATGGAACAATATGAAAAGTTTGTTTCCCCCGGACAAGAACATAAAGTATGCAAGCTGGTCAACTCGCTGTACGGGCTGAAACAGGCGCCGAAATAGTGGCATGAAGCATTTGACAGAACAATGATGTCAAATACTTTAAGATCAATGAGTGTGATAAATGTGTATACATTAAAGGCACACCTGATGCTTACGTAATTGTATGCCCGTATATAGACGACATGCTAATCATGGGAAGCAGTAATTATCTTATTGTAAAAACTAAGAACATGTTAAAGAATAACTTTAACATAAAAGATATGGGTCTAGCTGACGTCATACTAGGGATTAAAATCTATAGGATGACTGAAAGAATTGTCTTGCCACAATCTCACTATGTTGAGAATGTACTAAAATTTTTTGAAGCTTTTGACAAACCTCTAGCTAAGACTCCAGTAGACCTGAGTCTACACTTAGCTAAAAATAGAGGAGACCCAGTATCTCAACTGAAATATGCAAGAATCATAGGGAGCCTGATGTACTTAACAAATTATACTCGCCCTGATATTGCTTATTCAGTTAGTAAACTTAGTAGATTCACAAGTAATCTATGAACGAATCACTGGCTAGCTCTGGAAAGAGTTCTAAAGTATCTAAAATATACTTTGAACTATGGCATACTATATACGAGATATCCAGCTGTATTGGAAGGATACAGTGATGCGAATTGAATATCGGACACTAAAGACTCCAAATTTACCAGTGGTTACGTGTTCACCATAGGTGGCAGAGCTGTGTTCTGAAAATCCTCTAAAAAAATGTGCATAGCTCGATCCACCATGGAGTCAGAGTTTATAGTACTAGACAAAACTGGGGAAGAAACTGAATAGCTCAAAAACTTCCTAGAGGATATTCCTTATTGGAATAAGCCCGTGTCTCCTGTATTGATACACTGTAATAGCATGTCAGCGATAAAGAGAGCTCAAAGTACTATGTACAATGGTAAGTCTCCACACATCCGTAGGAGATATAACACCGTTAGAAAATTAATCTCAAGTAGAATAATAATGATTGGCTATGTAAAGTCCAAGGACAACATAGCTGATCCTTTGACGAAAGGAATCAATAGAGATTAAATGTACAATGCAGTAAGAAGAATGGGGTTAAAACCCACACATTAAAAACTATTCATAGCGGTAACTCAACCATGATGAGTGAAGATCCCATAAACTTAGTTCAATGAGAAAACTAAGTTATGGATGGTTAAGATGATTACTTGGAGCCCATCCCATTCTCAGAAGTTGTCTAAGTACGAACCTGCAGAGGTGTGGTTAGGTTAAGCGTCTACGCTTTTAATAATTCTTATACAAGATAAAAGTAGAGTATGGCAGGATACTCTTGATAGAAGATCACCTATATAAGTGTGAAGTGAGGCCGCTTCAAATGGAATAAACACTTATGAATCCAAGATAAGATCCATGACCGAAATGGACACAACGTGAGAACCAAATATATTAGAGATATCATTGTGTAAATGTTATTGTCTTGGTTTACATCAAAAGCTGACCAGTTCAAGACATCGCATTCACTGAGCAGCAAGTGATTCTGATAGCATATTACTAGAGAAGGTTCAAAGCCATAAGCTACCTATCTCGATGCAATGATAACTCGTCAGAACTTTTCTTAAAAGTGTCAGCATGCATTAATCATCATTCATGTAGGAGAATTGTTGGAATTTGAATGGTAATTAAAGCCTAAAGTGGGAGGCCCAATATGGAATAGAAAAGGGCAATCCCACATTGGAAAATGGCACAAGCTTTTTCTAGTTTATAAGGAGATGCTCATTGTTAGCTAGGAAATAAGTTGACCACATGGACGCAGGTCGCAATGGGCACTTTGTGGTGCACTTGGCACTTCGCACGTGCGCATCATCACGAGGAGCTGGAGGAGCTTCAAAATTTTACCGAAGCTCAAAAACCACTCAGGCTGCTCAGACGAAGAGGCACGAAGGGCTAGAACATCCTGAAGATATCCAGACGGCCGAAGGGTTGCGAGATTCCTCGCGAAGGAGTGCGAGCAAAAGGCCTGTCCCTCCGAACAGTCACGAAGAAGTGCAAAAATGTACCTGTGCTCAGATGCCCATCGAAGGGACACGAGCGGAGGGCTGCCTACCGAAGGAATCTAGAATGTCTACTTAAGAGGTGTATGAAGGGCAGCTTGCATGCTGCTGGCCGAACGGACGCGTCTCCACGGAAGTGTCTCGTGCCCCTTCGGAGTGCCTGCCTCCCTCCCATCCAGTGCCTATAAATAGGCCTCTTCCCCTCACTTCCAAACTCTCCCTGAACACTCATTGCATAAGCATTCATTAGTAATAGTCGTTTTCTCTCTCTCTCTCTCTCTCTCTCTCTAAAGAAAGTTCTGAGTAACCAACGGTTCGCCGAAGCTTCGAGATTCGTTGTGCTACGATCTTAGAAGCAACTAGTCATTGTATCTTGGGGACGATTGCCGTAGCCCGTAAGTACTGAATATGGGACAATCTCGTCTTACGGAGAAAGAGTCAAAACTCTTGCCTCGACTAAGATCCTAATCAAGTACACCACCTCCGACAAATAACAGTTAGTCCCTATAAGCTAACTTACCAACTAATTTTTTTAAAATACCAATCATACCCCTAACCCACCATCACCATGTTCCCATCTCTCCACAAGCCAAATTACTCCAAGTTCCACCAACTGTTCCTATTTCCATCGACAAATTTGCTTACTATAGGTTTCGTACGCCGTTGATCTTATTCAATCCGGCTTTCGCCCATCGGATTTTAGTTTCAAAGCAGATCTCCATCGATGCGCTCTCCCCCACCGATGCAGAGTCATTGTACCGGCGGCGGTTCTCCACCACCGAGTTCTTCCCGGACGACATCAACGTTGTACAGCATAACCACCTAAGCCTGGGAACCTTCCTCGTCGTGCCGCAGAGGAGGTTCTGGCCTGGGTCAGCAGAGGAGTTTCTGGCGAATTCTTCAGAGAGCTGGGTGGTGGCGAGCGTGTGGGCTACAAATTCACGCTCCATGTGACGGGCAAATTGATTGCGAAGCGCGCGTTCGCGAAGACCACACGCGTGGTTGACAGCGCGTTACTATTTATTGTGGCTCCCGTCATTCCCAAAGTTATTTCGGCCGTTCAGGCTGGCACTTCCAGAAAATGGACGAGTAAATGGTTCTAGAGAAGGGGCTGCACTTCCATCGTTGAGAGGGGAAAATGGTGAGTGGGGGGTATAATTGGTATTTTTGTAAAAGTTGCCCGGGAAGTTAGCCCATAAAGGCTAACTAGTTCATTTTTTAAATATTAAAGACTAATCAATACTTAATTGTCCTTATTAATCAATTTTTACAATACGACTATTCTATCCAATAAAAAAACAACTTGTATTTACTTGCCGTCGACAAATATGCCAACGTACATCCAGTCGCGCGTGCTCCCACGTAACTCCCGCCCAATTACGAAAATAACTCCCTCTATTAAAAAAAAAAATCCCCCCAAATGAAAAAGTTCTATCCCCTTCGGTAGCGTCCGGCGATCTCAAGTTCCCACCCTCCTCGGCTTTCGGCATTCTCTCTCGCCGGAAACTCCCGCCTTGTCCCGGCCGTTGGCTTCCTCCAGCGCCTGGATCTGTCCGGCAACCTCTTCTTCTGCCCGGATCGCTTTCCCAAAATGTCGCCGTTCACTTGACTGCCTCGTCCTTCTCGAGGGTAAGTAAAGTAAATTTCGCCTCTCCGTCTTCCCGTTCCCTTCACGATCTAGGGTTTCTCCTCGTCGAGAATTGGAAGCAGCTGGGATTCATACGCCCTAGGGATTTCGGTGAGATCATTTCCACCCCAGGGTTACGATTTTGGTTAATTACCTCCCTCAATTTTTTAATTTGATTTTAGAGATACGAGTTATAAAGAAGTTTCTGCAAATAACTGCTGCCGTAATATTAATTGTGGCAGGAGATTCTTCCCTTTTCGATTCTGCTTCGAGATGCATATTATCCGAATTCGTCATAGATGTATGGTACCTTGAACAGATGAAAGATCCTCATCAGTTCTTCCGTGGATTGTATCGTATCATAGGTTCAATATTGAAAGGACAACAACATGTAAGCAGTAAGAACAAGCACTTTGGAAATGGGAGAATATTTCCGATACAAATTGAACTAACTAACCTGTGTTCCGTGGTCCTCGTTTCTGAGCAGATCCAAGACGTGGCAGTGCGAGTAAGGCGGGCTGGTGGTGAGGATGGGGCAGAGAATGAGGCCGTTGGGTTGGCTGGGCTCGGTGGATATCCTGGCGGTCAATGACTGGCCACTCGAAATGCTTATGTTGAGGCTGAAAGTCCCAATCATTCTTCGGGCCAGCCTCATCAACTGACCCCTCGCCTCTGGAGACCATATTGTTGGGTATGGAGACTTCGGACACCGCGGGGGGTCAGTTCCTCATCAACTAAACGGTATGCGTTTCAGCCCTACATTTTGCCAAAGCGTGGACAAAAATGCCCCTGCGTGTGTGTTTTGGTTCCTAGGTTTGTTGGCACTATAAATACCCCGCTTCTCTGTCACTGTATACTTCATCTTCTTCCTTGTGTAGAGAGAGACAGAGAGAGACAGAGAGAGAAGAGGAGAGAGAAACACCATTGTTGAGCAAGTGAAGCTCCAAAGTGTAGATCGAGCTTGATATAGTGAAATCTCCTGGCTTGGTACGCCCCCGGACGTAGATCGGTTAAGATCGAACCGGGTGACCAAATCTGTTGTTCTTGTTTGTCTGTGAGTTTTCTTTATTCGTAGTTGTGGTCGATCTCCTCGTTGTGTTCGTAGATCTTGCTCCGATCTTGTTCGTTGCGTTGTTTGGGTCCACGGAAAAGTGGGTTATTTCCCAACACATATCACTCTGTATGTGTTGAATGTAGTAAAGAAGCCATAGTTGAGCATGAACAACCAAAGTACCCAAGAGTCTCGCAACTTTCTCTTCACATTACCTTTAGAATGGGACTTATCCTATGTAAGGCACAATATTCCCTCAAGGTTTAGGCTAAGTACTGACCACAGAACTACTAATTACTAGACTCAACTAACTAGACAAGAAACCAAACACAGACACTGGAACCTAAATAAGGCGAAAAAGACCAATAGATTCGAGGAGAACAAGAACAAGATATGTAACTAGACTCAACTAGAGACAAGACTCAAACTGTTACTTATTTAGACAGGGGACCAAACACAAACAGGAAAGGAAGAGACTCAGTAGACAAAAAACAATTTAAAAGCAAAGGGAAAGAAAACGAAACCTGGGAATTTGATTCACTACTCTAATAAGCGAGTGCGGCAGAGAGGGCAGGAGCCACTGACGTTCAGCCACTGCAGGATGCAGTCTTCATGGAAGATGTGCTTGCAGGTCATTCGGCCTGCTCCGGCCCCTGGGGCGATGTTGTCCAAGCAGATTGAACATGTCTCCGTGGCCCGATTGCGTGCCACCAAAAACCTCTCAACCCCGCGACTTATAGCCTCCTCGGTCGCTGGCACATGGACAACTGACATTGCGGCCTCTTGAAAGGATGCCTCCACCGCCGCGTTCAAGCTGACCTGATTCCTGTGGACCCTCAGGAACCTGTCCAACACGAATGTGATCTGGAACCCGGTTCGATCAGGACTAAGGGAGGCCATCTTTGCCTCTAGTAACAGGTCTAAGTGGAAATCCTTCCACTTGTCTGCTGGGATTTTGAACCGGTGGCATACCCACTTCAGACACAACAACGTGTATGTGTTCGCCTTGAGAAAGTGCATCAGAGTAAGCTCATTCAGCGGCAAGTCAAGGGCACCAGTGCGGGTTCTCTCGACGGTGCACTCCGGAGGGGACGCTCCTGGTGGGTTACTGAACGTGTGCTCGCACTCAAAGAGATCAATACCGATGTGCAAGGTGTCATCCTGGAACGGCAGTCGCCTACCAGGGGCCGCCACGCGTCGGATGTTCCACTTGAACTGACTGTAAACAAGATCTCTGGTTGCCATTGTGCTTCAAATCTTTTCTAGACCGAAGAGCGTAGCAACCGAAGCCTACCAAGTACATAACATTATCAGTAATCGTCCGCCCTCCAAGAATGGCCAAGATTGAAAGAAGAAGAGAAAATACTATAGTTTTTCTTTTAAGATTGGTTGATTCATCATCGTACCTTGAAAAGCTGCGGATCATAGAAAAAATAAAATATTGAAAGAATGGATAGAAAATTTACCTGAGTTAGTCGGAATAAGGCTTTCCTCTTGCTTTATTTATAAGCGAATTGCCGCCATGCAAAGATTTTGACTTCGTGTAGAACTCTTTTTACTCTTCGGACCGAAATTAACGGGCCAACGGATTAACCCACTTGCTTAGGGATGGCATCTAGACGGGTCTATCCGGATCCAAATTCAAAGGGTCAGAAATTCATCGATCCATCTCGGATCCTTATCTTTTAAAAGGAAAGGGATAGATATGGATCTTTAGGATTCTGTTAAGATTCTACCCGATTTAAAAAAAATAATATTAAAATAATAAATATGTATATTAATTACTAAATATAATACCAAATTCTCAATCTTATCGTACCCAATTTCAAATTTGTTTAGAATTTGTTATTTTTGGTTTCTTTATATTGAATTTTTTAATGAACGAATTATTTACATTATCATTTTCGAGTGCCTCTTTGCTATTTGCGAATAGTCAAATGACAATATTTAAAAAAATACTAAATAATTTTTAAATAATACGGATCTGCTGATTCTTATACTTGCTGGATTCGTGGGTAAAAATATAAATGGGTCATTAACACAACGGAACAATCAATTTACTGGGCCGTCTTAATGATCCACCTCCTATCCAGGGTAATTAGTGAGTAAAGATTAGTAGTAGTGACGTAATAATTTTTTCACGCACGTTGTCCATTCGACATTTGAATAAGGGTCTTTATGGATCTTATTCATTGCTTTCCAGACGTAGTACGCTCCAAATCTAACCCCGTAATACCCTAGGACGGTCAAACTAAAATAGCACAAAATTTGACAAAAAGTAACACAACATTATTACACACATAAATTAGCCGATAAGAGATGATTCTAATATAATTAAAATTTTCAAATTTGAGCACGAAAAATATGTTTTGTCAAAAGTATGGTAGGAGAATTTGAAATCTTTATATCTTAACTATTTTAAGCTCGGATTAGCTAATTTTAGAGTGGCTATCTAGATGTAATGTGATAAACCTCTGTTTTGATATGTAATACCTTTTCCTGATCGTGAATTTAGTTGCTCCATAAAAAATCATGGGCTCTCAATCCCTTCGAGTCTCCTGAAAGCAAGAAAGTCAAAAAAATCAATTCAATTCTGAACTTTGTCACTCCCGGCCTAACCTTATTTGCTGTTTCTCTGCTGTTCGGATTTGGTGTAGTTAAACAACTAAAACAAAAAATGAGGTGGGTAGAATGACAACAGACCGTTCTTCATTTCTCAAAAGTTGGTTGGGTCAATTCTCACGTCTTGCGAAAATAGAAAACTTTGTTTGGGAGGAAAATAAAGTCTAATGCCGTCTAAAGCCTCAGGGTTTAAACCAAATCGCATAAATTTTTCCGACAAAAAAAACAACTGAATTGCATTGCAGGAGCATCAAAGGTTGGCAGAAAAATGCCACTGCGGCTTTCTTGGAGGAGCTGCATATCAAAATTGGGAAGCCTAATGATTTCGACTGATGATGAACTAGCTTTGATGTTGCTACTTCAGTTTCATTTGAACAAGTGAAGATGTTCGCCATATTGCATGTGTTAGGAGAGATTGGGAGACGGAGTGGACACGATACACATGGTTCTTTCAAAAGATCTATATATTCACCAAAGCAAGACCATCTCACTATGTGTAGCCAATAAGTCATAACATATCCGCCTAGGAGACAACCCTAATAAGTCATACAATAGAAAAAATACGGCTCTAATCCAGATGTCTGAATTCTAATTAACAAAGCTTGCATAGAGTATGATTTTCTCTTATTGGTACAAGAATCTTCTTTTCTTTATTTTCTGCTGATAATTACACTCTGGCCCACATCAAAACTTCTTTAATTTTATCCCCTAACCACATTGGAATGTCGATTATTGTATAATTGCATGCCATTTAATAGAACCAATCGTGTCATTTAATCATACCAGTTCGTGCCTTAAAACATGTCATTTAATCGTAATTGGATCTGTCTTTTTACAAATTGATAAAATATCCCAAAGTTTAAATTACCCAAAAAAACTATTTCATAACAGCGAACAAATAAATAAATCTGCCTTTTCATTAAAATAAAAAATGCAACAAATCATTCATCGCCCATCATATCACCACCCACCCAAGCAATCAATAATTCGTAATTATTAAAAAACAGCAATCAATGAGTGACCCATAAAATATTAAAAAAAGAAAAAGAAGTAGAGATATTAATAGAAAACATGGGGATAGGCGAAAAAAAAAAATGCCTTTTTAGGGAAAGGAAAATTCGTATTAAATGAATGTCATGTGACATGCGGCTTGTCCACTAAAATCCGAAAATGCCCCTAGGGACACGCGGATAGCCACCACCATTGGATTTGGGGTCGGGCCTTTTTAAATGAATCGGATGGCTTAGATTTGTTACCGCGTGGCACGGATTGGGCCTATTATTGCCCGCACCAAATCAGGCCCCCTTTGCAAAACTATACAAAATTTTGTTTCTGAAAAAAATAAGACTCAACGCCGTCTAAAATATCGGGTATATGACCGGTCTAAATTTTTTCAAAAAAAAATCCAAAACCACCAAGGCACATCTGAGAGTGACACGTCAAGCCCTCCCAATCCCTAAATCCCCAAACAAACAAACAAAAGCCCAATTCCCCCTTAAAAAAAAAATTCTCCCACACTCCAAGCAAGAACAGGTCAAAAAATCCTCAACTACACTCCAAAAAACACAATTTCTTTAAATTAAAAGAACACAAAAAGAAAAAGGCAAGTCCAAGCGCAAGGGGGGCATCCTTGTAAATATTCCATTTCCCAGGGGTGGCCTTGTAATAAAAATCCCAACTTTCCCCCTCGTTTTCACCTAGCTCCCGCCCGAGCTCCCCACAAAAAATTCGTCTTCTAAGCTTCTTCCTAAACGAAAAAAAAGAAAGAAAAAAAAAACCCTACCAAGTACAAAGAGGAGCACTTGAAAAGGCGGCAGCTTTTTGTAGCTGGGGTGGACTTCTCGACGGCGTCGTTTCTGGGTATATTGGTCTTTTCTTTTTTAAATTATGTATTGGTGTTTGTTCTTTGTTTTGGTCAAAAGGGTTTCTATTTGGTTTAAGGGTAAGTGAAGTTTCCAAGTTAACTTGGTCCAGTATGGGTTAATTTCAGCTTCTTTATTGGTTTTTTTTAACATTTTTATTTATTTGTTTATGTTGGGTTTTCTTTGAATTATTAGTTTTAAAGTGCGCGTCCTTGTTCTTGTTTGAGTTTAAAGCTTGGTCTTTTCAAAGTCAAAGCTCGGGTTTGTTGTGCATGAGTTCGAATAGGGTAATTGAGGCTCATTTTGGCTAGGGTGTGATGTGGGTTTTTGTAATCTTTTCGTTTCGTTGCATTTGTGCCCAAAAGTTTTAAGTTTTCGGTTCCTTGTGCGCGAGTTCCAGTAGAGTAATTGAGGCGGATTCCGCTTATGTTTGTTCCAGTTGTTTGATTTACTGCATTGCGTTTTGATTGTATGCTTGTTTTTCTGTAGCGAATGGGTAGTCAAGAGGTCTTGGAGCATGCAATAGGCATGGACATGCTCACTGGCTTGTGCAATGGCCATGGGACGGAGCATTCTTGTAACGTTGGGGAGAGTGAGAATTTTGGTGAGCTCCTTAACGATTTCGACTCGTACTGGGAAGACATCAATGATCGTCTGACCATTTCAAGAATGGTGAGTGACTCGATCATAAAGGGGATGGTATCTGCCATTGAGCAAGAGGCAGCCGAGATGATCGCGCAGAAGGAGTTGGAGCTGGATAAAGTAAAGGAAACACTCCAGCCTTGTCATATGTGTGCCGTTGGCAATGAATCTTCTACCTTTTCTTTAACTTCCCTGGTGCAGAGAGTTAGGAAACATGACCATTCTTTTGAATCCTCAAATGTTTTGCATGAAACAAAGTGTGAATCGTTCGAGAATCTTAAGATTATGGCAGCAGAGCAATTTAAAAAGCTTAAGAAAGAAATTGAGAAGATCAAAGGACAAGTTCCTTTGGGGAGGAAAAGTTCAGATTCAGAGTTGTTGGGGTTAAGTGGTATTCTGGAGGACCATCCTAAAAGATGGACTGATGTTGACGGAACACTTGAAGGTCTTAAAAGTACCGTGGAGTCTATCTGTCAGGAAGCAGAAGATGCTGTTCTTTTGTCCAAATCATCACACTTCTCGTGGCAGCAGGAGAAGCAGTTTCAAAATGAAATAGAAGAAACAGTGATAAAGAATTGTGTTTGGGGTGCACAGGATGGGTTTGACAATGAATTACAGGCGCAGAATGCAACATGCCTCGACAGGATTAAGGAGATTTCATGTTTGCGGAAAGATTTGGAATCCATGTCCAAGTCCTTGTTCAGTCGTGAAAATGGGCATTTGATCTCTCTTGGGTCTTTGGAGCACCGAAAGGATTCGAGTAATCATGTTGCATCAACAACCTCACCGTTGGAGGAAAATGGTAAGCATGAACCTTCTAATGTTACCATGCCAGAAAACATGGATCTTAGTCAACTTAAACACTTACCGAAGGATGAATTGGGAGTTTATCTTATGGGCGAGATGATGAAAATGAAGAGATACTTTGAGCAAAAGGTGCATGAGAAGACGGAAGAGATATTTAGCCTTAAGAGGGATTACTTGAAGGAAAGAGGACCTTCATTAACAGTGAGGGAGTTTGACAATCTGAAGAGAAGAATACCATATGTTATTCAAAAGCTGGATGAAATTCTTGTTGAAAGTCAGAAATGGCCGGCATTCAGTCAGAGCATGTTGAGCTTTAACTATACGAGTGACAAGTTGAATTCCCTTATTTCAGAAAATTGTCAACCAAGACAGTTGCTAGCTGATAAGAAAAGAGAAGTTATGTGTCTCTCATCCCAAGTTTCAGATGCTTCAGACAATTTGTCCAAACATTTTTCGTCCGAGTCGAAGCTGCTAAGAATGGATAGGAATCTTAAACGGGAAAACCAAGATGTACACGTTGAAAGTTTAATGAGTGGAGATCTGTTCAAATTCCTAGTTGGAGAAGCAATCAGCCAATTAAAATGCTATAAACAAGATTCACTTTTGGAGCATGATACTGTCCAGGAATCCATCATTGCACAAGGGCTCTGTGAGGTTATGTGGAGAGGAGCTATGAAGGATGCCGAAGAGGAACTTTGCAAGTGGCTGTCAGGTTATCAACATGAAAATGAAGAACTTAGATTGTCCCTGGAGACGGAAGTGTTGGAAAAAGAGAAAACTCTTGAGTTGATTGTTGCCGAGAAAGAGAAAATGGAGCAAGAAATATGCACATTGATGGCGACCATCAATGAAAAGGACATGTTGGTGCAGGAAGCAACAAATGCTTTGAATGAAGAGAGAGTGAATCTTGAGGCAGCTTCGGTTGAACTCTGTAAGTTGAGGTCTCAAACAAGCGAGCAGGGAAGGATGCTATTAAGAATTGAAGAAAACTGTCAGATTGTTGAAAGTAAATTAGTTGAAGCGTTGCGGGAAAATGAGGTGCGCAAAGGTGAGACCTGTCAATTGAGAGAAAGGCTTGATTGTGCAATGAAAGAGCTACACGAGGCTGCTCAAGATAAAGGAAAATTTCTTGCGGAGATCAAAGAAACGAGCCGTACTTCATCATTTTATGAACAAAGAGATAGGGAGTGCAAGAAGCAGCTTAATTCAATTAATTTAGTTGTTGGAAAATTAGCTGGCCAAATTTCTGATTTTGAATGCATGGCAGAAAAAGCTATCAGAAGGAATTGTTCAAGGTACTAAGTGTCTTCTTTGCTTGAAAAACATTTAAGTTTGATCATACCTCATTTAGATTTTATCTTCTTGTTCAGCCTGCTTGTTACTACTGGCTGCGGAGACCCTTGGAATTTTCTTTTGCCCGGCCTTCGGATGATTTTTGTTTCTAATTTAAACCTTCACCATAAAAGGTATTTTTGCAAGATAAGGTGGGGACTCTGAGCATCTTGTAGTTCTCCTGAAAGTATAAAGTAGGAGCCAACAAATAAGCATTTTGATAATTTCTCCGAGATTTTAAGTCGAAGCATAAACAATTTCTTCAGCAAGTTGCATGAGCATAACTGCTTTTGGATCGTTTACATGCTAATTATGTGTTACAAGTTTCAGTTTTGTTCTTTCGGACCTTGAAGCCTCATCCGTCTTGCTTTTTCCTCAGGAGATACTTGTTTCGAGTTTTCTGACGACATTCTCTTCAACTGTGCTCTTTTGATCTTTTTTCTAGAGTGGAAAATCTTGGTTCTCAGATGAGTTCGCTTGGAGCTGACGCTAATAATCTGAGAAAAACAGGCTCCGTGTATAAGCTGAAACTTGAAAAGAAGAGGTCTGACCTTCAGAAGGCTGAAGCTGAGGTACAACATTTAAGTGATAGTCCTGCATATTTCTACGAGTTTCTAAAGTTATTTTAGTGAACTGTTGATCTTTGATTAGAAGTTTCTTACACTGTCAAGCTAAACATGTTTGTCTTTTTCTTTCACATTCCAGGTTGATCTTTTGGGTGATGAAGTAGATACTCTTTTGAGTCTCCTCGAAAAGATATACATTGCTCTAGATCACTATTCTCCTATACTTCGGCATTATCCTGGGGTAAGACGCTTCTCTCGTTTTATTCGTGTACCTCAAAATACTTTTTCGTACCACCAAATGCTGCATACAAGTTAACATTTCGGCGAAGAATTAATACTTTGCCTATCTACTTATTTCTTTTCGCTTGAAGTTTTGACAGTCTGCCATTTAATGGCAGATAATTGAAATTCTCAAGCTCGTCAGAAGAGAACTGAGCGGGGAAGCTATTAAAGTGGTTGGCCATCCTCGTTGACGAGGTACTCTTACTGTTTTAGCAAGCATGATGAATCCTGAACTATTGATTGCACAAGACTGAAAGGTGTTGAATTGTAGGAATGTGATTTCATTAACTAATGGTCAGTTGATTCTGAAGAGGGCATCAGCTATAACCAGTTCAACCCTGCAATAGCATTGTGGCTGAAGACGCACCTAGTCGGCTAAAATGACGACGTCAGCATTCCTTGTTTCCCGCGTTCCCTTTCGTGCAAACAGGGTTAAAATGAATTAGAATGGGAATGCCAATTACAGCTGATAGGCACAACTTTCATGTATAGCAGGGGCTTAATCGGACCCGGGTTTCGAATCTCAAGACCAACTTCATTAGTTGTACATGCTTTTGCATGTTGTGCAGAGTAAAATTTGTCATTCCCAGGGAAATTAGGTCAGGTTTTGGAGCAATACAAGCGTATATTTACAGGGGAGAGCAGAAAGCAGCTTAGTTGTTTGTTGGTAGCTTTTTCTTTTCCAGTAGGAGTCTACTAGCCTGTGATGTACAGTTGTTAACCCTGGCAATTTGGCATCAAATTGTTTATTTTATTTATCTCATACTGGCTTTGTTCTTCGAATATAACTTTAAGCTAAGCAAAGCCAATCATGTTTAGCATTGGTGATTAGAGTTTCCATCTGGGTTCTCACTGTTGATGCAACTTTTATTTTGATTCTATCTTGAAAGAAAAGGGCCTAGCGACCACTCGATATGACCACGGAGATCAGCTTTTGCTAAAACACGAGCAGTATTCCGAAAACTCGCCTCGGATAATGACACATTCACTGCACAAATTATGAGCTAATCAGGAACTGATTACAGATGGAATACAAACAATGCATCGAGGGAGGACGACCTTTTCTTTCTGCTTTTGTATAATTTTGGGAAGAATCAAGCGTCCTCTAGTAATAAAAACAGAATGTAAGGAGCAGAAATGCACAAGCTCTGACTATTTAGGTACTATTCTTGAAGACAGTACAGTTGAACACACAAGCTCACTCCTATCAGCTATGACGCTTCTCTTTCTCATGAAAAATATTACTTTATGCGAAAATTGAGATCGAAATTTTGCATTAATATTTTCTAAAAAAATATTAGTTATTATGATAAAGAGGTTATTAAATTTTTACACTGGTCCCGACTCGGGATCGAGACTTTTTTATCAATTTAGAGAGGTTATATTTTAGAGAAAATCATTTTACAGAGATTTTACTGTATTATAATTATTTAATTAAATTAGATTTAATTAAATAGTTAAAATATAGTAAACTAATTAAGTGTTGAACATATTGTCTGGGTAGAAAATATTGCTTGGGACTCGAGGCCCAAAGGGAAAATGTTGAAGCCAAGGACTTACTGTCTTGGTGGCCATGTAAGCCAAGCCAAGGGCTACTGTCTTGGTGGCCATGTAAGCCAAGCCAAGGGCTAGTGTGTATATATATATATATATATATATATATGGGTTGCTAGGGTTAATTAGGTTAATGTTTATTAACCTAGAAACACATTATTTTTTATAAGAATTCTCTTAGCGAATTCTCGAAAATTTCAAATGTCAAGGAATTCGTAGACGAGGACTACGTGTATACCATACTTGAGGATTCGATCCATACTTGAGGATTCGATCTACAATGCACTGTAAGAATTCTCTAACGATGTTGTTATCCTGATTTTATGTTATACTGCCATGATCAGATTCGGTGTTGTTGAAAATTTTTAACGTCCGTCCGCTGCTACGAACCCAAAGTTCGTGTTTATAAAATCCAACAAATTGAATTTTGTAAGATGTCAAATTAAAAAATTTGCGAAGTTCTAATGACCATCATTTGATTATATCACTTTCTTTGTGATCAAGAAACTTGCTAAGATCGTGGTTGGAATGGTGCCAAGATGGGACGCAGGTAACTCCTTTGTAGACTCAGAACTAGGAAAGAATGAGATGGATACCACCCGCAATTCCAGAGGTAATAGTTAACACTTACGTTTGCATAATTTAAATTTCAAACTTCGAATAAAATTCATCACCAATTAATCTATAAGCTCGGTAGTAGACTTGGTATTAAATTGGGTCATACCAGCACGAGAAAATATTAAATTACACTTCAAGTCCCTGGTTAATGGGTTATGGAAATTGTCACAATATTAACAAGATCACTCAAGTTGAACAAGTAGGCATTCCAATAGGAGGAGCCCGAATGGTTGTAGCAGCAGTTTTCCCATTCCTTACAATTAAAATCGTCAGCATTCCCCAGATAGCGTGCTTGCTTGTCGATGTGACAATGGATGAACCATGCACCTGCAAAATTTAAATCATAGTCAAATCGACCAACCATATCACTCGACATAATCCTTCTATGTACTTTGTTATGCATCTATGTCTGCTTTACTGAAAGACCTCTAGGCCGTTCCTTACAGAGATTATTGTCGGTTGCCGGTTATTCTTCCACTTTCTGGTTGTGGGGGAAGAACTTAGTTATGATATGCTCATAACTGGCATAGCTCGACGTGGCAAGTCGAACCTTAACCCACTTGTTCCAAAGGTGAAGATAATCGGGGACTATCTTATTTGGAACATTTCTTGCTCTCTAACGGCATGTCTTGATCATAACCGTCTAGAGGGCTTCCATGTAGGACGAATGCCTTAGCCTTTTCTTCGACTGGGACTCCTTTCGATGCCTCCTCCCTCCAGTGTCTCGAGTTCTAGCTTCAGGATCTTTTTCCTGGCTAGCAGGGTGTTCATCTCTTCTTCGTAGTAGCTAGTTCCTGCCATATTAGCACAACAAGGAATACGACTCTAAGATTGATAAATCATCCTAAGGAATACGAATCTTTTGAGTTTAAGGAGAACATGAGGCTGAAGCTCTATTCTTCCTTCAACTGTGGTTGCTCGTAAAAAGTCAATTTTGTCTTTTGTTTAAGACAGCTTTCTTTTTAGAGAGAACTATACCTGACTCTCGAAGCAACTTTCATTTTAGAATCTCTCATTGGGGCTCAATGTGAGAGACCAATTGCTCTAGTTTCCATGGTAACATAGGCGTAAGTAATATCTCGAAAGAGATTTCGATCAAATTATCGCCTAATATGATCTTATTACCCGAGATTGTCATTGGTTGTTGGGCACTTTGGGAAACCTAAAAATTGTTGCCAATGATGACATCATATATCATAGCATTGTGTTGCCAGAAATCTGGCTGATAGAATTTTTGGCCTAACCTAAATTCTACTACCTTTTGTGCGAATTTGGCTAGACGATTGGTCTGCCGCGTACATAATAAGCTTCTTTGCCGGACCATCTAGCCAATATTCAGGAGGAAATGTTTCTTCCTTGGCTAAGCACAATGTGCAACCAGTATCAAACAGACTGGTGACGGTATAAGGTTCATGTCCATTGAAGTGGAATTCAGTAGGGATATACTGAACCGACTTTTGAACAATTAAAGCTTCATCTGGTATTTGAATTTCCTCAACCAGATCTTCAATATGAACTTGGTCAGTCTCGTTGGCTGACTCAATTATCTTCTGTCATCGACTTTTTCTCGTGGTTCAGAGTATTCCGAAAGGAAATCACTGATATTCCACGGTGCTCATTGATGTTAAAGGTGCTACAACCTTTAATTGTTTTGCTTTCTTCTTGAATTGATGCTGTTTTCTCTCAGCAATTGCTAGCTCAAGCTTGGCCAATTTCAAGTCGTAAATTAAGCATTTCGGTGGTTTCTCCTTGTGAAGAAGATTCAACCGCAGATGTACGACATTCTTCGACCGAAGGTCTAGGAATTACATTTATGTAGGCACGAATCCTTGCTTGATTAAGCATCTCTTGTGGAGATAAGGATTTTACCCATGTATAGCCCCAAAGGCTTGGGCTTGCCATCATCTTGAACTCATCTAGCCATCGTAAAATGATGAGATCAGATGCGTTCGGGGCGTCTTCATATCGGAAGTTACTCGTCCGATTCAGACTCATCGAATTCACAGCTAGTGTATTCTCGGAAGATTCATCGTAACTCGTAGATACTGTCAAAGTCAGTTTGTTCTAGTTCATCAATATTGATGAAATTACAATCTTCTATTGCAATAGCTTTGACTTGTTCAGCTTTTTTGGGGACATTTGTTGGCATAATGGCCAATTTGTTGACACCCAAAACATCTAACTTTGTTAGACTGCTTCTTCTTAAATCTAGATTGTTTTCTAACAAATCCAGGTTTGTGATGAGATTTCTTCCATCTCTTAAACCTAGGTTTGAAACGTTTTATGTATCGTTTCCTACAAGGGGTCAACATGTTTTGCTGCTAATCTTTCTCCTAAGGACCCTAAGTTGTAATTCTTGTGGTCTATTCCTAGATTGGTTGATCGCATTTTGACTTCGAGACCTGAAATGGTCTTTGTCATCAAATGGCTCATAGTTGTAGCTTTTATACCTTCTCTTAGGGGCTTTATCTCCTCTATAGGTTAAAGCTTGCAACTCATGTTCTTCTGCTTGTTCGCAACTAGATTTTTCTTCTAGTCCAAGCACTTCTAATGACTCGGTTATCTGATTAATCGAATAACCGTAATCATCAGGAAATATTCTAGGACGTTGTTAACTAGGCAATACTGCTGTGGTAACTTCTGACTTGGATAATCACATTCATTCCCTTCTTTTTCAAGAAGGGATCTTGTGATTCTTAAGTCCTGTCCTATCGGAAATATCGAGCTCTTTGAACCTCTGTTCAAGACTCATTTTCCGAATCTTCCCTAATTACAGTGGAGAATTTCATTTCGTTAAACCTCCTAGAGGTTCCTACCTTACTTGTACTAGGTTTTTGTGACCTAATGCTAAAGGTATCTCTTGTGTTGAGCTTCTAATCTACAGTGTTAGATTCTCCTACTCTCACTACCTTCTTGTCTTTTTGGAATCCAAAATCGACATCCCAAGACAAGGCTTCAACTGGGATCGGCTGTGGAACACTCTTGATGTCCGTTCCACTTGATTTTATAACAATGGTTCGTCCTTCTCTGAGGTTCTCATTGTTATATTCCGAATCCTTTTTGCGATAGGCGTGTGGAACGTCTATCCAAGACATGTATACCTTGGTACTAACAGAAATTGATTTTGATCCTTCACGAAGATCACTTCCCGGTTGAACATTGATGACGAAAGCTTGGTCAAGGTTTTTCTCTGCAGCTGAGAGCAAATAATTGAGATACATCTCGGTATATGTTATGAACCAGATTGCTACGTAAGTTGTAGCGGTCCGCGGTGGGATTTCGAAGTTTCGAACCTCGTCATCCTCGCGCCGTATTGATAGATAACAGAAAGATAAATTAAAGGAAGACTTGTTGTATTATTATTCGATAATCAAATCCTAGGATGCCAAGGCATTATATAGTCATTAGCTAACAAAATAAATAGGAAGTATGAGACGAACACTAACCTATTAGAGGTAAACTTCTAATTGACTGGAGCAACTAAATAGAAAATAACTAAATAAGAAATACTAATTAGAAATCACGGAATAAGGAATACTACTAACTAACGAAGTCCCGGAAGCATCCTAACACATAACAGTATATATAGCTCCAGTGTACATATTGGATGACCATAGTCCTAAGATTGATTTCTCAATGTCTATGATCCTTTGGTCTCTAATGGATATCTTAATGGGGATATCAACTCGCGCATTTCCTAGCCATTTGACCAGAATTTGGATTGCCGCGATGTGGAAATATCCTTTATCCGTACAAAACGCACTCACACGACAAGGCCACGCCATTATTATTAAAGTGGCGTACTCCTAAAGGTGGGAATCTCTTTTCCCAAAGGTTGACACCACAATTTTTTGTTAGCTCTTTGTTTCACTTTCACAAGCATGATTTTGCATGGTAATAGTGCAACAAAAGAGAAGAGAGAGGGTCTTGTCGTCATTTCCGCACTAAGATGTATAACATGCCGAAAGATGATATATTAATGTATGCATGCTTCAATCTTTGCAAAGTCAACCCTATTTTGTTCTATTAATACAGCCCCCGACTTGCCAACTGTTGAGAAATAAGATCGAAACGAGTAAAACACGAGACACAAGAATTACGTGGAAACCCCAAGACGGGGAGAAAACCACGGGCAAAGGAGAGTCGTCCACTATGTGAGTCCAATCGGTTACAAGGCCTCCGTGAGGGTTCTCTCTACCTCACAACTCTCAACTAGTACGAATAAGACCTAGGCATAGGCCGTATATATATAGGAGACTAGTACTCTATTCTGATCAGGAAATAAAGCCCTACTCTAATTAGGAATTTGGAACAATCCCTAACAAATCTCCACCTTGGACCAAATTCTATGACTCCATCTTCAACGTTTCTCCATCTTCACCATCAGCCCCTAAGGGCAATCAGCATCAAGCATGAACACCGACCAAGTCCAAGCAATGCTCGAACTTAGTACCAGAAAGCGGCTTCGTCAACATGTCTGCAGGGTTGTCCTTGGTACCCACCTTGCTCACAACAATGTCACCTTGAGCAACATGCTCCCGAATGAAGTGGTACCTCACATTAATGTGCTTTGTCCTCTCATGATACATAGCATCCCTCGTGAGATGGATAGCACTTTGACTATCACAGTACACTGTACTGACCTGCAGCTTCTCACAGATTTCACTGAAGAAACCTTTCAACCAGATAGCCTCCTTCACACCTTCAGTTATAGCCATGTACTCCGCCTCAGTGGTAGACAACGCCACTGTGGCCTGTAGACAAGCTCTCCAACTGATAGCACATCCTCCAAGAGTGAAGACATATCCAGATAAGGATCTGAACTTATCAAGATCTCCAGCATAATCTGAATCTACGAAACCAACAACTCCATCACTGGTGCGTCCAAACTGTAGACACACGCCCTTGGTACCCTTCAAGTACCTCATAATCCACTCCACTGCTCTCCAATGACCTTCTCCAGGATTTGCCATAAACCTGCTAACGACACTCACAGCATAGGCCAAATCCGGGCGTGTGCAAACCATAGCATACATCAGAGAACCAACAGCATTGGAGTATGGAACACCAGACATGTAATCAACCTCAGCAGCTGACTGTGGAGATAAGGCAGACGAAAGCTGAAAATGTGTACCAAGAGGAGTACTCACAGGATTACCAGTCACATCAAACCTGTCAAGTACCTTTTCAATGTAACTCTCCTGGCTCAGAAATAATTTCCTTGCTCCTCTATCTCTGGCAATCTCCATACCAAGAATCTTCTTAGCAGGACCCAAATCTTTCATCTCAAACTCGCAACTCAACAGAGCTTTGAGCTTCCTCACCTCTCCTTTGTCACTTGCAGCAATTAACATGTCATCCACATACAGGAGCAAATACACTTGGGAACTGTCGCGTAGCCTTTTCAGGTAAACACAACTATCATACTTGCTCCTCTCATAACCATGAGAAATCATAAAGGAATCAAACCTTTTATACCACTGCCTCGGAGACTGCTTAAGGCCATACAGGGACTTCTTCAACAAGCACACATGGTCTTCTTTGCCTTCAACATGAAAACCCTCAGGCTGTGCCATATAAATCCGCTCCTCAAGCTCTCCATTCAAGAAAGCTGTCTTCACATCAAGCTGTTCAAGCTCCAAATCCTGCATAGCAACAATACCAAGAAGAGAACGAATCGAGGTATGCTTCACAACTGGTGAAAACACCTCATTAAAGTCCACACCAGGAATCTGACTATATCCTCTAGCCACTAGCCTAGCCTTGTATCTAGGCTCTTCAACTCCAGGTATACCATCCTTCTTCTTGAATACCCACTTGCAACTGACAACCTTCTTATCCTTAGGCAGCTTAGTAATCTCCCAAGTCTTGTTCTTGTGAAGAGATTCAATCTCTTCCTCCATAGCAACCAACCATCTAGCAGAGTCTTTCGACTTCACAGCATCTGAGTAACTAGACGGTTCTTCACAGCTATCAACTTCTTCTGCCACATTCAGGGCAAAAGCAACAATATCAGCCTCACCCAACTTCTGTGGAGGCCTGATAATTCTTCTGGGCCTGTCTCTAGCAATAGAATACGGTGGCTCCCTCTCAACTGTGCCAACATTCTCAGCTTCATCAGACAACCCACCATGAGTAGGACCATGGCAATCAACATCACGGAAGGAACTAGCTTCTGGATCATCATCAAACTCCACCTGCACTTTTGACTTTTGCAAGTCCACACTTGGAGCACTCGGAACACCAGGTGAAGAAATATCCTCCCTCTTACTCAGCATGTCTGTCTCTTTGAAAATAACATTCCTACTCAACAAGACCTTAGACAGCTCGGGACACCACAACTTGTATCCCTTCACTCCAGAAGCATAGCCAAGGAAGATACATTTCACAGATCTTGGCTCTAACTTGCCATTATTCACATGAGCATAGGCAGGGCACCCAAATATCTTCAAATCAGCATAATTAGGAGGATTTCCAGACCACAATTCTTCAGGTACCTTGCCATCAAGTGATGCATGAGGTGAACGATTGACAAGGTGACAGGCAGTGGAAGCAGCTTCAGCCCAAAACGACTTAGGCAAACCAGCATTTGACAGCATACAACGAACTTTCTCCAACAATGTTCTGTTCATTCTTTCAGCGACTCCATTCTGTTGAGGTGTACCAGGGATTGTCTTATGCCTGACAATACCCTCATTCTTGCAGAACTCATCAAACCAACTAGAGCAAAACTCCAATCCATTGTCTGTGCGGAGATGCTTGACATCTCTCCCAGTCTGCTTCTCAATCATAGTCTTCCACTGCTTGAAAGTGACAAAGACATGATCCTTGCTCTTCAAGAAGAACGCCCACACCTTCCTCGAATAATCATCAATGATAGTCAGCATATACTTGGAACCATTCTTTGTTGCAACTTGAGACGGTCCCCAAAGATCAGAATGAACATAGTCAAGTTTTCCCTTTGTAGTGTGCACACCTTTCTGAAAACTGACTTTCTTCTGCTTGCCAAACACACAGTGCTCACAAAATTCCAGCTTCCCAATACCCTGTCCACATAATAATCCTCTCCTATTCAGCTCGGTCATGCCTTTCTCACTCATGTGACCAAGTCGCATATGCCACAATGAGGTATTCTCAGAATCTGTCAACAAGCCAGATGCAGCAGCAGCAGTCCCTGTAACTGTAGAACCCTGCAAAACATACAGATTTCCAACCTCCTTTTTGGCTTTCATATGCACTAATGAGTTCTTACTCACACGAAGAACTCCACCTTCTCCGGTATACTTGTACCCCAATGTATCAAGAGTACTCAACGAAATCAAGTTCCGCTTCAAATCAGGGATATGCCTCACATTCGTCAAGGTTCGAATGACACCATCATGCATCTTGATCTTCACTGTGCCAATACCAACAACCTTGCAGACAAAATTATTTCCCATGAGAACATTACCCTCCGCACGTTCATATGTTGAAAACCAGTCCCGGATAGGACACATATGAAACGTACAAGCAGAATCAAGGACCCAGGCAGCATCAACTTTAGACTTCCCATCAATCACAGACAAAAGGTCTCCATCAGATTCTTCTTTCTGAGTGGTGGTGGCAACACTAGCACTGCCGCTATCAGAACTTTCTCCTTTCGGAGCACTGGACTTTTCGCCCTTCTTCTTGTTCTTCAACTCCGGACAGAACCATTTAATATGCCCAACCTTATGACAATTGAAACAAGTCTTATCCTTGTGCCTTGACCTTGATTTGCTTCTGCTCTTCTTCCTCGAACCAGACTTAGCATTCCTCTCTTCAGATCTCCCTCTCATAACCAAGCCAGTCCCTTGGCTATTTTCAGAGGAACTCACAGTGTGCTTATCAATTCTCTCTTTCTCCAAGAGCGAATCATGAACATTATCCCAACTCAGAGTATCATGGCTGAACAACAGAGTATCTCTGAATTGCTGATAAGAAGCAGGCAACGAGCACAATAACAATAAAGCAAGATCTTCATCATCATACTTCACATCCAGAGTTCTAAGATCAGCCATTATATCCTTAAATTCATTAAGGTGGTCATGAACAGACTTATCTTCTTGCATCCGGATAGAAAACAGTCGTTGCTTCAAGCACAGTTTGTTGGTCAAACTCTTGGGCATGCACAACTTTTCAAGCTTTGCCCATAATGAGGAAGCGGTTGTCTCCTTCAACACGTCCCGCAAAATATCATCTGACAGATGCAACTGGATCTGACTCACAGCCTTACGGTTCTTTGACGCTTTCATCGCAGCATCCCAACTCGTAGGCATTAACTTCTCATCAAGTAGAGTCTCATCTAGCTCTAAATGTGTCAGAATAGCGCGCATCTTGACCTGCCACAAGGAAAAATTAGTTTTCCTCGTCAACTGAGGAATCTCGTACTTCATCGAAGTCATCCTGAAACCACTCGAACCAAGAAATCCGCTCAAAACAGGTTAGAAAACCAAAATCAGCCAAATCAGTTGACTTTCGGTCAACCAGTCAAACCGTTGACCAAGTCAACTCGAAAAATTAGGGTTTTTCAACCCCCAATCCTCCAAGGCGGCGGCTGGGCGGCGACCACCGCGGCTGGGCGGCGACGGCTCGGCCTCGGTCGGCGCGAGCTTGCTCGCGCCGGCGAGTGGGCACGGCGGCGGCGGTGCTAGGCGGCGGCGGAGAGACGCGGAGTTCACCTCTCTTTCTCTCTCCCCGTATCTCTCTCTCTCCTCGTGACTTTCTCTCTCCCCGAGCTCTCCCTCCTCCCCGAACGGCGACGACGAGGCTCAGCGACGGGTGGGTCGATCCTTGGCGGCGCGGGGATGGGCGGCGCGGCTCTCCTTCCTCGCGTTTTCTCTTTCTCTCTCGTCGGTCCTCTCTCTCTCCTTGCCTTTCTTCCTCGGGTTCTCCTCTCTCTGCGACGCCGCGGCTCGACTTCTCAAGGAGCTGCGACGGCGAGCACGGGGCGACGGGACGCGGGCGGCGGGCCGAACTCGGGGCTGCGCGGTCGGCGGCTGGCGGCTCCAAGGGTTTCGAAACCCTAAATCCCAATTTCCCCCGAAATCGGTTACCGTTCACGCGGTTACTGTTCACGCGATTTTTTTTTCTTCCAAAACTCGTATACTCGAAACTCAGATCCGGCTCTGATACCAATTGTTGAGAAATAAGATCGAAACGAGTAAAACACGAGACACAAGAATTACGTGGAAACCCCAAGACGGGGAGAAAACCACGGGCAAAGGAGAGTCGTCCACTATGTGAGTCCAATCGGTTACAAGGCCTCCGTGAGGGTTCTCTCTACCTCACAACTCTCAACTAGTACGAATAAGACCTAGGCATAGGCCGTATATATATAGGAGACTAGTACTCTATTCTGATCAGGAAATAGAGCCCTACTCTAATTAGGAATTTGGAACAATCCCTAACACCAACTTCTCCTGAAAACTTGTCCTTTGAGGTTGTATGTTTTGGCTTTAGCAAGCTTGTGTTGGGATTTTCTTTGAATTATTAGTTTCAAAGAGTGCGTGTGCTTGTTCTTATTAAGGGACAAAGAGAAAGGGAAAGAGGAGAGAGAGATGGGTACGAAGAAGAAGAAGAAGCAAGTGGAGGAAGAGAAGGACGGGGAGTACGAGAGCGTCTTCGATTTCTACTTCAAGAGGATAGGGAAACCCATCCCTATCCTCCCCACCGACCACCACTTCCCCGTCCACTCCCTCCCTTCCCAGCCCCTCGCCCTCTCCCTTCCCCGCCGCCTCCTCTTCCTCGCCCACGCCTCTTCCGGTAACTTAAATTCCCCCCACTTTCTCCTAATGAGTATCCCTGACGACGTCATCTATCTACTTACGATGCTGCTCTCTCCTCTTCTTTTGCCAGGATTCTGCGTGGCCAGGACCAAGGATGTTATGGATGCCACGCCCGGCGCAAGTGTGCGGAACGTGTGCCTCGCGGACGTCGGTGTGGCCTCTGGAGTCCGGATCCTGTCAGTTTCTCACGACGGCTCCACCTTGGCTGCCGCTTCCTTCTCCCACCTCGTCCATTTCTACTCCATCCCTTCGCTTCTCGATAAGGTTTTCTTCTCCCTCCCATATCTTTATTTCTAGCTATTATTAGCTTAGTCGTGCTTGCTCTTATCGTGTCCATTTTTGTTGCAGGACGAAACACCATCCTTCTCGTGTTCGGTAGGCCCTGCAACTACCATCAAGGACCTGCAGTGGCGCAAGGCGACATCACATTTGTCTTTCCTCCTCCTTTCTCATCAAGGGAAACTGCACCACGGTGTTGTCGATGCTCCTCTCCAGGATGTCTCAGACAATGTCGATGCCGGTATTTCGAAATGCCCACTTGCACATTAGCGTATGAACTTATGTCAGTAATGTCCTTAGGTCTCGTGCTAGTCTGTCACTCACTATTTACTGCTAATCAACATGTTCTTCTCTGGAATTTTTTAGTTGATGTTGTCGGTAATGGTAGCATTAACTTTGAAATTCTTTTGGCGCTTCCATCATGACGCAACCAGTTTATGTGACATACTAACTTGCAAATGCACTTTCCCATAGTTGAGTGGAGTCCAAAAGGGAATTATGTTGCTCTGGCGAAGGAAGGCAATATCAACATTTTATCTTCAGACTTTAGAGAGAAGTTGTCAATATCTCCTCCTCCTTTTAAACCATGGATTGGCGATTCTGATGGTAGCTGCATTGTGAAAGGTAACACTATATGTCAGTATTGTAGTTGCACAAATTTCCTGTTTGATGAGCCTGACCACATTGCTTTTGAAAACCTCTATCAGTGGATTCTATTAGGTGGGTCCGACAAGATAGTCTGATTGTTGGAAGCTTTCAGCAGACTGTTGACGGTGAAGAAAAAAGTTACCTTGTACAAGTGGTCAGAAGCAAAAACGGAAAAATAATTGATGTTAGTTGTTGTTCCCTTCACACAGTAAATTCGCATCGATGATCTTTTCCCTATCAATTCATGTTATATATGCTGCAGGTTGATTCCGAATTAGTTGCGGTATCATTTTATGACTTGTATTCGGGAATTGTTGATGATATTGTGCCCAGTGGTAGTGGACCATACTTGCTGTTGGCCTACTTAAAGCAACGGTATGCTGTAATTTCATCTCTATCAGGCCTGTTTATTTCAATTTGAATTAACACTTGGCTTTAGTTCTCAAAGTTTTATTGCTGAAGTCGGCCTAAATAAGCAGAGAAAACCTAGTTTTCATTGAAAACCACGTCATTTTTTTCTGGTTCCATGTTTGATGGATATGATGGTTTGAGGGACTAAATAATTTGTAGGATACAACTAAGAAGGCTCATAAACTCATTCTTTCATTTGGAATCAAGAAAAAGTGACAAAACTTGATGAGAGAGTTTAGCGAAATAAATAATTTGACGCAAACAGGGATGAAGGTCATTTACTCAATAGTTGGTGGGAAGTGAGAGAATGGGTCATTGTTCTACGTGCGTTCACATAGTAATACTTCTGTAATGTCAATGTGCTTCAAAACCTCAATTTTGAGATCATTGATAGTATTGTTAGGATTTTGTCATTTTTAGTTGTGTACAATTTTTAGACTTAAATTTTTTTCCACATTCCGGACACGATCATATGGGTAGCTCACTTTCTGTATGATCTAACAGTACAGTCTGAAGTTTTTGCGTTGTTGTTTCCCTGTAGTTAGCTTGCAATTGCGGCTCATAGAAAGAACGTTGATGGACATATTGTATACCTTGGTTGGTCGAAGATCAACAACAATGGAGAAATAGCAAGCCTGAAAATTGAAAGCGATTCTTGGGTTCCTAGGATTGAGCTTCAAGGTGCCCATATAATACCATATTTTCTGGTGTTCTGTATTATAAAATCAGACTTTGCATGTGAAAGGGTCTTGCTTCAAATACATCACACTTATTTTCCTTCCATATTTTTACTAGATTCAACCAACTACATTTTGTGTTATTTATTATCAGATTTAGTGCTTACATACAGAAATTAAAATATTTGGCTTTGTCTGAAATGCATTAAGCTACTGTGTGAAGTGCTCAGGCGTTGATGAGATGACAATGACTTGTACTTATGCAAGATGGATAACATGTTGTTTCTCAAAAGTACTTAAAAGAAAAGAATAGAACATATATATTTTTTTATTTTTGCAAAATATTTAGTTTAGAAGTTTAGAATTCTTTCTTGGCCAATAGCTAGTCATTTTGACAGCATGTGATTCCTTTTTTTCATCAACCGCCTCGTTGTTCTTTATGTTAAGATTGTATTTTGTGATGTAGGCTGTTCTTTTCAACTGATTCATCTGTCAGTGGACCATATGTAGTTACTCATCTTTCATGCTGATAGATTACTGATAGTCTTCATTCCAGGAAATGGCGATGATAACTTGGTCCTTGGTCTTTGCATTGATGAGGTTTTCCTTTATGGGAAAGTTAAGTCGAAATTGGTAATGAAGAATTTAAAGAATTCTCACCCTCTTGTGTTCTTATGTGTGTTACTCTTGAAGGGAAGCTTGTGATGTTCAATGTTGCAAGGTAGTGCTGTTGTTGCCTTTTCTTTTTAATACATCATTGTCTTAGGCCCAAGTATGACTTGAGTTTAATTTTTTCTTGCAAGCATAGTGGAAAAGACACTGACCTCTCGATTCATGATGAGGAAGAAGACAGCTTAGATGAATTATCCATAGGTTATGAGCAGCGTGCTATTCCTGCTACATTGGCTGAACAAAAATTAAAACAGACCGACATAGGTCTGGGGTTGGAGTATAAGAGTAATAAAGACCATAAAATTGATGAAGTCTTGAGGAAGGACCTTAATACTTCTCTGAACATGACTTTAGCTAGAGTTAGAGTGGAGAACAAATCCCATGTTGATAATGTGGGCTCAAACCGGGAAGTGGAGTCAATGCTAAGGAATCAGTCTTCTTTAACTGACGGATTATCACAATTTCCTACTCCAAGAATGCACTACAAGAATAGCCATCGATTATCTGCCTTAGGACACCAGGGTGGACTTGGGCAGTCACTTTACAAACCCTCACTATTAGAAGGTTCTACAGGTGTGATGGATAATGATTCTAGGTTGGGAGCTAAAGCCTTCTCCCCATATGGACCTGGCCAAGTTTCTTTGCCAGATAAAGTTCCACCTGTTGCCTATGGCCAGTCAAATTATATGGAGCTGCAGAAGAGCATTGAGGCTACCAAGGAATCATCAGAGGGAATCAGACCAAGTTCATCCGATTTTTCAGTCTGGTCAACTGAAAGGGGAGGACCAAAATCATCATTTACAGAAGGCACAATTAAGTCATTGCCTTCTATTTGTAGCCAACCATTATCAATGCAGGATGATTTTGCTCTTGGCAACAATGCAACTTATGCTTCTAAGGTTAGCCACAAAGCTGCATCCAATTCAAGTCTAGAGCCAAATTTATCGAGATAAATTGCAAGTGTACGTGGGTTCACCTTTACTTTAAAATTCTAGATTTGGGTGTACAATATCGGAAGTTATAAAAAAAATGAAAGAAAAAGGTTTCCCTGATGCACAAGCGCACATAGGATATGTCAGAATTTTTCCAAGATTTTTATAATTCATTTAGTTTCCTCAGGGGCTGTAGACTCAGAAATTCGTCCAGTTTCTTAACATACTTGAGGGATCTTGGAGTACTTGACTTTCTTAAGTATCTTTTTCCAAGAGCCTATTACTTGGTCTTAAGTCCATCTGATGCTGCCAGTGGGTTTGGATATATTTATGATTGAAGAGTTGTTCTGGTTTTTTCTTCAGTTCAAAGCGATGACTGATGAGCTGGACACACTTATGAAAGGTATTGAAGAGCCGGGCGGCTTCACGGATGCTTCCACTGCTTTTCAGAGTAGCACAACTGATGAATTGGAGAGAGGGACGAGAACTCTACTTCGACGATGCACAATGCTAAAGGTGCTTTAATAATGTTATGCCCCTAGTATAGTATAGAGGGATGCTATTCCTTAGTAGTACACGCTAATATTTTCTGCTTTCATCCTATAATGATTTCTAATCTTGCTTCTATAGATGATTTTGGCGAACTAATCTTTTATCTCCTTCTGGATTACTCATTGGTTATATTTATTTCTCAATTGGCAGACCATGATCGATGATCGATCGAATGAGATCCAGCGTCTTTTAGATGGAACTGTTCAAGGTATCTATTGATTTAACTAACACATTACTTTGATAATCTCTTATAATAAGACTAGGAAGTTGGAAAAATCCTAAACCAGGTGAGGTTTAGTCATGATCATTGGCAACTGTATGGTTTTTATCTTCATTCCTGATTATTTCGTATAAATCATTCTCTTATCTGATGTTTTATTGGCAGACTGTCCACAATTTTTTAAAAGATGCTCAGAATTCACTCTTTAACTTGTTACATTCATCTTATGCTTCTCAGTTTTGGCAAGGAAATAGTATTTGGAAGGAATTATTAAACAAACTTCTGACATGCGGTATTGGGAACTATGGGATCAACAAAGGTTGAGTTCTGAGTTTGAGATGAAGCGGCGAAGAATACTGCAGCTGAATCAGGTTCATGCAAGTTTAAAGTAGTATTTACTAAATCTTCAACGTCAGTTTTCTTGTTATCTAACTTGGCATTGTGCATCCGCTGCTACATCTTCTTTACACAGAACATGACCAAACAAGTAATCGAGTTAGAGAGGTATTTCAACAACATTGAGTTTCAAAAGTTCAGCGAACAAGATGGAAGGCCATATAGGTTGCAGAAGTATTCAGAGTCAACATGAACCCGCAAGGTATAGTGAATGGCTCTTTCTCTCTGTAACTGGCCACATGCTTTCCCTTGCTTTAAGTAGCTTTTAAGCTTTATGCTTGAGGTGCATGTATAAGGACAAGAAATTATGAAGACAAACTAATTTGCAGAAGACCATGTTGTGGAGTATTATGCTTGCATATTATTCTATTTTTTTGCTAATTAAAATTTTTTTTTGTAGATCACTAGGCCAGAGAAATCAAAGCATCTAACTTCCCTAATTTGATCCATTTGCAGATCCTATCAGCCCTTGCTAAGTTTACATAGCACAATGAACTGGTAATTAGCCGCCGCTGAACACCTTTCAGAATGTCTGTCAAAACAAATGGCTCTATTGCGTGTCGAATCACCTGCAAAACCAAAGAATGCGAGAAAAGAGCTCTTTGAAATGATCGGGATTCCATTGGATAATTCTTTCAGCTCTCCAGATGCAACAAAAAAAGATTTTAGTTCCTCAAAAAACCTTTTGCTTTCTTCTGGTTCAGATTCAGCGAAGGACCAGTCTCGGAGAGTCCAGCAGAGTGCCCCAAAGTGTTCCGATCCTGAGAGCTCAAGGAGGAGGAGGGACTCGCTTGGCCTGGTATTCTTTTGCTCTCCTGAGTCAACCCAGTGAAGATCAGTGGCACTGGGGTTAACTTTAAGATAAAAACATCATTGATGATATGTTCACATATTAGTGAGCTTGTCACCACTATTCGGTTTTACTTTTAGCCTTTTGCAACCTCATGTCATGTTCTTAGATTAATTGTTTAAACAGCCTTTTCTTCCCCCTGCTAACCAATGACCTTTGGCAGAGCTGGGCAAATTTTGAGCCTACAAAGACAACTGTGAAGAGGATGCTTCTCCAAGATCAGGAAGGAAGCCCGAGTAAGTCATCGTCATTATTTGACAGACATAATTCAAGTTCTCCTCTGATAGGAAAACTAGTCAGTATTCACTCTGAGGACCAGAAGCACCATTCAACTTTGATACATCCGTCTAGATACAAAGGTGCGAATGACCAATCGCAGAGGCTTTTAAATATGTGCAAATCTCTTTCTTCTGAATGAAATCCAGGAAATTAACTTACCATCTGTTGCTTCTTTGTCTCAACGATGCATAGTTGCTGGGTTTGCATCTGAAAACCAAGTTTTCGATGACAAACGCTTGCAGTTTCGATCAACAAGATATGCTTTGCCAATAGTGCAAGGGATAGGCTCCCCATCTCCCTTCTTGACATTCTATGGTTCTCATCTGATGAATCAAAATCTTGCCAAGGAAAACCACAAGATGACTGTAGATACCTTGAGCAATTTAATACAAAAGTATCCTCAGCTATCTGGTGCTAGAATTTTACTATTGTGCATATCAAACAAGATATGCTTTGCCAATAGTTGCAGCGGGTCATGGATCTCACTTGATGGGCCAGAATTTTACTATTGAAGCTCACAAGGAAAGTGTAGAGAAATCGAGCATTAGCATTCAGAAGCCTGTTGGGCAACCTGAAACTACACCTCCTAAAAAATCAGGAAGTCTTAGAATTCCATCTCCATTTGTGAACAAGGCAAGTGAGGTACATAAAACAGATAATAACAAGGAAGGGCCTAATGACAAGGCATCCTCATCACCATTACTCTCAACAGCTCAATCAGTTTCACCAAGCAATCCGCCTTCCCAATCTGCCCCATTTTCAGCTGGACCTCCTCCTGCAGCTGCTTTACCCTCTAGCAAGTCTGCACCCATCGAACTCTTCAGTCAAGCAGCTTCCACGACATCGAAATCATCAACAGTTCCTGTTCTGATGCCCACACAGTTCGTCTCTTCCGACAATTCAGTGATCCCCACTTCTTCTAAACTGTCAGTTGCCACTTCGAAGTCTTGTAAGTTGGAACGCCAGCCTGTTACTGCCGAGACCTCATCTTCAACAAGTTCAACAATTTCAGAGTATCCCAAAGCAGCTATGGCACATCCAGAAGGCCAGTCTTCTCTGTCTGTTGGCCCTACACTTCCTCTAACAACGGGGTCCTCAAAAGTAGCTTTTGCTACTTTCGGATCTGCCTTCATTAATCCAAGCATTATTTTCAAATCAGAATCCGCCAATGCGGAGATTCAAACACCTATTAGTGGTGGTGTTACTTCAACAAGCAATGATGCCACTACAAATGCTCCCTTGCTACAGCCTCAATTTCCAGCATTTGGTTCCAAGCTCGAAGCTGTACCAGCATCCTCTGTAGCTCCCACAGAGTCGTCATTAGCAAGTCAAGTGAGTTTGGATAACACAGCTACTTGTGGATCTCGTTTATCAGCATCATCCACTGCACAAGTCCTTGTTGGTACATTAGCCCCACCTCCTACTAACAACAGTGAAAGTTTGGATAATGCTGATGTTATCCAAAAGCTGGATGAAATTCTTATTGAAAGTGAGAAATGGCCGGCATTGAGTCAGAACTTGTTGAGCTTTAACCATATAAGTGACAAATTGAATTCCCTTCTTTCAGAAAATTGTCAACTGAGAGAGTTGCTAGCTGATAAGAAAAGAGAACTTGTGTGTCTCTCATCCCAAGTTTCAGATACTTCAGACAAATTGTCCAAACATGTTTTGGCCGAGTTGAAGCTGCTAAGAATGGTTAGGAATCTTAATCGGGAAAAACAAGATGTACGCATTAAAAGTTTAATGAGTGGAGATGTGTTCAAATTCCTAGTTGGAGAAGCAATCAGTGAATTAAAATGCTATAAACAAGATTCACTTGTGGAGCATGATACTGTCCGGGAATCCTCATTCTGCTTGAAAAGCGTCGATGCCAGTTCAGAATCCATCATTGCACAAGGGTTATGTGAGGTTATGTGCAGAGGAGCTATGAAGGATGCCCAAGAAATATGCACATTGAGGGCAACCATTAATGAAAAAGACATGTTGGTACAGGAAGCAACAGATGCTTTGAATGAAGAGAGAGTGAATCTTGAGGCAGCTTCGGTTGAACTCTGTAAGTTGAAGTCTCAAACAAGCGAGCAAGGAAAGATGATATTAAGAATCGAGGAAAATTGTCAGATTGTTGAGAGTAAATTAGTCGAAGCATTGCAGGAAAATGAGGTATGCAAAGGTGAGACCTGTCAATTGAAAGAAATGCTATATGAGGCTGCTCAAGCGAAAGGAAAGCTTCTTGCGGAGATCAAAGAAATGAGTCGTACTTCATCATTGTATGAACAGAGAGAAAGGGAGTGCAGGAAGCAGCTTAATTCAGTTAATTTAGTTGTTGAAAAATTATCTGGCCAAATTTCTGATTTTGAATGCATGGCAGAAGAGGCTATCAGAAGGAATTATTCAAGGTACTAATTGCCCTTCTTTGCTAATTATGTGTTGCAAGTTTCAGTTTTGTTCTTTCGGACCTTGAAGCCTCGTCCGTCTTGCTTTTTCCTCAGGAGATACTTGTTTCGATTTTTCTGATGACGTTCTCTTCAACTGTGCTCTTTTTATCTTTTTTCCTAGAGTGGAAAGACTTGGTTCTCAGTTGAGTTCGCTTAGAGCTGAAGCTAGTAATCTGAGAAAAATGGGCTCCATGGATAATGCTGATGGAGGGGAGGATAATATGGAGGAAGAAGCTACCGAAGAAGTTTAGGTAGTTTAGGGATTGGCTCGGCTTCTGTCCCTGCTGCTGCTGCTGTTGCAGCTAACCCATTTGGTGGTCCATTTGGTAATGTTGTATCTAACCAAGCAAGTTCTCCTTTCATAATGACAGTGCCCAGTGGTGAGCTCTTTCGGCCTGCGTCATTCAGCTTCTCATCTGCAATGCCATCTCCACCGAGTGTTGAAGGATTTTCTGGTGGCTTTGGTGCTGCAACCATTGGTCAAGCTCCTCCTGCTCATCAAAGTGCATTTGGCCAACCAGCTCATGTTGGGGCGGGACAACAAGCACCACTAGGATCAGTTCTTGGGTCTTTTGGGCAATCGAGGCAGATTGGTGGTGCTTTATCAGGGAGTGGATTTGGTTCGCCTGGTGGTGATGGCTTTGGTAATGCCAGTTCGGCCAGTGGATTCTCAAATGCAGGGAGTGATGGTGGCTTCGTTGGATTCGGCGGGAACCAGCAAGGAGCAGGTGGCTTCTCAGGCTTCGGTGACAATTCAGCTGGGGCTGGAAAACCTTCGCAGCTTTTCACACAGATGAGAAAGTAACTTTGACAGCTAACCATCTTTTCATAAAACAACTAACCAAGTCATGTCCCGTCCATGGAGAGAGAGAGAGAGAGAGAGAGAGGTGTGGGCCAAAGATTGATAGTTAATCTGAAATTGTAGGTCCTGGTTCTCTTTAAAGAATGCTCTCTACCCCGCCCCTCCTACAAGTATTGAGTTCGTTGAAACATGTTGATCTCTGCTCCTTAATATGGTTTTGAGTACTTGGTTCGAATCGTTTGAAACTCGCAAGGGCATGGAGGTAACTGAAACATTGCTGGTCGGAAGTGCAGATCATACGGCCTCTTTTAAGACCAACACTTGCTCAAAACCTCTTCATGTCCATATTGAAAGGAAACTAAGAAAAACGAATCACATGAAGTAAATTGCAGCACTACTAATTCAGTTGGCAGTCATGAGCTGGGTTGTATTTGTTGGCAATCAGACAGGAACACCTCGGTCAGAAATCTTCATAATCCTTTTATCCAGGATGGTCCTCTCTCTGCTTCTTCAACAGAGATGTCATTGAAGCAACCTTTCAGAGGGGCAAGGAAAAAAAAAAGAGAGAGAGAAAGAGAAGAGGAAGCGTCTTTTAGCAACGTTATGACCCGAAGTGAAGTCAAAAGGTGTTTATCAGTTAAGTTGGGAAGTTTAGGAGAGAGGTGGAACTAGGAATAGGAGGGTCCTCATCTCACCTTCCGTGCATTAATTCATCGTCTGGATTTCTTAATTTTTTGTGATAAATATTCAGAACAAGGCTCTAATGTAATGTTGGGTAAAATACTCGGAATTAAAAAAAGGCTTCAAACACTAATTAATTAGTTCCATTGTTGAAATTTCAGGAACAAGTTAATAATAATTGTCTGTGTCAAGCATCATAATTTCAGTAACAAGTCCCTGGTTAATGGGTTATGGAAATTGTCACAATATTAACTTCAAGTTGAATAAGTAGGCATTCCATTCCAATAGGAGGAGACCGAATAATGCTACACAGTTTCAATAGGAGGAGACCGAATTGCATTTGATAATTCAGTTGATGACGTCTTGTTAGTGATGTCACCCTTCAGCTTCCTCGTTAAGGCATGTAAAAGATAAGACATGCCTATTTACTTGCAACATCATCTTGGACAGGACACACCTCTAGTCTAGGGTGCCCCCCTTGTGGACTGGAGACTGCTCACTCATACTTACTTGTAAAGGCAAAACGCACTCACACGACAAGGCCACATCACATTATTTTTATTAAAGTGGCCTACTCCTAAAGGAAAAAAGACGCGTCGGGACAAACCGACTCGACTCGACTCGACTCACATGGTGGGAATCTCTTTTCTTTTCCCAAAGGTTGACAGACACCACAAAGCATGATTTTGCAAGGTAAAAGTTTAATGAAAGAGAAGAGGGTCTTGTCGTCATTTCCGCTCTAGGATTAAACCATTAAGATATATATATATATATATATATATGCATGCATGCATGCTTCAATCTTGGCAAAGTCAACCCTGTTTTGTTCTATCGCTAAGAATATATTCCCCCCCGACTTGCTAACTCCTCCTGGAAACTTGTCCCGTAGTACTACTACTTTGCCTATCTACTACTACTCATTTTCTTTTCGTTGACGAGGTAGGCACTCTTACTGTTTTAGCAAGTTTTCTTTGAATTATTCAGTTTTAAAGTGCGTGTGCTTGTTCTTGTTTGAGGTTAAAGCTTGGTCTTTTCAAAGTCAAAGCTCGGGTTTTAAAGTGCATTGAGTTTTGATTGTATGCTTATTTTTCTGTAGCAAATGGGCGGTAGTCAAGAAGTCTTGGAGCATGCAATAGGCATGGACACGCTCACTGGCTTGTGCAATGGCCATGGGACGGAGCATTCTTGTAACGATTTCGACTCGTACTGTGAAGTCATCAATCATCATCTAACCAGTTCAAGAATGGTGAGTGACTCGATCATAAAGGAGATGGTATCTGCCATTGAGCAAGAAGCAGCCGAGAAGATTGCTCAGAAAGAGTTGGAGCTGGATACATTAAAGGAAACACTCAGGTGCAGAGAATCTTCTGCCTTTTCTTTAACTTCCCAGGTGCAGAGAGTTAGGGAACAGGACCATTCTTTTGAATCCTCAGACGTTTTGCATGAAACAAAGTGTGAATCGTTCGAGAATCTTAAGATTATGGCAGTGGAGCAATTTAAAAAGCTTAAGAAAGGAGTAGAAGATGCTAAAAGATGGACTGATGTTGATAGAACACTTGAAGGTCTTAAAAGTAGCATGGAGTCTATCTTTCAGGAAGCAGAAGATGCTGTTCTTTTGTCCAAATCATCACACTTCTTGTGGCAGCAGGAGAAGCAGTTTCAAAATGAAATAGAAGGAACAGTGATAAAGAGTTGTCTATTGGGCTCACGGGATGGGTTTCACAATGAAATACAGGCGCGGAATGCAAAATGCCTTGACAGGATTAAGGATATTTCAAGTTTGAAGGAAGATTTGGAATCCATATCTAAGTCCTTGTTCGGTCCTGAAAATGGGGATTTGATCTCTCCTGGGTCGTTGGAGAACCGAAAGGTTTCGAGTAGTCATGTTGCATCAACAACCTCACCGTTGGAGGAAAATGGTAAGCATGAACCTTCTAATGTTACCATGACAGAAAACATGGATCTTAGTCAACTTAAACGCTTACCGAAGGATGAATTGGTGGACGAGATGATGAAAATGAAGAGATGCTTTGAGCAAAAAGTGCAAGAGAAGACGGAAGAGATATTTAGCCTCAAGAGGGATTACTCGAAGGAAAGCGGACCTTCATTAACAGTGAGGAAAGATAAGGAGTTTGACAATCTGAAGAGAAGAATACCATATGTTATTCAAAAGCTGGATGAGATTCTTGTTGAAAGTCAGAAATGGCCGGCATTCAGTCAGAACATGTTGAGCTTTAACGATACAAGTGTCAAATTGAATTCCCTTGTTTCAGAAAATCGTCAATTAGGAGAGTTGCTAGCTGATAAAAAACGAGAAGTTATGTGTCTCTCATCCCAAGTTTCAGATGCTTCAGACAAATTGTCGAAACATTTTTTGGCCGAGTCGGAGCTGCTAAGAATGGTTACGAATCTTGCACAGGATAAACAAGATTTACGCACTGAAAGTTTAATGAGTGGAGATGTGTTCAAATTCCTAGTTGGAGAAGCAATCAGCCAATTAAAATGCTATAAACAAGATTCACTTGTCGACGCCGGTTCAGAATCCATCATTGCACAAGGGCTCTGTGAGGTTATGTGCAGAGGGGCTATAAAGGATGCCGAAGAGGAACTTGGCAAGTGGCTATCGGATTATCAACATGAAAATGAACAACTTAGATTGTCCCTGGAGATGGAAGTGTTGGAAAAAGAGAAAACTCTGAAGTTGGTTGTTGCCGAGAAAGAGAAAATGGAGCAGGAAATATGCACATTGACGGCGACCATCAATGAAAAGGACATGTTGGTGCAGGAAGCAACAAGTGCTTTGAATGAAGAGATGGTGAATCTTGAGGTGTTCAAAGGTGAGACCTGTCAATTGAGAGAGACAATTGATTGTGCAATGAAAGAGCTACATGAGGCTGCTCAAGAGAAAGGAAAGCTTCTTGCGGAGATCAAACAAGTGAGTCGTGTTTCATCGTCGTATGAACAGAGAGAAAGGGAGTGCAGGAAGCAGCTTCATTCAGTTAATTTAGTTGTTGGAAAATTATCTGGCCAAATTTCTGATTTTGAATGCATGGCAGAAAAAGCTATCACAAGGAATTTTTCAAGGTACTAATTGCCCTTCTCTGCTAGATTGTATCTTCTTGTTCAGCCTGCTAATTCTGTGTTGCAAGTTTCAGTTTTGTTCTTTCGGACCTTGAAGCCTCATCCGTCTTGCTTTTGCCTCAGGAGATACTTGTTTTCGATTTTTCTGACGACATTCTCTTCAACTGTGCTCTTTTAATCTTTTTTTCTAGAGTGGAAAGTCTTGGTTCTCAGTTGAGTTGGCTTGAAGCTAAAGCTAATAATCTGAGAAAAACGGGCTCTGAGTATAAGCAGGAACTCGAAAAGAAGAGGTCTGACCTTCAAAAGGCTGAAGCGGAGGTACAACATTTAAGTGATAGTCTTTACATATTTCTACTGAGTTTCTAAAGTTATTTTAGTGAACTGTTGATCTTTGATTAGAAATATCTTACACTGTCAAGCTAAAAATGTTAAGTCTCTTTCATGTACATTCCAGGTTGATCTTTTGGGTGATGAGGTAGATACTCTTTTGAGTCTCCTCCAAAAGATACACACAGCTCTAAATCACTATTCTCCTATACTTCGGCATTATCCGGGGGTAAGACGCTTCTCTCGTTTTATTCGTGTACCTCAAAATACTTTCTCGTACCACCAAATGTTGCTGACAAGTTGGGGAAGAATTAATACTTTGCCCATCTACTACTCATTTTCTTTTTCTGTTGAAGTTTTGAGGGTCTTGCATCTAATGGCAGATAATTGAAATTCTCAAGCTTGTCAGAAGAGAAGTGAGTAGGGAAGCTTGTCAGACAAGCTCGTTGACGAGGTAGGTACTCTTACTGTTTTGGCAAGCATGATGAATCCTGAAGTATTGATTCCACAAGACTGAAAGGAAAGGTGTTGAATTGTAGGAATGTGATTTCATCAACTTAAGGCCAGTTGATTCTGAAGAGGGAGGGCATCAGCTATAACCAGTATCAACCCTGCAATAGCAATGTGGCTCAAGACACGCACCTAGTCAGCTAAATTGAGCTCGACGTCGCGGTCCCTGTTTCGCACGTTCCCTTTCGCGCAAACAAGGGGTCGAAATGAAACTAGATTCATGTATAGCAGGGGCTTAATCAGACGTGTGTTTTGAATTTCAGCAACACCAATTTCATTAGTTGTACATGCTTTTGCATGTTGTGCAGTGTAAATTTTGTCATTCCCAGGGAAATTAGGTCAGGTTTAGTCTTTTGTTGGGCTTAGCCTGTGATGTATAGTTGTTAACCTTGGCAATTTGGCATCAAATTGTTTATTTATCTTATACTGGCCTTTCTCTTCGAATATAAGCTAAGCAAAGCCTACCATGTTTAATATTGGTGATTGGAGTTTCTATCTGTTTGCTGCAACTTTTATTTGATTCTATTTTGAAAGCAAGGGGCGTAACGACCAATCGATATGACCACGGAGATTAGCTTTTGTTAAAACACGAGCAGTTTTCTAAAAACTCGACTTGGATATGGCACACTCACTGCATAAACTATGAGCTAATCAGGAACTGATTATAGATGGAATACAAATACTGCCTCGAGGGAGGACGACCTTTTCTTTCTGCTTTTGTATGATTTTGGGAAGAATCAAGCGTCCTCTATTAATAAAAACAGAATGTAAGGAGCAGAAATGCACAAGCTTTGACTATTTAGGTACTATATTTGAAGACTGTACAGTTGAACACACAAGCTCACTCCTATCAGCTATGACGCTTCTCTTTCCCATCTCTCAAGCAGAAATTATAGGCCAGCAACGCTGCACCGACAGCAGGTTCGACCTGAAAGCAACAGAGGACGATGATCTTGTGGATGCGGGAGGAACAAGGAGATTCGAAGACGGTAAGAATGATACTAACCTGTGGTCTAACCGGATAGGCACCTGAGAAGTGCTCTTGAATACACTTGATCACTTCCTTTCCTATGTCCCACTTCTTGTTAGCTCCAAGTACTCCACCAACCATCAGAACTGGGAAACGACCCTTCCCGTCTGCGATAAAATTGACAAATCCCGTCCAAGAAAGCCGAAGTTAACATGCATGCCAGTATGCACACTGCAAGTCCAGCAGAAATCTAATAGTGAGGTACCTTCTCTGCACAAATTAAGTCGTCGACCAACAGCTTTTACGCTCCCAGCCAGTTCCTGGACTGCATGCACTAAAATCTCAATTGGTACTTGATCAGAGGCCTCTGCACAGGACACCACTACCGGGACGAGTGCAGCTATTCGTGCCCAGGATGGATCTGCATAAGTCCATCTACAAATCCAAGCAAAACACTGAGATGTATGCGTAATATACTGCATCATGTTGCAAGAATGGGATCCCCCAAGTACCAGATGGAGTAAAAGGAACAAATCAAAATGAGTTGGTCCAATTCATCACAACTTCTGGTTGACCTTAATCACTTCTCTTTGAAGAAAACACCATGGGCTGAAAAAGTGTGCAACATAAACATTCGACGTTCCAAACAGCTTATTCAATGCAACATAGAGAAATATAACCAAGGGCATTAAAAGAGGTACCCTATAAGTTCATCAGGAGAAGCAAGACCAAGTTCCTCTAAAATTTTGCTAGTGAGCAGCGTCTCAGGACCACGACCATCGTGTGCCCTTATCACTGCAGTTAATGCTTGTGCAGCAATTCCATAGCCACTGCAGATATTCACAATGCAATTGTCAAGTTTTTGCGAGCGTTAAGAAGCTACTCGTATCAACTTAACGAAGAATCCTGTTGTTATTTCGCTATCACTGCTATGAGCAGCTATCCTCACAAGAGACTCTTGAAACTCGATCCCAACAAATCGAACTGCATACCTTCCCCAGTCACCTAAAACTGGCCCTGCACCAGAAGCCCGGGCTTCTCTCCCATCTTCAGAAACTCCATAAGAAATGCATCCTGTGCCAGCAATCAGAACACAACCATGAAGCTTTCCCATAGTCCCACTTGCAAGAGCAGCAACAGCATCATTTTGGACATACAGCTTCACATGACCAGGGAAAATGTCCCTGAGAAAGTTGGAGTCCACTTATTAGATCTACATTTCGAGCAATAGTACAAGAATGCAAACATATGGACAAACAGAGTGGTCAGATATTATGGAGGAACTTCAATTAATTAATTTCCAAACTTCTTGATGGTAAAATTTCATATAGATAGGCCTCAGAGACATATATAGGGACTTCTATAAATACTGGAACCATTCAAAGAGGAGCAGGTCACTAAACTCGAGAAATATGTAGGAAGAAATGCTGTCGGATAGTTTGATATATACCGAACCTTAGCCAATTTAAAACCCTCCCCTGATCAGTTGGGTGGTTCACACCAGAAATTCCTAAGCAAACTGCACGACCAGCTGATCTATCGCAACGTGCTTTCATTAGTGCTTCTTCCATAACTTCTTCAAATGTATCCCAGGCAGCGCTTTCTGTGTATTATCATGAGAAACAATTGAGAAACGGTTCTGCAACTGTCAAGTATTCAGCACAACAAAAATTGAATTAATGAACTACAGTACAACTGACACCAAAATGCCCACAGTAAATGCCGATAAACTCGCTCCCTAGACTCTGCATTTCCTATTGCATTCAACATAAGCAAAAACATCTTGAAATGCAGATTGGACTTTGTTCCTAGCTTAGTTGCACAATGTCAAACGCAACCAGATGTTCTTCATCTACAAGAAAACATGCCATGAATGGAAGTTCAATGAGTGAATCCTAACTCGGAGTCCATACAGCACAAGGTTTCGACTGTCTCCAATGAAAGTAATATACACGAATTCCAGGAGCACTAACAGGACATCACAAAAGAAGAAGTAAAAAATGTTCGCACCGGAAGCAATCAGCTTCTTAGATGTGTTTCTTGGAGTATCTCCGGACTGAATATGACTCTCATCGGTATTCTACGAATTCCAACACTCAAACTACAACCAGAAACTAAATGCTGCTAGAACTGCCAACAGAAAACAAATCTCCTTACTCCAACCTATAAATTCAACCACATTTGATCAACACTCCGCGAAATAGAAAGAACCAATTGATGATTAGCCGGCAAGTGTTCGGGTTTGAACCATCAGAAACACAACAAAAAATCCAAATTTGGCATCTGGGTCACACTAACTCACTCCTGGACTGCTAAATTCAACAACCACCAACATCCTCCGCTAGCTAAAGCTCCCAACTTTTTACGTACCACACACACCCAAACACGAAAAAGACTGAAACTTTACCATGATCACAACCAACCCAAAAGCCAAAACAATCCAAAAACTCTCGACCTCCAACGCTGTTCTGATTCGAGCAACCCGAAACCGAACGGGAGAGAATGTGAGGAGAATTCTCTTCAGTAGAGAACGAGAAAGGCATACAAACGCACACAGTGTAGGTGGTCCTGCCGTCCACGCCCAATACGACGCCGCCACCGTGTTCTGGGTGGGACCCATTATCCACATTCACCCGAAGATCATCATAGTGGCTCTTCATCAAGATCAAAACCAAGACAGACAAACCCCTTTGGTGGCCTCTTTCTCTCTTCCCCTTGATGGGTTTTAGAGCTGGTGTGATTCGTGGAAAAAGGGACGGCTTTTTCTCCTCTATAAATACTGAAACCATTCAAACAGGAGCAGGTCACTAAACTCGAGGTTGATATACCGAACCTTAGCCAATTTAAAACACTCTCCTGATCAGTTGGGTGGTTCACACCAGAAATTCCTAAGCAAACTGCACGAACAGCGGATCTATCGCAACTTGCTTTCATTAATGCTTCTTCCATAACTTCTTCCAATGTATCCCAGGAAGCGCTTTCTGTGTATTATAATGAGAAACAATTGAGAAACGGTTCTGCAACTGCCAAATATTCAGCACAACAAACATTGGATTAATGAACTACAGTACAAATGCCCACAGTAAAAGCCAATAAAATCGCTTCCTAGACCTTGGCTCTTCAATTCCCACAACATCATGACATGCAGATTGGACTTTGTTCCTAGCTTACTCGCACAATGTCGAAGACAACACAAGGTTTCGACTCCATACACCACAAGGTTTTGACTCCATACACCACAAGGTTTTGACTGTCTCCATTGAAAGTAATTTACACTACTTCCAGGAGCACTAACAGGACATCACAAAAGAAGTGTAAAAATGTTCGCCCTGTAAGCAATCAGCTTCTTAGATGTGTTTCTTGGAGTACATCCGGACTGAATATGACTCTCATCGTTATTCTACAAACTCCAACACTCAAAACTACAATTGACTAAGAGTGAAAAAGTGGAAGAACCACGAACACAAACTAAATGCTGCTAGTACTGCCAACAGAAAACAAATCTCCTTACTCCAACCTATAAACTCAACCACATTTGATCAACACTCCGCGAAATAGAAAGAACCAATTGATGATTAGCCGATAAGGGTTCGGGTTAGAACCCCAAATTTGGCATCTGGGTCACACTAACTCACTCCGGGACTGCTAAATTCAACAACAACCAACATCCCCCAATAGCTAAAGCTCCCAACTTTACGTACCACACACACCCAAACACCAAAAAGACTGAAACTTTACCATGATCACAACTAACCCAAAAGCTAAAACAATCCAAAAACTCTGGTACCTCCAACGCTGTTGCGATTAGAACAACCCGAAACCGAACGGGAGAGAATGTGAAGAGAATTCTCTTCAGTAGGGAACGAGAAAGGCATACAAACGCACACAGTGGAGGTGGTCCCACCATCCACGCCCAATACGACGCCGCCGCAGCCGTGTTCTGGGTGGGACCCATTAGCCACATTCACCCGAAGATCATCATCCCCTCCATGGATTTGGTCGTGGCTCTTCATCAAGATCAAAAACAAGACAAACTTTGTTTCCTCTCATTTTTGTATTTGTCTTGTCAGACTCTGCTCTTTGTTAATGTTTGTGTGACATCTCTCTTAGTTGTTGTTAACTAACCAATAATTGATGAAATCTTTGTTGCAAGTTTAACTAACGAGTCCCTAATTGTTATGATAGTTTTGTGTCTTTCAAATTAAGTTGTATTAGTTAATTCAGTAAGTATTCGGATCCAGATTGATATAACCAAATTAATAGATTTTCAATTTAAGCTATCGAGAACAAAACACTGTTAAATATTTGTCGAGAAATATTGCTATTTTGAATAGTAGAGATTATTAAAAAAAAGAGATTTTCTTTTATTAAGTGATTTAGTAGATTTGTTGAAACTAGATTATTTTCCGCTGATTCTAGTGTACAACATGATTATATCTACAAGTAATCTTTCTTGGCAAGAAGAGATTTACTATTGATTATTCAGAAACAATAAGATTTGCCTAAAGAAGAGGTGACCTCTCTTATCAACAATCCTCCTGAATTAGTTATTTATTTTATTCTACAACTTAATTTTATTTATTAGTTATTGGGGTTATTGGTTCAAAAGTTTGATAATCCAACAAATTTAAAATTGTATTATCTTTTGCAAGAAGAATATAACTAAGACTTTACTAACTCTCTTAATTCCTAAGATCTGCTTGTTCTAATAATATATTAAAATTTGTATATTTAATCTAACAATCTATTGATCCATATTCAACGCTTATAAAACTTATAACATTTACAATTAATAATCTAAACTACCACTGAATATTGAACTAAGCACCACGCCGGATGGTCCATGTGACGTGGGAGATTGCCATTTGTCAATGTCGTCCGGTGTTATGTTTGCTATAATATCACTCAATTATATGTATGAACTGTTTGTTTGATTTTAATTGGTTTGATTTCTTAGTTCTGGGTCCTCCTGCAACTACTTACAAATTAAATAAAATGATGACATGTGTCAAATTCTAGACATGATGAAGAATTATTACTCCATAGGTAAAAAAAGAAAAAACAATCATCAGTTTCCTGGTCCATCGATAAAAGAGAGAAGATCTTGAATTTAGTAACTCTTGTTTAATACCCAACGAGATCATCCATTCATTATCCTATGTTTGGTCGTAAAAGAATTACGATTTTATTGCATTTACAAATGAATTTCATTTAAAAATTCATTAACCATAATTACTCCAAATGAATTTCTAATTCTATCTATTTTGGTGAAATTTGCTCTAGTTATGATAATAAAACTTAAACAATTTAAAAGGCGGGATTTATGATACAACGTAGGCATATTAGAATTTAGAGAAAAGTCCTATTTAGTACCCTGTGGTTTCAGACTTTCAGAATTAAGGCCATGTGGTTTCAAATTGGGAATTTAGTACCTTGTAGTTTACACATTTTTTCCCGGGCAGGTCCAGGGTACCTGCCCGACCGACTAGATGTGAAACGGTACCGTTTTGAGCCTACGTGGCAAGTGAGTGGGTTAAATTTCTGCTGACATTTTACGTAGATAATTACCTAAATAGTTCCTAATTTATTTATATTTTTTAAAAAATCCATTATTAAAAATCCATCTCCTCTTTCAACCTAAACCACAGATACTTATTGAGACTTTTTTCATCAATTAAACAAAGCACAGAATTAACCACAACTCATCCACAATCCCAAAAATCAAACCTTACTTGGGTATTAAAAAATCAAAGAAAAAATAGAACATCTCGTAGCCGAGATGACGTCCTCTTCGACATGAGTGGACATCTCTCTCATCCTCTTCTTCTTTCACGGGAGGCGGCTTCGGCTTTTTCCTGGGGCAGGGATTTTCGTCTTCGTCGTCGTCTTCCGCTCCGTCATCGTTGGGCTCCTTCTCGGTGATGTCGTCTATGTCCTCCTCGGTCTTAGGGTTCTGTTCTGACTCTGAGACGGAGACAAAGGCTGCCTCATCTGATTGCTTCACTTCCTCCCGAGGAGACGAAGGGACGTCAACATTTTGGGTTGAAGGCAGAATAGTCGGTTGGGTGTCAGTTCTGCCTCACAACAGCCCTACGTCTCCGAGCTTCTCCCTCACCTGGCTCAGTGCACGAGACCTGGCTCCAGTAGCTTCGATTTGGTGTTTGCATTTTTGATTGGCCTGGCTCGGTGCACGGGATCTGGGTTTCGAGGAACCCAGCTGAGAGGACTCGAGGGCCTCGATGTCGCCAATGGTTTTAGGGTTTAAAGGTTGGGTTTTTTTGTGTGAGTAAGGATAGAAATGGTGTGGAGTTGAAATGGGGATGTTTGGGGTAGAGTTTAGGGATTTTTGTGTTTTGGGTCGTGGGAAGATTATACTTCTGAGGAAATAGAGAGATGAGAGAGGGAAGAAGAAGAAGAAGAAGATGGAGAAGAAAGAGAAGGACGGGTTTTTGAAAACATATAAAATAAAGGGACTGTATTGAATTTTTTCACTGAGACAATTTGGTCGACTTAATCCAATCACTTGCCACGTGGGCACAAAAAGGGTATCGTTTTGAGTCTAGTTGGCAGGGCAGGTACCCTGGACCTGCCCGGGAAAAAATGTGTAAACCACAAGGTACTAAATTCCCAATTTGAAACCACATGGCCTTAATTCTAAAAATCTGAAACTACAGGGTACTAAATAGGACTTTTCCCTAGAATTTATAAATAAATTCACATTTTGAACCAATAATTGAGCGACCATCTAAACGGGCCTAGCCCATCTAAACGGGCTCTCTTATCTGAACCAAATTCCATGGGCCGATTCAACGGAAACAAACGGGCTGCTATAGTTATTCGTCTCTAGAGATAAGAGATGAATATGGTGAGTTTCAAATATTATCCGGTCTTATTTAGACAATAATTTTTTGAATCATTTGTCAGTTACTAGTAGCTATTCGGGGTACTTATTACATCAAACTTGGAAATAAGCAAAACGAGAGAGCAAACAGAAAACATGAAAGTTAAATACGGTCACCATATTACAAGTAAGATCACTTTAAATATGGTAAATGGTGAAGGTTACAAGTAATAATTTCAAGTCGAACATTGTCCACTCTTATATAAAAGGTAATTTTCTCAATGGTAACTAATTTTTTTGCATGATTAGAACTCAATTTTTCTTTAAAAAAATTAAATCATTTGCCACTTGAATCAACACGTTGATAACTTTCTGTGATACATATTACATCAAACTTAGAAATAAGCAAAGAAGAGAGCAAACGGAAAATATGAAAGTTACATACGATCACTAGGTTTCTATTATTCCATTAAACTACTTACATTCATCTTCTTCTTTTTCAGGGAGGAGTAGAAAGGATAAAGAGGGTAACACCAATAAGTAGATAACCGCTGGATGGTGAAGGTTACAAGTAAGATATCACTTAAGTCGAACAAGTAGGCATCTCAGAGGGAGGATCACGAATGCTTGTATTAGTGCTGTTGCCGTTCCCCACGATTAATACTGTCTGCATCCCCCAAACCGCATGCTTGTCGATGTGACAATGGATGAACCATACTCCTACAAAATTACAAAGTAGACATTCATTAATTAAGCATGGAGAATCGACAAGATTACAACATTGTTAGTTGCGAAGATAATGAACTTGTCAAAGGGTAATTGTGCTAATGACACAAAATATTTTAAAAAAAATATGCAAACTATTTTAGTAATGAATTGACATAAATTCAAGTAGATGTAATATTTATGTAAATATTTTAAAATAATAATGACTTGTCTATATGTGCAAAAAATTCACTAATTCATTGGTCTAAAATTTTGATTTGGATATAAGAATTTTAATCATTGTTATATTCACATGTCGGGCAATCCACTACTTAAAATTTTGCGTTGGATATAGACACGAGTTATTGAGCTTTTGGGCCTAGAGCTTACCAGGATTATTTGCAACGAATCTAACAGCAACCCATCCACCCTTGGGCACTCCCCAGGTGTTGATGAGAGGAGGGTCATCGAGGTTGTAGTTTTCTGGGTCGGTGGCGTTGTCCCAATTGCCGGTGCCGGAGCCAACGCGGTAGCAGCTGAAGCCATGGATGTGCATGGGGTGATTCCCGGCGGATAGCAAGCTCGTCCCCTGGAACACTATCTCCACTCCCTCCATGTAGTTCAAGACCTTCACCTTCGTCCCTTTTTTTGAGTACGGCGACACGTCGCTGGTATCTCCGGTGTAGTTGTAAACGTCCGGCGGGTTGTCCGGGAAGTCTGTGTCGTATACACCCGTCAAGTTGCTACAATACAACAATGTTAAATACTTTGTTGTAGAAATTTGTCAAAATTTTAAAAGTGTTGCCAGCTTAAATCTGAATTGGTCGGTCTAATTTGTGTCTGGTAAAAAAAATTAATAGTCCATTTTAATGTTATATGATTTGGCGGACTTACACACCACTACGTTTTAGTTTAAAAATGTCCAATTGAGTGGCTGATCTTTCTCCAATTGACTTTCTAGGCAATTTTTGGAAAAAAAATTCTTAAGTATCATCAAATTAATTTTTTTTTTCAATCAGAAAAAATATGAAAGAAATCATATGAAAAATATTAAGAGAGAAGAAGATGAGTTTAATCAAATTTTGTCAGATTTGTTAATTAGAATCAATATTTTCCTTATTGTACTTATTTATGTCCAAAAAATTATTGAAAGAGTAGAATGTAAGCTAAAAAAACATCTATCATTCGTTCAAATATTTATAAATCGATAGTGGTGTGAAAATCGATCCGACGTACCTGTAATAAGCCTCGAGGATGCTAACGTTCTTGGTCTCAAAGCTGACATTGTTCAAGCTCGAACCAAAAGCGAAGAAGTTCCCCACACTGCAGCTCGCATCCTCGCAGCTCAGGAAGTTGACCGAAATCGCAATCACAACGTGCTGGTCAATCGTTATCGGAAGGTCAAACGGGTGGCCGTAGCTATCCAAGCTCCTCAAACGGTCGGTGAAGTTCCCGGCTGCCTCATCGTCCGTCGTACCCGGCAGCGACGGGAGAGGCATGTCGGACGGGCGAGTGACGTTGCTCCCGGCGTACTGGAAGATGGCCGTCGTGGTGGTGTTGCTGAAAGTGGCCAGAGTGGCGTCGGAGAAAGGGCTAGAGGCCATGTAGTAGTAACTCGGAGTCTGGTTCGCCGTCACTAGGACGTCGATCGTCTGCCCCGGCGTGATCATTATGTAGTCCACCGTGAATTGTTTCAGGTAAGCGGCGTCTTGGCCGATCACCGTTAGGGTGTGGTTTGTTATCCCGAAGAACATTTCTACGTTGACCACCGCGTTGATTATACGTAGCATGTAGGTTTCACCGTAAGTGACTTGCATGCTGAACGTGGAATCTGTAAGATATGATTGATAATGATGTAAGTTAGTAAAATGTTGATTATAAAAAAGTAAATTATTATGAACGAACATTTAGATCGACAGAGTCTCGTGACAAAGTTTTTAAAAATAATTGCTAGATTAGACTTACTATTTGTTCGTGAGTACTTTTTCGCCTAAAAAATAAGCAATGATGGGGATTATATTGGGTTAATACATCAACATCTTTTGATATAGGCTTCCGCTTGATCCCAAGCCGTCTTGACAACTCGATTGAGAAAAAATTTCTGAGAGGACCAGGTTCCCCGTTGAATTTAGTCTCGTGATAGAATTGTTTTAATTTTATCAATAAATTTTGAGTTTGAACTTTTGTTAAATACTTGATGAAAAAATGTTAACACAGCTCAAAAAATTTATCATGCTCAAAGATGAATTAGTCGATAAGTGTCCAGGTACCGCAAAGACATGTATTTATTACATATATAAATGTATTTAGTTACCGTTGGAGCAGTCGTAGAGATCACCGGGTTGGCCGTTAATAGTGTAGCCATCCTCGGTACCAGGGTCGCTACCGTTTGCAAGACCTCCTAAGGCCATTTCCCTTGGGTCCCCATTAAACCAAGATCCTGAAAAATAAATATACAAAATTTATAATTAGAATGAAGAATTTATTATAATAATCTGCAATAACGAATTATATACATATATCATAATTTATTTTTTATCAACAAATAGTCTTTTATTAATGAAAATATCAAAAATAATATATGATATTGCCAAAGAGACAACTGCATCAAGGCCTATATGTTCCGAAAAATGGAGATCAAGAGAAAAATATCCTGATTCCAGAATCGTTCATTAAACCAACATAATGGCCCCATTTATTAAATCGTCGCCAATTTCATAACAGAATATCTTGTGCATGAATATATATATATATATATATATATATATATATATATATATATATATATATATGTATGAAGGTCTATGTAGATACCAATAATAATGGTTTGTTGGGAGTAGGGTGTTTTCATCTTGTGGTAAGTTCCATTTGTGGGCAAAACAACGATGGCGCCATGGACGGTGGCTCGAGTCCAGTCGTTGTGGGCGTGCCACCACAGAGTACCTTCCTCATTGCTGAGAATAACTTCATATGTGAAGTTGGTTCCTGGTTGTATCGGACATTGTGTTATATTTTCTGGTCCATCGGACCATGGATTTCTCGGTTGTTTTACTCCATGCCTGAAATAATTGAACGATGCATATGGTTATTTATTTACCATGTACTAATAAGTACTTAAATCGATAAATAAGTCTGTCTGTTCTAGTTTAATGATAATATCTCAAACTCTTAAAAATGCAACATATCAAATAACCCCCGGGAGAATTTGCCCCAAATGTTTTTACCATATTAGTGTAAGTGAGCAAGAAAAATCATCATCAATTTATGGATACACTGGGATTCTGATTTGACCGTGTTCACTTTCACTCCCCTCTACCACACTAACTACTCACTGGAAAAAAACTTTTTACTGAATTTTATGAAGCAATAAATATTAATTTTTCAGAATGATAATCTTAAAAGAAATTCTAATGAACACATGGACTCTTAGTTCTTATATCTGTCAGTGATGCAAACATATTATTTAAAAATTTCTGTTATGGTTAAACACTAGGTACAATTGCCAATTTAAACATATTATTCATTTAAATTTAAAAGCATAAATGTGAATTATTTATTTGTCTAAATTTTAAACTCATTAATATTGCGAGATGCTATTGTAATTTCATTTGGGTAGTTAATTGACAATGAATAATAATAATAATAATAATCTTCCGTACCAATGAATTGTGACGCCGTAACTTCCTTCATTGTAGACGTTGACATAAAAAGTGTCCCCTTTACGAACTGTTATCGTGGGCCCCGGGAAGCTGCCGTTCACAGTGAGCATGCTCTTGGTAGTGCACATTCGAGTAAAATTTGATTCTTCCAGCTGCAGTTGGCAATATACAATTTCGTGAATACGAATCAGAGTCAAGTACTCTCGACCTGAATTATTATTTATGGACGACTCTTGTCACAATGATAACATGTGCTTTTTTTCATTTTGATCCTTGCAGCTTCAATTGGGGATACATATCCAACCGCCTCATACAAATTTGTGAGTAATCAAAGATTAATTAAATGAATGCTTAGAATGAATTTGGGGAGTGGACCGAGAGAGAAGAATCTAATTAATTAAGTGATTCACAATCTTCTCCCATTTACCACTAATTTAAAACAGCTGAGTCCTTGTTTGGTTGGGACTTGGGTCGATTGAACTGTGCCGTTAAAGAAAATTAGTATTTGATAAATAAAAGTGCTTATAGGCTATACCTGATTTTGGGTGATAGATAACACATACGAGCGTCTTAATGAATTTGTAAATTTAATAAATAATATATTTATCAAGATTCTTATGTAATTCTACAAGATAAATAATAAACATATAATAATTTGTAGCATAAAATACGGATCACAATAATGTAAAGACGTATAAAATGTATTTATATTCCTACAGTAAAATAGCCGAAAAATAAAACGAGTAATTCCGTGGATTAATATAAACCAAGATATATTATTATAACTAATTACTTAGCAAATGAAAGCAAAAAACTTAAACTTACAAAAAAATCATAGTAGTGAACCGCTCCCTGGGCTTCTCTGATCCCACCCAGGAGAATAATTAGCCCAAACAATACCAGCACCAAATTTGGTTTCAATATTATTGATCCCATAATTAAAGACTATCTAATGAGATTGCACTATTTTTTTATTTATAGAAATGTGTGTTTCTTCTCAGGTTGCCCCGTGTTGTGTCTTGGTGTTATGTGATTGCTTTGTACTTGCCTGCCGGTACTTATAGAAGAAAGAGTTTGACTTTTAGTTACTTTTCGTGTTGTGTTGGGTTACCGTCAATTTTTAAGGGAAATGTTTCTTAATTATGTATTCATATTTGGCATATGATATTATACTTACGAAATTAACTAATCCAAAAAATATATATTTACTTATATACTTTGTGGTTGTGCCATTTTGTAATTTAATATTATATAGTTTAAAATGCATAAAATCGATGGTATATATATTTCACGATTTTGACATTTTAATGATACAATGATGGTTTTTTTATCTGCCTGAACGGGTAGCATGAAACATCATCTAAGCTTATACCTGATGTGCAGATCAAGACTTTTTATAGCTGCTCATAATGTGATTTTATATTTGTTAGGCATATAATATATAACTATTTCTGAATGGAAGTTTGCTATTATCAAAACAACATTGGATTAAACTAGTTGATTTTTTGTTTTTAAAAATACTTTGTACCAAAATACTCAGTGAACCGACTAATCCAGATTTGGAACCGCATAAATTTTTTGAAAGATAGTAAAATTCTTGTAACAAATTTTTAACGCCGGTACATTTTAAAAAATTCAAAATCGAAACCAGTTAGTTAACTAGAAGAAATTTTTCACCCTGCTAGTTGGTACTTGGTACTAGTTGATTTTAGTTTTGAATGAAGTTTTTTTTAGGGTTTTGAATGAAGGTTAAGAAGAGAAATAGTAACAGTCAATGGAGTGAACGAAGTCAACCATGCTAGCTGATGAACGTCCAACAAGACACTTAACTAAACACGATTTTATTTTATTGGGCTCTCACGAATCTTTTGTTTGGCTCAACATAAATTTCTTAATTCTACTAAGTAATGTCCAAGGACCAGGTAAAACTAGTATTTTAATCACTTTTTTTGTGAAAAAAAGCATTAGATACTGATTTTTAGGTCCTAATTGATGATTTAATTAATTAATGGACGTGATACTTCAAAATAATTAAAATAAGATCAACGACTCGATGGTAGAAGTAAGGTTGGATTCCTACCCACGAAAGACGGGGTATAATATCCATATATGTACCAACATAATCGATTGAATTTGGGATTAATATATGGCCATTATATAAGAATAAGTGTGAAAAAGTGTCGAGATTTTTTTTTGTAAGTAAATTTTTATTTATAATCCCTCAAAAAGTTGCGACTGTCGACGTCATTAAAACACTATCGGAATATGTCGAAATTATCATAATTATAAAAATAATTAATTTATTTATAATTGTGAAAAACCTACCTATCTATTAAATTAATGTTGTAGATACCGTGACTTGCACTACCATTACGTTGCCGTTTGAGGGATTCGAAAGAGTAAGTGTCGATTTATTCTAACCTGGAAATTGTCAAAATAAATATTTCTTCCCAAAGAAGAATAAACAATGCATGCCTAGCTAAGGCATGATTTCATAATTACACATGTAGATTAATTAGCTATCAAAAATTGTATAGTATTAGTTCACCGACAGGATAGATTCTTCAGCTTGGGAAAGTCAATTCTATAGTTAGATTTATTTAACGTGTTGAGTGCAACTTACTAGATCATGTCGTGGCCACTTTTAGAACATTTTAAATTAAAGAAATGTTTAAGGTTTCCGTCCATCTTTGGATTTCATACGACGGAAATTCTTTTTTTTCTTATTGGATAATTACCACGTCGTCCACCGTCTTCTTGCTTACTACATTGTAATGCGTGGACTTGGAAAGGAACACCAAGAGTTTTATATTGTTTTCTGCAACCATACAATATCGATATGTAATTAGCAGACTAATACAAATTAGAGTACATGAAAAATCATTTAAATTTTGAAATGATGATAAATTTATCTCAATAAATATTTAATAATAATATTTTTTTAATAACTCAAACTCGTATTTAAACTCTAAAAAAATTCTATGAAAATGCGAGGGTGGACTTTAACCTTCTTCTTCATACCACCATCTCCCGGTAAGAGAATGGGTTGGATTCATTTTCATCCTTGCATGGGTAAGAACTTTTGACTTACCTGGATTGGATTCGTTCCAGTAGACTTTTGATATTTTGATGTGACTCATGGATAGCATTAGCTTGCCCAATTGTACAATTATATGTTTATAATATAAAAAGAATTATTTATCAAAATAAAATATGACAAGTGTTATGAATTCAGCAACTAGAGAACAAGATCGCACAAAGAACACGGAACAAGAGAATTACGTGGTTCGGCCTAATGCCTACATCCACGGGGAGAAAGGAGAACTTTTATTGATGAGTTTCCGAGCCACAAAGCTATACAAAACCTTAGGGTAACATGTCTTTATATAGAGACAAACCCTTGGTGTACAAGTAACCTATCTAGGTCTAATTAGGAGTCCAGAATCTAGTCAGAATAGGAATAGGAATAGGAAATAAGTCTTTCCTATTTCTCGCCATCCCAACAATGGTATCAAGAGCTTGGGTTGGAGGTATAGAAGAAATTGGAAGCAAGGTATATGTCTAAGTCTTTGTCGAACAAGCTTTATCTTAAGCAAAGATTGTACGGGCTCAAGATGAAGGAGGGCTCGGATTTGAGCCAACACATTAATGGTTTCAGTCAACTTGTGAGCGACTTGAGAAAGGTTGATGTGAAATTCGAGGAAGAAGACAAGGCATTGTTGCTGCTGAATTCTTTACCTGGCTCCTACGAAAATTTGGTTACAACTCTAACTTGGGGGAAGGAGTCCCTGGTGTTGGAAGATATCACAAGTGCTCTGCTAGGGTTTCATCAAAGAAGGAAAATTGACGATGAACAAGCGGAAGGGCTAGTTGTGAGGGGTAGCCATGGTGATCGTAGTGGGGTAAAAGACAGGAAGGGATCCAAGTCGTGGTCAAGGAGGTTCAAGAGAAATTGCTTCGAGTGTGGAGAAAAAGGGCACGTGAAGAAGGATTGTCCAAAAAGAACTCGGGATCGCGAGGAAAAAGGATCAGGTTCTGTGAATGTGGCCTCACATTCGGACGGGTCAGATGGTGACTGGTTTTCTATCTCGTCAAGTCCAATGCATCCTGGTAATCTCTTTTTGTTAGGGACCTTGAATTATAACAATGATAGTTATAAAGGTATGCTAATGAAGGTGGAGAAGGATGCGATGGTAGGGATGAAGGGTGAAAGGAAATACCTACAGGTTAGTGGGGAATTTTATTGATGGATCCGAGTCACAAAGCTATACAAAACCTTAGGGTAACATGTCTTTATATAGAGACAAACCCTTGGTGTACAAGTAACCTATCTAGGTCTAATTAGGAGTCCAGAATCTAGTCAGAATAGGAATAGGAATAGCAAATAAGTCTTTCCTATTTCTCGCCATCCCAACAATCTCCACCTTGGCGAGAAATCATCTCGTGGAAGAACCATGAAGCTCCACCCGAACTTCAACAAACTCTACCTTGACAAAACACCGCCCCATGAAGAACCATGAGATCTTGCAAAACCAATCCAACTCCACCGACTCCATCTCGGACCATAGATAACTGCATCAATAAGACCATCTCAACTTTCTCTTCATCTTTTGTTCAATCACTTGGAGCCAGCCCCCAAGCTCGAGCTTCTGAGCTTGCTTGGCCTATTCTCTCCAACCTCCATCGAACTCCAACTAGCAAGTCCACCTGCTGAAGCAAACTTGTGACCAATAGATGCGCTCTCTATTTTTCGGTCAACCCCATGCTCCGCAACCTCGAACTGCTTCTCCGCTGGACCTTCTTGCCTCATACCAATGCTACATGCCATAGCATACAAAGGGCAATCTTTTATTCTACTAAGTAGAACCCTCGACATGCCTCGAACTCTACTGTTCGGCCTTGAGTGAGATACTCGATTCGCCCATGGTATCACCAATGGCTTCGCATGCCCAATGCAAAACCTATCCAACACCTTTGACGTGCACGTCCCTTTAGACAACCATAGCAGGGCACAGCTAACAATGCTTCTCCGAGACAACCATGGCTCTTTGCCAACCATGCCTCCACGAAACAACCATAGCTTGCTATCCATGTCTCCGCGAATTCCAACTACACTCAAACCATCCATGTCAAGCCTTTGCTCCCTCATACGAACCAACCTCATATGACCTGAGCTTTTGCCAACTCCTTCAGACCCATTGATGTGACTCCACCTACAATAATATTTCCCACTAACCTGTAGGTATTTCCTTTCACTCTTCATTCCTACCATCGCATCCTTCTCCACCTTCATTAGCATACCTTTATAACTATCATTGTTATAATTCAAGGTCCCTAACAAAAAGAGATTACCAGGATGCATTAGACTTGACGAGATAGAAAACCAGTCACCATCCGACCCGTCTGAACATGTGGCCATGGCTGTGGATGCCGATCCCTCCTCGTTGTCTTGATTCCCAGTTCGTCCTGGATAGTCCCCTTCATGTGCCCTTCTCCGCACTTGAAGCCACTTACATTGAACTTCTTTGACTCCGACCTGGATCCTCTTCCACAACCCAGCTGGTGGCTCCTCATCATCCGCCAAGCACAAGCGAATCTTCGCTACCGCTTTGGCCTCCAACTCTTCCCACTCTTGCTCCTCCATCTTCTCGGACTTCTTCTCCGAGAGCGCGATGACCATCCCTTGCTGCACGAGGAGATCGTTGACACGCCTTTGCCATAACCTGAAATTCAACGAACCATCGAACTTCACAAGAGCAAACTTCGCGCCGTGATCCGACATCCTCTAACTTTAGCTCTTGATACTACTTGTTAGGAATTCAGCAACTAGAGAACAAGATCGCACAAAGAACACGGAACAAGAGAATTACGTGGTTCGGCCTAATGCCTACATCCACGGGGAGAAAGGAAAACTTTTATTGATGAGTTTCCGAGCCACAAAGCCATACAAAACCTTAGGGTAACATGTCTTTATATAGAGACAAACCCTTGGTGTACAAGTAACCTATCTAGGTCTAATTAGGAGTCCAGAATCTAGTCAGAATAGGAATAGGAACAGACGGCGCAACCCGATTGGCAAAGAGCTTGGATTGGAGGATGACGGACGGAGCGAAGTTTGCTCTTGTGAAATTCGATGGTTCTTCGAATTTCGGGTTATGGCAAAGGCGTGTCAAGGATCTCTTCGTGCAACAAGGGATGGTCATCGCGCTCTCGGGGAAGAAGCCCGAGAAGATGGAGGAGCAAGAGTGGAAGGAGATGGGGCCAAGGCGGTGGCGACAATTCGCTTGTGCTTGGCGGATGATGTGATGTATCACGTCATGGATGAGGAGTCACCAGCTGAGGTATGGAAGAAATTGGAGGCAAGGTATATGTCTAAGTCTTTGTCGAATAAGCTTTATCTTAAGCAAAGATTGTACGGGCTCAAGATGAATGAGGGCTCGGATTTGAGCCAACACATTAATGGTTTCAGTCAACTTGTGAGTGACTTGAGAAAGGTTGATGTGAAGTTCGAGGAAGAAGACAAGGCATTGTTGCTGCTGAATTCTTTACCTGGCTCCTACGAAAATTTGGTTACAACTCTAACTTGGGGGAAGGAGTCCCTGGTGTTGGAAGATATCACAAGTGCTCTGCTAGGGTTTCATCAAAGAAGAAAAAATGGCGATGAACAAGCGGAAGGGCTGGTTGTGATGGGTAGCCATGGTAATCGTAGTGGAGCAAAAGACGGGAAGGGATCCAAGTCGTGGTCAAGGAGGTTCAAGGGAAATTGCTTCGAGTGCGGAGAAAAAGGGCACGCGAAGAAGGATTGTCCAAGAAGAACTCGGGATCGCGAGGAAAAAGGATCAGGTTCCGTGAATGTGGCCTCACATTCGGACGGGTCGGATGGTGATCTCCTTTCTGTTTTGTCAAGTCCAAAGCATTCTGTTTCCTGGATTTTGGATAGCGCTTGCTCTTTCCACATGACGCCCAAGAGAGGGTGGTTCGACACCTACAAGTTCGTTGATTCAGGTATGGTGACTATGGGTGATGGTTCTACTTGTAGAATTGCTGGCATAGGTGATATCCGAATTAAGATGTGGGATGGTGTTGAGAGAAAATTGTGTGGGGTTAGGCATGTTCCAAAGTTGGAGAGGAATTTGATCTCGTTAGGAGCCTTGGATTATAGTGGGTACAACTATAATGTTGTAGGCGGGCTAATGGAGGTGGAGAAGGATGATGTGGTGGTGATGAAGGGTGAAAGGAATGCTAGAAACACCTACAGGTTAGTGGGGGACACGGTTGTAGGTGGAGTCACCTCGTTGCGTTCTGATAGAGGGGAGAAAAGCTCTTGTGTGATGGAGCAAAAGCTTGACATGAATGGTTTGAGTAGAGTTGAGATTCGCAAAGACAAAGTTAGCAAGTTCCCGCTATGGTTGTCTAAAAGGACGTGCACGTCAAAGGTGTTGGGTAGGTTTTGCATGAGGAATACGAAGCCGTTGGTAACACCACGGGCGAATCGGGTATCTCACTCAAGGCCGAACAGTGGAGTTCGTGGCATGTCAAGGGTTCTACTTAGTAGAACAAAAGGTTGCCCTTTGTATACTATGGCATGTAGCATTGGTATGAGGCAAGAGGTCCAGCGGAGAAGAAGTTCGAGGTTGCGGAGCATGGGGTTGACCGAAAAATAGAGAGCGCATCTATTGGTCACAAGTTTGCTTCAGCAGGTGGACTTGCTAGTTGGGGTTCAATGGAGATTGGAGGGAATAGGCCAAGCAAGCTCAGAAGCTCGAGTTTGGGGGCTAGCTCCAAGTGATTGAACAAAAGGTGAAGAGAAAGTTGAGATGGTCTTATTGATGCAGTTATCTATGGTCCGAGATGGAGTCGGTGGAGTCGGTGAAGTCAGATTGATTTTGCAAGATCTCATGGTTCTTCATGGGGCGGTGTTTTGTCAAGGTGGAGTCTGTTGAAGTTCGGGTGGAGCTTCATGGTTCTTCCACGAGATGATTTCTCGCCAAGGTGGAGATTGTTGGGATGGCGAGAAATAGGAAAGACTTATTTCCTATTCCTATTCCTATTCTGACTAGATTCTGGACTCCTAATTAGACCTAGATAGGTTACTTGTACACCAAGGGTTTGTCTCTATATAAAGACATGTTACCCTAAGGTTTTGTATAGCTTTGTGACTCGGAAACTCATCAATAAAAGTTCTCCTTTCTCCCCGTGGATGTAGGCATTAGGCCGAACTACGTAAACTCTTGCGTCCGTGTTCTTTGCGCGTTTTGTTCTCTAGTTGCTGAATTCATAACAACAAGGAAGCGTCGTTCCTAACCAATTAAGCATGTGTCTATCAAATCAACGAGAATTGCCCAATGTTCCGTACGCATCTTGAACACAACCAAAAATTCTGTTGCGTTCAAACACACATATGTATGAGTTAACTACTGTTGATCACATGTGATTTGACATACATAATTAAATAATTGGCCATTCAACTTTTAACACTTGTTATACTCGATATGATAATCTCGCCAGGAATTCTTGTGTGTACTTACCTTGTACTTTACGGAAGATTGGCACAACCAACTCTCTGCTTTGGGTCAACAAGCTTTGCCGTCGACGGTAGAGCCGGCAGAGTGTCCTCCTCTGAGATCTAGATTAATGGGAAAGTCAATACTCATTATTTCCATCCTTCCCCGCCTTAGTTTTCTGGAAAAAATTATCACAATAAATATTTATTAATATCATGATACTAGATCCATGATTTATTGTTGCTCACATGAATTCTCGTTATTGGCGACATTAACAGTTGACTTCACTTATAAAAACAGAAAACTCAATCGATCTCAACCAGAAAAAATGGAAAAAAGATGCAGCTTAATGCGATTACTTATTACCATGTGTTTCGCATATTGACACATAATTAAAGTTATCATATGAAATTTCGGTCGTTAGAAAATTTAGACCATGGCAAACGAAAATAATATTTAACCAAATATTATATATTTGTCAATTGATATTTAGTCTAACGGTATAAAACATAAGTCGACTTAACCGAAGTTCAAATTTCAAATATTGATGTTAAAAATTACCTTTCAAAAACATCAAATAGTATACATTACGTGATGGCCAAAGCGTCAACTACTCAACTTCTCAATATTCTTTGTTCTCGGTCGCAGGACATCATTTTTCAAACAATGTGCGTAATAACCGTGTAAATGCCAAACTTATTAGATTTTCAAAATAATATAATGATTAATAGTCACTCATTTATAGCGTCAAGATTGTGCTCCGCTGTAAATCTATCGTCATTATGAATTGATTTGACTGCAAATTATACCATGATATCTTTGTGAATTTTTAATGACCATCATGTGATCAAGAAACTTGCTAAGATTATAATATAAGCTTTATCGGGTAGATGTTTATCCATTCTTGGGCGGGATTAGAGTGTTTGAGGAGATTATCACAAGTGGACAGCGGTGACGTAGGATTGCTTAAAAGGTTAAATCACGATGTGTTATGGATATACAAAAACACACGAAAGTTTTATTTTATTCACAGTAAAGTTGATTTTTTAGAGTGGCACGTTACCTATTAAATCACTAAACAATAAGTCAATAAATACACATGTGTCGAAAATAGCCTCAGATATATTTTTTTCTAATTTTATTCCATTTTTTGACATTAGGGTTGCGCTTCGATACATGAAAGTTAGCAGTAATCAAGACGAATGTTGCAACCAAAATTCATCATTTATATGATTCTTTTTCGAGTTTAAAAATAGTTAAGATGGTCGGATTAGATACATGAACTCGCCCTTCAGATCTGATTTTGCTTATGACCTTTCTTAGAAGTAGTTTTTTATAAGTAAATTCTATTACTCCTAAAAAATCTCAAATATCATTACACCAAAATAATTGCATTTCATAGGAAGCAAGATAAAACCTATCAAATTAGTTAGCTACAAGATAAATCACATCTGGTTTCCTAATCCAAGATCAAAAGAACCAAACAAAGTCCTCATCTCCATGCCTCTAGGTTTAATAACACCGAGACAAAGCAACCACAGAAACGTCATACGACCCACATTGAGGACATCCAAAATATTCACACCAAAAGTCTCACCTAAAAACACACCAAAGCAGCTGCTGCCATGAAGGTTCGAAGCCCAAAAATATACACCAAAACAGCAGCTGCGCAATGGTTTCAAAGAGGATCGAAGGTCTTGTTTTTTTCTTTTCTAGCCGCTGCTCCGCGAAGTTCTTTGAGGATGCTCACAATGTCTCCATCCCAGGTCATTCCAAATTTCCCGGTCATATTCCCAGTATTGTTTGCCAATTTAGCCAGCCTGACGTCGTTAGCTGCTTGCCTTTCAATACCCTCCAAAAGAGAAGAAAGGCTAATATCCTCCCGAGGCTTGCTTGGTGTTTTGATGGTTAACCTCCTCGGAGGAATCGTCGACTTTCTCGTCCGAGAGCTAGATCTAATCGGTGTTTGAATGATCTTATCATTTCCGGCCGATGGCCTTTGCACCTCCCAGACTTCTCCTTGCATACTTGGATCTTTGTAGAGATCCGTCTCTGACTCGGCCTCCATTTTCATATGCTGAATAATCCGCATAACTATTTGTTGTGAGAGCTCATTCAACCAAAACTGTTTCCTCCAGTGCCTGAGTAACCACCAGGTCCGAACAGAACTGGATATCAGATGGCGATCATCACAACCAGCCTGCTCTTAACCCTCGCAATGAAGCAGCAACCCACTTCGCTACCAGCAATGCCTTCCAAACATCCATAAGCCCATTCAGAATCTGGTTGAACTTCGACCTCATTGGAAACGAATTCCTCGATTCTTAGCTCATACGTTTCATCAGCAATTTTCAGATTAATTCTCTTCCTAACTCGTTCCATGAATTTCGAAGAAATCAGCACAAAAGCAACATCGAGTCTTTTCCTACTGGAAGTGATATTATGTACTGATTTGAAGTCTCTTAGTATGTAATTACTATGTTAATGAAAGTTTTCTCATACAAAAAGAAAGTTAGCAGTAAAAAGTTTGTGGAAAGAATTTTTTTTTATAAGTTGTTGGATTTGTGAATAGAGGCTCAAAGCCCAAAGGCCCAAAAAGAATATGGAAGGTTACAATCCCACATTGAATAGAGTAAGGAGGATTTTCTTGTTTATAAGAAATTCTCCTCCTCACCTCTCAACTTGATTGACTTCCCAAAAGGTTGACCCACCGCTAGCTACGAGGACGCCCTCGCGCATGCGTGTGCGCATGGCGCATTGGACGCAGGTTGCAATGGGTGTTTTGTGGCGTACGTGCGCATCGTCCTGCTGAACAATAGTTAGCACTAAAATGATGAGCTAATCGATTAGACTGATCGGAGAATAGAACTGATCACTTTTTGGAATTTTTTGAAACATTGGTATGCATGATCGTTCGGTAACTGGGATAGGAAGTTGTGCGATTTAATTAAGGTTAATGTAGCCATGTAGGACTTGTATGCACATATTTTTTCCCAAAAATATATGGTATATAACCAACTAGTTTAGATTCAAATTTATTAAAATATGAAAGACATTAAAGCTGTTCCGACCAGCATTTAACACATGCATTCACATGTTTAACTTCAAACTTCGAATTAAACTCATCTTCAATTGATTTACAAGCTCGATAGTATGCTTTGGAATTTATTTTTTTTTGACTCTAGAAGTGAAGAATGGATCTGACCGGGCCGTGAATAGCGGCTCGATATTGGGCTATATGTCCTGGCCCATTTGACGGAGCCTCTATCAGGAAAACCTCAATAGCTAATCCACTTCTTTTTTATTAAATAATCAAATAAATCCTGTAATAGCAAAATTACACTTCAAGTCCTTGGTTAATGGGTTATGGACATTGTCACAATATTAACAAGATCACTCAAGTTGAACAAGTAGGCATTCCAAGAGGAGGAGTCCTAATGCTTGTAGAAGCAGTTTTCCCATTCCTTACAATTAAAACCGTCTGCATTCCCCAAACTGCGTGCTTGTCGATGTGACAATGGATGAACCACACACCTGGGAAATTTAAAAAAATTTGATCCGTTAATTGTCATATTCAAAACGACCAACCATACCACTTGACATAATCTGTCTATGTACTTTGTTATGTATCTATGTCTACTTTAATGAAAGACCTCTAGGTCATTTCTTACCGGGATTATTAGCAACAAATCTGACAGCAACCCATCCATTCTTGGGGACTCCAAAGGTGTTGATGAGAGGTGGGTCGTTAAGGTTGTAGTTTTGTGGGTCGGTGGCGTTGTTCCAGTTGCCCTTGCCGGACCCGACGAGGTAGGAACTGTAGCCATGAATGTGCATGGGGTGATTCTCTCCGGCCACCAAGCTTGTTCCTTGGAATACTATCTCCACTCCATCCATGTAGTTCAAGATCTTCACATTCGTCCCCTGCATGCTGCTTATAGACACGTTGGTGGTGTCTCCGGTGAAGTCGAAAGCCGACGGATTGTCTCCGAAGTTCGTGTCGTACACGCCATTCAAGTTGCTGCAAAGAAGAGTCCACAGTGTGAGTCAGAAAGGTAAAATGTACAATGACTTTGAAAATATATTTCTTACACCTATCAGCTACACACGTAACTCTACACAAATAGGAGAAACTATTGTACTCGAGCTAAAGAAAGGGACGTACTTGTAATAAGCCTGGAGGATGCTGATGTTCTTAGTTACGAAGCTCACGTTGTTCAAGCTTGCACCAACGGCAAAGCTATTGCCTGGACCGCAACCGACATCCTCGCATGTCAGGGCGTTGACCGAGATTGCAAGAACAACACGTTGGTCTATCTTCCTAGGGAGATCGAACGGGTGACCGTAGCTGTCCAAGCTCCGTATACGGTCAGTGAAGCTCGCGGCGGCCGCATCATCTGTGGCGTTCGGTAGGGCCGGAAGAGCCATACCGGAGGTTCGGTCAACGTTCTTGCCGGCGTACTGGAACACAGCGGTGGTTGTAGTTTTGCTGTAAGGGGCTAGGCCGGAATCTGAGAAGGGGCTAGCCGCCATGTAATAGTTGCCGGGAGCTTGGTTGGCCCTCACCAGAACGTCCATTGTCTGCCCCGGAGTAATCATAATGTAGTTCGTGGAAAACGGTTTCACGTAAGCAGCATCTTGTCCGATCACTATTAGATTGTGGTTGGCTATACCAAAGAATAGTTCGTCATTGACCACCGCGTTGATTATACGCAGCAAATAGGTCTCACCGTACTCGACTTGCATGCGATACGTGAAATCTGTATAGTACAATTGATAATGTTAATTATGCTTTAATTAATGGTTAGTTTGTCCAAATATTTTTAAAAATTTTGATATTCAGAGAAAAATCATTTGTATTTAGTTATTATCTATAAACTTACCTTTGGAGCAGTCATAGAGGTCACCGGGTTGGCCGTTGATGGTATAGGCATCGGAAGCACCAGGGTCGCTACCGTTTGCAAGAGCGGTCAATGCTATTTCCCTTGCATCCCCTTTATACCACGATCCTGCCATATTACGGTTACGAGTTAATTGGACCATATATCAAATGTGATCCTGATCGGCCGGACTATGACTCAACACTAAAGTTATATTTTTTTACCAAAACATAAAAATAGACTGACGATTAACATAGATGACCATTGGTTTAACTGGTCAGACTAACTGGTTCACTCGATTAGTTATGTCCTAGTGCATTTAAAAAAAATTGATCATAAGGGTACTTGATAATATTGCAGAAACTATAAAATAAAGTAATAGTTTGGATTCTATTTTAGGTTGCATGTATGATTATTTATGTACTTACCAAGGATTACGGTTTGTTGGCTATATGGAGCTTTAAGCTTATGGTAAGCTCCGTTGTTTGGCAAAATAACGATGGCGCCATGGACAGTGGCACGAGTCCAGTCATTGTGAGCGTGCCACCAGAGAGTACCTTCTTCGGTGCTAAGTATAACCTCATATGTGAAGTTGGTTCCAGGATGGATCGGACATTGAGTTATGTTTTCTGGCCCGTCCGACCATGGATTTCTCGGTTGTTTTACTCCGTGCCTGTCATAATTAGATAAATTAATTATAAGCAAAAAACATCCATGTACAATACAATAAAATCAAAGTTTGTACAAATTTTGATCTGATAAACTTTTCGACAATCCGTACCAATGAATTGTGACTCCATAGCTTCCTTGATTGTGGACGTTGACGTAGAAAGTGTCTCCTTTATGAACTGTTATCGTGGGTCCCGGGAAGCTTCCGTTCACCGTGAGCATACTCTTGGTGTTGCACATCCTCGTAAAAGCCGACTCTTGAAGCTGCAATTGGGATTTATCCAAAGTTTGTGAGTTACATATTGTAATATACTAATTAAGAAATGAAATTTTTAAATAAATTTGAGGAGTGGAACGGGAGATAAGATTACTTGTTAGTTGCCTTTGGTAATATACATAGCAATTAATGGTGAACTCATTTTTCTCAATTTTGCTAGATTTTTGTGGGATAAAAAGTGAAAATGTCGTAAAAGAGCAAGAAGATGATGACGAAGAAAGAAAGAAGATTATTGAGGGTGGTTCGTTTTTATAATAAAATTGGGAGAGATGTTAGAGAAGTGGTCAACTACAATGATCGACGGTCCAATCGGTTAGATCAAATAGTCGAAATCTAACTGATCAAAAATAGTTAGTTAAAAAAAGTATAAAATTTTGTTAGATTAGAAGTGATTAAATTACAAGTTAGGTACTTGTAAATGATAAACTTTGTAAAAAAAATTAAAGAATATTTAGAAAGATTGACATTCAATATTAAATATAACTAATATTATAACTATTTAAAAAAATATCTGCGTTGGCGCAACTGTTCGGACCAGTTAAACTAGAATCAAGAGAGCAGGATGGTTCGTTTTAAAATCATTTGTGTCGATAAGACAAGAGGTAATAATAACTAATTAGCAAATGTAATACCAAAGGAAGAAAAAATTAAACTTACAACAAAATCATAGTAGTGAACATCTCCTTTGGCTTCATTAATCCCACCCAAGAGAATTAACCCAAGAAACACTAAAAACAGAATAGGTCTCAATATTGTTCCCATATTTTCCCACGGGCTTCAATCGACAAAAGACCAAATAATATTGCAATATCTTTGTTATTTGTGTGAGTTTTCTTAGGCTGCCCTGTGCTTGTGTCGTCGTGAATTGTGATTACTTTGCATTTCCCAGGTACTTATATAGAAGGAGGAGGTTGACTTTTTCTTTCGTTTTCCTATAGGTCCCTAAAAATCTGTCAGTTCTGAAAAGAAAATATGGGTTGGTCAATTATTAGTTTTTATGCAAAGAACTAATTTATTATGAGTTTTTTTTTGTAGGTACTAATTTATTATGAGTTTGATGTCGATCTGACTCTTTTTTTATAATCCGACGTACTAGAATCGACCATTATCTGTTATTTTTTCGAAAACGGATGATGTAGAATCGAGTAAATGGAATTATAAAAAATGGTGCAATGATTTATTAACTTCTCTTAGTCATCCAGATATATTACTTTAAATTACAAACATACACCTAGACAATGACAAAATAATATAACAAGTATACTTAAGCAATCTTAAAAACGTACTTAAAGCATACTTACAGCATTATATAATATGGAATTCTTGAAAGAAAGTATGGGTTGTCATGAAGATTAGACAAAGTCAATGGAATAGACAAAGCCGAATGTACTGACTTCGATATCTTCACCAAAAAGATATCAAAGTCAAGACATTAAATCCATGGCGGTTTAATATTATAGCGGTTTCATTGTTCTTTTATATTTATTTGTCTAATTTTTCTCAAGATCAAAGCATTTCGTAATTTATATTAAATAGAAAAATCTGAATAGAAAATAGCATCAAATTCATGATGAAATTAGTGATGTAAACTTTATATACCCTTTTTCTTTCTTATTTTTATTTTTAATTTCTTTTGCCGTGTGACAGCGGACCTCGAGGTCCAGGCCGCAGATGCGGCTAGTCTAAAGTGGACCGGATACCGTGTCGGAGGAGTTAATAGATGGTCTATTTGAAAACTGGGGGCCACAATTCTGCTGTTCTTAGATTCTACTAATTTTTTTTGTTTTGATAGGTGGGTTTTGTTTTTGGTAATCTTGGTGAGTGTTATACACTCGATAGGTGGATTTTTATTGATGTTCGTAACACTTACATGTGCCTGAGAAATTCTCGCGCAGGTTGCAACTAAGCAGTAAAACCTATTGAAAAAACCGATCAAAAAAATTCCCGACATCAACATTGCGCCTATCACAATGCCATAATACAGCCCCGAAAATACATATTAAAAAAACCGGCCCATAAAATTTCTTTCTGCTAATTCTAGATGGTCGTTAGATTACCGAGTCGGTCGGTCAACTGGTCCGCATAGCGTTCCATCTAGGAAACAACAGGAATATTATGATCAAAGGACGCCAAAAGTCATCTGTTTTTCTACTATTTTTTATATCAACTGTGCCAAGTCAACACATTGAATTTTTTTTGAAGGGAAACACATTGATTAGTATCCACATAAAAAGACTATTTCATAGTTCATGTTGAGATTTTTTTTTTGAAGAGTAGAGTTCATGTTAAGATTTGAAAGTGGAAAAACTCCACTATGGTGCGATGAACTTTATATGATAAGACGTTTTAAGATTTGAGAGTTGAAGAATTGTATGAATTTTATTGAGATTCCAAAGATATATAAATTGGAAAATATTATAACCCAATTCAGATTTTTTTGGTAAATAGAGTAAATTTGTATATACCCGAAATCACTAAGTTCAAAAAATAAGTTTATACTACTTGATAATTACATGCTAATCTTTAAGATCTCTAAAAGACTCCATGTACAAAATTAGGGATGACAATGGGTAGGATATTGGTAGAACCCTACACATACCTTAGTTTTTTTTGTTGGACCCATACCCTACCCTCGACCCTATAAATTTTTTATTGTTAGATTCATACCCTACCCTCCTGCAGACCCAGAGTCTGGAGGGTCTGACCCTTTAACGTTCTGCATTTTGATAATTTTTAATCAAAAGTTAATTTATATATATAATTTAAATAAATTCAAGTCATCTACCACGTTACACATTAACATTCAATAAAAAATTAATGAAACATCAAATTTTATAATTTAATTTCAATAGTACAAGGTTTTTCTTTTCGAGTTTGAAGTACATAAACAATTCAACAAAATAAAAATATAGAATGTCGGATTCTAGTGATCCATCATTCACAACATTTTCTAAGCTGGTCGTGTAATAACATAATAAATATGTTAAAGTTAACTACAAAGTATATTATATATATTATCAATAGTGTCTAATTAGGGTCTAACTATGATCTAATTAGGATAGAGTCTAAAGTAGGGTAAAAATGTAATGGTAGGGTTCGACCCACATGGTCTAACTATAGATTCATACCCTACCCTAGACCCTACTTCTAAACATGGACTCATACCCATACCCTACCCTAGACCCAGTCAAAGTCAACATACCCTAGACCCATAGGGTAAAGGTAGGGTCCGACCCTCAGAGTATGAGTATTTCTGTCATCCCTATACAAAATCAAGTCTTAGTATCCTCAAAATTCGCGGTTGAGTTCGTCTGTCTTAATCATTCATGAACCTAATTCGGATTCTTATATACGTAAAAATTTATTAACTTAAGACAAAATTATTGTCCTATCTTAATGTTAGTATCGTTAAATCTTAGTCTTTGTATATCTCTTTGATGCTTGGATTATTTTATGTCACATAAAATTATTACTCCGGCCTTGACCATTTGGTTCAGGTTTTAAGTATCTCCTAAGCTATATAATAATCCCAACGAAATCTATTCGGTCTAATCATGAAGACCGTAATAAATTAGTTGGGATGATCATGATAACGGTCTCCTCCCTCTCTTCTAGACGAGACTCCTTCCTTCATGGCATTAACATCACTTTTCCACTAACGTTGACTGCAATAAAAGGTAGCCGAAAAAGTCGCAACTGAACACGGTTACATGACGAGATGCCCATACCGTTAGTTTTTTCAATAGTTGAAATGGCGTGTGGCGGCCATTAATTTTTTAGGTAAAAGTTTGGTTTCAATTTGACTCACTATAGTGTTTCAATTTATCTGATCGAGTAACATAAATTTTATTAGTTAACAAATAATTGATATTTTTTATCTCAGCTAATTAAACCATCTTATGTATCGTGCCACAAAATTAATTTACTCACATATCATGCCATGTTAGTAAAATTATAGATGTGTAATGTCATGTCATCAATTATCCAATTTTTTTCAAATTTTACCCTAATCATTCTGACAACTAATTTTAATTAGGGTGATAAGAAAGGCTCGGGATAATTGTGAAATGGCTAGGTGTATGAAGCTTTTTGGGTTTTTGGGGGTAATCGAGTTTTAAGAGCAGATAACTGGTTTTAGTGAGGTCCGTGACTGTAAGTGTTTTGTTCGAAATGTCACACTCGGTGGTGGGTAGAATAACTTTATAGTGGTAGAAGATATTTAGGTGCCATGTATATATTACTAATAATATTAATAAAATATATCAACGTATAAAAAAAGAGCATATACCTGTGATGTTTGAGTTGTTTCTTTGTTGCGATTAAGTTCGAGTTCCGTGTGTATAAATTTTGTTACTGGTTTTTATTTTTTTATTTTTTGAACGGTAAAATCACTTTATTATTAACACCAAAGTTACAAGAACACCAAAACTACATAGCACAGACAAAAACTTTTGTCAAGATGGTGATGTTGGTTTTTCACAGACAAAAACTTTTGTCAAGATGGTGATGTTGGTTTTTACTTTATTTTGATCTATATGTGGTGACGAAATGACGTGTTGTACCGCGAGGTAATATGAATGACATGGCATGGTATGTTAAATTGATGTCAAGATGTATTAATCTAACTAAAGTTAAGCAAATATTTATTAGTTGCTAAATAGAAAAAATTTATCACCTGATCAAATAAATTAAAACTCCAGGATAGTGGTATGTCCAAGACTCAAACTACCGGGTATTCAAATAGACTTTTACCCTTTTTAAAGTAAAATTTAGTAAAAATATTGAATTTTATAGTATCCGTTATAAAGTTACCACAGGTATGTAAAATTACACTTGTGAAAGAATTATTGTAAAATTTTCTTAAAATGAAAATCCTTATTAATCTGTCTCCAAGTCATAATTTCCAAAAGCATTCTTTCATATATAAAAAATGCGTGGAATTTCATATTAGTTGACAAATTTACGAGCAACAATTGATTTTAGATATTACCGAAAAAAATTTAGACCAAATTATTTTTGAACTTTATAAAGAGGAGAAGACAGCTCACAAGGCCCAAGGCCTAATTTCATCTTTCATGGGTAAAAACATGCAGCGCACCATCCTAACAAACATGGCCAATTTATTTTGGTAAAGTTTTTATACCTAGTTACACTTTGACTCGAATAACCATTTGTTATCCAAGTGAATAATTGAAGATTGACTTTTGAGTTGGGTAGTTTTTTTAATAGGTGTTAAAATTCTCATAATAAATATTTAACAATGATATATTATTAATTATTTGAATCTGAGATATCTTGTAAAAAAAAATCCTGAAACCCGACATTCTTTATTTCTTAATCCTAGCGATCGCTTCCAATTTACCGGAGATAGACAACAATTGCTCCAATTTATCTTGATGTTCCGATCGGAGGAGATCCAGCGAGAGCACTTCCACGACGCGGCTCAGATGAATTCGCATGTATGGAAATTCTTTGGGACTAAATACACTTTGATCCAACAATTTAGATAAATGTGTCTCTGAGTCCCCAGGAAACTATTACCTCAAACCTAAATAACTTATGCGTATTTTATCCCAAAAATTAAATAACATTCGGTAGAATAATCAATAACCGGAAATGGCTATTCCAAATATTTAATTCTTATGTTTCACATGGATTAATATTGCCGGAATAATTTAAAAAGAGAAGGCCTATGAGCAGGCGGGCATGTTGGGAGGAGGAGGACGAATACTTTGGCTAATAGTCATACCGTTCTTCACAATTAGAACAGTCTCCATTCCCCAACTCGCATGTTTTTCCAAATGGCAGTGAATAAACCATACCCCTGCACCAAACAAATTCCCATATAAATAGTTAGCAACAACAGATGCAACAAGCAAAAGTCAAGCTAAAAAATTCGGATCGTGTAAGAGATGTGTCACTGAGAACTATTCGGAGAAGTAGTACACGTGTCAATTGTGTTCCAGACATAAACTCTATGCTCCATAATAGACGTCGGCCCATACAAAAAGACGTATTTATCAAAACAGGGTGGTGGCTTATAATTAGTATATCGACAGATTTAGCTTAATCTTTTGTTCCTATCGAATTGGTTCGATGAGGTCCTCCTGATTGTAGTGTTTTCATTGTTATGCTATTAATTAGCCTTGCATTAGATCACAAGATCAACTCGATATGATACGATAATAAAATTTTCATATTTAACCTAAAACTTTAAGATAACGATAGGTTACTTTTGTTTCGTGGAAAAATATATTTCAACGGAAAAGATCTTTCTCACTGAGAAAAACACCTTTTCCCAATGTATGGACCTAGAAAAATGTCGAAATTTTTTTTCCGGAGAAACAAATGGATTATCGGAGGACTCACCGGGATTATCCGCGACGAATCGAACGGCGATCCAGCCGTTCTTGGGGACTCCAAAGGTGTTGACCAGAGGTGGGTCGAAGAGGTTATAGCTCTTGGGATCAGTAGTCTTATTAAAATTTCCCGTGCCTTGTCCAACCACGTAGAAGCTGTAACCATGGACGTGCATGGGATGGTTCCCGGCCGACAGGAGGCTTGTCCCTTGGAAGACAAGCTCCACCGCGTCCCCGTAGTTCAACACCTTCGCTCTTGTCCCGTAGTTAGTCACCGGTGAAACATTTGACGTGTCTCCGGTGAAGTCGAAGATGTCCGGAGGGTTGCTCGGGAAGTTGTCTTGGTACACTTCTGCCAAGTTCCTGCATATTCGTAAGAAAAAGTTGGAAATTTTAGTGAAAAATGGGAAAAGAATTTGATTTGATTCGTGCTACTTAAAATTATTTTATTCGTATGTTAGAAGTATTAAACAGATTTTGACATAGAGACTCGAGAACCAAAAACTAACAAAAATTTTACATGTTGAGAGAATAGCTGGGAGAAAGGCAAAACCAAAAGATTATCTCCTCTCTTTGTCTTTTGTCAATCACGACTTTATATAGTAGACAATTATTAAAAATTACATGTCATAAATTGTTAAATATGATTTTAAATATGACCATTGCACGAGTTTATTTTGAATTCAATAAATTAAGTTTTTGAAATAACATAATTTTCCCAACATTCATCATGTATATATTAATGCAGACTAAAAAAGACTAATCGAAGAATCAAAATCGAACGCGTATATCAATTGACAATAGACTCTTCAAACTTAGTCGGATAGATCGAGTTTGAATCATAAAAATATATCTGTGTTAAAAGCTAAATGTTGTCGGTGTTAATAGTCCGATCTTACCTATAATAAGCTTCAAGAATGCTCACATTCTGGGTCACGAAACTGACGTTGTTCAAGCTGGCAGCGAGTCTAAAGAAATTACCAACGCATGCATCATTGGTACAAGGCATGAGGTTGGCGCCAATTGTAACTTCAATGTTTTGGTTAATTGTCTTAGGAACACTAATAGGGTGGGAACGTGTAGATAAGCTCTTTAGACGCTTGGTGAAATTGGAAGCAGCAAAATCATCGGTTGCATTTGGCAATGTAGGGAGAGGAATTGATGATGGGGGAGCCACGTTGTTGTATTGAAAAATACCGGTGGTGGTAGAATTGTCGTAAGGGGCCAAATGGGAATCCGAGAAGGGGGTAGAGGCCATGTAGTAGTATCCCGGCCTCTGGTTGGCCGCGACGAGGACGTCGATGGTCTGGCCGGGGGTGATCATGACGTAGTTGGTCGTGACAGGCTTCATGTAGGCGGCGTCGATCCCGACCACCGTGAGGGCGTGGTTGGCGATCGCGAAAAACTGTTCTTCGTTCATCACCGCGTTGATCAGGCGGAGGAGGTACATCTTTCCGAATTCGACTTGAATTCGGAAAGTTGAACCTGATATCATCAATCAAGGGAGATAAACTGTGAGTTTGGTATAAATAAAAATGTAACATTTGATGTAAATTTATGCCACATAAAAATATTTTGCAACTAATTTACCATTAGAGCAAGGGTAGAGATCTCCTGGCTGTCCATTGATAGTGTAGGCATTGGATATGTCAGGATCGGTACCGGTGGCTAGGGCTTGCTTAATTATTTCATTTGGATCATCATTGAACCAAGATCCTAGAATTTAGATAAACAAACCAATCCTAGGAATTATATTATAAGAATTAATTAAAGATTGATGCAGGGACTTGTATGTTTACCTAGGATAATTGTTTGTTGGGCTCTGGGTGTGGGAAATGGATAAGTAGTTCCAAGAGTAGGCAAAATTACAATAGCTCCATGTACAGTGGCTCGGCTCCAGTCGCTATGAGCATGCCACCACAAAGTCCCTTCCTCGTCGGAAAGATCAATCTCATACCTGAAACTGTTGCCCGGCTGAATTGGGCATTGGGTTATATTTTCCGGCCCGTCGGACCACGGGTTTCTAGGTTGCTTCACTCCGTGCCTATACCAAAAAAATTGATTTCACTTCTTTAGTAAAATATGTATGCAGAGTCGAGTACGTTAAATTTATTTAGAGTAATTCTCTCAATTGTGTATTTTTTGTTAGTAAGACTCGAACTTAAGATTTTCTTAAAAATTAATTTTCTTACTACTTGGACCATCTCTCAGTCGAGAAATAATTATACAATTTGGATCATTGTAGCTAGAGAAATTTTAGATTATTAATGTCCAATTACCAGTGAATTGTGACACCGAAGGTGCCCTGGTTATGGACGTTGACAAAGATGGCATCACCTCTGCGAGCTGTTATGGTTGGCCCTGGGAAGCTGCCGTTCACCGTGACCATATTCTTGGTATTGCACAACCGGGTGAAATTTGAGTCTTGTAACTGCAATTAATTTCGTTAGGAATTAGATCGTGACGAGAATACAAAATACACTAGATTTACGTGACAAATTTTATGACAGAAAAAATTACGGCAAAGAAGAACTCACTATGTGAGACAAAATAGAAGAAAATAACCTATAACTCCTCTAACCTCCTCAATCTCACAATACGCTCTACAACAATCAACTACATATAAGCGCTATATATAGCGATATAACTTGACTCCAAGCTCAATAGGCTCAATATAACGGTCTGCACCAATAAATAATTTCAATGATTTTGTTTTGATGATTGAAGGATCAAAACTGATAACAATATGAAAAATATATATATTAAATGAAAGCAAATTAAATTCAGCAACACTTACCACAAAATCATAGTATTGCACTGCAGCTTCAGCCATGAGGATGCCATGTGGGAGCATCAATGTCCCAAGAAATCCCAATGCCAAATTCAATTTCACATATCCCATTATATGCCCTGTAGTTTAGCTCTTATATATTATCAAATGCTCAAGTATTGATATATCTCACACACTATAAGCTTTTATTTTTAAATGGAAAATATTGTACTACTACTCCTTGTAAAATCTGATGAGATTTGAGCTTGCAATTGCTGAGTTTTTATAGAAGAAGAAATGGAGCATATATGAGTTTCCTCGAAGGTTTTCGTCGATCGAGGCACTTAGATTAAAAAAATAAAAGTATAATTAACAATGGGGAGAATTTAATTTTTGATTTGTCACAGGCGAGATTGACATTTTATTGGCATTTCTTTACTTGGCTTGGGTAGAAAATATCCATCGAGTGTTTAGTGATGTACAACGGATTAGCTTAAAACCAAATTAAATAAATTACTTTTAATCCGGTATTGATCGAATTTTCGTTGTCTTTTTGTCAATTAATGGCTGTAAAGTATTTGCGTGTTGATTAGTAGTCGGGTATACGTAAAATGGTACAAATATATGACATTAAATTAGACTCATTTTATTCTCATAGAATGACAATATATATTATCTCATTTTTTAAGAGTCGGTGGATCGATTCTCATCTTCTGAGTAAATAAAAATCTTATTTGCGAGGGGAACAAAACCAAGTCTAAAACTCCAAAATTTAAGCTACACGCCTAAATTATAGTCGACTAGAATCTCAATTAATTAGCCAATCTCGTGTTGTAATTGAGTTGTCAGATTAAGTCTAAAGCTCCCTATAGTAGGTTTTCTTTGAGTTTCAATGATAGATTTTAACAAGGTATTTTTTTGTGTGTGGAATGTAACGAAGCATATAGGTGCAAGCACGAGAGAATTTAACACCCAATATTGTAAATATATAATTATTATATTTTAGTGAAATAAATTTTATTTATCAAAAAATTATAAACCAAAAACTTAGATGAAAATGGAAAATCAACCGTGTGGAAACTCATCCGGACGAACTTATCCCAATTGACCGGCATAGGTTTTTCCTTCGTCAAGGGGGATTAAATCATGAACAAATTTCCAACAAAAAAAATTTTGCGTGTTGATTATTAGTCTGGTCCACGTCAAAACTTCGTCGAATTTTGAAGATGAACCTATTAAGAGGTTAAAAGTCAGACTTATGTTCTCCATCCAAATATTTAGTATTTAAATTCGTCCTCATATTTAGAGTAGACCCTTAAAAATGGCGTAACAAAGATTGAATTTTTTTTAATTATATCAAAATTAAAAGAAATAATTGTGATAAAATAAACATTGTAGGGAAAATTTTTATATTCAGTGGAGGAAAACAGAAAAAACAGATCTCGAGATTATTATAATTGAAATTCAAGTGGACGCCACCACTAATTATTGATGTTTGAACTGAGTGGGACATATAAATATAAAATTTTCTTTTACATTTTTTTAATACAACTATATTCATGAACTCAAAAATCTAATGTAGAAAACTCTTACCGATATTCATCACCATAAAATTAATTGTTCTATCTGTCCAAGATAATAAAAAAGTCGAATATTGTCAGCTCTACATTTATTTCTTACTTGCACTTACTTTCTGTTAATACCTGCACTTATTTTCTGTTGTTGGAAGTCTTGCTTGCATTCACTTCTTTTTCGGTGAAAAATTTTGCATACTCTTGAATAAAACAATGTAAACTAAATGAACATCATTAATTATTATAATCCGAATATTTTTTGTGGCACGCATGGAGCTAGCTCCGATGTATTATATTGACGCGAAATGGATAAGCACCACTAAGTGTAATATGTAATATGTTAATATGCACCGGAAGAATCTATTAATATAAATTAGTTTTGTGGTGGTCATTTCGTACCAATTAATAATATGCGGATCATTAATCTTTTAAAATAATTTATGAGATGATCTATTAAATCATATTTGTAATGAAACCATTATAAGAAATTTCAGCTTCGGAAATTTCTTGCTGCGTCATCTAGAAAGGGTAAAGAAATTATTTTCGAGGATACGTGCAAACATTCATAGAGCATGCTGGTCTTAATTTGCCAGATAATTTCATGGCATATCGTGCAAACTGTTTGCTTTTACCGGGCTCAGATTTTGTGCGGGTTCTTCTTTCTCGTACCAAATGGGATGAGGGCAAAAAGTCTTTTAAAGAACACGCGTGGTAATGATGGGGGAGAGAAGGGAAGGAATTGTGGGCTAGTGGTCACAACCCTTTTTTTATCTTATATTTATTTGTATATTATACTGAAATAAAGCAAACTGATATATTATTTAACTAATAATTTAATTTTTATTTTATAAGTATTAATTAATATTATTGTAACCAGGTATTCTATTTTACGTAACCGGTCATGCCATTTTACATAATCGGACGTACCATTTTACGTAACTATGTATGTCATTTAATCGTAATCGGACCTGCCATTTGATTAATTATTTAATTTATTATAAATTTTATTAAATATTAACCCGGCATGCCGTTTGACATAACGTGGGTATGCCATTTGACATAACGTGGACATGCCATTTCATATAACGTGGGCATACCATTTGATATAATCTGAGAATGCCATTTAACATAACCTGGACATGTCATTTGATATAACATATGCATACTATTTGATATAACATTGGCATGCTATTTGACATAAACTGGGCTTGTAACTCAGTCAACTATTAACTTCAAATGCATTTTTAACTCGGTAATCTCAGCTTCACACGACAATTTGAGTCACCTCAATCGGACTCTGGAGTAAGAACTTGTGGTCCCCCAACCGAAATCTGTTCTCATAACTCGATCAACTCTTGACTTCAAACATATTTTTGACATTCTTTCGCTCTGAATTTGGAGAAGTCATAAACTACAAAATTGTAGATATACGTCTCATCTTCATATACCAACTTGAATTGCCTCAATCAGACTCCGAAGTAAGAACTTGTTGTCCCCCAATCAAAATCTGTTCTCATAACTTGATCAACTTTTGACTTCAAACATATTTTCGACATCCTTTCACTTTGAATTTGGAGAAGTTATAAACTATATATATATATCTACAACTTTGTAGTTTATAATTTCTCCAAATTCAAAGTGATATATATATATATATATATATATATATATCTCTCAGTTTCGCATAGCAACTTGAATTGCCTCAATCAGACTCTGGAGTAAGAATCTCCAACAAAAACCTCTCGACTGCTTCTCACCATCGCCCCTTCTTCACAATCGGACTCCGGTCTGCTTCTTGTCGGCGTTAGAGTGGTAGTCGATGTCGGGCTCGTGGCAATGTCATGGGCGTCAGATCTGGAACTATGGATTTTTAATTAAAGAGAGAGATGAGGGAGTAAGAGAGAGAGAGAGGTGAAAGGCACAAATAGAAATATGGCAAGGAGGGGAGAGAAGGGAAAAAAAGAGGAGGGTGTATAAAAGACAAAAATGCCCCTTCAAATTATCACTGTCAGATCTCTGACGCGCGCCTAATCATCAAAATCAAGGGACCATATTAAATCTCGTTTCGTACAAAAAATCCTCCTCTCTCTCTCCGTATCAAATCTGGGAACGCTTTTACCACACACGATCCCTATTTTCATGGCATACGAAATAAATTGTTGAAGTCTCTGTCACGTGATACATATCGTACAAAAATTGATTTTGTTTGGGAACATTAGAGTTTTTTTTTAGGAAGGAACATTAGAGTTCAATGCCACATTATTCACGGGAGACCAATAAATATTTTTTTAAGGGGTCACCTAGAAGCCATTCTGTTCATTTAGTCATAGGCCTAGAAGCCATTCAGACTAATAAATACTCTGATATAATGAATTAGACTCCAATATATTTTGTCTTACCCTTTGTTTGAACACAGAATTGAGAGAAAATAAAATAGAAGAAAATACATCAACATATAGAATTAAATTCTCTGAAAGAGAGTAAATCGGGAGTGGAGATAATATGCAAAAAAAATCGTTTCTTTATTCAAGAAAAAATTAATAATGTGCAGGCCATGTGGTGTATTAAATATATATATATATATATATATATATATATATATATATATATATATATATATATATATATATATATATATAATTCGGCGCACTTTCGCCTACAGGACTTTAAATTTAGAGATATCGATGAAGTAAATTTCCCTAGACATTCTAACAAGTGCTTGAAAATTCGAGTTAAATTTTCCAAGCACTTGATTTGGTCTGCCACGACCACCAAGTTACCTTTCAAAAGACAAATTAAAAATCTAGAAGAAAAAAATTTTAATTTATGTTATTAAAATTGTTATAAATTAATCAAGTTATTGAGAGTGTTAAATATTTGTCAATAGTCAAAAGTCATACCATTTTGAATCAGGATTAGTTAGTCAAATAGATATTGGATACCAAACAGTTTCAAAAAAAATCTAAACAAAATTAAATACCATAAGATATATAGTGGATGCCCATCCCTAAAACCAAAGATGTTAGTGGAGAAATTAGTATAATCACATGTCTCTAACCCACCCTCGCACATGATTGAGACTACAAAAAAAACACCTAATTTTTTTGTTAGGTAACCTATGATGCAAATGGAAGAATCACCATGTTCATGACAAACAAAATAACTTCATGGAAACCATATTCTATATAGCACCAAGCAAATTTTTCGATGTAGATCGGTCATCTTTATATGGTTAAAATTCGGTATATAAAGATTTGTATCCAACTTAATTATATGCAATTCGAATCTCAATTAGTTGTAAATGTTTGGATAGTATGACTTGTAATTTATGACATTTGACTGGGTAATCTTAGATGGAAAGTCGATGGGAGATGACTGACTGGCTGACCGATGGTGCCACTTAATCTGGATATGCTCAGGACCCAGGATGATGGTGAAAGCCTAATTTAATTAATTTAGCCGTAATTGGTTGAATATGGTGGGTTAATAACTATTTTTTGGTAAATAAATTTTATTATAATATTTATCACCAAATCCTATCGCTGCGTCGAGAATAAAATTCTCTCCTAATGAGGTTGCCATTGCAAACCTCATCAAAACTCTGCTCGATAAAACCCAGCTCAAAAAAAAAGACAAGGAAAGACGTGGGCTTTGCTCTCTTGGTTTTTTGGAATTGTTCGAACACAACGGAGGGATTCCGTCGAGTTCACCATCGACTTATCAAGCGGATCTTCATCACCGTTTGTGGCGTCATCGATATATCAAGGTTCTTTGTTTTAACTCAAGCAGCGGGTCGCGGTCTTAATACCAAGGTTCTTGTTTGGTTGTGAGCATCGGGTCGAGATCTCCATCACGAACTGATCTAGAACGATCTGGGATTTCAACGCTTCTTGGACGGGTCTTGTCGCATCGTTGACGGGGTTCGTATCAACCACTATTGACGACACTGCATTACACAATTTTATGCTCGACTTCTCCTAAATAAAGAGAAAATAAGTAAAAATGAAGGAAAAAAATCTTATTGTTGCATGTGGGTCCTCAGAACTTCTTATTCGTGCTGTTTTGTTTCTAATCTACGAGTGGTTTTAGTGGTCCAATTTTATTTCGGATCTTGGACATCAAAATCTCTTATTATAGTAGGAGTCTTTGAGGTTAGGTGATTAGTTATCTGCTTGTAACCTTGGTAGGATATATACAATTTCATCCATTTACCAAAGACCAAGTAAAAAAGCAACCAAAACAAAGACCAAAATACTCCCCGTTACGGATTGGATACAAAAAGTCCCCATACCCACCTAGCTAATCAAAATGGAATTCAAAAAGAGTCAGAGATCTTGATTACCTATTGCCTTCAATGTATTAGACCAGTGTAGCCATTTATGAACTCGATAAAGAAAAGATATAAGAAAAACTCCTAGTTACATTATTTTTTTTTATCAAAGATCACACAGTTTTAACAGAGAAATGACTATGCATCTTAATATTAATACATTCGAACTCAAGACATACTTGTCGATCAAGTAATAGTAAACTACATATGTATTATTCTTCTTCTCATTATATACAATAAACTAATTAGATACTTGTTTTTATTGGTATGTACTAATTAGATACTTATAGAGACATAGAAAGTCCGTCTTTAAAAATTTCGTGGTCGAACATTCAATATTGGTCTAAGTTGGTGCTTCTTGAACCCACAGTCTAGAGCTATGTGACCAAAATCTTTGAACCGAAGCTTCATTTAATGAAATTTCTCAAATGACGCGTTACTTGCTTTTGTTTTTAAATTTATTCTAAAAAAATATCGTCAAAATAACAGTAATTAAACCGTTCATGAACACATTGCCTATATAATCACATGATAATAACAAATCTAAGAACCGGTGCTTAATTAGATAGATTTTAATTCATGATAATTTCTCATGATTTTGTTTAATCACAAGACATCTTGCCAATTCGTATGAGAAGAATTTATCGAGAGGGCCAATTTTTTTGTTGAATTTGTTTATCTGCATTCTGATTTAGTTCGCCTTGAGAATTGATTCTTTGGCCGTACTTTTCTGAGTGCTGGCTTCATCTGATTTTTTACCAAAACCATCTTTCATTTGTATTTGTTACACATTATCCGGAGATTTACTGGACTGATTAAATCAAAATTTGAATTAATTAAGATATTTAAATGGTGACAAAAATCTCATTGACTGAGACTTCTTAATTAAAATACAAAACAATAAAATCGTATTACCACCTATCATAAGGGCCCAGCGAAATCAGTCATTGAGAGGAAAAAGCCCAATGGCTTTTCCTATGGGCCTTCCTTTGGGTCATGCAATCTGTACACTTCAATGATAAAACCTTTTTTTTTCTTTTTCCCCATATAACCTTCTTTTCCCCTTTATTGTCTTGTGTTATTTATGGAGAACGTAAAATTTTCATCTTCATAAACAGTTTCCAGATTATCCACATAAAAATCGACACTAACTTTCTAGAGAAAATAAATGTATATCAATTTCGATGTAGTATTTCTAGATATAAAATTAGAAACCCCGGCGAAGAAATAGAATACTCACCAAATTTGAGATTGAAGATCTTTATAAGTTAATCATATATATCATGATTTTTTTAATAAGTATCACTAGCAAACATTTTTTGTAAACATTACAACTTTATCAGCAATAACACCTCTCTTAACTAATACTTCAGTGTTCTTGCTCGAAACACTTCTTGAAAGGACAACGTACAACTACTAATAACTGAAAACATGCTCAAGCAGATAAAGAGTGGAGAGAGAGTGGGGTCTCGCGGGTGGCGAAAGGGTGTGTATGTGGAGGGCGGGGAGGGGTAGTTTTGACACTTTCACGGTGTGACATCAAAATTATACGGGAGATTTGATCAATCGACAATATGATAAGGGTAGGTCTCGGCTGTGTATTTCAGGAATTGAGTCTATTAATCGAACCTTCTGTTATCAATTATGACTGATTTTTTATAAGTATTGAATTCTTTAGTTCCTAACTGGGTCAGGCAAGTGATTTGAGTTATACAAACTTTCACCATATCAAATCTAAGCAAGCAACAATAGTAGAATTGATTCTGTCAACTTTCTGGTTTATCTGCACAATATCTGGCATGATTTGCACTATGATACCTCTGATTACAAACCGGATTAAAATTCGACATAGCATGCCATGTGGTGCCGCTTTTTAGGTTCAGGGGCTCAAAGAGAATCCCGAACATCTAACGCAAAAAATCGTGTAACCATAGGACTTAAAAAGTCGTTCTTCACATCTATCGGGTTGAAGAAAGGCCGCTGCTTGCTTGGGCAGATGGGAGATCAGTACGGGGCCACCACCAGGGCGCTGCCACCTCGTCCTTCTATCGGGCCCACGCACCCGGCAGTAGCAGTGGCTGCTCCGTCTCGGAGAATCTGAGCTTCTCCAGCGAGTAGAGCAATCTATCCTTGAAGACTGGGTTGACGTGGAGGAATAATTTTGACATTTCTACGTTATCGGACTAAAAAAAGATATTTTTTTATTATAGTAAGATATATATTATGATTAAATGTATGCTCTCCCTTTAAAAACACATGTACAATCCATGTTTCCAACATTATTTGCTTATCAGCTACTAACAGTTATGTTACAAAGAGTACTGAATTCCCTTTCTCGTAGATATGACAACAGATACTAGAGTGAACATGGTCAGTAAAACATGTGATCAACCAATGAAATTACCAACAAGAAAATAATTTCATTACAACATCGTCATATATCTTAATCTTACAACTGATGTTGAGCTCTTCCCATATGAGATGATGCATTGTAAAGAAAATAAATAAATTTTTTTAAAGAATATGGCTTAGAGCAAGTATAGTCTTCAAGATATTGCAGCAGCAGTAGCAGCAGCAGAAATAAGTTGTTCATCTCAGACCATCCCGGCGATCAAGCGCGGTGGGATCGAAGACTATACTCTACTAGTGAAGGAATTCTCTGTACTGTTAGCGTGAAACCAAGCCTCCTGAAGTTGCAGAACATACTCCAAGTGCCAAAGAACCTCTCCCATTGTTGGCCTATTCTTTCCTTCATCTGCAAGGCATTTCTCAGCTATCTCGCCGAACTTCTTCATTGATTCTGGACAATAGGCCCCTCTAAGATGTGGATCGGTGATGGTTTCGAGAGACCTCTGTCGTTGCCAACTCATTGCCCATTCTGCAAGATTGATCTGGTCTCTTGGGAAGCTCGGGTTGATTACAGCTCGAGCGCAAACAACTTCAAACAGGACTACCCCAAAAGAGTAAACATCGGACTTTTCAGTCAAATGCTGCCGACGGAAGTACTCAGGATCAAGATATCCGAAGCTTCCTTTCACTGCTGTACTGACATGTGTATGGTCCCAAGCCGGTCCAGTCTTGGACAGCCCGAAGTCCGACATTTTGGCCACAAATTCCTCGTCAAGGAGTATGTTGGTAGTTTTGACATCCCTGTGGATTATTCCACAGTCAAACCCCGTGTGAAGGTAATGGAGCCCGCGTGCAGCACCTATGCATGCTTCCAGCCGCTGCTTCCATGTCATTGGCGGAAGATCGCTTCCGAAAAGGTGACTTCTAAGAGTCCCGTTAGCCATGTACTCATAAACTAAGATCATTTCATCCTGCTCTTCACAGAAACCAATCAGAGAGACTAGATGTCTGTGCCTGAGCTTTGAGAGCATCTCGATCTCAGTTTCAAATTCGGCAAGACCTTGTTGAGAGAGCGGGTTTGACCGCTTGATTGCTGCAATGCTATCTTCGATCTCTCCTTTGTATACTTTACCAAATCCTCCAACCCCAATAACCAAGTTCTCATCAAAGTTGTTGGTTGCCAACCGAATCTCAGCCAATGTAAACCGCTTGCCAACTCTGCTAGACGAAACGGATGCATTCAGATTCTGGACTCCTTTGGCTTGTGCAGCAGCCCCCAGCAGGAATAGAGGCTGCCACCCAGGAGTGCTGGTTTTAGCGTCAAGCACACGATCTTTACTCCGAGGCTTGCAGAAGAAAAAGATGAAGGCGGATATGACTCCAAGACAGAGGATAAAAGCTACACCAGCTCCTATTCCAACCCAGAGAATCATGGATGCAGAACTTCCACCAGAATTGCCACTTTTTCGGGATTTCTCGGTGTAGGCAAGACTTTTGATCTTGCTCAGTTTGAATATCTCCAGCCCATTTAACAGTGCATCAGTTCCAGCACCACCAACTGCAGTTTCTGGCCCCAGTTGAATCCAGAGGGTGCTAGTTTCTGAGGACACCGCATCTACGAAATCCAGATGATAAGCCTTGCTCCTACCTCCAGCATGCTCATAGATATCAAAATTTTCAGCAGCAGTCTTGTTGTTTATGTAAATCCGGAAGATCCTTTCGTTCGCCTTGTCGTATAGTAGCTCACAGAAGTGCAAACGGATCAGGTAATCAAAACCCGGATCCACCTCAAACTTCCATGACATGTTAAACCTTTTTCCCAAAACTTCGTTGTTAGACATCGCTCTCGCAGTTTCGTAGAGAGCAAGAGGCGCCACTGATGAATCATTACTAGAAGCATAGGTGATGTTTGAAATATTTTTCATTTCAATACCCGCATTCCTTGTGACCATATAGCCAGAATCTACTTCCCATGTCCTCCAAAGATCAGAATCCATGGAAGGTTCAATCCTTTCACCTCCTACATTTAACCTGTACATCATTTCAATTCCCCTGCCACTCACATTCAGATTTGTCTCACTGCTACCGACCTTACTCGCTGAATCCAGCGCAAGATTGCCGACAACAGGAAGAATCTCTATGGCGTTGATAAAACCGAATGACCCTTCAGACGGTATAAACTCAATCACAAGAATACTTGACTTGACATCTAGAATGAACTCTTTAATCAAGAAAGAACTTGAATTGGCAGAACTCTGCAAGTGTGAACTTCTTCGAGAAATCTCACCTGGAACATTGAACTCAGACACCAATTTCAGTCCATTAGCCATAATGCTGAATGAAGATTTGTTCACATTATAGTCCTCCGAAAAGAACGGGCAGAAATGAAGCCTGAGAAAACAGCTTCCTTGAATCCCTTCAAATGTGTAATTCATTACATTCGTGAAAACACGGGCAGTGTCGTAAAGTGGGCCGCCATTCTCAACGGAAGTAGTCACAGCAACACTACCAGAACTCAGAGACACATTGTTATCCAGAACCAAGTCGCCGACCCATCTCCGACCGCTCACGTTGACACTACTAGCACTTGAACCACATTTCAAAAGCATAGAATTTGCATGAGCTTCTGTATCACCAACAGAAGCAGATAAAATCACTACAAACAACACCAGCACTTGTCTCCCCTTCCCCATCATTCACTCTCCCCTCAAAGAAACTTCTGAGGCCAAAATGTAGACTCTTAGAAAACAAATTCCCACCTCATCAACTTGAACTTCAACTTGTGACTTTCTATCATCAGCCTCATTAAGATTGTCTCTAAGCTCAATTCACCCCTTTAAGAGGGCCTAAAAGCAAGATGCACCTGTTCCAAGCAGATGGTCTCCAACTCCAACCAGATCCAAACCCAACAACTGCAGAAAACAGTTACACAAAACATGTCAAGATGTGCAATTCCACAAATCGTAGACGAATTCACGGAAGTCCAAAGTTCAATTAGTGCAAAAAAATTTACTTATAATAAAATGTGACAATTCCATCAAACAATTCTTGCTTACCAGGGGATTATGGCCTAAAAATGCAGAGAACCCAACAAGGAAAAGCTAAAGACGGAACCTTTGAGTTGGAAAGTGCATCAGTGCAAGAAACCAGAACATGGGCTAATGCTGGAAAACAGATTTGTCCAAGATCTTTGCTTTTATCAAAAGGACTAGAGAATCTTCACACACTTGTCTCCTCCACGGCTCTACCTTTCTTGAAAGGGTACTTTCCCAATGCAAGCAAAAGATGGTCTGTAATGAGAAGCCTAGCCAGCAATAATCCCACATTAAAATTAAACCCATGAGAGGATTGCCCCTGAAGCTAACAACTTTCCCTTTTTTTCTAGCCCGAAAGAGGAAATTTGGATTCACTTAAAGAGATCGTAGTACAAATGTAAAAAATTGTTCTTATAGAACCCGACAAAATACATGCATTAAAAAAGAGTGGTTGGGTGACCAAGAGAGATGGGTTTTGTATTATTTGCAAGGTGGATCACATGCATGTGTCTGGAAGATGATGAGCAGTTGAAAATGGGTGTTTTTTTTATAAAAAAAAATTTGTTCTTGTATGTGGCAGTTGGCAACTTGGGCGTTATTACAAGTCCAACCGATTTCGTAGGATTTAAAAAATATATCTTGTCGGTTTTCCCATCCGTACGTACCATGCAGTACAACCCAATTTTTTTCAGTTTTAGTACACCCTTTTTCGGGTTATTCACTTCTGGTCACTGACTCATTGTTGGACTTTGGCCTTCCTTCACACTTTGGTGTATTGGTTATCATATTCTTCTTTTGCTTTTTTTTCTTTAACCGCATCATTGGAATCTCTGTATCGAACTCATTCATGCACTTACGTAGTTGGTTCAAGTTCAACGATTTGTACGGGCTCGATTTTGTCACACGTGTAATAACGAGAAGATTGTGCTATAACAACGGACTATAAAATTGATCTTCTCTGATATTATATTTGTATTTTCGTATTTAACATAAAATTTTAGAGTGTCAAATATGCTACACACTAGAGTCACGATCTGGTCATACTATCCCATTTTCACGGTTCATGCATGTCGGATTGAATTTTGTAGCATCAATATCAAGGTTCATGCATGTTGAATTAAATTGTACCATCCGTACACTTAAATGTTTCAGATTAGATTGACACGTTAGCTTATAGTTGATTGGTGGTTGGTAGAGATGAGATCTGGTTGAGATTTTATAAGCTCCTATTTATACAATATTATTTTTAAAATACCATATAAGTGATTTTAACACAAACAGCTACCAAATCTAGTTCTTCAATTAAACAACTTAATTGAACATTAAGTGATAAACGACTTAAATTTTATTTAAAAAATCTTGGATAAATAAAATCTAATAGTGATCGTGTTTACTACGAACTATAATAGAACCGTCTTTTTTCCAAGGTTGTATATTGTCCACCTAAAATTACAAAAAGGGTGGCCAGCCAAAACCTCATAGTGAAACTTGTCATCCCATTTATATGGACAAACCAGCACTTGGGAGGCCACCTATATCCCTTCTCATCTATTTATACTACTCAGCTGAGGATACAGAAGAAGCAACCACAAAAATGGCACTTCTAGGATTAGTATAATTTATTACCATCTACAAAATTCAAATGGTAATTGGGTTACACAAATGTAGGCTAACTGAGTTGGACCTCAACCATAAGTGTCTCTGATATCAGCTGCTAATGAACATTATGTCTTCCTTTTCTATATGCATCTTCCCTTTGTCTCGTCCAGCATTGGTTCGTGTCGATTCCGATTGGCCTCGCTGGCAAAAGAGGATGTTTCAAGCGAAAGCATGCAAGTATTTCAATAGGAACTGACCATATTTCTACATACTACGAGCACTACTAATTTCAAAGTTTCCCGAATGGGTATGCGTACCTTCCTCAGGACGAATGATAAGTACAGATAAGCTACTTCCCACTCATCTGCTGATAAGGTGCCTGGATAGGACAGGAACAGATAGAATGAAACCGTCGCCCGAAATTATTTTGCATGCCAGGATCAAGCATTCTGAAAAGGAGCTTACTGTTGTCTTGGTTACCATCACCGAGGGCACCAAGTCTCCGCATCAATTCAATGTACTCTGGTTTCTTCATGTACTCGTGAACAAATTCGTGGGAGTTCTTCACAAAAACTAGCTCCAAATCATACTGTCGATGTAAAAGACTGATGGGTTTTATATTGTTCTTTTTCCCAACAAGGTCAAATGAATTGGTCGAAGCAAATATCTCACACAGATGCCAACAAACTCAAGAGCGTTAACCACATTCGAACCCATCACAATAGTGTGCAATAGAATAGAATATAATGGATTCATCAAAATAGCAAGATGGTACCTCTTCTGCCAATGACTTGAACACATTGAAGGGGACAATCCATTCAGGACAATCAACTGCATCCTGAGAAAGATATCGTGAATGAATTGCAATTCTCCTTAAACACAAATCAAGGCTTAAAAACATCAGAGAAACACAAATCGCTTGAGCATTCTACACTTGGCCGGATGCTATAGTATGCTCGATTTAGGAGATAAAAGAAAGGAATATAAAGTATAGAACATCTTTTTCAACAACTCATACAATAGAAAGTTGAAGATAAAATGACATAAAGTACCTCTAGATGAAACAGGTACTTGATGCCAAAGGGGCTAGAGGACTTGAATTTCTGAGCATAGAGAAATTGATCATCAACTTAAATCAGAAGGCATTCCCAGAGTCAAGGAGACTGCACAGAGGAATTTAAAAACGAAATCATCACAAGTCAAACTACCTTTTCAGAGTACTCTTCATCAAAACGTATCCAGTAGACACTGTTGCCAAAGACCAGACCTTCAGCTGCATCAAACACGAAGAGACATAATCTCCCATGAAATTGGATTGAGGTGGGTGCAGCCCACTAATGAACCATAATTTAAAGAAATTCTTTCCTTCACAAAATCTAGCATACATCAACTAAGCCAACTTTGGTTAAGACTGGAATGCAATAAGAGACCATAGACCCCATTTTGGGATAAAGACTAAGCCACACTGATCCTTCTAAAATTTATCTTTCTTTATAGAAAGATACTGCAACCTCTATTTCCGATTTCCATCCTTAATACCACATTGTTTTTGCCATTCATTAGACCACCTAAATGGTGTAAACTTACCTTCTCTAAGCTTTTTGATGATAACATTGGCATCTGGCATGGTTCCAATAAAGGTACCTCCAGGACGAAGCAAGGCTGACACATTTGCCAAGGCCCTCCTAGCACGAGCCTCGGTGGACCAAGAGTAATGCAATGCAAACTGCAAGTTATTTCGCATTTTAACATTCATTCAACAAATTTGATATTGCAATGAACTGCATATTAAGATTGGATATAGCGCCAATAAGCAAAATCTTGTGGCGCTGCCGCAGGATTTTGTGGCTTGCATGAGACCTCAATTACAGTGCATCACCTGGAAGCAAAGGAGCTCGGATAACTAGATTTACCTGACAACTGATGATGTCAAATGGAGCATCATCTGCCAGCGCTCTGTCCAGGCGAATCTAAAGCATCAAGAAGAGAAAGGTTTAGTTTCCTCTACAAGAAAACTGAAGAGGCACTTCTTAAAAATCACTTGACACAATGGGTTACACAAACAAACTATCTGTATATACGGAAATTACCTCAAAACAATCACCACAAAGGAGTTGGGCAGGAAAAGTGAACTTCTTACGGCGTTGATGATGGTCTGCATCACCGTTGTAACGTGTCCGACAATCTTCTATCTATTAGAAAAGAAAAGAAATACAGCACCCAATTAATGAAAATGTAAAAAGAGTAAACTTTGAAGAAGTGTAGGGAATATAGTGAGGCTTCATTGGTACTTTTTTCATCATACTAACAACACAACTGTATATTTGACATCAAGAGTCAGAGTATGTAGTTACACAATTCGCAAGTGCAACCAGGGGTCAGACAATGAAAGTCTTCAAGAATTTTGTTTATCAGTTCGTGTAGAAAGAGAGCCATCTTGTGGGAGCATACTAACCGAGCCTTCAGCTATGTCTATGCCAACATAGTATCCAATTTTTGCCTTATCCCATTTGATGAGATCTCCGCCCTAGCAGACAATAACACAGAGAACAGTCGTTCAGTACCTGAGGGGACATACTCCAACAGCTGTTAGTGATGACCGAGAATGATCCTTTTTACCTTCCCACAAGCAAGATCTAGCACAACATCTCCTCCACGAGTGTAGAGTTGAACAAGCACACTCTTAATCTGTCCATCATAAAACCAATTTGTTCAAGCAGTCACAGTCATCAGTAGCTTGATAGTTTTACCATCATAGAAAGGCACAGCATACCCAGTTGTTGAGTTTCTTTAAATGGATAATTGGACTAGCTTCCCGTTCTTCCAGCGTCTGATTTGTCCTTGCACTATAATGATCAGCCACTTTCTGGACAACATTCTCAGGAAAATGTGCATCACCTACAACCCCACAATTGGATCGTCAGTCCTCCGGTGTGCGTGAAAAGCAGAACAGGCTATTCGATAGACCATTGCCAACTCCAATATGCATCTTTAAACCGACATACAGCAATAACTCGAGTACCAGACGACCAAATTAGATCATGGTAAGAACCCAAACACCGAATCAAGCAACAAAGCTACAAAACAACAGCGCCATACTCCGAACCAGCAAAGACTCGATCTTTCTTAAACACCACAAACCCTGCTACAAAACTAAAAACACCGACTTTACTTGAGCAACTCATCGGATAGCCATTAAAGCAAACAACTTCCAACCCCAAAGCTCCCAAAACTAAAAACCCACTTCCTAAAACCAGCTAATAGAATCAAAAAATTCAACCTTCATGGTTGTACTTGAATCTGGATTTGGGTGGGCCATCATCATCCCCTGTAGATTCTGGGTACCCTCGTTTCATCCCCAAAACACGATTCTCCTTATTCAGAAAACAATATATAAACTCAGAACTTGAACCAGAGAGGGCACAAGCCCGCCAATTCTAGCACTTGAGCTTCTTAGTTTGGCCTATGGGTTCTAATTACTTTTCCTGCAAGAAAAGGGTTTTGATTGATTCTATGTGTGAATTGGGTTAGGGTTAGGACAACCCAACTGAAAGAGGAGAGTGGGAGATTGGGTGATTAGCATATAAATCGTAAAAAGGTTTTCTTTCGAATAGAATATGCTTTTAAAGGGTTTTTTTTTTTCTGGTCGGTTTTCTAGTTTCTTCGCCTTTGTCTCTGTTTGGACAGCGGTAGGACGAGGTTGACGTTTCGTGCGGCCAGAGAGAGTCCCGGCGTGGGCTTTTTCTTGCATGTGGGCTTTCCCAGCGCCTGTTTTATTAGAATTTTTTGTTGTTGGTGGTATTCTTTAAAAAAAAATTATTGATTGGACTAATTTGAGTTCGATAAGATTTTTGGTAAAAAGTTTTCTCAAAAAATATTTAATGTTGTTACGTCTATAATAACTAAATTCGACAATAATAGGTTAAATTAGAATAACTGACTCTTCAAATATATCATATGCAACCACCGAAAGATTATCATAGGCGTTGTTGTTGCCATTGTTATTAAATTTAACAATATATCATATGCAACCACCGAAAGATTATCATAGGCGTTGTTGTTGCCATTGTTATTAAATAGTTAAATTTTTTAAGACAAATTTTAGTGTTTAACGATTTTTTAGTGTAGAGCATTCGTGCATAATTAACATAGTTTTTTTTTAGTGACTGTGTTGTTGTAATTTGACTAATATTTCGAGCTTACGCGAATATAAGTTTTTCCTACCGGATTTGGTCATGCATGATATGATTTATTAAACATAAATATGAGTGAGAATTTTTTTAAAGGAAAATTTTTATACCACTATTACACGTACTAGAATTTGAACTCTGGACATCCGTCAAGTCATCCTACGCCCATGTCGTTAGACCAAATGCTCTTTGACGAATATCCGATAGATTGAACTCCACATTTGTTACACTATTCAAAAGACTCATGTTAAAGGATAAAATATTTGGAAGTACGTTCGGGTCGAACCCCTTAGATCGTCGCCAATTTTCGTTTCCTTGGGTCGTCTGATGAGTGTGGAAACACTCTATCATTTGTGTATGTTTTAGTATTGATTTTCTATTGTTTCTAGTATGTTTGTTCGTTATTTGACATCATTGTCTCGTATTATGTGTTATGTTCATTTTAGTATAGTCTTGTGATTTTAATTGTGATTCTTTCTTGATAGGAGTCTTGTTACGGTAATGGTGGACGTTCGTGTGCCGAGGGATGCGTCATAGGCGATCGGATCAGCCGGGACGATTGGCGTTTTATGAGACTCAAGAGAGCGTAGAACAAAACTGACCCCTTGTGACTCAAATGCCGATATCTTTCTCATCCGAAGTCCAATGGAGGCAAGCAAGGTGGCGTTGGAAAGAAGACATCCGGAACTGCAACTTTATCTTCATGGACTTCTTCAAAATCGGAGTCTAAGTGGGAGGAAAATTGTGTATAAAGTTGACCTTCGAATCTGCCAACAAATCTGACGAGTGGGCCAAATCTTAGGATTTGTTTTGGGCCCATTTTTGGGCATGAATAGTGAATTTCGTGGCTGGCACTCCTCAAGCCAAAAACTAGTATAAGTGCCTTCCTTTGATTTCCTTAGTGGGGAACTTTAGACATTAGTGCTCCACTTCCATGTTTTGAGTCAATTTGTCTCCCACTACTTCCACTTTCCCACACACTTATTCTCCACTATCTACCACCATCATTGATTTTTTTCCTTCCTCCGTAGAACAAAAATTCCGTGGCTGCCAACCTCTCTTCCAACCAAAAACGTGGCTCACCATTGAAGAGAAAAAGAGAAGAAAACCGTGGCTAAGAGTAGAAGCTAGGAAAGGAAGCCATTGTTGAAGCTTGTGTAGGGAACTTGAAGGAAGAAGATTGGATGCTTGAAGACCATTTTGAGCTTTCTCTTACTCTCTCTTTTAATGTTCTTGCTTTGCTTACTTTGTTCAATGGATGTGTTGAGATGTATGATGAACATGTGTGAGTAGTTTGTTTGTGGGTTAGGTGCCTTGATGGCATCTACCTAGCCTATGGTTTTGTGGGGTTAATATGTTAAGGTTTATGAACTAGTTAATGTGTTTAATGCTTAATCTTGATTGATCACCTTGATTATGAACTAAGTTAATTCTAGTCGCCGAGAGGGGTTAGGATTAACGGACCATTTAACTAGTTGAGTAGGAACCTATTGATGAGAGATCACCTTAGGTGACTAGTTGTCCAAAGGATGGTGAGTATAGTTGGTGATTAGTTAGATTAGATGGCTAATTTGTCGCGAGAGCGTGGTTAGTTCATCTAAATCTAGTTAAGAATCAATTTAAACTAGTTTATCGCGAGAGCATTGATTAGTTGCTTAAGAAATATCCGGACCATAACACGAACTCAATAAACCCCATATGCCATTTGGTTATTTAGTTGTCATTGGCACCAAGCCCACTCTTTCCTTAATTGTTTAAATCTTCTCATTATTTAGTCATTGTAGTAACCAATTCGTGTTTGGAATTGACACCTCCATTTCTCATTGTCCTAAACTAGTGGTGAAGTCGAATTTGTGGCCTAGCTTAGTCCTTGTGGGACGACAATCCCGTACTTACTCTTTATTGCAAGAGGGGTGAAAATCCTTCCTTTCATCGTCACCACTTCAACTTTGCTTGGATCATCGAGGGTCCAAAGACCCCGGATCATCGCGAGAGTTGGGTCGAATGGGTCTGGGTACTTTGGATCATCGCAGGTCTTGATAGTTTGGACCGTCGCGCGGACTTAGTCCCTTTGAGCTGGATCATCGCGTGGACGAGTTGGGCCCTTGGGGTTGGATCGTCGCAGGCCTCGGGCAAGCTTGATCTCCGTGGGACTAGAATGCTGCATATCATCGTAGACCTTGGAGGCCTTGGATCATCGCAGCCTCGAGTAAGCCGAATCATCATGGGGCATGATGGGCTTGGATCGTCGCGGGACGAGTAGGGCCTGGATCATCACGGGTGAGTAAAGCTCGGATTGTCACAGGAGAGTAGAGCGGAGATCGTCACAGGGCATGATGGGTTTGGATCATTGCAGGACGAGTAGGGCCCAGATCGTCGTAGGTTTTTGTGAGCCCGGATCATCGCGAGTGCTACCCACCACAGATCGTCATGGGCTTCCATGGGCTCAGACTATCGCAGGCCCGACACGGACCGAGTCATCGCATGCCTTGGGTAGCTCAAGTCGTCGCGGGCCTCATACAGCTGAGATCATCACGGGCCTCAGATAGTGGGAATCGTCGCAGAGTTGAACTCTATTCGCCTCAACCCGGACCATTGCGAGATCTGGGCTCTCCTCGGCCTAGATCATCACTAGGTGTGGGCTTCACTCGGTTGGGCTCGGATCTTAGCAGGCCTTGCTGAAAAGAGATCGAGGCCTTCGTGTCAGCATAGGACTCGGGACTCTGAGAGATAGGGTGCGAAACAGACTTTAATAAAAGAGGCTGAGTATATGCGGGTTTGTAAGAGATAAAGATAAACTTCGGGAAAGATGTGGTTAATTCGAGTCAGGCAAGGATAAACACTAGAAGTCCGAGTGAGGCTGGGATAAGCGTTAGAAGCCCGTTCCAGACAAGGATAAGTATTGAAAGAGATAGGCTTCTGGTCCTCAAGTCCGGACGGGATGAGGATAAGGCTTGGTTAAAGATGAACTCCAAGGTCTCCGAGTTTGACTACAATACGACTAGAGTGAAGCTGAGGCGGTCTTAGTTTTTTATATAAGTAGAGCAAGGGGCAAACGGAAGAGACGTCATCACATACAAATCATACACATATCTCTCAAGCTTTGGCTTTTATCCTTAGTTTAGGTTAGTTGATAGTCTCGGCTTCGGCCACCTTTGTAACTCTCGGCATTAGACTGACCTTGGGATGTGCACTCTCGGCCGTCACGAGATCGATCGACGTTCTCGCACATTTTTATCCCAACATTATTTTTGGCACACTCGGTAGGATCTAGGAGGACATCTGAGAAGGTAGTTTGACCTACTCCAATCAATATGACCAAAGGCAGAGACACAGCACCATCTTTTTCTCAGCAGCTCGCTGGAAAGAATACCACCAACATGGCACCCCTCAAGGAGCTGGCTCTCCCTATCACCCTACCTGGTACTGGGAAGAACTCGACTAACACGGCTCCCCTAAAAGAGTCGACCCTTCCTACTACCCAACCGAGTACGGGGAGGAACACCATCAATAAGGCACCCCCCAAGGGACGCCGCTTTGACTGGGGCTCTCGAAGCCATCACCACTCGGCTAGAGCAAATAGCGACCGACACCAAGTCCACGGCTAACCAACTTAGATCAGTTGGTGACCGAGCATAAAAAGGCTAGCGAAGACACTCGAGATCACCTCGAGGAGACAAGGAGACCTAACGAAGAGATCTCTCATCGTAGCAAGGAGTCTCACCATCAGCTTTTCTTCTAGATCAATAGAGTCAACGACTATGTAGATGACACGATGCAAAAGGCAACTAGAGAGCACCATGACCTTACGGTTGATTACTTCAACCAGAATATGGCGCCCATGGTGACCAATAAGGTGTTTGAAGCCATAAACAAAGGGAAGGGCATCTGTACCCCATTACCTGCTGAGCACACCTTCAACCACACCCAAGGCACATCAGGAGTGACCAGCCAAAACCAATCTGCCAAGACCCTCATGCACTCGTCACTCCAAGCGTCCTCCAATAGAGGGACTCAAGGGATGAACGACGTGGAATGCTATGAAGCCACAAGAACAAGAGCAGGTAACGTCCAAATAGATTTAGGCTAATATCAGACGGCCTGAAGTAGGATATATCCATATATGGTTGATGCTAACCGCAATACCCTTGAAAGGGGAAATATCTGAACCAACCCTCTTTTTGATGCAGGAGTTCCCTCTGATACTCCTTGGCATCAGTACATACAGGAAAGAAGGGCAGAGTTCGAGGAATAAGAGATTGATTACCTCATCAAATTGACATACGGGGGAACCCAAGCAAGAGGGGGCTGACAACTTCCCCCCGTCAAAGATGTTGAGGACTTATCTTCCAGGGGGTAGCACAACCATGATCAAAGGCCTCAACAGGAGTATGAGGTGATGCATCAAAGGGAGCTGGTCGCTACGATACTGAGGGATATGGGGATCGAGGCAAGACACATCCCCCGCCCTAGGTTCACCAAGCTATATCCCGAGATCTATGACAGGGACACTTTTCCAAGGGGGTACTGCATCCCAGATTTCACTCAATTCTCGAGTGAAGATAATAAATTATCGGTAGAACACGTGGCGCAGTTCATCATCTAGTGCGGTGAGACCTCATCCAGCGACACCCTACATTTACGACATTTCTCAATGGCCCTTACCAATACAGTATTTACTTGTGTATATCAGCCTATCGCCATTTTCGGTGCAGACTTGGGCAGAGATGGAGCAAAAGTTCCATAATCAGTTCTACAGGGCAGAGCCGACCATAACCATCTTGAATTTTGCTCACATGTAACAACTCGAGGGTGAGTCAATGGAGAAGTTTATGATCCACTTTTAGAAGGCGAAGAACTATTGCCCAACTAACCTATTAGAGTCTGACCTAGCATCCTTAGCCATGCAAGGGCTTACCTTCTGCCTTCAAAAAAACTTGGAGTGAAAAGGTTCCGAGATCTCTCTGAGTTGGCAAAGAAGGTTAGCACGATTCAACAATGATCAATGAAAAAGATAGGAGAGTTGCCTCATCTAGGGGTACTTACTCTTATGAGCCTACTCTGGAGATATATCACCTGGATAGCGAACATGGTTGGGGAGACGACCTGATGGTGGAAGAGATAGTGACTGAGCTCACCAAGAATAAACCATATGAGTGCGAGAGCCTCATTCAGAAGAAGGTGATGGTATCCAACGAGTTCACTCATCCCAGTACTCAAGCTAACCAACCTAAGGGCTTCAACGAGGTCAAAAAAGAGTACTTGTTTGATGTGACTAAGGCTGATGAGATCAAGGACGACCGATTAAAATTTGTCAAGGAGTCACCTCAAATAGCCTCATTCACAGCCTCGATCGCAATGGTTGGCCTTAAAAGAAGTGAAAAGAGAAGCAGTCCAAGATGAGAAGACACACCCCCACGGGACCTGAGGGAGACCCTCAGAAGACAAGATCAGTAAGAGACGCCCAGGGGGAAAAGCCCTCGAAGAGATCTGAGGGAGACCCTCAGAAGGCAAGACTAGCGAAAGACACCTGGGGGGCAATGCCCTCCAAGAGACCTGAGAGAGAACCTCTAAAGGCCATATCAGCGGGAGATGCTCGGGGGGGGGGGGGGGGGGGGGGCAAGGCCCTCGAAGAGATCTAAGGGAGACCCTCGAAAAGCAAGATCAACATAAGAAACCCCCAAGAGACCTAAGGGAGACACTTGGGAGGCAAGGCCCTCGAAGAGACATGAGAAAAATAATCGAGAGGCGAGATCAACTCTAGACACTCAAAAGGCAAGGTCCTCCAAGGAACCTAAGTGAGACCCTCGGAAGGCAAGATCAGTATCAAGAGGAGCAGCCCACAAGGACACCTAAGTCTTTCTTACCAAGGATGCCAGACAGTAACTGGAGGGTCCACCATCCCCGCATCAAGGTGGATCTTCGAGACATCCTCAATCAGCAACGAGGCACTTTTCACCAATTAGGGGAGAAAAGGCTTGCACCAGAGTCACAATGTTCAGAGTTTTGACAAAAACTTAGAAGCGTCGCCTCAAAAGAAAGATCCAAGCTGAAAAGCAGATTGCAAAGGATCTTGAGAGACAACTGGCAGGACACAAGGCTTTGATAGAGATGCAAGAAGCCTTGTTGACCCTTCCCATAATATAATGCCATACAGCCTCCGAGCAAGGCCAACCTATAGAAGCCGAAGCCCCGAAGTGTGACAAGGGCAAAACACTGATGAGTGAGTCTGATGAGGCAAGAACCCCAAGTGGGGAGTATGACAAAGATAGATCAAATCAAACGTAAAGGTGAGGAGATACACTAACCTCAGGGAGAAGCTGGACAAGAAGATGTGGGTACCCAAGACCAAGATTGAGGTGCCCCCCAGTGACAAATCCTCGCAGAAGGAGCCAATAAGCCCAGAGGTCATAGTTGATCTAGACTCAGGCTATGTGAGGTTTGAGGCTTTTGAGAAGCTGAAGATAGATGATGGCTCTAATAAGAAGCCGAGTCAGAGCAGTAGCTCTAGTGAAAGCAACGAGAAGTTAAGTCAAAGCAATAGCTCTAGTGAAAGCAACAAAGAGTCAAAACAATAGCTCCAGTGGAAGCAACAAAGTTAACTCACCCTTTGTGAAGATCGAGAATTATGAGAAGCTGAGGATGCATGGTGTCCATGTACCAAGTCAGGACGAGTTGTCGAGCTGGCCTGATCAAGACGAGGAAGAAAATATCATTGATAATCTCATCGAAGATGATGAAGAGAGAAGTCTGAGTCCACTGAGCACTAGTAATAAAGAAGAATACATGAGATGGAGAATGAGAAAGTGTCGTGAGCAAGATGAAATGAATGAGAAGCTAGAGCTCGAAGATAGCATGAGCGAAGATAACTTCAGTAAAGACGATCATGACCTATCGATCAAAATGGTCTTCACCTTGCAGACTATTTTTTGGCTGAAAGAGGGCCAGCCCAGCTACCTTGAGGGAGATGTGATTGAAGAAGATATGGTGGAACTTGAGATTGGGGACAAAGCCCTAGCAATACCAGTGGTGGAAGAATTCAGCGATACCATCACTATACCAAGGTCTACCCAGAAGATGTGTGAGCACCTGAAGTCACTCTGCATCTCAGCCCACATTTTTGAAAAACTGATTAATAGTAGACAATGGGATGGTCATCAACATCCTTCCTTACTCACTCCTCAAGAAGCTGAATAGGGAGAAAGAGAAGTTGGATCCGAATAACATGATGATGATGACCCCTTCCAGGCAACCACGAATTGTGTTGAAGTAGCCTTCTACAATGGCTCTATCGTACCAACAAGTGTGGCACAAAGTGACCTAGATGACCGAATTGCTGGGTATTCAAGCTTGGTTGAACGGGAGATTCTCTCCTCCAACCGACCTGCCAACATCGCTCTCAGCTTACCTTTCATGATTAACACAATAAAAGAAGAGATAGCAAGGCGGTCGAAGGTCTACGCCTTATCACAGCATGAAGCGGTTGAGTTCATTTTCGAGGACGACGATCAAGACCTCTTTGAGCAATTAAAGATGAGTGACCTTTACTCGGCCCCAAGCAAGCTGGATGATACTAAGGTTGGAGTGAAGGACCCCTTAAAAGAGATACTTCTACACTCTGAGAAAGGAAACTAACCCATTTTCATCAGCGAATGGCTTCTGGAAGATTTTGAGAAGGACCTGGTTGAGCTACTAACAGAGAACCAAGATTATTTTGCTTAGGACTACGATGAGATGCCAGGCCTGGACAGAGCCCTTATCGAGCATCGACTCCCTATAAGACTAGGCTTTTGGCCTTACCAGTAACCTATGAGGAGAATGATGCCCAAAGTAGCAGAGAAAGTCAAGCTAGAGGTAGATAGTCTCTTAGATGATGGCTTCATATGAAAGGCTGATTATGTAGAGTGGCTATCTAACATTGTACCTATTGTAAAAAATAATGGCAAAATTCGTGTTTGCATTGACTTTAAAGATTTAAACTCTGCTACTCTGAAAGAGGAATATCAAATGCCTATTGCTGATATGGCCATTCGGGTTACAACCAAATCTACCTTGCTTAAGAAGATGTTCATAAGACAGCGTTCCATTATCCAGGGTCCATCAAAATCTTTGAGTGGATTGTAATGCCATTCAAACTCAAGAATGTCGGGGCTACCTATCCAAATGGGATGTACCTGATCTTCTTTGACTTCATTGGTCAGTTCATATAGGTCTATATAGATGATATTGTGGCCAAGTCTCATGACCATAGGGAACACCTCGACCATTTGAATATGTCATTCCAAAGGTTGCAGAAGCACCAACTCAAGATGAACCCTCTGAAGTGTGCCTTTGGTGTCTCAGCTGGCAACTTTTTAGGTTTTCTTGTTCATAAGCGAGGTATTGAAGTAGACGAGAATAAAACCAAGGCGATCAAGCAAGCCCAACCACCTCAAAACAAGAAAGAGCTTAAACGCTTCCTCAATCAGAAAAATTTTCTAAGATGATTCATATCTAATACGGCATGCCGAACTCAATCTTTCACCAACTTGCTTAAGTTGAAAGGAAGAGAGTTCATGTGGGAGGAAAAATGCTAACAAGCCTTTGACGAGCTTAAGAAGTACTTGTCATCCCCTCATGTGGTGACTCCCCTATCTCTTGATCGACCCTTAATTAAAAAGACTAGGTACTCATCAATTAAAAAATTATGTTTGTGCCTCTTCTTTGCCTGTAGGAAGCTAAGATACTATATACTCCCTACGGAGGTGAATGTGGTGGAGCAAACAGATATCATCAAATACCTACTCACATGACCCATCATGAGAGGTAGGGTAGGTAAATGGGCCTTGGCATTGGTAGAATTCAACCTTACGTTCGTACCACAGCGAGCGATAAAGGGTCAGGTTCTAGCTAATTTCTTGGCGGATCACCCTAGCTTAAACGTTTCCACCGATACCACAGTGGATTTTGGGATGGTAGCCAAGAAATCTTAGCTTTTGTGGTTTGACGGCTTACGAACTAAGAAGTATGTGGGAGCCAAATTCATGATCAAGTCTCCAACTGGGGTTAAGACAAATGCTTCCTTCCTTCTTGACTTTCCTTGCACCAACAACCAAGCTGAGTATTACTCATGTTATACCTTATTACACTCAAGGCAATGGTCAGGCAGAAGCTACTAATAAGGTGTTGAAAGGATGCATAGAGAAGATGGTGAGAGGACAACCCCGGACGTGGCACTTGGTATTATCTGAAGCTTCTGGGCTTTTTGTACTACAAAGAAAGGGGCTACGGGTACTACTCCCTTCGCCCTGACCTATGGTCATAATGCCATGATTCTTTTGGAGTTGACAGTACTATCACTAAGGAGAACTGAACAGATGTACCTATCCAATCTAGACTATGACTCGGCCATGTTGGCCGCCCTTGAGGACTTTTCTGAAGAGAGGCTAAAGGCTTTGGATGCCATTATCTAACAAAAGAAAACCGTGGAGAAGGCATACAACAAGAGGGTACGCGAAAAGTACTTCGAGAGATGGGACCTGGTCTGGAAGGTTATTCTCCCATTAGGACGAAAGGACCTCGAACAAGGGAAATGATCGCCTAACTGGGAAGGACCATTCGAAGTACACGATGTACTTTGGAATGGGTCATATCGTCTGGCTGATGTCAACGGTAAAGTCTATGAACGACCAATAAATGGGCTATACTTGAAGACCTACTGCCCCAGTATGTGGGATGGTGTAGACAATCGATTGTTCGAAGACTATGCTCGAGAGCACGGACGAGAAATGTAGCTGGATTAACGTCGGCCTTGCAGGAAAGTGATGTATATACCTACAATTAGCCATAGTCATGCTTTATAATGATCCTTCAATAGACCGGGTTATATTGTATTTAGCTTTTGTTTGGTTTATTTAGAAGCTGTCATTTGTTCAGTCTGAATAAACTGATCATGATTTTTAAAACCTTGATGATTAGTGCTTTTATATACTTGCATGATTTATGTGGAGTTGTTGGGATAAAAATGTGCTAGAATGTCGATCGATCTCGTGACGGCCTGGAGTGCTCATCCCAAAGTCGGTCTAACGCCGAGGGTTACAAAGGTGGCCGAAGACGAGACTATCAACTAACCTAAACTAAGGATAAATGCCAAAGTTTGAGAGATATGTGTATGATTTGTGTGTGATGATGTCCCTTCAGTTTGCCCCTTACTCTGCTTATATAGAAAATGAAGACCGCCTCAGCTTCACTCTAGCCGTGTCGTAGTCGGACTCGGAGACATTGGAGTTCATCTTTAACCAAGCCTTATCCTCATCCCGTCCGGACTTGAGGACCAGAAGCCTATCTCTTCAGATGTTTTTCCTTGTCTAGAACGGGCTTCCAACGCTTCTCCCTGCCTCACTCGGACTTCCAGTGTTTATCCTTGCCTAGCTTCTCCCTGCCTCACTCAGACTTCCAGTGTTTATCCTTTCCTAACTCGAATTAACCTCGTCTTTCCCAGAGTTTATCTTTATCTCTTACAAACCCGCGTACACTTAACTCTTTTAGTAAAGTCTATTTTGCACCCGATCTCTCAGCGTCCCGAGTCCTATGCTGACATGAAGCCCCCGATCTCTTTTAAACAAGGCCTGCGAAGATCCTAGCCCAACCAAGCGAAGCCTACACTTTGTGACAATCCAGGCCGAGGAGAGCCCAAATCTTGCAACGGTCTGGGTCGAGGCGAATGGAGTCCAACTCTGCGATGATTCCCACTATCCGAGGCCTGTGACTATCTCAGTTGTCTGAGGTGCACGATTACTTCAGCTGCCCAAGGCCTGCGATGATCTGTGCTAGGCAGCACTCGCGATGATCCGGGCTCACGAAAACCTATGACGATCCAAACCCATCATGCCTCACGACGATCTCTGCTCTACTCTTCTGCGATGATCTGAGCTCTACTCACCCGCAATGATCTGGGCCCTACTCATCCCGCGATGATCCAAGCTCATCATGCCCTGCGATGATCTGGCCTACTCGAGTCCTCCTAGGTCTACGATGATATGAGGCATTCTAGTCCCGCGGTGATCAAGCTCGCCCGAGGCCTGCGACGATCCAACCCCAAGGGCCTTACTCGTCCTTACGATGTTCCAGCTCAAAGGGAATAAGTCGGCACGACGGTCTAAGCTATCAAGGCCTGCGACGATTCAAAGCACCCAGACCCATTCGACCCAACTTTTGCGATGATCCAGGGTCCTTGGACCTGCGATGACCCAAACAAAGTCGAAGCGGTGATGACCCAAGGAAACAAAAGTTGGCGACGATAAAAAAGGTCCGACTTGAACGTACCTCCAAATATTTTATCATTCAACAATGCCCCCTGCATGGTGATACTTCGATATGATCAAATGAGAAAATCACATGTAGCTTTTGGCTTACTTGTGAAGCTTTTTGTAATTTTTCTTACTTACTTGTCATTTGACAAAAAAGCCCCTCGTCCTCTCAACATAAAGGACCAAGTCTCTCTCCACTTTTCATTTCTTCCTTTCCAAAAAGCAACACCATCCTCTTTCCATAAAGAAACAACATGGATGGGTTCTTCCAAGCTTAAAGACCAACAATTTTCTCCTTCCCCGGGTAAGCTTTCTACTCTTCGAACTTTGAACCCACTTGTCTCTTTCTAAACCAAGCTTGACCGACCCTAAACTTGGGTTTTGGCTCAATTTGTTAGGGTTTTGAGGCCGCTCCTTCCCTCTTTGTAGTGGCTCAGTTTTTTCCATTCTTGTTCTTAAAGATTCATCCAAAAAAGGTAAGCTCCTCGAGCCTTTGTTTGTATGCCCACTAAGTGTTTGTAGAAATCCCTTTGGTAAATTCCCAAGCTTTTCATAATGCTGACAAGGTGTTTATGGAACTGTTAAAGTAGGTTGTTCCTTGTACTTTGGATTTTTGAACTTCAAATTTGGATGTCTTCCAATCTTGCACTTTGAAATTTGACTTTTGAACATTGGGCTCCTCCTTCTTATCTTGAGTTTTGAAATTCAAATTTGGATCACCTACCATGTTGTTGTATTGTGGATTAGGATGAATATGGTAGTGAGTTGAGCTTACTTGGGGTTGAATTGTTAAACATGTGTAGTCTTAGCTTGATTTGTTGTTCCTTGACCGGCCTTGAGGGACTTGGCCGTTTATATGCTTTGACGGGGCTCAATCACCTATCAGTTTGTCCATTTCGTGTGACGATCGACCTTATCCAATACGAGCAACGATCCACCCTTACTCGAGTTGGCGATGATCGGCCCCCTAGAAGGCCTGTGATGATCGGCTTTGCTAGATGCTGTTGACAGTTGACCCCGCTCGGATGCGGGTGATAGTTGGCTTTGCATAGGAGACTCGGTGTAGTTGGTTTGAGATTATTTCCTCTTACCCGAGCTCAACTTTGATGTTTTCAAGTACTAACCTTATCATGGAAAACCCATCCGAAAAAGTGTCCAAGTATGAGGATGAGAAAGTTATGAATGCTTCCACCTTGGGAAAGGCCATTTCTATTGATGACTCCTCAGGAAAGAAAAGTCGTGTTCTTGGCCCCGTAGCGACTAACCCGAAGGCCTTCGCCAAACTTCTCCGTATGCTATATAGGTAGCGCTTCGACCTATCACCATGGGGAGAAAGACTCTACCGCGGGTGGCTTGACCTGGATGATGAATTCTTGGCTTCATACACCCAATGGTATAACTGCCTTGTGAAAATATATGGGGCCACGTGGGAGAGAGCATGCATTGCCTCCATTATATCCTTCTCCACTTGTAGATTTGAGCCATGTCTTCCACTACTGGGTGTCCTATTACAGTATTGGTGTCCTAGTACCAATACCTTCCTCTTCCGGTTAGGTAAACATCCATTGCATCGGCCCTTTCTTTCACCACCTTTTATAGTCATAATACATCCTAACCGTACTTCTAGGGATGAGGATGATCACCCTCTATGACTTGGCGTCCTTTTTTAGACTCCGATGTTGTGATGGATCTATTACCCCTGCTCTACCCCTGCCTATCCAGTTAGTCTTCGGGATAAGCTCAAGACCAAAGAAAAGGAACGAGAAGAACTTAAGGCCAAAGAGCAAGACCCGGAAGAGCCTAAACTCAATGAGAAGGCATTTGTCAAGTATGTTGATGCTCATACCCTACCAGATGATGCTGCCAAGAACGAGGACGAACATGTTGTTTTTCTGTTGTTGTGGGTATGTCACTCCCTTATGTGCCTCAGTGGTGAACAGGTGTCCATCGATTATGAGGAATTGGCATCTTCTCTCTCATTGGGCACCAAGTGGGAATTATGGGAGTTTGTCCTCAGTCACCTTTACCACCACATGTCTTCCTATGTCCTTACTCAGAAGGAGACAAAGGCGATAAGTGCCTCCAGCCCTCTATGGATTGCCGCCTTATGGAGCTTGGCATAGTTCCCAAACCTAGCTTCGTCGGTCCCATCATTGAGCGTCCCAGGACTGTGCTATGCGCATGCTCTCTACCGGGCTCAGGCCGACCAGTCCACCACTATTAAGGGATACTTTACTATATTTGACAAAGCCAAGACGCCTTACCTCGAGATGCAACCTTTAATCGAAGTGCATCGAGCAGATCAAAATGTTGACTACAGCTGCCATCCTCCATTTCTTCAGTTCGACCTTACCTCTAACAGTGCTGACGAGTGGATCAAGATTCTTACCACAAGAGATCTTGTGATCGGCTGTACTGCAGACAAGATGCGGATTGAGCCATACCACCCTCATTTTGTTGCCCAACAGTTTGGCTTAGTGCTGGACGTTCATTTCCCTTCTGGGTATCTCTTCCACGGGTTCAGTGGTAAACGACTAGAGCAGTCCAAGGAGTGGAAGAAGGCTAAAAAGGCCATAACCATAAGCGACTTCCTACTCTTTTGCACTACCTTAAAGAAGGTTGCATTCGGTAGCAGGGCCACTGCCCATTTTGTTGCCTGTGGGATGCCCTTGATTATTGGCCTCTTCGTGCCCCCGAGCTAGCAAAGAAGTTTCCTCTTCTTATCAAGGGCAATGACAACAAGGAGAAAAAACCAAGATAGGTTACAAGGAAGCGGACATTATCAGGACATATCAAACCTATTAAATCGTCCCATGATTCACTCTCTGGACCACACCGTGACCCTTTGGATAAAGCTGATGCTGTTGAGGCTGAGACCCATTCTGAGGCCTCGAGTGATGCCCACTCCCGACGAGGAGGTAACCCGCTTATCTTTGAAGCATTTCCTTCACCTTACCTCTTATTAATAATTCTTATTTTGTAACCACATAGGTACCTGAAAGGAAGGTTTTTTACACCCCTCTTGCAATAAAGAATAAGTAAGGGATTGTCGTCCCACATGGACTAAGTTCTAGGCCACAAATAAGACTCGACCACTAGTTTAGGACTACTAGTAATAGATTTGTCAATTCCAAACACGAGTTATTTACTACAACGACTAACTAGAAGATTGTTTTAACAATAAAGGAAAGAGTGGGCTTGGCGCCAATGACACCTAGATAACCAAATGGCATATGGGGTTTATTAAGTTCGTGTTATGGTCCGGGTATTTCTAAAGTAACTAATCAATGCTCTCACCATTAATTAGTCTAAATCGATCATTAATTAAACTTAGTTAAACTAACTGCACTCCTGCGATTAATTATCCATCTAATCTAACTAATTACCAATTATGACCATCACCCTTTGGACAATTAACCACCTAATGAGATCCCTCATCAAAAGGCAACTAACTAACTAGTTAAATAGTCCATTAATCCTAACCACTCCCGGCGATTAGTATTAATTACGTTCATAATCAAGGTAATCAATCAAGATTAAGCATTAAACTCATTAACTAGTTCACAAACCTTAGCATTTTAACCCCACTAAACCATAGGCTAAATAGATGTCATCAAGGCACCAAACTTACTAAACAACTACTCACACATATCCACTACACAACTAAACACATCGATTAAATGAAGCAAGTAAAGCATGAACATAAAAGAGAGGGTTAGAGAAAGCTCAAGATGATCTTCAAGCTTCCAAAAGTTCTCCTTCAAGTTCTCTACAAACTCCAACAATGGTGAGCCAAGTTCTCTTCCAAAAGAGAGAGAGAGAGTGTGGAGTTGGTGAGTGAATTTAGGAAAATATCTAAAGCTAAGTATTCTAGGCTAAAAGTTAGCTTCCAAAATAAGCCAAGAAAGCTATTTATACAAGTTTTTGGCTTAGGAAGTGTCAGCCACGAAATTCACTATTCATGCCCAAAAATGGGCCCAAAACAAATCCTAAAATTCGGCCCACTCGTCAGATTTATTGGCAGATTCGAAGGTCAACATTGGACGCGATTTTCCTCCCACTTAGACACCGAATTTGAAGAAGCCCATGAATACAAAGTTGTAGCTCCGGATGTCTTCTTTCCAGCGCCATCTTGCTTGCCTCCATTGGACTTCGGATGAGAAAGTTATTAGTATTTGAGTCACAAGGGGTCAGTTTTGCTCTACGCTTTCTTGGATCTCGTAAAACGCCAATTGTCGCGGCTTATCCGATCGCCTATGACACGCTCCAAAGTGCACCAATATCCTCCTCGCATCACCACACAGTCTTCTAGTAATAAACATGAATGCAATGTAATAAAAATCACAAGAACTATACTAAAACGTTCAAAGCACATTATATAGCAATACAACGATACATAACACACAAAAACACTAGAAACAATGGAAAATCGACACTAAAACATACATGGATGATAGAGTATTTTCACACTCATCACACTCCCACAGGTGATCCTACTTATGATCCTTCTGGAGATGTCAAAGATGAAGCTGATGATGGGGATGCCAGTGGGGACGGCACTTCAAAGGATAGTGCCGACCCAAAAAGCAAAAGTGAGTATTTCCTTCAAGCATCTCTACTGCATTGGTCGTCTATCCCTAATCCTGAACTCGTATTCAGGTCCTTTTGATACAACTAGCCCTCAGGCCCTCGTTTCCCTTGCTACACACAACAGCCAGACTCCACCTCCTCCAAGCAAGATAAGCCCTCCTAACATATGCATGGACAAGGGTATCTAAGCTTCCTGGTTGACTCGTTTCTCTTATTTTCAGCATCGTCTTTTGATGCCTTCAACCTCTCAGCCCACTATGGATGTAGTCAGGGGTATGAATACTGTAGACCCTCCAGGCACCGTCAGTCCTGTCACTCGCCGACCTAGGATATTACTGCCCATAGTTAACGGTAAAGAGATAGCAGCTATAGGTAAGAAAGCTATCATGGATGAGCCCGTGTCAAAGGTCCATTGTATTCCTCCCCATCCTAAGACTCAGCCGATATTGGTCCCTTCTACCGTCGCATCAGCTCCTCCAATTGTCATACCATCTCTGGTATCTGTGACCACTGTGCCTACTTCAGTGCCTCCCATCCCTTTGTTACCTCCAGCGCCTGCTACCATTACACCGTCTTCGATGACCACTTTGCCATATGTTGGCAGTTCATCATCGACTCTAGTCACCACTTAGATAGTGCCTCCACTTAATGATGATGATAATGACGATGAAACTGAGATGGTATGTCTCCTCTAACTCTCTTCTTCTTTAAGATTTCTCATCATATTTGTAACCCTTTGAACTCTTCTTAGGATGCCTTCTATGAGAGCCTCACGGCTGGCTTAAGTCTAGTCCGAGCTTCTCTCTCCCATACTCTCCCAGAAGTTGACATCCCTGGTGATCAAGAGGCTATTCCAGAAGGCCCGGGAGCCATTTGATCCAAGGTTGAGTGATGTGGGATCGAAGTCATTAATTACATCATCGGCTTTATACGTTAAAAAGAGATCGACCTAGAGTTTGAGCATCCGACAATCGTGACTGAGTCGGTTGAATACATTTAGTCTGATGGCGTGACGTTCTATCTGAACAACAATATGAGCTGATTCTCTAGCTGTGCAACAACTTCGATGACTATCTCTTGAGGTAACTTATTTCGTGTGTAGGAAATATGCCATTGCAGTTAGACCGTAATATTAATTTTCGTCTTTCAGGTATGCGAAGAGTAAAAAACATATCCATATAATTCGTCGGTGCCTAGGTGAAGCGAAGGCTCAGAAGAATGCTTATGAGGAGGCTTGCAAGACCTTCACCGCCAGAAGCGAGGTGTTCAAAGGGATCAAGGTGAGGCGGATTAAAAAGAAGAATGAGGTTGATGCATTGGCTCTGAGGGAGTCCCAGTTAGTTGCAGAGTTGGCTCAAGTGAGGTCAGACTTGGGAGTATCGCGGGCCGATCTCGTAATGGCCGACCAGGAGAAGAAAGTATTTTTCCAAGTTGAACAGGACTTCAAGACCCGCGTACTTGACAAGGCCACCACTGATTACCACTCCGCGGTTGCACTGGTGAAATAAGAGGAAGCCTCATATGCTAGTGATCGAGCAGCGATCGAGACAGCGACCCAGCTCCTCTAAGATGTGGTTGAAAGTTTTCATCCCAGCCTCAGGGATTTATGGTCAGGAGACGAAGATGATGATGCTCTTGAGGCCGATGAAGCTTAGCTCTTCATAGGATCTTTGAACTTTTGGGGCTTGATAAGCCTTTGACTTACTCACTTTTTGTATGTCTTAGACTTTATTGGTGACATGAACCCTCGCGTAGCCACCTAGGCTGAAGTCTCTTTTTGATGCATCATTCTCCTCGTTGCCTTTGGTTAATCGATGCTTGTATGCAAAAAGACAATAGCGACTAAGCTCCTGGAAGGCCTTTAAGGGCCGCAAAATAACTTTTTGATCAAAATTTTTGACTCGTAACGTCCGGTTTGACCGAATTTTACATGAAATCAACACAAACTTAAATAAAAAATTGTATTACAAGCTCGATTATTCCTAATCAACACAAAATAAACTAAATCAACAAAAAAATAGTTCGGAGATGAAATAAATTGGTCGAAATATAAATTTTAAAACCTATATTTAGACTATTTAGTCTATATATTATTTTAAAATAGTAAAAAAAAAGGCATGGTTAGGACCAAACAGATCAAAGGATGGGAGTCCGGGTCATTTTTTAAAACCTTGCTAATCAGAGAAGCACGGAAAATGAGATACCATCTAGACATTCATCTTGTATATGTTTCTTGTTTGGAGTGAGAAACATAATCGGAGTTATTATTTGTCTTGTTTATCTCAGTTCAAACAAGAAACATAATCGGATTTATGTTTCTTATTTGGACTGAGATTCTAGTTACATGGGCACGACTGTCGGGTGGGCATCGTCAGGCTCAATACTCACGGTGTCTCACTGGGCAACTCTGGCGCCGCAGGTGCAAATGGTGTCGTCTACGACTCTGGTAGGCTTTGGCTATGTGGCTTTGCGAAGCGCATTGATCACTCACATCTCTCGTTGTCGAGCTCTGGGCACTCATCTTAGGTCTAGAGCTAGCATGTGATAGAGCTTTGTGAAGGGTGCATGTGGAAGTCAACTCGACACTAGCATTACTTTGTGTATGACATGGCGTCTTGTGGGACCAGCTCTTGGCGACCCTCAACTACCGTGCTAGGGAGCTACTTGATTGCGAGTGGGAGATCCACATTCAGCACACTTGGAAGAGGGCAACCATGTGACTGATACCCTCTCCAAACATGTTGTGACAATCGCCTTCGGCTATGTCGTGTTCGATAGGCCTATTTTGTCGTGTTCATATGTGTACTTTGATGACATTAAGAGAGTTAGTTTACACCATTTTACCCGATCTATTTTACGAGCTTGATGATTAATAAAAGTTAGGGACCCTTCGACCTCTCGTTTATAAAAAAAAAATTGTGAGAAATTTTATTGTAACTTAATTAATAAATTCTAATATTGAATATGTAAATTTAAGTCTTACATGATCTATTAATCGGCCAATTACTTGTCCAAAAATCTTAATTGTTATAATTCAGAATTAGTTGGTGAGAGTTCGGATAGAATAACTATAGGCCAAAAAATCTACCCCCGACAAGAACCCTAAAACCTCTTCCTCCACCTCAAGCACACACTCGCTAGTTAACGCTCAACAGGTTAGAGTAGAAGAAGAAGCTAATCAACCACCAACAAGGGGGGGGAGAGAGAGAGAGAGAGAGAGAGAGAGAGAGAGAGAGGGAGAGATGCCGCCAAAAGCAGCAGCCAAGTCCAAGGACGCCCCAGCCGAGCGCCCCATCCTCGGCCGCTTCTCCTCCCACCTCAAGATCGGCATCGTGCGTATTTACCATCCTGCCCCTCTTTCCCCCTTTTAGAATTTATACATCGAATTGATTTCCCTTTTTCTCCTCTTTTTGGGGGAGTGAGTGCAGGTAGGGTTGCCAAATGTGGGGAAGTCGACGCTCTTCAACACGCTGACGAAGCTCGCGATCCCGGCCGAGAATTTCCCCTTCTGCACCATCGAGCCCAACGAGGCCCGCGTCCATGTCCCCGACGAGCGCTTCGAGTGGCTATGTCAGCTCTACAAGCCCAAAAGCGAGGTCCCTTTTATCTGCTTTCTCATTGCTGCATTTTTTTGGGTTGTGATTAGTCTGTTCGGAAAGATGAAAGTTTGTATCTTTGGTATGTTTTGGTTAGGATAGCGCTTTTGGGAGTATTGTTTAGCGGGTTCTGTGCAATCTGCTATCCGCTCGTCTAGCTAATAGTTATTTCCCGTTTTCTAGTTCCCGCTGTGTTGTGTATTTTTTATGTCGCTGCGATTCTGGATGCGATTATTCTGTTAGGGGAGAGGAAAGTTTGTGTCTTTGGTGTGTCTTGAACTCTTGATTAGCTAACTCGTTCAGAAGTTATCAAATAGCAGGTTCTGGACAATCTGCTATCTGATTGTCCAGCTAGTAGTTTTGTCAGAATGTCTGTTGAGAATGTATTGGACTAGAACACACTTGAAATGAGCAGCGATAATAGTGGTCACGTGTGTGAATGTCCTATTTCGCTTTCTAGTTCCCATTGCATTTTCATTACTGTTGCAATGCTGGTTGTGATTAGTCTGTTTTGAGAGGAAAGTTCGTATTTTTCTGTGTTTTACTTAGGATAGAAAGTTTAAAGTAATCAGATTGTGAGTTCTGGCGTACCTGCTATCGCTAATATTATGCTGGTTTGGCTGCTGATAACATATTGAACTAGAAAACACTCGCCGCTCATGATGATGGTGCTCGTGTGTTTGCCTGTGTGTCAATGCGCAGGTTGCTGCATTTCTGGAAATCCATGACATAGCTGGGCTGGTTAAAGGTGCTCATGAAGGCCAAGGGTTGGGCAACAATTTCTTGTCTCACATCCGTGCGGTTGATGGCATCTTCCATGTTCTACGTAAGCATTACAATGTCTTTTACTTGTTCTCATTTTTTTTCTTGTGAAGTTATCAATTATCATGCTTTGTTTCTTGCCTTCCTCCTGATGGTCATTTCAGATTTGTTGCCCTCTGCCCACGATAGCAGATAAAAGTTCTTCTCTATTTAGTCCATAGAAACTGTAGGGTAAATGTTGTCATGGTTGTGCAATTTTGGATTTCTAGTGTGAGGTGGTGCCACCTTTATGTTCCAAATGCCATTCGGAGGATGCAATTATTTTTGCTCCCAGTGTCTTAATAGTGACGTTGGACTTTGCTCCTTTTTCGCTATATAATCTGTGTTGTAAAGAAACAATTATTGTGTAGATTCATGTGCCTTGAAGGAAAAAAAAAGATTCTTTTGACATGCCTCACAAAGCACTTCTCTGGACAGTTTGACCTGATTATTCATTGCTTTGATTGTTTCCAATTTTTAAAGTTTTATGAACCCAATCTTCCACTTTTCTTGACCATTTAATTGTTCTATGTTGTTGATGTATTTTCCTGGTCAATTATGTCTGTGCCATTATTTCCTTAGGCGCATTTGAGGATCCTGACATTATCCATGTGGATGACACTGTGGATCCCGTGAGGGATTTGGAGGTCATTACTGAAGAGTTACGGCTAAAGGTTAGTGATTCAATTATCAGTTGAGCTGATGATAATGGATAGTACCAGTCTAATTTAACAGCAGTACTTATCTTTATAAATATTACAATGCTTCTTATGCGTCCCGTGCATTAACTGACTGGGAATGTTTGTCTCTGCCACTTCACTAGCTATGGATCGCCTTCTTCCATTCAAATCACCTCCAATTGCTTTGTTTTTTTAATCCCAAATTCATTCTACAGAATAATTCTCAAAATGCCGGCATGCATTTTTCCTGTAGGATATTGAATTTATGGATAGAAGGATCGAGGATCTCGAAAAGAGCATGAAGAGGAGCAATGACAAACAACTAAAGATTGAGTACGACTTGTGTCTAAGAGTATGTATTCTTGTGTCTCCTTGGCTTTTTAGATGTTTCTTCAAATCTTTATACTGTTCTCATAATCATATGATACTTAATGACGGTGAAAATCAAGTCTCATAATCATATGATACTTAATGACGGTGAAAATCAAGTCTCATAATCAAGAAACTGCCAGTTATTGTCAACATTTCCTTTGCCATAAGAAAGTCGCTGTTAGTTCCTTTTTGAGATTTTATCTTTCATGTAGCTACTATTGTCTTGTACTGATGGTGGAGGTATGTATAGGTCAAGGCTTGGATTGAGGGTGGGAAAGATGTTCGCCTTGGAGATTGGAAAGCTGCAGATATTGAGATAATGAACACCTTTCAGTTGCTCTCTGCGAAGCCTGTGGTTTACTTGGTATGTCAGTCTCATTTCTCTCTCTACTTCGCACTCTCCGGGTCTTTTTGTGAATTGTTTTAATTTACTTGCCAGGAAGAATGCTGTGACTTCTTGACTCATGATAGCTATGTTTTTGCCTTTCAAACTTGATAACTCATCTAGGAAACCAATCATGGGTGAAGGCTGATAAACTTTTCACCTCTAATTAATAAGAATTTTGATAAACTCAAGTATGTGTACTTTAGCGAGGAGGCAATGTATGGGCTCTTAAGCATTAATTTGCATACTTGATGAATTCATAAACAGCAAAGTTGTCTGCAAGCATCTGACGATGACTTCGACTCGATCAAACTCAGAGGAGGGATGGTAGAATTTGTTTTTGTAACAAACTTATGTTTGAAGCCATACCTCTTCTCTATACAGCGGTATTTGTTTCTGTAGCAATTTAGTCTCTGAACCTGTATATAAAAATTGCATCTTTTGGTTGGACGTAATTTCACCTTTTTACGATACCCTCTGCCCCTCTGCCCGGTCTTCTTCAGTTTAATACTGCCATGTTCAATCTCACAGGTGAATATGAATGAGAAGGATTACCAAAGGAAAAAGAACAAGTTTTTACCCAAGATTCATGCCTGGTACTGTTTTCTCGTCTTTCCCAATTTGAGGATATTTTTCAATTTTCTCTGGGTCTATCTTAACTTGTGTTATTGGAACTGAGCCATTATTTATTTGGTCAGAAACTTCGGTTAATTAACTTGGTCTACCGGGAATTCTCTCACAGGGTACAGGAACATGGTGGTGAAATAATTATTCCTTTCAGCGGTGCCTTAGAAAGAAATCTTGCTGATTTGCCACCTGATGAAGTCAGCAAGTATTGTGAGGAGAACAAGGTACAAAGGTCAGTAATGAGTAACACATCTAGCTTGTATGCAATCTCTCCAGCCATCTTTTTTTTACCTGTAGACGGATGAATAACTTTTCTTGTTTGATTAACAATCCCAGTGATTAATGTTGTACTTTTATAGTTGACCGGGTGAGCATGTGTTTTTGCAGTGCTCTTCCAAAGATTATCAAGACGGGTTTCTCAGCAATCAACCTCATATATTTCTTCACAGCTGGACCTGATGAGGTAAGTGCATATTCAGCTATTATTAGTTTTTGTTATTTTTCCCTCGCATCATTTTTAGGTCTTTCCATAATGCAATATTTTTCGAAACTGTCATACAAACAATTTTGTTATCGAGGTGATGTGAACCTCCTCCTGATAATTTTCAGGTGAAATGTTGGCAAATCAGACGACAAACTAAGGCTCCCCAAGCAGCAGGGACTATCCATACTGATTTTGAGAAAGGGTTCATTTGTGCTGAGGTAGTTTCCAGTGTCTTTGGGCTTATATTTCATTGACCATAAATCTTCATCGTTGATGGCGTTGCCTCATGTCTCACACCTTTTGAATTATATCCTTTCATCTTTCTACGCACAACACTTCGGGCTTGCAATCTTTTCCCAATGAATGAATTACATGATGTTGGATCACATTTATCCGCTTGGCTTGCATCCTATAAGTTTGTCCAACTTGTGCTGAAATAGACTGATGTAGCTTGTTTATACCTGTTGTTAGAATTGCAATCATTAAGATCTAAAATCTGCAATGGTAGGTTGGGTTAAACTATTTATTGGTACGGAAATTTCCCAAATTGTCATAGATACGCATGCACTGGATTCGTTAGTTAAATCCCAATATATTTCTGATTGTCTGATCTCGGTGATATCAGGTTATGAAATTTGAAGATCTTAAAGAGCTCGGTTCCGAGTCAGCTGTTAAGGTATCCGCTTTATATCAAATTGAGTATATTGCCATTTCTAGCATCTAATCAACTCTTTTCTTAGATTTCTTAGGCATTTTTTAAAGGCTAACAAATTAGTAAACACAGACAGTTAGGGCATGGGCTGAAAGATCACTCTTGCTTAATCTAGATGTGGGTAATAGAAAGTATTCATAATATTTTCTAGCTTTAGAAGGGAGAAAAACAGCCCAACGTCGATTAGCTTATCCAATGTGGGGTGCATGTCGATTAGCTTTCCTGCGAGTTCACCTCGCTCTATGGTTCAGGCTGCTGGGAAGTACAAGCAAGAGGGGAAGACGTACATCGTACAAGACGGAGACATTATCTTCTTCAAGTTCAACGTCTCTGGAGGCGGGAAGAAGTGAACAGTTAATCGAGGCGCGACTTCGATGTTGGTAATTCACATCCATCATTTGAGATGTTTGCTTATTAAGGTGAGGAGATGTACTATTCTACTGTTTGCAATTCGTAGATGCCTCCGTTACTCGGTATATTCAAGAAATGACCGCCACGAAATGCAGGCCTAGCTTTTGATATTTCCAAATTTGCGGTCCTTTGTGCATTTAGTTCAGACAAGGACATGATGAGCTCCTTGTTCTGATGAACCCTGGTACTGTTGAAGTTGATATTTAGCTCTTACGAATTGGAATTTATACGTTTCTAACTGATGAAGAACTATTTTCCTGGTCTTACAAGATTACCAACTTGATTTACTCTCTTTATATCATCTGTGGCACTGTGAATGCTCGGTCTTGTTCCACCAGAGTGGACTCATTTACGCCTAGTGAGAGGGCTCTTGGTTCCGGTGCCCCCTCTCGAGAATTAAATTTTTATCTTTCGATTGACTCCCAGCAATCGAGATTGCATATGTGAAGTTAATTTGGACACCGATTAGAGGAACAAAAAAGATTTAGGAGGAAGTTAAAAGTGTTTTGTTACCATTTTCACCATTAATTTGAGAAAGAACCGATAAAATTGTGTGGTTTGATTTCGTTCGTGCCGAGAAAAGTTGCCCTCAGCAACCAAGCCGTTTGGTAGAGGGTATTTAGCATTATTTTAAAATAAAATCTGTGGTTCGACCAGTCAAAATCGTGACTTGGCATCAGTACCGGGTCATTTTATATAAAAGTCGAGAGTCAGAGAGTGGTTGGACTTATGATCAACTGTTGGTCGGACCAATTAGTTTAGATCAAATTGCGTAAAATTTATTATCTTTTGGAAAAAATATTTTTCGAGTGTTTGTTTGTTTAAAATGATTAAATTATAATTTTGATATCAAATTTTGTAATAAAGGAATATCTATAATTATTTGATATTTTCACACGGAATGGCTTCCACAGCAAATAGCCAGAGAGCTGTGAGAATAAAGACAATACTTGCAGCTTTAGTTAATCTCCTTTCCTCTGACCGTAGTTGCATAATGGGACTAGACCAACCGCCTCGACCATCCCAGAGTATCTTAGTGCTTTGGTTGGAACTTGGAGCTTGGGGCCCAATCCTTGTACATTAAAATTTTAACCAACTCAGAAAATTACGTGGTTAATCCTAAAGTGAGAGATTCAGATAAATTTTGGGGAATGCAGAGCCAATGAGCTGTTTCTCGATGGCCAAACATGTTTTGACAGCACCATTTTTTAGCACCAAATTTGGATGCTCAAGAGAAATACAATGCATCTCATTTGCGTGCATTTCGTATCTCGTATGCATTCAAATGTTCACGAGGTTGCGTCTGTTATTGTAATCTTATGGTTGTTAGTCGACGCTTGTCTCGCCAGTAATTCGCTTTGGTCGTTGGCTCTCGTAGGTTTTCGTCCGCCCTTAGCTTCCGCTCTCGTAGGTTTTTGTCCGCTCTTCGCTTCCACCCACACCACTCTGTTATCTTCGAATTGATACTTGTTATCTGTTAGGTGTCCTCGTTATTTGTCTATATATTTCATATTTCTTTATTGTAACTTTTTCATTGAATCACGACACCCTTCTCAATAAAAAAAGAACGTAATGCATTTTTTTTCGATTTAGCGCTCCACCGTATTATAGTTTCAGGGCACGTTGTCAAAATACGAAATCATGTGATAATAAAATTCGTCTTCCGTAAGCGGCCAATCATTAATATTGATAATTAACATAAAAATGCGTTATGTTGTTATATTCACATGTTTGAACTAGTTATGGAGCACAATTACAAACTTCTGACCACATGTTTTGCTACTTGAGTCAAATTTCAAATAATATTATCTGAGTTTAATAAATCTAGTCGATTTTTTTCGAAATGATGTATTAGACGTCTCAACGTTTGCGCAAAAGTAAGTCTATAGGGTAGATCACAAGAGCTGTACAAATTTTTACTAGAAAAATTCGTTTTCTTGGTTAATTGACAATAGCATAACGACATCACAAAAAGCCAACATTTTATTAGAAAAATTATATTTCCTCCACTTCTTTCATTTTGACAATGCCTTTTCAAGTATTTGAATTTGAAATACGTTGACATTAACTATTTCAAAAGATAATAGGTTGACATTTCCCAATTGTCAAACAATTTGGGAATATATGGTGGCGTTTTGACTCCAAATAGAAGCTGTCTTTGGAGAGGACAGACATTTTGGACTCTCTTGTTGGATTCTTCAACTCGAAGCAGCAAATTTTATTTTTGGTTGATGTAACCGGGTAGTCGGAAATTTGCTTGGTGGATTAACTCCAGTTCGAATTATGTTAATTTTTTTGAATGATAACAAAAAAAATTCTACAAATATTTATCATTACTATATTTACAATCAAGCTCAACTTCTTGATTAACTATAAACAATTTTATCTGATCTAAGTGCTTACTTAGAGAGTTACAATATTAGTATGCCTTCATAGAAATAAAGGCTTTTGTCTTTAAGTTGGTTGTAAATTCCCATTCAGGCATGACACTGCTTTTGAAATTTAAATGCTTTGTCCTCTTGTTGTTGTATTTTCAACTGGAAATTTGAACTATATAATAGAAGGTTTATCCACTGGAGACTGATTTTGAATGCTAAAAAAATTAAAATTTGAATTACAAGAATGCAATTGAATAATTAATTATCGGAGATTTATTCATAAAGTTGTTCGTACATAATTTTTTATCATTTGAATCAACTATTATTGATTCTGTAATATGGACATTGAATAAATGGACACTGATTCATATTATTACAGGAAAAACACAAGCACCATGGCTCATATCATATTGCTCCCCACTATCTTTTAACATTTCACCATGCTCTCCTTCAATCATCGAGGAGTACCATGTACATGTCAACAACTTTTCTTTCTTTGGTCCTTTCTTATATCATCAAATTTTACGTGTTGGTTGGTGAATTTCACATAGTACATTACTTTCTTAAGTTCAAGTCTTACATTTAATTTCTCAAAAAAAAGTCTTACATTCAATTTCGACGTGGTTATGAAATTCCGGGTGGGTTGTATTGAGAGATGTTGAATTGAATTTTGGCAACACATGTTAGGCATTTTTTTCATAACGTAGTTTCTCATGAGGTCTTACGAAGATAGAATTTTAACGAGGATGCGATTTCACAGGAATTCAACATATAATTTATAAAGTGTAAATATTTATAATAAAATTTTACTTATAAAAAAAGATAATATTGAGATACTCACTTCATATATAGAATTGGACAATACCTGATTTTGAATAATTAAAATTAAAAAACATCAAAATGAGATTAGAGGAGTGGAGCCTCCTCAAATGTCAATCTACCTAATTACGAGAGTACGAAAAAAAATTTATTTCAACACTTTGCAGTCGAGTCTTGTAACAACGTTAATTGGGTTGGTATCAAATGAGCAATCATATAATTAGAGAAGCACGACAATGTGACCCAACTCAAAGTGAGCAATCATTGATGTATTAATGCAAACACAAGCACATCGTTAGGGTGATCGCTAGCAAGCTAGAAGAGATAAATAGTGTATTACATCATTTGTCCGATGTTTTATGCTAGAAAAGAACAAACATTAAACGGCCGATATCTTCGGGTAATTAAAATAGGACATCATCAACTACCCTTATGTTTTATGTAAAATCTTATAATTTTCTTTGCTTGATTTCGAAAGAGAGAAAATTTGGACAAAATGATGGCGTACGTAGTCTATATATTAAGTGCATTAAGTTGCTATCAGTTTTCAAGTTCGGGTTTTAAAATACAAGTATCATACAATTTATTAGAATTAATTTTTTACGAACAATCATTCGATTCGAACATAAATTAATTAGTTCGATAAATATACATAGTTTTTTTAATTTCTACAACCCAAATTGATGGATGCCATGTACAGCAAGAGTTGCTTTTGGATATTATATTCTACCTCTCACATATACTAACACTAAAACTTTTTTTAAAAAGACTAACACTAATACTTTAGACTAAAACCTAAAGTTGCTTTTGGATACAAAAATAAATGCATGCCATGTTACCCATATGTCCATATCTAAAAACAACTTGAGTAACTTGAAGAAAATGAAATTTATGATATGCAAATCAAAACAATCACCAACAAAATGCCTTTTTGGAATAGATGCAAATCTACCTTAGGTCATAGCCAAACAGGTCCCAATTAAACCAATTCCGAAGTCCGAACGATTCCGGTTAACTTATTTATATGTATGAAAATTTTATTAACCAAGTATTTGAAGATTTTAGTTGGATACAAAGATTCTAATATATATATATATATATATATATATATATATATATATATATATATATATATATATATATAATATCGTGATAAAAAAGGTCAAAAGAAAAGAAGAAGATAGGGCGATAAAATGTGGACCAGTTGATCTGCATGCGTCACTCTTAGTCATTGTAATTACAGTCCACTGAAAGGAACCACACAAACAAAATATACACACAACAACAACTAGGGGCTCCTGTTTTTATGGGCACCACGAGCTAAGTTTTTATTGGATATATGTATTTTTAATACAATAATTGGACATTTATATAGGGGATTCCTTTTTTTATGTTCCTATGATTTTTTAGGTACCGATTGATGTTTTAATTCTCTAATTAAATTGATTAATAATATTTGCAATACTTCCATTTTCTTCTTTGTAAAATATCGAGATAAATTTACAGACCAACAGTTGCTAATTTTAAACTTGATTTTCCTGCTTTTTCCTTTTCAAATATTTTGGTAATAGATTAATTGCATAAATCGGAGACAATTATCTCGTTTATTTTACCTAATTCATAATTGGAACATGAAATTGTTAAATAGTAAATAATTATCTTTATTTTTTCGGTTGATACCTATCCGCTAAATTGATAATGCAAATTCGAATGGAACATGGAATTTTATTTTTGTTGTTAAAGATTCTCCCAAAAATAACAATTTAATCCTAAAAAATTCGAGGCAGCCTACCATATATAATGCATCCACCAACTTCACCGCTCGTGATGTTTCAATAATTCAATTCAATGCTTGAATTGGGAATTGGAAGTATGTGACCGGTGGCCCAACCCAACGGAAGCCCTAATCTAAAGGGCAATTGTGGGGTGCATCCAGCGTGGCACTTGCCCCAAATATTTGTTACTTTTATTAGTTAACAATTTAATTAATAAAGTTTACATATCATCTACAATAATTTTTTTTGGTTGAAATCACATGTATCTGAATACTTACTGAATCAATTAATAAAATTCTGAATTTTTTTGATTAAGCTAAAATTATTATGTTGTCAGTTGATATAAATACTCGTCGATTATCATCTGCAATTTTTTAATATCCCAAAAAATTACTCAAAAATTCCAAACGAACAATAAAAAATGCAATTTATTAAGTTTTATAACTGACAAAAACTAACAAGTTTTGTAAGGTTAGCAAGCGACATAAGCACAAATATTTGTTTTTGAGTACTTCCAAAAGGGTCCAAAGAACAGAGAAAAAATATGAACAGAAAACAAAAATTGGGGAAATCAGACAAGAAATAAACTACATTTGATAAGTGCTCTGGCGTCCACTAGGCAAGTGACAGTAATAGAATAGTAGGATTCCCATTCCTTGGTCCTTTTGGCGGGTAAATCCCCTCATTTAGGGAGCTAAACATGTCTATAAAAAAAAACCCTAACATTTTCCCGCTATTATTTTCTCCTGACACAAAAAAGCTCCCCTAAAAAAGAGCAAAAAATTAAAAGGGAGAAACTTTTGTAAATGCTAAATACCCAATTGAGAGAAAATAGTAGCCCTTTATTTCCTTTTTTTTTTGTTTCAAAAACTTTTAAGACAATTAATTAAAAAGTTAATGCACCACTAATGCAGTGAAAGGGCCAAATGAAAAGAGACAAAAGGAAATTGCATAAAGCTTGAGACTTTGAGAGAGGGGCAGTTACTAAAAGGGAATTTAAGTCCAAATTAAATACTGGTTTCTTTCTGGGTCCCTTTTAATTAATTTATATTTCACATTTAATACAAAACCCTGGCCTGGCTGACCCTTTTCTTAGCATCTTCCCTTTGCTTGGCCACTGTACCTGAGCTCTTAAGGGAGAGCAAGTCAGCCTTGAAAAACAAAACCCATGTGCTTGCTCTTGTAAAGATTGTGTCTTTGGTAAGAAAGCTGTGTGGTTTTCCATTTTTACTTGGTAAAGTTGGAGTCTTTATGGAACTGGGAGCCTGCATTGTAGTGAAAGTTGGGATCTTGGGTGGGAAAAAAAGCAATCTTTTTTAGCTTTCCTTTTGGTTTTAGTCTTTTAGAATAAGATCTCCAAAGGGTCCCAGCTTGTGTTAATTAATGGTTTAGTACAGTTGGGTGTAGGGAGAAAAGACTAAAGGGTTGTCTTTGTTCTAGCAGGAGCTTATCAGTAGCAGCTGGATTGGCTTCTTTGGTCCATTGTCAGGTAAACATTGCAATGTTCTTAAGTATTTTCATTTTCAAGATAGGTTGTCTGAATTTCAGAGCTTTTATTTGTTTGCTTTTGTTGAATGCTTGGGATTTTGCAATTTGGTGTTAGTTTCTAAATTAGGTTCTGGTTGAAGTTAGTACATTCAGTAGTTAGTGCATTTCTCCTATGCTCGTGAAGCTGAGTTGTTACTGATGATTTTCTCTGGTCATTCGATTGATAGGATGACCGCGAAGCTCTGCGGGCTGTTGGTGTTCTCTATACTTCTGTTTTCGGCCGCGGGGCAGCTTCCGTCTCAAGATATTTTGGCATTGCTGGAGTTCAAGAAGGGTATTAAGCATGACCCTTCGGGTTATGTTCTCCAGTCATGGAACGAAGAGTCCATTGATTTCGATGGTTGCCCGTCTTCTTGGAATGGTATAGTCTGCAATGGAGGAAATGTTGCTGGTGTTGTTCTTGATAACTTGAGTCTATCGGCTGATGTGGACTTGAGCGTGTTCGCTAACCTTACAATGCTTGTAAAACTCTCCATGGCGAACAATTCGATCTCTGGAGAAATGCCTTCTAACATCGGTGACTTCAAAAGCCTCGAGTTCTTGGATATCTCTAACAACCTATTCTCCTTCCTCTTGCCAGCGGGAATCGGAAGCTTGACGGGCTTGAAGAATCTTTCACTTGCCGGCAACAACTTCTCGGGCTCAATTCCCGATTCAATTTCAGGTCTTGTGTCTATGCAGTCACTTGACATAAGCCGGAACTCCTTCTCCGGTTCGCTGCCTGCACCATTAACTAGGCTTAATAACCTAGTATATCTTAATGTATCTTCTAATCAGTTCTCCAAGAAAATCCCCAAAGGGTTTGAGCTGCTTCCAAGCCTGCAAGTTTTTGATTTGCATGGGAACATGTTTGATGACAGTCTGGATGGGGACTTTTTCCTTCTAACTAATGTAAGCCATGTTGATTTGAGTGGCAATATGCTAGTTGGCTCGAGCGCAAACAAGCTACTCCCGGGTATTTCCGAGAGTGTTAAGTACCTCAATCTGAGCCACAATCAGCTCATCGGATCATTGGTTAGTGGCAGTGAACTGCGGTTATTTTCAACCTTGAAGGTGCTGGATTTGAGCTACAATCAGTTCTCCGGGGATTTGCCTGGATTTGATTTTGCTTACGACCTCCAGGTTCTTCGCCTCAGCAATAACATGTTCTCTGGCTCTGTTCCTAATGACCTGCTCAAGGGAGATTCTGCCCTTTTGACTGAACTCGATCTGAGTGGAAATAATCTATCAGGTACCCGTTTCATGTTTACATTTCCGCTTTCGTTAATGTGCTTCATTTGGAAGCAAAGCCTGCTAGTTGGTATTTGTGCTTGACAAGTGATTTTCGTGTTTGCCATTACCATGCTTCTCCAGGTCCAGTTAGCATGATCCTGTCAACTACACTGAACAGCCTCGATCTCTCATCTAACAAGCTCACCGGCGAACTTCCTTTGCTGATTGGCAGCTGCACTAAACTGGACCTATCAAACAACCAACTTGAAGGTAATCTAAGCAGAACAGCTAAATGGGGAAGCATTGAGTATCTTGATCTCAGCCAGAACCAGTTGACGGGGGCGATTCCTGAGGAAGCCCCGCAACTTCTGCGTTTAAATTATCTCAACCTCTCCCATAATTCTCTTAGCAGCCCTCTTCCTAGTGGTGTTGCTCAGTATCCAAAGCTTAGAGTCCTTGATCTAAGTTCCAATCAAGTGGATGGACCTCTTTTGACTGATTTGCTGACTTCTCCTACTTTGCAAGAAGTTCACCTGGGAAATAATTCACTCAGTGGAGAGATTGTATTTTCACCTTCCTCTAATGGTAGATTCAATCTTCTAGTTCTCGATCTTTCTCATAACCAGCTTGAAGGCTATTTTCCTGACCGATTTGGATTGCTGAGCGAGCTTCAAGAGCTCAATCTTGCTGGAAATAACTTCAATGGTTCTCTTCCAACTTCCATGTCCGGCATGAGCGCGCTAACCTTATTAGATTTATCCGAAAATCATTTTACCGGTCCCCTGCCAAATAACTTGTCCAGCAACCTCGGAAGCTTTAATGTTTCATACAATGATCTTTCCGGAGATGTGCCAGAAAACTTGAGGATATTTCCAAGCTCTTCTTTCTTCCCTGGAAATACCAGATTACATCTTCCTGGTAGTCCTCCTGGATCAAACAACGGTCCGGCTGGAAATTCTGGGAGAAAGCATATTAACACCATCGTTAAGGTGGTTGTTATAGTGTCGTGCATTATTGCCGTTATCATTCTTATCTTGCTAGCAATCTTTGTGCACTATATTCGTATGTCAAGGAGAAGTCAACCTGATGTTGTCACTAACAAAGGAATCCGAAGCCGTTCTTCGAGAAATCCCTCTGCTACTAGTGGAACAGAGGGTGGTGGTAGTGGTTTAGTTGTTTCAGCAGAGGATCTCATGGCTGCCCGGAAAGCTTCGTCATCTGAGATCATCAGTCCAGATGAGAAAATGGCTGCAGTAGCTGGCTTTTCGCCATCGAAGCAAAGTTCGTGGTCTCCTGGTTCTGGGGATTCATTTGCTGCCCCTGAAGCTCTTGCACGGCTTGATGTAAGGTCGCCTGATCGACTGGTGGGTGAGCTGCATTTCCTTGACGAGACAATCACATTAACCCCGGAGGAACTGTCAAGGGCCCCGGCTGAAGTATTAGGGAGGAGCAGCCATGGAACTTCCTACCGGGCAACTCTCGATAACGGGGTGTTCTTGACGGTGAAGTGGTTGCGAGAAGGAGTAGCGAAACAAAGGAAGGAGTTCGCCAAGGAAGCTAAAAAGTTTGCGAACATCAGGCATCCGAATGTGGTAGGTCTAAGAGGATACTATTGGGGACCCACACAACATGAGAAGCTCATCCTTTCAGATTTCATCTCGCCCGGAAGTCTTGCAAGTTTCCTATACGGTAGCTTCACTTCTTAACTCCTCCAGTTTTATCTCGCATGTGATTTATAAGATTTCGACAGTAACTTGCTCTTAAACGAATGTTGCAGATCGACCAGGAAGAAAGGGACCTCCGTTAACCTGGGCGCAAAGGCTGAAGATAGCAGTTGACGTTGCACGTGGCCTTAACTATCTCCATTTTGATCGCGCTATTCCACACGGAAACCTCAAAGCTACAAACGTTCTGCTGGACGGACCTGAACTAAACGCGCGTGTCGCTGATTACTGTCTCCATAGGTTGATGACCGAGGCTGGCACCATCGAGCAAATACTTGACGCAGGTGTCCTAGGATACCGAGCTCCAGAACTGGCTGCTTCCAAGAAGCCACTCCCCTCCTTCAAGTCGGATGTTTATGCTTTCGGCGTGATAATGCTGGAACTTCTAACTGGGAGGTGTGCTGGTGATGTGATCTCCGTGGAAGGGGGAGGCGTCGACTTGACAGATTGGATTCGGATAAGGGTGGCTGAAGGCTGCAGTCAGGACTGCTTCGATTCTGTGTTGGCGGCTGAGGTGGGGAATCCGGCAGTCGAGAAGGGGACGAAGGAGGTCCTCGGAATCGCGCTACGATGTATAAGGTCGGTCTCTCAGAGGCCAGGTATCAAGACTATATATGAAGATCTATCATCTATCTAGCTGAATTTTGAACCTTTTGTAACCAACGTAGTTGCAGCAGCCAAGTCCTTTTTCTTTGGTGTTCTGTTCTAGCCTTAGGTGTCTGATTAGCTCTCTCCATTGCTTTTTGAGTTGGCCAATCTGGGTTTTGAGTATTATGGATGTTGAAGCTTCGATTAGCCGTAAGGAGAGCAAGAACATTGGAACAACTATAACCAAAAGCACATATCCTTGTTCATCTACTTCCCATGTCCTCCAAAGATTAGAACATGGAAGGTTCAATCTTTTTCATGGTATGGTACTTGGATTTCCGTAAGAAGATTTTGAGTTTAAACCTTGCGGGTGAAAAATGTCATTTTCATGTATGGTCCTGAAATACGGGTGTTTGACTCTTGTGGACTAATCGGAAAGGTACAAGCTGTAAATCCAACGTGGGGTGTTAAGGCTTTGATTTTTTTGTTCCGAGAAGAACAGTCTCGCATCATATTGCAGCAGGATTTTACAAGAAAATAACTTTTCACCATCAGCTAGTGAGCTAATTTCTGAGGTCTAATACCATAAGAACCGAACTTTTTTTTTGGATATGACAACTTAGCTTAGTGTTGTTAGAATAACTTATTTTTTAATCGAACTTTTTTAATAACGACAAACTCTCTCAACTAGTTTGTAACACTAAAATAAGTTGTTAGAATAACTTATTTTTTAGCTCATTCTTTGTTGGACTGATCTCAACATGTTGAGTCAGCAAAAAGATTCCTTTTTTACAAAAAGAAGACCCTAATAACTTTTCTCTGTTTAATATAATTAACTTTTCCGGATTTCAAATTTGGTACTAAAATTTGTTGAAGAGAGTTTTTTTTATCGTGTAAAATTAGATTAGTCGATCTAATTACATATTAGATAGTTTGGAATAAAAGATAAACGAAGATCATGCAAGAACTTGGACACTCCCACCCACTGCCCTTTCTTAGACTACACCCACATATCCGTCCGATCGGCCGACTAATCTAAATTCAAGTATCCTATGTTTCTTGTCTTAACGGGTAGTGATCCTCCCTCCATTACACCAACTAGCGCAAGAGGAGTTCTTCTGATGGGGATTCACAGAGCAAGAGCACTGCTTCCTCTCGCAAGGAAAGCCAACTCCTTTGGCTACCAACCAGTCCGTGGGCTTTCCTCATCCGCAACTTCATCCCAGTTTGAGGTGACCCTTTTCGTTTCTCTTGGTTATGTTCGTTTCCCAGTTCCCCTTTTGTGCCAATTGGACGGAAAGCATGAACCTTTAATTATTTTTGGTGCAAATGAGGGTGATCAGATGATGAATGTGGGGGAAAATCAACGGGATTACCACATCGTTAGTTGCAATTGCGTGAACTTGTTTAACATGGTATAAAAGCCGATTGCTCTTTCGAGTCCCGTGTCATGACACGTTGGTGAAGCCAAACCCAATACAAAATTTGGCCCGAGGTGGCCATGTGTATGTCTTTTCTGGGTAGTTCTTTTCTTGGATAAATTGCAGGAGGCATGTTCGTAGCTAGGAAATAAGAAAAGATTGATACTTGGTTTCAAGAAATTTGTTCACGAATGGCTATTTTTGTGCACGAAGTTATCTGAAGAAGCTTAGACTTTCCAGTTCTACTAATAGGAGCCCTGATGATGCTGAATTATAAAATTTCTTATCCATTTTGTCGGTAATTAAATGGTTCCTTATGTTTTCATTGCTTAGTAAGTCTTCATTGCAGATGAAAGTGCTACTTGTTTGTTTGTGCTTCTCTTACATTCGACCTTGCTGCTGAAATTCGTGTCGTATACTTGTTCTGTATCGCAGACTGTCGGCTTCATCGGACTGGGGAACATGGGATCCAGGATGGCGAATAACCTGATTAAGGCTGGATACAAGCTGGTGGTTCATGACTTGTAAGACTACGACCTTGTCTTGCTCGGTAGTATTTCGTAGTTCATTGTAATTCTTTTGATGTTCGAGGTATTCTTTTACCGAAATAGGTTGGACGGTATTGCTTAGAGGATGAACCCTCTGTGCTTTTAATAGTATATTTGGTGTTAATTCAGAAACTGTAATGTCATGAAGATGTTTTCTGGCATGGGAGTTCCGGAGAAAGAAACACCATTCGAAGTTGCCGAAGTTAGCGATGTAGTTATTACAATGCTGCCTTCATCATCTCATGTGAGTATGAACTCAGTTTCTGATTTATCATTTGAACTTTTGATCCTTGGATTTCTCAAGTGCGGCCACTGGTGTTTGATTATGCATGTAGGTAATGGAAGTGTACACCGGAAAAAATGGCTTGATTTATGATGGAAATATTCTGAGACCTAAGTTGCTGATAGATTCATCTACCATTGATCCAGAGACTTCGAGAAAACTGTCTAAATCCGTATCTAACTGCTCACTGAAAGGACAGCAAGGTAGCAACTGAAATCTCAAACTCAATTTTCATTCCTGTTTGTGACCTTTTCTTATGCCTTGTGCTACGAAAAGTGAAGTCGTGTATTATCATCGTATGGTCTTCGGTGAAAACTGGAATATATAAACCCCTAACTTGCACATTTGTTTTACAGATAGTCTGGAGAAACCTGCTATGTTGGATGCTCCAGTGTCTGGAGGTGTTCTTGCAGCGGAAGCTGGTACACTTACTTTTATGGTATTGTCCCTTATAATGCTCTCAAGTCCGGATTCAAGAAATTATTTACAGCTGTTACGGTTTCCTGATCCATTTTGTTGAATATGGCCTTTTTCCCGACAGTCCCATACAGTACCGACAGATCTTGAATCAGTTTGGTTTTGACAACTTAACGATTCCTGAATTGTCGATTGACCATTAGTTGATCGCCTAAAGCATGAACAAAAGGTGGTTATATCATTCAGGTTGGTGGCCCCGAAAAAGCCTATGTAGCTGCAAGAGACTTGCTACTTTCCATGGGGAAAAACACTATTTATTGTGGTGGAGCGGGAAATGGCACGGTATGTTGTCTTGAAGCTGCCTGTTCGTATTTTGACGTTAGTTTCTTAGTGGGATATTCCGTGTATGTCTGAGATAGTTTTCGGTCATTCTTGTTAATTAGGCTGCAAAAATCTGCAATAACTTGGCAATGGCCGTGAGCATGGTTGGAGTTTCTGAAGCCATTGTTCTTGGACAAGAACTTGGCATTTCTGCCAGTACTCTTACCAAGGTTTTTAACTCTTCAAGCGCACGTTGTTGGAGTAGGTACCGAGAACTTCTCTGTTGTCTCATTCATCACTAGCATTTAGTAGCTTTCTCGTGGGACTTCAAAGCAGTCTGGCTTATAAGCGAAACCAGAATTGCGGCTTTGATATCCATTATAGGGGTACTTTTGTTTTGAGATCTTCTTTAACTTCTCTTTATGGTTGCTTCTGAATGTACCAATGTGGCAGTGATAGTTACAATCCAGTTCCTGGAGTGATGGAAGGCGTGCCTGCTTCGAGGAATTATGTTGGCGGTTTTGCGACTAAGCTAATGGTAGGTTGTTCCATTTAGATGCAATCATTAACTCCAACCATGCTCGCTCTTACCGATCTGTCGCTTTTACCAGGCTAAGGACTTGAACCTTGCAGCGAACTCGGCGGAGGGGGTCGGTCTCAAGTTCCCTCTGACATCCCAAGTACAGAATATGTACGTCCTTTATCACATGACCAAGCACTAGAAAGTTTTCTTTCAGCATCCCAGCTATACTGGAACATAAGGTTTCTTATCTTCAAATCAGTCATCAAGATCGTGGCTACGTAAATGATTAGAGGTCATGCTAAAATCTTTATCCCTGATGGTGTTCTGGAGTTGTCGGTTGCGCGTTTTGAGTATCGACCTTTCCCGCTTCTAGCATTAGGAGAAGAACAGAAAACCGGACAGTTTGTGTATTCATTTACGCTGATCAGGCTTTCGGTTGCTTCGGTTTTGCAGATACACGGAGGTGTGCAAGTCCGGTCACGAATCCGAGGATTTCTCGTGCGTCTTCCGGCACTATTACTCCGGGAAGGATGAGAAGTAGTTGTGGAATTGAACCCCTCCAGAAAACTTTAAACGGTCTTATAATTGTGTCATCTGTGTTGCTGTGTTGCAGGCACTCGAGTTTTTTTCACCTGAAAAGAAGTTTGTTGAGATGGATTTTATGTCTGTAGCTAAACTCGGGGATCGATTTTAGAATCTTTATATCTAATCTAAAATTCGTAATTGGCGAATTTTTCATGCTCACAAACAAAACCACCACACTTCCTAACAGTGATCAGTGATGTTGTCCGAACTCGGACGGATGATGTTGAACTCCATAATTAATTTTTTTTTTGAAATTACATAACATTCGAAGTTTAAACCAAATTCGAATCAAACTTGTAATGGAACTTAAAATTTTACTAGTTGATCTAAATGACAATTAATTTTTTATAAATAAAATAATTTTTTAAATAACACAGATTCACGGTCGTTCCGATCCTGCCCAGTTTGTAGGACTCGGATCATATCCAGATCCTTATTTTTAAAGAAAATAAGGATTTGAATCCACCCTTAAAAAGATGATTAAAATATGAGTGACATAAAATATTAACTAGATGCTGCCCATTGATATTCCTATTCTATTAACGTACCCATGCATCCACAGAGAAAAATATACTAGGACATTCTACTTCCTTCCCAAAAGTTCTAGTCTATATATACCAAAAGTTGTAGTCTATTTTTAGTTTTTATTAAAAGATCGATCGTTGAGATAAGACCACCTAAAATTAATCAAAATACATCACATTTCGGCCCATTGGCGACTTCCATACTAAAACGGGCTCTATTAGGACTTACAATATTCTACTTCCTTCCTTTCCCAAAAAAAAAAAGAAGAAAATTCCGAAAAGACGAAAAAGCTTTGCCCTATAAAACGGCTAGTTCCCCCGCAACGGCTACTTTCTCATTCCTTTCCTTTCCCTTTCGACCAACCTTTAACGATCGATCATTATCTTCTCCAATCGCCAAATCCCATCTCCAACAATTCAACCACAGAGAGAGAGAAAACCCAGGAAGGGATCCATCCATCCATCCATCCATCCATCCATCCAAACCACTTTCTTGGGCTCCAAGAAACGAGGCCCAAAATGTGGCCTTCAGAAAGAAACGTGCCGTTTAGAGAGTTCTCCACGCCCCCGGCTTCTTGGCGGAGGCCACCCCACTCCCCGGTGGCCCTCGCACCGGTGCCCATGTCCGAGACGAGGAGGAGGTTCCTGTCCCCGGCCGCGACCGGCCGCGATGACTTCCACGCCATCCACAAGGTCCCGTCGGGCGACTCGCCTTATGCCAAGGCCAAACACGTCCAGGTTTGAACTGGGTTCTCTTTGGTTCTTCCTTCTGGATTGTTATTCGAAGTAAAGGTGGAGCCTTTTTGTTTTCGATTTTTAGACCCAGTTCTTGATTAGTCTTTCTTTCTTTTTTTTTGGCACAGTGGTTTCTCTGTGTCTTGGTGATGGATGGTAATTGATTCTTGTTTAGTACTTAATTTTGATTAGTGAGTGTTTAATTAGTAATATGTTGGAGTGTTTAATTATCAATTGTTAGGCCAGTTCTTGATTAGTCTTTTTTTCTTGCAATGTGGTTCTTTGTGTCTTGGTGATGGGAATTGATTCTTGATAGTTTGTGGGTCATATTGAGTTTGTAGTTGAACTAAAGGTGGAGTCTTTGTCAATTGTTAGGACAGTTCCTGATTAGTCTTTTGGATCTATTTTGCTGTGGTTCTATATTGGTGTTGGGAATTGTTTCTTGTTTGGTTCTATATTCTTGGAATTGGGCTATTTGTTCCAAGCATATGAGAAATGTTGCAGTTGAAACTTGCATTTCGAATTCGATATATTGTTTATTTTGTGGGTCATTTACATGTCCTTTGATTAGTTTTAGTGTTGTACAATACAGCAAGTGAATGTTTCTGGTTCTGTTCTAAAGGATCATCGTTTTGTTTGTACAATGACAGCTGGTTGAGAAGGACCCGAGCAAGGCTGTTGCCCTGTTTTGGGCTGCTATCAACGCTGGGGATCGGGTTGATAGTGCGCTGAAGGACATGGCGGTAGTGATGAAGCAACTGGACCGTTCGGATGAGGCGATCGAGGCAATCAAGTCTTTCCGTTATCTCTGCCCACCCGATTCCCAGGAGTCCCTTGATAATGTCCTCATTGATCTTTACAAGGTAAGTTCACCATTTTGTTATGGAAAGTTAAAAACTTAGAGAAAAATGATCACATGTATTCTGCATTGCAGAGGGCTGGGAAAGTAGAACGAGAGATTGAAATGCTTCAGCAGATGCTGAAGAACATAGAGGAAGAACTAGCGGTTTTCGGTGCGAGCAGGACTAAGATTGCTAGATCACAGGGGAAAAAGGTCCAAATAACAGTTGTTCAAGAGAAAGCAAGGTACTTATTCGTCGTGGTTAAGATACTAATTCATGTTTAACTCCAGAATTACAGCTGACCATATGTTTTGTGTTTGCAGAATACTTGGAAACTTGGCTTGGGCTTACTTGCAGCAGCATAATTATGGATTTGCTGAGCAAAATTACAGGTAAGGCGGCTTTTGAATGTTACGATTCATGAATGTCGTTTTTTTTCGTCGAGAGGTGACCGGTTAGGAGGTTCTATCTTCAGGAAAGCTATGCTGTTGGAGCCAGACAAGAATAAGCAGTGCAACTTGGCCCTGTGTCTGATGCACATGAACCGAATCCCGGAGGCCAAGTCCCTTATCGACGAAGTAAGAACGGATTCAGGAGGAATCGAGCAGCTGGACGAGTCATACGCGAGATCATATGAGCGCGCATCCGAGATGCTCTCCAAACTGGAATCAGGATCACAAGGAACTAAGCAACAGGAGGATGAATCTTTGTCCTTCACGGATAACCTGAAGACGCAAGAAACCGCTAAATCGAGGAGTTTTATGTCAGCATTTGAAATCGGTCCATCTTCGGGATCTCCTTCGGTAGATGATTGGAGGAGCAGAGGCTGCTACTTTGAGAGTCCTCCGGTTGCTCGATCAGATTCCGCTGATCGATGGACTAGTACACCAAAGAAAAACTGTAATGCATCATCCCCTGCAGCTGTTCTGTACACGCAGCCGAGAATCGATCCACGGAGGGCTATTATATGCAGCAGCCAGACGAAGGAAGCATTTGGACCGAACGCAGTTCCTCGACCATCCGATAAGTTGCTGTCTCATGTTGGGAACCTTGGTGGAAGATCACAGAGCTGGAAGAACAATGATCCTGTCACTGATAGCTGGCGGAAACCGTTGATTGTCATCGGGGATGTCTCTGTCCCGACACAGCATTCTACTGCTACTGCCACCAAGTCCGGAGCCTCGGATGCAGCCGATAATGCAAATGAGAACTGCATACAGGAAGTTACCTTTAGTAGGTACAAAGGTAAGAGCTGGGCAGACATCGCAGAAGAAGAAGAACAAGAACAGCTCCTGCTGTCGGCCGCGAAAGGGTGTAACCACGACGACCATGATCGTGCATTCAACGATGAAAACATGGAGTCCAACATAATCCAAATGCTTGGAGGAGTCAGCCTCAACGACGGCTCCAACTCGTCTAAGACTGGTTCGGGATCAAAGGACAGATCAGTGAGACGCTCTCTGTCGTTCGAAGACGACAAGGACGCGAGTAGTAGTACGAAGCGGACCAGACTGCAAGTGTTCCAGGACATAACACCTTATCCAGACAGTCCATAAAGGTGACTGACGCCAGAGGCAATGGAACCATCACATCATTTTTTTCCTTCCATTTGCATGTGCCTATGTTGGAAGTACCTTGCTATATAATAACATTCAGCATCGTACACACATTACATATTCAACTTTGTTGTGAATATAACAGCAGCTCTTCGGTTTGAGTTTTACTTGCTCGAACTTAGGTTAATCGGTAGATGAAAGGAGAAAAGTTTTACGTTCATCCTTTGGCAATTGTAAGATCAGCCAAAAGCTACGACAATGCATGAAATGTCATCCTTGCTTCCCCTGGCTAATGCCTCTTTGATCAGCTTCTTGGCTGCTTCCGTAGCGTCTTCCATGCCTCTAATGCAATTGTAAGCTTCCTCGTTCGAATTACCTGAGTGCATATCACGAAAAAAACGTCGTAAAGATGCGAGACGGATCAGCTAGTAAAAGGTTGTTCGAGCTTAACTAGAAGTTTCGATTTCGACTACGGAAACATAGCAACATCATGTACTTCATCAGCAGTTAAAGATGCAACTATTTTACCTTCCAAAGTCCATCACTGGCTAGAACAATAAATTCAGTTCCATCATCAATCTTCTTGACAACCAGATCCGGCTCAGAAGTTATATGCTCCTTCAGTCTCCCATCTCCAAATGCTCTCGACATCGCCAGCTGCCCGTCGACACGTGGCACGTTCCCTAAACAGATCCACCAATTAGAGACAAGCTTATAAAAAAATGAGGCTAAGTTCATAGTAGAAATGTGAACTTATCCTACCAAGCCTATGAATGACACATCCACCTTTGCTCTCAATAGCTTCCCGTTCCTTCTCTGGTTCATGATCCACAGATAACTGCTTCGCCCTGCCATCTTTACACAGAAATCCCCGACATTCGCCACGATCAGCATCTCCTTATCGACCAATATGGCGGTCACTGCTGTCGAGCCCCCTCGAGGACCGACAACCTCTTCCAGGATGTCTTGATCCGTCTCCTGATACGCTCTCCTGATGGCGCGCTTCGGATTCGTCCAAAAATCGAACTGTTACGCAATGTATCAGCATTTTCACAAGCATCCAAGAACCAATCTACAATATGTTGAAGCATAAAAATATATCTTGGTGCCGGGTTCGAGAGACCGTCGAGTGCCTTGGGTGCTTGGAGTGCCTTGGGTGTGTGGAGTGCCATGGGTGCTTGGAGTGTCTTGGATGTTTGTAGCACTTTGGGTGTCTGAAGTGCCTTGGGTGCTTAGAATGCCTTGGGTGTTTGGAGTCGGTAACTTGGCTTCGGGTACTTAGAGTCAGCGACGTACAAGAGACATTTGATTGGCTTTGGGTGCTTTGAGTCAGCGACTTACAAGAAGCCTTCGATTAACTTCGGGTACTTTGAGTCAGCGACATGAAGCAAGTTCGAGGAGGCTGAGATAATAGCGGTTCTTCTTCTTGACCAGCCACGATCAGCGATGGGACGGTTGGATTGAACGCTCAACGAGTTTTTCCCTTTGGGAAGGTACTAATCAGTACTTTTTCCTTTGGGAAGGGAGTGATTGGTACACCCGGGTAACTTTCCCTTCGGGAAGGGAGTAATCAGTACTTTTCCCCTTGGGAAGTGAGTAATTGGTACTTTTTCCTTTGGGAAGTGAGTAATTGGTACTTTTTTCTCAGGGAAGGGGGAGATGATAACTTTTCCCTTTGGAAAGTGAGTAATTGGTACTTTTCCCTTCGGGAAGGTAGTAATTGGTACTTTTCTCTTTGGGAAGGGAGTGATTGGTACACCCGGGTAACTTTTCTTTCGGGAAGGGAGTAATCAGTACTTTTCCCTTTGGGAAGTGAGTAATTGGTACTTTTCCCTTCGGGAAGGTAGTAATTGGTACTTTTTCCTTCGGGAAGGGAGTAAATAGTAAGTTTTCTTACAAGAAGGGGGAGTTGGCAATGCCTCCCTTCGGGTAGGGGAAGCTAGCAATTTTTCCCTCCCTACGGATAGGGGAAGCTAGCGATTTTTCCTTCCCTTCGGGTAGGGGAAGCTAGCAATTTTTTCCTCTCTTCGAGTAGGAGAAGCTAGCGATTCTTCCTATAGGTAAGGGAAGGCAGTTTTCCTTCTTGACAAGGGGGTTGGTGCTTCTGGGTTCGACGACGAAGAGTGATGCCGACTACGGCACGAAGACTTAGGAAGACTGAGACGTCAAAAAGCCCGAGTTCTCAGGAGGTCTAAAAAATTCGAGCACGGTTGGACTCTCAAGAGGCGGAGATAGACATGGGCTCTGTGAAGGACGGGATAAGCAGGGAGAGTCCGGGATACTCGGGTTGTTACAGTCATACATGGCGAAGGACTCGGGAAAGCCGCCAAGGACGGGGGAACTTTCTGGAGAGAAGTCCGGGTTTGATCGGGATAAGGCCTCTGGGTTTGATAAGGATAAATATTAGAAGGAGATGAGCTCGGGGTGTTTGAGTCCGACTAGAACAAGGCAAAAGGAAGGGGCTGGGTCGGTCTACCTCTCTATATAAGCAAGGCATCGAGGAAGGCAAAGAACATCATCACACAAACCATACGCACAAAGTTTCTCTCAAACTTCGGCTTTTATCTTAGGTTAGCTTAGTTGATAGTCTCGACTTCGGCCACCCTTGTTACCTTCGGCGTTAGACCGACCTTACGACGAGCACTCCGGGCCGTCACGAGATCGTTCTTGCGTTCTCTTTTTTTTTTCCCAACACAATAACATACACACATTGAGTCTACTATGTACTCACTTCGCTGAGGATATTGTCAAACAAGTTGGATTGCAGGTACTTGGCGACTTCGCGGCCCGAGTGCCCATCGAAGATCGCGTACAGCCCCAACTCGTGCCCGTCGACTTCCCTGTTCTCTGCAACTACATAGTCCTCCATTCCATGATCCATTTTCCCTCTAACCAAATGGCATCCATGCTCGACTCGTCGGCCTGATCCGGCCTTTTCTTCTTCGTGTCCATCTTCATTAGTCGGATCAACATCCCTTTCTCCATCCTGGTGGAAAAACAGGACACATATTTAGGTGTTTCGAGTAAGAACCGCACAGTGTCAGTATCTACAAGACATTCACAAGCTTTTTACATCATGAATAAGACTCAGCCGAGATGGATACGAAGATTCTAACGAAGCGAACGAGTCTCAACGATCACCTTACTCTAAGAGCTCAATTCATCAGGTTCATCTGATGATACTGCAGCATCTTTTTGTGGGTCTGGACTCTTTTTCTGGTCAGAGAATTAGAGATAAAAATCAGACCAAAGTGATTATTAGTACGCTAAAAAGCAATATATCACAAGTACAATACCTTTGTAAGAAAAGAGCGCAGCTCATTTCTTAACATCAATTTCCTCTTCTGCAGGAATGTGTTGACATTGTCTTCCAACATTGATTCCATCTGATCGGATTCGTAATTGGTTCAAGTGGTAAGAATTTGAAACTGGTGAACGGAGGAGAAACTTAAGATCGCTCTTCTTTTTTTTTTTTGTTTAATTACTATTTCATACCATTGCTTAAGCAAATACATAATATAGAAACTGTTTTAAAACACTTGTAACCCAAAAACATAAATCGACGACTAATAAGTTTAAATACTTCCATAATTCGATTACTCACTCAGATAAATTACTGTAGCTCGAGGGGCAAATCACAGAGTTGAGGCAGCCGGTGATTCTAAAATTAGTACTTCGATACTTGGACTCGTTCCACTCACTTTATCAGCCAGGGATGATTATGTGTTTTTTTAATATCATTTGTGTTCCAACATCGAACTGATTAATTAATATTCAAGTTTGGTGAATTTTTTGTTTAATTAAATTAAAACAATTATTTAAGTATTTATTTCTATACATAGGACAAGAAAAAACGTGTAGGATGCATATCTATAATGTCATCGTTAATGGCACACGTGTTGATGCATGAGCCATCAAGACCGTTAAATGTTATTGGCGATTCGGACCGGCGGTTGGATCTTTGTCTCTATTGCCAAGTGGCACGTATTTGACTAGTCAGCTTATGTTACATAATGGAATATTGATCTTCTTCATGATTTTTGTCATTTTCGGTTTTTCTCCAAAACATTTGTTTAACTAATTCAAGTTGAATTAAAAAAATTCATGATAGTAATTTTTTCTACAGATGAAGAATTTCTGAAATTAAACTTGAAATCTCTGATTTTTAATACGAATTGAAAACATCACTATAACACACACAATTGGAAAACAACAATTTAATTAAGAAAAAAAAAGGCACTCGACACCAACATTGGTCACAGAAACAGCCGAATTGAAATAATCAAACATTAATCTTCACCAATCTTCCCTCGGGTACTAATCAGAAATTAGCTTGGAGCTTCTCAACAAGACTCTTGTCCAACTGGAATGCCTTGGCAAGAATATCACTTGGGATGCTCGGTGTGGACCCAAAGACCGCATTGGCAATGGTAACAACACCGGGGTTCTGGCTGCTAAGAGCGGCTAGAGCAACTGCATTGCCAGTTCCGACGTTTCTCTGGTAGTGAACGAGGTTGGTCGGGAACACGAACACGTCGCCCTTCTGAAGGACCTTGGTGATGAGCTTGTTGTCGGGATTTGAGGTGACGAACCCGACTTCGAGGCTACCCTGGAGGACGGTCAGGATCTCGGTGGCGCGGGGATGAGTGTGTGGCGGGTTGATCCCGTAGCCTGCAAAGTCCAGCCTGGCAAGAGAGATGCCGAGGGTGTTTAGGCCCGGGATTTGGGCTACGTTGACGGGTGTGACCTTGGAGCCCAATGGGTTTGAGGTGTTTCCTGCCCAGTGTAGGCCGCTGAAGGAGAAATCTGTGGCTTGAACCATCATTGGGTTCTTGCAAGCAGCCCCATTCACTTTCACTTTCATTGAGAAAACCATGCGATAAAATGAGATTGTGTGAAGAAATAATAAACACGAGATTAATGTGTTCATGATATCATATTATAATATTCATATTTGTAATTTTTATCATGTTAATAAATATATAATTTATTTTACACTTATAAATAAAAAATTGTCACATTTAAAATTAACGATTCGTTAATCTCTGAAAAGTTTTAAATATACCTGCATTGGCGGGATCAGCGACACAGAAATCTTGAAGGGAGGTGGGATCCGATGCAACGACGAAGGAAACGGATAGAGCTAGAAATGCCAAGACGAGGAAGCGGGCAGCCATTTTTCAGGAACTTTTGGAGAGAGGTTAATTATTATTAATCGAGAAATTTGAAGACTGGAAATTACTGATTATTGCTCAATTAGCTATGTGTTTAATTGAAGCTTGATGTCCCTTGTGTATGGTTTGCTCGATATTTATAGAAGATGCAGAGACATACTAGTTAAAATTAAAAGTGAGCCTTCGCGAAAATCATTAATTAGCATGCCGTCTTCTTCAAAGAGTCTTGCTCATGTGCCTGTTCAAATACGCGATAATGATATCATCAAAGTACTTTTAATCGAGGTTGTTGTTTTAATCTAAATAATAAGTTTTGAGTTCGAGCTCTTAATTTTTTTTTGCTATTTTTTAAAAATTTTAATCTGCTCGAACTTAAATTAATCGATAAAGTAGTATCTGCACGCGAGTTGGGTAGGAAAAAACATGTTAATGATAATTAACCAATATATTGTGAAATTAAGTATATCTTTATTAATGAATCATAAGGAAAATTTACTTATCCACAATCGGCAAATCATCAATGCCTAGGTAATGAAACACCTTGTTATGTGCTGCCGACTAATAACGATTTTAGGCGAATTGATTAGTAATTAGTCCTATTGTATGTTTTCTGGAACTATTTGTTATTCAATAGCTGATTAATTTAGATTTGAGTTGAGTTAAAAATGGTGACAAAACATCCTAATAAATATTTATCGCGTCTTCAAAAATTTATATATTTTTATTAAATTAAAACAATTATTTTTCCAAATATAAAAAACTTATTTGCAACGTAGTCCCGGATTCGGTCAAAGGCTTAATGTGGATGGAAGGACGAAATGATGTATTGTTGTTGTAATCTTGTAAAGTGCGAATCTGTCCATTATATATTTCCCAGGATCAATATATTTTTATATAAACCCCTCCCATTCCACCAAAATATATATATTATATCAGGAAACATTTATTTTTATTAGCTTGGAAATTTGCGATTGGCACTTGGCAGCCAACTTTTATTGTCAAGTTGTGCTGTACGGACATTGCTCTTGCTTCTCTCAGGCAATTGGATTAAATTGGTATACATTTATTTATAGTAATAATAAACATTCTACGTTTCTCCTTAGAAACGAATTAATTGAACGCATGGTTGCCTCTAGCTAAGGTTAAATACGATTTAAATATGAAGATTTCTAATATGATAGATATATAGTATCAAAATTGGTTTATACTATGCTTGTATTTTTTTTGAACGGCAGATAGATTTTATTCGTGATACTTCATTACATTCTGTATCCATGCTACTATGTTTGTTATTGTTCTCACCCGATTTTCTTTTCAATAGAGTTTGAGATTTGAATGGCGCATGAAATAATATTCTGTATCCATGCTGTTGTTTTGCATAAGCAACAACATTCAAATTTTCGGATCTCGGATGTCATATTGTCGGAAAGAACTTTTCTCGTACTGCTATTATAACAAATAAAATGTAAAAATAGATTAAATAAAGCGACAAACATATTGGACAATAGATCAAATAAAATGACAAATATAATGGACAGACTCACACTTGACAAGATCACAACAAGTGTACAACATTTCCGTCCTTCCACCCACATTTAGTTAGCCCTTGACTGAGTCTAGTTATACATAATGGTGGGGCTAATTAATAATTAATTCACATAAAATCGTGATTAGCCGGCAGCACATAACATGGTGCTTCATTTTCTTGACATGATTAGTCCATTGTGGATAAGAGTAATATTTTTCTTATGGTTACAATTATAATAGATTAATAAAGATATACATAATGTTACTGACAAAACTTTAGATCAACTATCAATAAGTACTTAGATCAACGGGTGATTATATTATTTTAGCATAATCAGATATCAAGTTTGAGTCCTTGGAGAATATAATAGTGTTAAATACGGGACCGAATTTGGTCCTGGAGGCCAAATCTAGCACGGTGCTGGATAATTTTTATTGAAGAACACGCGGGGACTATTTTATAAAAATACAGAAATACGGGGAGCAAAATAAAAAAAGCCCACAACCATTGAATTGTAACTGAGTAAACCATTGAATCGTAACTGAGTAAACCATTGAATCGTAACTGGGACGGTCCCGATTTATCCGGGACGGAAAAAAACAGACCATTGAATCATAACTAGGTAGACCATTGAATTCATAATTAAGTAAACCATTGAATCATAACTAAGTAAACCATTGGATCGTCCAGGACGGTCCTGGTTGGATTTGGCCTTCCAGGACCAAATCTGCTCCCGTTAAATACACGTTGAGAGAGTTTTGCCACTTTTCAAAGTCCCATCTGACTCGAATCTGGATTATTCAGTCCAGTGAATTCCCATACAATATGATATTAACAAAAAAAATAGATAAATTAAAAGTAGATTGTTCGGTTTAACCAAAAAATTCTGAGTACGAACCATTAAAAACATAATAATATTAAATATTTTTAAAAAATTTTTTACCACCATTCGAAAATCTTTAATCTTATACCTCACAATATATCGGTTAATTATCATAACCGCGTGTTTGAACAAGCACAAGAGCAAGACTCTTTCAAGAAGACGGCATGCTATTAATAATTTTCTCCAAATCTCTCACTTTTAATTACAACTAATTAGTCTATATATAGCGAGCAAACTACACAAATGGACATCAAGCTTCAATTAAACACATCACTGATTACTACAAAGTTAGATAACCACAGTTCCTCTCAGGTGTTTAATTTGTTCGATTTCTTAATTAAAAAAACTCTCTAAAAGCTCCCAAAAAAATGGCTGCCCGCTTCCTCGTCTTGGCATTTCTAGCTCTATCTGTGTCCTTCGTTGTTGGATCGGATCCCAGCTCCCTCCAAGATTTCTGCGTCGCTGATTCTGCCAATGCAGGTATATTCAAAATTTTAATTTATAGAAAAATGTATGATAATTTATTATTAGTTGTCAAAACACGAGACGTAAATAAATTGACAGAATTTTTTTTTTTTAAACGTTACCCTTAGTTGATCAATAATTTGGTTTCCTCGATGGCAGTGAAAGTGAATGGAGCTGCTTGCAAGAACCCAATTATGGTTCAGGCCACAGATTTCTCCTTCAGCGGCCTACACTGGGCTGGAAACACCTCAAACCCATTGGGCTCCAAGGTCACACCCGTCAACGTAGCCCAAATCCCTGGCCTAAACACCCTCGGCATCTCTCTCGCCAGGCTCGACTTTGCGGCCAACGGGATCAACCCGCCTCACACCCACCCTCGTGCCACCGAGATCCTGACCGTCCTCGAGGGTAGCCTCGAGGTCGGGTTCGTAACTTCGAACCCCGATAACAAGCTCATCTCCAAGGTCCTCCAGAAGGGCGACGTGTTCGTGTTCCCGGTCAACCTTGTTCATTACCAAAGGAATGTCGGAACAGGCAATGCAGTTGCTCTAGCGGCTCTTAGCAGCCAGAACCCCGGTGTTGTCACCATTGCGAATGCGGTCTTCGGGTCCACGCCGAGCATCCCAAGTGATATACTTGTCAAGGCATTCCAGTTGGATAAGAGTGTTGTTCAGAATCTCCAGGCTAAGTTCTAAGTAATTGAAGAACAAATATTGGTGTATTGTGCTTTTTTTTGCTGGTTGAAAATTTGACTCTTATACGAGTTCTATGTTACCCTATTAAAGATTTATAAGATTCTATTGGCAATTATTTATTTTACGTTACTACGGAACGACCCAAGTACTGATTTTGGGCCAGACCATGAGGGTCTCGGTCTATAACAGGGACCCAGGGAGCCCATTCCGTTTTAATGCACATGGTCTACCCATGTTCTGAAATTTTGAGACAAACGTGTCTTTATTTGGGGCAATTTGGGTTTGTCACTACTTAAGAGAATTTATACTAGTGGTGTATGGGACGGTACTATTTTTTTACAACTTTTTTATTGTGTTTTGTCGTATCATGATTTTTAAGATACTGACGATCACAAAATTGCGAGCTCTTTTTTTAATCATTTTTATTAATAAAAATTATACTTTTACAAAAAAGGTTACGGCCTAAAATATTTTGAAATTTTCGGCTTATAAGTTACTCCGCCTAATTATAAGGAAGTTAGCTCGCACAAGCCCGTTATCTTTTTTCTGATCGAAATAATTTAGTATCTGAATATTTATTGGACCACTAATTCTTATTTTAAAAATAATTTTAGGATATTCCAAAATCTTAGAGCAATAACATGATAACTGCATTATTGTTGGTTAATAATTTTGCTTACTACTTAGCAAATAAGCTTTTCGTCACATTTATATTCCCTTTTTTTAGTGGACAAAATTAATGAAAAAATCATTAAACATGAAAATAACGAGGATGAACGAACAAATTTCAATACTTGAAACACAAATATTACGATTAAATGAACCATATTTAATACTAATAGTTAACTACAAAACAATGAACAACAAATTACACACTTATGCATCCAAAATCAGTCTGGAGATAATAACCAAAGTTTCTAAAAACACCTCCTCCATTTTTATAAGTATATAGATTTTGTCATTCCAAGTAACATATTACATCCTTTTACAGTAAAGTTCAAAAAAAATCCATTAAAGTTACATAAGACAGGTAATCTTTATCAAAATGAAACACCTCCTCCATTTCCGCCATTAAAACTTGGATTCCATTAATTTTATCATTCCTTTTTGCATTCATGATTTTAACATAACTGTATTTTAAAAGTTCGAATTTAATATCTCATTATCTAAATTAGTTACATCAAATTTTGAAATGGTATATAAAATAATCTCGATATTGTCAACAAACTTCGAGATATCAAGATTATCTCGCTCTTTTCCCCGCAACAACTAGTAAATATATATGACTCCAGCTAACACATAAAGTATAGTTAATTAACCGGCGTCAACTAAGTCACAAAGAATGATAATAATTAATGTATCATGAGATATCAAGCGATTGAGAAAAATAAGGGATAAAGAATTAGAAAAAGAGGCAAAGAGGGATGTAAAATACTGTATCCTCGGGACGGCTTGAACCCAATAATGTCATTTACGGGGAACGACTCTTCCGTAATTGGATGTACAATTTCAAAATTATTTAGGAGATAATTCTTCTAATAATATTTTTCAAAATAAGGAAAATATTCATAGGTCCATTTTAGTATAATGTACTAGAAAGTCATGTTCATAATTTTTTAGTCCCTAATATTTGAGAAATCGAACCACAAGATCCCTGGGTTCATTTTTCAGTCAAAATTTTACATGAAATGACTAGATTGTCCCCTGGATCAACCTAAAATTACAATTTCATCATGGTGGGCTAATTTTTTTTTTAAATCACCAAAAAAAGTATAAGAGTTAAAGATCTCCGAATACTATGAGATTATTATTTTAAAAAGCCTATTATAATCCGTTTCAAAAAATTAAAATTTGGTTCCTTTTCTCCTCCCTCTCCCATGGAAACCTTCCCGGTTCACACTTCGCTGCTTGGTCCGGACAGAAACGGGAGTAAAAATTGGGACCACATCACAGATAAATCATAAACCCAACCGAGAAAAGGAAAAAAAAATGCCGGAACCAGCTCGGCTCGGTCCACGTCAGCACCTCCTCCTCTACAACTACGTCGTCGTAGCGGCGACGCTCTCCACGGCCAATGTGGTGATCCTTCTCTTTCGCCCGCGGAACGACACCGTCTCCTCCTCCGCCTCCTCGTACTACCTCGGCATCCGCTACGCCTCAGTTCCGGCCCCCACCTACGTCTTGGTCGCCAACAAGGACGCCCCCGCCACCGACGACGACCGGTCGTCTCCCCCTCCCTCCATCTTACCACCATCGGCCGCCTTGCCATCGTGATGGGCCCCACCAACCTGACCGTCTGGGAGACGGACAACGAGGCCCCGGGTCATTGTGATAGAGGAAGGGGAAGAGTCGGTGAGTTTAGGTTTCCATGAGAGAGAGAGGAGAAAAGGAAACCAAATTTTAGTTCTTTTATACGACAATCACAGTTTTTTTAAAATAATAATCTCATAGCATACGAATATCTTTAACTCGTAATATTTTTATGAAGTACTTTTTTGGTAATTAAAAAAAAAACTTAGCCCACCATGATGAACTTGTAATTTTAGGTTGATCCAAGGGACAATCTAGTCATTTCATTTAAAATTTGACAGAAAAATGAAACTAGGGATATAGTAGTTAGCTTTCTCAAATATTAGGGACTAAAAAATTATGAGAGGACTTTCTACTATATTATATCAAAATTTAGGAACCTGTGAATATTTCTTCCTAATATTTTTATATTCGTAAAATTTGAATTTAAGTAAATTCAAGCTCAGTCCGTATTACCATTAATATTACCTCCTGGCCATTCGACCAAGTAAAGTGCATGCCGACCTGCCTAACTTCAGAGAAACCACAAGCCTGTACCACACTCTCAAAAGCCTGCATCCGTGAGAATGGAATCGGATTTCCTCCCCTCTTCTCCGTCATAGCCAAAATCTCATTAAAATCTCCTCCACAAAGACAGGGGAGGGCCGAATTAAGACACAGCTGTTCCAACAACTGCCACGACAAGCCCCTATCTTCCATACGCGGCCAGCCATAAAAACCAAGACTTGATGTAACTAATTTAGATACTGAGATATCGAATTCGAGTTTTTAAAATACAGTTATGTTAAAATCATGAATGCAAAAAGGAATGATAAAATTCTTGGAATCCAAGTTTTAATGGCGGAAATGGAGGAGGTGTTTCGTTTTGATAAAGATTACCTATCTTATGTAACTTTTATGGATTTTTTTTTCGAACTTGAATGTAAAAGGATGTAATATGTTACCTGGAATGATAAAATCTATCTACTTACAAAAATGGAGGAGGTGTTTTTAGAAACTTTTGGTTATTATCTCCAGACTGATCCCGGACGCATAAGAGTGTAATTTGTTGTTCATTGTTTTGTAGTTAAGTATTAGTATTAAATATGGTTCATTTAATCGTAATATTTGTGTTTCAAGTATTTGTTCGTTCATCCTCGTTATTTTCCCGTTTAATGATTTTTCATTAATTTTTGTCCACTAAAAAAAAGGAATATAAATGTGACGAAAAGCTTATTTGCTAAGTAGTAATCAAAATTATTAACCAATAATAATGCAGTTATCATGTCATTGCTCTGAGATTTTGGAATATCCTGAAATTATTTATAAAATAAGAATTAATGATTCAATAAATATTCAGATACTAAATTATTTCGATCAGAAAAAAGATAACGGGCTTGTGCGAGCTAACTTCCTTATAATTAGGCAGAGTAACTTATAAGCCGAAAATTTCAAAATATTTTAGGCCGTAACCTTTTTTGTAAAAGTATAATTTTCATTAATAAAAATGATTAAAAAAAAGAGCTCGCAATCTTGTGGTCATCGGTATCTTAAAAACCATGATACGACAAAATACAATAAAAAAAATTCGTACAAAAAGTAGTACCGTCGATAACACCACTAGTATAGAGTCTCTTAAGTAGTGACAAACCCAAATTGCCCCAAATAATGACACGTTTGTCTCAAAATTTCAGAACATTGGTAGACCATGTGCATTAAAACGGAATGGGCTCCCTGGGTCCCTGACTCCCTGTGGTAGACCGAGACCCTCGTGATCTGGCCCAAAATAATGAAAACATCTCTACCTAAGCACAACAATCATAAGCAACAATCTTAGAATAAAATCAGTACTTGGGTCGTTCCGTAGTAACGTAAAATAAATAATCATATTACTTGCCAATAGAATCTTTAGAATCTTTAATAGGTAACATAAAACTCGTATAAAAGTCAAATTTTCAACCAGCAAAGAAAAGCACAATACACCAATATTTGTTCCTCAATTACTTAGACCCTAGAACTTAGCTTGGAGACTCTGAACAATACTCTTATCCAACTGGAATGCCTTGACAAGTATATCACTTGGTATGCTCGGCGTGGATCCGAAGACCGCATTGGCAATGGTAACAACACCCGGGTTCTGGCTGCTAAGAGCCGCTAGAGCAACTGCATTGCCTCTTTCGACATTCCTTTGGTAATGAACAAGGTTGACCGGAAACACGAACACGTCGCCCTTCTGGAGGACCTTGGAGATGAGCTTGTTGTCGGGGTTCGAAGTTACGAACCCGACCTCGAGGCTCCCCTCGAGGACGGTCAGGATCTCGGTGGCACGAGGGTGCGTGTGAGGCGGGTTGATCCCGTAGGCCGCAAAGTCGAGCCTGGCGAGAGAGACGCCGAGGGTGTTTAGGCCCGGGATTTGGGCTACGTTGACGGGTGTAACCTTGGAGCCCAGTGGGTTTGAGGTGTTTCCAGCCCAGTCTAGGCCACTGAAGGAGAAATCTGTGGCTTGAACCATCATTGGGTTCTTGCAAGCAGCTCCATTCACTTTCACTGCCATCAAGGAAACCAAATTATTGATCAACTAAGGGTAACTTTTTTTTAAATAAATTCCGTCAAGTTATTTACGTCTAGTGTTTCAATAAATTATCATACATTTTTTCGATAAATTAGATTTTTGAATATACCTGCATTGGCAGAATCAGCGACGCAGAAATCTTGGAGGGAGCTGGGATCCGATGCAACAACTAAGGACACGGATAGAGCTAGAAATGCCAAGACGAGGAAGAAGGCAGCCATTTTCAGGAACTTTTAGAGAGTTTTTGTAATTAATAAATCGAACAAATTAAACACTTGAGAGGAAATGTGGTTGTCTAACTTTGTAGTACTTAGTGATGTGTTTAATTGAAGCTTGATGTCCATTTGTGCAGTTTGCTCGCTATTTATAGACTGATTAGTTGTAACTAAATGTGAGAGCTTTCGAGTAAATTTTAATTAGCATGCCGTCTTCTTGAAAGAGTCTTGCTCTTGTGCTTGTTCAAACACGCGGTTATGATAATTAACCGATATATTGTGAGGTATAAGATTAAAGATTTTTTGAATGGCTGTAAATTTTTTTTAATAAGTATCTAATATCGTTATGTTTTTAATGGTTCGTACTCGAAATTTCTTGGTTAAACTACGGAGGCGGATTTGGTGGGGACTGGGTTAGTCCCCATTTATGGGGATTAACTCAAACCAATATTACTACACATGCAAACCAATATCACTTCACATGCAAACCAATATCAGTTCATATGTAAACCAGCCTCTTGCAAACCAATATCATTTCACATGCAAACCAATATCACTTTACATGCAAACCAATATCACCTGGTAGGTTATTGACCATCAGATTTAAAGATAATCAAATCTGATGGCCCAAAATGTAGTCCCCACCTATGGACAAATTTTCTTTAGTCCCCACTCAATCCGGAAGAAACTACAACAATCTACTTTTAGTTGATCTTTTTTTTGTTAATACCATATGGGATGGAAATTCACTAGACCGACTAATTCAGATTAGAGTTGGATAAGACTTTAAAAAATGGCAAAGCTCTCCCAACAGGTATTAACATTGTTGCATTCTCAAGGACTCAAACTCGATATCTGGTTATGCTAGAATAATATCCTCACCCGTTAATCTAAGTGCTTATGGGTAGCTGATCTAAATTATAACCATAAGAAAAATGTTACTCTTATCCACAAAGGACTAATCATGTCAAGATAATGGAGCACCGTGTTATGTGCTGCCGGCTAATCACGATTTTATGTGAATTAATTAGTAATTAGCCCCACCATCATGTATAACTAGACTCAGTCCAGGGCTATATTTTTTTTGGGGTAGTCCAGGGCTAATTAAATGTGGGTGGAAGGACGGAAATTTGTACACTTGTTGTAATCTTGTCAAGTGTGAGTCTGTCCATCATATTTGTACTTTTATTTGATCTATTGTCCATTATGTTTGTCGTTTTATTTAATCTATTTTTACATTTTATTTGTTATAATAGCAGTATGAGAAAAGTTCTTTCCGACAATATGACATCCGAGATCCGAAAATTTGAACAGTTTGTGCCGTTTAAAAAAAAAAACCGTTTGAGGGATTCGCTTGAGGGTTTACTAGCGTCTCTCTTCTAGACCCTCGCCCATTTTGTTGTTGCGGGGAAAAGAGCTAGATAATCTTGATATCTCAAAGTTTGTTGACAATGTCCAGATTATTTTGTAACCCATTTTAATACTTGATGTAACTAATTTAGATATTGAGGTATCGAATTCGAGTTTTTTAAAATACAATTATGTTAAAATCATGAATGCAAAAAGGAATGATAAAATTCCTGGAATCCAAGTTTTAATGGCGGAAATGGAGGAGGTGTTTCATTTTGATAAAGATTAACTGTCTCATGTAACTTTAATGGATTTTTTTTCGAACTTGACTGTAAAAGGATGTAATATGTTACTTGGAATGATAAAATCTATCTACTTATAAAAATGGAGGAGGTGTTTTTAGAAACTTTGGTTATTATCTCCAGACTGATCTTGGATGCATAAGTGTGTAATTTGTTGTTAATTGTTTTGTAGTTAACTATTAGTATTAAATATGGTTCATTTAATCGTAATATTTGTGTTTCAAGTATTGAAATTTGTCCGTTCATCCTCATTATTTTCACGTTTAATGATTTTTCATTAATTTTTGTCCACTAAAAAAGGGAATATAATTGTGACGAAAAGCTTACTGCTAAGTAGTAAGCAAAATTATTAACCAACAATAATGCAGTTATCATGTCATTGCTCTGAGATTTTGAAATATCCTGAAATTATTTTTAAAATAAGAATTAATGGTCCAATAAATATTCGGATACTAAACTATTTCGATGAGAAAAAAGATAACGGGCTTGTGCGAGCTAACTTCCTTATAATTGGGCAGAGTAATTTATGAGCCGAAAATTTCAAAATATTTTAGGCCGTAACCTTTTTGTCAAAGTATAATTTTTATTAATAAAAATGGCGAAAAAAAGAGTTCGCAATCTCGTGGTCGTCTTGATATGACAAAACACAATAAGAAAAAGTTGCACAAAAAAAATAGTACCGTCGGTAAACAATTTTAGGTATTCACCTAATATTGTTAGGTATAGGTGCTTTTCTATTAGTATTTAAGGCTCTTTATTTTGGGGCGCATATGATACCTGGGCTCCGGGAGTCAAAACTTTAGATAAGTAATTTATTGGTCTGAATACGCTCGAAAAAAGGACTCGATTGTATCAATTGTATAAGGACAAAAAATACGTAGAGAGTTTATATGACCCCTTATTAGGTGGATCCAGGGGCAGAGGGACGTTGACACCACTAACAAATTAATCAACCTAAAAATTGAAACGAGAATGGCCTATTACCAACTTATCATATGCTAGTCGGGCCCAAGAAAATGTGTATTTCAAATATCAAACAAGTTATCGAGTTCGAATAGAATTTGACCATATGGAGCGATTTCAACGCATGAGTAATTATAGATGATAATTATAAATGTTGTAATTACATACGTTGAACTTTTTGAAAAAAATTATATTGCCCCAACTCCCCAAATTTTTTGGCTCCGCCCCTGTATTTTGGTCATTTCTATGAAAAAAAATAAAAAAATGGGTGCTGATGTCAGCTAGAGACCCGAAAATATAATAAAATCAAATACGGAAGACAGGCGATTCTTTTTTGAAAACCTAAGAACCCGCAGGAGAGGGTGACCAAACACGAGTGACAATGTAATTTACCCTATATTCTTTAATAGCTTGTCATATTCTTCCAATAGCTAAATCTCCCATGGGTTTTGCTTTTTTGCTTTATTAATTTTTTGATTGCTTTAAAAAGGAAAAAAGAAATTTCCAATATCACATGTAAAAAATATTTTTCTTGTCTATAGCTCATTCTTCGGGCTCTCCTAATTATGATTTCGTGAATTCTTCCTCGAGATTGTTTCTGGGAATAATTTTTTTAGTGCAACTTCTTATATTTAGGATGGAGTATTCTCTTTTAATAATATTTTTATATTCGTAAAATTTAAATTCAAAATCCCTTCAAATATATCCAAGTCAAACTATTTTTTTCTAAAGTAAAAACAGAGAATTTGTTCTCTTCTTATTCCATGCAGGAATCCGGTTGAAATTAAATATTTTTTAAGGTTATTTTCGGTTTAAATATTAACTGCTAGAACAATTGTTTCATTGTCACCAATAACTTCAATAATTTAGGTTCTGCACGAATCCAATGTCTAGGAATTATGAGTTTGTATTTGAATGTAGTACTTTTTATACGTAATCAACTATTGCATATCCGTCTGTTCACATCTCCAGCATCCCACTCCAGTGTCGCTGACTTAATCTGAATTTCTGCTCCAAAGGTAAGATTGTTGTATCTTACTAGTATATCTGCATTCTTCTCTTCACCTCTAAACTGCTCATGCTTACACCCAGTGGAGCTTCTTTTATGCCACTTGAACGTAGCATTCAACTAATTTAAGTCCTACTTACACCAACTCAACATGTTGGTTCCACTTTCTTTGCATGCTCTCTTCTTTTATGCCAACTGTTGTTGCAATTGTTCCTGTTGTCTTCGTCATAACTAGAACCATTGAAGTGCATCTGTTGTTATTATTTTACTCGATGATTGTAGGGCTCAACTGTCAGAATCAGTTTTGTTTTTGAATCCCATACTCTTATGTCTCCATTAGGTTATGTAGCATGAGTAGAGAATATTTTCTTGTCTTGAGAATGAGATAGTGCATATTGATCTATTTAGCCACTCCCTAGTCCCAAGGAGAATTAAAAGATAATAGATAGATCTATATGCTTTGAAAGATATGGATTTGTCATGCTAGCAATTTGAACCAAGCTTAGCAAGTGGATAAAAAGCATATTGTGTTGTACGTTCTTGAAGTACTTTAATTGGACTTCTCGGTGTTTATTTCAACAAGAATTCATATTCTGACACATTTAAGAAGTGTGTATATACATAAGTTAATCTTCTAATGATTCTAGATCAACCTTAACAATCCTACTCAACTGATTCTCAAGCCTTATGAAGTTAGTTGGACATCACAGATACATCCTTGATAAATTGGCCATAACATTCTTAATATATCTCCAAATTGAATAAATGAGTATAATTTAGAAAATACAAATACAAATCTACAATTGAACTCACAACAAGTTTGGGCAAAAAAATAGAAGGAAGAAAAAATGGGGTTGTAATTAGTCATTTACTGAGTGGACCTCATGTTACAAGCAACCAATCACCTTTCACCACTTGTAAGCTCATTAGAATTAGCTAAGGAGCTAAATCACGTTGGATGCTTATTCACCTAAACTCTTTTGGGACTAAGAAATACAATTCAAGAGAAAAGAAAAAAAAACTTTTTCCATGTCATCTTCAAACTAGATTTGCCTTTAGTGAGAGACCAAATACTATTGAAAAACTACTGCTAAAATATGACTCGACAATATTCAATTTAGAATATAACACTTTTACAAAAATCAAATAATATGCATTCGAGGAATTATTTCATCGAGGAAGTGGAGATAATCAACTTTTGTTATTATTTTACTCGGTGATAATGGCTCAACTGTGAGAAATAGTTTTGTCTTTGAATCTGTAACTCTTATGTCTCCATTAGGTTTTGTCGCATGAGTAGAGAATCTTTTCTTGTCTTGATAATGAGATAGTGCATATTGACATATTTAGCCACTCCCTCATCCTAAGGAGAATTAAAAGATATTAAATAGATCTATATGCTTTTAGAGACATGGATTTGTCATGCTAGCAATTAGAACCAAGCCTAGTAAGTGGATAAACAACATATTGTATTGTACGTTCTTGAAGTGCTTTGATTTGGACTTCTCGGTGTTAATTTCAGCAAGAATTCATATTCACGCACTTTTATTAGTCTTCTAAGGATTCTAGATCAACCTCAACAATCCAACTCAATTATTTCTCAAGCTTTATGAAATTAGTTGGACAAATTTGGACTACACAGATACCTCCTTGGTAAATTGGCCATAACGTTCTCAGTATATCTCCAAATTGAATAAACGAGTATGATTTAGAAAATATAAATATAGAACTACAATTGATCTGACAACAAGTTTGGACAAAAAGAAATGGAAGGAAGAGAAAATGGGGCTGGAATTAGTCACTTACTGAGTGGACCTCATGCTCCTACTCGCAGCTAATTGGTGGAAATAACAACATTTCAGGTGTCAATGGTATATACAATGATCATTTGCGTGCCTGGAGGACCAGAACAAATTCATCCAAGAGAAATGAATTGATAGTAGAATTATATCGTTCAGTGAGAAAATTCCAAAGAGGCAACATAGCACTTTAAGTAGGACCAAGTGTAATGATAGTGTCATAAAGAAGAGAAATAATAACTTTTCTGTCATCGATGATGATGACGATGATGATGAGGATTGGACGCCTGCCTCATTAACCCGAACAACGTCATCCAATGAATGAAATTGAATCCATAATTTGATTCTCTAAATGATAGAAAGACTCCAAAGGAGTGGCCTGACATATTGAGTAAGAGTAGGAATAGGCTTAGTAGCACCAGCAATAAGGAGCTTTTGGTCATCGATGATATAACACGTTTACAAAAATTAAATAATATGCACTTGAGGAATTATTTCAAGGAATTATTTCATCGAAGATGTGGCGACAATCTTGCCTCCTAATCTTCGCCATTCGTTGATGCCTAGGTTTTGCTTTTTGTTTTATTTATTTTTTGGTTGTTTGTAAAAGGAAGAAAGAAATTTCCAATATCACATGTAAAAAATATTTTTTTCCTATGATTCATACTTTCGGCTCTCCTAGTTATGATTTTGTAGTTCAACATTCACTAGACTGAGTAATTTTGGTTCAGAACAGGTAATATTTTTAGCAGTAGACTAAAAGGTTTTAATTATAATAATTGTATATTAGTAAAATTTTAATTTAGTAATTTAGGTCTTGTTGGTATTGCCATTAAGGTCTATACATCATAAGATGTAAAATATTTTATCGTCCGAAAATAATTTATGATCTGTTTATAAGATAAAGGTGTGGTCTCTCTGTTATCTCTTTGACCCTTTTATTTTTCCTAAGTAGAATAAATTTGGCATGACAATTAATAGATAGGATCACAATATCACTCCAAACTCTAAAGTCCAGGTGCAGTAAATATATATTTTCATAATCCCCAAATCCAAACAGTTCCTGCTTCACTTCATCCCCCAATGACATTTTAATAAACTAAGCCAAGTTTTCTAAATTGAATAAATGAGTATGATTTAGAAAATAGAAATATATAACTACAATTGATCCGACAATAAGTTTGGTTTACAATTGATACGATAAAGGTGGGGTCTCTCTGTTATCTCTTTGACCCTTTTATTTTTCGTAAGTAGAATAAACTTGGCATGACAATTAATAGATAGGATCACAATATCATTCCAAACTCTAGAGTCCTGGTGTAGTAAATATATATTTTCATAATCCCCAAATCAAAAAAGTTTCTGCTTTACTTCATCCCTCAATGACAAATCTAAACAGTTCCCGCTTCACTTCATCCCCCAATGACATTTTAAGAAACTAAGCCAAGTTTTCTAAATTGAATAAATGAATGATTTAGAAAACATAAATCTAGAACTACAATTGATCCGATAACAATTTTGGAATACAATTGATCCGATAAAAGTGGGGTCTCTCTGTTATCTTTTTTTTTGTGAAACTCTCTGTTATCTCTTTGACCCTATTGTTTTTCTTAAGTAGAATAAACTTGGCATGATAATTAATAGATAGGATCACAATATTACTGCAAACTCTAGAGTCCAGGTGTAGTAAATATATGTTTTCATAATCCCTAAATCCAAACTAAGTCAAGTTATTTCCAAATTGAATAAATGAGTATGATTTAGTGACATTTTAAGAAACTAAGTCAAGTTATTTCCAAATTGAATAAATGAGTAAGATTTAGAAAATAGAAATATAGTACTACAATTGATCCGACAATAAGTTTGGATTACAATTGATCTGATAAAAGTGGGGTCTCTCTGTTATCTCATTGACCCTATTATTTTTCTTAAGTAGAATAAACTTGACATGACAATTAATAGATAAGATCACAATATCACTCTAAACTCTAGAGTACAGGTGTAGTAAATATATGTTTTCATAATCCTCAAATCAAAACAGTTCCCACTTCACTTCATCCCCCAATGACATTTTAAGAAACTAAGTTAAGTTATTTCCAAATTGAATAAATGAGTATGAATTAAAAAATATAAATGTAGAACTACAATGGATCCGACAACAAGTTTGGATTATAATTGATCCGATAAAGGTGGGTCTCTCTGTTATCTCTTTGACCCTTTTATTTTTCTTAAGTAGAATAAACTTGGCATGACAATTAATAGATAGGATCATAATATCACTCAAAACTCTAAAGTCCAGGTGTAGTAAATATATGTTTTCATAATCTCCAAATCCAAACAGTTCCCGCTTCACTTCATCCCCCAATGATATTTTAATAAACTAAGCCAAGTTTTCTAAATTGAATAAATGAGTATGATTTAGGATCACAATATCATTCCAAACTCTAGAGTCCTGGTGTAGTAAATATATATTTTCATAATCCCCAAATCAAAACAGTTCCCGCTTTACTTCATCCCTCAATGACAAATCTAAACAGTTCCCGCTTCACTTCATCCCCCAATGACATTTTAAGAAACTAAGCCAAGTTTTCTAAATTGAATAAATGAGTGATTTAGAAAACATAAATCGAGAACTACAATTGATCCGATAACAATTTTGGAATACAATTGATCCGATAAAAGTGGGGTCTCTCTGTTATCTTTTTTTTGTGTGAAACTCTCTGTTATCTCTTTGACCCTAATATTTTTCTTAAGTAGAATAAACTTGGAATGATAATTAATAGATAGGATCACAATATCACTGCAAACTCTAGAGTCCAGGTGTAGTAAATATATGTTTTCATAATCTCCAAATCTAAACTAAGTCAAGTTATTTCCAAATTGAATAAATGAGTACGATTTAGTGACATTTTAAGAAACTAAGTCAAGTTATTTCCAAATTGAATAAATGAGTATGATTTAGAAAATAGAAATATAGTACTACAATTGATCCGACAATAAGTTTGGATTACAATTGATCTGATAAAAGTGGGGTCTCTCTGTTATCTCATTGACCCTATTATTTTTCTTAAGTAGAATAAACTTGACATGACAATTAATAGATAAGATCACAATATCACTCTAAACTCTAGAGTACAGGTGTAGTAAATATATGTTTTCATAATCCTCAAATCAAAACAGTTCCCGCTTCACTTCATCCCCCAATGATATTTTAAGAAACTAAGTTAAGTTATTTCCAAATTGAATAAATGAGTATGAATTAAAAAAATATAAATGTAGAACTACAATGGATCCGACAACAAGTTTGGATTATAATTGATCCGATAAAGGTAGGGTCTCTCTGTTATCTCTTTGACCCTTTTGTTTTTCTTAAGTAGAATAAACTTGGCATGACAATTAATAGATAGGATCACAATATCACTCCAAACTCTAAAGTCCAGGTGTAGTAAATATATGTTTTCATAATCTCCAAATCCAAACAGTTCCCGCTTCACTTCATCCCCCAATGACATTTTAATAAACTAAGCCAAGTTTTCTAAATTGAATAAATGAGTATGATTTAGAAAATAGAAATATATAACTACAATTGATCCGACAATAAGTTTGGTTTACAATTGATACGATAAAGGTGGGGTCTCTCTGTTATCTCTTTGACCCTTTTATTTTTCGTAAGTAGAATAAACTTGGCATGACAATTAATAGATAGGATCACAATATCATTCCAAACTCTAGAGTCCTGGTGTAGTAAATATATATTTTCATAATCCCCAAATCAAAACAGTTCCCGCTTTACTTCATCCCTCAATGACAAATCTAAACAGTTCCCGCTTCACTTCATCCCCCAATGACATTTTAAGAAACTAAGCCAAGTTTTCTAAATTGAATAAATGAGTGATTTAGAAAACATAAATCTAGAACTACAATTGATCCGATAACAATTTTGGAATACAATTGATCCGATAAAAGTGGGGTCTCTCTGTTATCTTTTTTTTGTGTGAAACTCTCTGTTATCTCTTTGACCCTATTATTTTTCTTAAGTAGAATAAACTTGGCATGATAATTAATAGATAGGATCACAATATCACTGCAAACTCTAGAGTCCAGGTGTAGCAAATATATGTTTTCATAATCTCCAAATCTAAACTAAGTCAAGTTATTTCCAAATTGAATAAATGAGTATGATTTAGTGACATTTTAAGAAACTAAGTCAAGTTATTTCCAAATTGAATAAATGAGTATGATTTAGAAAATAGAAATATAGTACTACAATTGATCCGACAATAAGTTTGGATTATAATTGATCTGATAAAAGTGGGGTCTCTCTGTTATCTCATTGACCCTATTATTTTTCTTAAGTAGAATAAACTTGACATGATAATTAATAGATAAGATCACAATATCACTCTAAACTCTAGAGTACAGGTGTAGTAAATATATGTTTTCATAATCCTCAAATCAAAACAGTTCCCGCTTCACTTCATCCCCCAATGACATTTTAAGAAACTAAGTTAAGTTATTTCCAAATTGAATAAATGAGTATGAATTAAAAAATATATATGTAGAACTACAATGGATCCGACAACAAGTTTGGATTATAATTGATCCGATAAAGGTGGGTCTCTCTGTTATCTCTTTGACCCTTTTGTTTTTCTTAAGTAGAATAAACTTGGCATGACAATTAATAGATAGGATCACAATATCACTCCAAACTCTAATGTCCAGGTGTAGTAAATATATGCTTTCATAATCTCCAAATCCAAACAGTTCCCGCTTCACTTCATCTCCCAATGACATTTTAAGAAACTAAGCCAAGTTATTTTCAAATTGAATAAATGAGTATGATTTAGAAAATAGAAATATAAAACTACAATTGATCCGACAACAAGTTTGGAAAAAAAAGGAAGGAAGACAAAACGGGACTGGAATTAGTCACTTACTGAGTGGACCTCATGTTACAAGCAACCAATCACCTTTCACTATTTGCAAGCTCATTAGAATTAGTTAAGGAGCTGAATCATGTTGGATGCTTACTCACCTAAACTCTTTTGGGATTCAGAAATATAATTCGAGAAAAAGGAATAAAAAAAAGCTTTTTCCATGTCATCTTCCAATTAGATTTGATTTTAGTGAGAGTAAAAATATTATTAAAAAACTACTCCTAAAATATAACTAAAAAATGTTTGATTCATAATATAACACTTTTTACAAAAATCAAATAATATGTGATAGAAGAATTATTTCATCGACGAAGTGGAGACAATCAACTGTCGTTATTGTTTTACTTGATGACCGTAGTGGCTCAAGTTTTAGAATTAGTTTTGTCTTTGAATCCCCTACTCTTATGTCTCCATTAGGTTTTGATAAGTAGCGAATCTTTTCTTGTCTTGAGAATGAGATAGTGCATAATAAAATATTTAGCCACTCTATGGTCCTAAGGAGAATTAAAAGATAATAGATAGATCTATATGCTTTGAAAGACATGGATTTGTCATGCTAGTAATTTGAATCAAGCCTAGTAAGTGGATAAACAACATATTGTGTTGTACGTTCTTGAAGTAATTTAATTGGACTTCTCGGTGTTTATTTCATCAAGAATTCATATTCGCACACCTTTATGAAGTGTGTATCTACATGATTTTATCTTCTAAAGATTCTAGATCAACCTCAACAATCTTACTCAATTAATTCTCAAGCCTTATGAAATTAGTTGGACAAATTTGGACAACATGGATACCTCCTTGATAAATTGGCCATAATGTTCTCAATATATCTTCAAATTGAATAAATGAGTATGATTTAGAAAATAGAAATATAATTGATCCGACAAGAAGTTTGGAAAAAAAAATGAAAGGAAGAGAAATGGGTTGGAATTAGTCACTTACTGAGTAGACCTCATGTTACAAGCAACCAATTATCTTTCACCACTTGCAAGCTCATTAGAATTAGTTAAGGAGCTAAATCACGTTAGATGCTTACTCACCCAAACTCTTTTGGGACTCAGAAATACAATTCAAGAGAAAGGAATAAAATAAAACTTTTTTCATGTCATATTCCAATTAGATTTGCCTTTAGTGAGAGACCAAGTATTATTGAAAAACTACTTCTAAAATATGATTCGACAATATTCGATTCAAAATATAACATGTTTACAAAAATCAAATAATATGCACTCGAGAAATTATTTCGAGGAATCATTTCATTGAAGAAGTGGAGACAATCTTGCCTCCTGATCCTCGCCATTCGTTGTTGCCTAGGTTTTGCTTTTTTGTTTTACTAGTTTTTTGGTTGTAAAAAATATTTGTTTCTATGACTCATACTTTCGGCTCTCCAAGTTATGATTTCATACTCCAACATTCACTAGATCGAATAATTCTAGTTCGAATCAGATAATATATTTAGCAGTAAAAAAATTGTTTTAAAAATATTTAACAGTGATTCATTTCAAAATTATTTAATAGATGGTTCTTTCAATAATCATAATTTGCGGCTTATAATTTACTCTGCCCAACTATAAGGAAGTTAACTTGCACGGGCCCATTATCTTTTTCGCATCAAATTATTTAGTATCCGAATAATTATTAGTCTGGCTAATTATATTAAAAAATAAATTCAGGATATTCCAAAATCTCAGAGCCATGATATGATAAGTGGATTATTGTTGTTTGAAAATTTTACTTACTACTTAGCAAATACTCTTTTCGTCAATCGTCACCTTTCTATTTTTTTTAAGTGGCTTCACCTTTTTATTTTCCAGCAAATATAATTGAACAAAATTTTGTCGAATGAAAAATTCATTAAACGTGAAAATAATGAGGATACACGAACATATTTTATTACTTCAACACTTGTAACACGAATATTACGAATAAATGAACCAAATATAATACAAACAGTTAACTGCAAAAACAATGAACAGCAAATTACACATTTAAAACACAGATTACATCTTTAGAGTCAAGTAGGGAAAAAAATCCGAAAAGTTACATAAAACATGTAATTTACTATGGACGACTTATTAAAATGAAATACCTCCTCCGTTTCTACCATTAAAACTTGGATTCCAAGGATTGCGCTCAATTTCAATTGGAAGGCCTTGGAAAGAATATCAGCCGGTATCGTCGGAGTAGATCCAAAAACTGCATTAGCAACAGTGATAGTGCCAGGGTTTTGGCTGCTCAGAGCACCAAAGGCAAGCGCATTCGAAGTTGAATTAACATTCCTCTAGTAATGCACCAGCCCGATAGGGAAGACGAACGCGTCACCGGGCGTGAGTACCTTCGTGATGAGTCAGTTTTCCGGGTTCGACGTGACGAACCCTACGAGAGAGCCTTCGAGCAGGAAGAGGATCTCGGTGGCACGGGGATGAGTGTGCAGTGGATTGATGCCCCCTGGTCCGAAGTCAATACGGGCCAGGGAGATCCCGAGCGTGTTGAGCCCGGGGAGTTTGGCTGCGTTCACCAGGGTTACATTTGAGCCCACCTTGTTAGAGGTGTTTGCTGGAATCTGAAGGCCACTTAGGAAGAAATCAGTGGCTTGAACGGTTGTTGGGTCCTTGCAAGCCAATCCATTCACCTTAACTGCCCATATACACAACATCCAACCATATTAGAAGCCATCAATTCAAAAAACATGTTTAAAGAAAGGGTTGCTACTTGCAACAAAATATGTAATTATTCTCGGTCCAAGCCATCTACTAGGCCTCGCCACGGTTCCGAAACTAGACCTTCCTACAAGGTTCAGGGGAGGTTCATGGAATCGCGGGTTAGGATTGAACAGCCAGTTCAAATTTTTTGAAAAAATAAAAAAGTTCACGCTTTATCTTGAGGCATTTAAATCTCTAAAAGTCAGAACAGTAATCAGAACCTTGTAGGAAGGTTACGGGTGGTTCAAGGAAATTTGCCATGGTTCTGGCTCCCATTCCGGAACCACCGGTTGGACGGTTCTATTCGAACCGTGGCCAGGCCTACTTTTTAGTATCCGAATATCAATTAGGCAATCAAGGACGACAACTCTTTGTATATATGGTTTTAACGTGACTACACTCCCAAAATCAAATTCGATATCTCTGATCAGGTACCTGAACTAGTTGCATCAGCCACACAGAAGTCTTGAAGTGGGCTAGGATCATATGCTAGGGTGAGGGAGGAGAAGAGCGTGGAAGCTAGGAAAGCTAAGAAAATAACACGAGAAGCCATACTCATATTCTTAGCAAAAACTTTTTTTTTTCAATCCCGAGCTAAAATTGTGAGATTGTGTAGCGAAGTTATACTATGAGCAACTTCATTTATATAGGGAGCTAATATTTGAAGGAGAATTAATGAAGAGATTGGGAAGAAGAAGTAGTAGTTTTTGTTATAATTAATTAACTAATTAATGTCGTCCAATTGAAGGAAGCGTGTACGCTTCAATTAGATGTACATGGAAATGGTCGGGTCCTTGATCCGAAGTAGTCATTTGATTCCAGTTAAAAAAGTAGTCATTTTATTATTGTTCTTATTATTATTACTGGCAAAAGACGCATGCTCGATGAGAGTGCCGTTCTGTTTCAAAATCCACAAAATATATTATTTATTAATTTTCTTTTTTAAGTAGTACATGAATAAGATGTCCTCTTACATATTTAATTACACTATTTTTTTAATTTACCTAAGACGACATAAGAAGTTCTTTGTACACAATATTTTTAGTAAACGTTCCAACTTTATAAGAGACATCACCTCTCTTGACTAACACCTTAGTGTTCTTGCTTGAAATACCTCTTGATGCCCATGACTGAAAACATGCTTAGGCAGATAAATATCGGTGTTTTCAATTATTTGTCCTTGTGCTTTGTTGATCGTGAATGCAAAATAATTACGTACTAGAAACTACTTGTGTATCATCTTATACGGCATCTCAAGATTCTCTGGTGGGTTCAATGGCATGCTATGGATATGAATACTCTCTTACCGATAGGTTCCCACTGAGGATCACTGCATCGATTTAAATAGGCGAAAATAATATATATATATATATATATATATATATATGTGTGTGTGTGTGTGTGTGTGTGATGTCCGAAGCTCACTTCTCTTCTCCTTCTCAATCTCCTTTGTGGGCCTCATTACTGTCTCCATCCGCAGGACCTACATCCATGACCTCGCTGACAACGTTCTCGTCATCTGCCGGTCAGTCTGCTCTGCCATCAAGCAACGCCGGTGTCTCAGGCGTGGACTTCAGCCCGCCGCTCATCGCCATAGTTATCATTGTGGAAGCGGTCTTCCTACTAGTCACCTACTCCCACCTCCTCTCTCGCCACCTCATTCGTCGGTTCCGCCGGTGGTGGTGCCGGTGTCAGCGCAGCAGGTTCCAGCTACCATCTTACTCCACCACGTTCTCCAACCTGGACTCGCCTCTCCTGTTCAACTATTCCTCCCTTGAAGGGGCCACTGGCTTCCACGTGTACTCCCCATACGGGTTCGATGACTCCATCATTAAGACGATCTCTCTCTCCCTCTACAATCTGCCGTCGAACGACGCCATTATGCGAGACTGTGCCATGTGCTTGCCGGAGTACGAAGAGAACGACTACATGAGGACTCTCTCGGCCTGCGCCCACCCTTTCCACGTGGACTATATTGATATCTGGCTTTGATCCCACGCCAATTGTCTCATCTGCCTCCTCTAAAAAAGTCATTTCCTACTCCATGTTTCTAGTGGACTAAATTTAATTTAATTTAATTTTTTCGAGGGGAATTTTATTCCATCCTTAAAATAGAGAAGTATTTTTTCGATTTAACTACTAACAAATTAATCAAAAAGGAATGATATGTTTAGTAGAGAGAGAAAAGGAAGAAAAAAGGAACTATTGTGAATTTTGTTAAAAATCAAATTTGTTTGTCTCACTGATCGACGATAAATTTTTTTCGAAAAGAAACAATTAATAAAAAATTGGGGTTCGACGAAAGCAAACTACCGGTAATAAATAGAAAACTACACTTCCAGAGTTTACTTTCTTTATTATAATTAATGAACCTGGAAAAATGAAAAAAATGACCAAACACCTCATTATAGTAAGATTAGGTACCCAATTGGATGAGGAATTATATTTTGAAGCATATAAACGTATAAAAATTTTTTTGTAGCATATAATGTAGATAAGAAGAGCCTAGATCAATTGGGAAGAGAATTAATTTATCAAAATTTTGAAGTTTGGAGTTCGAGTCTTTAAAAATGCGACATTATTAAATAGTTGAGGAGAGAATTTTGCAACCATTCTAGTGGTCTATTTAGTTTAAATCTAACTTAGTCGACTCAATAGATATCTAAATACCAGATAGGTTGACTAAAACTAATATAGTGATGTAAGGGCGGACAGATTCCTTAGCTGTGTAACTTCTAATTTGAATAATTCACGTAACATATGAATCTTATTCCAAGAAAGTTACGTATAAAGACTCCCAACAACAATTATTAGGCTTCAGCTCTGTTATTAAAACCTCGTCATTAATTACTCATTATTTTCATTTCTATGATTATTTTTCATTCCCATACGCGAAATTTCCATTTCATTGCTATGATTTCTGTTATTTAATTTACATTCCCCATGTTAATTTAAATTACCTTTTTTCCTTCTACCAATATAAAAACGTTTTGGTCCTAACTTTTATATACAATATAACATGGACCTAAATTCTCTTCAGATTTGCGTTCCAATACTATATATGTATAGAAAATGAAAATTCAAGGATAAACGTATTTATTTTTTATAATAAATGGAGATAAAATATCAATTAATTAAAAGATAAGTTCACTTAAGTATCTTGTGCTTCAAATTTTTTCTGTATTAATTTTTTGGTTGCTTTGAAAAGGAAAAAGTCAACTTGCTTTTGGGATCAAGCTGTGTTTTCTTTAAGACTACGTGTCGTTAATGATCAATTTGCTTTCTTAACTTGAATTATTGCCCAATTAGGAGTAAAAAAAATGTTGTTTTACCAAAATGGGGTCCTTTTCAAAAATTCCGAAACTAATGTCTAAACACAATTCGAAATTTTTGTTCCATTTCTCTCACAACAAATTGAAAGAATCCTTCGAATTGTGCACGATTCCTCTCACATATTGTATTAAGACATAAATCAAAATCTTCCTTCGACCGCTGGTTACATTAAATAAATTAAATTGTAACAACTGAATAAGAATTCAATACGCCCGACTTGGTCTGAGGTGTCATCTCATTCAAAAATGTATTTGGTGGAGGTCATAGGTTTGAATCTCATCCTTGACAATTGTTTTTGCAAGTCGTGATGGTTGGGTTTGTCCAAGGATTTTTAGGTATTGGTCAAGGTCAATTCCTTTCTCTCTTTTTTTAAATGGTAAAATACTTTATTCACCAGACAAAGTCGAGTACAGGCATCAACTTGCCTGTACTGACATCAATTCCATTTTATTTAAGTATTCACTATTTAGACTCACTAGGTCATAATTTTACTAGATTTTAAAGATTGTATCTTTAATTTTTTTAGTCTCAACATTAATATACAATAAAATTCAATAACTTGAGTTTAAATATAAAAAAATCACAAAACATATAAAATATATATATTAATTTTTTGGTTGCTTTGAAAAGGAAAAAATCAATTTGCTTTTGGGATCAAGCTGTGTTTTCTTTAAGACTACATGTCGTTAATGATCAATTTGGTTTCTTAACTTGAATTATTGGCCAATTAGGGCTAACAAATGTTGTTTTATCAAAATGGGGTCCTTTTCAAAAATTTTGAAGGTGATGTCTAAACACAATTCGAATTTTTTGTTCGATTTCTCTCACAACAAATTGAAAGAATCCTTCGAATTGTGCACGATTCCTCTCACATATTGTATTGAGACATAATTCAAAATCTTCCTTCGAACGATGGTTACATTAAATAAATTAAATTGTAACAACTGAATAAGAATTTAATCTGCCCGAGTTGGTATAAGGTGTCATCTCATCCAAAATGTTACAATTTAATTTATTTATTGTAACCGCGGTTCGAATTATGTCACAATTCAATGTTTTCCTTCAATCTCACAATTCGAAGGATTCTTTCAATTTGGAATAAGAGAAATCAAAAGAAAATCGAATTGCGCTTAGACATCAAATTCGGAATTCTTTGGAAAAAACCACATTTTGGTATATAAAAAAATTGACACCTGATTGGGTAAAAATCCCTTAACAAATTAACTTCTATCATTATAAGGTACAACCTACATGATTTGAAAAGTGACCAAATTTTAATGACCAACCCGGTGCGACAGCCGAGACCATCAAATCAGTCTTTTTTTAGTTTTTACATAATTTGCTGTCGGCGAATTTTGTTGTTTTGGCCAATTTAAGAAATTTTGTTTCTTGATAAATTTAAATCAAATTTTTGACGAGTCGAATCAAATTTTCAATGAATTGTATGAAATCTTGACCTCTTGAGATTGAGGAAACGTTTTGGTCGAGGGTGAGATTGTAACCGATGTAAATATCGGGACCATGTATCTTGTCTTTCTTTTTTCGCTTGCTCTGTTTTGAATTTTCATTTTAATAAATAATATTTATCTACCAAAAAATTTGAGAATTTGGTATTATGTCTAATAATTAATATATATTATATTAATTTAAAAAATTCGGGTAGGATCAGGGCAGGATCCTATAGATCCATATCCATGCCCTTATCCTTTTAAAATATCAGGATCCGGGCAGGATCAGGGTCCAGACCCGGTCAAAGTCAACAGATCTTGGACCCTTCGGGTCTGGATCAGGGTAGACCCTCAGGCTAAGGATCTAATTGCCATCCCTACCTAGACCCAAAAAAAAAAAATAGTTCACAAGTCTTCAATGTTTTTCTGTTTTGTAAGAGTAATTTAAATTTGATCGGATATAAGTTTAAATAGTTGTAAAATAAATGATATAATAAGTCTTTGCTCAATTTATATTTTACTTTTTAGGGTTTAACTCAAAATTTCTAATAATAGTCTATGGATATGAAATTGATTTGAATTTGAATCCCATTCGTGACATACTTAGCACCCTTGTGGATTTTTATTAATTGTCTACAAATCCTAGTAGAATTTCCTAAAAAAGAGGTTATAATTGCCGTCGTAAATTTTTATAATTGTCAGGATTTAAATACTAGATCTTTTTGAATTGATACATTCTTTGTGTCGTTATGCTAATGCCATTAGCAATCGCCAGCATCGTTGTTAAAATTCATCGGGAACCTGGACACCCTAACATGAATCTGTAGTTTTCTTTTTTCTGTTTAAGAAGTAGTAATTTTAAAATTGTAATCGAACATTTTATTTATATTTATCACAGAGTTGCTTTCCAAAACTGTATGTGTCTAGAAAATGAAAATTAATAATTAATGGAAAGCGCAAATATAGACACAGTTGCAGATATTTGGATGAGTAGGGTGGCAAAAGCCGATTCCTCCCTTTGTTGTTGTTGGGTCTCCACCGTGCCTTTGCTTACACAATTCGTTGCATTTTTCTTCCTCGCAATTAGTCATTTGCAGTTGCTCCATGCAACTATCACCAATCATATTGCCTCCTGAAAATTAACCCGTCTCTCTTATATCATGTCAGAATCTCCATATCTGTCTCAACATGGTAATCGGAAAAAAAAAATGTGAGTGTTACCTTTGACGATGATGAGTAGAATCACAACGGTGACCCAAACGATCCTAAGATTTCTCATATTTGAAAAGGTTATGACACTCGATATCCTGGAGAGACTTTCACCACTTGCCTTAATTTAGTGAAGGTAACGATGGTTTGGTAGTGGATAATAAATAAGCTGTTTGCTTAATAAACAGACCTCATGTGAAAAGAGTGAGGAACATCCATTTGACCAACCAATAGTCATCTCTTTGCGTCTCAAACTTCGTAATCTATATAAATTGGTAAAAGGTACGGTAAAAATTAAGATCCAAATTTGAAGTTAGGGTTCAAAACATGAAGAAGTTTTTTTTTTGTCGGTCGTTAAATTTTCTTATTTTTAGAAGAATAATTTGTATATTTGCATGTTAAGAATGTTTTCCTAAATCTATTGCAGGTGTATAAGGTTCAATTTGTATCGACTAGATTTTATTAATTTTGAAATTAATACACTTTGATCCTTTGTGTTATTCCTCCCTTCTCCGGAAAATAGCCTTGTGTTCACCGGTTAATATTTTATGATCAATGTGCAGTCGCAATCTAGCCTTGTATTTTTTTTAAATAAAATTGGCTCCAATTACTACACTTTTGTGTGGATATTTGGGTCAATTTGTGTTGGAAAAGTTGGAAATTTTAGTATAAAACAGATATGAGTCGTGTCAAATGATACTCTATAAAAAATTATTTTATTCATAGATGCAGATCACAGCATTAAACAGTTCATTCGGAGTATAAAGACTTAGGGACCTAAAAACTAACAAAAATTTATCAATTATAGAAGATAACCCGCCGATAAAGGCCAACTAAAAAGGATTGTGTATGTCCTTTTATCTCATGTCAAATAGTGGGAATTGTTTAAAATATGTAAATAAATTAAACAAATAAACCTTTTAATTTAATCGAAATCTTCCACGCCTAGGCGAGATTCCACGCAACCGCTTTTGCTGGAGGAAGTTTTGCAAACAAAAAACCACAATTTTAGTCAACAACCTGGCCACGCCATTTTCTAACGTTTTCCAACCATATTTTATTTTAAAATAAATAAATTTTTTGAAATAACACAATTTTCCAACAATTCGAAACATAACTTATTTGTATGTTTTTGTTTATTTTTCTTGGGTTCAAACTGTAGAGTTGTGTATACGCGATGTTATCGACAATACTCTTTTCCTCACACGATTTTATTCTATTGCATTTTAACACGTCATAATTTTGATGAGATCGGCTACTACAATCTCGTATGAAGTAGCTCATCACTCTGATTTCTTTTCCTGAAACTACGTACAAATTACTAGTTAGGTACTCGTAATATTTGATTTCTCACGGAACAACAAGGGATCAAAACCAAATGAGTACAATCAGAATCAATCAATTCTGCATTTAGAACTTGCCCTGCAAGTTGTTAATAACACTCTGGTCAACTTGGAAAGCCTTGTGTTATGAGTAGGACTTGATTGTAAATACTAGTTACTTGAGTACTAGATTGTAATTGGGTGGGGTATTAATAGGATAGAAGCAGGACCTCTGGGATTATGTTGGAAGTATTATGTAACAACTTTTCCCTTCTATTCTAAAGGCTATAACTGCCGATTCTCTTCTTCCCCAAATTCTCTCTCTCTCTCCTTCTATCTCCTAATTCTTCTTCGATTGTTCTTGATCCCAATCCAAGAACATTACAACTTGGTATCAGAGCCCATCTTTCCTTGGAATCCATTAAAATGTCCAAGCTAAAGGTTGTGGAGGATCACGTTCACGAGTTTGAGCAAGAGGTGAACCAGCGTCTGGAGGCCATTGACGAGCTTCGTGACGGTTATGAGGAGCTCAAGCGGAGCTCAGAGCAGCAAGAGATTCGTATTAACAAGAATATTGATGAGAAGTTCGGCGAGCTGAACACGAAGATGGAGGCGATCCTTGCGATGTTAACTAAAGGTAAAGAGGTGGAGGTAGATCGACGATCTCCCCTGCTTCCTACACCTCCAGAGTCCTCAAAAATGGCAGACCGCGGCGAGGGAAGTACCGCGCGACCATTCCCTCCTCCCGACCTGTCACCATCGGGTGGGGAATTTCATCGAACACTTGGCGGGGAATTTCATCGAACACCTGGCAAAGCTTCAAGGCTTCGTGGCGAGGGCGTGCAGACCAGGGGTAATCACGAAGGCGAACATGTACATTTTCCTAACCCTAAGTTTGAGATACCAATGTTTGAGGGAACGGATCCTAGGCTATGGATTAAACGGTACGAGAAGTACTTTATGTTGAATAGGGTTCCCGAGGAAAAGAAGGTTACTATTGCAGCGTATTATCTTGAAGGAGCTGCAGATGTTTGGTTCCTTTCTTGGAGTGCGGGTCATGACGTGTGTAGGTGGTACCCATTCGTGGACGCTTTAACCTTTCATTTTGGAAGTGAAGGATATGAGTCTATCGTGAAAAAATTCAATCAACTAAGGCAAGTTAGTAATGTTGATGCTTATGTGACTAAATTTGAGGAACTGCGCGGCTTGATGAAGATTGAGAACAGGGGTTTATCAGAAAGATACTTTGTTTCTTTTTTTTTGGCTGGTTTGGAGGAGGATATCCAGGCCATGGTGTCCGTGGTGAGCCCAGGGACTGTAGAGGATGCTGTGAGATTAGCCAAGCTTAATGAGACTGCTATCTCTGCTTTATGTAAAAGAAAGTTCAAGGGAGGAGAAGTAAGTGGTGGTAGCTCTCTGAACTCTGGTAAGAATGTTCAAAACTCATATAATTCTAACAAGAATTATAACAACTCTGGTCAAGCTGCATATTCTGCCAAGAGTAGTACTCGTAGTGTGAACCAAAAGTCTACCCAGAGAGATCCCAAGTGTTGGACTTGCGGGGAGAAATGGTTTAGGGGTTATGTATGTGCAGGAAATAAAAATACAACTTTGAATCTGTTAGAAGAGGATGAGATTTGGGAGTACCCTGAGGAGGAGTCTGCACATGAGGCTATAATATCCCTGCAAGTAGTTGAAGCTGTTGATAAGTTTGCCAGAAGTGGTACCCTGAAGGTGAAGGGTAGGAGCAAGGAGGTACCTTTGCTGGTGCTATTAGATTCGGGAAGCACATTCAGCTTTATTGACAAAGCTGTAGTCCAGGCCTTGTCCCTCAAACCTGAACCAATTCTATCAGTAGAAGTCACTATAGCTAATGGAGAGAAGATGACTAGTCAAGAGCAATGCAAGGGCTTATATTGGGAGATGGGAGGCCAAAAATTCAAGAGTGACCTCAGAATCTTGAAGTTAGGTGGTTATGATTTGGTCCTAGGGACGGATTGGATGAAAGGAGATAGGCCTGGCACATCAGTAGAGTTTGATTTTTCGCAAATGCAGGCCACATTGAAGAAAGATGGACAGATTACTATTTTGAAGGGGATGTCTGATGAAGAAATGCAAAAAATTACAAGAATTTAGACCTCATGTGACAAGTGGAACAACAAGTGGAGAGATGTCCTTCATGGAATGTGATCAAATCCACAATTCTGTGAACAAGAGGAAGGGTTGTGCAATAGAGGAGGTCTTTTGGGTATTGCAGGAGGAAGAGGATCACCAAAAGTTGCCCTCTATATTGCTAGAGAAGTACACTGATCCTGGTTTTATGAGCTCAATTGAGAAACTTTTGACTGATTTTGCAAATGTGTTTACAGAACAACAAGCTTTATCTCCTCCGCGAGAGTTTGACCATGAAATTTCTCTGATTCCGGGTGCAAAACCTGTTAATATCAGACCTTATAGGTATGCACATCATCAGAAGAGGGAGATTGAGGAGCAAGTGAAAGTTTTGTTGGAGTCCCAGTTCATCCAACCAAGTAAGAGTCCCTATGCTTCACCTGTACTGCTTGTCAAAAAGAAGGAGGGAACCTGGAGGATGTGTATTGATTATAGGCAGTTGAACAATCTCACTGTGAAGAACAAATTTCCTATACCAATGATTGATGATCTGTTAGATGAATTGAATGGAGCAATGGTCTTTTCTAAGTTGGATTTGCGTTCTGGATATCACCAAATCAGAATGTGCCCTGAAGATATTCCTAAAATGGCTTTTAGAACACATCAGGGTCAGTACAAGTTTAAAGTCATGCCGTTTGGGCTGACTAATGCCCCAGCAAGCTTCCAAGCTCTCATGAATTCTGTATTTGGACCACATTTGAGGGACTTCATCTTGGTCTTCTTTGATGATATTCTGGTTTACAGCAAGAGTTTGCAGGAACATTTGATGCATCTTGAGTTGACATTGCAGATATTTCGACAACAACAATTCCATGCTAAGATGAGTAAGTGTTCTTTTGGTATGAATGAGGTTGAATATCTAGGTCACATAATTTCCCAGGAAGGTGTGAAGACAAATACAAGAAAAATTGAAGCCATGAGTACTTGGCATACTCCTATAAATGTGACTGAATTGAGAGGATTCTTGGGGTTAACTGGCTATTACCAAAAATTTATCAAAGATTATGGTATCATCTGTAGGCCTCTATATGATCTGCTGAAGAAGAATGGTTTTCAATAGGGAGAAGCTGCAGATGCTGCATTCCATAAGCTGAAAAAGGTGATGACAGAGGCTCCAGTCTTGGCTTTGCCTGACTTTAATAAGCCATTTGTTGTTGAAACAGATGCAAGCCAACAAGGTATTGGAGCTGTATTGATGCAGGAGGGAAGGCCATTGGCGTATTTGAGTGAAGCATTTGGTCCTAGAAATGCAGGGAGATCAATTTATGAGAAGGAACTCCTTACTGTCCTTGCTGCAGTAGACAAGTGGAGACCTTATCTTAAAAATGGACATTTCTATATCAAGACAGATCAGTCAAGTATTAAGTACTTGTTGGAACAAAAAGTGCATACTAGCTTGCAGAAGAAAGCCATATCCAAGCTGCTTGGTTTAGACTTTTCTATAAGCTACAAGAAAGGAAAGGAGAATATAGCTGCCGATGCCCTTTCCAGAAGACCTCATGATCAGAGAAATACAGGTGAGTTCTTTGCTATCTCTGTACTACAACCTCAATAGATGTTGGAGATCATTGAGTCATATGAGGGGGATAAGGAGGCTACTGAGTTGCAAGCAGCTTTATTGATTGATCCTGAGTCTAGACCAGGTTATACAACTGAAGGAGGTTTGATCAGGTACAAGGGTAAGATTTTTGTTGGAAAATCTGGAGAATTAAGGCAGCAATTGGTAGAGGAATTGCACAAGTCAGTAGTGGGAGGACATTCAGGGATTACTGGTAGCTATGAAAGGATTAGGAAGTTCTTTTTCTGGCCTAGTATGAAGAAGGATGTACAGGTAGTGGTTTTTGGTTGTTCCATTTGCAAGCAGTGCAAGGATGAATCAGTTGCAAATCCTGGATTATTGCAACCTCTTCCCATTCCCTCTGGAGCATGGCAGGACATATCACTTGATTTTATTGAAGGACTTCCCAACTCTCATAAGAAGGACACTATCTTGGTGGTTGTTGACAGGTTTACCAAATATGCACACTTCCTTCCTCTTATACATCCATTTACTGCTTTCCAAGTAGCTAACTGCCTGTTAGATGGTGTGTGCAAACTTCATGGAGTGCCTAAGAGTATGGTGTGTGACAGAGATAAGATTTTTACTAGCAAGGTTTGGCAAGAATTGTTCAAACTCTTTGGTACAACAATCAACTTATCCACAGCATATCATCCTCAATCAGATGGTCAAACAGACAGGGTGAACAGGTGTGTTGAAACCTATTTGAGGTGCTTTTGCTTTGAAGAACCAAGGACTTGGAGTAAGTGGTTAGCATTAGCAGAATTCTGGTACAATACCAACTATCATCAATCATTAAGGATGTCGCCATTTGAAGCTTTATATGGATACATTCCATCAGAATTGCCAGGTTTAAGCGTTCAACACAGTGCAGTAGAAGTGGTGGACGAGTTTTTGGCTGAGAGAGCTCGAGTTCTGCAGCTCATTACTGCGAATTTGAAGAAGGCTCAGCAGCGGATGAAACATCAGGCTGATAAAAGGCATAGTGAAAGGGAATTTGCTAAGGGAGATTGGGTATATCTAAAGCTGCAACCCTATCGACAGACTTCAGTAGCAGTAAGAAGGAATCTCAAGCTTACTGCAAAGTATTACGTACCCTATAAGATTCTGCAGAAGGTGGGGGCAGTTTCTTATCGATTAGCTTTGCCAAATGGGAGTAACATACACCCTGTATTCCATGTATCACTATTGAAGAAGGGTTTGCCTCCTGATACGACACCAGCTACTTCCTTGCCCGTTTATGATGCTCAAGGAGTTGTTGTTGTTAAACCTGTGCAAGTTTTGGCCAAAAGAAAGTTGGAGAGGAATTCTGTTTTGGTGGATCAAGTTTTGGTTGTATGGAGCAATCTGGATCGTGATGATGCTACTTGGGAAGATGCAGCTGACCTAAGGACTCGTTTCCCTGATCTAAAGCTTTAGGAAGAACTTTGAGGACTAGGTTCAACTTGAAGGGGTGGGATGTTATGAGTAGGACTTGATTGTAAATACTAGTTACTTGAGTACTAGATTGTAATTGGGTGGGGTATTAATAGGATAGAAGCGGGACCTCTGGGATTATGCTGGAAGTATTGTGTAACAACTTTTCCCTTCTATTCTAAAGGCTATAACTGCCGATTCTCTTCTTCCCCAAATTCTCTCTCTCTCCTTCTATCTCTTAATTCTTCTTCGATTGTTCTTGATCTCGATCCAAGAACATTACACCTTGGCAAGAATATCGGCCGGGATCTTAGGCTGTGACCCGAGGATGGCATTAGCCATCATAATGACCCCCAGGTTCTGGCCGCTGACAGCCACAAACCTAACTGCATTTTCAGGACCCACGTTCTTCTGGTAGTGAACAAGTCCCACCGGGAAGATGAACACGTCGCCCTTCTGGAGGACCTTTCCAATCAGGCGGTTTTTCGGGTTGAACGTCACGAAGGCGACCTCGACGATGCCTTCGAGGACGTGTGCGGAGGGTTGATCCCCCATGGTGCAATGTCAAGCCTGGCTATTGAGATCCCAAGTGTGTTGAGCCCTGGGATTTGGGCCGCGGTCAATAGGGTGGGCTTGGACCCTACCGAGTTGGAAGTGTTGGCTGATACGTGCAGCCCACCAAAGTAGAAGTCACTGGCTTGAACCATCTTCGGATCCTTGCAAACTTTACCATTTACTTGCACTGCAAGTAAAAAAAAATTAAGCACTTAATTAGCTGATTGGTCATAACTTTTTTGGTTGATATCACCCGATATCTAGATATCTAATAGGCTAATTAATTTTGGATCGACCATAGAATTTTTGAATGATTCAAAATTCTCCAATAAATATTTAATAGCGTGTACATGTTTGATAAGCTATTGTGCTTGTTGGTAGCTGATTGGTCATAACTAGAGCACACTAGCAAGCAATAATATTAATTGTCAGTATTAAGTATGTGAGAGCAATTTTTTTTTGAAACTATTTGGAGTACTACACATACTGATCGACTAATTTAAACTTCGGGTCGGATCAAAAATTAAGAAGTACCTTGCTATTGGGGTCAGCCACGCAAAAATCCACGAAATGATTGCTTAATTAGCTTTTTTATGAGAAGCATGCTTGGGCTCTCTTTCTCTTTATATATGCAACGGTTAGCTGTGTATCTTGTGAGGCTAAATTTTTTGGAAATTGAAATAGAAAGAGAATCGCCGGACTCGTCGTTGAAAGATTCAATCTATTCATAATTAAGAATCCGCGTTACCGATTAGATTGTCTTTACTTTTGTTTTGGTCGGGTGATTGTTTGAAATCGCACATCCAAAAAGAGATAACGGATCATGAAAATAACCCGCTTATGATAATTTATACAGGTAAATTACTTTCAAGTCCCTGTCGTTTGGTCATCTTTCCTCTAAGGTCACTGACTATTAAAAAATGATTGTCCCGTCCCTAAATTTTGATGATAATAGACTCTCAGGTCCCTGGAGTAGGAATATTCCTTTTTCTCCGGTGGACCCCACTCGAAATGACCAAAATGCCCCTCCTACTAAAAAAAACCATTTATCCTTTTATCTCTTGAATTATCAAGAAATAAAAAATGCCAAACTCAAAATAACCAACCCAAAAAAGCAACCAACAATCAAAATTAAACCCGAGAACACCCTACACAAAACGAAAGAAATTCCAAAAAGAATTCCAAAAACTAAAGAACATCAATTTCTAGAAACTAAAGAACATAAATTGTCATTAATTAGCCAAGTTCTGTGCTTAACATAAATTGGCAAAAACTAGAAATGAAGGAATCGAAGATGGGATTTGAAGGAATCGAAGTCCGAGCAAACCTATACCACGACGACGGCGGCGGCAGCGACACGGCACCATTTTCGGAGACGGACGACATATGGAGCCAAGTGAGCCACCAACAAAGACCGCTGAACATATCAACTAGGATAGACGGCTGAACTTGTGCTAATCCATGTTTGGTTGTGTTTTGTCGAACATCAGCATAGAAACTAGGACTTTCAAACTTTGCTGTAACCGAGTTATAAACAGTTTTGGCAATAGTAGTTTTGCCAACACCACCAGTTTTATAGATTCCAACCATAGAGACAGCTAACGATTTTCGGGATTCCAACCCAACTTCTTGCTCCGGGAGGTGCAACAGAGGGTGGTCCAAGATAATGGATATCTTTTGGATGATCTTGTCTATAAACTCAGATTCTGACCTATCAATTCAGGAAAGAAATGCACCATTCAAAATCTGAAACCTGAAAGTACACATAATTCTAATGGTTCCTAAATCTCTGGTTAACAAATGGATGTTTCAGACATGAATGTCAGCAAATAATATCTAATGAAAGCAATTAAAACATAAAAGAAGTAAATAAATACTCACTCTTTTGTGTAGGATTCACCAGACAAGTTAGCTACTTTTCGCAAAGCAGACTTCCATTTCTCTACTTTCTCAATGTTATCCTTGTATCTATTCTCATGTTTGGCCATGGAATCCCCAAAATTGCCAGCTTGGTGTCTTACTTCCGATGGATCCACTTCATAAAAGACCGGCAAAACCACTTGCTTCGTCACTTTCCTGCATTCAAGGATTTTGACAAGTTCATCAAGGCACCATGTGGAGGATGCATAGTTTTTGGACAACACAATGATTGAGATCCTTGAATTTTCGATCGCGCTAAGAATAGCAGGTCGGATTTTCTCTCCTGTCCGGAGCTCCTCTTGGTCTCTGAATGTGTTGATCCCAGCTCGACAAAGTGCGCCATATAAATGATCAGTGAATTTGAAGCGGGTGTCTTCACCTCGGAAGCTCAAGAAAACATTGTACTTCAATTCATGATTACTGGGAGGCCTGGAATAAGAAACACTCCTTAAAGTCTAATCTCATAGCCTTTTATCATGAGAATCTCCTAACTAAAGTGTAACTAATGGCAAGTAATTTCAATAAGCACACGAATGCAGGGGATACCCAAAATGAACACGAATGCAAAGACTCAGAATATTACACGAACTTGTCAGTGTGCAGGCTTCCCCGGACAGGAAGTGATTCGTCGCGACGGACTTCAACACTACGCCTCCTCAAATATGCATCCGAATCCTGGAAAATCCATGATGGTCAGTGCCCAGACGAAACTTTCATAATCGAAGTAATTAACAGAAGCGCTATTGCAGACTAATTAAACTTTCCAAAAAGCACTTACCAAGAAAGGGGCGGGCGAAATGGCTGCTTGAGCTTGACGGGTTTCTTGTTCTGGAGTCGGGGTTCCTCCAGGTCTACGAATCCGGTAGAACAGCTTGCTCCATCCGAAGAATAATGCAACGAGCAGAGCACCGGTAACGTTCATGGAGAGATGAAGCATGCTGGGTGTTGTTTCCATTGCCCAGAGTGGTGTTTTCACTTTGGAATCGGCCTCCAATGCTGGGTGTAGTGATTTCTCCAGTTAAGGAAACAACTTTTGAAGTTTCTGAACACTGACTTGGAAGTTTCTGAGAAGGAGACCGGCCAGAGACTCACCAAAACATCGCCTTTTTGATGATAAAGTGTGTGCGTTCTGTGCATATGCGAACTTGTGAAGTCTGCTTAAGCAATGACGTGGACTGGACTTGCTAGAAAAATATCGAAAGAGTCTCGACTCTGTTTACAATCTTGCAAAAAAACCCCTCTTTTCCCATATAGTCCCCTCCCAGCCATATTTTTTTTACCTAGCCCCTCATGCCTGGTGCTGATGCGTTAAACGACCCTTAAAGCGACTCTTCGGACACGGCCTAATCATCGAGATAAAGGTCATTCTGAACTGAAATCCCCCTCATTCTAAACTATATATTATTATGTCCGGGAACAATTCAGGTCAGAGCTATCTAGTGGAACAGACTTGTCCCTGCCCCCCACATATGCACTCGATTCAGTCCGGAGTGAACAAGTGTGGTCTGTATCGTACGGACAACACCTTCAGTGGCCTACACTGGGCTGGAAGTACCTCAAGTCCATTGGGCTCCAGGGTCACACCCGTCAACGTAGCCCAAATCCCGGGCTTATACGCCCTCGGCATCTCTCTTGCCAGGCTTGACTTTGCGGCCTACGGGATCAACCCGCCACACAATCATCCCCGCGCCACCGAGATCTTGACTGTCCTCGAGGTCGGGTTTGTCACCTCGAACCCCGACAACAAGCTCATCTCCAAGGTCCTCCACAAAGGCGACGTGTTCGTATCAAAATACTGATTTTATTCTAAGATTGTTGTTGCTGGTCCAACATTGTTGCTTATGAATTTAGAAAGGCTACGGACTTGCGGCCTATAACACTTTCAAATTTTCGGCTTATAATTTACTCTGCCCAATTATAAGGAAGTTGACTCGCACAGGCCCGTTATCTTTTCCGTATCAAAATTATTTACTATCCAAATATTTATTAGTTAAACTAATTTATATTCAAAACATAATTTCAGGATATTCGTCAATCGTCAATTTTCTATTTTTTCAGTGGCTTCACCTTTTTATTTTCCAGCATATATAATTGATCAAAAAAATTCGTCGAATGAAAAAAATCATTAAACGTGAAAATAATGAGGATACACAAACATATTTTATTACTTCAACACTTGTAACACGAATATTACGATTAAATGAACCAAATGTCGTACAAATAGTTAACTGCAAAAACAATGAACAGAAAATTACACATTTAAAACACAGATTACATCTTTAGAGTCAAGTAGGGGAAAAAATCCGAAAAGTTACAGAAAACATGTAATTTACTATGGACGACTTATTAAAATGAAATGCCTCCTCCGTTTTTACCATTAAAACTTGGATTCCAAGGATTTGACGACGCTCAATTTCAATTGGAAGGCCTTGGAAAGAATATCAGCCGGTATCGGAGGAGTAGATCCAAAAACTGCATTAGCAACAGTGATGGTGCCAGGGTTTTGGCTGCTCAGAGCACCAAAGGCAAGCGCATTCGAAGTTGAATTAACATTCCTCTGATAATGCACCAACCCGATGGGGAACACGAACGCGTCGCCGGGCGTGAGCACCTTTGTGATGAGTCGGTTTTCGGGGTTCGACGTGACGAACCCTACTTCGAGAGAGCCTTCGAGCAGGAAGAGGATCTCGGTAGCGCGGGGATGAGTGTGCGGTGGGTTGATGCCCCCAGGTCCGAAGTCAATGCGGGCCAGGGAGATCCCGAGCGTGTTGAGCCCGGGGAGTTTGGCTGCGTTCACTAGGGTTACATTTGAGCCCACCTTGTTAGAGGTGTTTGCTGGAATCTGAAGGCCACTTAAGAAGAAATCAGTGGCTTGAACCGTTGTTGGGTCCTTGCAAGCCAAACCATTCACCTTAACTGCCCATATACACAACATCCAACCATATTAGAAGCCATCAATTAAAAAAACATGTTTAAAGAAAGGGTTACTACTTGCAACAAAAAATGTAATTATTCTCGGTCCAAGCCATCTACTAGACCTTCCTACAAGGTTCCGGGGAGGTTCACGGAATCGCGGGTTATGATTGAACAGGCAGTTCAATTTTTTTTGAAAAAATGAAAAAGTTCACTTTTTATCTTAAGACATTTAAATCTTTAAAAGTGAGAACCTTAATCAGAACCTTGTAGGAAGGTTACGGGTGGTTCAAGAAAATTTTGCCATGGTTCTGGCTCCCATTCCGGAACCACCGGTTGGATGGTTCTATTCTAACCGTGACAAGGCCTACTTTCTAGTATCCGAATATCAATTAGGCAATTAAGGAAGACAACTCTTTATATGTATGGTTTTAACATAACTACATTCCCAAAATCGAATTTGATATCTCTAATCAGGTACCTGAACTAGTTGCATCAGCCACACAGAAGTCTTGAAGTGGGCTAGGATCATATGCTAGGGTGAGGGAGGAGAAGAACGTGGAAGCTAGGAAAGCTAAGAAAATAACACGAGAAGCCATACTCATATTCTTAGCAAAAACTTGTGTTTCTTTCTGTCCCAAGCTAAAATTGTGAGATTGTGTAGTGAAGTTATACTATGAGCAACTTCATTTATATAGGGAGCCTGATATGTGAAGGAGAATTAATGAAGAAATTGGGAAGAAGAAGAAGTAGTAGTTTTTGTTATAATTGATTAATGTCGTCCAATTGAAGGAAGCGTGTACGCTTCAATTAGATGTACATGGAAATGGTCGGGTCCTTGATCCGAAGTAGTCATTTGATTCCAGTTAAAAAAGTAGTCATTTTATTATTGTTCTTATTATTATTATTAGGTACCCAATTGGATGAGGAATTATATTTTGAAGCATATAAACGTATAAAAAAAATTTGAAGCATATAATGTAGATAAGAAGAGCCTAGATCAATTGGGAAGATAATTAATTTATCAAAATTTTGAAATTTTGAAGTTTGGAGTTCGAATCTTTAGAAATGCGACATTATTAAATAGTCCAGGAGAGAATTTTGCAACCATTTTAGTAGTCTATTTAGTTTAAATCTAACTTAGTCGACTCAATAGATATCTAAATATCAGATAGCTTCACTAAAACTAATACAGTGATGTAAGGGCGGACAGATTCCTTAGCTGTGTAACTTCTAATTTGAATAATTCACGTAACATATGAATCTTATTCCAAGAAAGTTACATATAAAGACTCCCAACAACAATTATTAGGCTTCAGCTCTGTTATTAAAACCTCGTCATTAATTACTTATTATTTTCATTTCTATGATTATTTTTCATTCCCATACGCGAAATTTCCATTTCATTGCTATGATTTCTGTTATTTAATTTACATTCCCCATGTTAATTTAAATTACCTTTTTTCCTTCTACCAATATAAAAACGTTTTGGTCCTAACTTTTATATACAATATAACATGGACCTAAATTCTCTTCAGATTTGCGTTCCAATACTATATATGTATAGAAAATGAAAATTCAAGGAGAAACGTATTTGTTTTTTATAATAAATGGAGATAAAATATTAATTAATTAAGGGATAAGTTCACTTAAGTATCTTGTGCTTCAATTTTTTTCTGTATTAATTTTTTGGTTGCTTTGAAAAGGAAAAAGTCAACTTGCTTTTGGGATCAAGCTGTGTTTTCTTTAAGACTACGTGTCGTTAATGATCAATTTGCGTTCTTAACTTGAATTATTGCCCAATTAGGGGTAAAAAAATGTTGTTTTACCAAAATGGGGTCCTTTTCAAAAATTCCGAAACTAATGTCTAAACACAATTCGAAATTTTTGTTTGATTTCTCTCACAACAAATTGAAAGAATCCTTCGAATTGTGCACGATTCCTCTCACATATTCTATTGAGACATAAATCAAAATCTTCCTTCGACAGCTGGTTACATTAAATAAATTAAATTGTAACAACTGAATAAGAATTCAATATGCCCGAGTTGGTCTAAGGTGACATCTCATCCAAAATGTATTTGGTGGAGGTCATAGGTTTGAATCTCATCCTTGACAATTTTTTTTGCAAGTCGTGATGGTTGGGTTTGTCCAAGGATTTTTAGGTATTGGTCAAGGTCAATTCCTTTCTTTCTTTTTTTTAAATGGTAAAATACTTTATTCACCAGACAAAGTCGAGTACAGGCATCAACTTGCCTGTACAGGCATCAATTCCATTTTATTTAAGTATTCACTATTTAGACTAACTAGGCCATAATTTTTTTATAGATTTTAAAGATTGTATCTTTAATTTTTTTTAGTCTCAACATTAATATACAATAAAATTCAATTTTAAATATATAAAAAATTCACAAAACGTATGACCTTAATTACCAACGAAATTGTAAATAATATTTTATGGATAGGATTCGAAACATGACCCCCACATTACGTTTTAGACAAGATCGTAAAATTGAACCAACTCAGCCATATTGAATCATTGTTCAATTATTTCAATTTAATTTATTTATTGTAAGCACAGTTCGAATAAAGATTTCGAATTATGTCACAATTCAATGTTTTCCTTCGATCTCACAATTCGAAGGATTCTTTCAATTTGGAATGAGAGAAATAAAAAGAAAATCGAATTGCGCTTAGACATCAAATTCGGAATTCTTTGGAAAAAACCTCATTTTGGTATATAAAAAAATTGACACCTGATTGGGTAAAAATCCCTTAACAAATTAACTTCTATCATAATAAGGTACGACCTACATGATTTGAAAAGTGACCAAATTTTAATGCCCAACCCGGTGCGACAGCCGAGACCATCAAATCAGTCTTTTTTTAGTTTTTACATAATTTTCTGTCGGCGAATTTTGTTGTTTTGATTGAATTATATTCAATTTATTTTTTGATAAATTTAAATCAAATTTTTGATGAATCAAATTAAATTTTTAATGAATTGTATGAAATCTCGAATCAAATTCTAATTAACCATCAATGAGAGGGTGAGGGAGGAGAAGAGAAATGAAACTAGGAAAGCTAAGAAAATAACACGAGAAGTACTCATATTCTTAGCAAAAAAATAAATTTTTGTCTCAAGCTATTATTGTGAGATTGTGTAGTGAAGTAATACTATGAACAACTTCATTTATATAGGGAGCTAATATTTGAAGGAGAATTAATGAAGAGATTGGGAAGAAGAAGTAATTTTTGATATACTCAATTAATTAATGCCGTCCAAATGAAGGAGACGTGTAATCTTCAATTAAGCGGTTAATGGAAATGGTCGGGTCTTGATCCGGGAAACACAGAAGAATTTTGACTTTTTAAGGCAGGTAAGCATATATATAAGAATAAACGGGTACAATTTGAAGTAGTCATTTGATTCCAGTTTCAAAAAAGTAGTTATTATTATTAAGGTGACCAAATGGATGAGGAATTGTATTTGAAGCATATAATATTGATGCAAGAACACCAAGTACTTAAATCAATTAAAAATAAATTATTTTAGATTAACAAAGAGATCTCCAGTTCGAGTCTTTAAAATATTTTATTATTAAGTATTTGTTTTGAATATTATGTAGTTTAAAAAAGTACTATTCAAATGTCCTATAAATATCTAAATATCACGTGGTTTCAATAAAAAATTGGGACTGATTTTGAAATAATATAAATAATTAGTACTAATTTTATAATTTGTCCATGCCACCTGGCAAGCCAGGTGGCACTTTTAGCCCAGTCATCTGGAATGGACTATATGCTCTAAAAGATTGCAAAGCACATGAACTAAATTACCAAATTGAAACCACACGGCCTGAATGTGAAATCGGGCAAACTACAAGTAGGTAAAATATACTTTTCCCTAAAAAATAATTTTGATGCAAAGGACGGACACATTCCTTGGCTAGTGTAAGTTTCAATTTGAATAATTCCTTTAGCATAAGAATATTCTTGCAAGAAAGTAACAGATAAAGACTTTCAACAATAATTATTAGGCCTCAGCTATGTCATTAACACCTCGTCATTAATTACTAATTATTTTTCATTCCATGTTATTATGCCCAAATTTCCATTTAATGCTATGATTTCTGGTATTTAATTTTTCATGCCCACGTAACCTATGTTTGGTTAAATAATTAGATTACTTTTTGTCCCTCTACCAATAAAGAACGTTTCGGTCCAACCAATCTTTTATATAAAATACACAATGGGCTTACAGAAATCTACAACCCCAAGACACTTGTGAAACATCGGGCCCAATATTATAGGTCCGCCTTCGCGTGTCCTAGACGACCACGGTTCAAAATTAAATTGGTTCGAAATTGAATTCATTAAAATCTTAAACCGTATTTAATTTATCCAAAGTCGAATTGAATATAAATTATGATTCTTCAAATTCGAATCACATTCAAAAAAAATTTAATTCTAATATTGAATAAAAAATTCAAAAACTACCAAATTTTTTGATAACATTCAAAAATTTCTTAATGTTTTTGAAAAAAATTCAAAATTTTTGCTTTTTTTATATATTTCAAAATTTAGGTTTAATATTGAATATTTTTTTCGAAAAAGAAATAAATTAAAGATTGGACTTGCATTTAATGTACCAAATTAAGTTGCCTATGTATCATTTGCTCTACTTGATGACATAATTAGATAGTAATATAAGTACTACTTGTTACTTTCTTAAAAAAATTACATAATATGGACGAATTTTAATCGAATTTCTACAAATTAGACTCGAATCAAATTCGATACTCGAATTCAAATTGAATTTACCGGTTTGACGAATTGTAGAAATCTTAAACCGTATTCAATTTATCTCATGACGAATTCGAATCAAATTTTGGACGAATCTAATTGTGACCAAATCGAATCAAATTGAAAACGAACCGAATCACGAATCAAATTCTAACAATGGCCAAGTCTACCTAGACCCAAAAAAATAGTTCACAAGTCTTCAATGTTTTTCTGTTTTGTAAGAATAATTTAAATTTGATCGGATATAAATTTAAATAGTTGTAAAATAAATGATATAATAAGTCTTTGCTCAATTTATATTTTACTTTTAGGGTTTAACTCGAAATTTCTAATAATAGTCTATGGATATGAAATTGATTTGAATTTGAATCCCACTTGTGACATACTTAGCACCCTTGTGGATTTTTATTAATTGTCTACAAATCCTTGTAGAATTTCCTAAAAAAGAGGTTATAATTGCCGTCGTAAATTTTTATAATTGTCAGGATTTGAATACTAGATCTTTTTGAATTAATACACTCTTTGTGTCGTTATGCTAATGCCTTTAACAATTGTCAGTCTCGTTAAAACTCTGGCCCGTTAATATTCATCGGGAACCTGGACACCCTAACATGAATCTGTAGTTTTCTTTTTTCTGTTTAAGAAGTAGTAATTTTAAAATTGTAATCGAACATTTTATTTATATTTATCACAGAGTTGCTTTCCAAAACTGTATGTGTCTAGAAAATGAAAATTAATAATTAATGGAAAGCGCAAATATAGACACAGTTGCAGATATTTGGATGAGTAGGGTGGCAAAAGCCGATTCCTCCCTTTGTTGTTGTTGGGTCTCCACCGTGCCTTTGCTTACACAATTCGTTGCATTTTTCTTCCTCGCAATTAGTCATTTGCAGTTGCTCCATGCAACTATCACCAATCATATTGCCTCCTGAAAATTAACCCGTCCCTCTTATATCATGTCAGAATCTCCATATCTGTCTCAACATGATAATCGGAAAAAAAATGTGAGTGTTACCTTTGACGATGATGAGTAGAATCACAACGGTGACCCAAACGATCCTAAGATTTCTCATATTTGAAAAGGTTATGACACTCGATATCCTGGAGAGACTTTCACCACTTGCCTTAATTTAGTGAAGGTAACGATGGTTTGGTAGTGGATAATAAATAAGCTGTTTGCTTAATAAACAGACCTCATGTGAAAAGAGTGAGGAACATCCATTTGACCAACCAATAGTCATCTCTTTGCGTCTCAAACTTCGTAATCTATATAAATTGGTAAAAGGTACGGTAAAAATTAAGATCCAAATTTGAAGTTAAGGTTCAAAACATGAAGAAGTTTTTTTGTCGGTCGTTAAATTTTATTATTTTTAGAAGAATAATTTGTATATTCGAATGTTAAGAATGTTTTCCTAAATTTATTGCGGGTGTATAAGGTTCAATTTGTATCTACTAGATTTTATTAATTTTGAAATTAATACACTTTGATCCTTTGTGTTATTCCTCCCTTCTCCAGAAAATAGCCTTGTGTTCACCAGTTAATACTTTATGATCAATGTGCAGTCAGAATCTAACCTTGTATTTTTTTTCAAAAAATTGGCTCCAATTACTACACTTTTGTGTGGATATTTGGGTCAATTTGTGTTGGAAAAGTTGGAAAAGTTGGAAATTTTAGTATAAAACAGATATGAGTCGTGTCAAATGATACTGTACAAAAAATTATTTTATTCATAGATGCAGATTCCAACATTAAACAGATTTTTTCAGAGTATAAAGACTAGGGACCTGAGAACTAACAAAAATTATCAATCATAAAAGATATCCCAATAAAGGCGAACTCAAAAGGATTGTATATGTCCTTTTATCTCATGTCAAATAGTGAGGAATTGTTTAAAATATGTAAATAAATTAAACAAATAAACCTTTTAATTTAATAAAAATCTTCCACGCCTAGGAGAGATTCCACGCAACCGCTTTTGCTGGAGGAAGTTTTGCAACATACTAAACACTAACAAAAAACCGCAATTTTAGCCAACAACCTGGTACATAATGGAAATAGATCACGCCATTTTCTAACATTTTCCAACCATATTTTATTTTAAAATAAATAAAACTTTTGAAATAACATAATTTTCTAACAATTCGAAACATGACTTATTTGTATGTTTTTGTTTCATTTTTCTTGGGTTCGAAGTGTAGAGTTGTGTATACGCGATGTTATCAACAATATTCTTTTCCTGACACGATTTTATTCTATTGCATTTTAACGCGTCAAAATTTTGATGAGATCGACTACTACAATCTCGTATGAGGTAGCTCATCACTCAGATTTCTTTTCCTGAAACTACGTACAAATTACTAATTAGGTACTCGTAATATTTGATTTCTCACGGAACAACAAGGGATCAAAACCAAATGAGTACAATCAGAATCAATCAATTCTACATTTAGAACTTGGCCTGCAAGTTGTTAATAACACTCTGGTCAACTTGGAAAGCCTTGGCAAGAATATCGGCAGGGATCTTAGGCTGAGACCCGAGCAAAGCATTTGCCATCGTAATGAAACCCAGATTCTGGCCGCTAAGAGCCACAAACGCAACTGCATTTCCAGAACTCACATTCCTCTGGTAGGGAACAAGTCCCACCGGAAAGACGAACACGTCGTCCTTCTGAAGGACCTTCCCGGTGAGGCAGTTTTTCGGGTTTGACGTCACGAAGGCGACCTCGACGGTGCCTTCGAGGACGGTCAGGATCTCGGTGGCCCGTGGATACAAGTAGGGGTGAGCATTCGGATAATCCGAATCCGAATTATCCGAAATTGCTATTTCTCGATCCGAATCCGAATCCGAATAGTGAGTTATCCAAAATCCAAAATTATTTCGGATACGAATTCGGATAATCCAAATTATCCGAATTTTAAACAAAATGTAACAAAAGCTGTCCAAACTCAAACAATTAATGGAAAAGACGACACAAACATCAACTAAATTCACGAAAACAACTAACACAATAGAAATCACCAGCTTCAATAACTATTTATACTGGCAGAATATGCTAACGCAAAGCAACTAAACACATTGACGCAAAAAATTAATAAACTAACCTAGAGCACAACTAACCCAAAGCAACGAAAACACAAGTAACAAAAAGAAATTAATAAACTCGTGATACTTTCTGACCTCTCGGGGTAAGATGAAAACTGAGGACTAATTTAGTGGACAAAGAATGAGCCCAGCCCACTCTGAAGTTAGAACTACTTTTTTTTAGAACTACTAACTCCCAATTAGATGGATTTAAAAGTTCGGATATTCGGATAGTCAAAATTTGTATTTTTTTTATCCGAGTCTGAATTCGAATCTGAAATAAAAATTACGGATAATTCGAATCCGAATCCAAACCTAAAATTATCCAAATCCGGATTCGAAAAAATTTTTGAATATTGAATTTTTTGCTCACCCCTAGATGCGAGTGTGGAGAGTTGATCCCCATGATGCAAAGTCAAGCCTTGCGATTGAGATCCCAAGTGTGTTGAGCCCTAGGATTTGGGCCGCGGTGACTAGGGTGGGCTTGCACCCTACGGAGTTGGAAGTGTTGGCTGATACGTGCAGCCCACCAAAATAGAAGTCACTGGCTTGAACCATCTTCGGGTCCTTGCAAACTTTGCCATTTACTAGCACTGCAAGTAAAAAAACAATTAAGCACTTAATTAGCTGATTTTTTTATAAGTAAATTTTTATTAACAAAAACTGTATTTACAACTTACTTAGTACATAATACATAGACCCTTAAACACCGGACTAACAACCACGCCTTGTGAAATCAAATTTAGTAAAATAAGGTTGCATTTGGTTCCATGACTTGGACAGGACTGGACAAAGATTTTTGTCCAAGCCTATGTTTGGCGAAGGAAATGGACCGGACAAAAGTTTGTTCTAATCCACTCCTAATTTCTTGTCTCATTTATTTCCATTGCAGAAATTTCTTGTTATATATTTTTACCATATTACCCCAAACTCTTTCCTTTTTTATTTCTTCATTATGTTATTTTCTATAATATATGATTTTCGGATCTATTTTTTTAATTCAGATTTAAATATTTAAATATTTATATAATTATTTAAATTTTCTAAATTTTATAATATAGTTTGTAATGTAACACATTTGATTAATACATACAAAATTTACCATGGAAGTATTTTAATGAGGCCTTTGTATAAGAGAATTCAACCCACAACTCCGTTGTACAATATACATGTACCAATGATTCTTAATAATACTTATACCTTTACAAAAAATATATACATATTTGTCAAATTATGTGATGATATATTAAAAATATATGTAATGTAACTCCAATGATCCAAATTTATAAGAATTTTTTTTGAAGAATTTAGTTTTGATATTAATATTTTTATTCAAGAATTTTATTTTTTATGGTACAATAATTTTTAATGTAACTATGATAATTAATTTTACTTAGATTAATGAATATTCTCTTTTGTTATCATGAAGGATAATTTTGTCTTTAATATAATTTTAGACTAAATTTTTACACGTACAAAATAGAGAACTAGACTAAATGTTCAATCATATACTGAAGTTACCAAACATAAGATAGGACAACTAGAACAAACAGATCTATCCAGTACTGTCTTGTCCAAAATACGTACCAAACGCAGCCTAAAATCACCAAAAGTGACATAATTCCAGGAAATCTAATCGCACAAGAACACAAAACTTGCGAGGAGACCTTAGTCTCATTCCCCTTCGGAACACTACACCCAAATTAATCTAATTAGCTGATTGGTCATAACTTTTTATGTTGATGTCACATGGTATTCAGATTCCAACTGGGCTAACTAATTTAGAATCTACCATAGTAGAATTTTTAATAATACAAAACTCTCCAATAAGTATTTAACAAGCGATACATCTTGGTTAAACTATTGTGATTGTTGGTAGCTGATTGGTCATAACTAAAGCATACTAGCTAGCAATAATATTAATGGTCAGTATTAAGTATATAAGTGCAATGTATAGATTTTTTTTTATCAAAACTATTTGAAATACGGACACCGACTAATCAACTAATTCAAATTTTGAATCGGACCAAAAATTAAGGAGTACCTTGGCTATTGGGATTTGCTGGAATCTTGAAGAGGGTCAGCAGCCAAAGCAAGTGTGAAAGTGAAAGCAACTAGAGCTAGCTTGAGGAATTTGGCAGCCATTGTGGATGAAACGATGATCACTTGATTAGTATCCTTTAATTAAGCTCGAATAAAATAATTGCAATGTGTATTAGAGAACTATTTGGCTAGGAAATGATGCTTACTTAGCTTTTTTTTATGAGAAGCATGCATGGGCTCTCTTTCTCTTTATATATGCAACGGTTGGCTATAGGGGCTAAAAAAATTGGAAACTGAAATGGGAAGAGAATCGCCGGACTCGTCGTTGAAAGATTCAATCTATTCATAAATAATAGTCCGTGTTATCGACTTGATTGTCTTTACTTTTGTTTTGGTCGGGCGTTTGTTTGAAGTCGCACATTCTTCGGGCGAACACATTTCTATTACCATGTTAGATATTTCATATTTAATAGTGCTAATCTCAACTCAATTTTTACATACCATTTCATTATAATTCAGGTTAGTGAATTTTATCTTGAATTATGCAACCACTTGGCATGGGAAAAATTAGTGCATTTTTATTACATAAACAACGGCTAAACGACGTTATTAAAAATGGAGTGCTGCCTCATTTTGTTGAGAAGCTTGGAAACTTTTTTTAATGAGTTTAACAATGAGGAAGAAGAAAGAACCAAACGCATGAGAAGACAGAAAAATGAAATTATAATTTCCTTAATAATCAAGACTTGTGCGTGGCTTTATCCCAGTTTGCCGGCTTTATTTTTTATTTTTTTGAAGAAGTAGATGTTGTTTTACTAAAAAAAGAAATTACACCATACATAATACAGATGTACAAAGCAAGACCATGACCGAATCGCCTAAGATCAATTACCTAAAATCGATCAGCAAAAATCAAACGCCTAAAACTAAACACCACCTTAGATTTATGCTACCATCAAGTCAAAACATGACACCATGGTAAGATCATAGTCTAATAGCCGCCCCCTTAGTTATTTTAAGGAGGTCCGACAAATCTTCTTTTCAGAGAGATGTCAAATCACGAATAAAAAACCCATGCACCATGGAAGAAGCTCCCGATGTATCTCCATCAAAAGTTGGGTCATTTTGAGTAAAGAGATTTATCCATGAATGGGTCAAGCATGCGATGTTTTCTCCTTTTTTCTTAAATTTTTTAATACAATTGACTAATTCAAATTTGATTTGATGAAATAAAAATGCATGCAGAAATAACTTGAAGCTTCTAATAGAGGTAGACAAGGAATTTTATTTCTTGGCAATCATATATTCCATTACTTAAGCTCCTGGTATTATGGAGGGACTTTCACCGGTAGAGTATAATTAAAGGGTGCCTTTCTGTTATTTTCTTTCTGGTAACGATGGTTTGGTGGTGGTAGGGCAAAGAATATAACCTGCTTGCTTAATGATCAGGCCTCCCGAAATCTTTTTTAGGAACATCCTTCATTATATCATCAAATATCTAGATATCCATGATTAATCTAAATTATCGGAGTCAAGTATAACCTTTAAATAATTCAAATTTGAAAGTTTTCTTAAACAAGAACAATTTTTTTAAATAATTTATCTAGATATCCATGTAGTCTACGATTATTTTGGGTACGTGACATGTCATTAAAACTTGGATTCCAAGGATTTGACAAGGCTTAATTTCAATTGGAAGGCCTTGGCAAGAATATCAGCCGGTATCGGAGGAGTAGATCCAAAAACCGCATTAGCAACAGTTATGGTGCCAGGGTTCTGGCTACTCAAAGCACCAAAGGCAAGTGCATTCGTAGTTGCATTAACATTCCTCTGATAATGCACCAGCCCGATGGGGAACACGAACGCATCGCCGGGCACCTTCGTGATCAGTCGATTTTCGGGGTTCGACGTGACGAACTCTACTTCGAGAGAGCCTTCGAGCAGGAAGAGGATCTCAGTGGAGCGGGGATGAGTGTGCGGCGGGTTGATGCCCCCTGGTCCGAAGTCAATGCGGGCCAGCGAGATCCCAAGCGTGTTGAGCCCCGGGAGTTAAAGTGGCAGTGGTTACGGGCCATGGTTCCGGGCGGTCCAAGGAAACTTGGCCATGGTTCCAGCTCCCATTCTGGAACAACCGGTTGGACGGTTCTATACGAACTGTGACTAGGCCTACCATCTAGTATCTTAATATCAACTAGGCCACCAAAGACGACAACTCTTTGTATATATGGTTTTAACATAACTACATTTGCAAATTTGAATTCGATAACTCGGATTAGGTACCTGAACTAGTTGCGTCAGCCACACAGAAGTCTTGAAGTGGGCTAGGATCTTATGCTAGGGTGAGGGAGGAGAAGAGCATGGAAGCTAGGAAAGCTAAGAAAACAACACGAGAAGCCATCCTCGTATGCTTAGCAAAAAAAATCTCGTATTTTTTTTAATTTTTTTTACTCTTTTTTTGCCTCTCTTTGTCCGAAGCTATTATTGTGAGATTGTGTTGTGAAGTATGTCTATGAGCAACTTCATTTATATAGAACAATTATGATGGAGAATTAATGAAGAGATTGGGAAGAAGTAGTAGTAGTAGTTTTATTATAATTAATTAATGTCGTCCAATTGAAGGAGGCGTGTACTCTACAATTAGCTGTTCATGGAGATGGTCTGATCTTGATACGGGAAACACAGAACATATATATATATTCAAATGTCCTATTCGACTCAATAAGCGAGTTGAGTAAGTATCAGAGTATTATAAAGTGGTTTCAATCATAAAATAATATTGATGCAAAGGTCGGACAGGTTCCTTAGCTAGTGTAACTTCTAATTTGAATAATTCCCTCCACATGAATATTCTTCCAAGAAAGTAACATATAGAGACTTTCAAGAATAATTATTAGGCCTGAGCTTGTCATTAACACCTAGTCATTAGTTACTTTTTTTTTTGCCATTCCAATGTTTATTTTTACATTCCCATACGCAACGCTCTCTCCATTCCAAGTTGGTTATTAAGCCACACATTGGATTTTTATCGAGAGAATGCAGTTGAAGAAATTAGAACAGGCCTCGAACAGTCATTCCGAAACTGATTAAGAATTATAGTTTTAAAAAGGGCAAATTACCCTCACATCCCTGAGGTTTGGTCACTCTCCCCCTAGGGTCCCTGACTTTTGGAAAAAGATTGTCCCGTCCCTAAATTTTGATGATAATAGACTCTCGGGTCCCCGGCTGACGTCATTGGCTCTTTTTTTCATTTTTGGTCATAGAAATGACAAAAATACCCTTAAACAAAAAATAAATTTTTTTACCTTCTTCAACATTTTACCCCCCTCCCGCTCCCCCTCACCCCCTCCCGCTCGAGATCTCCCCGCTCCCGCTCGAGATCTCCCCGCTCCCGCTCCCCCTCCCACTCCCGCTCCCGCCCCCCCTCTCCCCCTCCCGCTCCCGCTCCCGCTCCCCCCCTTCTCCCCCTCTCCCCCTCCCGCTCCCCCCCTCCTCCCCCTCTCCCCCTCCCGCTCCCTCCCTCTCCCCCTCCCCCTCCCTCCCGCTCCCCCCCCCTCCTCCCCCCCTCCCCCTCCCGCTCCCCCCGCTCCCGTTTGCGAAAAATTGAACACCCTACCACGGCCGCCCCGTACCCTCCATCCAGCACCCACCTTCCTCTAGCCACCATCCTCTCGTCCATCCTTGTCTCCGCCTTCAACTGGTCCACCCTCGACGGCGGAAAGACTCCAGCACCGACTGCTGCTTCTCAAAAGTACTCGAAGAGGCGCTTCAAGCCCTACCTCAAGATCGCCTGCAATCGTTTCATCATGGAGCTCAATCGGCGCAGGCCAATCGGGAGGGAGAGACAGATCGGGAAATTGCTTAGATTTCAATTTCAAATCTAATAAAAACTCAAAATCGACCCTGACGACAAATCCCCTCTCGGCTCTCTTTCCTCCAATCGATGCCGATGACGCGAGGAGAGAGAAGAAGAAGGGGGAGGAGGGAGATTCGACGGTCCTCCTCCTTTCTGCCTCCATCGCTTGCCAAACCGACCTCCGCTCCACCCCCTTCCCCTCATCGCCGGAAGTGAGTTCCTTTCTTGCCAACGGCCGTCGAGGAGGGGCTCGGCCTCCTGGGCTAGGACGGCATCGCGTCAAAGCGGTAGTCGAGGAAGAGGTTGTCCTGGGCGTCGAGACAGTGTCACGTCGAAACGGGAGCGGGAGCGGGAGGGGGAGGGGGGAGGAGGGGGGAGCGGGAGGGGGAGAGGGGGGGCGGGAGTGGGAGCGGGAGCGGGGAGATCTTGAGCGGGAGCGGGAGCGCGGGGGGGGGGGGGGGGGGGTAAAAGGTTGAAGAAGGTAAAAAAATTTATTTTTTGTTTAAGGGTATTTTGGTCATTTCTATGACCAAAAATGAAAAAAAGAGCCGATGACGTCAGTCGGGGACCCGAGAGTCTATTATCATCAAAACTTAGGGACGGGACAATCTTTTTCCAAAAGTCAGGGACCCTAGGGGGAGGGTGACCAAACCTCAGGGATGTGAGGGTAATTTGCTCATTTAAAAAACGGTCCAGATCGTCCTAAAAAGTGGGCCTTTTTCATGAATTTCCGGCCAAGTCGTCCAAAATCTGGTCGGGTCAGATAGTTCGTTCTGGTTTTTGACTTGATCCATTCAGTTTGACCAGATTTTATCCAAATCAACAAAAATAAAAATAAAATAGTCGTATTATATGTTCGATTTCTCCAAATCAACAAAAAAGTGGACTTAACATGTTATAAATTAGTTGGTTGATATATGAATTTAAAAACCTATATTTTGATTATTTTGGTCTATATAATATCGAATAATAGTAAAAAATATACAAAAAATTCTGATTGGACCGGACGACCCAGAGGACGGACCAAATTCGGGTCATACCAAAATCCGTATTTTAAAACTATGTTAGGAATCGAAGACAAATCCTTGTGAAAAGAAGTGTTTGCTATAACAAATATCATCATAATTATCAGATGATCACATTACATGTTTATCTTTGTCCATGGACCTCTTATGTTTTCCATTTTTCTTCTGGCAGGGTCGATCGCCATCTCCACGACACGCGTGCGCTGGGACGAAGGCCGGTAAGGAGCTACGTATGCATCTGTTAGGATACATTGGCTCATTGGTCTGTGGTTAATCCTGTAATATTGCAGTAGAACATATTAGGCTTGGAGGGTGTTACAAAACTAGTTTAATGGAAGAGTTCTTCTTATTTCAATATCATGATGTACATCAGTATCTATACAAGAGATTAGCTACCTAACCAAGTTAAGTCCTAATTAACTAAGAAGGAGAAGGTAACGGCTAGTTAACAATTATTGCTAACGGCTTTATTAGGACGAAATCTACTTAATTACAGCTGCTAATTACAATAGGCAGATCCTGCAGCAGAGTTCTGCAGCAGTAGCAGAACCTGCAGATGATGAAACCATCAATGGCAGCTCCAAACCTTCCAACAGAGGGTCTTCAATCTTCAACCAAATGCACATCTTGTCCCACTCACTCCATAAACCCCAAGCAATCACTAAGAACAGCTCCAAGCTTTGAGTATCCAATATTCTGTTCAACTTCTGCATCCATTCGGACAAGCTTTTCACTTCCATCCTATCTACCGCGAGTCCAAGTGAAGAAAGCAGCCATACTCCTTTTGCCTACTGGCAGTGATTCAGACATGGTGTTTGACTTGGAGAGAGGCCTTCACACTCATCATCTTTTTCCATAGTAGGTCTGAGGAGGAGAGATCATCCTTCTGCTCAACAATTGTCCGGGGGGGAGTTACTCCATTTTTCGATAGCCTTCCCCGTGAAGGTTTGTACAAACTCAGAGTTCATGAGTAAACAATGACAATCTTATTCCTCAATGAACTTGCAGCATATGTACATGAGATGATCAAGGAAGATCATTAAATAATCTAGGAACTATCAGCAACTATACAGCTATATTCTAACGGCTCGGAATAACGGCTACGAAGCCATGATTACAATCTAAATAACAGCTAATTACAACTCTAATTTACAGCTGTCAAACATAACAGCAATCCTAGCACAACTAATCATATATACATGAGCGATGTCATGCTGAGAAGCAGATTATTAGGCTCGTGATCATGCAACAAATACCGACTACAGGGAATTTTTTTACGGTACCGACTATAAGGATCTGACAAAACTGAAATTTGCATCACATGTGGGGCAAACATATACTCCACACTCTGTCACAAAAGCATCAGGGTCTTGATTTCTATCAGTGCTTGCTGATGGTGAGATACCAGGACTGGTAACCACACGAATGTCGACACGAACCCAGTCATCTAATCTTATTAACATTTCCTGAATCTTGAGATAGTCTTTATATGGCAAGAATCGAGGAAGCAGGTATATGTGCGTCGTAGGATCGCAGAGAAAATATATCTTATGAAATATTTTCAAGGGACCGATGCTCAACCTTAAACTGAGGTCCTGGTTAACACGAATGGAACCTTTGAGAGCAAAACTGAAATGAACATCTGGAAGCGTTTTCTGTATCCAGAAAGAAATGAAGTTTCTGTTGCTTCGGTAATGGAAGCATGTCGGAATCCGCGCTCCAGAAATACAGTATTCTGAAATTTCTGCACAGAGAGAAGAAAAATATATATTTGTGAAACTAGTGGAATAAGAGCATTTTGGAATACCTCAATCGATCAGTATACAAATTTCTGACGCTTCAGTCCACTCAGCCATCTCTCCGCTCCAAATTGAAGGAGGACTTGCTATCATGGATTCTATTTTACCACAAGTCCAACTAAGATGTCTCATATCTCTCGAAAAGGTGATTTGGTTGTTGATGGAATTTGTATGGTACTTATGAGATCGATAAGATTGACATTCCAAAATAATATAACACAGAGAAAATTGGATGTTTCGGAAAGCACCTCTAATGGCTCATGTAGCTGCACAATTTGAGTAGCATTCTTCAATTGCAACTCCAGAAGCTCATTGTGTACAATTACAAATTGATCCTTGTATTTCTTCGTGAATTTTTTGGTATAATTACAAATTGATCCCTGGAATTTTTGGATTAGATGATGTCAGCAGTTTTTATATTTTTATTCTAAGAGTATTTTGGTCATTTCATTGACAAAAATGAAAAAAAGAGAGCTGATAACTGCGCTAGGGATCCGAAAGTATAATAAAAGCAAACTAGAGAGATGTCGGTGTGTTTTTTGCAAATAGGGAAGATTTTTGAGTATATTTAAGCAAATTCTAGAGTTTACAGAGTAATTTTCCCTTTTTATAATATGGCTCCATTCGGTAGTTTGACCAATTGCCTCCCTTCTTCCTTTTTAAATGGAATTACCTCTCTTCTACTTCGTCTTTATTAACCAGTTAATTTTTTATGTTCAATGTGCAATCACAATCTAGTCGAATTGAAGATGTCGCATACTTCTTGAAAGAATTTTTTTCATAATTTAAAATTTTATGTGAGTTAAATTTGAATTAGTCTATTTAATATTTACTCGAATACTAAGTGATTTAGAAAAAAAAAACTATAGTAAGGGAAACTACGGACAAAGTACATGCTCGTAATATTTGATTTCTCACATAACATGACAACAACAAGGATCAAAACCAAATGAGTACATCAGAATCAATCAATCTTTACATTTTAGAACTTGGTCTGCAAGTTGTAAATAACACTCTGGTCAACTTGGAAAGCCTTGGCAAGGATATCGACCGGGATCTTAGGCTGAGACCCGAGGATGGCATTAGCCATCGTAATGACCCCCGGATTTTGGCCGCTAAGAGCCACAAACGCAACTGCATTCACATTACCCACGTTCCTCTGGTAGTGAACAAGTCCCACCGGGAAGACAAACACGTCGCCCTTCTGGAGGACCTTCCCGATGAGGCGGTTTTCCGGATTTGACGTCACGAAGGCGACCTCGATGGTGCCTTCGGTGACGGTCAGGATCTCGGTGGCCCGTGGATGCGTGTGCGGAGGGTTGATCCCCCATGGTGCAAAGTCAAGCCTGGCTATTGAGATCCCAAGTGTGTTGAGCCCTGGGATTTGGGCCGCGGTCACTAGGGTGGGCCTGGACCCTACGGAGTTGGAAGTGTTGGCTGGTATGTGCAGCCCACCAAAGTAGAAGTCACTGGCTTGAACCATCTTTGGGTCCTTGCAAGCCTTTCCATTTACTAGCACTGCAAGTACAAAACAACTAAGCACTTAATTTGCTGACTGGTCCTAACTTTTTTGTTGATACCGGTTTCGCTACTGACTAACAGACAGTTTTTGAATGGTTGACCAATATGTATTTAATGAGAATTTGAGACTTTTTTATTAAGCTACTCCTTAATTAAAGGTTTTGGATTGAGTGGGGACAACATAAAAGTTGTCCATACGGAGGGGATTTCATTTGGACCATCAGATTTTATTAAAAATCGTGTCTACAGATCTGACAGTCATCAAAAACCGTGTCTATAAATCAAAAACCTTGATCCATTTCAGTGGGGACAACCCTTATCCCCACTCAATCCAACCCCCTCCTTAAGTGTTTGTTGGTAGCTGCTTGGTTATAACTAGAGCACACCAATAATATTTAATGGTCAGCATTATGTTTATAAGTGTAATTTTTTTCTTTGTCAAGGCTATTTGGAGTCCAGACACGTACTAATTAACTAATTCAGGTTCAAGTAGGGTCGGGAGAACCAAACAAAATAAGTTGAACATTTCCATTGCTCCACAAAATAAAACGTGGAAGAGAGTGTAAAAATGATTAAGTACCTTGGCTATTGACGTCAGCTACGCAAAAATCCTGAAGAGGGTCAGTTGCCAAAGCAAGGGTGAAATTGAAAGCAACGAGAGCTAGCTTGAGGAATTTGGCAGCCATTGATCACTTAATTAGTAGCCCTTAACTATGCTCAACAAAAAAATTGCAATGTGTATTAGAGAACTAATGATGCCTACTTAGCTTTGTTATGAGAAGCATGCATGAGCTTTCTTTCTCTTTTATATATGCAACGGTTGGCTGTGTATCTTGCGCGGCTAAAAAAATTGGAAATTGAAATAGAAAGAGAATCGCCGGACTCGTCGTTGAATGATTCAATCTATTCATAAATAATAATGCGTGTTATCGACTAGATTGTCCTTTACTTTCGTTTTGGTCGGGCGATTTGTGGCGCACTTGGCACTTTGTACGTGCGCATCGTCTGGAGAAGCCTTAAGTATTTTGTCCGGGTCTGGAGAGAGCTGCGCAGCTACCGAAGTGACGAGGAGCTGCGAGCACCTTCCAGGATGGCCACCGAAGAGGCACGAAGGGCTGGAATGTCCAGGAGACTTCCAGAAGGCCGAAGGGTTGCGAGATCCCTCGCGAAAGGGCGCCATCACAGTCTGGGCGCGCCTGGAAGGATCCAGAAGCCACCGAAGGGTCACGAGCGTAGCCAGCCTACCTGCTGGCCGAACGGACGCGTCCCTTCGGGTTGGCTGCTTCCCTGCCTCCTCCAGCCTATAAATAGGCATGCCCCCTTGCCATTTATCTCATCCCAGCAGCAAGTACATCCATAGGCATTGTTGTCTTCTCCTCTCCCCCGTTCTTTACTTACAAGTCCGTCCGAAAGTTCTGGGTATATAAGGGTTCGTCCGAAAGTTTCGAGATACGTGTGCAACGTTCTTGGAAATGCCCTAACAGTCGTTGTATCTTGGGGACGATTGTCGTAGTCCGTACCGTGCTAAAATATACGGGACAATCTTGTCTTACGGAGAAAGTGTCCAACACTTGCCTCGACTGCCGTAGATCCTAATCAAGTACACCAACCCTCCGGTAACAACAGTATTATATTAATCTCGATACAATTTTACGTACCATTTCATTAGTAGCATCAAGTTAATGTATAGAAAATTGTAACGAAGGTTAGCGAATTTTATCTTGAATTTTGCAACCATCTGGGTTGGGGTAGATTAGTGCATTTTTGTTACATAAACAACGGCTAAACGACGTTATAACAAATGGAGTGCTGCCTCATTTTTTTGAGAAGCTTCGAAATTTTTTTAACGAGTCTAACTCTAGGGAAGAAAGAACCAACGCCATGAGAAAGAAGAATGACAATTGGACCTGATGGTATACCTGATCCTAATCTGAAAGGTCCAAGACTGGTTGACTTTGACCTGGTCTAGATCTGGATCCTGCCGGATCCTGATATTTTAAAAAGATAAAGGCATGAATATGGATCTATAAGATCTGTCCTGATCCTACTCTAATTTTTTTAAATAATATATATGTATGTTAATTACTAAATAAAATATCAAATTTTTAATCTCAACCTACTCGACTTCAAAAAATTTTGAATTTGTTTGTTTGATTTTTTGTATATTAAGTTATTTTAATGAATGAATCAATTGTATTCATATTTTTTTAATGTCCCTTGTTGTTTGAGAACAATCAAATGATAGTTAAATTTTTTTTTGAAAATAATTTTAAAATAACACAGATACGCAGATCGCTCTGATCCTGCCCTGAATCTTATTTTTAAAGAGGATCTGGGTCCTATGGATGCTACCCAGATCCTGCTCATTATCATCCCTGACGAGAAGACACGAAAATAAAATTATAATTTCCTTAATAATCAAGACTTGTCGGATTAATTAGCAAGTGGCTTTGTCCTAGTTTGCCGGCTTTATTTTTGCCTCTTGCATGGTCAACGACCTGATGTTTTCTCCTTTTTTTTAAGATTTTTAGACAATCAACTAATAAAAATGCACGTAGAAATAACTTGAGGCTTCTAATAGAGGTAGATGAGGATTCTTTTTCCTCGGCAATCATATATTCCATTACTTAATCTCCTCGTATCGTGGAGGGATTTTCACTGGCAGGCTATAATTAAATTAAAGGGTGTCTATCTGTTATTTTCTTTTTGGTAACGATGGTTTGGTGGTGGTGGTGGTGGTGGTGCTAAAAATATAACCTGCTAGCTTAATGATCAGGCCTCCCGGAAAGATTTGAGGAACATCCTTTTTTATATCATCAAATATCAAGATAACCATGATTAATTTAGGTTGTTCGAGCCAATAATTTAATTTTTTTTATTAAGTTAAAATAACTCTTTCATTCATTAATCTAAAATCGGTGGGACATCTATTTATTTAGTAACCAAGCAATAGTCCTTTTTTTCGTTTCGTTTTCCTTCAGATATTTCCAGGCAACTTGTTCCGACAATAACATTTCAACTTCTGTACCAAGCAAAAATCCAAATCAAGAGCGCTATTTCCCCCATGGTTTTACTCTCACGGATCATAAAAACACTGCGTCATTTTCAAATTACGTATCATCTAATTACATAAACAACGGCTAAACGACGTTATTAAAAATGGAGTGCTGCCTCATTTTGTTGATACGTTTGGAAACTTTTTTTAAATACGTCCAACTATGGGGAAGAAAGAACGAAACGCATGAGAAGACAGGAAAATGAAATTATATTTCCTTAATAATCAAGAACTTGTCGGATTAATTAGCAAGTGGCTTTATCCCAGTTTGCCGGCTGTATTTTGCCACATGAATGGGTCAAGGACGCGATGTTTTCTCTCTTTTTTTCCTTAAATTTTTTAATACAATAGACTAATTCAAATTCGATTAAGTAGAATAATAATGCATGAAGCTTCTAATAGAGGTAGATACGTAATTTTTTTTCTTGGCAATCATATATTCCATTACTTAATCTCCTCGTATTCTGGAGGGACTTTCACCGGTAGACTATAATTAAAGGGTGCGTTTCTGTTATTTTCTTTCTGGTAACGATGGTTTGGTGGTGGTACGACAAAGAATATAATCTGCTTGCTTAATGATCAGGCCTCCCGGAAAAAGATTGAGGAACATCCTTTTTTATCATCAAATATCTAGATATACATGATTAATCTAGATTGTTCAAATTGAAAGTAACTTTTGAATAATTCAAATTCGTGATATTTTAGTTAAATTAAACACTTTTTTTACATCATTTATCTAATTTGTAATCGGTGGGACATCCATTTATGTAGTGACCAAGCAATAGTCCTTTTTTTGTTTCCATCTCATTCTCATTTTCCTTCAGATACTTCCAGGCACTTGTTCTGACAACAACATTTCAACCTCTGTACCAAACAAAAATCCAAATTAAAAGCGATATTTCCCTCATTTCTTTACTCTCGCAGATCATAAAAACAATGCGTCATCTTCAAATTACATATCATCTAATGCAAATCTTAACATGGTTTATTAAAGGTAAAAAAAAATCTTGCCCAATCCAAGATTGTTCTAACTTAATCAAAAACTCGAATGACGGTTTCAGACATATGACGAGATAAGCATTCATTTAGTAGAGCTTGAACTCAAATTGATCATCTGCTAAAAATATTGACATCCCACCATTCAAACTTAAAGCAGAACTCACAAAACTCATCCGTTATACAAATGATCCACAACCCATAGACATGAATAGTTCGTCTATATCTAAATGTGATCCCTCAACAACAAGATAACAATCACCCAACAAAACAGAGGAAACAACATACACACATAGTAGATAATTGGAAGGCAATAGACTTGCTTCAAGCTTAAGCAGCAACCTCCTCTTCCTCCTCCTCGTACTCCTCTTCGTCCGCAGTTGCATCCTGGTACTGCTGGTACTCTGCGACAAGGTCGTTCATGTTGCTCTCGGCCTCAGTGAACTCCATTTCGTCCATGCCCTCACCAGTGTACCAGTGCAAGAAAGCCTTGCGCCTAAACATGGCAGTGAATTGCTCGCTCACACGCCTGAACATCTCCTGGATCGAAGTAGAATTGCCAATGAAGGTGGATGACATCTTGAGCCCCTTTGGTGGAATGTCACAGACGCTGGACTTCACGTTGTTGGGGATCCACTCAACAAAGTACGATGAGTTCTTGTTTTGGACATTGATCATTTGTTCATCGACCTCTTTGGTGCTCATCTTGCCACGGAACATGGCTGAAGCAGTGAGGTAACGGCCGTGGCGTGGGTCAGCAGCGCACATCATGTTCTTCGAATCCCACATCTGCTGGGTCAGCTCAGGGACCGTCAAAGCACGGTACTGCTGTGATCCTCTTGATGTCAAAGGTGCGAATCCAACCATGAAGAAGTGAAGACGTGGGAACGGGATGAGGTTAACAGCAAGCTTCCTAAGGTCCGAGTTCAGCTGTCCAGGGAACCTGAGGCAGCATGTAACACCACTCATGGTGGCAGAGATGAGGTGGTTGAGATCACCAACTGCAACAGGAAAAGCAATACATCTGAGCATGTTCCACAGCATACAGATCAACGCTAATTAGCGATGTTGCTAATCAAGAAAGAAGCACATAGTTGGTCACGCTAAACAGGATGTATACATCTAGTAGATTAAATGGCGAATGCATATTTTGAAAGCCACGAACAAGCTTATACAATACAATTCTACATCTAAAAATAGTGCCATGGGGTGCACAAATAACACACATTTGTCTAATCATATCGCATCCAACAACATCGACATGCAAAATCATATCGCATCCAGCAAGAACATATACACTATAACCATCACCACCTCCCATCATCATCATCAAACCAAAACCAATGCGAGATCATACAAAATCTGAATCACTCAATCATTAATAAAACACATTGTAACAACTTACAGGTGGGGGTAGCGAGCTTGAGGGTGCGGAAGCAGATGTCATAGAGAGCCTCATTGTCAAGAACCATGCACTCATCGGCATTCTCGACGAGCTGGTGGACGGAAAGCGTCGCATTGTAAGGCTCCACGACGGTGTCTGAGACCTTAGGGGAAGGGAAGACGGAGAACGTGAGCATCATCCTGTCCGGGTACTCCTCCCTGATCTTGGAGATCAGAAGAGTCCCCATCCCAGACCCCGTCCCCCCGCCAAGAGAGTGGCACACCTGGAACCCTAATCATCCAAAAAAAAAACACAAAAACCACAGATCAGCACTGGATCCGACCCAGATAGAAAACACACAATTAAATTAAGAAAAGATAGGATCTTTGGGAGGTGAGGCAGAATTGGATCGGACCCTAATCGAAATTTTTAAATAAAAAAGATGGGATCTTTGAGGAGAGTCGGTCGGGCAAATATCCGAATACCTTGTAGGCAGTCGCAGTTCTCGGCCTCCTTGCGAACCACATCAAGAACAGAGTCAATAAGCTCGGCGCCCTCCGTGTAATGCCCCTTGGCCCAGTTGTTCCCGGCCCCGGACTGCCCGAACACGAAGTTGTCCGGGCGGAAGATCTGCCCGAACGGCCCGGACCTCAGCGAGTCCATGGTCCCAGGCTCGAGGTCCATGAGCACCGCCCTCGGGACGTACCTCCCGCCGGAAGCCTCGTTGTAGTAGACATTGATCCGCTCGAGCTGGTTGGCGTCTCCTTCGCCGTCGTACTTGCCGGTGCCGTCGATCCCGTGCTCGTCGCAGATCACCTCCCAGAACTTGGCCCCGATCTGGTTCCCGCATTGGCCCCCCTGGATGTGGAGAATTTCTCTCATCTTGGCTTTGAAATTCCCCAACTGGGTCTCTCTCCTAAACTTTGTTGGGTGATTGGTTGGATCTGGGATTGGAGAGGGAAATGGGTCTAATAATGGAGGGAGAGAGAGGGTGGTGGGATTGGCGCTTTTAGGGTTGGAGGGAGACAGAAACTAAAAATAACTCTCTCTCTCTCTCTCTCTCTCTCTGAGTGAGTCTGTGCTGGATTTGGGATTTTTCTTTTAATTTTTTATTTTTGGAGTTTTGTTTTAATGTTTTCTAGATATTTTTAAGGGATTTTTTAGAAAAGTTAATTTTGATACTCTGTAATTTGGAATATTGTGGTTTAAAATGCAATATGTGTGGTTAGATTTTTTAAATGGAGGGGCAAGTTCATATATATATAAATGAACAAATAATTATATCTTAGATAAATGTCTATCTAGTTCATTATTATTTGGTACGGGATCCCTCTTTTTTCGATGTTTCAATCACTGACCTCAGTAAAAAAAATTTGCGGTAAAATTTTGTGGGAAAAATTTGCAAGGGGAAAGAGCACATCGACAAGGTCAAAATCTACCTTCGTGTTGATATCGCTATATATGATCTTGCGCCGTCCGTATCTGTATTACTAATCCACGAGTAAATTGAGAGAAACTAACTCCAAATTTGTGGTTTGTTTGACCTACATTTAGCGATTCAGACAACTTTTTGTATTTCAAATTAGTCGATGGTATGTAAAAATTGACTAAATGACGTAAAAGTAAGGTAAACTTTTTTCCTTTTGTTTTTAGATAGATAAGGGAGATGCGATGCCATCAAAAGAAGAGTTAAAGAAGGGACCTTGGATGAGTTTTGATTTGGTTTCACAAGTTTTGAGTATTTCAATTCACTCCATAAAGCAATGAATGTCGGTTTAGTTTGTGATAGAGTTACCATGGAATGTGTATATTAACTGCTACGAGGTTATTCTAATTTAAAAATAAGTTTTGTATTCTGTCCTGCCAATATAGTTATATTAAAATTTGATATAAATAATTTTTCGTAATTGTAATGCAACTCGGTTCTAACTCGAATAGTTGAATCATATTATTAATCCAAAGAGGTTTAATATAATATATAATTCATCTGTTATAGGACACTGTGATTTGTGCTAGGTGCAATTTTCACAATTGAAAAACTGCATGATTTATGATAGGTGTAATTTTCACAATTGAAAATCTTTTTTCTTCTTTTGTGGGCTGTGGAGTTGAACTTTTAGCTGTTCTAATTATTATTTCCTTCCTTTGGCTTCAAGAGAGGGCAACCAAGCAAACCGAACTGTTTTGGGCGTTGGGTGACCTGTAACCTTTTTTGCAATTTGTTAGATGGGTTCTTTTTGTCCTTAATTTGTTAAATTTGTTTCGGTTAAAATTATTTGATATTAATATTCACTAACTCGATTAATCTACGTTCGAGTAAATATATTTCTTTACTTTTTTAAATGTGTTCTGGACGGACATGAAACCAAAATCTCGTGTCTGGATTTAAGAAAATTATATTTCACCCTCCCCTATTTGGAGACGTCACCTTTTCTCCTCTAATTTTATACACTGTCAAGTGGCACAAAATATAAATATCTCTCAATTATTTTACGTTAGGTAACGAAAAGAGCAATATTAATATTATAGAGACCACGAGCCTCTCAGTCTTCCTCCACTGGCTTTCCAGTTGTCACCCATAAGGTAAGAAGAGATTTTGCTTACATGGGGTCCTGGATAATGCCACGTTATTCTACTTTTTTATACTCCAAGATCGGATCTCGTCAATGTAAATTGGTTAATTATGCCCATTGTATATTCCGTTTCGGGTTTATTTTGGTGACATATAGTTGTCGGTAGAACGTGACCTTATTCTCATTCAATAATGGCCGATACAGTAGACTACATGGTATTATAGTTGGTACTATTTTTCTGATATATTTTTTTCCAAGTAGTTTAACTATATCAAAATTTTGAAGAGTCCAACAGTTACGAGATCGTGAATTCTTCTTCCGACACATAATAGTGTTAATAAAATTTAGCCGTTTAAGAAAATTACTATTAGTTACGTGCAATTTTTTTAATCAGATGAAGGGTTTTAGGTTTTATAGCTGTTGGCGAAGATATAGCAAGAAAACATGAGGCACAATGAAAGGATTAATTGATAGGGACCAACCTTATGCACCACTAATTAACATCAATCATTCCATCGGTAATTGGTTGTCAATGATGTCTCAATGGGATGTGAAAGTCTAGCGAACTTCTCAGATGGTAACAGACTAGCAAATATCTCATTTGTTAAAAAAAATTGAAATCACTTGGTATCCGGAGACTTATTGTGCGAACTAATATATAGTTGAACTCGTTAAGATCTAAAAAAAATTAGTTTCGAGTCGGAACGAAACCGGTAAGGTTATAAGAGATGATCAAATGATTGGAGCTCAACGTGGGCCTGGACCTGAGATTGTCTTCTACAAATATACAGGAATATTTTAACTTTAGGATCCAAAGGTTCTTGTTCCTTGGCAGACGGCCCATAAGATGTCGTTCCTTTTTTCTCATACTGGGCCCAACCCAAGAATCACCTCGAATGCCCGTTGGAGTTTCGATTCGTAATGCACTAATTGCAGCTTACCCGAGTTTCCATCTTTTAAATAATAGAAAAATATGTTTTTTATTCAGATAATTAGTATATTGATTAATTCATATTAAAACGAAAAGACATACTTGTCCCAGATACGAACTCATGTAAGTGGCCGTGGGGCAATTGCTTCCTAGTTTTTTTTCCAATTTTTGTTATAAGTATAGTATATTAATAATAATATTTAGAATCAATTTAGTGTGGAATATTCTCTTGCGAGGTTACGATTACCAGTTTCTTTAAAACTCTACTGCAAAAAAAACTTTTGCAAAGTTACCATCTTCGACCTCGTCAAACCCCTACCGCCATAAAATATTTTAAAATTTGTTTACTTAATAGTTGAATTGGTCGAGACCCTTTTAGGATACAGAAGAAATAGGATCAAATCCTATAATATTATTCTTTCTATGTGAAACCTATTTAAGATATGTTAAGAAAGATTCAAGTAATTTTTTAAAAAAATAAATAAATAATGACAAATATGTACCTTTTTTTCCGGCAATATCTTGAGAAAACTCTAAGATTAAGCGATAGCTATTTTAGGATGAATGACCTCTATAATTTACTCTGAAAAAAAACTCATATTATATTGCGGAGATAATCGATCGGTTCACGGCGTATTATACTATAAAAATATATATAAATAGTAATGCTAGTACACATTCTCCAGGTGCTTAAACTGTCCTCCTTTGTTTAAACTGCAACTCGATCGGGGTCAAAGCCTCATGAGTGAAACGTGCTCCTTCCAACACACCGATGTCTTGGTCCCCGTTCTGTCGAAGGTTCCTTCCGACTCACTTCTCACATAATTCATTCCAATTATTTTGGGTGGGGCCGCGGACTGGGTCCCACATCGGAACACATTTTCGCGGCGGCACTTCGAAATGGCAAAACGCCATTCGCCATCGAATGTAGAGTGGGCAACCCAAATTGTTTATGTAGGTGCTCAGTGATGAAGAGAATCTTCCCACCTCGATTTCTTATTTGACATAATTAATTGAGTTGTTCAAATTAGAGTCAACTAAGATCAAAAGAACGTCAAAAGTCAAGGAGAGGAGGCGGATATAAATCAAAAAGAGAGATGGCCGTGACAATGTGGGATCTAGTAAAAAAGTTTGAAGTGATATGGGAAAACGATGTGGCATACATAATTACAATTTGGCTCGAGACGAGTATTTGCAGCAAACTAGTCCTCAAAGTTAACTTCAGTTTCGCATTAAATATGTATTTGGAGGCAATTCTGGGAAGCAGTCACTATTATCGTATTAGTGACTAGGCGTTGGTATGGACCCAAATGTTATTTTTTGTAATTATTTTGGAGATATAAAAATTTTACTTGTAAAAAAACAAAAAAATGTCTCTCTACCAACTTCATATATCTCTACCAACTTCATATATCTTCTACCATATCTTAACCATCAACCACCACTTATAACAAATGACAAAAAAATTATTCTAGTTTAATTGAGATATCGAGTATGAACAATTGCGAACATAGTAGTGTTAAATATTTGTTATGAGAATTTTTTTACTTATACTATTCGATCTGAATTTAGATTAATCGATCTGATAGATGGAGTGAAATGTAGTAAATACTAAGTTTAATTGGGAGCATGAAATGTAGTAAATGCTAGATTTAAATTCTATACCAGCTTCGTGGGATTAATTTTTGAATTAACTTTGTTGCAGATGAAATCACGATCCGCGTGATAGCAATTACTACAATAGTAGGCGTGGCCGGTGGTGTACTTTCCTTCCATAGGTTATGATCTGCTACGTGGCCCCATTTAATTTCGCTGCCTCGTTACTTTTTGTTAGTTGGACTTTTGATATAATTCAAAATCCAACATAGAAAAGCTCTTGAAAAATCATTTCGTGTATATATACATATATATATAATATCGGTTGAATAAAAAAAGAATTCAAAATGTGGCTCATACTTGAGTAGTAAGGCGGTAGAAAAATAGGTAGATTATATCAACAAGCATAACTAATAAGAAATTATTTTGTTCTAACTAAAAAGACTGAAATTCAAGTTTTCCATGATTGTTTTTAAAAATACAACATTGTTAAATAGTTCTCACAAATTTTTGTTACAATTGGAAACTTTTTTGGTTATATCTGATGAAGACAAACGTAATAAGCTTGTCTCTGACTATCCTTTGACCATCTTCGGGCTCGAGCTAGCATGGGAGAGGATGTTCTGGAAGGTTCAGGTGAAGGTGGACTCGTCTCTGACCATCTTTTGCTTGGGTCGAGATGTGGACCATGCCCACTTGCTCGCGTTCCTGATCTTTAGAGCGAGGGAGCTTCTTGCTAGGAACTGGGAGATAGACATACAACACACCTGGCGAGAGGGCAACCGAGTAGCGGACGCACTCTTCAAGCATGTTTTAGAGATTTTGTATGATTATGTAGTTTCTGATGTTCTCATAGCTCTTGTTTTGAAGAGTACTTAGATGACTTACGAGAAATTAGCCTCCCTCGATGTACTCGTGCGGCCAAGGATGATATGCGAGGATCAGATTTAGCAGTATCAACGTAAAGGTGGGTCACTCTGATCTTACCGATGTATTCTTTCCCTCTCGCGAGTTTTTTCACTGAGTTTTTATAGTGACTTGACCCCACTTTTTGTATTTATATAGTAGATTAACCCCACATTTTCCCAAAAACAAATTTTGCATCAAGTAAAGGAAAAAATTGAATAGGAAAGAACAATAATGATAGATAAATGGTGGCCAAAATTACTATTTCAATTTTTTTTACAAAACTAAATACAACTCCCACTATCTAAATGTTTTGTTGAGCAATCGTTCTTAAATTCTTATGGACTAAAATAGTTTATATAACTAAAGTCTAAAACTCTTACTCATATCAATATATATCATGTAAAATTGAGTCTGTTCACCCAAAAAAAAAAAGAAGTGAAACTGAGTCTGTTCACCCCAAAAAAAAAAGTAAAATTGAGTACCCCTTTTTTTGAGAATTAATTGAGTCCCCCCTCCGTAAATAGAAAATTGTCGTCAGTTTTTTACTTCATTTAGTTATTCTTAACTGGCAGCCGTTTACCATAACAAAAAACCACGTACACGCCTTTGACCTTTCCTAAACAAAAACAGCAAATTTCTCAGAAACAACCAAACAAAACTCACATTTAATTATTTATTCACACATAAAACCAAACAAAATAAATTATATATATAAACAGAATCTTCTCCTCCCCTCTCCACCAACCCCACCACCACCTTGTAACTTTCCTCACGTTTTCCACTCTTCCCCTTTCCTGCAACAAAATTCCCACAGTGCAGCATTACGTTATTAGCAACAAGCTCAAAATCGAGGGTCCGACGGTATTCGATTCTGAATTATGGCGTGGAAGAAGTTGGCGTGCAACAAGAAGAAAGAGTCGAGGCTATCACGTATAGTGTCGGATCTCCAGCAGCCGAAAATGGCCGACTCCTCGTTGGTCGTGGCCACCGGCTTCCCTACTTCCCTCGTCGACCTCTTCGTGAAGAACCGAGCCCGCTTGAGGAAACCGAGAAACAAAAAAGCCAGCAAAACCCGACCAGACCAGGACCAGGACCAGGAGTACGACCTCGTGATCTCCGACCCAGTTGTCGTTTCTTGCTCGAGAGACGTGGGACGAGTCGAAAATGGCGAGGAGGAGGTAAAGGTGGCGTCTTTAGGACAAGAAGAGGTAAAGGTCGAGTCTTTGTCCGAGGATGGTAATGGAAGGAAAGTTGGGTTGGGAGGTTTGTTTGGGTTGGTTCTGGTTTTGGGTTTGGGTTTGAGTGTTAAGAAGATGGTTGTTGGTGTTACATTGTCTGCTTTTGCTCTTATATTGCTTGATTGGTGTTGGGGGAGGTTAAGGTTGTTGCTTGAGCCTTGTCTTTGTTTGGTTAGGAGGGTTTTGGGTTTGGTTTGGTGGGTTGGGAGGGAGAAAGAGAGAGAAGAAGAAGAAGGAGATGATGATGGTGATGGCTTGGTGTCTGATGGGGAGATACAAGTTGTGGAGTATGATAAGGAGGAGGAGAGAGAGTTGGTGGGAGGGGAATTGGAATTGGAATTGGAATTGGAATTTGACTTGGTGGGGTGGGAAGAGAGTGTTGTGAAGGAGTGTGAGAAAGAGAAGAGCAAGGGTGGGAAGATCAGGAGGAAGATTGTGAAGAACCTGGTGCCGAAGAAGCTTCGCAGCCGTGCGAAGAAGAGGAAGATGAAGAGGAAGGAGAAGGAATTGGAGTTTCAGAATGAGGCATTTGATTGTCCCGGGGGTAGCAGAGGGAAGGTGGAAGTTTCTCAGAATTATGAGGGTGATGCAGAAGATGAGGAAGAATCCAGTAGAAACGGAAGCATTTCTGAGGATGGCTATGGCATTGGTAGCTGTAGTTTCACCCAGGAGTTGCAGCCTGATAAGGGAATAATGGCACCAGTTGATGAGGAGGTAAGGGTACCAACAGACGAGGGCAAGCGGAACTATGGTTATGGCATTGTTTTACTTGTTCTCGCGGGGCTCGTAGGAGGTCGAATTGCGGCGTTTCTGCTTACTGTTGGCTTGTGTCTTGTGTTGAAATTGCTTAAGAGATGGAGGAGACCATTGTTGATTGATCGTTGAGTTGGAGCTGGTGTGTTTTTCATTTCTCCTGGTATAGTAGTGTTCTTGTACAGAAAAAGGGGCAAGGTCTTAGCAAGTCGGGTAAATAATCGAAACCTTTTGTTTGCAGTCTAACTGGAGGAATTGTGTCTTACTGTACATTCACATACCACGATTCAAAGATCATATACAAGGAATACGTATTTTCTCAGTGCTCCGACGACCGCCTTTTTCGCACCTGCCTTCCGAATTGAGCCCGTTGTGCATTGCAGTTCAGTATTTTCCTTTTTGTTCTCTGCTGTTTCGCTATGAAGAGAAACATATGAAGGGATAGATGTTCTTTACCAACTAATGTATCTGATCCTGCTGAAGCTCGGGCACGACGAGTTCGTGGGTAGGCTTCACTTTGAACAGAGCTAGTTAGAGCTGCTCTTGTGAATAACTAGGAATACATAGTGTTCGCTAGAATTTGGACATCTTGGCATGTCAGTGATATTCAGGGTCTTTTTCCGCAGGGGGTCGACAGACCAAAAATTTTGAGAATGGGGTCTGCGGGGCATGTTTTACGTATCTTGGGTCCTACCAAAAAAAGCCCGAATACTGGCGTATTGGGATGCCAGAAAATGCCCAACTTTTTGGGTATTTTTTTGGCAAAAGCTGACAGCTCTCTACCAGAAAACCCCTAAAGTTTGGCATTTTCTGGCAAAAGTTGACAGCCAACGCCCTGTCACGAGAATCTTCACTTGCTCGGCTTCTCTGAAAAGGGGTAGTGTTTTGCATTTTCCGATATCCACGGCTATAAAACTGAGTGTAATCTCAACCCCATACCACATAATATTTAGTTTTATCCTATATTTTTTCATAACAAATACTCCATATTTACTGATTTAAGAGAGATTGAAAAAATGTCATCTTCGAATTCTTCATACCAGATCGATGATGTTGCAAGATACAACAATATTGAAGGTGGATGCGGTGTGCGTGCTTTGGTAAGAATTGTTAAGAGTGAAAAAAATAAAGGTCGTATGTACTATTGGTGTGCAAAAAATAGTTATGGGTGGCTTGGGTAGTGCGTTCCACATGAAGCTTTTTATCGATCTTCGAACACAGAGTCAAAGAAAAATATTTTCAACATTCCTATTGAGAAGCTCCTTGAAAAACTAAGGATTATCAAGGAGTTGGTGAAAAATCAAGCTATCATGAAAAATATTAGTTCAATAAATTTGTTGAAAAAAACTTGTAATTATCTTGATTATTTGTAATGTGTTCTTTATTTTAAGTTTATGTTAAAATAATAAAATTATGTTATAACAAATAGTGTAATTTCCTTGAATATCTATAAATTTATTTTATTTATTATTTAAACTCAATTTTTCAGAAAATATTTGAAACATGGGATAAATATTTAGGAAATTAGTCAAAAGTATTTTCTCATTCGAAAAAAATATTCGTACAAAAGAAAAAGTATATCCTCATTCGGCAGCCGAGCCGAAAGAAGAGTCGCAAGTGAAGATTCTCTGCGACAGAGCGTGACAGAGAGCTTCCAACTTTTGCATTTGGTAGAGAGCTGCCAACTTTTACCAGACAGATAAAACAAGTCCCGAGGACTCCATTCTCGGGATAGTCGGCTCCGCCAACTCCCTGCATAAAAAAGACTCAGATGTTCGTGAATATTAATTACCAAATTAACACCAACAAAACGAAGTCCTTTATCGCGACTCTGTCTTTGGTTGTGGCTGGTTGGCTTGGAAATTAATGCAGCCTCTGTTCTCCGAACTAGTTACTAAACCATGTCCATGGAACAGCTATTACAATTAATTGATGTGCCCAGTTCAGGGCTAGAAAGGGAATTCAGTTCTACCGTCACATCAGACACGTAGATCCTATGAAAATTCGGTGGTAGAGCTAAAACAATAATAAATACGATATAGTTCAGATATTATATTAGAATCTAAATATTTAATTTAAATTTTTTTAAAATTATATATAATTTATATATACTTATAAATAAGCTCATTATTATACTTGTAACTATTCTGATATTATATTAGAATATCAATATTCTAACTCATAATCTTAAAAAGATGGGTATACAATTTTTATGTACTTATAAACAAGAACAAGTTCATTCAACTAGCAACTAAAAATGTGACTGTATTCATCACGTACAATGAAGATTAGATAAAAATCCGAAAATAAAGAATTTTTTTTAGAAGGAAAAATGAAGACTTAAACAAAGAATATTACTGTTGCGTAGACACGTAGTTTGAGAGTAAGCATTACTTTTTTAAAAGTAAATATTTATACCAATTACACATGTCATAGATTGAACTCTATACCTCCGTCAAGTCATGAACGTCTTGTACCGTTAGGCTAAATACTCTTTGGTGAGTAAGCATTACTCAATCTCCTTACATTGCTCAATCTCTGAGTTCTTTTTTTTGAAAAAAATAAAAAAAATCAATTTTCTATTTTTTTATCTATCACAAATTTTTTTTGGAAGATTACTACTTGTATAGCCCGCGACGTTCAACTTTTAGAGTTAGTTATTTATAATCTATAATTTTCGAAACAAATTTCCATGACAAAGCACCCTGCAATTCCTAGTTTCCACTGCATGCCCAGAGAAAATATCTTCTATTCAATCAAAATCCAACTATGTAATAAACACATGGGAATAATTACTTTGGAGCTAAAAGACTTCAAAGGACAAGCAATAATATCGGACAAGATAGCAGCAAGAACCCACCGCAATAAATAGTGGAGGCCATGAGACATGTCACATGAGGGTCTGTAGCTCTCCATAATTTTTCGCACAATTGCTGCTTCCACATCCTCTTGTTGAAGCTAGATTCTGTTTGTCAATAGTAATTCATTACATTATCGAACATTACATTTTAGAAATGCGATTTGCATATCCACATTGGCTAATTATTCTCGGATAACACTGACTCCCTTGACAATTTCTCTATTTCGAAATGTTTGGAAGCCTTGGACTGTAACTCGACTGCTTGAAGCAATAATCGTTAATAATTGCTAGTCAATTATACGATAGTAGATTTGTTGCCAAGCTTTGTATACACTGCCCATCATACTAAGAGAAGTTGGTTATGTCCAAAACCTTTACCTTAACCGCCAAAATTTGCACGATCTTTGGCATTGTAAACGTGTCATGACACATGAGGGCTTGTAGCTCTCCATATTTTTTCGCACAATTGCTGCCTCCACATCCTCTTGTTGAAGCTAGATTTTGTTTGTCAATAGTAATTCATTACATTATCGAACATTACATTTTAGAAATGCGATTTACATATCCACATCGACTAATTGTTCTCGGATAACACTGACTCCCTTGACAATTTCTCTATTTCGAAATGTTTGGAAGCCTTGGACTGTAACTCGACTGCTTGAAGCAATAATCGTTAATAATTGCTGGTCAATTATACGATAGTGAATTTGTTGCCAAGCTTTGTACACACTGCCCATCATACTAAGAGAAGTTGGTTACGTCAAAAACCTTTACCTTAACCCAAAATTTGCACGATCTTTGGTATTGTAAATGTGTCATGACACATGAGGGCTTGTAGCTCTCCATATTTTTTCGCACAATTGCTGCCTCCACATCCTCTTGTTGAAGCTAGATTCTGTTTGTCAATAGTAATTCATTACATTATCGAACATTACATTTTAGAAATGCGATTTGCATATCAACATCGGCTAATTGTTCTCGGATAACACTGACTCCCTTGACAATTTCTCTATTTCGAAATGTTTGGAAGCTTTGGACTACAACTCGACTGCTTGAAGCAGTAATCGTTAATAATCGCAGGTCAATTGTACGATAGTGAATTTGTTACAAAGCTTTGTACACACTGCCCATCATACTAAGAGAAGCTGGTTATGTCCAAAACCTTTATCTTAACTGCCAAAATTTGCACGATCTTTGGCATTGCAAACATGTCATGACACATGAGTCGTGCAACTAAAAATGAGTTAGGAGATCAATCCGCTTTAATATCATATTGAAATCTCCATATATAACCAAAAACTTTAAGATAACGAGCATGTATAATTGCTATACTTATAAAAAAATACACCACAATCCAATTAGCGATTCGGTAATCATGACATTCTGCCGCATGATGGCTTGCACTAACAACTCCACATCGCCAATGCTAGCTAGCTTTAGTTGTGAATAAAGAAGAAGAAAGCAACAAAAAAGAAGAAGAAAAGGTTGGATAACACCATCCTTTACTACTTTCTGTAGCTAGCTAGAGCACTATATAGCTGGCTCAGCGGTCTATATATACATTAATTGTACGTCTTGTGAAATGGACGCCGGCGCCGGCTGCCTGCCAGAATCATCGACATCCGTAAAAGAAAAAATGGTACATGTGTAATTGCGTTTGTTTGCCGGCTATAGGGCCAAACAGAACTCATCAAACTGACGTCACTTTCCTATAAATAAAAATTGAACTCACTTGGGTTAATTGAAAAGAAAGTAAAAGCCTTGTAGCTTGGATGGATACATATGGCAAGCTCTTGTAAACTTGATCAATTATAATCGTCATATTCGATCGGTTAATCATAATTCGAGTTGTAATATGAGAACTTTAGAAAAACTGTATTCTCAAAACACAATCTCAAAAGTTTATGGTTAAAGTTTTTTGAAGGGTAAATTTTTATACCATAATATTTGCGAGGGTTTGAATCCTAAATCTCTTTAAAATTTACAACGCCTTTTACCGTTATGCTACATGCCCTTTGGCAAATTTCTGGTTAAAGTAAAGTGACCCTTGAACATCCGATATACGTACTCATCGTCATTTTTCCTAATTGATTATAAAATAATTGGGGGTTTATTAAAGGTAAATACCTGTATGAATTGCTTTCATTTATTGGAGTTAGGATAAGCGTGGTAGCCAATTACGCAATAATTTCCGATACTTCAGAAGACAGCCTTAATGTTCTATAAATATGTACTCGACTCCTTTTGGCTTCTTTAGATAAGCTGGCAAGAAGATGAAGGCTAAATATGAAAAGGTCCAAGAATTAATTTGTTTAACTTTATTAAGAGATCTTAAATTCAAATTTATGTTTAGTATCCAGATCCGGATAGTTTTAACTAAAAATGATAGCAGTTGTCAATGCTCGATCCGAATTGCTAGAATCGAGATCCAAAAAGGCAAGAAAATAAAGACCCAACCAATCCATTCGTTCTCGGATCCGGACGTGATCCGTACCAATTAAAAAATTATTAGCAATTAAAAAATTCAAAATAATCTACTTACTCTAATCATAACTTTTAAATACCAAACATATAAAAATTAAACAAATGACAAGTGCATAAATTTCAAGCATAAAATAATTAAGGGAAAAAAATTTATAGGTCTCTGAGGTTATATATATTGTACTATAAAGTCCACTTCATAGTTTTTTAGTTCATAAATTTTGAGAAATTGAACTCTCTATTTCTTATATCCATTTTTGTCAATAACTTGACAAAATTGCCCTTCTCTTCAATCTAAAAATACTATTTTACTATTTTCTATGAATAATCAAGGAAGAAAACTTTTCAAATACAATAAATAAAAAGAGCATTTGACTACGTTTCCCTTCCGAATCTTCCATCCGTTGGTGCAAGAAACAGAGAATTCCTGGAATCAATTAACTAACTTTGGCGGGGTGAGGGCAGCTATGTCGAAGTCCTGCAAAGGCCTGCCGATGGAGCTGGTCAAGTGTTTGAGCGAATCTGATTGTGTTAAGGTTCAGAAGCTGGTCAATCCGATTGAAAGCTCTGTTTCTCCAACATTGAATTGGCCGTAACAATTGATTTCAGTTTTGTTATGTGATGGTTACCAGTTCAAGCCATGTTGAAGAGAAGGGCATTTTTGGCATTCTACTATAATTATTGACAAAAAAATAGACATAAGGACCTATGAGTTCAATTACTTAAAATTCAAGGACTAAAAAAAATCAAAATCAATGGATGCGTTAATCAAAGTGTAAAACATATCTTTTAAATGAAGATTTGTCTTACGAACATTATATGCAACATCCGGTGCCAGTGGAGGAGCGAATAGAGAAAAAATTGGTCACAGCAGCTACACATTTTCTTCTGCTCCGAAGAGTGCCTACACACTGCAACGCTTCATTGGAAAATTTAAATATGCAAACTATAATCCTCTACAGCGAGCAGCCCAATACTAACATTTTCTCTAAAGGCACCACATTCAGCAAAAGATTGTTCAATGAGTGATGTATGATCAAACCAAGCAGCAAGTGGTACTTAAAAAGGGTCTTCTTATATAAATTACGGTTCGGTCTGGATCATTGCCGTTCTAAGATCCGGACCAGATCCGAGAACTATTTTTCTCCAAGAATCAGACCCGAAATCAACTTAATTTTTTTGGCCGGTTCAGAATCAAAATTTCGGTTCAAATTGGAGCAGTTTTACAGTTTTCGCTTTTTTACCCCTAGCTGCCAATTTTGAATTCATGGCCTAAATAAGAAGAGGCCGGATATCCCAGGGCCTTTATCTGGCTTCCATGTGCCTGGGCTGGACTTATCCTAGACTTTCTGTGATGGACTCACCTTTTTGAATTTCTGTTCGGTATTTTTTTTATAAGTAGAATTTGTATTATTCTATTATAATAATAGCTATACCAAGTGTGAGTGGAACTGAATTAAATAAATTATTTGGATTATTTTATCTGTAATTTAATAATACTAGTACACTTAGTATTAAATTTATTTTCAGAAAAAAGTCTGATGGATATAAAAAAATAGAACGGGTCATAATAAAAAAGGGAAAATATCATGCAAAACGAGATACAAGATTAATTAGGTAAGATCATAACAAAGTAGGACATTAAATGTGTTCTAAGACCAAAAATTGCAGCCAATAAAAATTGGTGTGCTGAAATTGGGCAATAAGGTTAGTGTGATTTTTTTGCACCAAATATAATTTATAACAAAAAATGTGTTTAATACTTTAATTATGTCCAATTCATCTAAACAAACACATCGAGTTTTCCATCTCCCGAATTGGATGGTTGCCCATTTTCCCAAGCCAAGTAGAATCACACTCTTCTTGTGACGGGAACCTTAAATTGGAGAGAAATAAACGTATTTTCAATTTGAAACCCTGCCCTTTTAAATTGTCAATTTGGAAAACTTTTATGGGTCCCTAACTAATAAGACTAGTTTTCGAAGTCCGAATTTCGAATACATGTTACGTATTTTTTTTTATTCTTTTCAAATTACAATTTAAAAAATTTATCCAATTTTTTTTACCGCTAGAATCAACTAGAAATAAGATCTCACATGTACATTTCAAATTTGGATAGCCGTTGTTTTTTGAGCAAGTGGAGAGATTTTGGGCATCATAAAACCAGTTGGCGCCGACAGGTAGTTTCTTCCAAATCATATGGCAATGGCATAACATATGATCATCCATGAAATTGTACAAGACAATCATGTTCCATCCTTACATTCTTGCATAAATAATTCTGAAGCGGTACACCATTTATTGAAAATTACTCATTGTTATACAAACTCGATTCAGATATGAATTAGTCAGTTTAATTAATATGCATACACCCTTAAATTATTCTAAACAGATTTTCTAAGTTTGATCTTAATTTTATGGATAACACTACTTAAATTATGCACCGGAATATTCAATCCATAGTGTTAGTTCATTTATACTTCAACAAGTCATAGTTTTTCATATTTGATTTCATTTTGGGTAATTAGGAGGGATTTATATTTGCATATATAGAGTGTATATTGTTGGTTTTAGCCAATGCACAATCTCTAATCGTTTAATTAGCTAATTTATCTGTAACCAAATTCAGTCACATATCCGTACTAAATATAATGCTCATCTACTTGATGATAATAAATTATACATTATCAATTATTTGTCTCCAAATGGCTACTACACTTAAACAGGCATGTTGTTTTACGAAAATAATTAGCTCACATTGTGTTCAACAGTTTTTAGATTTAATAGTTGAAAAATATGCAATAATATATATCACTATAATTGATACTTTTCTACTATTTTATATCCCGATTTTCCTACTTAATAACAAAAAACTTTCAAACCACCAATTTTCTTAAAAATTGGCACTACAATTAATCATTTCATCCTATTATTAAAGCCCTCCAAATTTGGCAATCAAAACTAAAATAGAAAACAAAAAACCAGGTCCAACGGAGCTGGAACCTTTGAAGGTGCCAGGCTGGCCACCAGTTAGAATCCAACGATCCAAGATTCCCAGAAACCAATTAAAACCACCAAAAAAAAAAAAAGAGAACCAAAATCTCCGGCTCACAAGTATAATTAATTGGGGTCATCATTCCTTTTCTCCCTGGCCATCGTCTCATTTTCCTCCCCCTTCCCCAAGCTCTAGAGTCCCTCAGGAAGAAGACCCAGAAAGGGAGGGGAAAAGGGCAAGTCCAGGGAGGAGGAAGAAGAAGAAGACTGCAATTCGCGTAAAGACTAGGAATTTGGTGGTGGGTTTTGTTAAGGAGGTCGAGAAGAGGTGGAAAAAAGGTTAAAGATTGAATCTTTCTCGTGGTTAGATCCGACCCACATTGTGTCGGTTGTTGCTTTTTGTTGGGTTCTGCCTCTTCTTTTGGTTTACTGGATCTGTGTTGTTTTGGGAATTGGGTTTGTGCTTGTATTGCATTTTGGGTGGATAAAGTTTGTTGCTTTAGGGTGGGTTGACTTGTTGTTTTGGTTTTAATTCGGGTTCGACATTGCGGGTTATTGGTGTCTTGTCTTCCCCAACTCTGCTTGAAAGCTTGAGCCTTTGTGCTTGGTTTCTGAGAAAAATGCGATGAAAGATGGTGAATTTACCCTTTTCTGTTGGTACCTTGGATCTGGGTGTGCTTTAGGCAATCTAGTTCTGGTTGGTGAGGCTAATGGGTTGACTTGTAGTTTTGGGTTCTACATTGTGGTTATAATCTTGTCGGAAAGCTTGCACCTTTCTTTGTGCTTGGTTTCTGAGGAAATGCGGTGAAAGATGGCAAATTTTCTTTAGATTTGTTTGTGTTATGTGTATAATGCATTTTGATTAGGCCCCATCTTGCAACTTGGTATTGAATCCTGCAATATTAGTTTCCGTCTTTTGGATAGGCGTCTCTTTTCGATTTAGTTTTTGCCTGGATTGATTGGAAAAGTATTGACTTTCTAGATCTTCTCTCCCATATGAAAATTTGAAGTTTAGTTGGGGGTAAAGTTTGTTTCAAATGTCATTCTATTTTTTAAAGATATTATAGTTCTTGTGGGTTTGATAAATAGTTATTCTTCCTGTCACATCAGAGGGACAATTGTTTGTATCATTCAACGCCGTTATAAAGGCCAGCTAATTTGAATTTTATTTTCAAACAGCTCATGACAGTGATTGGAAACTTAGCTCTTAAGTTTTTGTAGTATATCATCAGTAACTTATTCCTTAAATTTGGGGTCCTTTTCTTCATACATTTCATGCATTAGAAGAGTCCTAGTGGGTTTTGTCAGAGGACTTCTATAAGCCACTGGTAAACCCATATATCACGCACCTGATCAACAAAATTGAGAACTATTGCAGGAAGCAGTAAACAGATCCGGGTAAAATACGAGGACTGTTTGCAGAGTTGAAATATATGGATATTGCAGAGTTGAAATATATTTTTTTCGTTTTTTTCAGAGGAAGTTTCTTCGTGTAAAGCTCTTGTTAGTTGGATAAGGAACAGGTATCTGGTTAGTTTTTTTTGGCCGAAAAGGGGCTCTGGTTCTAGATAATATCGATAGTGAAGCTAATTCACCAATAATTTAGCTTCCTGATTGGCCCGTCTTGCTATTTTTTTGCTTGTCAATGTGGTTGCATATGAGCAGGATCTTTCTTCATCATTATTTTTCGAGCTCGAAACTGGTTGAAATTTGAAGGCCTTCCAAGCTATTAGTTTTGCCTTCTGTCTGGTGCATCGCTTACACCAAGGCAATAATGCTTTTGTTCCTCACTTTCACAGACAATATTTGCCAAGATGGTTGCGAACGGTTTCACAGTTGATCTTAGTAAGCCCCTTGTCTTCCAGGTAATATTGTAGTTCCTTCTCCATCGGTTTCAGGGAGAACGTTTTTATTCTGGCAGTGATGCTATTCCTCATATTTTCTTTCTTTCTCTAATTTTCCTTTCGCATCTTAGTGTTTCCCCAGAACCTATCTCTTGAATTTCTCCTTTGGGTGAATTAACATCTCACAACTTGTCGCAGGTCGGACATCTTGGAGAAGCTTATGACGAATGGGTTCACCAGCCTATAGTGTGCAAGGAGGGGCCTCGATTTTTTGCTAGCAACTTTTGGGAGGTGATTACCGTTTTGCCTAACACTTGTGAGTTTTGTGGCTGTGTGATGACTTGTCTCCCAATGGTAGAACTGGGGATAACCGAAACTCTGAATTTAGAGAACTTTGTAAAGTTGATAGACAAAGTTTGCAAATATTTCTAGTGTCATGTTCAAGAGTTTGACTCTCCTGCTGACACAGGCATTGACCCGAACAGTATGGTGGGCAATTCCAACAATTTGGCTTCCAGTTGTTTGCTTCTTCGTTTCGATGTCTGCACGAATGGGCCATACACTTTCCGAGGTCGCTTTGATGGTGGCTTCTGGCATCTTTGTTTGGACATTGGTTGAGTACACTCTACACCGCTTCCTTTTCCATATCAAAACCAAGAGTTACTGGTCAGACTTTACCTCTCTCCCTTTCCATTTACTGGGAACAAACCCCGACTTCTTTCTGAATTTTTGATTGTCATTTCAGGGGAAACACTGCACACTATCTTCTTCATGGCTGCCACCATAAGCACCCTATGGATGGTCTAAGACTTGTTTTTCCTCCAGCTGCGACCGCTATTCTGTTGTTTCCAGTATGTATTCGCAACGCTTTCCTTTCCTTCCAATGACATAGTTGATAATGTTCAATATATGTATAGAGATTGACTGGCTTTACACTTGCAAACTCTCATCATTTGTTCAAAAACCTGATTTTTTTTCAACAAGTTAGTTGTTCATCTGTTACCTAAAGATTTCTCGCATTTCATCGTGTGACTGGAGATGAAGTTGTTTAACCCGAGTCTTTTCTTTTCTTCTTACCAGTTTTGGAATTTGATTAAGCTGTTTTCCACGCCCACCACCACCCCGGCCCTATTCGGAGGTGGCTTGCTGGGCTATGTTATGTATGATTGCACACACTATTATCTGCACCATGGCCAGCCAAAAATTGATGCACCTAAGCACCTCAAGGTGAGTTTCTACTACTCTGCCCTTCCAAGATTTCAACTTTATGATTTCTAGGACTGACCAAGAAGAGGCCATGGCGTTCGACCAATCTACGCACTTGATTCAAGACCAACATCTTTGTGCCATTATGTTACTCGAGCTTCGGAGACTTAAGACCATATACTCACAGATGGTCACCCACATATTTTGCAGAAGTATCACATGAACCATCACTTCAGGGTCCAGGACAAGGGGTTCGGGATCACGTCGTCGTTCTGGGACATGGTGTTCGGAACTCTCCCTCCCACAAAAGTCAAGGCCTAGAGTAGTAGATAAATCCCATGTGAAGCTTAGTCTTGTAAGAGATTGCTCTAAGGGAGGGGATGGTGTGGTTAATTTATATAAATTCATTATTAAGTCGTCATCATTGTTCATTGTCACATTCATGGATGGTTATGGTGTCGTCAGCTTTATGGTTGTTCTTCAAGTAGCAGTTCTATGCATACATCGGGACTTGAGAATTGTGACTTTGAGTATTAAATGATATTTTGAAAGCTAAATATAATTAATAATGGAATAAAACAGATGACGATGAAGTTAGTAGCACCGTAGAATTAAAATGCACACCAACCAGAATGCCACCATCCTTTTTATTTTTTACAATCACGGTTAGTTTTTGGTCGAAATCAATCCATCACCTATTCGACTAATTAAACCAAGTTCGAGCCAAAGATCCTTTACAAAACTCTCGGTACTAAGTTTCAATGCAATTATATTCCCATACCAAGAATTCCAAACCTCCAATAAAGCTATAACAATCACTTGCTTCTTAATCTACATTCTGCATGCTTACTGTATGTTTACCAGATGCCACAGAACACAATCAGCAACTTTCCTAAGACCCAAAAAAAAAACAGCAACTTTCCCAACTTCTATGACCCACTTACATGAAGAAAGGGACTGGCAAATTATCTTTCTTGGTGGTTTCTACGATCTCCTTCAGGCTAGTCCACGATTTTCTTCTCTTCCTTTTCTGAGAAGCAGATGTAGGTTTTTCAGAATCTGGAAGAGCAGAATTGCTTTCTTTGTCTGAAGCCTTCTTGGCTCCACTCCTGTTTCTCTTTTTTCTCTTTGCATCCAACAAGCTCGTTCCGGTAGTTGCGGGAGTAGCCGGATTCTTTCCAGGTGACATATTTTCCGCTATTGAAGGCAATGCCAACTTGGTATCTGAGAACATCACAGGAAATGCCATCTCAGTCGGGTTAGTTGAGTCTGTTCTGCTTGCTCTGCCCTTTGCAGCTCCAGCAGGCTTAGCTTTCGCTGCTGATTTGTGCTTCGGCGGGAGAATTGCTTTCATGTAGTCTCTTGCTGTTCCTCGCTTCAAATTGGAATGCGAACAAAAATGGCACTTGTAAACCACATTGTTCTTCATATCGACGGGTTTCTTCGGCCTATGCCTTCCCTTGCGTTTAACCTTCTCAACCCGTACAGTGCAGTTCCCGCCAGGATGAAGAATTGTTTCACATCTGCAACGCACATTCGAAAAGTGACACACACCGTAAGTCTTCCTACTCACTTCAGAAGACAAAAGTTCGCCGCGAAGCAAACAGAGAACGACATAGTATCCGAATTGGAACACAGATTCCCTTAACTAAGATCTCGACTTCCAGCTCCGTGGACACGCTGGAAAAATCAAGAACCCGACAATACTCGACTCGACTCTGGATTAGTTGTTATCAGTTAATGCTTCAAGCACCAAGCACTTAAGAGTAAGATATTTTTAGGGTTCAAGCAAACACGGACCTTTGGCAGGAGATAAGACCGGGGTCGGGTGGGGCCCCGAGCGCCTCGGCGGCGGCGGCGTACTGGCGGCCGAAGAACGCGCCAAGCGGAGGGAGGGGGGAGTCTTCCGTGGTGGCCCAGAGGGCGAGGCCGCGGAGGTGGTCGAGCCTTAAGAAGGACTTGGGGTTGCGGGCCCCGCCTCTGGTCTGGAGCTTCCCGGTCGCTTCTTCTCTTATGGAGACGGCGCTCTGGGCCAGCAGCTGTTGCGTGGTCTGGACGCCGGTCTTGGTGGCGCCGCCGCCGCCTTTTCTCTTGCCCATATCGTGAGATGGTAGGCGGTTTTCTCCGGTTGGGGATTTAGGTCGAACAGTTGGCGGGCAGTGGGGCTCGCTGGTTGGAGGCGATTTTGGTGGATGGACCTCGCTTGCCACGGCGACCTATATTAATTCTCCAATAGAATTATAGAAGTCCGGAATTTTGACTATAAATCGCTGGTTAATTTTTTTAAGACTTTGTATCCGAAATTTAATGATTAATTTAATTATGAGTTACCTAAAATTTTTTAAAAGTAACAAAACTTTTTTATAGATATATCGGTGACTAATTTTTTTAGAGAATTGATGGCACTCTTAACTTTTTTTCCCTTTTAAACAAATCGTTTGTGTCGAGTAGGGTAAGTTGACTCCTATTCAGATCGTCTAAGTACACATCAAGATAGACAAGCATAGGCGTTTCTAATCTAACATAATCAAAGGGAAGTGTCGATCCATACTTTGAAAAGGCATCAACAACACAATTACCCTATCACCAGCTATACATGGACTTCCATATCACGTGTGATAAGCTCTCGTGCATGGAGAATGAGCTTGGCCAAACTACATGCAACCTCACGCCCTACACATAGTACAACTAAGATATGAATCCACCTCCACGATAACTCGTCGGGTGAGGCAGGACCATGCGAGTTCGAGGCCTAGAACCAATGCACATAGCTCTGCATCGAGAGAAGTGTTGTGACCAAGGCCTTTCGCAAACCCGCAGATTTTGTGCCATGTTGCATCTATGACAACACCACTAACGCATAAGCGACCAATATTGATTGCAGAGGCCCCATTCGTATTCAGCTTTATGATCCCATAGTGCGCCTTGAACCTGTTGGAAAAGCTTGAATGAAAATTCAATGCAAAGCCCAAAGTGGGAGGCCCAAAAGAGAAGTGGAAAGTGCAATCCCACATTGGAAAGTGGTACCAACTTTTCCTAGTTTATAAGGAGAAACTCCTTGTTAGCTAGGAAATAAGTTGACCACCTGGAAGGATAGCCAATTCGGACCGCGGCGAGGATGGTGCGCAGCACGAGCACGAGCACGAGCACGTACGTGTGAGCATGGCGCATTGGGCGTAGGTCGCAATGGGCGCTTTGTGGCATACTTGGCACTTCGCACGTGCGCATCATCTGGAGGAGCCTTAAGTATTTTGCCCGAGTCCGGAGAGAGCTACTTGGCTACTTAAGTGACGAGGGGCTGCGAGCGCCTGCCAGGATGGCTACAGAAGAGGCACGAAGGGCTGCAACATCCCAGAAATTTCCAAACGGCCGAAGGGCTGCGAGCAATCCATGAAGGGACGCAAAGAGGCTGGAGCAATCTGCCTAGCGAAGGGACATCTCCGAAGAGCCATGAGCGATCTGGCTGCCTGCCTGAGTCGCATCTCTTCGAAAGTGCCTCGTGCCCCTTCGGAGTGCCTGCCTGCCACTCTTCCAGTGCCTATAAATAGGCCTCTCCCCCTCATTTGCAAATCACCCCGAACACTCATTGCATAAGCATTCATTAGCAATAGTCATTCCTCTCTCTCCCTCTCTAAGAAAGTTCCGAGTATCCAAGGTTCGCCCGAAGCTTCGAGATTCGTTGTGCTACGAACTCGGACGCAGCCTAGTCGTTGTATCTTGGGGATGATTGCCGCAGCCCGTAAAGCACTGAATACGGGGCAATCTCATCTTACGGAGAAAGAGTCCAACTATTGCCTCGACTATTAAAGATCCTAATCAAGTACACCAACTCCAACAAACAATAATCGTAAGACGAGATCTGTGTACTTGAAGATGGCATCAACAAGCTCAGTGCCAGCGGTCCCGGGAACTGTCCACGCCAAAAGGCCGGCCAAGTTCAACGGTACTGAGTTCAAGAGATGGCAACAGAAGATGCTATTCTACCTGACGACGCTCAACCTGGTCCGATTCTTGAAGGAAGAGGCTCCGAAGGTGGCAGAAAATGAGGCTGATCAACAGAAGATCAACGCCCTCGATGCATGGAATCATAGTGACTTCCTATGTTGCAACTATGTTCTGAATGGACTAGACGACACCCTTTACAATGTCTATGCAGGTTTCAAGACCGCAAAAAAATTGTGGGACTCCCTGGAGAAGAAGTACAAAACGGAGGATGCCGGGATGAAGAAATTTATCGTCGGAAGGTTCCTTGACTTCCAAATGGTGGACTCCAAGAAGGTCATAGACCAAGTCCAAGAGCTGCAGCTGATTCTACACGAGATTCACACCGAAGGCATACAACTCAGCGAATCCTTCCAGGTGGCTGCTCTGATCGAGAAGCTACCCCCTCTGTGGAAGGACTTCAAGAACTACCTCAAGCATAAGAGGAAGGACATGGGGCTGGAAGACCTGATCGTGAGACTAAGGATCGAGGAAGGCAACCGAAAGTTCGAAGTCAAGACCGGCAGGACCAACTCTGAGGCTAAGGTACACCTCGCTGAAGGTGGTACCGGCAAGAAGAGGAAGAAGCCCGAGAATAAGCAGGAGAAGCAAGAGCCAAAGTAAAAGAAAGCTAAGAAGATCAAGGGCAATTTCTACAACTGTGACAAACCCGATCACATGGCAAAAGATTGTCGCCTGCCAAAGAAGGACGATCGTGAGAAGGTAAATCTGGCCGAAGACCTGTCTGAGTTAGACTTATCCGCCGTGGTGTTTGAAGCCAATCTGGTGGATAACCCAAGAGAGTGGTTCATTGACACAGGGGTAACTCGACACATCTGCTCAGACAAGGAGATGTTCTTGACCTATATCGCGATCAATGGCCGGAAGTTGTTTATGGGTAACTCCGCAACTTCTCCCGTAGTTGGACTAGGCCAGGTGGTGCAGAAGCTGACCTCCGGAAAAGAGCTGACCCTCAAGGATGTTTTGTATGTCCCAGACATTCGTAAGAATTTAGTATCCGGCTCACTGTTGAGCAAAACTGGGATGAAACTAGTATTCGAGGCCGATAGGTTTGTTCTGACCAAGGCCGGTGCCTTTGTAGGAAAGGGTTACCTCGAGAGGGGGCTATTCAAAATGAATGTAATAACAGTCAAATGTGCCTTTAATGGCCCTAATAAAGTTGTTAATTCTTCTTATTTGGCTGAGTGTTCTAACTTATGGCATGATAGACTAGGACACGTAAATTTGAGCTCACTAAGAAAGTTAGTAAGTTTAAATTTATTGCCTGAAATAGAGTTTGACCCGAACAATAAATGTGAAGTATGTGTAGAGGCAAAAATGACCAAAGTACCTTTTCATTCAGTGGAAAGAAGTACTACACCTTTAGAGTTAATTCATACCGACATATGCGATATGAAACAAGTGCAAACTAGAGGTGGGAAAAAGTATTTCATCACGCTTATTGACGATTGCACGAGGTACTGTTACGTACACCTCTTGAAAGGAAAAAAATGAAGCTCTAGAAGCTTTCAAGAGTTATAGGAATGAGGTTGAAAATCAACTTAGCACTAAAATCAAAATGATTCGAAGTGATAGAGGGGGAGAATATGTAGCTCCATTTGAGGAATTCTGCCAACAACGTGGCATTATTCATCAGACAACTGCTCCATACTCACCTCAATCAAATTGCGTAGCTGAGCGCAAGAATCGAACTCTTAAGGAGATGATGAATGCTATGTTGATTAGCTCGGGCTTACCACAGAACTTGTGGGGGGAAGCTGTGCTATCAGCTAATCACATTCTAAACAAATTGCCATACAAGAAAAGGGACAAAACTCCATATGAATTATGGAAAGGGAGAAAGCCTTCCTATGGTTACCTTAAAGTGTGGGGTGCCTAGCCAAGGTAGAAATACCTCTGCCTAAAAGGGTGAGAATGGGACCCAAGACCGTTGACTGCGTCTTTATCGGATATGCCCACAACAGTAGCGCATACCGATTTCTAGGGCACAAGTCTGAAAATCCCGAAATCAATGAGAGAATGGTCATGGAATCAAGGAATGCAGCATTCTTTAAGAATATCTTTCCTAAAAAAGAAACGAAAGAAGTAAGCTCAAACAAAAGAAGTTATGAAGCTACACAAGGCTCTGATCAAGGTGCTGAGGAACCTAGACGGAGTAAGAGGACCAAAGTAGCCAAGTCGTTTGGTCCAGATTTTCTAAACTACATGTTAGAAAATGAACCTGGGACAGTCCAAGAGGCATAATCTAGTCCGGATGCTCCTCTCTGGAAAGAAGCTATCAATAGTGAGATAGAATCCATCATGCAAAACCACACGTAGAAAATCGTGGATCTCCCACCAGGTTGCAAACCTTTAGGTTGTAAGTGGATCCTCAAAAGGAAATACAAAGCTGATGGATCAATCGATAAATACAAAGCTCGGTTGGTAGCTAAAGAGTTCAAATAGAAGGAAGGATATGATTTCTTTGACACCTATTCGCCGGTCACAAGAATCACATCCATTAGAGTGATCATAGCTGTCGCAGCACTCTATAACCTCGAGATACATCAGATGGATGTAAAAATAGCTTTCCTAAATGGAGAACTGGAAGAGAAAATATATATGGAACAACCTGAAGGGTTTGTTGCCCCCGGACAAGAACATAAAGTGTGCAAGCTGGTCAAGTCACTATACGGGCTGAAACAGGTGCCGAAACAGTGGCATGAGAAATTTGACAGGACAATGATGTCAAATGGCTTTAAAATCAACGAGTGTGATAAATGCGTATACATTAAAGGCACGCATGATGCTTACGTGATTGTATGTCTATATGTAGATGATATGCTAATCACGAGAAGCAGTAATGATCTTATTATAAAAACTAAGAACATGTTAAATAACAACTTTGACATGAAAGATATGGGTCTAGCTGACGTCATACTGGGGATTAAAATCTCTAGGACGACTGAAGGAATTGTCTTGTCACAATCTCACTACGTTGAGAATGTACTCAAGAAATTCGATGCTTTTGAAAAACCTCCGGCTAAGACTCTGGTAGACCTGAGTCTACACTTGGCTAAGAACAGAGGTGACCCAGTATCTCAACTGAAATATACAAAGATCATCGGGAGTCTAATGTACTTAACAAATTGTATACGCCCTGATATTGCATACTCAGTTAGCAAGCTTAGTAGGTTCACGAGCAATCCAGGACCAGACCACTGGCTAGCTTTGGAAAGGGTTCTAAAGTATTTGAAACGTACCATGAACCATGGTATACTTTATACTAAGTATCCAGCTATATTGGAAGGATACAGTGATGCGAATTGGATATCAGACACTAAAGACTCTAAATCCACTAGTGGTTATGTGTTCACCATAGGTGGAGGAGCTGTGTCCTGAAAATCCTCTAAACAAACGTGCATAGCTCGATCCACCATGGAGTCAGAATTTATAGCACTAGACAAAGCTGGGGAAGAAGCTGAATGGCTTAGAAATTTCCTAAAGGATATTCCGTGTTGAAACAAGCCTGTGCCCCCTGTATTGATACATTGTGATAGCATGTCTGCAATCGGGAGAGCATAAAGTACTATGTACAACGGTAAGTCTCGACATATCCGTAGGAGACATAACACCGTTAGATAATTGATCTCAGGTGGAGTAATAACCATTGATTATATGAAGTCCAAGGACAACATAGCTGATCTTTTGACGAAAGGAATCAACAGAGATCAAATGTACAACGCAGTAAGTGGAATGAGGTTAAAATCCACACATTAAAGAACGTTCATAGCTGTAACTCAACCATGATGAGTGGAGATCCTACAAACTTGATTCAATGAGACAACTAAGTTATGGATGGTTCAGATGAATACTTGGATTCCGTCCCATTCTCAGAACCTGTCCAAGTACTACCCTGCAGAGGTATGGTAAGGTTAGGCATCTACGCTTTTAATGATTCCTATTACCAGATAAAGGTGGAGTATAGCAGGATACTCCTGAAAGGAGATCACCTATATAAGTGTGAAGTGAGGCCGCTTCAAATTCAAAAGGAAAAAATACTTATGAATCCAAGATAAGGTCTATGGCCGAAACGGACACAACGTGAGAACCAAAGGATATTAGAGATATCATTGTGTAAATGTTATTGTCTTGGTTTACATAAAAAGCTGACCAGTTCAAGACATCGTGTTCACTGAGCAGCAAGTAAATTCGATAACATCTTACTAGAGAAGGTTCAAAGCCGTAAGCAACCTATCTCGATGCAATGATATTTCGTTGGAACTTTTCTTAAAAGTGTCAGCATGCATTAATCATCATTCATGTGGGGGATTGTTGGAAAAGCTTGAATGAAAATTCAATACAAAGCCCAAAGTGGAAAGGCCCAAAGTGGGAGGCCCAAAAGGGAAATGGAAAGTGCAATCCCACATTGGAAAGTGGCACCAACTTTTCCTAGTTTATAAGGAGAAACTCCTTGTTAGCTAGGAAATAAGTTGACCACCTGGAAGGATAGCCAACTCGGACCACGGCAAGGATGGTGCGCAGCTCGAGCACGAGCACGAGCACGCACACGCGCACGTGCGTGTGCGTGTGCGTGTGCGCATGGCACATTGAACGCAGGTCCCAATGGGCGCTTTGTGGTACACTTGGCACTTCGCACGTGTGCATCATCGCGAGGAGCTGGAGGAGCCTTAAGTATTTTGCCCGAGTCCGGAGAGAGCTGCGTAGCTACCTAAGTGACAAGGGACTGCGAGCGCCTTCCAGGATGACCACCGAAGAGGCACGAAGGGCTGGAACATCCCAAAAATTTCCAGACGGCCAAAGGGCTGCGAGCAATCCATGAAGGGACGCAAAAGGCTGGAGCAATCTGCCTAGCGGAGGGACATCTCCGAAGAGCCACGAGCGATCTGGCTGTCTGCCTGAGTCGCATCTCTTCGGAAGTGCCTCGTGCCCCTTCGGAGTGCATGCTTACCACTCTTCCAGTGCCTATAAATAGGCCTCTCCCCCTCATTTGCAAATCACCCCGAACACTCATTGCATAAGCATTCATTAGCAATAGTCATTCCTCTCTCTCCCTCTCTAAGAAAGTTCCGAGTATCCAAGGTTCGCCCGAAGCTTCGAGATTCGTTGTGCTACGAACTCGGAAGCAGCCTAGTCGTTGTATCTTGGGGACGATTGCCGCAGCCCGTAAAACACTGAATACGGGGCAATCTCGTCTTACGGAAAAAGAGTCTAACTGTTGCCTCGACTATTAAAGATCCTAATACAGTACACCACCTCCAACAAACAACAGAACCAAGCAACTGGACCAAGCAGCTAAGATCTCCTGACGTGGTGTGGGTGGAGTTATCTGGTTAAATATAAATCGAACAAACTCCAGTACTTGTTTAAGGATGAGGGATGGGGAATGCATCGAGATAGAGACTAAGTAGAAAAAACATTTTTCCATTTTCACAACCACCAGCATAATGTGACAAAGAAGGTTGTCCATGGAGTCCCCTTGCTGCCTGTGGAACTGCTGGTGATGTTGCTACTTAGCCACTATGTGGGATCAATCTCCACATAGAAGCTGAGATTGGGCCCTAACAACAATTCATTCCGTACCTATTTAGAGGACTTACAATTACAAAACAAGTGTATCAGAGACTTTATACAATCAAAACATATCGGTCCAATATTATGCATGTCATCTAGTATGGCACGTCAAACCAAATTTTCATATGGACTAACACGCAATTGATGACATCGTTTGTAAAAAATCTCATTTCACTATTATTAATGAATTTTTTTTTACATGTCACGTTATCTTCCATGTGACAAGCCACATGTTGATCTAAATTGACATGGCATACTAGATTAGCGAAAGCAAAAAACATTTTTTGTCTGTCAAAAGGCTCAAATTTTTGTGTGTGGAAAAGGTGGAGTCGAGCCCCTATATAGATATGAAAAGTATAAGTACATCAGAAGCAAACTACCCATACTCCGAACTCCTACCGAGAGGGTCGTGCAGCGCCTCATCATGTTGACTACTACTACCGGCGGCCTCAGTAAAATCCTCCAGCGGTAAAAATTAAGTGAAAAAACTTACAACGAGAGGAAAAGAGCACCTCGGTAGGGTCAGAGTGACCCGCCTTAATGTTAATACCATAAGACTTGATCCCCGTACATCATCACCGGCTGCACGAGTACACCGGGGGAAAGTAACTCCCCAGAAATCCTCGAGGTATACCTCAAAACAAAAATCTAAAGGAATATCAGAAATAATACAATCATACGAGATCTCCAGGGAATGCTTGGAGAGAGCATCCGCCAACTGGTTACCCTCCCGCAGGTATGCTGGACCTCAATCTCCTAGTCCCTTGCCAGAAGCTCCTACGATCTCGAAATCAGGGTTGCCAATGGGTGAGGTTGGCCAACATTTTGTCCAACGCCGAGGATGGCCATAGACGAATCAACCTCCACCTGGACCCGCTGGAATCCCCTCTCCAAAATCAGCTCGAGCCCAATAACCAAAGCTCAGGGCTCCGCAGCCAAGGAAGTACAGCTACCAATGCCATTAGTGAAATCGAATAACCAAAGACTACCTGAGTCACGAACAATACCACCAACACCAGCAGGACCCGGGTTACATGTCAAAACTCCATCAGTATTAAACTTGACGAAATTCACCACCAATCACTGCCAGAATATTTAGATCTGACGACGGGAGGAAAAGGGGAATGGAGTATTCCGCTAATTTATGTTTAACATCATTATGTCACCAATAACCACCAATAAGTAATGCTTAAAACGAGACGTCATGCTTTTGGTCAACTTATCTGTCACTTTCCCCAAGGCTAACTACTCCGAGAACGAAGAATTAAATTATGGAAAATTGAGAAAAACCCATTTGAAAGGCGACGTGTCAATGTAATACGTAAAAAATATCATAATTCATTACATCTTTTACTAGGTTTTTGATTCAGTGGGGACTACATAAAAGATGTCCATACGATGGGACTAAATTTGGACTATCAGATTTGATTGTCTTTAAATCTGATGGTCAATAATCTATCATGTGATATTGGTTTGCATGTCAAATATATTGATTTGCATGAGGCTTCTTTGCATATGAAATAATATTGATTTGTATGTGAAATGATATTTGTTTACATGTGTAAAGATATTGGTTTGTGTTTGTCCCCACTTAATCCGACCATCTTTTACTATATGGAAGTCAGAAAGAAGGCAGATGAAATGGCCGCAGTTAATAGTTCAATTATTAAGAAGTATTTATATCAACATGTGAGATTTTGGTCATTAGAAACATGCAAACGTTGGAATTTTTTGGTCTTTTTTTGAAAATATAATTCAACTCAAATTTAAATTTAAAATAATTAGTCTAATAAATACGAAAAATATTCATGATTTGATCTTTGACCAGATCCAAACTCACCAGCTCCTAGTACTAAAAAAATGAACACTCACCACCCTCCCAGCTCACCATAGATATCGTATAAGACTATCCTATTAAAAAAATTTCAAACTGACAAACGAGTTAATGTTGCCGTATAAACAATCATAGTTGAACGTTTGGTGGGAAATGTGGCTCTATAAACGATGATAATTAAGTCATGATCATGATCAGATCCAAAACTAACCTACTAGCAGAAAATGAAAAACTCCGTAGCCTCCCAGCTCCCTGTCCTCTTTCCACTGTTTCTCTTCATCTTCATGCTATGGAGATTGATATGGAACAAAGTAATCAAGCCCAGAAAACCAACCTTGAACTTGCCTCCAGGGCCACCAAAGCTCCCTATTATAGGGAACATGCACCAGCTTATTGGCTCCAAACCCCACCATAAATTCCGCTCCTTGGCAAAAAAATACGGACCAATCTTCTACCTTAAACTTGGTGAAGTAGACAATATAGTGATCTCCTCTCCTGAAACAGCCAGAGAAATCATGAAGACCCATGACATCACTTTTGCCTCTAGACCACGTCTCCCTTCAGGGAGTCTCATAACTTATAATTACACCGACATTGTATGTTCTCCGTACGGCGAGTACTGGAGACAGCTCAGGAAGATTTGCACAATGGAGCTCTTGAGTGCGAAGCGTGCGGAATCCTACAGGCACATAAGAGAAGAGGAGGTTTCGAACCTTGTCAGGCATTTATCTTCCATGTCCGGGTCGGTTTTCAACCTTAGCAGGTTGATATTCTCCTTGACATACACTTTTACTTCGACGGCTGCGTTTGGCAAGGCGTGTAGGGAACAGGAGACATTCATACGGGTGGCCGCGGAGATTCTCGAGGCCGTGGGTGGGTTCAGCGTGGCGGATTTGTTCCCTTCGGTTAAATGGTTGTATGTTTTGACCGGGATGAGGTCCAAGCTTGTGAGGCTACATGAGGAAGCCGATAGAATATTTGACATAATCATCGATGAACATAAATCTAGAAGGGTCAACGTTGGGGAAGCTGAAGATCTTGTTGATGTACTATTGAATCTTAACAAGAAGGATAATGTTGAATTCACTTTGACCACCGAAAACATCAAGGCTGTCATTATTGTAAGTTGGTTGATCTCGTTAAGATTTTGCAAAAATGAATTCCTTTTATCTGTATGATTTTGTTGCTTCAGGACATGTTTATAGCAGGAAGCGAGTCATCAGGCTCGACCGTCGAATGGGCGATTTCGCACCTGATCAAGGATCCAAACACAATGAAGAAGGCACAAGGGGAGGTGAGGATGGTTTTCGGTGAGAAAGGAAGAGTTGATGAGGCGGGACTTGGCGAATTGAGCTATCTAAAAATGGTGATCAAAGAAACACTGAGGCTACACCCTCCAGTTGCCATGTTGCTTCCAAGGGAGTGCAGGGAGAATTGCCAGATAAATGGCTACGACATCCCAGTAAAAGCAAGAGTAATAGTCAACGCATGGGCAATCGGAAGAGACCCCGAATATTGGATTGAGCCCGAAAGGTTCTACCCTGAGAGATTCATGGACTCTTCCTATGATTTCACAGGAACCAAGTTCGAGTACATCCCTTTCGGTGCTGGACGAAGGATGTGTCCTGGAATTGTATTTGGGATGGCTGGCGTTGAGCTGACATTGGCCAGCTTGGTGTTTCATTTTGACTGGAAGCTAGCTAGTGGTCTGATGCCTGAAGAACTGGATTTGGATGAACATTTTGGTGTAACAGTTAGAAGGGAAACTGATCTGAATGTTGTCCCTGTTGTCTACAATTCAACAGTTGTTGCATAAGATGGTTAGTTTTCATTCTTAATCTGGCGTCTTTATTGTAAACCCAATTTTCATCTTTCGAAAACCTTTACTTTTGATGTATCTCTCTTCGTGTATTAAAAAAGTGATGTCAATTGCTATTTGTTAGTGGTTGTGCCAATTTTGTGAGTATGGAGTTTACTCATATACTTTAACCTAGTATCACAACTTAATTTTATCGGCCGTTATAACCTCGCACAACCTTATTCATTATACGTTGGTGAAGTTAATCTCTCTGTATTCGATCTGATGAATTTCGTTTAGAGAATTTTTTTGTTGAGAATACCACATCGCTAGTTTTGCGTATGGTGTGCTAGTTTATAAGTGTTAAAAATTTACCAATTCCTCACCTTAAAGTTTTAGGTCGGATATGGAGATTCTTAACATGGTACCAGAGCGGGTTAGTCCCGTGCCAATTATTTTGCTTGCACGACCCCCATTTCTCGCATGTTGACTATGTCAAAGCTCGAACAATCTTCGACCAGATAGGTCTCGTTTGGGAGGGCCTGTTGAGAATCCCACATCGCTAGTTGCGGGTGATGTGGGCTAGTTTATAAGTGTTGAAAATCCACAAACCCATTCTCTTAAGAATTTGGGTTGGATATGGAGATACTTAACATGTATTAAAATTAGGAGAAATTACTCTCAAGTTCCTCGGGTTTGCTTAAATATACTCAAAAGTCTCTCCTGTTTGCAAAATATATGCCGACATCCCTCTTGTTTGATTTTATTATACTTTCGGGTCCCTGGCACACGTTAGCAGCTCTATTTTTCATTTTAGTCAATGAAATGACCAAAATACCCTTAGAACGAAAAATTAAAAATCGCTGACATCATCTCTTCTTCTTCCTCCTCTCTTCAATTTATAACTTAGAGCAAACACCACAAACTCGAACACCTCCAGATTTCCAACGACACCATTTTGGAGATGGCTCGCTATAGAAGACCCAAGAGACGGGATCATACCTTCGGCGTCGCTGCCGCTGCCGGCGTCCAAAAGAGAGCAGAAACCTGCTCCGACGCCGAAATCTTCCAAACCCTAATTTGCGCGATTGAATCCCCACAGGTAAAATCCATACTCTGTCTGCTTCTTTTTCCCCCAAAACAGAATTGAAAATCGGATTTCTGTGTTATGGTTGAATGCCAGCAAGGCGGGATGAGGGAGGTGCACTCACTGCTGCTGATTCTCTCCAAGAAATCGTCTCGTTCGAGCACCCGGAAAGGCGTCCAAGGGGCATCTACCTTCGCTGATGTTTTGTTTGGGGTTCTCGAGACGAGATTCAAGGAGCTCCTCTCCGCTTTGCTTGATGCTCATGTGCGGGGGAGAGTTAGTATGAGGCCGGCTGTTAACAAGCTGGCTCTGGGATTCTGGGGATGGAGGAGACGAGATTGAAAGGTTTGAACGGCTGAGCTTGGTCGGTGAACAGAACCCAGCAATTACGAGAGATGATGTCAGCTTTTTTTTTAAAATTTTAAAGGTATTTTCGTCATTTCAATGACAATAAAAGAAAAGAACTCATTGAAGGACCCGAAAGTATAATAAAATTAAATAAGAGGGACGTCGGCGTGTATTTTATAAACAGGTGTGACTTTTGAGTATATTTAAACAAATCCGAGAGACTTGTTACAAATGGTGAGACAAAATTTATAATCGTAGAATGTTAAACTTTATAAGATGTTTTCAAATGAATAAAGCAGAAATACAGACACAAGACACGAAATCCAAACGGAAAAAGATAGTTAGTTCGATGATAGCAAGGTGGCACATGGGGGAGCGATGGGCGGTCGAATAGAGCACAAAGACCGACGACCGGGACGGATCTCTGCCAAAGCAAACTTCGGCCAATAACCTCAAGACAACGTCAAGAGGGCATCTGAATGCAAAACACTCGGATGAGAGCCAAGGTCGACGTAAATCGACCAAGACAAGGTTCTCCACCCGCAACCATCGGACAGCCAACCAGATCTGAAAAGATCTCAGATCAGACGAAAGACAATCCAAGCATAAGCAGAAATCAAAAGAGCAAAAGCCTGGCGTGGCCACTAAACACGTGTGACGCGAGAGCAACAACAAACACACAAAGACAGAATCAACCGAAAGCAACAAAGACAGAATAGACATAATTAAAAAGCGAAACAAAAATAACTGAGAACCGACTGGGGAGGAGATCAGATCGACCATCCTCCTCGGGGACCGCCGGGGACCCAAAAAAAGTCCAGTCGGGCAGATCAGGCCAGGCGAGCGGTGGGGATGGAAGTGGCTTCCAGCGACGGAGACCAAGGATTGTGGGGATGGAAGCGACGACGGTGACGGAGGAGGAGGCAGGTGGTTTAGACGGCAAGATCGGGGAGGCGGAGTTCAATATGGAGAGCGGCGTCGATCTAATGTGAGTGGCTGTGAGGCGGTCGATGAGCGACAGAGGCGACGACGGAGGGCTGAGGCAAGAAAAAAGGAACCGGAGAGATGATGCGATGGAGATCAGAGGCAACGGAAACAGCGACAGGGACAAATCTGAGCCCAGAGAGATGAGGCGATGGAGATCGGAGGCGACAGAACCGATCTAAGCAAGGCGAGACGGAGGCAACGGAGACGGAGAAAACAAAATGACGGAGGCGACGGACCTAAGAGAAGGTGGTGGTGGGTGGGCGGACGGGCGGGCGGCGTGGATAAAGTGGGTATTAAACCCTAAGCAACTGCTCTCACTTGGAGAGAGGAAAAGGCTCTCATCGGGGAGAGAGATTGTTACCAAAACCTGGTTAGGGCGATTTGGTGGGTTCTTTTTTCGTGGGGTTCTGTACCCACATAAACTCTTGTACCTGTAAATTTTTCTCGCACTTTTTAATACAAATCTACTTATAAAAAAAGGTTGAGAAAAAATATAGGTTTAAATTGTTCGTAAATATTGAAGAAAATTCAAGTTATATATAATTTTATCAATTTCGATCGAACATTGGTTTCGATCCACCAGATTCTACTAAAGAAAAATACGCTACAATCTTCTATTCCATAAATGGACGAGGACATGAGAAACAAATGTGACAAATAGAATCGTCAGATCACAACCATGAGAGAACCACACAACCACATGCACACGTCCCCACTCTCAAACACCAGCCGATCCCATCATCAAACTCCAGAAAAAAATATCTTAACCTGCATAAGTGGTCGACAACCAGATCCGGAATTCTTTTTCCCCACTAGGTTACATAATTTACCCACACTGACCATCTCGATCCCGATCCCCATTTTCCAATTTCCATACCTATCAACATGTGGACCCCCCAACGATCCACGTACAGCACGAGAATATCATGTCGATGGTCCTGCCCGCTTCTGTCCGTAGTAAAATCATAAATAATTGCAAAAGGCTTCGAGAAACAAATGGCCTATCTAGTGGAAATTTTAGAAAAATAGAATTAGTTTAATATGACTATAAGATTTGATCAAGATTCGGTATTCAAATTTAAACAAAGCATATTTATGAGTGAAAAAATTAACGTGAGAAATATGACAAGAAGTTGAAGATGTATTGGCTAGTCCAATTTCAATTACGAAAAGAATTTTAGAAAAAAACGAATAGGGTTTTACTTGCTTTTTTCGTGTCTTTTATTGGTTCGTTTGGGTTAGTTGAATGTCCATATAAAAAGTGATATGTGAGTGTCGGGTGTTTGCTAATTTACATGACACGTTGAATAGGACATTAGATTGTAACAATAACACATAACATACAAAATTTATACGGAAAATTTCAAGACGTAAAAAATTTTACGGACACATTATTTATTTATTTATGTGAGTCAAATAGTACAAGATACAACAATTCAAAAAAACTTCACAATTCTCATTCTCAACTACACACAAGACCAACAACAAAAGCTTACATATATTAAAAAAACTACTAAACCGGAACTCAAGACTCAGTAACGGGTCAAATATTCAATACTAAAAATAAATGTAACCTGGTTGATGGTTCACGCCGCTCATAGAAAGACTTCATCTCTGAGTTGCCTGTGTTTCACGTTTCCACTTTTCACATTTTTCAACTTTGTACCGTTTCTCTTGACCATGATGTTTGGATATGTCAAGTACACGTTGATTCCATGGTTAATGATCTATGTTACGCCATCCAATATAAAAAATGCACGAACTTATCAAAAAATATGCACGACAACTAATTTATAAAACTACAACTTTCAATTTTTATTATTTATAAAATTCTCAATTACAAAAGAGCTTCTAAAACAAATAAAAACTGCAACATCTGTACCATGATTTTCAAATTATCAAATGGTTAGGATTTCTCAATACCACGATTTTTAAACTGTCACTCGTTAGGATTTTCTCAGAAATTCACAACGGGTTTATCTAAAGATATCATGTTTAAAGAAACGATCCCCTATCCTATGTGGACGCAACTTTAAAGATAATTAAGTAAAGGCTTCCAACAGTAATCAAACCTCTGGGGGACTCCAAACCTTATGAATAGCTTCTTGAGATATTTGAGTACTACTTAACATCGGGACAAGATTTGGTCCTGGAAGTCTGTTTTGAGGAGGACAGTTTTGGTAGACTATTTTATCATAATTAGGAAGTTTATTATCTCTTGGAGGAAGGGTGGTGTTAATGAGGTCAGTGCTAGTAATCTTACCCGTATATAATATGTCAATTTTCAAGATGCCGAAGGGAGTACTAAAGGAAATAGAAAAGATCGTGAGAAAGTTTCTATGGTCTCGTTGCTCGGAATCTAACAAATCCGCCATGGTTAAATGGGATGTGGTTTCTTTGCCTACCATTACCAAGATGGGTGGGTGGTCTTGGTATTGGTAAGCTGGAGCTTCGGAATCAGGCTTTGATGACAAAATGGGTGTGGAATTTTCTAGCAGGCATTCATCAATTTTTCCCGTCTTCAAGAACCTCTTTCCCGAGACCAGCAAGTGGTGGTACCTGGAGCTCCATTGCAAAACTAGTCTCAACCCACCCGGCTTTGTCTTGTCAATTTCTCGATGGTTTGCAATTGATTCCAGGAGATGGAAGGAAGTTCTTGTTCTGGGAAGACGCCTGGATTGATGGGTGATATTTGAAGGAGTTGTTTCCATGTTTATACACAATCTAATCTCCACGCAACAATCCCATACAATTCGGCAATGTGGCTCTTGGGAGGGGACGGATTGGAATTGGGTACTATCATGGAGGAGGAATTTCTTCTGCTACGAGGAGGAATTGTATGGCAACCTGATGCAATTAATTCTCCCATTTTGCCCGAAACACAGTGAGGATCGTATCTGTTGGAAATTGGAAAATGGTGGTGCTTACTCTACAAAATCCATGAGGAAGAAGCTTTACAGTCTAGATTTAATCCCTGTTGCTACAGCCCAATTATGCAAGGTATGGAAATGTCATGTTCCTTATAAAGTCAACTGTTTTATGTGGATTATGATGCAAGACAAGCTTCTGACTAAATGTAATCTGATCAAGAACGAGAGATTGGATGAGTGAGAGTCACTGTGTCCACTATGTGGATGGGAGGATGAGTCTGGTTCCCATTTGTTTTTGCATTGTCGATATTCTTGGAGGATTTGGAACCTATTTATGAACAAGGTTGGAATACAATGGTGCATCGAAGAGTCTACTAAAGATGCTTTGGATCAATGGGTTGGATTGGTGTGTGATGGAATGTTGGAGAACGTTTGGTTCACAGTCTTTGGAACGATTACTTAGGGTTGTTGGTTATGCCGGAATCACATGGAGTTCCAAGGCGAGCATTTTAATTTGGAATTTCTTGTACTTTTTATTTTCATTCGCGCTCTAGAGTGGATTTTATGGACGAATATTTCTAATATTTTAGCTCGTCAAGATTTTTTGCTCTACCAAAAATCTTTAGGTAGAGACTAATCTGGTTACATTTTTTCTGTGATTAGGTTGGTACAGGGGTTTTTATTTTGGTGGAAAGTTGTAAACTTATACCCCTTTTGTAATTATTGTAAAATGCTCATAGTGGTATAGCCATTTTTACATGAGTGTCAAGTAGCTTACAACACATAAAATAGATCCAACTTTTTTCTATTTTTTTTATATTTATAGACCGGGCAGCCTTCATCGTTGCCCAACTATTTTCTCTACTTATACTAGTCACTTCGGCTTTGTCATTATCTACTTTTCCTTGTCATTTTCAGTATGTTCGGAAGGCTCTTGGAGTGCTCTAAATAAAAAAATTGAAAAAAACGTTGGGCACATCTTTGTGCATTTTAAATCACAAAGCACTAAAATGAGAAACGAAATTCACAAAGTACTATTGCACATTACCCTAAAATATTTAAGGGAAAATTACGTTCCAATCTTTTATGTTTATTTTTATGTACTCTCGGGTTCCTCTATTTTGAAAAATCGATTATGTTATTTGGAAAAATTATACTTTCGGGTCCCTATGCCCAAGATTTTTGATATTCTCCGGTAAAAACACACCTAAAAAGACCAAAATACCCCTTTGTGAACCCATAATGCATCGCGACATCAAAATGCATCGGAAGTACGCGACAGGCCAGTGTTCACTTGGATCTCCTCTCCGGCAACTCTCCCTCCCCTGCCGGAGGATGGCCAGTTCTCCGACTTTGGCCTCCACCGTGAGCTCGGTCCTGACGAGATCTACCTCTTCCCTCGCCCTTCCCCTTCCTCCGTCCCGCCCCTCCTACTCCGCAGCCGGTTCCGGGATTTCGGTCCCAACGAAAGCTACTGGCTCGTCGGTCGGGCTGTTTTCCAGGGCGACAAGGGAAAGAGGCCGTTGCCGAGGTTGAAGGGGTCTGAGCGGTCTTCTTCGCCGGAGGTTGAATGGGTCCAGTGACCCCTATCTTCGCCGGATCTGGAGGTTAAAGGTGGTCAGAAGTTGAAGACTTCTGGGAAATATGGGAGAATCGATTACAGAATTTCGTGGGTGAAGAAGATGATTAATTTGTCTTTGAGTGTTCGTGGGAGAAGAAGAAGATTAATTTTTGACCATTCTTGATTTTGATTCCATCTGGGTTAATTTTGTAGGATCGGGTAGGATTCATAGGACCTATATTCTTATCCTTTTTTGAATGGTGGACTCAGATTTTTATCCTTATCTTTTTTAAAAATAAAGATTTGGGCAGGATCTGGATCTAAAAAATTGGGCAGGTCTGTATTTTTTTTAAAATTAAATTATTTATTGATAGTTTTCAAATAGCAAATAAGATATTTTCGTTCATTAAAAAAATTTATACAAAGAAACAAGGCAAAAAAATTTAAAAAATTGAAGTTAGGTAAATTAAAATTGAAAATTTGGTATTATTTCTAATAATTAATATACATATATATTATTTTAATATTAATTTAAAAAATTTGGGTAAGATCAGACAAGATTCTATAGATCTATATCCATGTCCTTATCCTTTTAAAATATCAAGATCTGGACTGGATCAAGATAGATCCTTAGAGTAAAGATTTGATTGCCATCCCTACACTTGATGGGCTGTGAAAATGAAGTTTAATCATTTCGGATCGTTTCGTCTAAAATTATTTATCAATAATTGGTTGAAATTGTTAGCAGAAGGAAATTAAAAACTGTTTAGAGAGATTTGCATTCTTTTTAAAGATGCGGTTCGACTGATAATCTGATAGGTCGGACCATGAATCAGACTCAAATTTGTGTCTGAAAAGGTGGTAAGGACGTTCACCTTACGAACCGGACAAAATCTGGTCGGACCGAGTAATTTGGTCACTTTTTGACTAATATTACCCGGTCCGACCTGATTTTACCCAACCCAAAAAATAAAAAAATCAGTTTACATACTCGATTTTCCTAAATCAACACAAAATAAACTAAATCAGCAAAGAAAATTATAATTGATATCAAGTAAATCAATAAAGCAACCAACATATCTAGAATATTAATTTTTAAACCTACTATTTAGTCTATATATTATTTTAAAATATGAAAAATAAATAAAAACATACAGTCTGACCGGTCGGACCAATTGACTCAAAGGTCGGACCAAAATTTGGGTCACTCTCTGAATTATTTTTGAAAATAATAGAGATTTGGTTGATAATGCATTAAGTAACAGCATCCAAGAAATATGTGTAGGGGATTATTTAATAATGTTGTATTTTTTAAATTTCAGAGTCGATCGGGTAATAAATGCGCCATTTTTTTATGAATTGATTTAAATGACGAAAATATTGTTACAATAATCTATAAAGTAACAACGTCATCATTCCACCAATTTTGGTTTCCAGCTAAATTGATCCTATGCCTTTTTTCCGGATAAGACTACCTAGTGGCAACCTGATCTAATTTGAGTCATGGAGTAAATAACTAATTTTTTTTTCATTTATATACAACCTAACTCAATTAAATATTTTTCTACTTTAGTGACAATCCAGTTCACAGAGTATATAATTAATTTCTCTCTCATCCACATATTATCTACTATTATTTTTTTAATATATAAATTGTAATAAATATACAAAAATAATGCCTCTTTAATTATAACAACAAAAAAATTATTATCAAGTAACAAAATTATGATTACAAAAATCATAATACAAAATTATAAAGAAATAAATCAAGCCACAAATGGATGCGTTAAATGGTAAATTACAAATACAAAAGATACAAATCTTGAAGCAAATTTTGAGACGTATTTTGTGAGGTTTGGTGTTGATATATGAGAATTTGGATAAGATTTGGAGAAAATTGGGAATTAGGATCCTTCGGATCAATAATAATATAAATAATATAAAGATATTATGTAGTTAAAGAAGAAATTATTTAGTGAAAGAGATAATTTTAGATTGTGGGTGAAAGACTCTATTTATAGAAATTTGGAAAAAATATTTTTCATATTATTTTATTTTAATTTTGTTAAAAATAATTTCAATTTTTATAACTACACAAATAATATCTAAAACTTCTATTTTTACGAATAATATTATGCTCACTGTCACCTGATTAGATCGAAAAAGAAAAAATAATTAAATAATCCCCGTCTTAGCGCGTGTCAGGGGCTTGTCGCACACCCTCTGACACGGCAAGGGTAGGGATGGCAATGGGTAGGGTAGGGTAGGGTATTGATAGGACCCTACCCATACCCTATTTTTTTTGGATGGACCCATACCCAACCCTTGACCCTACAAATTTTTTATTGTTAGATTCATACCCTACCCTCCTAGAGACCCAGGGTCTACAGGGTCTGCAGGGTCTAACTCTTTAACGTTCTGCATTTTGATAATTTTTAATCAAAACTTAATTTTTATATAAAATTTAAATAAATTCAAGACATCTACTACGTTACACATCAACATTCAATAGAAAATTGATGAAACATCAAATTTTGTAATTTAATTTCAATAGTCCAAGGTTTTTCTTTTAGAGTTTGAAGTACATAAACAATTCAACAAAAGAAAAATATAGCATGTCAGCTTCTAGTGATCTATCATTCACGACATCTTCTAAACTAGTTGCGGAATAACATAATAAATATGTTAAAGTTAACTGTAAAGTATATTATATATATTATCAATACGGTCCAACAAGGGTCTAATTAGAGTCTAATTAGTGTAGAGTCTAAAATAGGGTAAAAATGTAAGGGTAGGATCCGACCCACATGGTCTAGCTATGGATTCATACCATACCCTAGACCCTACCTCTAAACATGGACCCATACTCATGCCCTACCCTAGACTCAGTCAAAGTCAACATACCCTAGACCCGTAGGGTAAGGGTAGGGTCCGACCCTCAGGGTATGGGTATGTCTGCCCGTTGCATAATTTCATTTCTGTTTATTTTATTTTTGTGTGTGGTGGTCTAATAAGTTATTATCTGCTGGTTTTTAATTACTTAAGATTAATACATTGAACAACCCATTTAAATAGTAATTTCCGATATAATTAAGTTAAATAAGTACTTACGTCTAAAAAAATTAGATAAATCGGTACTCCCCGAAAAAACTCAAATTTTCAAGTATAATAAGAATTTTCCGCATCTTTTTAATAAAATAACGATCTAAATAAAAAAATAATAATTTCCACAAAAAATAATAAACGGAAGTCGTACCATTAAGTCTATCGCATGCTGCGCCTCGTTAATATAGAGAAAAAAAATCAGAAGTTCCCAAGGTTTGAGATATTAATATTATATTAGAAGGTCTTATCTTTAGTTAATTAGTCTCTGAATTTTGAGAAATCGAACTCATTAATCATTAGGGTCTATTTTCATCTCAAATGACACATGAAAGTACCAAAATACCCTTCCTTTACTTTAAAATTACAAAATCACCATAAAACATACCCCATCCTCTCATGGAAAATCACTTCCAAAAAGAACTGATTCGTCGCGTACCAGTTCCCATTCAACAAAACCCCCTTCGAAATTGTTATCAACCGATTCCTGGTTAAACCTCTCAGGAAAGTAGTGCATGTAAATGCACCTCCCCAAACAAGCATCAACCTTTATCTCTGGGTCTGGATTTTCATAACTGGTATCAAGCTAGGAACCCTACCCTCTGGTGTAGCTACTTAAGCGGAATAATCAAAGGAAAGCAGAATAACACATGAGGCCAGTGAGGTGACGATTACCAACCAGAGTTGCTAATTGCTGCTCCACTACTTCCTGCGGATTGGGGTCTCCATTAGAGAAATTGGCGAGGACCCTCTGGGCCTGGCTTTTTCAAAGTTCAGGGGAAAATTGATCACAATTAGGGGTATGTTTTATTGTGAAGGAGGGGTATTTTGATAATCTCATATGTCATTTGGGATGAACATTGATCATAGAGATTAATGAGTTCGATTTTTCAAAATTCAGAGACTAATTAACTAAAAGCTAGATTTTCCAATACAATATACCAAATTTTAGGGAGTTGTGAGTTTTTTCCACAACTTTATAACATGTTATCTAATTACTCTGATTTACCAGCAACATTACGTCCTCCCCACTTTTTATTAAATTGTTAGTACAAACTTGATGGCTTCTTCTCTTTAAAAGTATAACGAGAGTTTCAAAGTAACAAGTGATTTTAATTTTATAAAACATTAGAGCTTAAATTTTATAAATATGAAAATACAATATAATTAAATATTGTTAAAAAAAATTATATTCGATTCAAATTTAAATTAATGAATTTAATAAAATATCTGATTTTCTTCAAAATACGTTGAGGCGTAACAATTCACTGAAAATCTAAGAATAAAATACTATTTTGGTGCCAGTGTTGAGCTGACATTGGCTGTTTCATTTTGACTGGAAACTAGCTGGTGGTCTGATGCCTGAAGAACTGGACTTGGATGAACAATTTGGTGCCACTGTTAGAAGGGAAACTTATCTGAATGTTGTCCTAGTTGTCTTCGATCCAACAGTTGAAGTAAATGTTCGTGTATTCGGCCTTATCAATTTCGTTTTAAAGGATCGTATTAAAATTATTACATTATTAGTTATAAATGATGAGACCAAATTTATAATCATAGAATATCGAACTTTATAAGATATTTTCAAATGGACACTTCACATGGTTAAATTATTGGAAAATGCACTTGAGTACATAGTTATATAGCTGTTTTTACTTAATTTGTGTCCATATTCCAGAGTGAATTGTGTTTCCCCTTTAGTAACCTCTTGCATATTTGAATAATTTAATAGAAAAACTTCATTTTAGTACCCTATATTTTTTTCTGTTTGACACAACTGTATGGTTTGAAATGCATCAAAATAGTCCCTAAAGTTTTGAGGGGATCTCATCACCAATGTTTTTAAAACCGAAACGAGAAGTGGCCCCGAAATTTTTTATTTTTTGGTTTACCTGGTCAGGTTACCGGTTGGACCAGAACTTTTTCTTTTTATACAAATAATTATTAAATATAGTTTAGCATAAAAATGATAAAATATCAACGGGAAAAGTCCATGTTAGTACTCCGTGTTTCACATTTTCAAAATTTAGTCTATGTGGTTTCAAATTGGGAATTTTGTTCTCCTGTGGTTTACGCACTTTTTTTCGGGCAGGTACATGACAGCTACCTAGCCATCTGGATTTGCCATATTATATTTATGGACTGTATGTCATGCCTTCTCACCCTTTTTTATTCATGCAAATGATGATGTGGTAAGTCATAAAATTTTAAAATGGTGCCCAAATGGTGGATTAGTTTTCCTCCTCTTAAATTGATTTGGCGAAGAAGGGGAGATTTGGAAAATTTTGTTGATGGGTTTTAATCGGGGAAGATGAAGAAGGGGGGAGAGGGAGAGGGAGGGAGAGGGAGAGTGAGAGGGAGGGAGAGAGAGAGAGTGCAATTAATCAATATTTTAAAAAGATGTTTTTTTAAAATAAAAACATGGGACTATTTTTTCAATTTGCCATATGATGAGTGTGTAAACACTCACTTATTCGTTACGTGTTTTGCTTGTGTTAAGTCATATTTTTGGTTATTTTCATATAGTTGTATTGAGTCTTATGTCATTTTCATGTATTTGTATCATGAAGTGGACTTTTACCCCTTGTTGTGTTTTGTGATAGGAAGTGAAGCTCACTAGAGGTCGTTGAAGGGGTAATTTCGAGAGACCATATTGAAAGAGCCATAACTTTCTTCTCGAGTATCCGATTATATCAAATGAGATACCATTAGAAAGCTTGAAGAGAGATCTATATTTTATTTTTATAGTCGAAGCTAAATTCAAAGTAAAAGAGGGTCAAAAATGCAAAATACAAAGATATAACAAAGCTGTGTAGCCCAACTGGCGACGGGAAGTTGATTAGCGATCGCCAGTCATGCCTTGAAGGCTTTCCATCGCCAGTCCATTGACGATCGACAGGAGGGGTGGACAGAAACCTTTCGCAAGGCCCAACTGGCAATCGCTACTCAAGTGGCGGCTGCCAGTCCGCCCGATACAGAATTCAGAGATTTATTATTTAGTCAGATTTCAGATTCGTTTCAGTTTTATTCGACTTTTAGCCTCCTTTTTTGGCCCTAAGACCATAATTATATTATTACTTGGCTAGCAAGATTTCTAGTTTATATTAACCTCCTCTATGTTTTCTTATTTTTGTGTTAGACTTTTGGCTATATATAGGCCTTAGTCTCTTAGGTTTTATTCATACTTTCTACTGCGACACTGAGACAGCCTAAGGAGCTTAATAAAGTCAGGAATTTGTTAAGGTTCCTGGAGGAGATTGGCGAGACTTGCTCGAACGACTAAACCTTCTCTTTTTCTATACTTATTCTTTTCGTTATAATATCTTTTATTATTATCTCTTGCTTTGTTTCCATACTTAGCGAGTAGATTTCCTTAGAGTGCGATGCCCTAATATGTGATTAATTATCTATGCAAGTTTGTGGTTCGAATATCTTGTATAGTAGTTGTTAATTAGTGTGCTTAATACTTAGCCTAACTTGGTCACTTAGATTATGATTAGAATTGACGAGAGTGGACTGAGAGGCACTCGAGTTAATGCAAAATCTAATTAGCATATTCTTAGGTATTAATGAGACGTCTTGATATCGTAAGAATAACCCTGCTAGGAATAATCTTCATAATTAGGATTAGTATAGTTTTAAGTCTAATTAATGAACAAAAGTATTAATTAGTTTCTTAGGTCTTTGCTATCTTGGTTTTATCTTTCTAATAAGCGAAAGTGTTAGGAGGATGCATTAGAACACTCCGGGTACTAGTTAGAACTTAATAAGAACCATAATCTCGACATAGGTAGTCAATCCATAGGGTATCGTGCTCATTTGTCTCCATTAAATTTAGAACTCTTTTATTTATATTTTTAATCTCATTTATTTACTTGCAACCCTGTGACAATCTTTTACAACCTTTAATTTTCTTGCTTTACATAATTAATTACCTAGATTTTGTGTTCAACCGTCAGTTCTAAACCCTACTTATTCACTATACTATTTGCTTGTGCGTGTGTAATTGCTTGTCAATTTTTCGTACTTCAAATTGGCGCCGTCGACACGGAACTGAGATTTTAGGACATCAAATCAAAAGTAATTGGTTTTGTGTAGCAAACTTGCTGATTTCGTGTGCTTTCTTTTTCAGATTCTCTAGTGCATGCCAAGAACTCAGAGTGCGGGACTAGACCTTGACACAAACACTGTGCTTGAGGTTGACATCGGAGTACTCAAAAGGATAATTAGGCGTGACAAGAAGAACCAAACCAAAGCAATGGGACACAATCAGGAAGACAGAGCGCTCCAAGGTGTATGGGATGCTCCACGAAGAAGGATGTTACTGGAATCATCTGTCCCGATATGGAATGGAAATCCTAATAGTTTGCAACAATCACATGTAGGTCCCAACACTTTCCAGATCCCAGCAGCCATTGTCGAAATATTATAAAACTCGGTCTAATTTGGCAGCTTGTCAAGCAAAGATCCTCAAGACCATCTCTCTCGATTTGAAGATATCTGCAACATCATAAAATTCTAAAATATCGATGATGATGTCTTGAAGCTGCATCTCTTCCACTTTTCTTTGAAAGATCGAGCTCGTACTTGGTACAACAAGTTAAAAGGAGAGACGATTCAGAGTTGAAATGATCTGGCTCATGCTTTTCTTCGGAAGTTCTTTTCTATGGCCAAGACAGCCAAACTTTTGCAAGAAATTAACACATTTATCCAAGGAGATGGGGAGAGCATCTATTAAGCCTGGGAATGGTTCACGGATCTCCAAAGTGCCTTCCCTCAACATGGTATAACCCAGGAGAACCTCATGAAGATTTTTTACAATGGGTTGGATGGTCCATCCCGTGACCATATTGACGCCTCATCTCAAGGGGTATTTTTGAGAAAGACTGCTAATGAGGCCGCTCGCTTAATAGAGGAGATGGCTGAAGTCAATGGTATGTGGCCAAAAGAACGTGCTAGGTAATCTGATAAGGAAGCAACCCGAGGGGTACTTGCAGTAGACGCCAACATGAGACTTGAAGCTAAAGTTGAGGCACTTACCAAAAGACTTGAAGAGTTGACCAAAGGCGTGGAAAAAGGCTGCTATATTGCAAACTATCTGTGAGCTTTGCAAAGAATCACATCATGCCAGTGACTGTCCAATGTTGGGAGAGATTCAGGCTATCGCTGATAGAACACCACCAGGAATGAGCTACTCAAAACAAACTAATGCTCAGCCAAATTTTTCTCGATTTGGCCAGCAGACAAATAACACTGGTGCTCAGCAAGAACCCAGGAAGCCATATTTAGCAGATCAAGTCAAAGTAATGGGTGAGAAGATTGATCAATTAGTGGGAGACCAAGTCAACATCTTCTCCAAGATTGACCAATAGGTAGGGGTGGTCCAGCAGTCCATCCAACAATAAAGTATAACTATACAGTAGATGGATCGTTGTGAGGCACGTCAACAAGATTTTGAGACATACCTGAAGAGGCAGGCCACGCAACTCAAAAAGATGGAGATCGAACTCAGAAATTTGGCTGCAGCAAACACTCAAAGGTAAATAGGTTCTTTACCTAGCAACACGGAGTCCAACCCGCAAGGACAAGTGATGGCCATCACATTAAAGAGTGTGGATGAGGATGATGAACCATATATTCCTCCACCACCTTATATCCCTCCACCTCCATTCCCTCAAAGACTCCAGAGAAAGCCACCACTTGAGAACAAATCTACTTCAAAAGAATGTGCCGAACTGATCAAGCCAGCCTTATAGGAGGTGGTAGTTACTGAAAAGAAGGAGCCATATCAGTGAAAAAGAGAATTCTTATGTTCCTCCATCATCACCTCAATAAGTCAAGAAGGAAGCAGCGATCGATGAAAAGGCCCTTGAATTCATAGAGACAATGGAGGAGATTCAAAGCCATGTCTCTTTCTTGGAGATGTTACATAAAAGGCTACAATATGCTGAGTTTCTGAAGGAAATCATCGCAAGGAAGAAGAGGCGAAATGACAGCAAGACAAATCCTTTGGTAGAAAATGACATACCGCCAAAATTAAAAGATCCAGAGAGTTTCACTATTCCTTCTACTATTGACAGTGTTCAAGTTCCACATTGCTTATGTGATTTGAGTGTCAATATTAATCTTATGCCTTTGGAAACTTTCAGGGAACTCAATTTGAGAGATATCAAACTTACATCTGTGATGATAGAGCTTGTAGATCAAACTATAAAGAAACTCCATGGAATCGTGGAGGATGTGATAATCAAAGTTGACAAGTCTCTCATACCCGTAGACTTTGTGGTGCTGGACTATGCTACCAATGAAAGTTACCCACTGATTTTGGGTCATCCATTCCTCAACACTTGTCATGCAATGGTACAATGGTAGATGTTCACAATGGCAAGCTACTTCTTCGCATAGGCCCAGATGAAATAGAATTTTAAGTAACTGATAGACGCCTCCATCCACCGTAGTGCCAAAGGGAGTAACAAAGTCAAGCTAACGACTCTAAACTAGCACGTTTAGTATTTAATTTTTCTTTGTTTTTGTGTTTGCTTCAGTATCGTTATTCTGATTTAGTATTTTAATGGTCTTAGCAGGAAGTTTAGAAAAGAGAAAACTAGGTGTCAATGAAGCTCACAAGTCCATACACAAACTTTGTTGTGCATCAAAGATAGTTAGAGCCAACCACCACCAACCTTCCCCACCGCCTCCTTCTCGCAATTGACAGGGCAGTACCAGTCCTCTCCTCTTGTCATTTCTGTTATAAGTCTATTTATGTTCCTGTTTGTGTACCCTGTGATGTTCATGTTCATGTCTTGTGATGTTTGTTTGTGTCTTGTCTCCACATTGAGGACACTGTGTTCAATAAGTGTGGGGGAGTGTCAAACATATGTTTTCGTTTTGGTTTGGTGTGTGTGATTGAGTCTAGGTTTGAGGTAGGAGTGTGCTTAAGTTCAATGTGGTGTCATAAGCAGATGATGAAACTTTACCCTTGAATTGTTAGTTTCCTAGCAACCGAATATCCTTAGGAAGGTTCATGTCAGGACATGAGTAGCAAGGATAGGATTAAGCCCATATTGAGAAGTAGTTCTTGCTTTTCAAAATCTCATAATTTGATTAAGTGATTGCTAGGTACGGGACCAAGAGAACACATAAGTAGTTGAGGAAACACGCTCTTAGTAACCGAACCCCACCTGTATATTAAAAAATATTTTAGCTAACTTGTGAGTCTAACCGAGTGATGTGCTTGCTGCAAAAAACCTATTTTTGAAAATCTTTTAGGCGAAGGGCATCAGTCAAGTCAATAAATTGGAGCAAAGTCTCTACCCGAGAGGAAAATGGAAGAAAGGTGTGTGGAATGTGAAAAAAAGAAAAAAAGTGCAAAAGTGTGAAAAAAAGAAAAACAAAGGGAAGAATGAATAGAAGTGGTTGTGGAATGTACGGAATGTGTTCAATGTTATATGCGGATTATGGATTGTGATATGAGGTATGAAAAGATCCATAAAAATAGAAAGGTGGATCTTGGTAGGGGTGAACTCCAGCCTAATCGAGATAAGCTCAGAAATCATTGTAGGAAATCAAGTGAGCCATGCGGTTGGTGTTGGACTCTGCCTACCGGTCTACGAGTGAACTCCTAAGATGCCAACTAAGTGAAGCTAACTGCTGATCTAAAATTATTTTGGGGCTAGGTGAAACGATGGAGCAATGTGGTCTTAATTATCTCTTCATGTCATGTGCTTCTTGCGGTATTGTTTCTAGTAATCTTCACTACTTTCTGAATGATTAAAATTATGGGGAACTACTTTAATTTATGGACTGGACTTGAATTGCAGAATTGAGTTGATATGAGGTTTTCTCTTGGTAGTTCACAGTTGCTAGAGGACCAACAATTTTTAGTGTGTCTGATGCGCCTTACTTGAGGACAAGCAAGGAAATAAGTGAGGGGGGTGTGATGAGTGTGTAAACACTCACCTATTCGTTACGTGTTTCACTTGTGTTAAGTCATATTTTTGGTTGTTTTCATCTAGTTGTGTTGAGTCTTATGTCATTTTCATGTATTTGTGTCATGGAGTGGACTTTTATCCCTTGTCGTATTTTGTGATAGGAAGTGAAGCTCACTGGAGGTCGTTGAAGGGGTGATTTCGAGAGACCATATTGAAAGAGCCATAACTTTCTTCTCGAGTGTCCGATTATATCAAATGAGATACCATTAGAAAGCTTGAAGAGAGATCTACATTTTTTTATAGTTGAAGCAAAATTCAAAATGGAAGAGGGTCAAAAATGCAAAATACAAAGATGTGACGAAGTTGTGTAGCCCAACTGGCGACGGGAAATTGACTGGCGATCGTCAGTCATGCCTTGAAGGCTTTCCATCGCCAGTCCATTGGCGATCGACAGGAGGGGTGGACAGAAACCAACTAGCGGCCGCTACTTAACTGGCGACCGCCAGTCTGCCCGATACAGAATTCAGAGATTTATTATTTAGTCCGATTTCAGATTCGTTTCAGTTTTATTCGACTTTTGGCCTCCTGTTTCGGCCCTAAGAGCATAATTATATTATTACTTGGCTAGCAAAATTTTTAGTTTAGGTTAACCTCCTCTAAGTTTTCCTATTTTTGTGTTAAACTTTTGGCTATATATAGGCCTTAGTCTCTTAGGTTTTATTCATACTTTCTACTGTTACACTGAGACAGCCTAAGGAGCTTAATAAAGTCAGGATTTCGTTAAGCTTCATGGAGGAGATTGGCAAGGCTTGCTCGAACGACTAAGCCTTCTCTTTCTTTATACTTATACTTTTCGTTATAATATCTTTTATTATTATCTCTTGCTTTGTTGTCATGCTTAGCGAGTAGATTTTCTTAGAGTGCGTAAATTGACTCTCCAAGTAGATCTATATAAAATTCAGTTAAAAGAAATAAAAGGCAAAACGACAAATTGACTCTCTAGATTAAATCTCTGAAAAGATACTCGAGAGATATTTCTGTTGAATAATGGAAAAAATGAATATAATGAAAGATCTCAGTCTCATATCCACCAATAAGGTTTTTTTATACCATTCAAATATTCATAGAATAATCCCTATTAATAAATTTTCTCAACTTATTAAAAAATCTACTCATAGAATAATTCAGTATTGTTTTAAATAAACTTTTGTAACAAAACCCTTCTAATTAATATCTAACATCGTTGTGTTATTAATAATTTAATTTAATTTATTTTAATTAAAGTAGAACTATTTCTTGAGTTATTGTTTATATACCTGTTGAGTATGAAAATAATACTTCGGGTTTTATTGTTGAGGCACCCGGGTCCGAGTACGATCGGTGTTCGGTGTTGGATTTGAATGACAATCAAAGCAAAGAAAGCCTAAGGTAGGAAAGCCCAAGATGGAATAGTCCAAAAGTGGGGGTACACTTCTTGTCCCACATCGAAAGTGGAAGAAAGGAAATCTCACTTTATAAGGAGTTGTTCCTTGTTAGCTAGGAACTAAGTGTTCCACCTGGAGTGTTGTTCAAGGCCGATTGCACCATCCGAGCACGAACACGCGCACATGCGCGTTTGCATGGCACATTAGACGCATGGAGCATTGGGCATTTTGTGGCGCACTTGGTACTTTGCACGTACGTATCGTCGCGAGGAGCCTAAATTTTTGGCTGATTCTAGAAGACTCCAGAATACTCAGATGCGAAGAGGTGGGAAAGGGATGACCTATCCAGAGAACCCACCGAAGGGACATGAGTAGTATGCCTACCCGAAAGGGTGCGAACGAACTGGCAGTCTACCTACTGGCCAAAGAGACGCGAAGAACAGCCTGCCTGTTGTCCGAAAGGATGTGTCTCGTCGGATGTGCAGGCTGCCACACTTGTGCCCCCTCGGACTGCCTGCCTCACTCCCATCCAGTGCCTATAAATAGGCTTCTCCTCCTCATTTGCATCTCACCCCACTACAATTTGCATAAGCATTCATTAGCAATTGTAGGATCTCTCTCTCTCTCAGAAAAGTTTCGAGTCTCAAAAAGGTTCGCCGAGGCTTCGAGAGTCGTTGTGCTACGAGCTTGAAGTGCGAAGTCATTGTATCTTGGGGACGATTGTCTTAGCCGGTAAGTACTGAATATGGGGCAATCTCGTCTTACAAAAAAAGAGTCAAACTCTTGTCTCGACTTAGATCCTAATCAAGTACACCATCATCCAGAGAAATAACATTTAGTTTGGTTGGGTCCTCCTTTGGGGCTTGCTCGGGAGCAGAGGAGTGCTTTGAGCCTGGAGGGCGCTTTGGCCTTCGAGGCAGGAGCCCGGATGGGCACTTTGACCTTCGAGGCGGGAGGCCGACACCCACTTTGAGCAAAGCGGGTGGATAAGGCCCGCTTTGGGTGAAGTCTGCTCTGGTAGATGGCCTATTGTCTAAGAGCCAATGTCGGGAAGTAAAGTGGCGGCATGAAGTCTAAGAGCCCATGCCGGGAAGTAAAGTTCGGAAGTAAAGTTGTGGCGAGCACTTCCCACTCCAGCTTGGCGATAAGCCTTGCCACTTAGGCTTGGCGGCAAGCCTTCCTACTTGGGCTTGGCGGTAAGCCTTCACACTTAGGCTTGGCGGCAAGCCTTCCCGCTTTGGGCTTGGCGGTAAGCCTTCCCATTTTGAGCTTGGTAGTAAGCCTTCCTGCTTAAGCTTAAGGGTAAGCCATCTCGCTTTGGACTTGGTAGTGGGTGCCGTCCTGCTTTGGGCATGGTAGTGGGCGCCGTCCCACTTTGGGCTTGGTGGTGGGCGTCGTCCTGCTTTGGGCTCGGTAGTGGGCGTCGTCTTGCTTTCAGCACCATTCCGCTTTAGGCTTGGTAGTAAGCGCCCTCCCGCTTTGGACAAGCCTACTCATTTTGGGCTTGACGGTAGTTCGAGTTCGCTTTGGACTTAGAAGTGGCATGCCGTATTGGTAAAAGTCTGCTTTGGACCTAAAGGCGGGAGCCCACTTGGGCCGTTTGTGCTTGCTTCGAGCCCGCTTTGGCCACGTATCGGGCGGTAGCCCACTTGGTAGGAGAAGGCCGCTTTGGGCTTTAAAGCGGTAAGGGCCGGCCGTTTTAGCTTCGAAAGTGGTAGGGCTGGCGAGATTCCCGCTTGGGCAATGACGGACTTCAGACAAGATTTTGCATAGAAGGTTCGAGAAAGTCAATGTCGGTCTATATTTTTCTAAATTGAGCCGGATCTTCAAGGAACATTCAAGAGGGTTAAGGCGGCATGTGATTTTTGGACATTGGAGGCAGTTTAGGGTTTTTCTAAGACTGAGGCCGGGCGAAGTCGCTCTCTACATAAGGACAGCATGACAAAAGGAGAAGGACATCATCAATCGATCAACACAACAACTTATCTATCTTCCTTCCCCTCTTTCCTTTAGCATAGCTCTGTTTTCTCCCCTCTTTCTTAGATTGAACGCCTAATGTTCGTAGCTTTTTTTTTTCCCTCTGTTAGACCGACCTAGAGACGATCACTCCAAAATCATCTCGGATAGTCTTGACGTTCTTGTACACATTCTTCCCCGCAACAATACCCACCAATAAGTAATGCTTAAAACAAGACGTCATGCTTTTGGTCAACTTATCCGCCGGTTTCTTCATGATTAACTAATCCGAAAACAACGAATTAAATTATGGGAAATTGAGATAACCCATTTGAAGGGCCACGTGTCTATGTCATACGTAACAAATATTATAAGTAATTAGATCTTCTACTATATGGAAACCAGAAAGAACGCTATTGAAACACCGTAGTTAATTGTTTAATTACACCACAAGCACTAGCATAACCTAATAATGTTGAATTAACTAGGTTGAATTATTAAATTTTTATCAGTGTTAAATACTTAGCAAAATTTTTAAACATATTTTAAAATATTTATCCGACTTGAATCTGAATTAATTTAATTATCCTAACATTAAAAGTTTAATTAAGTAATCATTATTTAATCTTTGATTAGATGCCAAACCCACCAACCTCCCCACGGTTCCCAATAGATATATTATAAAATGATAAATTATTTTAAAGTCCTTCACCTTTGGTCACCCTCCTCTTAGGGTTTCTGATTTTTGGAAAATGATTGTCCCGTCCCTAAGTTTTGATGATAATAGACTTTTGGATCCCTGGAGCCAGAATATTCTTTTTTCTCCGGTGAACTACCAATTGAAATTACAAAAATACTATTTCACTTAAAAAAATTACTCTTTCTTTCTCCCTTCACCTTCTTCCTCCCCCTTCCTCCTCTCACTTCATCATCTTCCTCCCACTTTCAACCAAAACCAAAACTCAAACCAAAATCTAACTATTGAGAATAAAAATTAATTAGAGAATCAAAACTTAAAAAATTCTAATTTTAGAAATTCCAATTTAAATTACAAAACAAAACTATACAGTAACTACTAGGGACCCAGCCACCACTACTGAATCAGTGAGTAAAATTCTGTGAACTTTACATCCTCTTTTTCCTAGAGAAGGTGCAAGCATTCAATCGGTGAGTAAAAATGATTCAGACATTCAATCGGCGACAACACAAACTAGATCCAAATTAAAAAAATTGACAGTTTCACATCTTCGTTTTCATTCATATCCCTCTCCTACTCCAACCTCCTCATCCACCGGAGCTCCTCAAGTTAGGGCACCCCACCAGCCGAGCTTCTCAAGCCAGGGCACCCCACCTCTGGCCTCGTCGTCATCGGAGAAGCGGAGGTTGAGGTTGGAGTACTTGCAACGGCAGGCGTCAGTGGTGGCAGACAACCCAAGTATAGAAAATAAGAACGAAGGATGCCTCCTCCACCATTATCCCAAACGGAGGACGATGGCGGGGCAAAAAATAATTAAATGCAATGAGCACTATGCCCTTCCCCTTACTATTCCTCCCGCCACGAACGATCGGGACCCCGAGAAGCGAACTCTACACCGACGATAGTTTCGTTTTGATGACGACAGTTCGGGGATTTCTACACCTTCTCGCCGACCCTGTGAGCCGGACTGGAGGAGGATCCCCAGCCGCCTGGCGACGAGGGTGACCGAGTCTGGCGTGGCTTGCCTTGGTGGTGGTCGGGGAATGCCGACCAAAACCCAGAAGCAAACACCGGCCCCAACCTCACCGGTGTCAAATTCATCTTGGATCGAGCACGCAAACACAACGCGAACATCAGATCTATCCTCAATTCGAAAAGACGAGGCAAGGCGGTGCTCACATTGACTAACCATTGACTTCTTCTTCCCCGAGATCCACCAAGAAATTTTGATTCAATAATTGTAAATGAGCGCTCCCATTCAGAATGCTTTACAGACCTCTTCTCCAACGGTTACTGGAGGCAGAGGGGTGGAGGATTTAAATTTGGAAAAAATTGAATTTTTAGGGCTGGTCTGGGTCGGTTAATTGAATTCTTCGATATTTCATTTTGTTTGTTCTTAGTTTTTTTTCATTTCTGCTTGCCTCCTCTAGCTTGGATGTTAATTAGTTTTTTATTTTAAGTTTTGGTTTTTGGATGAGGTGCGAGGAAGAAGATAAGTGGGAGGAAGAGGGTGTTTTTATTTTTTAAGTAGGAGGAGTATTTTGGTCATTTCAAGTGGGGGTTCGCCGGAGAAAAATGAATATTCTGACTCCAGGGACCCGAGAGTCTATTATCATCAAAACTTAGGGACGGGACATTCATTTTTCAAAAGTCAAGGACCCTAGAGGGAGGGTAACCAAAGGTGAAGGACTTGAGAGTAATTTCCTATTATAAAATTACCCTAATAAATTATTTTCTAAACAAAAACCCACCAAACGAGTTAATGTTGCCCTATAAAACAATCATAGTTGAATGTTTGGTGGCTCTGTAAAAAATGATAATTGAGTCATGAATGATCAGATCCGAAACTAACCTACTAGCAGAAAATGAAAAACTCCCTAGCCTTCCAGCTCCCTGTCCTCATCCCACTGTTTCTCTTCATCTTCATGTTATGGAGATTGATATGGAAGAAAGGAATGAACCCCAGAAAACCAACCTGGAACTTGCCTCCAGGGCCACCAAAGCTCCCAATTATAGGGAACATCCACCAACTTATTGGCTCCAAACCCCACCACAAATTCCATTCCCTGGCCAAAAAATACGGACCAATCTTCTACCTAAAGCTTGGTCAAATAGACAATATAGTGATTTCCTCTCCTGAAACAGCCAAAGAAATCCTCAAGACCCATGACATAACTTTTGCTTCTAGACCACGGCTCCTTGCAGCTAGTGTCGTGGCTTATAATTGCACCGACGTTGCATTTTCTCCGTACGGAGAGTATTGGAGACAGCTCAGGAAGATTTGCATAATGGAGCTCTTGAGTGCTAAGCGTGTGCAATCGTATCGGCACATGAGAGAAGAGGAGGTTTCGAAGCTTGTTGGGCATGTATCTTCCATGTCCGGGTCGGTGATCAACCTTAGTAGGTTGATATTCTCCTTGACATACACCTTCACTTCGAATGCTGTGTTTGGAAAGGCCTGTAGGGAGCAGGAGACTTTCATACGGGTGGCCGCGGAGATTATCGAGGCCGCGGGTGGCTTCAGCGTGGCGGATTTGTTCCCTTCGGTTAAATGGTTGGATGTTTTGAGTGGGATGAGGTCCAAGCTTGTGAGGCTACATGAGGAAGCCGATAGAATATTTGACATAATCATCGATGAACATAAAGCTAGAAGGGTCAACGCTGGGGAAGAAGCTGAAGATCTTGTTGATGTACTGTTGAATCTTAACAAGAAGGCTAATGTTGAATTCACTTTGACCACAGAAAACATCAAGGCTGTCATTATAGTAAGTTTTTTTATTAAGTAAATTTTATTAATATTAATCTGGTAGTTGGCATTGAGTACGGCCACTGGCCTCGTTAAAACACTCATACGGAGAACCCTATGGGAAAATGAATTGTATGATTTTGTTGCTTCAGGACATGTTCATAGCAGGGAGCGAGACATCAGGATCTACAGTCGAATGGGCGATTTCGCACCTGATTAAGGATCCAAACACAATGAAGAAGGCACAAGAGGAGTTGAGGATGGTTTTTGTTGAAGAAGGAAGAGTTGATGAGGCAGGACTTAGCCAATTGAGCTATCTAAAAATGGTGATCAAAGAAACACTGAGGCTACACCCTCCAGTTGCCATGTTACTTCCAAGGGAGTGCAGGGAGAATTGCCAGATAAATGGCTACGACATCCCAGTAAAATCGAGAGTGATAGTCAACGCATGGGCGATCGGAAGGGACCCTGAGTATTGGACTGAACCCGAAAGGTTCTACCCTGAGAGATTCATGGATTCTTCCTATGATTTCACAGGAACCAAATTCGAGTTCATCCCTTTTGGTGCTGGAAGGAGGATATGTCCTGGAATTGCATTTGGTGTAGCTAGTGTTGAGCTGACATTGGCCTGCTTGCTGTTTCATTTTGACTGGAAGCTAGCTGGTGATGCGACGCCTGAAGAACTGGACTTGGATGAACATTTTGGCGCCACTGTTAGAAGGGAAACTGATCTGAATGTTGTCCCTGTTGTCTACAATCCAACAGTTGTTGCATAAGATGGTTAATTTTCATTCTTAATCCGACATCTTTATTGTAAACTCAATTTTCGTCTTCCAAAAATTGTGACTTTTGCTATATCTCTCTTCGTGTATTCAAAATATGATGTCAACTATTATGTTAAATTTTTTATATCTTTAACAAGTTCACTCTTTTTCACAAAACAATGAATTTCAATATTTCTAATTTTAAGTGGTTGTGCCAAGTTTGCGAGTATGGAGTTTACTCATTGTTTGTTTATATTGATATATATAGACTTTTGTTTATTGTACCTTGGCAAAGTTAATGTTGGTGTATTCAATCCAATAAATTTTGTTTAAAAAATTGTATTAAATTATTACATTACTAGTTACAAATGGTGAGACCAAATTTTAATCGTAGAATGTCAAACTTTATAAGATGATTTCAAATGGATACTTCACTTGGTTAAATTATTGGAAAATGCACTTTAGTATATAGTGGTATAGTCGTTTTTACTTGACTACCCAATAATCTAGAGCACATAAAATAAGTTCAATTTTTTCGTTTAGAGGACAGGGCAACCTTTCATGGCTGCGCAACCATCTTGTCTACTTATACTAGTCACTTCAACATTGTCATTATCTACTCTTCCTAGTCACTTCGAATGTCTTCGTGCAGCCGAGGAATGGTGCTCGGGTCCTTCAAGTGAAAAAATTAGAAAAAGTTCGTAATTTTTGTGCATTTTAAATCGTAGGGAACTGAAGTGAAAAATGGTCGTAAAGGTACTAAAGTGTACATTACCCTATATTATTTAATCCTGTATCTACATGAATTTCCGTGCGACGACTTTGTATCGGACAAATAATACGGTGGCAACTGGCAACACATTCTTTTTTATTGGAAAAATTACTTTGAGAATCTTGGTATTTAGTAAAATAGACGCTCGGAACCATGTAGTTTGCTTACTGATTTTGTTGCTCCTCTAGTTTGGATTTAGTATATTCTGGAATTCCTCGCTCACATCATCACTCGATTTTTTAAAAATTTTATATTTGAAATTACTATTATACTCTTGTTCTGGTCAATCAAAATCTCCGGTCATCTTTTCTGATCATTTTTCCGGCAAACACCAACTCCAATCATCATCTTCGGCCACCCTCCGGTCACTTTTTCGGCGACAACTAAAATTAAACCAAAAAAATAACGAAACCATCACCGTTAAGCATCCATATGTAAGCATCTCGCCATATCTCCCAATAACAGCCGCGACAATGAATAACATAAGACAACAAGACGAGAACAAGCAAAATCCAGTAAAGAGACACATAAAAATAAGACTTCTTCTCAATTTCGGTCAACGATTGAAACAAAGGGAAGAAGAGATCTCTTCCTCACCAACCCACCGCCACAACCCCACCACCACAATAAAACAAACTCGTTAAGCCTCCTTCCACCAAACCCCCAAAAGACCCAAACTTTATACATCGCGAGTAAATTGGTGTGCGGGAGAGGGAGAGAGGGAGATTGGAATTTTTTTTAGAACCGAACCCTAGAATTCTCTGGGAACTTTTATTAATGAAAAATTTATTTTTTTAAAGAACATCGAGAGTAAATTCCAGTTCAAACTGGTGATGGAGGTTGTTCACGACAGCGCCAAGTGCAGATGCAAGTGGTTCCTATGCATTGGCCTCTTGGGGAACCTTCGTATCCAGGAGGAGGAAGATGCCTCGGGGAACACCAGCTATGAGCCTATGGCACGATGGATGATGGATTACTGTTGGGTGTCATCGTCGTCGGAGGGGGACCGTCCCGATGTCGCCTGCTCGGAGTCGGGATGGAGCTGCTACCGGTTGTTCTATCCGTCGGGAGGAAGAGGCCTTTCGATGAATTTATTATTTTTAATTTTTTTAAAGGTAATTTGAATCATTTCTTCAAAAAATCGAGTGATGACGTTAGTGAAGAATCTCAAAGTATAATAAATTTAAATTAGAAAGACTACAAAATTAGTAGGTAAATTATATGATCATTGACGTCTATTTTATCAAATACCAAGATCCTTCGAATAAATTTTTTTTTTACAAAGCAACACATGCTTTTTTTGTGTGTGAAAGAAAGCAACGCATGCTTCGGGAGATTTGGTTGATAATGCATTAAGTGACATTCAGGAAATATGTGTTAGATAATTATTTAATGGTGTTGTATTTGTTTCAAATTTAGAGTTGAAATTTTTTTGTCAAAATAGAACGACAGGCCATCGGGTAACAAATGCGTATTTTTTTTATGAATTGAGTTAAATGACGAAAATATTGTTACAATAATCTATAAAGTAACAACGTCATCATTCCACCAACATCGGTTTCCAGCTAAATTGAGCCAATGCATTTTTTTCAGATAACAAGTTCTATCCGCTGGTATTTAATTGCTTAAGATTAATACATTGAACAACCCATTTAAATAGTAATTGCCGATATAATTAAGTCAAACCAGTACTTACCTCTAAACAAAAATAAGTTAAAATCAGTACTTCCCCAACAAAGTCAAAATTTCAATTATAATATGAAATTTCCGCATCTTTTTAATAAACTAACGATCTTAACAAAAAAAAATACAATTTCCACGGAAAATAATAAAAGGAAGTCGTACCATTTAGTCTATTACGTGATGCGCCTCGTTAATAAATTTAATAATATGTTAACTAACTACTCTGATTTACCTGTAACCTATTGCGTCCTCGCCACTTTTTATTTAAATTGTTAGTACAAACTTGATGGCTTTCTTCTCGTTAAAAGTATAATAAAGAAAAAGTAACAAGTGATTTAGATTTATAAAAATATTTTCTAGATTTTATAAATACGAACCGAAAACATAATCAAAAAATTTCGATATCTTGATAACATAACAATATAAATATTTGTTAAAAAACATTTCAAATACTATTTAGCTCAAATTTAATTAAATACTCAGATTTTCCTCAAAATGTGTAGAGGCACAACAATTAACTGAACATCTAAAGATAAAATTCTATTTCGTACTAACAACAAAAATAGTATTAAATTGAGACAGAATACTTGCACACTAATCAAAACTTTTCGGGGCGGCAAGTTTTTGCATGCGTGTCGAGTGGGTAGGGCTTTTCGATTACGTTGACTACTTTCCAAAATTTCGTTCTTATCCCAAGAACCAAGGCGGTCACCGAAAAGTTGACTACTGGCCAAATTTCAGCCCAGGCAACGATCCGGGCGGTGGACTCCGGCTACGACGTCGTCTTGTGCGAGTACCATCTCATAAGTATCACCATCATCAATCATCTTTGTGGCCTTCTCCTCCTATTTATGCTTCAAGCTTTAGCGAATGAAATTTCCTTAATCAGATCGCCCACAATAGTTGGCTGAGGTGGTTTAGTGAATTCTTTGCGTTTATAACTTTGATTTAATCACTTGTATCTAACAGTATTATCTTTTACACATTTTTTAAACAAAATTTATCATGTTAAAGTTTATACAGACACTAACTTTACCAATAAGTATTAAAAGAGAATTATGAGAAGATAACGATGAAGACAAAAATAATTTGCTATGATACCATGTTAAAGTCTCGAGTCATATATAATCTAAAGTTTTAAAACAATGCGCTTATAAATTAACAACTAACAACGATGCAGATTTTGTGCGAATGAAGTAGGACAATAAAGTAAAAAAAAACACAAACATAGTTTTGAACCAACTATGACAAGTTCCTAAAATACTAACTAGGACAACTATCTTAAACAGCAGCTGTTGGATTGTAGACAACAGGAACAACCTGCAGATCAATCTCCCTCCTAATAGTGGCACCAAAATGTTCCTCCAAGTCCAGTTCTTCGGGCTTCAGACCACCAGCAAGCTTCCAGTCAAAATGAAACAGCAAACAGGCCAATGTCAGTTCAACATTAGCCATACCAAACGCAATTCCAGGACACATCCTTCTTCCAGCACCGAAAGGGATGAACTCGTACTTGGTTCCTGTGAAGTCATAAGAAGTGTCAAGGAGCCTCTCGGGATAAAACTTTTCGGGTTCAATCCAATATTCAGGGTCTCTTCCAATTGCCCATGCGTTGACTATTACTCTCGATTTTTGTGGGATGTCATAGCCATTAATCTTGCAATTCTCCATGCACTCCCTTGGAAGTAACAAGGCAACAGGAGGGTGTAACCTCATTGTTTCTTTGATCACCAATTGTAGATAGTTCAATTGGTCAAGTCCTGCCTCATCAACTATTCCGTTCTCACCAAAAACCCTCCTCACCTCCTCTTGTGCCTTTTTCATTGTGTTTGGATCCTTAATCAGGTACGAAATTACCCATTCAACGGTAGTTCCTGCTGTATGACTCCCTGCTATGAACATGTCCTGAAGCAACAAAATTATACCATGTCACTTCGTTACAAAATCGCGCTGCAAACTCGGTCACACGAATAACTGGTCTCAGACTAAAGGATATAGAATCAGAAGGTACATATGAGGAGCTTGAAAATCCAAAAATTGGAAAGGCGAAAGATATTATTGAGAATTCAAGCGATTATTAGAGCGATGGTCCTAATCCACAAAGTGGGTTGACATATATTTTAAAAAGGGACGGAGGAGGCCAGTGGGCTACGTGAAGCACAGGCCTTAGGAGGAAAATATATGGTGCTTAATAGGGTGCTTTTTGTTAAAAATATCTCTTATTTATCTCGTAGTAATTATTATTAGATAATATTATATATTTTGGTTAAATTTTAGGAGATTTTTAGTGCTTAATTACACTATTGTTATAGTGCACTCGTGCACAACTGATGAATTATTTTTGGTGAATAATAATAATTTAAGTATAAAAAAGTGAGTTGAATGAAAAATTATGGAAATTGATGTTCTCGAAATCTTAATAAAATCAACCGACTTACCAATATGACTGCCTTGATGTTTTCTAATGTCAAAGTGGATTCAGTATTATCACTCTCGCTAAGATTCAATAGGACATCAACAAGATCTTTAGCTTCATCTCTATGATGATCACCACCACCAACTTTGACCCTTCTAGCTTTATGTTCAGTTAGAATTTGTCTCAAATTCTAGACAAATTAGTACTCTATTCTTATTTAGAGTAGGGTTATAATCTCCTATATATATTGGCCTATGCCTAGGTCTTTTGTGTAGTAGTTGAGAGTTGTGAGGTAGAGAGAACCCTCACGGAGGCCTTGTAACCAATTGGACTCACATAGTGAACGACTCTCCTTTGCCCGTGGTTTTCTCCCCGTCTTAGGGTTTCCACGTAATTCTTGTGTCTTGTGTTTTACTCGTTTCGATCTTATTTCTCAACAATTGGTATCAGAGCTAGATCTGAGTTTCGAGTATTCGAGTATTGACAAAAAAAAATTGTGAACAGTAACCGATTTGGGAGAAAATCAGGATTTAGGGTTTTGGAACCCTTGAGTTGCCGCCACCCACGTCCGACCGCCCCAACATCACCTGGAGGAGGCGACCGTCCCTGCGCACCATCGCCGTGCCGGGAGAAGCTCAGCCGCTCCATCCGTTGGCCGCCCCCACGGCTGAGAAGAAGAAGAATCGCGAGGAGAGAGAGAGCTCGAGGAGAGAGAGAGAGAGAGCTCGGAGAGAGCCGCCCACTGCCGCCCGTCCGTCGTCGCTGCTGCTCGCCGTCGTCCCGTCCGGTCGCTGAGAAGAGAGGAGAAGAAATGGCAGAAAGGAAAAACTGGGAGAGAGAAAGAGGGAGTTTTGGGTTGAAAAATCCTATTCCCGAGTTGACTTGGTCAACAGTTTGACTAGTTGACCAAAAGTCAACTGTTTTGGCTGATTTTAGTTTTCTAACCTGTTTTAAGCGGACTTTTTGGTTCGAGTGGTTTCAGGATGACTTCGATGAAGTACGAGATTCCTCAGTTGATGAGGAAAACTAATTTTTCTTTGTGGCAGGTCAAGATGCGCGCTATTCTAACACATTTAGAGCAGGATGAGACTCTACTTGATGAGAAGTCGATGCCTTCGAGTTGGGATGCTGCGATGAAGGCGTCAAAGAACCGTAAGGCTGTGAGTCAGATCCAGTTGCATCTGTCAGATGATATTTTACGGGACGTGTTGAAGGAGACAATAGCTTCATTATTATGGGCAAAGCTTGAAAAGTTGTGCATGCCCAAGAGTTTGACTAACAAACTGTGCTTGAAGCAACGACTATTTTATATCCGGATGCAAGAAGATAAGTCTGCTCACGACCACCTTAATGAATTTAAGGATATAGTGGCTGGTCTTAGAACTCTGGATGTGAAGTATGATGATGAAGATCTTGCTTTATTGTTATTGTGCTCGTTGCCTGCTTCTTATCAGCAATTCAGAGATACCCTGTTGTTCAGCCATGATACTCTGAGTTGGGATGATGTTCATGATTCGCTCTTGGAGAAAGAGAGAATTGATAAGCACACTGTGAGTTCCTCTGAAAATAGCCAAGGGACTGGCTTGGTCATGAGAGGGAGGTCTGAGAAGAGGAATGCTAAGTCTGGTTCGAGGAAGAAGAGCAGAAGTAAATCAAGGTCAAGGCACAAGGATAAGACTTGTTTCAACTGTCATAAGATTGGGCATATTAAATGGTTCTGTCCGGAGTTGAAGAACAAGAAGAAGGGAGAAAAGTTCAATGCTCCGAAAGGAGAAAGTTATGATAGCGGCAGTGCTAATGTTGTCACCACCACTCAGAAGGAAGAATCTGATGGAGACCTTTTGTCTGTGATTGATGGGAAGTCTAAAGTTGATGCTGCTTGGATCCTTGATTCTGCTTGTACGTTTCATATGTGTCCTATCCGGGACTGGTTTTCAACATATGAACGTGCGGAGGGTAATGTTCTCATGGAAAATAATTTTGTCTGCAAGGTTGTTGGTATTGGCACAGTGAAGATCAAGATGCATGATGCTGTCATTCGAACCTTGACGAATGTGAGGCATATCCCTAATTTGAAGCGGAACTTGATTTCGCTGAGTACTCTTGATATATTGGGGTACAAGTATACCGGAGAAGGTGGAGTTCTTCGTGTGAGTAAGAACTCATTAGTGCATATGAAGGCCAAGAAAGAGGTTAGAAATCTGTACATTTTACAGGGTTCTACAGTTACAGGGACTGCTGCTGCTGCATCTGGCTCGTTGACAGATTATGAGAACACCTCATTGTGGCATATGCGACTTGATCACATGAGCGAGAAAGGCATGACCGAGCTAAATAGGAGAGGATTATTATGTGGATAGGGTATTGGGAAGCTAGAATTTTGTGAGTACTGTGTGTTTGGCAAGCAGAAGAAAGTCAATTTTTAGAAAGGTGTGTACACTACAAAGGGAAAACTTAACTATGTTCATTCTGATCTTTGGGGACTGTCTCAAGTTACAACAAAGAATAATTCCAAGTATATGCTGACTATCAGTGATGATTATTCGAGAAAGGTGTGGGCATTCTTCTTGAAGAGAAAAGATCATGTCTTTGTCACTTTCAAGCAGTAGAAGACTATGATTGAGAAGCAGACTGGGAGAGATGTAAAACATCTCCGCACAGCCAATGGATTGGAGTTTTGCTCTAGTTAGTTTGATGAGTTCTGCAAGAATGAGGGTATTGTCAGGCATAAGATAATCCCTGGTACACCTCAACAGAATAGAGTCGCTGAAAGAATGAACAGAACTTTGTTGGAAAAAATTTGTTATATGCTGTCAAATGCTGGTTTGCCTAAGTCATTTTGGGCTGAAGCTACTTCCACTACCTGTCATCTTGTCAATCGTTCACCTCATGCATCACTTGATGGCAAGGTACCTGAAAAATTGTGGTCTGAAAATCCTCCTAATTATGCTGTTTTGAAGATATTTGGGTGTCCTGCCTATGCTCATGTGAACAATGACAAGTTAGAGCCAAGATCTGTGAAGTGTATCTTCCTTGGCTATGCTTCTGGAGTAAAGGGATACAAGTTGTGGTATCCCGAGCTGTCTAAGGTCTTGTTGAGTAGGAATATTATTTTTAAAGAGACAGACATGCTGAGTAAGAGGGAGGATGTTTCTTCACCTGGTGTTCCGAGTGCTCCAAGTGTGGACTTGCAAAAGTCAAAAGTGCAGGTGGAGTTTGATGCTAATCCAGAAGCGATTTCCTTTCGTGATGTTGATTGCCATGGTCTTACGCATGGTGGGTTGTCTGATGAAGCTGAGAATGTTGGCACAGTTGAGAGGGAGCCAGCGTATTCTATTGCTAGAGACAGGCCCAGAAGAATTATCAGGCCTTCACAGAAGTTGGGTGAGGCTGATATTGTTGCTTTTGCCCTGAATATGGCAGAAGAAGTTGATAGCTGTGAAGAACCGTCTAGTTACTTAGATGCTGTGAAGTAGAAAAACTCTGCTAGATGGTTGGTTGCTATGGAGGACGAGATGGAATCTCTTCACAAGAACAAGATTTGGGAGATTACTAAGCTGCCTAAGGATAAGAAAGTTGTCAATTGCAAGTGGGTATTCAAGAAGAAGGATGGTATACCTAGAGTTGAAGAGCCTAGATACAAGACTAGGCTAGTAGCTAGAGGATATAGTCAGATTTTTGGTGTAGACTTTAATGAGGTATTTTCACCAATTGTGAAGCATACCTCGATTCGTTCTCTTCTTGGTATTGTTGCTATGTAGGATTTGGAGCTTGAACAACTTGATGTGAAGACATCTTTCTTGAATGGAGAGCTTGAGGAGCGGATTTATATGGCACAGCCTGAGGGTTTTCATGTTGAAGGCAAAGAAGACCATGTGTGCTTGTTGAAGAAGTCCCTATATGGCCTTAAGCAGTCTCCGAGGCAATGGTATAAAAGGTTTGATTCCTTTATGATTTCTCATAGTTATGAGAGGAGCAAGTATGATAGTTGTGTTTACCTGACAAGGCTACGTGATGGTTCTCAAGTGTATTTGCTCCTGTATGTGGATGACATGTTAATTGCTGCCAGTGACAAAGGAGAGGTGAGAAAGCTCAAAGCTCTATTGAGTAGCGAGTTTGAGATGAAAAATTTGGGTCCTGCTAAGAAGATTCTGGGTATGGAGATTGCCAGAGATAGAGGAGCAAGAAAATTATTTCTGAGCCAGGAGAGTTACATTGAAAAGATACTTGACATCTTTGATGTGACTGGTAATCCTGTGAGTACTCCTCTTGGTACATATTTTCAGCTTTCGTCTGCCTTATCTCCACAGTCAGCTGCTGAGGTCGATTACATGTCTGGTGTTTCATACTCCAATGCTGTTGGTTCTCTGATGTATGCTATGGTTTGCATACGCCCGGATTTGGCCTATGCTGTGAGTGTCGTTAGCAGGTTTATGGAAAATCCTGGAGAAGGTCATTGGAGAGCAGTGGAGTAGATTATGAGGTACTTGAAGGGTACCAAGGGCGTGTGTCTACAGTTTGGAAGCACCAATGATGGAGTTGTTGGTTTCGTTGATTCAGATTATGCTGGAGACCTTGATAAGTCTAGGTCCTTGTCTGGATATGTCTTCACTCTTGGAGGATGTACTATCAGTTGGAGAGCTTGTCTACAAGCCACAGTGGCGTTCTCTATCACTGAGGCGGAGTACATGGCTATAACTGAAGGTGTGAAGGAGGCTATCTGGTTGAAAGGTTTCTTCAGTGAAATCTGTGAGAAGCTGCAGGTTAGTACAGTGCACTGTGATAGTCAAAGTGCTATCCATCTCACGAGGAATGCTATGTATCATGAGAGGACAAAGCACATTAATGTGAGGTACCACTTCATTCGGGAGCATGTTGCTCAAGGTGACATTGTTTTGAGCAAGGTGGGTACAAAGGACAACCCTGCAGACATGTTGACGAAGCCGCTTTCTGGTGCTAAGTTCGAGCATTGCTTGGACTTAGTAAGTATTCGTGCTTGATGATGATTGCCCTTAGGGGCTGATGGTGAAGGTGGAGCAGCGTTGATGTTGGAGTCATAGAATTTGGTCCAAGGTGGAGATTTGTTAGGGTTTGTCTCAAATTCTAGACAAATTAGTGCTCTATTCCTATTTAGAGTAGGGTTATAATCTCCTATATATATTGGCCTATGCCTAGGTCTTTTGTGTAGTAGTTGAGAGTTGTGAGGTAGAGAGAACCCTCACGGAGGCCTTGTAACCGATTGAACTCACATAGTGAACGACTCTCCTTTGCCCGTGGTTTTCTCCCCGTCTTGGGGTTTCCACATAATTCTTGTGTCTTGTGTTTTACTCGTTTCGATCTTATTTCTCATGACTATGTTAAGTATCCTATCACTCTCGCTAAGATTCAATAGGACATCAACAAGATCTTTAGCTTCATCCCTATGATGATCACCACCACCAACTTTGACCCTTCTAGCTTTATGTTCATCGATGACTATGTTAAGTATCCTATCGGCTTCCTCATGTACCTTCAGAAGCCTGGACCTCATCCCGCTCAAAACATCCAACCATTTAACCGAAGGGAAGAAATCCGCCACGCTGAAGCCAGCGGCGGCCTCAACGATCCCTGTGGCCACCGGTATGAAAGCCTCCTGCTCCCTAAAGGCCTTTCCAAATGCAGCCGCCGAAAGGAAGGTGTATGTCAAGGATAATATCAACTTGCTAAGGTTGATCACCGACCTGGACATGGAAGATATATGCCTAACAAGTTTCGAAGCCTCCTTTTCTCTTATGTGCCTGTAGGATTCCACACGCTTCGCACTCAACAGCTCCATTATGCAAATCTTCTTGAGCTGCCTCCAATAGTCGCCGTACGGAGAAAATGCAATATCGGTGCTATTATAAGTTACGAGACTCACTGAAGGGAGATGTGGTCTAGAGGCAAAAGTTATGTCATGGGTCTTGAGGATTTCTTTGGCTGTTTCAGGAGAGGAGATCACTATATGGTCTACTTCACCAAGCTTTAGGTAGAAGATTGGTCCGTATTTTTTGGCTAAGGAATGGAATTTATGGTGGGGTTTGGAGCCAATTAGCTGGATCATGTTCCCTATAATAGGAAGCTTTGGTGGCCCTGGGGGCAAGTTCAAGGCTGTTCTTCTGGGGTTGGTTCCTTTCTTCGATATCAATCTCCATAACATGAAGATGAAGAGACAGAGTGGGAAGAGGACAGGGAGCTGAGAGAGTAGAGAGTGTTCCATTTTTTTGTTTACTAGGGCTAGATGAGTTTTGCATCTGATCAAGATTAGATCATGATCAATTTATAGGACAATATTTCCCCCCTTTTTTTGATTCTCAACCCAAATAATTTAAATAAGTTTTGTTTAAAAAGACATACTGAAGTATCAATTATTCGTTACTTTTATTTTGAGTGAGTATAAGAACCATAAATGCACTGTGATATTTGTGTCAACTTTATGTACAAATCAATAATTTATCATGTAGTATTTGATTATAAAGTTCTAGAGGTGAACCAGACAAAAAAAAAGTTCCAGAGGTGCAAAGCCGATCTGGCAAGGGAGGATCAACACGCCGAGAGGTAAGTCAGGTTTTTCTTTCTGCGACGATGAAATATAGGGTTATTCTCGGTGCTCTGTTGATTTTGCGTAGTGTGTCAGTCACAATTCGGGTTATGTTTGTTTCATTGCAGTTCTTCGTGGTGTTGTATGATCCTATTATATTTTACACGATTCTATATGATCTATGAATTATGTTTGAGTGATTTCATATAGTTGGTATATGTACAGGTCGATCAACCGATGAAATTCTTCATATTCTGGTTCTGGCAGAATAACCTGAAATTGTTGGGCTTTTTCCCCATTTTCATCCACAAAGGGGTCATCGTCTTAAAATAGTCCAGACAAGTCAAATCGAATGGCCTCAACATTAGCATGAATATGATACACATACTTGTTCAGTTCCTCGGAAAGCTACAACCAATCTTCTCCTTGCAGAATCACGCCAGATCGCCACCTATTACAACAAAAATTAAATAAATTCTGGTATATAAATTTAAAGTTGGAAAAAATAAGAGGAATACAGGTTTTGCAATTCTCTCGGGTAGATTAACACCATGCAGGGAGCAGCTAGTAGATCCTATGGATGATTGATGAAGCATCAAAAGAGCTATCTCATTATTACTGACAACGTTCTCTCTTTTTTTGAAGGATTGCTGACATATTTTGACAGTGTCTAATAATGACATAAGGGCTCACATGTGAATCTGTGGATTCATTATCTAGAAAGCATATCTTCTCAAACTCAGATTTAATAAAACTTGGATGACCAAGTGAAGTATCATTCTTGCCTTTTCTTTCCGTATCGTGCATTTTACTTTCCTTTTCTTGCCATTTTTTGACTTATCTTTCATTTTCTTGCCTTATCTTTCCTTATCTTGCCTTTCCTTGCTTATCTTGCCTTTTTCTTGCCTTTTGTTGCATTTTCTTGTCTTTTCTTGCCTTATCTGGCCGTATCTTGCCTTTTCTTTTCATATCTTGCTTTTTCCTTGCCATTTCTTGTATTTTCTTGCCTTTTCTTTTCTTTTCTTGTATTTTCTTGCATTTTCTTATTTTATCTTGTCTTTTTCTTGCCTTTTCTTACCTTTTTTTGCCTTGTCTTCCTTATCTTTCTTTTTCTTTCCTTATCTTCCATTTTCTTTGCGTTTCTTACTTTTTCTTGTGTTATCTTGCCTTTTCTTTTGTTATCGTGCATTATTCTCGGTGCTATGTTGATTTTGTGTGGTGTGTCAGTCGTAATTCGGGTGTTGTTTGTTTCGTTGAAGTTCTTGGCGGTAATGTATGATCCAATTATATTTTACACGATTCTGTATGATCAATGAATTATGTTTGAGTGATTTCATATGGTTAGTATATGTACAAGATGGTTCCTTTACTTGTAGTGTTTCATTGATTGTTTATGCTTTACGGAGTGTGTATGAACTGATTTGGGTCTGTATAGTTGATATCTTCTTTTGGATCTGCAGTGCGTCTTAGATTGTATTCCCTTTGTGGGAGCGAAGGGATATTTATTTGTCTCTTGCGGAAATCCCATCTTATTTGGAACAGACTTTAGAGTTCGTTAGTCTTTTGGGTCGATCAACTCACAAAATTCCTATTCCTAATGTTATAGTTCTGACAGAATAACTCTGACTGGCTGGGCTTCTTCCCCATTTTTATCCACAAAGTGGTCTTCGGCTACTCGTCAAACCCAACAAATCACTCGATCTTCCTGACGGACCTATGTAAGTAGTTTAATTCGACCAAGTAGCGGAGCTCCCGTGATACCTCGCGAGCGGCCTCAGCCGTCGTGGGAGGAGATCTCCCGGAAGAGCGTTGCGGAATCCTCTTCGAGCGTTAGTCAAAGATCCGATAACGTCATTTCATGTAATAAAAGAAGAAAGTATGATCGATGATGTCAGCCAACAACCCGAAAGTAATATTTAACTAAAATTCAATAACTGCAATATTTTTTTGAAAGAGGGACCATCAGACCAAACAACCCGATGACAACTTGCCTTGATTAAATCATATGGTTTTATGGTTCTTTATTTACATTGTTGTTGCAAACTTGATGGCTTTCTAAAGTAAATATTAAATATTAAAGAATTTCGAACTCGCATCTTAAAACCATATAAAACAAAATACTTTGATAGTCTTCTAATCTGAACTTATGGATTTAACCAAAAAATCTAAACTTTTCGATCACACGTGTAATATAAATCTATTAAAAAAATCTAAACATTTCGGTGCGGCAAGTTTTTGCATGCGTGGCGAGAAGTAAGGGAAACGTTTCATTTTTCAGGGTTTAATTTGTTTGGACCTTTGACCGAATCAGCTGAGGCAGGTGCCCGTGCTCCATGTTTAATTGCCCTTTGAAAATTACTTGGGTAAATTACCCCTATTCCGTTAAAATTCAGCCGTTCCATTTTTTTATGAAAATAAGGGTCTATTGTCAAACAGAACAAATGATGTAGAGCCACCATCCAACCATTTTTGGATTCTTTTTGAGCGATCTAGTATTTGTTCATCCTTCTTCTCGGGTCCCTGCATTTTTAAAAATGATTTTACCGTCCCTCAACTTTGGTTTCAGAAACTCTCGGGTCCCTGGTTGACGTCAGCACCATTTTTTTAATTTTTGTCAAGAGAAATGACCAAAATACCCTTAAAGATGATAGGTTTTTAAGGGTATTTTGGTAATTTCTATGAAAAAATAGGTGCTGACGTCGGCCAGGGACCCGAGAGTTTCTAAAACCAAAGTCGGAGGACGGTAAAATTATTTTTAAAAATGCATGGATCCGAGGAGAAAAATGATCAAATACCAAAAAATAGAGGTAATTTACCCAAATTACTTTATTATCCATAGAAAGTAGAACCAAGGCGTCACCGCAAAGTTGCGTACTATCCAAAATTGCTGCCTACACACATAACAGTATATAGTTTTACCGACGAACATTTATATCAATAGTCTAGTTGTAGTTTAATCAATCAAATATAGAATTCGTAAAAATGAATTAGTGTTAAATCCTAAAAAATAAACTATTTTCCGGGTTCAAGAAAACACGGACCTTTGCAGGAGAGAAGATCGTGGTCGAGCCTTAAGAAGGACTGTTTTCTCCGGTTTTGGGGATTTTAGTAGAATATTTGGCGAGCGACGGGGCTCGCTGGTTGATGAGAATTTGTTGGACCTAGCTTGCCCCGACGACCTAGTGAAAGTCTTTAATTTATTTTTCTTCCTTGACGGTTCAATAGTTCAAGAATTTGACCATGTATAGTTGTATACTAGTCTTGGCCGCGGCCGTGTACCGGCGTTCTTAGTAAATATCTCTAGTTTTGTCTATTTGAAGACTACTATAAAAATGTTGGATTAAGTAAACTAGGTTTCTCAATATCCCACTGAATAATTAATAATTTTTTGACAAACATAACTCTAAAAATTATATAATTAAAATTTTAAATAAATATGAAAACGACTACAAAAGCTAAAAATAATCTCTTTTCATATAATTTTTATGATTTTTTTCATAATTTGTAAAAAAAGTATTTCTTATACACAGAGTATTTCAGTCCAAAATAAATAATGGAGTGTCGATTTGTGAAATATGTGTGACTTGGTCGAATATTTTGAAACCAAGTTATCTTTTAACTTATATTTTTAACCGTAGTCCTACATTTTATAGCGGTTATGTCATAAAATAAAAGACTTATCTAAACACACCAACCTTCGAAAAGGCAATCCTAGGCCTGACCGCGGTTATGGAATCTCTGGTTATGATTTTAGAATCTGTGGTTCCACAGTTTTGGAACTTTCAGTTCCAGAATCATCGGTTAGGTGGTTCTATTCGAAATATAGTTAGGCTTAGGCAATCCTGATGCTCTTTCAAAGTACGTTTCTTCAAACTTTTTTGATTATATTATATCATATATTTTATTGTTATGTTATGTGAATGTGAATGTGTACCTAGATAATTTAAAAGATATTAGTTTATTCTAATTTATTCATTTCTTTTGTCAATCTAATTATGCAGTGTGTTTGCTCGGTATGATATGCATTGCAGGTGAATGACAAAGTTCGGGAGTATTTTTCTCCTAGTCGGAATTTACGCTAGGGAGATCCTTTGTCACCATACTTGTTCTTATTTTGCACGGAGGGTCTCGCTGTTCTTCTCCAACATGCCGAAAGTATAGGTGCTATTCAAGAGGTCAAAGTAGCCCGGTCATCTCCTCCAGTCACCCATCTGTTCTATGCTGATGATGCTCTTCTCATCACGAGAGCCACATCTTATTCTCTACGAAGTCCTACACAAATTATGTCTCAGTATGAACTGGCTTCAGTACAAAAATAAATCTACATAAGAGTTCCATCTCTTTTAGTGGAAACGTATAGAGTAAGGATCAAGATAGGATGTGTTCGATTATGGGAGTTTACTTGGTGGAGGAGCAGGAGACATACCTTGAGATTCCTACTATTATTGGGGGTTCTAGGAAACTTATTTTTCACTCTGGACCAGCGCATCACAGACAAGATAGGCACGTGGAAGGAAAAATTTCTCTCTAACGCTGGAAGAGAGACCTTAATTAAGTCGGTACTTCAGTCTATCCCTACTTACTTAATGAGTTGCTTCCTCTTGCCTATTGATACTTGTGATCGTATTGAGAAGTTGATGTGCACCTTTTATTGGGAAGTACAGAAGGTCAGCAAGTTACATTGGCAGAGTTGGAAGCGCATGTGCCGGTCAAAACATAATGGAGGAATGAGTTTTCGAAGGCTGCAAAATTTTAATAGGGCAATGCTAGTTAAGAAAGTGTGGCAATTTATTTGCTTCCCCAATTCCTAAGTAGCTCGAATTTTCAAGGCCATATATTATCCACACCACACGTTGCTTGAGGCTCCTATTGGATATACTCCAAGCTATGTTTGGACGAGCATTCATGCATGTATATCTTTGTTATGAACATGGTTGGATTGGCGAGTAGGGACAGACGAGAAAATAGACCTATGGAACGATTGCTGGTTACCAGACACACAGCCTGGCCATCCCACCTACGTGTTTTCGGGCTCCGACAAGTTCTGTAAGGTGTCTGATTTGCTGGTGGAGGAGAAAATTCACTGGAATGACTGTAGTGACTCTCTTTTCCTACCTGCTGATGCCCTAAAAATACGGTCTATTTCTTTGAGTAGTCGCCGACCAGATGATATACTTCGATGGCGCTATACACCTTATGGATTTTACTCGGTGCGTAGCGGCTATCATATAGACTTTGAGGCATGGTGGGGCTCATCGCAGGATGCTAATAGGGCACAATTGGACCGTAATCTCTGACACTGGGTCTGTAACTTACAATGCCCACCTCAAATGAAATCATTTTTATGGTGGGGTTTAGACAACAACATGCCCGTGCGAAACAACTTAAGTAAGAGAGGCATTGGTGTGGATACCTCCTGCCCATTTTGCCAAATTACGGTGGAATTGGTTCATCACATCTTCTTTGGTTGTCCCCAGACTGTGCCTCTTTGGTAGAAGCTCAATTTGCATGTTCCAGCATCATCTTCTACTTTCTTTTTGGACTGTTATGCTGACCTGCTCTCTGTCACGGATCCAGAGGAATGTAGTCGTCGAGTAGCTCTCATGTGGGCTATATGGAAAATGCAACTTCATTGTGTTTGATGATCCTAGACATGTTGATACAGACTGCAAGGTGGGCCTAGCATTGCAATTTTTCCAGGATTATTTGGACACTAATACATCGGTCTTGGCTAAGAGATGTAATGTCATGAACTCCACCACCTACTCATTGGCATAAGATCAATACTGATGCTGGCCTCAATCCTAATAGGGGTGGACAAGTTAGTGTAGTAATCCGGGATGATCGTGGGTGTTTCATTGTGGCTACCATTCAGAGTGTACCTCATGTTACCCACCCCCTTCTCATTAAAGCTCACGGCGTAAAACTTGGTCTTGCATTGGGTGCTTCTATTGAATTGCTGCAGGTGTTCGTAGAATCAGATTGCCAATCCTTGGTTCTAGCCTTGCAACACCCTACATCTAACCGAAATGATCTTTTGGTTCTGGTTCAGGATTGTCATGAAGCAGCCTCTGCATTCCAAGAGTTATGTTATAGTTTTATTCGGCGAGAAGCTAACATGATCGCCCATACTCTAGCCAAATTAGTTTTACCTATTTATGTTTTTCTTATATGTATTTTACTTCACCATCAGCTGCTATTGAACTCTTGCTTGGAGCTGAACAATTGTGATGTAATTGCCTTTGATGTTAAATGGAGTGATATGTTTACCCGCAAAAAAAGTATTGATGATTAATCTTTTTTAAGAATTGATGGTACTCTAATTTTTTTTCATTAAACAAAGTTCATTCCCTTTATGTCATCCAAATACTCTAAGAGAGGAATCCACGACTACAACTCGTCAGGCGAGGCAAGACCATGCGAGTTTGAGACCCAGAACCAACGCCCACAACTCCGCAGCAAGAGAAGTGTTCTAACCAAGGCCTTTTGCAAACCCAAAGATCTTGTGCTCTACTGCATATGTGGCGACACCACTTGTGCCGGGGAGATCAGGATTGCATGCAAAGGCCCCATCTGTGTTCAGCTTCACGAACCCATCGTGCGGCCTGGACCAAGCAACAAAGATCTCCTGACGTGGTGAGGGTGGAGTTATTTGGTTAAATATAACTCGAGCAAACTCATGTACTTATGTAAGGATGAGGGATGGGTGCCCTGTGATAGAGACATCATTCCTCCATTTCCACAACCACCAGCACATTTTGACAATGATTGTTGTCCATGGAGTGCCCCTGCCGCCCGTGGAACTGTCGATGATGTTGATTCGTAGCCACTGCCTAGGATCCATCTCTGCATAAAAGGTGAGGTCGGGCCCCAACAACAGTTCCTCCCATACCTGTTTAAAAAACTTGCAATCACAAAAAAGTGTATCACAGACTCACTTAACACATCTGGGTTTCATATTATGCATGTCACTTAGTATGTCACGTCAAACTGGATTGCCGTATAGAATGGCACATGATTGATGACATGCCTTGTAAAAAATCTCATTATGTCCTTATTAATAAATTTTTTATATATTTCACGTTATCACATATTGATCTAAATTGACGTTGCACGTTAGGTTAGCAGCGACATAAAAAGGTTGTTCATGTCTGTCAAAAGGCTCAAGTAACAAGATACTAAATGAACTTTTCTCACTTCTAAGTACTCACACAAAAGTAGTTTAAGAAGTTCTCTCTCTCTCTCTCTCTAAGTTTTTAACAAGCTACTAAATGAACTTTTCTCACTCCCAAGGCTCCGTTAGGTTAGCGGCGACACAAAAAGGTTCTTCATGTCTACATAAAGGATTTTTTCCCTTGGGAGTCTTCTCGCCCTTCATCTTCATTGCCCCTCTATAGTTTCTTCCACTACTCCTCTCCTCCATTCACCCTCCTCCACCTCCACTCACCTTTTCCTCCTCTCCTTTTGACCGGTGACCACCTTAGATCCGACTGCCACATCACCAGATCCGGCCATCTTCTCATCAATCCGACCGCCTCCTCTTTGGATCTGGCCACCGACCCAGATCTGACCTCCGGTCACCCTAGATCCACCGTGTGTTACGCCGGCGCTCCTCATCCCAGGCAGCCACCGTTTTCCATCCTACCTCCTTCGAGGTTTTTCGAAGCTCTTAGCTCCACTTACGGCTTTCTTGTGCGGGGCCCACTTTATTCACGGTGGTGTCTGTAGACCACCCCCCGGCTTCTTGTTCCTTTTTATGCATTTCTTCATACTTCTTTCTTATTATGTTTCTGTTTTCTCATTTCAGCTTTGTGCTTTATCCGGATACTAGTGTCTATCTTTTACAGGCTCATGGCTATTTCAATCTTGGGAAGATTCGTTCGGCCTTTATTCGGGTATGCCTGGGGTATAATGAAGGTCTCTTCGGGGACAACGATTCAAGCTGCCATTTGGGTCAGCAATGTTTTAGTATGACTGTTCTCATATGAGATGCTTTCAGCTCTCGCATTTGTGAACGTTGCCATGATTTTTTTCTCTTCCACGATGTCTTTGAGGAATTCTTCAACTATATCCACTTGTTGTTGTACTTCTGTTTCCGTCATTTGCTTTCATGTACTTGTATTTGCAGATAAATGTAAATCCAGTAAGAAATAATTGAAAGGCAAAACGACAAAATGACTCTCTAGATAAAATCTGTCAAAGATACTCGAGAGATATTTCCTTTTAACACTTTTTTTAGGGGAAAAATCTGTATTAAATGTCAAAAAAGATCTGTTCAGTCTCTAGATAAAATCTGTCAAAAATACTCGATAGATATTTCCTTTGAATACTTTTTTGGGAAAAGTCCACTTTCGTACCCTGTGGTATCGACCAAAATCACTTTAGTACACTGTGGTAAAAAACCGATCAATCGAGTCATACTTATTCCAATTAACATCAAAAAGGGCCTCGGGCAGCTGCCCGGAGCTGCCCGAACCTACCCGAGCGCTGCCCGGGCCACGTGGCCAGCCACGTCACCAATTTTGATGACGTGGCGCCACGTCACCAATTCTCCTCCTCTTTCGATTTTCCTCCTCCTCCTCCTCCTCCTCCTCCTCCCCGCGTCCTCCTCCTCCTCCTCCTCCCCGCGTCCTCCTCCTCCTCCTCCGCCTCCTCCTCCTCCTCCTCCTCTCCTCCTCCTCCCCGCATCCCCCTCCTCCTCCGCGTCCTCCTCCTCCCCGCGTCCTCCTCCTCCCCGTGTCCCCCTCCTCCTCCGCGTCCTCCTCCTCCTCCTCCTCCGCGTCCTCCTCCTCCGCGTCCCCCTCCTCCTCCTCTCCTCCTCCTCCCCACGTTGCCCTCCTCCTCCGCGTCCTCCTCCTCCCCGCGTCCTCCTCCTCCCCACGCCCCCCCTCCTCCTCTGCGTCCTCCTCCTCCCCGCGTCCCCCTCCTCCCCCGCGTCCCCCTCCTCCTCTCCTCCTCCTCCCTGCGTCCCCCTCCTCCTCTCCTCCTCCTCCCCGCGTCCTCCTCCCCCTCCTCCTCTCCTCCTCCTCCCCCCGTCCTCCTCCTCCTCCTCCTCCTTCTCCTCCCCGCGTCCCCCTCCTCCTCCTCCTCCTCCTCCTCTTGGTGACGTGGCGCCACGTCATCAAAATTGGTGACGTGGTTGGCCACGTGGCCCGGGCAGCGCTCGGGTAGGTTCGGGCAGCTCCGGGCAGCTGCCCGAGGCCCTTTTTGATGTTAATTGGAATAAATATGACTCGATTGATCGGTTTTTTACCACAGGGTACTAAAGTGATTTTGGTCGATACCACATGGTACGAAAGTGGACTTTTCCCTACTTTTTTTAGAGGAAAAAATGTCTATTAAATGTCAACAAAATCTATTCAGTCTCTAGATAAAATCTGTCAAAGATACTCGAGAGATATTTTCTTCGAATATTTCCACCTTTGATGGAGAGATATTTCCTTTGAATATTTCGGGAGTGGATTGAGCACGGAGTGAAGGAATCGATTCCGTACGGTTTGGAGTGAAGGGGGACCGCAGTGGCAAGCGTAGTTATGTGATAATGGCAAGTGCAGTTATGTGATAATGGCAAGCGCAGTTATGTGATAATGGCAAGCGCAGTTATGTGATAATGGCATGTGTATTTTTGACAGTGGCAAGTCCCCGTTGGTGATAATGGCGCGCGTGGTTTTTTTCATTTTGGTCCCCCATATTTTAGCATTTTTGCAAAAAGGTCACAATGGCACGCACAGTTATGTGATACTGGCATGCGCAGTTATGTGATATTGGCATGCACAGTTATGCGATAATGGCATTTGTATTTGGCCTGCGTTTGTGCGTAGTTTTTTTCATTTTGGTCCCCGTATTTTAGCGCGTTTGCAAAAAAGTCCCCGCGTGTCTTCATTCCGAACGGTTCGGAATCTGAGCATTCCGTGCCCAATCCAACCTTTGATCGAGAAATAAAATCTGTATTGAATGTCAAAAAAGATCCGCTCAGTTTTTCTCGTATCCACCAATAAGGTTTTTTTCAGACCATTTAAATATCTACTCGATCCAATAATTAAATTTTAAGTTAAATTAGACATTGTGACAAAACTTTTCTAATTTATATTTAATATTACTGTATTATCGATAACCAAAAGGTAAATTATTCTTAGGTCCTTGGTCTATATCATAATTACGGGTAGGGTCCTTGCTTTTCCAAAATAGTGTATACCGTCTTAAGAATATTGGTTACAGGTCCCTGGCTGATATTAGCACTCGATTTTTTTACATGTGAAATGACCTTTATGCCCTTGGGAAAAAAAATTCTTCTTCTTCATCCTTGAAACAACCTTTGAACATAAAAAACAAACATAAAAACAAACTCAGAAAACATTCAGATTTCAAGACCCACTAACAACCCCAATTAGACTCCAACAATTAAAATTAACCTCAAGAAACCAATTGGAATTAACACCAACGAACGTCGCTGCTCCCATGAACCAAATCTCAAAAAGCCCCAAAAAAGTCTAATAAATGTCAAAAAAGTCTGCTCGAAAATTTTCCTTTGAATATTTCCACCTTTGAATATTTCCACTTTGATCGAGAGATACTTCCTTTGAATATTTTCATCTTTGAATATTTCCACCTTTGATCGAGAGATATTTCCTTTTAATATTTCCACCTTTGATGGAGAGATAAAATCTGTATTGAATGTCAAAAAGGATCTGCTCAGTTTTTCTCATATCCACCAATAAGGATTTTTTCAGACCATTCAAATATCTACTCGATCCAATAATTAAATTTTAAGTTAAATTAGATACTGTGACAAAGCTTTTCTAATAATTTATATTTAATATTACTTTATTATTAATAACTAAATGATAAATTATTCTCAGGTTCCTGGTCTATGTCATAATTACGAATAGGTTCCCTGCTTTTCAAAAATAGTATATGTCGTCCCTGCTCTTTGTAAAAATATTGATCTTGGATCTGGTTGACATGAGTACTCATTTTTATTTTTTGACATGTAAAATGACTTTTATGTCCTTAAAAAAAATAAAAAATCTTCTTCTTCAACTTTGGAACAACCTTCAAACATAAAAATCAAACATAAGAAAAAACCCAGAAAACACGTCAACACCCACAAACAACCCCAATTACGACTCCAACAATTAAAATTAACCTCAAGAAACCAATTAGAATTAACACCAACGAACGAACGAACGTCGCTGCTCCCATGAACCAAATCTCAAAAAGCGCCAAAATTAGGGGATTTTTTTTCCTCGGGCGGGATGAGAGAGGAGGCGGAAGAGGAGGGGGAAGGAGCCGGAGTCGAGGACCGCAAGGACGCTGTCGTCGTCGAAGCTGCAGGAGAAGAAGCCCAGGGCGGCGGCGGACTGGACCAGGAGGCTTTGGGCGTAGTCGTCGTGGGTTCTGGGCGGCGGCAGCGGACTGCGACTGGACCAGGAGGTTGCGGGCGTCATCGTCGTGGGTTCTGGGTGGCGGCAACGGTTGGCGACTGGACCAGGAGGCAGCGGGCGTCGTCGTCGTAGGTTCTGGGCGGCGGCAGCGGACTGTTCTGGGAGATTTAGTTGAGGGACCCGTTCTGGGTTCCATGGCTTGAAGATGGGTTCCATGGTTTTGAAGATGGGTTCTGGGTTCTATGGCTTTGAAGATGGCTTCTGTGTTCCAGGGCGTTGAAGATGAGTTCCATGCCTGTTGAAGGATGCATTAGATGCGTTGAAGATGGGTTGCTGTTGATTTAGATTTGTTTGTTTTGTTGGTTTTAGTTAATTGATTTTAGTTCAAGGAAGGAGAAGAGGGAGGGTTGCAGGGATGAAGATTTTTTTTTTTCCAAGGGCATAAAGGTCATTTCACATGACCGAAAAATTAAAAATCGGGTGCTAACGTCAACCAGGAATTCGAGACTAATATTTTTACAAACAGCAGAAACGGCATACACTATTTCAGAAAAGTAGGTACCATACTTGTAATTATAACATAGATCAACGACCTGAGAGTAATTTGCTCATAACCAAATTAATTTTTTTAAATTAAAATACAACAAATTCTTGAGAAGAACCCATGTGAAAGGCGACGCGTCTATGTATCATAATTAATTAGATCTTTTACTGAATGGAAGTCAGAAAGAACGCTATTTTTTTTTTGGAAAAAGTGGCACGAAGCCTATATTAAAAACACATTACAGACATAAGAAAAGAAAACGAAAGCAGAAATACAGACACAAGACACGAAATCCAAACGGAGAAAGATAGCAAGTCCAATGACAACAAGGTGGCACATGGGGGATCGATGGGCGGTCGAATAGAGCACAAAGGCCGACGACCGGGGCGAAGTTCTGCCGAAGCAAGCTGCGGCTAATAACCTCATGACAAAGTCAAGAGGGCATCTGAATGCAAAACACTCAGATGAGAGCCAAGGTCGATGTAAACCGACCAAGACAAGGTTCTCCACCTGCAACCAACGGACGGCTAACAAGATCCGAAAAGATCTCATATCAGGCGAAAGACAATCAAAGCATAAGCAAACACAGAAATCAAAAGAGCAAAAGCCTGACACAGCCACAAAACACGTGTGACGCGAGAGCAACAACAAACACACAAACACAGATTCAACTGAAAACAACAAAGACAGAACAGAAATAATTAAAAATCAAAACAATAAAAACTGAGAACCGACCGGGGAGGAGATCAGACTCGACCATCCTCCCCGGTGACCTCCGGAGACCCCAACCAATTCCAGCTGGGAAGAACAGACCAGGCGAGCGTTGGGGATAGAAGAGGCATCGAAGGACTGAAACCAAGGGCGATGGGGATGGAAGTAAAGACGTTGATGGAGGAGCGGAGAGGCAGGTGGTTGAGACGGCGAGATCTGAGAGGCGGAGTTCAATGTGGAGAGCGGCTTCGATCTGAGGTGAGTGACAGAGAGGCGGTTGATGAGCGACGGTGACGGAAGGCTGAGGCAAACAAAAGGAAATCGGAGAACGGAGGCGACAGAAACAGCGACAGGGACGGATCTGAACCCGGAGAGATGAAGCGATGTAGATCGGAGCCGATCTGAGAAAGGCGAGATGGAGACGGAGAAAAAACGAAACGACGGCGGCGACGGACCCAAGAGAAGGTGGTGGTGGTGGTTGGGTGGGCGGCCGGCGGGCGTGGATAAAGTGGGTATAAAACCCTAAACAAAAGCTCTCACGAGGAGAGAGGGAAATGCTCTCACTTGGAGAGAGGGAATTCTCGTTCAGAAAGAACGCTATTGAAACACCTTAATTAATAGTTTAATTACATCACAAACACTTTTTTTTGGAAGGTAAATTTTTTACCACGCCAGGTTTTGAACCCTAAACCTCCTAGAAATAGTACACTCTTTGTACCGCTAGGCTAAATGCTCTTTGGTAATTACATCACAAACACTTGCATTAACTAGTACATGGAATGTTTCCAAGAAGTTCGGAATAACTTGGAGACCAATGCTTCGCAAATTCTTGATGGCCTTCGAAGTACTGCTTCCAGTCAACATCAATCAAAGGTGTTTGATCCCCCTTGATTGACGGCTTCAGTTGGATGCTTTGGTGGTCCTCTTCGATATTTTAATTTTTGGATGCTTGCTTCGGTGAGTATTTGTACCAAACAACTTGGGTTTGGGGACCTTTCTGGTTGTTCAATGGAGTTAGATTGTATTTGTGAAGTAGTTGCTATTTTGATAGATTTTATCTAGTTCCCTCGTATAATTATTCGAATGTAACTTTGGGTATTGAGGAGTAATACAATTTTATTTATTAAAAAAAATCAACTAATAAAGTTCAATTTCCTAGATTGAATTATTAAAAATTAACAGTGGTAAATACTTCATGAATTTTTTACCACTTTTTAAAAATTCTATTTGAGTCGAATCTGAATTACTTGGTAAAATCTGAGGTTAATACTTTAATTAAGGAATCATTCTTTAATCTTTGATCAGGTACCGAACTCATCTACTCGTAGTAAGAAAAACAATGGAACACACACAAGTTCACCACCCCAGCTACCAATAAATATCTAACAAATTATTTTCAAAACAAAAACCCACCAAACGAGTTTTTTTAGAAATAAAATTAATAAATCTTTGTAGTAATATATACAACCTATTTAGTATGAAATTTTGTCAGACGAAGTTGCAACTATCGTTCTCGTCAAAATTTTACTGTGATAAAATCCAGTGAAAAAAAAATCATGGCAAGAAAAGAGTCTCGTTAAGTAAAACCGTATCCTGATATTAATATTGCTTGATATAATTGCATACCAAACTAGTTAATGTTGCTCTATAAACAGTCATAGTTGAATGTTTGGTGGGAAATGAGGCTCTATAAATGATGATAATTGAGTGATGATCAAATCCGAAACGAATTTATTAGAAGAAAATGAAAAACTCCCTAGCCTCCCAGCTCCCTGTCCTCGTCCCACTGTCTCTCTTCATCTTCATGCTATGGAGATTGATATGGAAGAAATTAATCAACCCCAAAAAACCAACTTTGAACTTGCCTCCGGGGCCACCAAAGCTCCCTATTATAGGGAACATGCACCAACTTATTGGCTCCAAACCCCACCACAAATTCCACTCCTTAGCCAAAAAATACGGACCAATCTTCTACCTAAAGCTTGGTGAAGTAGACAATATAGTGATCTCCTCTCCTGAAACAGCTAAACAAATCATGAAGACCCATGACCTCACTTTTGCATCCAGACCACGTCTCCTTGCAGTTAGCGTGGTGGCTTATAATGGCACCGACATTGCATTTTCTCCGTACGGAGAGTATTGGAGACAGCTCAGGAAAATATGCATAATGGAGCTGTTGAGTGCGAAGCGTGTGGAATCCTACAGGCACATGAGAGAAGAGGAGGCTTCGAAGCTTGTTGGGCATATAGCTTCCATGTCCGGGTCGGTGATCAACCTTAGCAGGTTGGTATTCTCCTTGACGTACACTTTCCTTTCGACGGCTGCGTTTGGCAAGGCGTGTAGGGAACAGGAGACTTTCATACGGGTGGCCGCGGAGATCACAGAGGTTGCGGGAGGGTTCAGCGTGGCGGATTTGTTCCCTTCGGTTAAATGGTTGGATGTTTTGACCGGGATGAGGTCCAAGCTTGTGAGGCTACACAAGGAAGCCGATAGAATATTTGACATAATCATCGATGAACATAAAGCTAGAAGGGTCAACGTTGGTGGTGGTGATCAACAGGGGAATGAAGCTGAAGATCTTGTTGATGTACTGTTGAATCTTAACAAGAAGGATAATGCTGAATTCACTTTGACCACAGAAAACATCAAGGCTGTCATTATTGTAAGTTGGTTGATCTCATTAAGATTTTTGCAAAAAAAAAAAAAGTGATCCGGATCAATATTGGACTTTCGACCTCTGTAACTTGGTTCTTTATGAGATAGTTAGGATTAGTATGTCCTGTGCTTGGTGTATATACGTGTCTATTTTTTCATGACCTTAGGACTCTTTTGATTTAGATATACTTTTGGATTTACCTTGGAGTACACTCATATACCGTATATTATTGTATTATGTTTTGATATGCGTTATCTGATATTTAAGATGCCGAACTCTTGATATCATTGATGTAAATGGTGGACAAATTCTTGAGGAGTATAATACTTCACTTATCAAAAAGAAGAATTTGCAAAAATGAATTCTTTTTAACTGTGTGATTTTGTTGCTTCAGGACATGTTTGTAGCAGGGAGCGAGACATCAGGATCTACCGTCGAATGGGCGATGTCGCGCCTATTTAAGGATCCGAACACAATGAAGAAGGCACAAGACGAGGTGAGGATGGTTTTCGGTGAGAAAGGAAGAGTTGATGAGGCGGGACTTGGCCAATTGAGCTATCTAAAAATGGTGATCAAAGAAACATTGAGGCTACACCCTCCTGTTCCCATGTTGCTTCCAAGGGAGTGCAGGGAGAATTGCCAGATAAATGGCTACGACATCCCAGTAAAAGCAAGAGTGATAGTCAACGCATGGGCGATTGGAAGAGACCCGAAATATTGGATTGAGCCCGAAAGGTTCAACCCTGAGAGATTCATGGACTCTTCCTATAATTTCACAGGAACCCAGTTCGAGTACATCCCTTTCGGTTCTGGAAGAAGGATATGTCCTGGAATTACATTTGGGATGGCTGGTGTTGAGCTGATATTGGCTAGCTTGCTGTTTCATTTTGACTGGAAGCTAGCTGGTGGTCTGATGCCTGAAGAACTGGACTTGGATGAACATTTTGGTGCCACTGTTGGAAGGGAAACTGATCTGAATGTTGTCCCTGTTGTCTACGATCCAAAAGTTGTTGCATAAGATAGTTAATTTTCATTCTTAATCTGGCGTCTTTATGTCAGTTTTCATCTTTCGAAAACCGTGACTTTTGCTGAATTTCTCTTCGCGTATTCAAGATGTGATGTCAAGTATTATGTTAAAATCATTTTATGTTTTTAACATTTATAAATAAGATCACACACTTTCACAAATCAGTGAGAAATTTCAATATTGCTAGTTGTAAGTAGTTGTGCCAAGTTTGTGAGTATGGAGTTTACTCATTGTTTATTTAGGGAGTGGATTGAGCACGGAGTGAAGGAATCGATTTCGTACGGTTTGGAGTGAAAGGGGACCGCAGTGGCAAGTGTAGTTATGTGATAATGGCAAGTGCAGTTATGTGATAATGGCAAGCGCAGTTATGTGATAATGGCATGTGTATTTTTGACAGTGGCAAGTCCCCGTTGATGATAATGGCGCGCGTAGTTTTTTTCATTTTGGTCTCCCATATTTTAGCATTTTTGCAAAAAGGTCACACTGGCATGCGCAGTTATGTGATAGTGGCATGCACAGTTATGTGATATTGGCATGCACAGTTATGCGATAATGGCATTTGTATCCGGCCTGCGTTTGTGCGTGATTTTTTTCATTTTGGTCCCCGTATTTTAGCGCGTTTGCAAAAAAGTCCCTGTGTGTCTTCATTCCGAACGGTTCGGAATCTGAGCATTCCGTGCCCAATCCAGACCCGTTTATTTATAGTGATGTATTTTTTTGGGTAAGTATTTATAGTGATGTATATAGACTATAACCTAGTATCATAGCTTAATCCAATCACCTGTTATAAACTCGCACGAGTTTTGTTTATTACACATTGGCGAAATTAATATTCCATGTATTCAAACCGATTAATTTTGTTTAAAAGATTATATTAAAATTATTATATTACTAGTTACAAATGGTGAGACCAAATTTATAATCGTAGGATGTCGAACTTTATAAGATGTTTTCAAATGGATACTTCACTTTGTTAAATTATTGAAAAATGCACTTTAGTATATAATGGTGTAGTCGTTTTTACTTGAGTACCAAATAGTTTAGAACACATACAATTTTTTTCAATTTTTTCATTTAGAGGACAAGGTAGACATGACCACGGTTCGAATTAGGTTGAATTCGAATTGAATTAGGTCAAATTCGAATCGAATTGGTTCGAATTTGAATTCATCAAAACCTTAAACTGTATTCAATTCGTCCAAAGACGAATCGAATACGAATTATAATTCTTCAAATTTGAATAGAATTCGAATTACATCTTTAATTTTAATATTTAATAAGAAATTCAAAAACTACTAAATTTTTTGAAAATTTTGAAAATTTTTGTAATATTTTTGAAAAAATTCAAAAAATTTTGAATTTTTTTGATATATGTCAAAATTAAGGTTTAATATTTTACATTTTTGGGGAAAAAGAAATAAACTAAAGATTGGGCTTGCATTTAATATACCAAATTAAGTTGTCAATGTATTCTTTGCTCTACGTGATGACATAATTAGATAGTAATATGAGTACTTCTTGATTTTTTAAAAATTATTTTACATAAAAATAGACGAATTTGAATCGAATCGGCATGAATCAGACTCGAATTCAATTTGTCAGTTCTACGAATTATAAAAATCTTAAACAGAATTCAATTCGTCTCATGATAAATTCGAATAGAATTTATGATGAATCAAATTGTGAACGAATAGAATCAAATTTTTTACGAATCGAATCGAATCACGAATCAGAATCTAACAATGACCAAGTCTAGGACAGGGCAGCCTTCCACGGCTGCCCAACCATCTTGTCTACTTATACTAGTCACTTCGACATTGTCATTATCTACTCTTGCTCGTCACTTCGAATGTCTTCGTGCAGCCGAGGAAGGTGCTCGGGTCCTTAAAGTGAAAAAATTAAAAAAAAGTTAGTAATTTTTGTGCATTTTTAAATCACAAGGCATTGAAGTGAAAAATGGTCATATCGTAAAGGTACTAAAGTGTACATTACCCTAAATTATTTAATCCTGTATCTACATGAATTTCCGTGCGCGACTTTGTATCGGACAAATAAAACAGTGGCAAATGGCAACACATGCTCTCTTTTTTTTGGAGAAAGTAACACGTGCTTTTTTGTGTGTGAAAGAAAGCAACGCATGCTTAGACAGATTTTGTTTTTTTATGGGCATTAGAAAGATTTTGTTGATAATGCATTAAGTGACAATTATTTAATAGTGTTATATTTTTTTTAAATTTAGAGTTGAGAATTTTTGTTAAAATAGAACGATTTTCTCAACGACTAGGGATAGCAATGGGCAGGATCCTTACCCTCTTTTTGAATGGTGAACCCAGATCATTACCCTTATCTTCTTCAAAAATAAGGATTCGGGCAGGATCTGGGTCCCAAAAATTCGGGCAGGATCTGGGCGACTTGCGGGTCCGTATTTTTTAAAATAATATTTAATTTTTTTAAAATTAAATTATCTTTTGATAGTTTTCAAATAGCAATGAGACATTTTCATTCATTAAACAAATCAATACAAAGAAACCAAACAAACAAATTCAAAATTAATTGAAGTCAAGTAAGTTAAAATTGAGAATTTGGTATTATGTCTAATAATTTATATACATATATATTATTTTAATATTAATTTAAAAAATTCGGGTAGGATCTTATAGATCCATATCCATGCCCTTATCCTTTTAAAATTATTAGGATCTGGGTAGGATTAGGGTCTAGATCCGGTCAAAGTCAACGGATCTTAAACCCTTTGGGTCTGGATCAGGATAGACCCTCAGGATAAGGGTCTAATTGCCATCCCTATCAACGACAAACCATCGGGTAACAAATGCGTATTTTTTAGGGAAAAGTCCATTTTAGTACCATGTAGTATTGCATAAAATAATTTTAATACTATGTGGTAAAAAATTCATCAATCGAGTCAAATAGCAGCCAATTAACATCACTTAGGTCCACAGACAGCTGCCCGGATCTTCCCCATCCTGCTCGAACGCTGCTTGGCCATCTGAACCAGCCACATAAGCATTCGTTTATGACATGGCACCATATGGATATCCACTCTCTCCCCCTTCCCCTCTCTCTTCTCTCTCTCTCCCCTCCTTCCCCTCTCTCTTCTTCTTCTTCTTCTTCCCAAAACAAAATCCATAAATTCAACAACCAAAACTCAGTTAAAATTATGAGCCAACAGGCCAAACCCATGTGCCCAAATCATGGAACGAGACTCAGAGGATCCGTCTGTGCGTGTTCTTTCAAGTCGCCGACCCGCAACTTTAACTTCTCCCAGTCAGCCCCCGTCCCAACATCAAGCCGCTCTCGACGTTTGAGCTGAAGCCGGCCGATGATGACTCATCATCGGACTCTGATGAGGATAACGGGTATGAGGCCGGGGTCCTGGACCTCATCCGGAAGAGGGACAGCGAGCAGGAGGGGACCGTGGACGGGTGGGTCGAGCAGAACCCGACCATGATTCGGCTGACTGAGAAGCACCCATTCAACGTTGAACCGTCCCTCAACTGGCTCATTAACCACAGGTTCATCACCCCGTCCCCGTTCCACTACGTCTGAAACCACGGTCTAGTTCCCCGTGACCCTGGTCTGCACAGGTAACCTCAACAAGGAGCAGAACATGGTGAAGCAGACGGTCGGGTTCAACTGGGGCCCAGTGGGGATATCTTGAGGGCTGGTTCAAATCGTATAACTTGGATTGGTCCTTATTGTCCTCCGAAGGATCCTCTAGGTCTTGTTCGATGATTTGGCTGGTCCCGATGGCTGGGCAGCGTTCGGGCAAAATGGGAAAGATTCGGGCAACTGCCCGCGGACCTAAGTGATGTTAATTGGCTGCGGTTTGATTCAATTGATGAGTTTTTTACCACAAAATACTAAAGTAATTTTTTGCGATACCACATGATAGTAAAATAGACTTTTCCTTTTTTATGAATTGAGTTAAATGACGAAAATATTGTTACAATAATCTATAAAGTAACAACGTCATCATTCACCAGCATCGGTTTCCAGCTAAATTGAGCCTATGCTTTTTTTTCGGATAACAAGTTACTATCCGCTGGTATTTAATTGCTTAAGATTAATACATTGAACAACCCATTTAAATAGTAATTGCCGATATAATTAAGTCAAACCAGTACTCACCACTAAAAAAAGTAGTTAAAGTCAGTACTTCCCCAAAAAAGTCAAAATTTCAATTATAATAAGAAATTTCCGCATCTTTTTTAATAAACTAACTATCTTAACCCAAAAAAATTACAATTTCCACGGAAAATAATAAAAGGAAGTACCATTTAGTCTATTACGTGCTGCGCCTCGTTAATAAACTTTATTATATGTTAGCTAACTACTCTGATTTACCAGTAACCTATACGTCCCCGCCACTTTTTATTTAAATTGTTAGTACAAACTTGATGGCTTTCTTCTCGTTAAAAGTATAAAAATATTTTCCAGATTTTATAAATACGAAATGAAAACGTAATCAAATTTTTTTTGATATCTTGATAACACTATAATATAAATATTTGTCAAATTTTTTTGTCGAATACTATTTTGACTCAAATTTAATTAAATACTCAGATTTTCCTCAAAATGTATAGAGGCAAAACAATTAACTGAACATCAAAATATAAAATACTATTTTTGTACTAACAACAAAACTAGTATTAAATCGAGACAAATTTTGAATAATTAGACACTAATCAAAACTTTTCGGGGTGTCAAGTTTTGTCCTCAAAATATATATAAAATACTACGACGTCGTCTTGTGCGAGTACCATCATCATCATCATCATCATCATCATCATCATCATCATCATCATCATCATCATCATCATCTTTGTGGCCTTCTCCGCCTATTTATGCTTCAAGCTTTAGCGAATAAAATTTCCTTAATCAGATCGTCCCCAATAGTTGGCTGAGGTGGTTTCGTGAATTCTTTGCGTTTATAACTTTGATTTAATCACTTGCATCTAATAGTATTATTTTTAACACCTTTGTTTAAACAAAATTTATCATGTTAAAGTTTATACAGTGATATCCCATAAATGATATGTTCTGTTTGAAAAACTTTAAATGATTGATTGATATTATCCATACTAATAATGTGCACCTTTTTTTCTGGCACACATTTTCAGAGAACTCCAAGGTTAAACGCGTTTGGCCGGGAGTAAGATCAGGAGGGGTGACCTCATGTGAAATTTTTGGAATGCGTGTGAGTAAGGACAAAACACGCTAGAAAAGATCAGTATTGGTCTGTGGGCTGACCCGGTGCGTTACTCTAACTTTACCAACATGCATTAAATGAAGATCATGGGAGAACAACGACAGGGGACAAAAATAACTCGCTATGATACCATGTTAAAATCTCGTGTCATATCGAATCAAAGTTTTAAGGTAATAAGTTGATAAATTAGCAACTAGCAATGCTGAAATTACGACGCAGATTTTGTGCGAATGCAGTTGATTTATTTACGAGCGTGATTAATCTATCTAAACCGCAAAAAAAAAAGTAGGACAATAAAGTTAAAAAAACACAAGCATAGTTTTGAACTAACTATGACAAGTTCCTAAAAGACTAACTAGGACAACTATCTTAAACAGCAACTGTTGGATTGTAGACAACAGGACCAACCTGCAGATCAATCTCCCTCCTTATAGTGGCACCAAAATGTTCCACCAGCAAGCTTCCAGTCAAAATGATACAACAAACTGGCCAATGTCAGTTCAACATTAGCCATACCAAACGCAATTCCAGGACACATCCTTCTTCCGGCACCGAAAGGGATGAACTCGAACTTGGTTCCTGTGAAATCATAAGAATTGTCAAGGAACCTCTCGGGATAAAAATTTTCGGGTTCAATCCAATATTCGGGGTCTCTTCCAATTGCCCATGCGTTCACTATTACTCTCGATTTTTGTGGGACTCCATGCACTCCCTTGGAAGTAACAATGCAACAGGAGGGTGCAGCCTCAATGTTTCTTTGATCACCAATTGTAGATAGTTCAATTGGTCAAGTCCTGCCTCATCAACTCTCCCCTTCTCACCAAAGACCCTCCTCACCTCCTCTTGTGCCTTTTTCATTGTGTTTGGATCCTTAATTAGGTACGAAATCACCCATTCAACGGTAGTTCCTGCTGTATGACTCCCTGCTATGAATATGTCCTGAAGCAACAAAATTATACTTAGTCACTTCGTTACAAAATCGCGCTACAAACTCGGTCACACGAATAACTAGTCTCAGACTAAAGGAAATAGAGTCAGAAGGGACGGAGGAGGCAATCGGGTTACGTGGAACATAGGTCCTGGGAAGAATAGATGTGGTGCTAAATAGGGTAATTTTTGTTTAAAATATCTCTTATCTATCTGGCAATTGTTATTAGATAATTGTAAATCTTTGGTTAAATTTTTAGTAGACTTTTAGTGCATAATTACACTAGTGCACTCATACACAAATGAGTAATAACAAATTACGTATAAAAAATGTGTCGAACTAAAAAATATTGAAAGGAATTCATGTTCTCAAAATCTTAATAAGATCAACCGACTTACCAATATGACTGCCTTGATGTTTTCTGACGTCAAAGTGGATTCAATATTATCACTTTCGCTAAGATTCAATAGGACATCAACAAGATCTTTAGCTTCATCCCCCTGATGATCACCACCACCAACTTTGACCCTTCTCGCTTTATGTTCATCGATGACTATGTCAAGTATCCTATCGGCTTCCTCACATGCCTGGACCTCATCCCGCTCAAAACATCCAACCATTTAATAGAAGGGAAGAAATCCCGCTCGTTGATCCCCGTGGCCACAGGTATGAAAGCCTCCAGTTCCCTACAGGCATCGCCAAATGTAGCCTTCGAAGTAAACATGTATGTCAAGGAGAATATCAACCTGCTAAGGTTGATCACCGACCCGGACATGGTAGCTATATGCCTAACAAGTTTCGAAACCTCCTCTTCTCTTATGTGCCTGTAGGATTCCACACGCTTCGCACTCAACAGCTCCATTATGCAAATCTTCTTGAGCTGCCTCCAATACTCGCCGTACGGAGAAAATGCAATGTCGGTGCTATTATAAGTTACGAGACTCACTGAAGGGAGATGTGGTCTGGAGGCAAAAGTTATGTCTTGGGTCTTGAGGATTTCTTTTGCTGTTTCAGGAGAGGAGATCACTATATTGTCTGCTTCACCAAGCTTTAGGTAGAAGATTGGTCCGTATTTTTTGGCTAAGGAGTGGAATTTGTGGTGGGGTTTCGAGCCAATTAGTTGGTGCATGTTCCCTATAATAGGGAGCTTTGGTGGCCCTGGAGGCAAGTTCAAGGTTGGTTTTTTAAGATTTATTCCTTTCTTCCATATCAACCTCCATAACATGAGGACGAAGAGAAACAGTGGGAAGATGACAGGGAGCTGGGAGAGTAGCGAGTGTTCCATTCATTTTTCTTACTAGTTGCTAGGTTTTGTTTTGCATCTATCAAAGATTAGATCATGATCAATTTATAGGACAATATTTCCCCCTTTTTTGAGTTTTCAACCATAAATAGTTTAATAAAGAGATATATTGAAATATCAAATTAGAGTGAGTATAAGAACCATAAATGCACTGGGATATTTTTGTCAATTTTATGTACAAATCAATAATTTATCATATAGTGTTTGCTTATTGTTGGTGATTATTATTATGCAGATGAAGGTGCTGCAAGTTTATGCAGCAGATTCAAGTTCTGCAGAACTGCTGCATTTTCAGGAGGAGCTGATGCTGATACAACTTAAGGCTCCGTGATTGTTGCACGTGATTGAAGATTTGAAGCTAGCCGTTGGAGATCATGTGAAAGTAATTGTATAGCTCACGGCCAGCTGTATTTAGCTTGTAATTAGGATCAAATATCTAGCTACCTTAAGAGGCTAATATAGCCTTTAGACCAGATTATGAATGCACATATTGTAGCTGCAGTCTTCGTGTATATATAGCTAGGCTAACTAACGATGTAATTACGCCTTCTACTCAATACAATATCTATTTCTACATGGTATCAGAGCCCTCTTCCAATGGAAGGTCAAAATAGATCAATCACAAACCCTGCAGAATCTGCAGGGAACACAAACCAATCGAGCTTGCCCAAAAGAAAGTTTTCCACAGCTGAGTCAGACTCAAACATCACCCTAAAGCTCTCCCCTATACTCCTCTCACCATACAATTACCTTTCATGGTCTAGAGCCGTATCAAGGAATCTCAACACCAAAAGGATGCTCGGCTATATCAATGGCAAGATCATCCCTCCAAAGCTAGAAGAAGAGGAGTATGCAGAGTGGGAGGCCAATCACCAACTGGTAATTACTTGGATCCTAAACTCAATAGAACCCAAGATTTATGACATCTTTACCTTTGCTAATTCTGCAAAAGAACTATGGGAATCTATAAGGGGTATGTATGGGCAACAAAACAACCTTTATAGGATCTTTGAATTAAAGAAAAGCATAGCAGAAGCTAAGCAAGGTGAGATGCCATTTACTAAATATTTAGGAAAAATGAAAAGTATATGGGATGAACTATCTTTGTATAGACCTCCTACCTCAGATTTAGTGACCCTTCAAGCCATGTGAAGGACAAGTGCTGGTTCCTCTACTCTCACTTACGAGTTCCCAAAGAAAAAAGTTTTGTAGGTACTGATGAGAGGAAATACATACAAGCAAATGCTGCAAATGTTGATGCTGAGGTACAACAGTCCTCCATCGAGCTGCTGGCCCAACAATTGCTGCAACACCTCAACAAAGGACTTGATGGAAGTTTTAACATCACGAAAAATGAAGGAGGACCTGCAACTACCAATGGAGGTAATTTTAAATACATGTCATTTTCTACAGTTGGTCATGACAAGTCCAAAAGGATCATTGATTCTGGTGCTAACCATCACATGACACATGACTAAATGATTTAACCAATCTGAAAATAAATGGGAAAGAATCCATGGTAATGGTAGCAGATGGAACAAGTGTTCCAATTTCAGGAATATGGACTAAACAACTCATAAGTAGTCACCCTTCTGAAGTTCTCCTAATACCAAAAATTGATGCAAAGTTACTCTCCATTAGTAAAATCACTAAAGAATTGCAGTGTAGAGTTATATTTGAATCTGATCAAGTTGTGTTTCAGAACATGAACACCTTGAATCAGATTGGTAGAGGAATTCAGAGGGATGGACTATATGTGATTGAAGAAAAATCAATAGCTCTAGTTATTAGTGGTGATCCAAGTGCTGTGTGCAAGTTATGACACAATAGGCTGGGCCATCCAATAGAGAATGTACTCAAGAGAATAAATCCTAGCTATTGTAATAAAGATTCAGATTGTGAGAGTTGTAAATTGGCTAAACATAGCCGATCTCCTTTCCCACTTTCTGATACTAAATATGAAGAACCACTTGCACTCATTCACTCTGATCTTTGGACAGCTCCTCTGAACTCATATGATAGCTATAAGTACTTCATTAGCTTCATAGATCACCACTCAAGAACTACTTGATTGTACTTACTATAGCATAAGACTGAAGTCCCTAAAATCTTCCAGGAATTCAAACAAATGGTTAACACTCAGTTTAATAAGCAGATCAGGATCTTTAGAATTGACAATGGAACTGAATACTCGAAGGAATTCTTAACTGATATAAAGCAATCAGGCATAATACATCAAACTTCATGTACTTATACTCTCCAACAAAATGGGGTAGCTGAGAGAAAGAATAGGCACTTACTCGAAGTTACTAGAGCCTTAAGATTTCAGACAAATGTACCAAGAACTTATTGGTCTGATGCAGTTCTAACTGCTTGCTACTTAATCAATAGAGTTCCTAGCAAAGTAATTGGATTTAAGGCACCATTAAAACTTCTGCCAGGAAAGCAAGTTAATATTTCTCACCTAAAAGTGTTTTGTTATGTGTGTTATATGCATATCCTTAGCCAAAAGAGAGATAAACTTGATCCAAGATCAGAAAGATGCATGTTTCTTGGCTATTCATCTATTTCAAAAGGATATAAGTGCATAAATCTAAGAACTAGGCAGAAATTCATATCACAAGATGTTCAATTTCTAGAGCATGTGCCATATTATACTAACAAGTTTGATGCTCAAGAGAAAAATAGCAGTCAGGGAGAGGAATTACAGGTCAAGACAAGACAACTACCAGCAGAGCTCCAACCTGTCGACAACTGTGAGCTCAATCTAGAGAGAAGAATAGGTAATTCCCTAACACAAGTAAACCTGCAAGATGCTATTGTGATGCAGATAAACCCAGAACAAGAAAGTTTTTGTGGACCAATGATGCAAACCAGTCCAACAAGGAAAGAGGAAGTACAAAGCCAAGTGGAATCTGCTGAGACCAATCAGACAGGTGATCAAGGAGGCCTTCAAAGCAGTCCTGACACACAAAGAAGTGCAGAAGATGAACCTGAGCCACAAAGATAAAAAAGAAATCACAACAAATCTGGAAGATTGGAAGACTAGCAGATATATTCTTCACAACTTTATCCCATAACAAAGTATGTCACGTATCAATCACTTGCTCAAGCATTTTGCAACTACCTGAATCAGTTAGACTAGGAAACTAAGCCTCCTAACTTTGAAAAGACAATAAAATCAGAAGTATGAAGACGAGCAATGAAAGCAGAGTTAGATGCATTAGATAGAAATCAAACTTGGACATTAGTGACTCTACCAAAAAATAAAAAAGCTGTAGGATACAAATAGATATTCAAGATCAAATACAATAGTGATGGTTCTATAGAAAGGCATAAAGCCAGACTTGTGGCTAGAGGATTTACTCAAGTACCAGGTATAGACTACACTGAAATATTTGCTCCTGTGGCTAAAATGAATACCATTCGCATACTAATTAGTGTAGCAGCGAATAATGGCTGGCATATGTTCCAAATGGATGTAAAGAATGCTTTCTTACAAGGTGATATAGAGGATGAAATTTATATGCGCATTTCACAAGGACATAGAGCTGATAAATCTGGTTTAGTTTGCAGGTAAAAAAAACTAATTTATGGGCTAAAACAATCACTTAGAGCTTGGTATCATAGGCTCAGTAGAGAGTTGTTAAGCCTTGGTTTCAAGAAGAGTCCATCTGATTACACCTTGTTTGCCTTTGATCATAAGATAGGAAAAGTCATAGTTTGCATTTATGTAGATGACATAATCATTAGTGGAAATAACATGGCGACCATTAATATGCTTAAATCATCTTTAAAAACCAGGTTTGGCATCAAAAATTTGGGCAAACTAAGGTACTTTCTTGGCATTGAGTTTGCATATTCAGATAAAGGATTGTTGTTATCACAAAGGAAGTATGTTTTAGACCTATTAAAAGAGGTAAGGAAAATTGATGCACAACCAATGAGTTGTCCTGTTGAATATGGAACAAAGTTTTCACTTACAGAAGGTGAGAAGCTTACAAACATTGTGCAATTTCAGAGAATATGTGGTAAATTGATTTACTGGACTAGTACTAAACCTGATGTTGCCTATGTTGTGAGTTTGGTGAGTCAAACCATGCATAATCCTCGAACTAGCCATCTATTGCTTACTGATCGAATCTTACAATACTTGAAATCTACACCCGGTAAAGGATTATGGTTCAGAAAGCATCATCATTTGAATGTTCAAGCTTATTCAGATGTTGATTGGGCTGGTTCAATTGATGATAAAAAATTGACTAATGTATTTTGTGTGTTTCTAGGTGGCAACTTGATCATGTGGAAAAGCAAAAAATAAACTGTGGTGGCCAGATCAAGTGCCGAGGCAGAGTATAGGGCCATGGCTTCAACTGCAAGCGAGATGATATGGATTAAACAAGTCACTAAGGACTTGGGTTTTCCAATTCAAGAAAGCATGGAGATATTCTGTGACAATCAAGCAGCGGTCCACATTACCTCCAATCTTGTGTTTTACGAGAGAACAAAGCACAGAGAGGTGGATTGTCACTTCATTCGCGAGAAAGTCCAGAGTAAGGAGATCAAGACCCCATATCTGCATACCAAGATGCAACTGGAAGACATGTTTACGAAGGCCCTTCCACTTGCTCAATTCAACTTCATCCTTGGCAAGCTAGGAATGCTGAACATCTTTGCACCCCTAACTTGAGGGGGAGTATTGGTGATTATTAGTATGCAGATGAAGGTGCTAGAAGATTATGCAGTAGATTCAAGTTCTGCAGAACTGCTGCATTTTCAGGAGCTGATGCTGATACAACTTAAGGCTCCGTGATTGTTGCACATGATTGAAGATTTGAAGCTAGCTGTTGGAGATCATGTCAAAGTTATTGTATAGCTCACGGCCAGCTGTAATTAGCTTGTAATTAGGATCAAATATCTAGCTACCTTAAGAGGCTAATATAGCCGTTAGACCAGATTAGGAATGTACATATTGTAGCTGCAGTCTTCGTGTATATATAGCTAGGCTAACTAACGATGTAATCACGGCTTCTACTCAATACAATATCTATTTCTACACTTAGAGAATTCTAGAGGTGCAAAGCCGACATGGCAGGGAGGATTAATTCGCCGAGAGGTAAGTCGAATTTATCTTTCTGCGACTATGAAATATAGGGTTATTATCGGTGCTGTGTTGATTTTGCGTGGTGTGTCAATCGCAATTCGGGTTATGTTTGTTTCGTTGCAGTTCTTCGTGGTGGTGTATGATCCTATTCTATTTTACACAATTATGTATGATCTATGAATTATGTTTAAGTGATTTCATATAGTTAGTAAATGTACAAGATGGTTCTTTACTTGTGTTTCATTGACTGTTTACGCTTTATGGAGACTGTATGAACTGATTTGGGTCCGTATATTTAAATACCTTCTTTTAAGTCTGCAGTGCATCTTAAATTGTATTCCCTCTATAGGAGCAGAGGGATATTTATTTGTCTCAAGCCCAATTGTCCTCCGGTCCGATCCCCCACTCGATTTCTAAATTGAGTTTCGTTGAGAGGGGCCAACAATATCGTCGAAGGAGATGCCCATGGTGATTTCAATTGATTTATTTGCTTGATTTCGATGATTTATTTCCTCAACAATAAGGATTTTGATTGATTTTGATTTTTTAATTTTTTAATTTTTTTTCTGCATTGGATTTTGATTTTTTTTTTCACCTCCACATCGATTTTTGTGTGCCTACAATCTCCATTACAGTTGTATTAGCTTCAAGCCCAAAGGATTCTTTTACCTTTAATTTTCTTTTGCCATTTGGATTGGGGAAAAGATGATGATGGAGGAGCTGGAAGACAAGGAAGGAGAGGGGATAAGTGGGACTTATTTGGTAATTAACTATCTAACACGTCATATTCGACTTATCCAGTCATATTGTCACGTGGCAATAATACGACATCATATTAGCCTACGTGGACATTTTTATCTCTGTCATTCGGAGTGGAATGTATACTGTCAAAAATTTTAAAACATAGGAACTGAATTACCAAATTAAAATCACACATTTTGAAAGTGAAATTGGTGAAAACACTTATAAGTAAAGTGTAATTTTCCGTGCTAACCACGAAAACAGTATCGACAAATTCTGAAAAAGTTAATCAAAACTTTTCGGTGCGGCAAGTTTTTGCATGCGTGTCGAGTGGGTAGGGCTTTTCGATAGCGTTGACTACTAGCCAAAATTTCTTTATTATCCCGAGAACCAAGGCGGTCACCGAAAAGTTGACTACTGGCCAAAATTTCTGCCCATGCAACCGGGCGGTGGACTCCGGCTACGACGTCGTCTTCTGCGATGATCATCATCATCTTTGTGGCCTTCTCTGCCTATTTATGCTTTCAAAATTTACCGAATAAAATTTCCTGAATCAGATCGTCCCCGATAGTTGGCTGCGGTGGTCTAGTGAATTCTTTGATTTAACCACTTGCATCTGAAATAGTATTTTAACAAGCCTATTCAAACGAAATATACCGGCCTAAAATTAAGACACATCAGCTTTACTAACGTTCTGTTTTTTTCATGGCAAGTAAGTGTTGTATTTATCGCCTAACCGTACAAATGTACATTTTTACATCGACCTAGGGCATTCGAGGATGCTCATTCACCTAAATGAGTCTAGGTAAAAAAAAATAGAATTGTCAAAAGACATTTGGTTTTACGGCACAATTCGTTGTATGATGATGAAGATGCAGGATTTAAATCATGATAAAAATATAACTAGATATAAAATTTACCTTTAAAAAAATCAGAAATAAAATTAGACCAAATTAGATACTCTTGAACGTGGTAGATGACACAATGTTGGAAAAATTGCCAATTTCTCTTAATCTCCTGGAAGATGATATGGTTTCGATGGTTTAGTGGAGAATAACAATAGGAACGAAATCAATTCGCTATGATACTCTATGTTAAAATTGTGCCATATAGAATTCAAAATTTTAACGTAATAGGTTGATAAATTAGAAATGTTGAAAGTGCCGACGTAAAATACGGAGGTGATTATTTATTTACCAGTTAATTTACAAACACATTACTACGAAAGTACGACAATCAAGTAAAAAAGCACAAGGATAGTTTTGAACTAACTGGGACAAATTCCTACCAAAAAACACTAACTAGGACAACTAAACATCTTAATCAACTACTGTTGGATTGTAGACAACAGGAACAACCTGCAGATCAATCTCCCTCCTAATAGTGGCACCAAAATGTTCCTCCAAGTCCAGTTCTTCGGGCTTCAGACCACCAGCAAGCTTCCAGTCAAAATGAAACAGCAAACAGGCCAATGTCAGTTCAACATTAGCCGTACCAAACGCAATTCCAGGACACATCCTTCTTCCAGCACCGAAAGGGATGAACTCGAACTTGGTTCCTGTGAAATCATAAGAAGTGTCAAGGAACCTCTCAGGATAAAACTTTTCGGGTTCAATCCAATATTCGGGGTCTCTTCCAATTGCCCATGCGTTGACTATTACTCTCGATTTTTGTGGGATGTCATAGCCATTAATCTGGCAATTCTCCATGCACTCCCTTGGAAGTAACAAGGCAACAGGAGGGTGTAACCTCATTGTTTCTTTGATCACCATTTGTAGATAGTTCAATTGGTCAAGTCCTGCCTCATCAACTCTTCATTTCTCACCAAAAACCCTCCTCACCTCCTCTTGTGCCTTTTTCATTGTGTTTGGATCCTTAATCAGGTACGAAATTACCCATTCAATGGTAGTTCCTGCTGTATGACTCCCTGCTATGAACATGTCCTGAACCAACAAAATTATAGAGTACTCATGCACAACTGACGAACCATATTTAGTGGATAATAACAACTTACGTATGAAAAAAATAAAAAAATGTGTCGAACGAAAAATTATTGAAAGAAATTCATGTTCTCAAAATCTTAATAAGATCAACCGGCTTACCAACATGACTGCCTTGATGTTTTCTAACGTCAAAGTGGATTCAATATTATCACTCTCGCTAAGATTCAATAGGACATCAACAAGATCTTTAGCTTCATCCCCCTGATGATCACCACCACCAACTTTGACCCTTCTCGCTTTATGTTCATCGATGACTATGTTAAGTATCCTATCGGCTTCCTCGTGTACCCTCACAAGCCTGGACCTCATCCCGCTAAAAACATCCAACCATTTAACCGAAGGGAAGAAATCCGCCACGCTGAAGCCAGCGGCGACCTCGACGATCCCCGTGGCCACCGGTATGAAAGCCTCCTGTTCCCTACAGGCCTTTCCAAATGTAGCCTTCGAAGTAAACATGTATGTCAAGGAGAATATCAAATTGCTAAGGTTGATCACCGACCCGGACATGGAAGATATATGCCTAACAAGTTTCGAAACCTCCTCTTCTCTTATGTGCCTGTAGGATTCCACACGCTTCGCACTCAACAGTTCCATTATGCAAATCTTCTTGAGCTGCCTCCAATATTCGCCGTACGGAGAAAATGCAATGTCGGTGCTATTATAAGTTACGAGACTCACTGAAGGGAGATGTGGTCTTGAGGCAAAAGTGATGTCATGGGTCTTGAGGATTTCTTTGGCTGTTTCAGGAGAGGATATTATTATATTGTCTACTTCACCAAGTTTTAGGTAGAAGATTGGTCCATATTCTTTGGCCAGGGAATGGAATTTGTGGTGGGGCTTGGAGCCAATTAGCTGGTGCATGTTCCCTATAATAGGGAGCTTTGGTGGCCCTGGAGGCAAGTTCAAGGTTTTTCTGGGGTTGATTACTTTGTTCCATATCAATCTCCATAGCATGAAGATGAAGAGAAAGAGTGGGAAGAGGACAGGGAGCTGAGAGAGTAGAGAGAGTTCCATTTTTTGCTTACTAGGGCTAGATGAGTTTTGCATCCGATCAAGATTAGATCATGATCATTTTATAGGACAATTTTCCCCTCAACTCAAATAGTACAAATGAATTTCGTTTAAAGAGATATATTGAAGTATCAATTATTCGTTACATAAATGTGCTATGATATTTGTGTCAACTTTGTACTAATCAATAATATATCATGTAGTGTTTGATTATAGAGCTTCTAGAGCTGCAAAGCTGATCTGGCAGGGAGGATCAGCACGCCGAGAGGTAAGTCGGATTTATCTTTCTGCGATTATGAAAAATAGGGTTATTCTCGGTACCGTGTTGGTTTTGCATAGCGTGTTAGTCGCAATTCGGGTCATGATCCTATTCTATTTTACACGATTCTGTATGATCTATGAATTATATTTGAGCGACTTCATATGGTTATTATATGTACAAGATGGTTCCTTGTAGCGTTTCATTGACTGTTTACACTTAAAGGCCGATTTGAGTTTGTATAGTTGATATCTTCTTTTGAGTCTGTAGTGCGTCTTAGATTGTATTCTCTCTATAAGAGCTGAGGTATATTTATTTGTCTCCTGCGGGAATCCCGTCTTATTTGGAAGGGACTCTGGAGTTTGTTGGCCTTTTGGGTCAATCAACTGACGAAATTTCTCATCTTCTGGTTCTCGCGGAATACACCGAACTGGCTGGGCTTCTTCCGCATTTTCATCCATAAAGGGTTCTTTGGCTAATCTTAGATCGAAAGACGTCCAACCCAACAAATCACTCTATCTTCCCGACGGACCTATGTAAGTAGTTTAGGTTGACCTAGTAGCGGAGCTCCCGTGACACCTCGCGAGCTGCCTCAATCGTCGTATGAGGAGATCTCCCGGAAGAGCGTTGCGCAATCGGTTTCCAGCATTAGTCAAATATCTGATGATGTCATTTCATTTCACACAATAAAAAAAGAAAATATGATCCGTTAGTCAACAACCCAAAAATAATATTTAACCAAAATTCAAAATGACTGCAAAATTTTCATTGAAAGAGGGACCAAATAAAACAAAATATTTGGATAGTGTTCTAATCTAAACTTTTGATTTATACCAAAAAATTTAAACTTTTCGATGACATGTGTAATATAAACCTATTAAATAATCTAAGCTTTTCTTTTCGGTGCGGCAAGTTTTTGCATGCGTGGCGAGAAGCAAGGGAAACGCTTCCTTTTTCGGGGTTTAATTTGTTTGGACCTTTAACCGAATCAGCTCCAGCTGAGGCAGGTCACCGAAAAGATGCGTACTATCCAAAATTCAAAATTGCTGCCTACGCACATATATAGTTTTACAGAATAAAAGAGAACTATTAAGTATATAATTTTACCGATAAATATTTATATCAATTATCTAAAAAATTATTGTAATTTAATTAAGTATTAAATTTGAAGGAATGCATGAGTGTTAAATCCTAACACAGATAAAATAAGAACTATTTTTCGGGTTCAAGAAAACATAGACCTTTGGCAGGAGAGAATATCGTGGTGAAGCTCTTTAATTTATTTATGGGTAAATTACTTCTTAATTTTTGGTGTTTGGTCATCCTTTTTCTAAGATTCCTGTATTTCTAAAATTCATGTTGACGTCCCCCGTCTTTGGTTTTAGAAACTCTCGGGTCCTGGATGACATCATCGGCTTTTTTTTTTGTCATGAAAATGACTATTATATCCCTGTAGTCATCTTCTCAGGCGAACCTAACCTTCCGATCATCTTCTCCAACGACTCTTCGTCTTTTTTGGCAAAAAAATCAAAAAAACTTGATTAAACATTTAGCTGACATTTGTTCTTCGTGCGTATTAGTATTACCCACAAATTAATGAAAAATAAAAGCTGGTGTTACTAAAGACCCGATCCAAAAAATAGAAGTTACTGTTACTAGGGACACGCTGCCATGGTTCAAGCTCAGCGTGTTCCTCTCGCCGGACTTCGATCCCGAGACCTACATCATGGAGCTCCGGACGTTCGTGCCATTCCCGACGCTCCGGTCGGAGCTTCAGTCAACCTCAGCACCAAGCTCATCGATGTCGACTCCGTCGTCCTCCGGATGCGCACCCCTCTCCTAGAGCTCCGAGATAAGATCATCGCGTTCCGTGCCGCCGTTGAGGCCTCCCTCGTCGCACTCTCCGACGGCCTCCGCCAGAGATTCGAGCAACCATTCGTGGTTCTGTCGCTTGGCAAGACGTTCTTGGGTTTGGTCGACATCCTACAGTCGACGCCTACCATTCACCAGAACTCCTCGGCCACGATTTGCTGGCGAGTGCCGTCGGGAGAGAGAAGGGAAGAATAATGCCAATTTGGGATTTTAGGGTTCTTCTACGAATTGGGAATTTTCTGAATATGCGTATTCAAACAAGTCCAAGTCTCAATATGCATTCAGAGTTCACCACTTACCGTTCAATGGATGAAACTGAATCGATTTTTAGGGAAGAAGATGATGATGCAAGCAAGAAAAAGATGATCTTTTGTTGATCAATCGATTTGCTTCAAGGATGCAAGCTGGAGGATGATGATTTGTTTTTAGGTTTTTGGATTTTTTGGCCAGAAAAATTCGCTGGAGTTCGCTTGAAAAATAAAGAGTCGTCGAAGAAAATGACCGAAATGTTGGGTTCACCTGAGTAGATGACCAAAGAAGTATAATAGTCATTTCCATGACAAAAATGAAAAAAAGAGTCAATGACATCAGACAGGAATCCGAGAGTTTCTAAAACCAAAGACGGAGAACGTAAACATGAATTTTAGAAATGCAAGAAACCTAAGAGAAGGATGACCAAATATCAGGGACTCGGAGGTAATTTACCCTTTATTTATTTTTCCTTGACAGTTCAATAAGTTGACCATGTATTCTAGTCTTGGCCGCGGCAGTGAAGCGCTATTTTTGCCGGGTATGGATTGGGCACGGAATGCTCAGATTCCGAACCGTTCGGAATGAAGACACGCGAGGACTTTTTTACAAACGCGCTAAAATACGGGGACCAAAATGAAAAAAGCCACGCACAAACGCAGGCCGGATACAAATGCCATTATCACATAACTGCGCATGCCAGTATCACATAACTGCGCATGCCAGTGTGACCTTTTTGCAAAAATGCTAAAATATGGGGGACCAAAATGAAAAAAACTACGCGCGCCATTATCATCAACGGGGACTTGCCACTGTCACAAATACACATGCCATTATCACATAACTGCGCTTGCCATTATCACATAACTGCGCTTGCCACTGCGGTCCCCCTTCACTTCAAACCGTCCGGAATCAATTCTTTCACTCCGTACTCAATCCACTCCCGTTTTTGCCAAGTATCTCTAGTTTTGTTTATTTGCAGACCACTATAAAATATTCGATTAAGTAACTTAGGTTTCTTAAATTACCATCTCACTTTCTGAATAATTTTTTTTGACAAACATAACTCTAAAAGTTATTTAATAAAAACTCATAGTATTTCAGTCTAAAATAAATAATGGAGTATTAATTTGAGGACAAATATTTTGAAACAAAGTTAACTTGTATTTTTTTTTCTAACCACTACCCACGTTTTATAGCGTTTATGTCATAAAATAAAAGAGATATTAAGATCTAAACACACCAACCTTGGGAAAGACAATCCTAGCCTAACCGTAGTTACGAAATCTCTGATTACGATTTTAGAATCTATAGTTTCACGATTTTTGAATTTTCAGTTTCAGACTCGCCAGTTGGACTGTTCTATTCGAAACGTACCAAGGCGTAGACAATTCGGATGCTCTCTCAAAGTACGTTCTTTCGTTCTTTTCTGATTATATTATATCAAATGTTCTTTTGTTATATTGTGTGAATATGTACCAGATAATTTGAAAGAAATTGTTTATTGTAATTTGCTTATCAAGGAGTTTTGAGGAAGCTTATCAAGTGTGCATGGTTTAGGTATATAAATCATGCAACACCACAGTCTACTAAGTAAAAAGACAAAACCATAGTTTTGAACTAACTAGGACAATCAAGTATCTTTTATGCAACAACTCCTCTTGGACTGTAGACAACAGGAAGAACCTGCAGATCACTTTCCCTTCTAATAGTCGTACCAAAATGTTCCTCCAAGTCCAGATCTTCAGGCATCAGACCACCAGCTAGCTTCCAATCAAAATGAAACAGCAAACTAGCCAATGTCAGCTCCACACTAGCCATCCCAAATGCAATTCCAGGACACATCCTTCTTCCGGCACCGAAAGGGATGTACTCGAACTTGGTTCCTGTGAAATCATATGAAGAGTCCATGAACCTCTCAGGGTAGAACTTTTCGGGTTCGATCCAATACTTCGGGTCCCTTCCAATTGCCCATGCGTTGACTATTACTCTTGCTTTTACTGGGATGTCGTAGCCATTTATCTGACAATTCTCCCCGCACTCCCTTGGAAGTAACATTGGAACTGGAGGGTGTAGCCTCATTGTTTCTTTGATCACCATTTTTAGATAGCTCAATTGGCCAAGTCCTGCCCCGACAACTCTTCCTTTCTCAGCGAAAACCATCCTCACCTCGTCTTGTGCCTTCTTCATTGTGTTTGGATCCTTAATCAGGTGCGAGATCGCCCATTCGACGGTAGAGCCTGATGTCTCGCTCCCTGCTGCAAACATATCCTGCAGCAACAAAATATTCTGTCTCGGATCAAAAGGATACTGAATTAAAATACGCATCGGACCACAAAATGTTGATCTTAATAAGATGAAACCGACTTACCATAATGACTGCCTTGATGTTTTCTATGGTTAAATTGGATTCACTATTATCATTCTTGACAAGATTTAGCAGGACATCAACAAGATCTTCAGCTTCCCCAACGTTGACCCTTCTAGCTTTATGTTCATCGATGACCATGTCAAGTATCCTATCCGCTTCCTCATGTATCCTCACAAGCCTGGACCTCATCCCGCTCAAAACATCAATCCATTTAACCGAAGGGAAGAAATCTGCAACACTGTAGCCACCGGAGGCCTCGATAAGCTCCGCGGCCACCCGTATGAAAGCCTCCTGTTCCCTACACGCCTTCCCGAACGCAGCCGTCGAAGTGAAGGTGTATGTCAAGGAGAATATCAACCTGCTGAGGTTGATCACCGACCCGGACATGGAAGATATATGCCTAACAAGTTTTGACATCTCTTCTTCTCTTATGTGCCTAAAAGATTGCACACGTTTCGCGCTCAACAGCTCTAGTATGCAAATCTTCCTGAGCTGTCTCCAATACTCACCGTACGGAGAGAATGCAATGTCAGTGCAATTATAAACTACGATGCTAACAGCAAGGAGACGTGGTCTAGAAGCAAAAGTGAGGTCATGGGTCTTCATGATTTGTTTGGCGGTTTCAGGAGAGGAGATCACTATATTGTCTACTTCACCAAGCTTTAGGTAGAAGATAGGTCCATATTCTTTGGCTAGGGAATGGAGTTTATGGTGGGGTTTGGAGCCAATAAGTTGGTGCATGTTCCCTAAAATGGGGAGCTTTGGTGGCCCTGGGGGAAAGTTCAAGGTTGGTTTTCTGGGCTTGGTTACTTTCTTCCATATCAATCTTCATAGCATGAAGATGAAGAGAAACAGTGGGCAGAGGAGAGGGAGCTGGGAGAGCAGAGAGTGTTCCATTTTTTTTGCTTACTAAATGAGTTTTGCATGTGATCAAACTTAGATCACGATCACTTTATAGGACAACATTTCTCAATTCTTTCGGACAACATGTCAAATGACATAATACGCGAATAAAATTAATAACATATTATGATACAAGTGAAAATTCAAATAACTTTGGTTAGCAAATGTTATTTGGCAGTTGGTGAGATAATATCTATATTTTAAAAAACGAACCAAAAAGCGACTTGAGATTCTTCCAATTTTCTGTTTCACTTAGTCCAATCAGTTAGACAGCCGATTAAACCAAAGATTTTTCAGATACAAAGAATTATTAATAATATTAAGTATTAAAATTTTAAATAATTATAAATATTATATAATTTATTAAAAATAATTTACAAACATCAAAATTATAATTTAATCACTTTTAATTTAATAAAACTCAAATATGTATTTTTTAATTTTTTTGTGTGGATCGACCGGTTGAACCGAAGATTAATGATGTTGATTCTAGGTTGAATTACCATTTCAGGTTTAGGTGAAAAAAATGACCATATTTTGGTCTCGAGTCGGACTCCGATCACGTTTTTTTTTTACCTTATTTAAAATTTATAACACCTAGTGAGAGAATTTTAAACTTACATGTAGTGGTGTTTCACATCCCAAAACTCAAGATAATAAAACAAACTTTAACTATAATTAATTAGACATAACATTACCTTAAAGTTTTTTTCAAATATAAAGACTATAACTTGATATCCGAGCTATTCGAATTACAGGTCGCATGACCTCCCACACCAGGCGGTGTGGCTCTATCAGGCCTCGAATGGTAGGATCTTAATTAACTAGCGTCGTTTCTTCAGCGGCGGATAAGCATGGGCCTTGACCTTATCCATGAATGTCGAGGAGTGTTCACACACGCTCTCTCTGTGGTCTAAGCGGATATAGGTCGGGAGATGATGTTGTTTGAAATGGGTCTTGACTGTGACGGAGATGATTGGGGTCTTGTGTGGAGGAGACCTTGGACGTATTGGGACTTCCATTGACTATTTACTAACATTACCAAAATATTTCGGCCAATTCAGCTGCCATCGCGTTTAGGCACGTGAAATTGGATTCTATCAGAACTCGAAGTTAAGCTTTCAGAGAGAACAAGCAAACATGAAACACCCGACCGAGTCCTGCCCCAAAAAAAAAAAGAACGGAACAAGCAGACAAGAGACTGGAGTATTGGCCTGATAGTTTACAACTTTAATGGGCTTGTGGTTTTTCCTGGGCCTCTGGCTGGACTGAACATATTTAGGGCTCAAGTTACACATTGACAAAATTGGGCCGAAAGTAATTATTTTGTGATTCTATAGGATTTAGAATCGAGTGTTATCAGATTCTATTTATTGAAAGAAAAACTTTATTTTTGTACTTTGGGATTTGACTTTTTTTGCATATGATCGTGTGCTTTAAAATGTATAAAATACATATTTGTAATTTAGACAACCTGACATTTAACGACTCGGACAGCTAGCCACAAAATGACATCGGTTTGAAGCTAGTGTGTACATGACATCGTGGATAGTGAAGTGCCTTGCGGCAATTTCGATACAATCCCAAATTTATTTATATATTTTCAAAGTAACAGTAACAACTAAGCCGTAACTATTCACTGTCTAGCGAAAGAGAAGAGAAACTGTACCGTAATAGATCGTTTTTCTTGTTCCAAGTCAGAAACTCGTCCGTTTGGGGGACAGCTAGTTATCATCGGCGGCGGTTACAGTCCGGTGGCGCAAGTTCGCAAGCAAAATTGTTTGGAACGGAGGGAAACTACTAAATCCAAGGGGGGAGAGCGTGAGGTTTTAGGGGTTTCTGAGAAATGAGGAGAAAGAAGTTTTAAGAGTTTTTGGAAAATATAAATAATTTTGGGAGTGTTTCGATATATTCCCCAAGACACCTCAATGGATTTTTATTACAGGGAGAATGTGTTATATTAGGTCAATTAGCCGTAATATTGCCTAAACAAGCTATTATTTTCTTCAAGCCGGCTAATAATAACAATTAAATAAAAGGTAATAATACGTATTATATGCTTACCGGGTCAACACACAGCCATCATTGTATCTGGCTCCCGGCTAAAGAGTTCAACATCGAATCACATTTAGCTTAACGTTATAAGACGTATACAAATTTAAGGAGGTCTAGAGTTCCCTAGCATGTGTAATCATGGTATTAAATTTACCTTTTAAAAAAGCTAAATGGTTCAACATTGTTCCGGGAGTAAGAGATTTCGAGATCATAGGTACAAGTCTCACGATTGAGAGAGTCACTCTTAAAATAAGAATTGATAGTGCTCGATTCGAGAATTTAAAAGAAAAAAATCAAATGGTTGTTAAGACGAGCAGCCAATCCCAGTTGTGATATCTAACATCAAAATCCACATCCACATCCATATGAACATAATTAATTAAGTCATTGAGGCCGAAGGGCGGCGAATTGAATTTAGAGTCCCGATTTAAAATCCTAAAAATTTAAAAATTTTACTTAACAAATAATTGAAAAAGAAATTCACATGATGTTCCTCTGTTCTTACTAAGTCTAGACTAAATTTTAATGTTGTTTCCAGATTCTAGACCAAGTCTTAGGAAGTGTGTTACCCCTTTAGTAACCTCTTGGATATTTGAATAATTTGATTATCAAGAGTTACAACAATACACATATACTTATAAAAAATGTAAACTATTGGTTAGCAATAAGTGAATTGTTATTGAACAGCTAGCCACGTATCCATATGAGAAACAACTGAAGTAAAATTAGTTTAAAGAAAGCATCCTTCTAGAGAGGATTGATTAAGACATTCCACTCATGATTTGCGGTAAATTAGACTAATTCAATATGTCTTTTTAAAATAAAAATTATCTAGCATTCGGATACTCGTTTACAAGGGAAAAAAATCTATGGGCGTTTGGTGACAATCATTGGTGCATGTTCCCAATAATTGGGAAATTGAGTGGCTCTGGAGTGAAAGTTGGTGATTGTTTGGCTTCTTCCATATATATTAATCACCCTCACGTGAAGAAGAAGAAGAAGATGAGAGAGAAATTGTTACAGTAGCTAGTAGCTAATTTAATTTTTTCTTTTCTAAAAGTGAATTTTTATGCCAAGTTATCAAGCTAGAATTATTGACTTTCGTCAATTTATGTAAGCAAAAAGACCCTTTATCTGTTTTAATTTTTCTGAAGTTTGCTAGTTTGTTAGATGCAACTAATTTTTGAAGGGACAGAATGTTGGCCGACCAAGAAGTGGTCAACTTGACTTTCAAAAGAAAAAGAAAAACTTGTGTAAAACTCAAGTTGGATTAACTTAAATTCTTGAATTTGAATTATATATATAAATACTTCAAAATATGAGAGGAAATTTTGTATCACCATTTGAGCTTTTGAATTGAATCTACACTAGTTAGTCTAATAAATTTTTGGAAAATACATACTTCAAACGTAAAAAAGAAAAACCTGTTTGTTAGTTAATAACAGTATATTGGATCGACCAAACAAAACGAGACCTTGAAAAGCATTTTGATTAAGGTTAATACAAGCTAGCTGGCCAGCCATCTCCAATTTTGTCATTTTCCCTTGTCAGTTTCTTTGGCACAAATCAGCTCTTTCCTCTAGTTGCCCAATGTAATGCCTCTCCCCTCTACTCTTTATAATTTGTTCTTGTCTTTGTTTGTGCAGTCCTTATATACTAAACAGCGCAAGTCATTTTCATCTCATATCATCTCCTTGGTAAGAGTCGGTTAAATCGGTTAAAGTAGTAAGAGACTTATATTTATTTAAGTAGTTTTTTGGATCCATGTTTACGGATTAAAAAAAATTTATTGAAAAAATTATTCATAAAATAAGGACTGAACCAACTCATGTATGGTCTGATGGATACGGTGTCAGTCCTTAAGCATGAGATGGGAGGATCGAATCCCATGACCGTCTAAGATGCAAAATTGTGAAAACAATTTAAATCTCACTAAAAAAAAATAAGGACTGACAATACTCAACTCTGAATACCGGAGTTTAAAAAAAACCTTATATAGTTATTATTCCATTCATTTTCGGACTCTAATCACGGCATTTTCTTAATTGCCCTAATAGTAATAGCCCACCAATTACCCAACAATCTTACAATCATTATAACCTCAAAAAAATAGAACCTGAAACAAGTGAAACTCATAATTATGAGATAAGTACAGGTACAAGTCCAATCGTTGAGGTTTGGTTCTGGAAGTGTTCAGCTTCAAGAGGCCTGGAGCTCAGGTGGGTCTTTACTTGTATTCTTTTTAACTATCTTTTCTTTTTCTTGTCAATGAAATATAGTTAAAATTATCGGCATCGCTAGTTGCAAATAGCAGTCAACTAATATAGTATCAGAGCAGTTAACCTGTGTCCATTGTTGACCTCAGACGACCCTCCAAATCTTTTGAATTCTGTCTAGTAATAGTAAAATTATGTGCAGATTCTTACAGTTGGTAGGAGGAAGGAAGGCTATTAGCATTAGAAAATGGCTTCCTTAGAGGACCTTCTAGCAGAGGAAGGTTTCAGGGGAAGGAAGTCATCAGGGATGAGATCAAGAGCCTCATTCCGGGCTGATACCGCAGGTTTCTATCCTATCCGCGATAAGATCAAGACGGACTCGCCATCGAGCTCTTCGGGCCAACGAGCGAGGTCAAGGATGGACTTGCTCAAGTACAAGGAGAGAAGCAACTCGAGCCGGACTTCCAGGGACGGTCCTGTTCGAAGAGATCGAAAGTTCGATGGAAGATCGACAACAACGATATGGAACAAGCTTCGCCACGAGACAGATTCGAATGGTGTTCGAGAAGATAAGAAGGTCTTTGTTGATCGAGGAGGGATGACGATGAGGAGGATAGCGAAGAATTCGAAGATGGAAAGGTTAAGGACATCTATTCTGATAAAGGGTACAGCACGGGGAGGAGCGAGGGTTCGTATGATGAGAGTAGAAGGAAGGATATTGCAATCAATTCGAGGCATGGAGGGAATTTGCACAAGCATTTGTTGAGGAAGTATGCAGGTTCTGGTAGTGGCAGCAGGGGATCAGGCCAGAGACATCGGGACCCGATTCGAGGTGATTCTATTCCGGACTCATCAAGGGACAGCAGAGGCTATGACAATGAGGATGATGATGATGATCGTCCGAGACCAAGGCAAGGGAATGCTCAGACAATGTTCTCTCAGGTTGCTCTTGATGAAGTTGCTGTCCAAGCAATGGTGTCTATCTTGAATGGCTACATCAAGCGTTTCTTCAAGGACGAGGAATTCCGGATGGCGCTTCGTACCGACTGCTTCTCCTCGTTCGGAATCACTGAAATCGAGCAAGACCGTGTAGCAGAGAGCAAAGTCATAACCACTTTGGAACAAGCAATTGAAACTGCAGAGCAGGCTGCCGAGGATCCGGAGCTTGCAAGCGCCAAGGACTTGAAGAAAGCGTGTCTGCAACTGACTACCATCACGGGGCTGAACTCGAATGAGACGAAAGACGGATACACCTGTGGAGTCCCGAATTCGAGGCTGTCAGCTTGTTCGCATATCTACCTCAGTGTGATATACAAGCTGCAGAAGAAGGACCGAGTTTCGGCCAAGCATCTTCTGCAGGTTTTCTGTGACTCTCCTTCACTGTCTCGGTCTCTTCTGTTGCCTCGACTCTGGGAGTACTTGTTCTTGCCACATCTTTCACATTTAAGGTTGTGGTATAACGAGGAAGCCGAGTCGTTGCAGAATAGTCCGAGCAGGATAAGGAAGCTCAAGCTTCTTGATAAAGTGTACAATGAGATTCTAGATTCGGGAACTTACCAGTTTGCAGGTTATTACAAGGACTGGCTGACCGAAGGGGTCGAAGCTCCCACGATTCCTTCGATCTGTGTTCCTACATTGTCGGTACACGAAGTTGGTTCGTCACAGGACCACTCTTTTGGTACTGATAGTCCATCTAGTCCTTTCTCACCTCAGCCTATGGTTAGCAAGAAGCTGTACGAATCTGTATTCGGATGCTTTGCTAAATCGGGAGATCATGGAGCGGGAAGCAGCGGCGAGGTTGATACCAGTGAAGTGAAGAAAACACTGACATACTCTTCTGAAATTGTAAAGCATTTGGATGAGGAGGATTCACAAGATCGGGTATTTGTTTCAGTAAGCAAATTATGATCTTAGATGATGTTTCATTAACTGTTTGTTTCCTTAGGATCATCTCATTCCATTGTCGTCTAACGAAGAATGGAAGACGGTTGTTGCCCCAGAATCAGATGTTCTTGATGCAGACATATGCACCAAGAATGACTGTGTGGATGGAGACCTTTCCGCTACGAGCATTCCCTCGTACTTCATCTGCCCTTTAACTGGTCGACTATTCGAGGATCCGGTGACCTTAGAGACCGGTGAGACATTCGAAAGAGAAGCAATCATAGAATGGTTTAACCAATGCAAGCGAACATGCCCCGCGACAGGGAAACCCTTGGAATGCCAAAGTGTACCATCTACCAATTCGATCCTGAAGCGTCTCGTAGATAGCTGGAAGTCAGAACATTGCAGCCATCTATTCGCTTCTGCCTCCCTGATGGCTGTGGATCAGAATGAGACAGCTGTTCGTATGCTCGAGGAGATCCTGACTGCTTCCAAGGAGGAGGAGAGATTAATAAATGCATTGCACCTCATCTCTCTTGGTGGTTTGGAATTTCTTCTCAGAAGGTTCGAATCAGGAGATTTGGGGTAGAAAGCACAGGTGGCGATTTTGTTCTGTTCTTGCATAGAAGCCAGCTCAAGCTGCAGGAATCAGATAGTTAAAAACATAGACAAGCAAAGTCTAATTGAGTTGCTTCACAGCAAGGATCCCACGTTTAGAGAAAAAGTTGTCCATTTACTGATCGAACTTGTTTGTCTAAGCGGGTAAGCGAACTACAAGTCGGTAATTGTCGCCTTTTATCGTTTGAATTCGCTCGAGGAATTACATGTCCTTCATCATAGTGCAGGAGGAAAGTTTCAGCTATGTTTCTAAGTGGGTTGGAGAGTGAGGAGATAGTTAACATAATGCACGTCCTCCTTGTTTACCTACAAAGTTTACCATTCGAGCAAAGACCGTCGGTGGCTCTACTTCTTCTGCACTTGGACCTTCTGGTATGGCCTCTTGACCACTCGTTTCGCAGCTGTTCTGCTTTGTTCTTTAACGTGTTCGTTCGACCTGTTTTGAAGGCCGAGCCAAAGAATTACAGTGTATATCTGGCACGTTATTAATGAAATTTTTTACATTTCACGTTATCACATATTGATCTAAATTGACGTGGCACGTTAGGTTAGCGGCGACACAAAAAAGTTATTCTTGTCTGTCAAAAGGCTTAAATAACAAGCTACTTAAATTCTTAAAAAAAAACTACTGAATGAACTTTTCTCGAGATATATTAATGGGCAACAAACCTGGACATGTGCATGCTAAGTAGATAAATGTAAAATTCAGTAAGAAATAATTGCAAGTTCAGCCTAAAATCAGGCATTTTGTTTGGAGGGCAGTCTAGAATGGTCTACCTACTGCCTCAACTCTTTACAAAACAAATCTATCCCACTCTTCTCTTTGTAAAGTTTGTTTGATTGCTGATGAATCTATAACTCATTCGCTCTTTAAATGTTCTCATGGTAAAGTTGCTTGGTTTAGCAGTCCGTTGAGTTATATTTTTATCCTATTATGCATGTTAATTTTGGTGGTTGACTAAAATATTTATTTGATAACATGCGTATTACTTCCAGTGATAGGAGGTTAGCTTCTTTTTTTCCATATATGCTGGGGTATTTGGTTGGCAAGGAATAACTTCATTTTTGGAGATCTTCAACCCGACCCTTCTAACATTGTATCTCAGGCCACGTATTTCTGCAATGAATCTTTGCAGTTACCAGATACCCCGACTCTTGTTCCAGGTGATGCTGGTGCTATTTTAACTTCTTGGACTGCTCCTGAGCTTGGTGCCTTGAAGTTCAACTGTGACGCGTCTTGGATTGGAGCTTCATCTCCATCCGGCATTGCTACAGTTGTCAGAAACTCATGCGGCCTCCTTGTTGATGGCCAAGCCTCGCTAACCACGGTTGTTTCTCCTCTGGAAGTAGAAGTGTTAGCCCTCCATGCCACCATTGTGCTTATCAAATCAAGCTATTCGTAAGTGGTGTATGTTTTGGAGACTGATTGCAGATTAGCCTTCATCTTCCTGTCGGATCCTTCTCATATTGTCCCTTGGCAGATTGAGACCTTGTTGTTGGATCGTAGGGCCGATTTAAGCTTACTTCTGCTTTGTTCTATTAGACTAGTCAACAGGGTGCAAAATCAAGCTACTGATTGGGTTTGCAGGTACTGTAGACTATGATCTTTACCTGCGGACTGGTCTATTTTCCATACTTTAGAACTAGACGCTCTTTTGTACACTGACTTTCTGACTTAAGTACTTAATAATATTGTTCGACATTGTTTCCTAAAAAAAAGTAAGAAAAAATTGAAAGAAAAAATGACAAAATGACTCTATAGATAAAATCGGGTTTTTTTTCAAAATAGGCAAAAAAAACTTAGATATATTCATTAAATAGGCAAAAACTTAATATATTTTCAAAATAGGTAAAAATTTAATTCAAATTAAAAAAAATAGGGAGACGACCCATGTACAGGTCGCCTCCCTGACAATTTTTTTAATAAAATAAATTATTGGAGGCGACCTGCTTATAGGTCGCCTCCCCTCCAATTTTTTTTAATTTTAACTTTTTTTGGCGATCGACTTTTGACTTCAAACGAATTTTTGACATCGTTACACTCCGTATTTGAAAAGGTTATAAACTACAAAGTTGTAGATATATGTCTCTGCTTTGCATAAAAAGTTGAATCAATTCAATTGAACTCCGGAGTAAAAATTTGTGTCTCCCAACTGAAATCAGTCGATCGAACTCGATCGGCTTTTGACTTCAAACGAATTTTTGACATCCTTACACTTTGTATTTGGAAAAGTTATAAACTACAAAGTTGTAGATGTACATCTCAACTTTGCATAAAAATTTGAATTAACTCAATCAGACTTCGGAGTAAGAAGTTACAAAAATTACTTTTTTTCTTCCCTTGTACTTCGGCTGAAAAAATAATTTTTGCAACTTCTTACTCCAGAGTCCGATTGAGATGATTCAAGTTTCTGTGCAAAGCTGAGACATATATCTACAACTTTATAGTTTATAACTTTTATAAATTCTAAGTTTAAAAATGTCAAAAATAAATTTGAAGTCAAAAGTCGATCGAGTTCACTGGTGCATTATTTTAATTAGTGGCAAACAAATGGAGTCGACCCGCTTATGGGTCGTCTCCCTAATTTTTTTAAAATTTTTAATTAAATTTTTACCTATTTTACAAATATATTAAGTTTTTGCCTATTTAGGGAATATATATATGTTTTCTGTAAGGAAAAACCCGATAAAATCTGTCAAAGATACTAAAGAGATATTTCCTTTTAATACTTTTTTTAGGGGGGTAAAATCTGTATTAAATGCCAAAAAAATCTGCTCATTATCTAGATAAAATCCGTCAAAGATACTCGATAGATATTTCCTTTTAATACATTTTTTAGGGGGGTAAAATCTGTATTAAATGCCAAAAAAGATCTGCTCATTATCTAGATAAAATCTGTCGAAGATACTCGAGAGATATTTCCTTTGAATACTTTTTTTTAGGGGAAAAAATATCTGTATTAAATGTCAAAAAAGATCTGCTCAGTCTCATATCCACCAATAAGATTTTTTTTTCGGACCACTCAAATATCTACGTGATCCAATAATTAAATTTTGAGTTAAATTAGACATTGTGACAAAGCTTTTCTAATTTATATTTAATATTACTGTGTTATGACTATTATCAATAACCAAATTAAAAAATTTTAATTAAAATATAAAAAATTCTTGAATTATTGTTTGAATATGCACCAATAAGTAATGCTTAAAACGAGACGTCATGCTTTTGGTCAACTTATCCGTCATTTTCCCTCAAGATTAACTACTCCGAAAACGAAGAATTATATTATGGAAAAATTGAGAACCACCCATGTGAAAGGCGATGATGCGTCTATGTAATGCGTAACAAGTGTCATAATTAATTAGATCTTTTACTAAATGGAAGCCAGAAAGAACGCTATTGAAACACCGTAGTTTAATTACCTGACAAACATTTACATCAACCAATAAAGTTAAATTTACTTGGTTGAATTATTAAAAATTAAGAGTGTTAAATATTTAATAAAATTTTTGTCACTTTTTAAAAATTTTATTCTACTCGAATCTGAATTACTTAACAAAATCTGAGGTTAATACTTTAATTAAGTAATCATTCTTTAATCTTCGATCAGATGCCAAACTCACCTACTCCTAGTAAGCAAAACAATGGAACACCTACAAGTTCACCACCCCAGCTCCCAATAAATATCTAATAAATAAAACAAAAATCATGGCAGGAAAAGAATCTCCCCATAAAGTGATATTAATATTGCTTGATATAATTCCATACCAAACTAGTTGATGTTGCTCTATAAACAGTCATAGTTGAATGTTTGGTGGGAAATGAGGCTCTATAAACGATGATAATTGAGAAATCCGAAACGAATTTATCAGCAGAAAATGAAAAACTCCCTAACCTCCCAGCTCCCTGTCCTCCTCCCACTGTCTCTCTTCATCTTCATGCTATGGAGATTGATATGGAAGAAATTAATCAACCCCAAAAAACCAACTTTGAACTTGCCTCCGGGGCCACCAAAGCTCCCTATTATAGGGAACATGCACCAACTTATTGGCTCCAAACCTCACCACAAATTCCACTCCTTAGCCAAAAAATACGGACCAATCTTCTACCTTAAACTTGGTGAAGTAGACAATATAGTGATCTCCTCTCCTGAAACAGCTAAACAAATCATGAAGACCCATGACCTCACTTTTGCATCCAGACCACGTCTCCTTGCAATTAGCGTGGTGGCTTATAATTGCACCGACATTGCATTTTCTCCGTACGGAGAGTATTGGAGACAGCTCAGGAAAATATGCATAATGGAGCTGTTGAGTGCGAAGCGTGTAGAATCCTACAGGCATATGAGAGAAGAGGAGGCTTCGAAGCTTGTTTGGCATATAGCTTCCATGTCCGGGTCGCTGATCAACCTCAGCAGGCTAATCTTCTCCTTGACATACACCATCACTTCGACGGCTGCGTTTGGCAAGGCGTGTAGGGAACAGGAGACTTTCATACGGGTGGCCGAGAAGATTTTAGAGGCCGCGGGTGGGTTCAGTGTGGCGGATTTGTTCCCTTCGGTTAAATGGTTGGATGTTTTGAGCGGGATGAGATCCAAGCTTGTGAGGCTACATGAGGAAGCCGATAGAATATTTGACATAATCATCGATGAACATAAAGCTAGAAGGGTCAACGTTGGTGGTGATGATCATCAGGGGGATGAAGATGAAGATCTTGTTGATGTACTGTTGAATCTTAACAAGAATGATAATGCTGAATTCACTTTGACCACAGAAAACATCAAGGCTGTCATTATTGTAAGTTGGTTGATCTCATTACGAGTTTTGCAAAAAAAAAAAAAAGTGGTCCGGATCAATATTGGACTTTCGACCTCCGCAATATTGGTGTATATACGTGTCTATTTTTTCATGACCTTAGAGCTCTTTTGGTTTAGATATACTTTTAGATATATCTTGGAGTACACTCATATAACGCATATCATTGTGGTATGTTTTGATATGCATTATCTAATATCTAAAATGTCGAACTCCTGGTATCTTTGATGTATCCATACTTGGTGAAAAATTTCTTGAGTATAATTATTTACTTATCAAAAGAAGAATTTGCAAAATTGAATTCTTTTTAACTGTATGATTTTGTTGCTTCAGGACATGTTTATAGCAGGGAGCGAGACAGCAGGATCTACCGTCGAGTGGGCAATTTCGCACCTGATTAAGGATCCGAACACAATGAAGAAGGCACAAGAGGAGGTGAGGATGGTTTTCGGTGAGAAAGGAAGAGTTGATGAGGTGGGACTTGGCCAATTGAGCTATCTAAAAATGGTGATCAAAGAAACATTGAGGCTACGCCCTCCTGTTCCCATGTTGCTTCCAAGGGAGTGCTGCGAGAATTGTCAGATAAATGGCTACGACATACCAGTAAAATCAAGAGTGATAGTCAACGCATGGGCGATCGGAAGAGACCCGAAATATTGGACTGAACCCGAAAGGTTCTGCCCTGAGAGATTCATGGACTCTTCCTATGATTTCACAGGAACCAAGTTCGAGTTCATCCCTTTCGGTGCTGGAAGAAGGATATGTCCTGGAATTGCATTTGGGATGGCTAGTGTTGAGCTGACATTGGCCAGTTTGCTGTTTCACTTTGACTGGAAGCTAGCTGGTGGTCTGATACCTGAAGAACTGAACTTGGATGACCATTTTGGTGCTACTGTTAGAAGGGAAACTGATCTGAATGTTGTTCCTGATGTCTACAAGCCAACAGTTGTTGCATATGATAGTTAATTTTCATTCTTAATCCGTCTTCTTTATTTTAAACTCACTTTTCATCCTTCGAAAACCGTGACTTTTGTTGTATTTCTCTTCGTGTATCCACACACGTTTACAAAGCAATGGGATATTTTAATATTGCTAGTTGTAAGTGGTTCTGCCAAGTTTGTGAGTATGAAGTTTACTGATTGTTTGTTTATAGTGATATTTATAGACTTTAACTTAGCATCATTGCCTAATCCCATCGCCCGTTATAACCTCGCACGATATTGTTCATTATATATTGGTGAAGTTAATGTTCATGTATTTAACCCGATAAATTTTATTTAAATATCGTATCAAAATTATTACATTACTAGTTACAAATGGTAAGACCAGTACAATGTTAGAACTTTATAAGATATTTTCAAATGGATACTTCACTTAGTTAAATTATTGGAAAATGCACATTAGTGTATTTATTACATAGAGGTGTAGTCATTTTTACTTGAGTACCTAGTAGCTTAGGACACATAATTTAAGTCTAACTTTTTTCATTTTTTTCATTTAGAGGACCGAGTGCCAACCATGTTGTCTACTTAGAATAGTGATTTCGACATTGTCATTATCTACTTACCTAGTCACTTCCATTAAACCCTGAACACCTAAACATAATGTTTAAAATCTTAAACCCTAAATACTTTTTTTTTGAAAAGTAGATATATTTTATTTCACCATGAACGGAACAGTACTTAAGATGCTCGATTGCAAAGAGAGCAATCGCAGCGAACAAAGGAGATCAAGGCACACCTAAGAAAGCGAAACAGCTGCTACGCCATTGAATTAATAAACAAGAGTACGTCCTGAGAATTGATGCGGATGGTTAAACCAAACCAAAAGATCTATTCCGACAGACTCCAAGAGACATGGAGAATCAGCTTCTCAAAGCTAAAGCTAACACCATCGAACACGGATCAGTTTCTGCCTAAAGGTTCGAGGATGGGGACAGAGGGTGGAGGGTGGAGAGAGAAGGAGAAAAAGAAAGGGGGATTTTGAAATTTTGTAAACTAGTTTGAGACTGCTATGACTCAGCAATCTCAAGGTCTTAATTCCGTGAGGTCCTTTTGAATTCTTAGAGACCTGTTTAATACGTTTTTTACCATATGATTGTAAGTGCCAAATGGCCAGATTACAGGATAATAAAGTAAAATTTTCCCTAAAGTTTTACAACATTTATATCAGTCGTCGAGAGAATTGTTATAGTTTAACCTATTATCCGTTCAAGGAAATGAACGAGTGTTAAATTCTAACACGAAAAAAGAGTAAACTATTTTCGGGGTTCAAGAAAACACGGAACTTTGGCGGGGCGTAGTTGTTGAGGACGGCGTTCACCTCTCGGCGGTGTTCGGGTGCGGGTTCTCCTCGCCGCCGCCGTCATCCTCTGATATGGTGGTCGGGCTCAGGGACGATGGGTTCGGCTTGGCACTGTGGCAGCTCGTGGATTCTCTCCGTGTGTGGGTTCTCCTCGCTGCCGCCAAAGAAATGCGGAACCCAGTTCTGAGAGAGGGCTAGGATGCTGGGGAAGGGCGGGTTTGGGACGGCTTACAAAGAGTTGCTCACGATGGGCCATCGTCATCGTGAAGAAGACAACTTTGGAGGGAGGAGGCAGCTGCATTCCCACTCACAGAAGCTGAAGCGACAGAGGGGAGGGGAGGGAGGGAGTTCGTCGGGATTAATTGAAGCAGAGTTCAATTTGGGGATTAGCTCTGACAATTTTTTCGATTCCGTCAAGGATTCTTAATCGTCGATGAGTTTCGACTTGAACATCGGGATCGGTTTGATGTTTGGCGGTAAAGCTCCGCCGAGGGAGTCAAAGAAAGAGGAAGTCGTTGGCAAAGATATTTTTATAATTTTTAATATAAATACTTGACACGTCATCTATTTGTGCACGTCAGCAAGTCAAAACCATATAACTGTTGCCACCTCTGCATAAGTCAAAGTTCATATGTGAAGAGGATCTTAAATATCTATTTCACATAACACAGAGTACTAAAGTATTTATTTTATAATACAAGGTACAAAATATCTATTTCACATAATACAGACTACTAAAATGTCTTTATCCCTAAATTTTTTTTACAAACCTAACTCAAAAAATTATTTAAAATAAATATGAAAAGGACTACAGAGCCGAAAATGAATCATTTTTCATATAATTTTTATGATTTGCTCCAGAAAGGTCGCGAAATCTGTGATTACGATTTAGAATTTGTGGTTTCAGAATCACCGGTTGGACGATTCTATTGGAAATTCGGTTGTGCGAAAATAAGTAAATTTTTTATTACTCTTAAATAAATTCCAAAATTAGTTACACCCAAATGTACCTTAAGTATTAATATCTAGTGAACAGATAAATACAAATCTTAATAAAAACTAAGAAACATGTAATCTAGTTCCAAACCAAAAATAAAAGCACCGCAAGGTCTACAATGTTGGGTATGAAGCCTGAGTACGAGTGAAGTATTCGGGTGGCTTGAGTGAAGAATTGTGAGGATGGTCCGAGAGTTGATCGATTGGGTTCGGAGTCTGGGAACGCTTGGAGAATCAATCGAGTCAAGAGTCGAAGGAAGACGTTGAGGACATCCGAGGGTCGTGTGGCTTGAGTTAAGAGCCTTGGGATGATCGGGGGCGATCGGGTCAAGCATCGAGTGAAGACAAAGCGGAGTGGAGCAAGTGGCTGCGAGAAGCGCCTGGCGGCGTCAGCCAACTAGCGGGCGCTAGTGCACTAGCCATCGCTAGTGTGGCGAGGCAGGAACTCCTGCGTGAGGCCACTGGCGATCGCCAGTTGATTAGCAGTCGCCAGTTCGGCTGGGAAAGCTGTTATAACTTGACCAAAATGCCCCTCCCAACCCCCAAATAGTTGCCTAGGTTTGGGGCACTATAAATACCCCTCCATGGCCTCCAAGAAGGATTGGCAAAAAGCTGCTCACTTCTCCAAAGAGAAAGAGAGAAGAGGGAGGAAGAAGAAAGGCTCTCCAAATGAATGAGAGACCAAATGCCCACTCCTCCAAGTGAAGGAGGAGAAGGAGAAGGAGAAGTGTGCCCCGAGGGTACCCAACCCAAGTGAAAGATTGCCTCCGAGTGAAGGAGAAGATGGAAGACCCGAGCGAAGGGTTGCCTCCAAGTGAATGAGGAGAAGGAAGAAGAGCCAAGTGAAGAGTTACTTCCGAGTGAAGGAGGTGGTGCTCTCCGAGTGAAGGAGAGTTACCCGAAGAGTGGGTAGAGCCCAAGCCTAGGGCTTTGCCAAGAGAGTGAGCTCCCAAGAGTGTGGGTAGCCACGGTGAGAAGAAGAGGAGAGTGAGTCGAGCAAGGCATCCATTGTTGTGAGAGCGAGTGAAGCTCGAGAGGGAAAATAGTGGAATCTTTCCTGGCTTGGAAGTCCCCGGATGTAGATCATTGTGGATCAAACCGGATAACCAAATTTTTGTATCCCTCCTTGTACTTTCTTTGTGCTTTGTGCATTGTGCTTTTCGTAATTATTATGGTTTACTCGTATGTATTTTCGCTTGCATTGTGTGGATCCACGAGAAAGTGGTTTATTTTTCTAACAACTAGTATCAAAGCCAAGTTAGGGCGTGGTGAGAGCAACCATGATGGGTGAAGTGGAGTCGCCCGTGGAGAAGTTTCGATGATATGAAGAAAGAGGAGCGGAAGCTCCTAAACTGGAAAGTGATGAGTGTGATGTGCTTGTCATTGTCTAGGAGGGTGATGACTGAGGAGGGTGCATTGTATGCAATGAGGAACGCCCATGAGAGCATTGGCCTTGTGAGTGCGACGAAAGATGCGGAGTAGCATTGTTGACTTGGCCATGTGTGTTAGAAGAGGATGAGGGTGCTTTATTCAAGAGAAACGCTACCAAGCTTGAAGACCGTAGAGTTGGGTCTTCGTGTGCATTGTGATCTTGGAGAGCGGAGAGTGAGCTCATTGAGAGGTAGCGGTTTCTCAAAGGATGAGAAGCTTGAATTCGTCCAAGTGAAGGGACCGGCACCGATGGCATCCTTGGGTGGTTCGTACTACAAGACCTCAATTGGTAAGAAGGATCTTGAGGTGTGCTTGAGATCAAAAATGGCAGAGAGTACAAGCTCCAAGAGTTCAAGTACTGTAAAGTGAAGACAGTAGCTGGAAACCCCGAAGAAGATGGCATCGTTGAGAAGATGAATACGACAACCAAGTGAGAGCCATGCGAGTGAAGTGTGGGCTAACAAAGATGTTGAGGGTGGATGCAGCGAACATCGCCACTTGCTTGATTAATGGAGTACCATCAAGCCCTTTGGAGAGTGAGATACCGGAGGTGGCTTAGAGTGGGAAGGAGATTGATCTAACTCATCTTCGTGTGTTTTGGTTGTGTGTCATTTGTTCATGTTTGATGCAGATGAGAAAAGCAAGCAAGATGCCGAGTCCAAGTGAAGAACGAGGGGAGTGTTGCTGATGATGGGGACTTCTAACAGTGAGATGGTCGAGCGAGACGTCTCCGAACTCGGGTGGGAGCAGGAATGTACTGAATGGCCAGGAGGCCAGTGAGGAGAAGGTGAAACCAAGTTCCCCACCGCCAGTGATTTCACAGTGGAGTTCTGCAAGTAAAGGTAGTTCATCGCAGTGGTTCTCTCCCGCCAACTACTATCTCTTGTCGATAGGTGGTGAGCCAGGAGATTATGCAGAGGCGTAGTGGCGTGAGCATGTGGCCAAGAGGATGCTTGCAAAGTGAAGGAGAAGATGGAGTCGTTGAGTGCCAACGAGACTTGGGAATTAGTAAAACTCTATAGTGGCAAGGCGTGGCATAATCAGGAGGCTAAAAGAGTTGGTGTGGCAAAGAAGAACGACTGTTACAAGGAGAGAGCTCAGAAGATGGAAGACTCCAGGTGCTTTCACGGGTGGTCGTGTGAGGTATGCAAAGGAGCGTACAAGACCAGTGATAGCGGATCCGGTGGGAGTTGTGAGAAGGCTTTTGAGGAATCCTGGAAAGCAACATGAGAAGACAAAGAAGTGGGTGCCTGTCCACTTGACAAGCTTTGTAGTGAATGGCCTAAGTGATGAGGGCAACAAGGCTAGAGTGGCAAGATGCGTGGATCCAGATGTGGCATCAAGCTACCTTGACAAGAGAAGGGTGATCTCTTAAGTTCAAGGAGGAGAAGATCTTGCAAGTGTGATGCCCAAGGGGAGTGCCTTGAAGAGGTTGGAGCTATGCTTGGCTTCAACTAGTCTTGTAAAGTGATGAGAAGAGGCCGAAGCGCCGATTGGGAGAAGGTCACCTAGTGACGGGTGACGGGTATCGATTGGTTTAGATGGTCACCTAGTGAAGGGTGATTGATGAAGAGGTTAGTCTCCGGGTGGGAGATTGCCTAGCGATGAGGATCGCCTAGTGACGGGTGGTTCGTGATGTGGTAAGTCTCCGGGTGGGAGATTCCCAAGTGAAGAAGACAGTCGCCTAGTGACGGATGGCTCGTGTAGAGGTCAGTCTCCAGATGGGAGATTGTTGGGTATAGAGCAGCCTGAGTACGAGTGAAGTATTCGGATGACTCGAGTGAAGTATTCGGATGGCTCGAGTGAAGAACTGTGAGGGTGGTTCGAGAGTTGATTAATTGGGTTCAAAGTCTGGGGATGCTCGGAGAATCAATCCAGTCAAGAGTCGAGTGAAGACATTGAGGATAATCTAATGTCGTGTGGCTCGAGTGAAGAGCCTTGGGATGATCAGAGGCGATCGGGTCAAGCATCGAGTGAAGACAAAGTGGAGCGGAGCAAGTGGCTGCGAGAAGCGCCTGGCGGGCACCAGCCAACTAGCGGGCGCTAGTGTGGCGAGGCAGGAACTCCTGCGTGAGGCCACTAGCGATCGCCAGTTGATTAGCAGTCGCCAGTTCGGCTGGAAAAGCTGCTGTGACTTGACCAAAATGCCCCTCCCGACCCCCAAATAGTTGCCTAGATTTGGGGCACTATAAATACCCCTCCATGGCCTCCAAGAAGGATTGACAAAAGTTGCTCACTTCTCCAAAGAGAAAGAGAGAAGAGGGAGTAAGAAGAAAGGCTCTCCAAGTGAAGGAGAGACGAAATGCCCACTCCTCCAAGTGAAGGAGGAGAAGGAGAAGAAGAAGTGTGCCCCGAGGGTATCCAACCCAAGTGAAGGATTGCCTCCGAGCGAAGGAGAAGATGGAAGACCCGAGCGAAGGGTTGCCTCCAAGTGAAAGAGGAGAAGGAAGAAGAGCCAAGTGAAGGATTGCTTCCGAGTGAAGGAGGTGGTGCTCTCCGAGTAAAGGAGAGTTACCTGAAGAGTGGGTAGAGCCCAAGCCTAGGGCTTTGCCAAGAGAGTGAGCTCCCAAGAGTGTGGGTAGCTACGGTAAGAAGAGGAGGAGAGTGAGTCGAGCAAGGCATCCATTGTTGTGAGAGCGAGTGAAACTCAAGTGGGAAAATAGTGGAATCTCTCCTGGCTTGGAAGCCCCCGGATGTAGATCATTGTGGATCAAACCGGATAACCAAATTTTTGTGTCCCTCCTTGTACTTTCTTTGTGCTTTGTGCGTTGTGCTTCTCGTGGTTATTATGATTTACTCGTATGTATTTTCGCTTACATTGTGTGGGTCCAGTTTATTTCCCCAACATACAAGACCACTAGAATGAGAAGCACCGCAAGAAGCAAGGGATAGTTCACCAAAAACCCAAATGTGTGAATGTGTGCCCATAATATTAGTTTATTCTGATTTACTCATTCCGTTTATCAAGGAGTTTTGAGGAAGCTTATCAAGTGTTCCTGATTTAGGTATATAAATCATGCAACACCACAGTCTACTAAGCAAAAAGACGAAACCATAGTTTTGAACAAACTAGGATAATCAAGTATCTTTTATGCAACAACTCCTCTTGGACTGTAGACAACAGGAAGAACCTGCAGATCACTTTCCCGTCTAATAGTCGTACCAAAATGTTCCTCCAAGTCCAGTTCTTCAGGCATCAGTCGACCAGCTAGCTTCCAGTCAAAATGAAACAGCAAACTAGCCAATGTCAGCTCCACACAAGCCATCCCAAATGCAATTCCAGGACACATCCTTCTTCCAGCACCGAAAGGTATGTACTCGAACTTGGTTCCTGCGAAATCGTATGAAGAGTCCATGAACCTCTCAGGGTAGAACTTTTCGGGTTCGATCCAATACTTCGGGTCCCTTCCAATTGCCCATGCGTTGACTATTACTCTTGCTTTTACTGGGATGTCGTAGCCATTTATTTGACAATTCTCCCCGCACTCCCTTGGAAGTAACATTGGAACTGGAGGGTGTAGCCTCATTGTTTCTTTGATCACCATTTTTAGATAGCTCAATCGGCCAAGTCCTGCCTCGACAACTCTTCCTTCCTCACCGAAAACCATCCTCACCTCGTCTTGTGCCTTCTTGTGTTTGGATCCTTAATCAGGTGCGAGATCGCCCATTCGACGGTAGAGCCTGATGTCTCGCTCCCTGCCACAAACATATCCTGAAGCAACAAAATAACCTGTCTCAGATCAAAAGGATACTTAATTAAAAATGCATCGAACCACGAAATCTTGATCTTAATAAGATGAAACCCACTTACCATAATGACTGCCTTGATGTTTTCTGTGGTCAAATTGGATTCACTGTTATCATTCTTGTCGAGATTTAGCAGGAAATCAACAAGATCCTCAGCTTCCCTCTGATGATCACCACCACCAACTTTGACCCTTCGAGCTTTATGTTCATCGATGACTATGTCAAGTATACTATCGGCTTCCTCGTGTATTCTCACAAGCCTGGACCTCATCCCACTCAGAACATCAATCCATTTAACTGAAGGGAAGAAATCCGCCACGCTGAATCCACCGGAGGCTTCGATAAGCTCCACGGCCACCCGTATGAAAGCCTCCTGTTCCCTACACGCCTTCCCGAACGCAGCCGTCGAAGTAAACGTGTATGTCAAGGAGAATATCAACCTGCTAAGTTTGATCACCGACCCGGACATGGAAGATATATGCCTAACAAGTTTTGACATCTCTTCTTCTCTTATATGCCTAAAAGATTGCACACGTTTCGTGCTCAACAGCTCCAATATGCAAATTTTCCTCAGCTGTCTCCAATACTCACCGTACGGAGAAAATGCAATGTCAGTGCAATTATAAACTGCGACGCTAACAGCAAGGAGACGTGGTCTAGAAGCAAAAATGAGGTCGTGGGTCTTCATGATTTGTTTAGCTGTTTCAGGAGAGGAGATCACTATATTGTCTACTTCACCAAGCTTTAGGTAGAAGATTGGTCCGTATTTTTTGGCTAAGTAGTGGAATTTATGGTGGGGTTTGAAGCCAATAAGTTGGTGCATGTTCCCTATAATAGGGAGCTTTGGTGGCCCTGGAGGCAAGTTCAAGGTTGTTCTTCTGGGAATGGTAATTCCCTTCTTCCATATCAATCTCCATAGCACAAAGATGAAGAGAAACAGTGGGAAGAGGACAGGGAGCTGGGAGATTAGAGAGTGTACCATTTTAATTTTTGCTTATTTTGCATCTGATCATGAATAGATCATGATCACTTTATAGGACAATGTTTCCCCTTTCTGGTCAAACTTTGGACCACCGTCAATTAATATACAAATTGTATCGTTCAACATTGGCACTTCAATTCACTTCAATTTGGCCTAGCGGCATAGGTGTTGCTTAACTTTAAGGAAGTAAAAGGTTCAATCCTTGACATTATAACTAGGTGTAATATTTATCTTTAAAAAAAAATTCAGTTCTTCTCTGTTTAGTTCATCTTGTGGGAAGCGGCGGATAAGTATGAGCCTTGACCTTATCTATGGATGTTGAGGAGTTCTCACACGCTCTCTCTGTCCTCTAAGCCGATATAGGTCGGGAGATGATGATGTTTGAAATGGATCTCGACAAAGGCTGTGACGGAGATGATTTGGTGTCTTGTGTGGAGGAGACCAGCACTAATATATTTCGGCCTATTCTGGTGCCATCATGTTTAGGCACATGAAATCAATTTTTTCATAAATAAATTGTATTTATTACAATGTAATTACATCTAATTCTACGTTGAGTACAAAATCCGAGTTCCTAAGAAATTAGATAGAAACGTATCTAAAAAAAATAAGTTCTATCTAGTTCATTACCAAAAATATGACTCCACCAATCATACTAACACTAATACAACCAACTCTATCGGAACCAGAAGTGAAGCTGTTAGACAGCACAAGCAAGCAAACATGAAAGATCTAACCCCAAAAAAAAACAAGCAGACAAGAAACCAGAGTATTAGGCCCGATGGTTTACAACTTTAATGGGCTTGTGAGTTTTCATGGGCTTCTAACTGGATTGAACATAATTCGGGCCCAAGTTATACATTGACAAAATTAGGCCGAACGTAATTGTTTTGTGATTCTTATAGCATTTAGAATAAAGTTATTTATTGAAATGAACATCACATTTGTACATTGTCATTTGAATTTTCTTTTTATATATGATCGTTTGGTTTAAACTGCATAAAACTCATACCTGGTTTGAAGACATCTAGCTACTCGTGCAACTGCCCAGACTCTCGAAACGAAACGACGTCTTTTAGAAACTGACGTGGCACCGTCTGTAAATGAATTGCACCAGTAGATAACGAGGTGTCTTGGGAAGTTTTTGAAAGAATATCAAATTTATTTATATTTTTTTCAAAGTAAGTAGGTGAATTTAAAAGTAAGTAATTGAGGTTAAAATTAAGTAATTGAGTCACAGTAACCGCTAAACCCTAACTACTCACGAATCAGAGCAACTAGGAAAACCGAGAAGCTTCGTCTAAAGAGACGAGAAACAATATCGTACGAGAGAGATTTTCTTGCACCAAGTAGGAAACTCTCTTCCCGTAGTCCGTTTGGGGGACAGCTTCTTGCTTCCGGAGTTGGTTATCGTCGGCGGCGGTTACATTAGGTGGCAATAGTTCGCCGATTTGGGTTCTTCATCTTCTGTTCTAAGCGAGTGGTTCAGATCTAGACTTGATTGGAACGGAGGGAAACTACTAAAGCCAATGGGGAGGGAGGGAGACGCCTCATTATCCACGGGCACGTCAGTTCCAACACGATGCATCGTCCCGAAAATCTGGACAGGTGTTCGAGTCGCTAAATGTTAAGTCGTTCAAAAATGGTCGAACGATATTACTACATTGAATTTTTCTCTTTGTTGAATAATTTTTCAATGATATTTTTCGTAAAACTTAACCGGAAAAAAAGTTAATTATGGAGAACTAATTAAGGAAATTCAAGTATCTTGGGCAGGAAGTGAATTTAACCTAACATGGGAATGAAAAAGATAAAAACCATAGGAATGAAAAAAAGAGACACATGAATGGGGGAAAATGGTGAATAATGCTGAGATGTTCATCACAGGTGAGGCCTGATAATTATTTTTGAAAGTTTAGCGTTGGCCTTGGAAGAAATCATAGGAGAAGAAAATGAAAAAAATTATTCTCAAATTGCTCAATTAATTTGATAGATTAGATTTTTATTACAGCGGAAAAGTGTTACTTTAGGTCAATTTGGCCTAATATTGCTTTAACAGGCTATTATTTTCATCAAGCCGGCTAATAATAATAATTAAATAGCAACTCTAAAGGTAATAATATATATTGTATGCTTACCGGGTCAACACACAGCCATCATCCTATGTGGTTCGCAGCTAAAGAGTTCAACGTAAGAAAACACAATTGCAAGAACCACTAATAAAATAGGGTTCGATAGTTCACGACTCTAAATACGAGACTTTAGGGAAAAATAAGTCCATATGGTTGTTAAGACGAGCAATATCCAAAAGAAAATAATTAGTTAAGTCATGACGCAGAAGGGTGGCGAATTGAATTTGAAGTCCCAATTTCAAATCCTAAAAATTTTAAAATTCTACTTAAAAAATAATTAATTGTACGGAATGGCTACACCGGATTGGTGACAGAATGCTATAAAAAGGTTATGGTTCACATGATGTACCTATGTTATTACGAAATTTAGACAAAATTTCAATTGTTTCCAGATTCCAGAGTTTTGACAAAGCCTTACGAAGTGTGTTTCCTCTTTAGTAACTTCTTGGATATTTGAATAATTTAATTATCCAGAGTTATAATAATACACATATCCTTATTTAAAAAAAATGCAAACTATTGGTTAGCAATAAGCGAATTGTTATTGAACAGCTAGTCACGTATCCATATGAGAAACAACTGATGTGAAATCAGTTTAAAGAAAGCATCCTCCTAGAGAGGATTGATTATGACATTCCAGTAATGATTTGCAGCAAATTAGACTAATTCAATATATGTTTTTTTATCAAAATTATCTAGTATTCGGATACTCGTTAAAAAAACCTACGAGGGCGTTTGTAGACAATCATTGGTGCGTGTTCCCAATAATTGGGAACTTGAGTGGCTCTGAAGTGAGTTAAAAGTTAATATTTGTTTGGCTTCTTCCATAATTTTTTCCTGAAGTTAATGTTGCTATTTTGTTAGACGCAACTAATTTTTGAAGGGGCATAATGTTCGCCGACCAAGAAGTGGTCAACTTGACTTTCAAAAGAAAAGAAAAAACCAATGTAAACCCCAAATTGGATTAGTTTGAATTATGCAGATATAAATATTTTAAAATACGAGAGGAAATTTTTTGTCACCATTTGAGTTTTTAGCTTGAATTTGTACTAGTTAGTCTAATAAATTTTTGGATAATAGTTCCGACGTAAAAAAGCAACTTATTAGTTAGTGAACAACATGATTATTGGATCGACCAAACAAAATGAGACCCTGAAAGACATTTTGATCAAGGTTAATACAAGCTAGCTGGCCAGCCATCTCCAATTTTGTCCTTTTCCCTTGTCAGTTTCTTTGGCACAAATTGTCTTTTTCCTCTAATTGCCCAATGTAATGCTTCTCCATGTTTCTCTCTATATTGTCTTTGTTTTTGCAGTCCTTATATACTAAACAGTGCGAGTTATTTTCATCTCATGTCATCTTCCTTGCACACCAGATAAGTACAAGTAGCAAGAGACTTGAATTTACTTACATAACTTTTGGATTCAAGCCTTATGGATACACCATTAAGAAAATTACTCATAAAATAAGTTTTGATGGTACTCGAATATAACATTCAGAGGTTAAGAAAACCTTATATAGTTATTATTCCATTCATTTTCAGACTTTAAGCATGGCATTTTCTTAATTGTCCTAATAGCCCATCAATTACCCAACAATCTTACAATCATTATAACCTCAAAACAATAGAATCTGAAACAAGTGAAACTCATAATTGTGAGATAAGTACAGGTATAAGTCCAATTGTTGAGGTTTGGTTCTGGAAGTGTTCAGCTTCAAGAGGCCTGGAGCTCAGGTCGGTCTTTACTTGTACTCTGTTTAAGTATCGTTTCTTTGATTTGGATATGGAGATTTAATATAGTATCAGAGCGGTTGATACATGCCGGTTGTTGGCTTCAGACGACCCGAATCCTTTTTATTATGTCTGGTAATAGTAAAATTCTGTGCAGATTCTTGCAGATTGTAGGAGGGAAGGGCTAATAGCATTAGAAAATGGCCTCATTGGAGGACCTTCTGGCTGAGGAAGGTTTCAGGGGAAGGAAGTCATCCGGGATGAGATCAAGAGCCTCGTTCCGGGCTGATACCGCAGGTTTCTATCCTATCCGTGATAAGATCAAGACGGACTCGCCATCGAGCTCTTCGGGCCAACGAGCGAAGTCAAGGATGGACTTGCTCAAGTACAAGGAGAGAAGCAACTCGAGCCGGACTTCCAGGGACGGTCCTGTTCGAAGAGATCAAAAGTTCGATGGAAGATCTACGACCACGAAGGTCTTTGTCGATCGTCCGAGGAAGGATGGTGATGAAGAGGATAGCGAAGAATTCGAAGATGGAAAGGTTAAGGACATCTATTCTGATAAAGGGTACAGCACGGGGAGGAGCGCGAGTTCGTTGAAAGGTAGCGGGGAAATAGAGAGGTATGATGAGAGTAGAAGGAAGGATGTTGAAATGGATTCGAGGCATGGAGGGAATTTGCACAAGCATTTGTTGAAGAAGTATGCAGGTTCGGAAAATTTCAACATTTCCCGGATTTATGGTAGGCCTTCAGGTTTACTTACTTTTAATTACGAGCTTTATTACCAAAAAGAAAATTGAAGCATTACATAGCGCCCGAACTCACCATTAACTAAACCGTACACGGCTAGCTAAATGGTACATAAGATCTAACCTCCAGCTAACTCACAAATCGGATAGTCAGGAGGGGCGTCCTCTAACCAATAGGCGAGAGGAGTGTACAATCCACCTAACTCTAACCTCCAGTCCACAAACCTGATAGTCAAGAGGGTGCCCACGAACCAATAGGCAAGTGAGACGCCACGCCTAGTCCCCTAGCCTCAAACTGACTTACAAGATGGGCAGTCGAGAGGAACGCACACACTCACTAACCCACAAATGGACAATAGGCCTTCAGGTTCACTTGTCACTTGATTTGTTGTGACTTATCCTAAAATTATTGGTGCAGGTTCTGATACTGGCAGCAGAGGATCAGGCCATAGATATCGGGACCTGTCTCGAGGCGAATCTATTCGGGACTCATCAAGGGACAACAGAGGCTATGACAATGAAGATGATGATCATCCGAGACCAAGGCAAGGGAATGCTCAGACAATGTTCTCTCAGGTTGCTCTTGATGAAGTTGCTGTCCAAGCAATGGTGTCTATCTTGAATGGCTACATCAAGCGTTTCTTCAAGGACGAGGAGTTCCGGATCGCGCTTCGTACCGACTGCTTCTCGTCGTTTGGAATCACCGAAACGGAGCAAGACCGTGTAGCAGAGAGCAAAGTCATAACCACTTTGGAACAAGCAATTGAAACTGCAGAGCAGGCTGCCGAGGATCCGGAGCTTGCAAGCGCCAAGGACTTGAAGAAAGCGTGTCTGCAACTGACTATCATCACGGGGCTGAACTCGAATGACACGAAAGATGGATACACCTGCGGAGTCCCGAATTCCAGGTTGTCAGCTTGTTCTCATATCTACCTCAGTGTGATATACAAGCTGCAGAAGAAGGACCGGGTTTCGGCCAAGCATCTTCTGCAGGTTTTCTGCGACTCTCCTTCACTGTCTCGGTCTCTTCTGTTGCCTCAACTCTGGGAGTACTTGTTCTTGCCACATCTTTCACATTTAAGGGTGTGGTATAACGAGGAGGCCGAGTCGTTGCAGAATAGTCCGAGCCGGATAAGGAAGCTCAAGCTTCTTGATAAAGTGTACAATGAGATTCTAGATTCAGGAACTTACCAGTTTGCAGGTTATTACAAGGACTGGCTGACCGAAGGGGTCGAAGCTCCCACGATTCCTTCGATCTGTGTTCCTACATTGTCGGTACACGAAGTTGGTTCGTCACAGGACCACTCTTTTGGTACTGACAGTCCATCTAGCCCTTTCTCACCTCAGCCTATGGTTAGCAAGAAGCTGTACGAATCTGTATTCGGACGCTTCGCTAAATCGGTAGATCATGGAGCAGGAAGCAGCGGAGAGGTGGATAACTTCGACGACTACGCGAGTTGCTCTGATGGTTCTACCAGTGAAGTGAAGAAAACACTGACATACTCTTCTGAAGTTGTCAAGCATTTGGATGAGGATTCAGAAGATCAGGTATTGGTTTCAGTAAGCAAATTCAGATCTTAGATGATGTTTCATTAACTGTTTGTTTCCTTAGGATCATCTCATGCCATCGGTGTCTAACGAAGAATGGAAGACGGTTGTTGCCCCAGAATCAGATCTTCATGAGGAGAGAACTGGCTCTAATACATGGCGAGACGCTGCAGGAATTGCTGAGACACGAAACACATGTTTAAAAGGAAGAGACAATGAGTTAGCCCTCAAGAATCTAGCGAAATTCGCCTTTGATCCACAAGAAAAAGATGTCACACACTCAGAGGTACACAGTCATTCCCTTTGAGGTCAACCGAGTACATTAATCCTCTTTACATCATACATTTCTGATGTTTTGTTTTCTCTTCGCGCGTCGATCTGCAGGTACCGAGATGCAAGGCCTCCGATGAAGGTTGCGAAAACAGGCTGATTCCTGTTCTTCTTTGTTGATATTAACTGTTTCATTGTCCTGAACTTAATGATCTTGATGCAGACATATGCACTGATAATAACTGCGTGGACGGAGACCTTTCCGCTACTAGCATTCCCTCGTACTTCATCTGCCCTTTAACTGGTCGACTATTCGAGGATCCGGTGACCTTAGAGACCGGTGAGACATTCGAAAGAGAAGCAATCATTGAATGGTTTAATCAGGGAAAGCGAACATGCCCCGCAACAGGGAAACCCTTGGAATGCCAAATTGTGCCATCTACCAACTCGATCCTGAAGCGTCTCGTAGATAGCTGGAAGTCGGAACATTACCAATCAAGGCAAAAGAACGAGACAACTGTTCGTATGCTAGAGGAAATCCTGACAGCTTCCGAGGAGGAGGAAAGACTAACAGATGCAATGCACCTCATCTCTCTTGGTGGATTGGAATTTCTTCTCAGAAGGTTCGAATCAGGAGATTTGGAGGAGAAAGCGCGGGTGGCGAGTCTTTTCTGTTCTTGTATAGAAGCCAGCTTAAGCTGCAGGAATCAGATAGTTGAAAACATAGACAAGCAAAGCCTAATTGAGTTGCTTCTCAGCAAGGATCCCAAGTTCAGGGAGAAAGTTATCCATTTACTGATCCAACTTGTTTGTCTAAGCAGGTAAGCGAACTACAAGTCGGTAATTGTCGCCTTTTATCGATTGAATTCGCTCGAGGAATTACAGGTCCTTCATCATAGTGCAGGAGGAAAGTTTCAGCAATGTTTCTAAGTGGATTGGAGAGTGAGGAGATAGTGAACATAATGCACATCCTCCTTGTTTACTTACAAAGTTCTCCATTCGAGCAAAGACCACCGGTGGCTGTGCTTCTTCTGCACTTGGACCTTCTGGTGTGTGACCTCTTGATCACACATTTTGCAGCATCCTACATTTTGTCCGGATGTTCTGCTTTGGTCTTTAACGTGTTCGTTCCACCTGTTTTGAAGGCCGAGCCAAAGAAGTACAGCGTCTATCGGGAGGAAGCTGTGGATGCAATTGTCGCGGCCTTGGAAGGTAGCTTCGCGGATGAGAAAGTCCGAGAACAATGTTGCAGATCACTCCTGATCTTGGGAGGCCAGACCGAAAATTGGATTCTGAAGCAAGCTGGATTTAACAATGTGTGTGAAGCAGATCACATTGAATACAATGTACAGTCGGTACTATTCATCTCCCATACTAAATCACATTTTAAGTTCGAACACGAGACATCTGGTTTACGCCTGACTCTGAACTTTTCCTGAAAACCAGAACGACGAAGAGGAGGAATACGAGGAATGGCATCGAAACCTGGCAGCGTCGTTGCTCGGGAACGGGAAACGATCATTCTTGGAGATCACATCAAAGTGTCTAGGGTCTAAGAACACCGAATTGGTGGGGGTGTGCCTTTCGACTGTCGCATGGTTGAGCAGCGCGCTTTCTTCATCGTCCGAATCTGATCTCAACCTCTCAGCCTTCTCTGCCCTCATATCCGGGTTGAAAGAAAGCTTGGAACATGGTGTCCGAACGGAGCACAAGGTCCTGGCCTCTGTGTCTCTTCTCAACTTCAGTAAAATTTCAGGTAAGAAACCTGACTAATTCTTAAGCATAAAACAAAGCACTCAGAGCGTTGTCATAATGACATAACTGCCTTTTCGAATTTGAGACTTACAGTTAAGCTAGAGCAACTCATTATCGACGTGTTTGGCAGTGGATATATTGAGTTTTAGTAATGCAGCAACTGGTAAAATCCATGAAGTAACAGTAACTAAGTAGAATTTGTCCGGGTTTGAACCGTAGTACTGTTAGAGCAAGTGCTTATTCGTTAAAATAAGGGTAACCAAGTTCAAATCTTTACGCGTTGCAGAGTGCAGGGTCCTGTTAATGACACTTGCAGAGGAGATTGAAGCGCCGCTGCGAGAAATTGCTCAAGTAACGTGGACAGCAAGGCAGCTCTATGCCATTATCGTTGGAGAGGATCTGTAATCTTAGTTGATGAGATTATAAATTGGGTCTTCTAATTTAATTGTGTACGAAAATTTTGCAGGCGTTAGCATCTCTGTCCTACATATGTTGTAACTTGTAACTAAAGCTATATAGCAGGCGTCAATGATTAGAATTCTTGATTCCCAACCAACGTTTCTTTCCGAACCAATTGGTATCCGGACATTTTCACTGACCGATTTATTTAGGTTCTAACTAGGTATGATCTTTAAATGAATATGAAATTCTCTCAACAAATATTTAACGCTGTTAAACCGGAGGAAGGCAAGAATAACGTTAAGTCATCAATATATCTTAATGCCCTGGGCGACACACATGCTACAATGTCCGGACAATAGATCGTGACTCAAAATTCCATCCTCCGTTTGAATTGAAGTCTGTAACTCACCCGCATAAAATAAGAATCGCTAGTAATTACAGCCCAGCCATATTGCGGCTCCAACTTTAGGCTATGTTTGGTTAGCTGACGAGTCTATTTAATTTGTAGAACTCAAGCTTAAATTTTTAAGTTAATTTGGGAAATATCACAAACTACACAATACTAAATTATCCGAAATACTAAATGCTTTAAATCGGCTAACAAATCCAGTCGAAACTCCAAATAATTCATGGGGAGATGGGAAGAGCATTTATAGCCGGCAAGAGGCACACGGCGAAGAAATTTAAAATTGGTTCAGACAGAGGGTCCAATAAAATGTGGACCCAGACAAAACTCCTCCCCAACCGAATCTTTGGTTTGAACTTTCCTAGCTGTTTCTTTCTTCTCCCGTACGTTTGCCACGCCACCATCGTTCCTTTCTGATGCCGTAAGCCACCTGCCTTTTACGTTTTAATCCAAAAATAAAAACGCATAAATAAACCCCTTTTGTGATTGGCCCGCCGGCACTAAAAAATCGATTTTGGACTTACAAAATCGATTTAGTGATAATATTGAACGAAATGAACGTGAGATGAATTTACTAAATTTTGAATCAATTTCATTTTTATTTCTCTCTCCCTTTCTTTTCACAATATCAAATTTTGTTTAGACTTTTTTATTTCACCGAAAGTACTTTTCATCTTTAAATAAAAGATTATAATATATTTTTCTCTAAAAGAAAGTGCCTAATTAAGATGAATAACAATTTCCCACCCAAATTAGGAAGTCATTTTTAAGCACAACTTACTTTATACCGAAAAATTAATTATACCTTAAAAAACATAAATTATGAGAAAAAATAAGCAGTCTTAAATTTAATCAGAAATAAAAGAGTAAGAGACATAAATCACTCCTTAGACGGGGTAAAAAAACAACAATTCACTCCAATAAGACGAATTATATTGCCTTAGTTTCAATCTAAGAGTAATTTTAGGTCCACAATTATGTACTGAATCGAAGTAAAAGCCTCTAACAATCGGACGATAGGGAACTGTCATCGCAAATTCTGTATCCACTTGTATGAGTAATTACTCTAAACAATAAAAGCTATTGACATGTGGAGGGACATATTTGTAATTATATTATTTACAATTCTCGAGACATTGTTCAAATTAACCATAGAAGGGAAAATTAGGAAGACCCTCTCGATGCCCGCATTAGGGCCTGCTCTGACCATAGCCCTATATGTTGTTACATACGGAGAACGAAGGTTCAGGCCACTCAACGTCGATTCCGCTTTGAAGCCATGTGGCTAAGGGATGCCAATGTTAGGAACATAGTTGAGAAGGGATGGAGAGTTGGTTGCTCGGGCCTGAATATCTCTGATAGGTTGTAAAGCTGTGCTAAAAGGTTGCAGCACGTATTCAGACCATCCACCTGAGTTACCGTCGACCCTATGACGTATTGAGATGGAGGTTCACTGCTGATGGGAACTACTCGGTCCGTAGTGGTCATCATATGGGTTTCGAATCATGGTGGACCTCCTCGCCACACTCTCAGGTACCGAATTTATCCCCTAGCTGCTGGTCGCTGTGTTGGAACATGTATTGTCCACCTCGACTCAAGATTTTTCTCTGGAGAGTCTTAGATAACAATCTCCCAATTAGGCACAACCTGTCTCGACGCGGCTTGGAAATTGACATTAGATGCCCGGCATGTGGTCTGTACGAGGAATCGACAAAGCATTTGTTCTTTGACTGCCCTACTCTTCACCACATCTGGTCCGATCATGGAGTTAGCCTCCGTCCCGTGGGCACATGCAGCCTTGTTGAAGCCCTCATGTCCCTGCTAGAAGGCCGAGAAGCGGTAACCCAAGCCACCTTGGTGGGAATCCTTTGGGGAGTTTGGAAAGTCAGAAACATCTTTGTTTTCCAGGAGGATGAAGTACCGAATATACCAGTAGAAATGGCACGTGCTATTAAGTTTGTAACAGATTACCATGAAGCAAACCCACGTACTACCCCCCCTTCTGTGCGAGCTGTTCACCACTGGTCCAGGCCGCCGGATGGTTGGTTAAAGTACAACTCAGATGCTGGGCTTTCTAATGATAGTGGTGGATACGCAGGAGCTGTTGTTCGAGATGAGTCGGGCCTCTTCGTGGAATCATCTTGTCGACGTTTTATGCACATCAGCCACCCCACCTTACTGGAGGCTCTAGGCATCAAGCACGCCATTGAACGGGCCATCATCTCCGGCACTAGACGAGCCATCTTTGAATCTGACTGTCAACCGGTTGTGCTAGCCTTGAATCGCTCAACAGCGGACAGAAGTGACCTCTCTATGATCATCGAGGACTGTAGGACGATGGCTGGAAGTCTGGAAGATCACCGTTTCATATTCACTCATCGCGAAGCCAATATGGCTGCTCACCATTATACCAAGCACTGCTTTTTCTCTTCGTCTGATTTTCTTTGGTGTAATGCTCCTACTGCTGAGCTGCGTTCCATTCTGGATCTTGACTTGATGTAATGTACTTCTTTCTGAATGAATTCAGTTGTTTCTCTCTAAAAAAAAAAAAGAAGACCCTCTCGAAAAACTGTGTACTAAAATAATAGTTAAAATCATATGATATTCGAACATTTACCTAATAATCGAATTTGAGCACATTGTTAATTCCATCGGTCTCCTCTCCACACACACACACGACCCGCCACGCTCAATTTTCCTTCTTTCTCCTTCCTTCTCCGTTACGCCTACCACTTCCCCGAAACTTACATTACACCGTCAACACTCAACGTCGTCGTTTCGCATCGTAGCCAAAACCCTGTCGCGCCTTCTTTAATTTCCCTCCGCCGCTCAATAATCGAAACCGGGGAATTTAATTTAAGAATAAATAAATATATTCTTGATTGTACGGGCCGAGGGTAGGCGGCTGTTACGTGAAGACTTTTCCCAAACCCTAAGAGAGCGGGTTCCCGCATAGTTAGTTGAGGTGATGGCAGAGCTCAAGGAGCGGCTCCTTCCGCCGAAGCCGGCCTCGGCTATGAACCTCCGGGAGGCGGCGGCTGCGTCCGGCTACCGGTCGTTGTCGGCCGCCGGAAGCCGGAACCACGTGTTCCACCTCGGCGTTGACGTTGTCGGTTTGAAGAAGCGTGGCCAGGGGCTCCGCTCGTGGATCCGCGTCGACTCCTCCGGCAACTCCCAGGTGTGGCCCCCACACGGATTATTAATAGTAATAATTGTTTTGGATTGGATTGATTAGTGAATTTTGATTAATTTTAGGTTATTGAGGTGGATAAGTTCACGATGATGAGGCGATGCGACCTCCCGGCACGGGACTTGCGCCTGCTGGATCCGCTGTTCGTGTACCCCTCCACGATCCTCGGGAGGGAGAAGGCTATTGTTGTGAATTTGGAGCAGATTCGGTGCATCATAACCGCCGACGAGGTGCTCTTGCTCAACTCCCTGGACAGCTATGTGCTGCAGTACGTGGTGGAGCTGCAGAGGAGGTTGACATCTGCGGGGGGCGATGTTTGGCAAGGCGGGGATGGCCCTGGGGAGTTCGATCGAATGCGGAGCAGTGGCGGGTTGAGGAGTTTTGATAATGTGTTTGGGAGTCCATCCCCTGATTACTTGCCTTTTGAGTTCAAGGCGCTCGAGGTCGCCTTGGAAGCTGCTTGCACCTTCCTTGATTCTCAGGTGTGTGTGTGGGTGTGCACATATTAATGTCCAATGATGCCTCATTTGTATGATGATTGATATGTTCGCCTGTTTCATGTGAACTCTTACCATTTACTAATGAGGCTTTGGTAGTTGCTCCTTTTCTAAAGGCAGCAGAGTTGGAGATTGAAGCATATCCTTTGCTGGATGAACTAACGTCGAAGATTAGTACTTTGAACCTGGAACGCGTTCGGAGATTAAAGAGCAGACTGGTTGCCTTGACGAGAAGAGTTCAGAAGGTATCCAGTGTCTCGTCATTTCATCTCCTAGTGTGGAGCCGGTTTGTGTTTTCCTCTTGTTTCCTCTCACGTCTTTCAGCCTTTTTATGATTCTAGGTTAGGGATGAGATAGAGCAACTCATGGACGATGATGGAGATATGGCCGAAATGTATCTGACTGAGAAGAAATTGAGAATGGAGTCTTCATTTTATGGTGATCAGTCCTTGATGGGATTTAGATCAAATGACGGTGGAGCATCTATCTCCGCTCCAGTTTCTCCTGTCCGTTCCCCTCCTGATTCACGGAAGCTTGAGAAGAGTTTAAGCATTTCTAGGAGCAGACATGAGAGTATGAAGAGTTCAGAAAGCGCTACTGACAGTATTGAACAACTTGAAATGCTGCTAGAGGCATACTTTGTTGTCATTGACAGCACCTTGAACAAGTTGACATCGGTACTGTGGAAGACTACCATTTAGCTGTCTTTTGTTCTCGTGTAGGCTAACATGGTTTGATTTTATTTCTCCTTGTTTCATGCAGTTGAAGGAGTACATTGATGACACTGAAGACTTCATCAACATTCAGCTGGTAACTACCATTACGCTTCATATTAACTTCTTTGCTAAAAGCTTGGTTACAGCTTGCGGAAAGAAACTATGAACATGTCATGAAACAGTTTGTTCAACTTTTGAAGATTATGTATCGTAAGACTAGTCCGACCAACATTTAGCAGCCAATACATATGATGATAAGCAACCGTTAAGTGCACTGTCGGAAGTCATTTGCTCCTGTAGCAAGCTCAATGTATTCTGTAGTCTTCTGCGTACCTCTGAAACTAAATTTGGCTGCGGCTTTTATGTTAGATGACTAGATAATCGAACCCACTTTCTCCGTTCCACTGAAGTGAACAATGCAGCGCCATTTAAGATTTGTTGATTCATAACATAATTCTAGTTTGGTTCATATGTTGTTTGATTCCAGGATAATGTGAGAAACCAACTGATCCAGTTTGAACTTTTACTGACGACGGCAACCTTTGTCGTCGCGATTTTCGGCGTGGTGGCTGGCATATTCGGCATGAACTTCACCGTGTCATTGTTCGACAACCCAGATGCGTTTAAGTGGGTCCTCATAATCACAGGAGTAATTGGGCTTATCATATTCTCTGCATTTATGTGCTTCTTTAAATATAGAAGACTCATGCCACTCTAGATGAGTCATACAACAGGAAAGCCCGTACTTGATTATTTCTGTTGTTTTTCGCATGGGTCGCCATTCAACTTTGTAAATGAAATGTAGGAGAATGGCAATATTGTAACGAACTTTCCCGATGAAGTAAAGGAAAATGCAATTCTTTTTCAACCATTGTTGATGTTTGTGGCACTAAACATTAAAGGGTTTTTTTCTTTCTGTTTTGGTTAAAAAAATTAAACAAAATTCTCGTGAAAATTTACATATATTTTTCAAAACGGTTAACCTTTAAAATTTTTTTAAAAAAAACAAGAGAGTTGTCCTGTTGAATCTACTCTCGCTGCCCCACGTGGCGGTGGAACAATGTTGTTTTTTTTTTAATTTAAGCAAACAGGCAGGTCGACTCGCCCTGCCCGGCTACCATGTGGTGTTACCGGGTAGGCGCGCGGGCAGCAGGCAGAGTTCCAGGCGTGCAAATACCATCGTTTCAGCCGAGTAAGATCAAACATTTACGAGTAGTAAAATAAATTTCTTTTAATTATACGATTGATATTCTATTATCTATTGTCTAATAAATTATTTATTATGTGCATATTAAATATCGGATTGTCTGTTGGATTGGAACACTTCAGACTTTGAACAACTTTTGAGGTTAATTTCAATCACGAGGGTCTGAATTTTTGCATAAAAAAATCTGCAAGATACAGACCCATCAAAAAAAATATCTGCAAGATATATGATAAAGTTTGGATCAGATAGGACTCTTAACACGAGATCAACTTGGGCTTCCGAGCAATATATCCATTGAGGTTCATGCTCTTACCTTGTTTGAAGTCCGAAGCCCATTCATTTGAATCCAATTCCATAATTAATTGTGGTAATAGGCCCATTTATTCTTTGAGCTTCATGCTCATACCCTGTGGGACCAAAGCCCGTCCTACTTGTTGAGCTCCAAGCCCATATATAATTTTTCTAGTTTTTTGTTAGATTAAAAAACTCCATTTCGATTAAGATGCTAGATGCATGCTGAATAACTAGTGTTCAATTTTTCATTATAATTTTAAAAAATTGTTTATTGCATCAACTTAAATAAATTTAAAATTGAATCACGGTTGGGTACGCTAGTGTTTATTAACAGACTTTTATTTTTTTTGGTGGGATATTAACAGACTTTTATGACCTAACATACATTAACATTAGGGTAATAGGTCCTATTATTTGAAATAATTGATTAATCAAGATAAATTATTTGAAATAATTAATTAATTAAGATAAAGTAGTATTAATTAGTCCTTCACATTTGAAAAAATCTCTTAGTCCCTAAGCCTTTTTTCGGCTAACTTTCCGGCCAATATTTTTGAAATACCAATTATACCCCTAAATTCATCTTGCTCCTCTCTCTCCCTCCCCACTTCTGTAAATCTATTTTGAGAAAACAAAAGAACCCAATATTAATACATTCTCCCCGTTTTGTGTTGGGGAATAACCCACTTTTCCGTGGACCTACACAACGCAACGGACAATACAAGCACAACGCAAACTAAGCACGAACTACAAACACAAAGGAAAGCACAAAAGGAGGGACACAAAATTTGTTCATCCGATTCGATCCTCAACGATCTACGCCCGGGGGCATCCAAGCCAGGAGAGATTCTACTATAACACGCACGCACACGTGGAGCTTCACTCGCTCACTACAATAGATGCCACACTTGGCTCACTCTTTCACTCTTTCTCTCCTCTTCTCTCTTTTCTCTCTCTTTTGCTCTTTGGAGAACTTTGGCAATGGCAACTACACCATTCAATGAGGCAAGGAGGGTATTTATAGAGGCACCCTCTATTTTAGGTCATTTGGGGCGAGCAGGGGCAAACTTGTCCAATTGCAGCAACTTTTTCTGGCTGAACTAGCGATCGCCAATCAACTGGCGATCGCCAGTAGACTCTCGCAGAAGCTCCTGGAGCAGGGTAGTAGCGGTCGCTAGTTGACTTGCGCCTGCAAGTCCCAACTAGCGGCCGCTAGTTGGCTGGCGCCTGCCAGCCCTTCAGCAGCTCCACTTTTTCGCTTCACTTCTCGTGTACCGTTTCGACGACCTGTTACGGCAGAAGCTCTTGGAGCGGAGTACTAGCGGTCGAATCCATAACGAGTGCACTAATATTTTGCCTCAACTTAGTCTTCACTCGACTCTGCCAATCGAACCCGATCGCCACCTCGATCAACCTCAAAGCTCTTCACTCGAGCCACTTAAATACTTCACCGTACTCAGACTCCATACCCAACATTTTGCCCCTCCCTTTCTCCCAGTCTCACCCACAACAGGAAGCACCAATCACACCTCCTCCCATGTCAGCTCCGGCTAGCGGCAGATGTATCCCATCTCGCTATGGTTGTGTTTTATGCAATATTCTTATTGTCATTGTTAAACTTAGTAGTCAAGCTCATTCATAATCCAAGACTTTGGAAGTGCTATTTAGTTTTTTAGAGGACTGCTCATCTGTAATGACCCTGAAACTAATTGTTAAAATAGTTTTAGAAAAACGTCGGATCTAAAACTAGCAGTCATTTGTTTGAGGTGAAAACTCTACAAGACAAAGATGCAATCTTTTTTTATATTTAACTTCCATCGATTTTGCTTTGAAATTTGGCTAAATTTACTTTTGGTTTCTGCTATGTTAAATAGGTTTTGGATCACCTTTTGGATGGGGCTTATGTGGCATATTAATCCTAAAGTGGTCTCCCAATCTTTAATTTTCATTAATCTTTCATGTCCATGCCATCAACGGGAGTTGACATGGGGGGAGGTGTGGTTGGTGCCTATTAGGGCTCCTGTTGTGGGAGAGATTGGGAGAAAGAGAGGAGCAAAACGTGGAGAATGTATTATTGTTGGGTTCTTTTGTTTTCTCAAAATAGATTTACAGAAGTATGGTGAGAGGAGGAAGATGAACTTAGGGGTATAATTGACATTTAAAAAATATTGGCCAGAAAGTCAGTCGAAAAAGGACTTAGGGATTAACTGATTCTTTTTTCAAATATTAGTAACTAATCAATAATAATTTATTATGATTAATCAATTATTCTATACAACAGAGACTTATTGTTATTTTGCCCTTAACATTAACGAACTCTCATATAATTTATTTACAATCCTGAATATAATTTAGCGATTGTGTAGATGGACACAATCGCTAAATGTTTATTTACAATCCTGAATATAATTTATTTACAGAGAATATTCTATAAAATATATAATATCATGATTAACAGAGATTCAAAGTGTTCAGCGACATTTTTGGTGTAGTGCACTCGTGCACATTCGGCGTGATTTTTTGATAGGTAACAAACTTTTACGTATCAAAGTGTTTAGCGACACTTTTGGTGTAATGCACTCGTGCACATTCGGCGTGACCTTTTGATAGGTAATAAACTTTTACATATCAAAAAAAAAATTATTTACAATCCTTTATACTACCATTTATGGACTCCCTTCTTTTTTTTCGGTTAATTATGGACCTCCCTTCTAATTCCTTGGAGAACGACAATTGGACCTTCATTAAAGTAAGCCTAATTATTTCAAATATATCAAAGGGAAAAGTTCACTTAAGTACCCTATAGTATCGTAAAAAATCAAGTCAGTACCCTGTAGTTTAAAACGTATCAATTGAGTCATACTTATTCCAATTAACATCAATTAGAGGCTCGGGCAGCTGCCCGGACCTACCCGAACCCTGCCCGAACTACATGGCCAGCCACGTCACCAAATTTTGATGATGTGGCGCCACGTGGACATCCATCTCCTCCTCCTCCTCCTCCTCCTCCTCCTCCTCCTCCTCTCCGCGTCCTCCTCCTCCTCTCCGCCTCCTCCTCCTCCTCCTCCTCCTCCACCTCCGCGTCCTCCTCCTCCTCCTCCGCGTCCTGCTCCTCCTCCTCCTCCTCCTCCTCCTCCGCGTCCTGCTCCTCCTCCTCCTCCTCCTCTCCGCGTCATCCTCCTCCTCCTCCTCCTCCTCCTCCTCCTCCTCCGCGTCCTCCTCCTCCTCCGCGTCCTCAGCGTCCTCCTCCTCCTCCGCGTCCTCTGCGTCCTCCTCCTCCGCGTCCTCCTCCTCTGCGTCCTGCTCCTCCTCCTCTCCGCGTCCTCCTCCTCCCCGCGTCCTCCTCCTCCTCCTCCTCTCCACGTGGCACCACGTCATCAAAATTTGGTGACGTGGCTGGCCACGTAGTTCGGGCAGGTCCGGGCAGCTGCCCGGGCCTCTAATTGATGTTAATTGGAATAAGTATGACTCAATTGATACATTTTAAACTACATGGTACTGACTTGATTTTTTGCGATACTACAGGGTACTTAAGTGAACTTTTCCCTATATCAAATGAAAAGTTCAAGATTGTTTAAACGACCGGGGTTGACTTGGACAATCGGCCCAACCCCATGTGCTTCGTCGTAACATTATTTTGAGCTGTGCTTCGTCGTGACATTACTTTCATCAATCCCTTTCATCTTTTTTTTCATCGAATTCTTCCCTTGTCATGACCTGAATATTCAGATGCCGTGACAAACGCTTTGAGACAAGTTAGCCCACTGAGCTTAATTTGTAAGAAAAGTCTTCAAAATTTTTAACATATAATAAAAAATTGAATATCAACCATCTATATATCATTGAACTTGACGAATGTGAACGCCGGAAGGCTTTTGGTATTGTGGCACAAGATGTAATACGATTTTATTAAGGTATAAAATTCAAACCCTAACAATGTGTTAGTCTTGGTGTAAATAATTTACCTTTCAAAAAAAACTTGACGAATGTGAATACAAACTATTTATATGATAGGAAGAAGATCCAAATATATAAAATTTATCAAATCCTATAAAATATATAATGTCATGATTAATCCTTATTCATATTCCGACTCATCTTCTCGATTACATGAAATCAGCGTATGTTGATGAGTTACTCAACTCATTAAACCGTGTTACCTTCACATTAATTTCAAGTAATAACACATTCATGACACCACATTTAAGTGTATTATAGTGCTTTGTCCTTGCAGTATTATCGACGATATTCTTTCTCTGATGCAGTTTTTTTCTACTGAGATTTGATACATCGAAGTTTTTAAGAGGCCAGTTTCTGCGAGATCACGAGCACTTCTTCCGACATTAATATTAATAAGATATATATAGCACTAAACACTCAATGACTTCAAATACAATGCAATATTGATGCTCCAGACACCTCTAAACAAAACACTCAGTCAATAATTCCAACAAAACACTCTATCAAACGTCCAAACAAACACTCCGTCAATAACTCCAACAAAACACCCGACTGAAACTCAGGAGTTTCCTCTAATGTATGAAGGGATCTCGCATAGCGCATTGGGTATTCCAACGTAGCACTACAACCTTAGACTGTATGTTATACAGACACAATAGTGTTAGGAGATACTCTCTCCGCGGGACACAATTCATTCCTACGCTGAGGCAGAACATACAAATTCGGAATGAGTTCAATTGACTTGTAGATACACCGGTCATGTAGAACTCAAAATTACTCATTGTAAAAGATAGTTTGGAAACTAATATTTTGGGAAAATTACGCTAGGGTCCCTCGTGTTTGATAATATAGTTGTTGTTGTCCGTCATTTTTGAAAAAATATTTTTACGTCTCCTCTATTTGATTTTAGGGAAAATTATTCTTAGGCCCGTAGTATTTGGTATATTCGGTGCTCACCCCCTGTATTCTAGTAATTGATTAAAAACTCCATGAAGTTTAGTTTTATTATACTCTCGAGCCCCTCGCTAACGTCATCGATCAATTTTTTTAAGTAAATAACTTATATACTCTTACAAAAATTAATAATAAAATAATAAACTAATTAAATGCAAACGCCGACGAAGGTTCGCCCAGGGGAAGCTCCGCAGGGGGATCCTGTCGGTGAAGAAGATTCACGTTCGCCTCCTTCCTCGTTCCCGTTCATGGAGAGGAGGGTGACAGGACCCATCGACGGCTATGGAAAGGAATCTGTGATTGCCTTGACGACGAAGAAGCCGACGACGGCGAAATGCTCAGAACCCTTCAGCTCCGGTCGTCCTCAAGCTCCCGTCGGAGATCCAAATCTGACCGTTGTCGACCTCGAGGCGGGCTCGCCTCTTGAGCTACATGGACGAGGCTGCCTCACTGCTCAGAACCCTCCACGCATAGGAGCTGGGTCCAATTGATAGCGGCCACCACCTCCCCTAAAAATTAATTGTACAGGTTCTGGATTATGGGGTTCTAATTGGATAAAATTGGGTTCTAATTGGTAGTTGACAGCTCTTCCCTATTGGGTGGAGGGAGGAGGCGAGATAGAAGGAGATGGTGTTCAAAGATGGTGTTCGAAGGCGAGGTCGAAGGCGAGTTCTTGACGTTGAAATCCAAGATTTGTTCCACAGATGGTGAAATCGAAGATTGTGTTCAAAAATTTTTTGTTGTTGAAATCAAATGAACTCGGCTTCTCCGGCAACCAAGATTTCTGTTTTTGAGTTATGATTTTGATTTTGAGGTCTGAATTTTTTATTTTGATTTTTGGTTGCCGGAAAAATTTTGTTCGTGGAAAAAATGACCGGAGAAGATGACTGTAAGTTTTAGTTGACCGGAAGGGTATAACAGTCATTTCAAATATAAAATAAAATAATTTGATCGCTAACATCAGCGAGGGACCCGAGAGTATAATAAAATCAAACTTCAGGGAATTTTTAATCGATTACTGGAATACATGGGGTGAGCCCGAATATACCAAACATCCTGGCCTCAGAGTAATTTCCTCTTGATTTTATTATACTCTCGAGTTCCTTACTGATGATATCAATCTATAATTGTATTTTAATCATGAAAATGACCATTATACCGTTACATTTAAATAAAAACAAAGAAAATATAAAACTCTCTTCTACCTCACAACATCCTATAGACCATCTACCTCACAACCAAATTCTCAACGAAAGAACAAATTCGAAAAGGACAAGAAACAACCTCAAGGCCTTCACTGTTCAAGGTTCTTCTCCTATTATAATATGAGAGAGGAGAAAGGGTGAAAAGGGAGCAAGCCCTATAGGAGAAAGGGTGAAAAGGGAGCAAGCCCTTCTCGTCCTTTGTGCTGCAAAATTCAATTTTGAAGGCGTGGCCAGTTTAGGAGGTGAAGATGCTTCCATTGGGCCTTGGGTATTTTGGATTCAAATTCGCTTTGGAGAATGATAGGGATGTAGTGTGGAATTTGTTGGTGTGGAAATTGCCCCAAGGAAATCTCTACCTACAATCCTGTGTACCTTTTTTCAGGCCAAATAGGGTCAGTGCCACTAGAGCAAAGGTTTGGGTTAAACTGGTTGGTTTGAGCATGGAACATGTCGAGTCGGACATCATTTTTGGTCTAGCTGCCACAGTTGGTGAGCCAATACGCGCAGATTCTGGTGCTTTGAATAGGATTAATGGGGCCTCAGTAAGGGTCCTAGTTGATATGGATATGACCAAGCCGCGTTGGAAGCAAGTTTGCTTGAAGCAAGAGGGCGGGAGCTGTCTTATAGACTTGATCTATGAGGATCTCCCTAGTTTTTGCGATCACTGCCAAGCAATTGGATATGTGCCTTCAAAATGCGCAAATTGCACTCTAGGGAGGGTGTGAACCAGGTTGTTCGCCGTGATATAGCCCGAGGGAAGCAGGCTATTGATGCAGGTATTAAGTGAGCTTGGCAGCCTTGGGCGTCTACTGAATCAACTAGTGGGTCTACTGAGCCATTGGCTGGACCTTCTGAGAAGGATACTGTGCAAGTCCACAATGTTTTTAAAGTGCTTAGTGAGGATGGTGTTCCCGAGAGTGAGGAACCGATTCAGGAGGAGTGTGTTGGGGTTGTGCTGCCCCCTTCCTGTGTAGAAGTTGAGGTGAGTGCTTCGCTTGCCCTTGTCACAGTCTTGGAAAAAAAGAGTCATATTCTTAGAGGTGAGCCCAATTTTGGTGTGAACTCTGAGGTCGACTGCTCACATATTTTTTAGGCCTTATTGGAGGAAGGCGAGATTGTAGAGGAAGCAGAGGAGAACATGGATGGCAAGATAGTTGATTCTGTTCATTTTGAGAAGCAAGTTTGCGTGGATGACGAGGCAAACACAAGCATGATCGAGCATGACGTGGGCACTAGTCTAGCCGTAAATGTGGTTATGATTGAGACCAACAATGCCTTTGATGTCCTTTGTGACAAGAAACGGGACGAAGCCGTTGGTGTTTCAGCTGCTCAAAAAGTGGTGCCACGTTCTTCAAAACGTAATAGAAAGCCAACTGCCAAGGCTTTATCTTTCTTAATCACCAAGAAGGCTTCAATTCAAACTGAAATAGTGCTGTTAATAGGTCTTTTGTCTTAGGCAAAGCAGAAAATTAGATATCTCACTCCCTCGCCACTAAAAAAGGATCAAGCACGATTTTTAATTGAAATGCAGCAGCCCAAATTGGTGTTGACTGGGATGGTGAGCTCACTACGGCGGTAAATGTTATCAAGCAGGCTGCTGTGATGCCCAACAATCTTGGGGTACCTCCTCCTAAATGAATCTCTAGTGTCCGCTTGATGGATGCTACTCTTCTGAACATTGCAAGATTGTTTATGCAATTGGCTTTCTGTTCGATTGCATATGTAATCTTGACTTTCGTGCTTAGGTAGATTTCATGGGGATTCCTGTTTCAGGTTATAACTCCATGTAAACCCTTGTTTCTTTAAATATTTTTCACATTCTTAATACAATCTATTTATTAAAAAAAATATGAGAGAGGAGAAGTAGAAAGGAGTAACCAGAAGCAAGAAGGATGGCACTAAAATTGAGATTGGAATGGGAAGTTCTTTCAAAAGGTACGAGTGGAGCCAAGGGAGGTGAGTTGGAAATTTGATTATTTTTTGTGAGGGTATGTAAGTAATTTTGATGACAAAAATAATCAATGACTATAGTGAAAAAGTCGAGAGTATAATAAAATTAAACAGAGAAGTGTGCAAAATATGTTTTAGAAAAAAATAGACTTCATCGACGATATTACCAAACACGAAACGCTTAGCATAATTTGCCCAAATTTTTTTTCCCCAGAAAATGGACGGACAGACTGGAATATGAAGCATTTGCGCTGTTCTTGCTTTAGTTGACTCAGCTTTGATTTTCTTGCTAACGTCTCCAAAGGGCGTTTCGTGGTCTGATAACGAAATTCAGGAAGTCTACCTAAGTGGGCCAGTACTTAATTCACGTCAAGAAGTTATTGGAAATGTACAAATTTGATTGCTTCATAAATATGTACTTTTTAAGCATCACGACATATCAAGTAAGATAGTTTAGATTAATTAGTTTTCGATGAAATCTAAAAATACATGAAATATATACAGCTCACTATAAATCCGAAAAAATATAAAAAATTATCGCAGTTAATATACCAAGTTATATTTGCATTGAGATGTCACAATTTTTTGCACCGCGACGTCCGAAATTTAAATGTTTTAAAATTCACCATCACATAGGAGAAATCGTAGGTCGGTTTTAATAAAAATACTGTGAATGGTCAAACTGTTCAAAATTTGGTCCAATTGGGCGGCTTGAAACGTGGAGAGCAGAGCATCTCGCTCTTCGTATCATTTTTTTTTAACACTACGACGTTATACCGTTGAACAGAGAGATCAGGTAATCCAACAGTAACCACTGCATTAAATTGCAGCTGCTTCAACAGAATAAACACATTCTCCATTCATCAAAGTACTTGGAGAAAGAGCTTGGTCGAAATTTGGAAGATGAAATTCTCCACAAAGCTTTCCTTACTTGTTGTAGTATACCAACTTGGAGTCTTGACCGCCCAGCCAGAGTTCTACTTGTCTTTTTGTAATGAAACAGCCGGCAATTATACCGCCAATAGCGTCTACCAAGAAAACCTGAATGTTGCTTTATCCAGCATCTCCTCCGACACCGGAATCACCTACGGCTTCTACAATTTCTCGTCGGGACAAGGCCCCGACAAGGTGTCCGCGATAGCCCTCTGCAGAGGAGACACGACGCTGGAATTATGCCGCACCTGTGTCAAGGATGCAACGGTCGTGATCTTACGGACCTGTCCTAATGAAATGGAGGGCGTGGGATGGTATGCAAATTGCATGATAAGGTACGATCTATGAGTAACGCTCACCCAATTTGCTGTTTCTCGATATTTTGAGATTACCACATTAACCAGCGGGTGAATCTTATTAATAGCAAGAAAAAAATTACTAACTCGTTATCTGTTTGGGAAGGAAGGAATTTCAGAGGAAATAAATAAAGTGGAAGAAATGGAAACTCAAAAATTGTTGTTTCCTATTTAGCGAGAATATGCGAGGAAAGAGAAAATAATCTTATCATATTTCCATTTTCATATTGATTTTATTTTATTTAATCCTCTTCCCTGACTGATTTTCCTTGCCAAATAAAGTATTAATTAATGGTTTAAATTAGGTACCGAAATTCTAAGTTATTGATCGTATTCACACAACCCTTATTCTTTTTTTTTGATAAATAATGTATAATTACCTCAAAAGAGCCCACCAAAAGATGTTACAATCATAACCTCCATTCTTATAGCACCTTAGTTTCGATATAAAAACGCTAACAAAAATTTCAGTTCAGTTAACCAGTTTTAGGATTGGAGTGTGTGGCCCATGTTTAAACCTACGAGGACTAAACAAAATCTATTTGAAAAAAATCGTTCTTCTACGTGATACACAATCTTCTTAATTTAGTTTTTGCAAGACTTCGACAGGTACTTCTTTTTTAAAATCAAACACACCATCGTTGTATATATATTTTAATGTCAGGAAAGCGTTGCAAAAAATGCGATTAACTCCGGTGACGGATGTGGTATCCAATTAACTTGAACAGGTACTCAAACAGGTCTATTTTCGGGGCATTGGAAGATGGCTACCTACAAACCTATATTGGCCAATTCGATCCCGATCTAGCCCAGTTCAGCAAGGGACTTTTTAGCTTGTTGGATATGCTCAAGGTACAGGCAGCTTCAGGGAATTCGCTAAGGAAATACGCATCAGGAAACATTTCAGTGCTCGCCGGTAATTACAAGACGATATTTGCGCTGTCCCAGTGCACTCCTGATCTGTCCGACGTAAACTGCACGAAATGCCTCAACACTTTGGCCGACTACATACCCATCTGCTGTAATTACACGGTTGGAAGCAGGATCCTTATGGGTAGCTGCAACTTGAGGTGCTGTTTGAGTGCAAAATTTAAATCCCATCCAAACTTTATCTCTTAGACATACATATAAAAATCAAGTGGTACAACAATTATCCAACTATAGTCGCATATCCTCTACAATAAAATTTATTATTATTATTATATTTATTTTTTTTTTGGTTTTTGGGGCGACCACTCCGGACATTTACGATGTTCTACTAAAATTTTATTTGCAACAGGTACGAGACATACCATTTCTATAATAATCCAACTTCACCACCAACCGAAGGTGAGTAATTTACCAAACATCTCTGATGATTTGCTGTAGTTTTTGTCTTCTCCGTTCTATTTTGGTTTTCCGAGGCAGTAGCTAGGGAAGTCAATGGACAGGATTTGGATCCTGATTGAACATCTGGTTTTGAGATTGGATTTATTTCAAATCCGTCGAGTTTAGTAGTTCTGGATCGTAGTAGCTGGGGATACCAAAGGGCATGTTCAAAGTCAGTACTTTTGAATCCGGATCGAAATCTACCGAGTGAGTACATTTGAATCCAGGTCAAAATCTTCTAGACCCGGGTCTAATCCACTGTCCATGATCCTAAGATTTTCTCGATTAATCGGCCAGTATTGATTAATGCAAAGCATAAATTAGAGAGTTTAGCATACTCGTTTTTGATAATTATTGATTAAAATTTTCAATTTCTTCTAATTACACAGGAAATAAAGTAAATCAAACAGAACCAGTAACACCCAAGACAAACACTGTATATACAGAGAAAAAGAAGAAGAACAATTCTTGGGTGCTCATAATTGTTGTTGCAGCTTCTTGTGCGGGTCTTGTACTTCTTATTATCTGCTTCTTCATCTTGAAAAGATCAAGGAAGCAAGAGACAAACCTTCATGGTAAGTTCAGAAAAGTGAGACCAACACAGAGTCGAGACTTCTTGTTTAATCTAGAACAATTCATTCACCACTTGTCAAAGACCATTTGGTATGTGATTTCTTGTAAGTATAGGATTCAAACTCTGGTATGGTGTAAACCATAAGCCAATTATATTAAAACCAAAAGAAAGAAAATAAAAGAATTACATAAGTTCCTAACCCGCTAGCTAACCCATAATTGGATTAAACAAAAGTTAGGCAAAATATTTCTTAGGAAGTATAAGTATTCTCATTGATCTCCTGTGTTTCGGCGTTTTAGTGGGCTGCTCCACTGTTAAAAGTATCGACATTATTCGCATAGCATTAGCTAAAAGAATGATTGATTATTAGTTATTGAAGTGTGTTATTGTGATTCTGCAGCCGTGGAAATTAGCAACACTGAAACTCTGCTATTTGACTTGGCCACAATTAGAGACGGCACCGACAACTTTTCGAGAGCAAATAAGCTTGGACAGGGCGGATTTGGTGCTGTGTACAAGGTAACATTATGATGAGGGTGGCCATGGAAAAAACTTTCAGAAATTTTGACAAACTATTATTATGGTTACTTGCAGGGGAGACTTCCTGATGGCCAAGCCATAGCAGTGAAAAGGCTGTCAATGGATTCGGATCAAGGAGACTCGGAATTCAAGAACGAAGTCCGGTTGCTAGCCAAGCTTCAACACAGGAACTTAGTGAGGCTCCTGGGTTTCTGCTTGGAGAGCAACGAAAGGCTTCTTATCTATGAGTTTGTTCCTAATGCAAGTCTTGATCGTTTTCTATTCGGTACGTTGGCATATGGTCGTTTTTTTAGTAGAACATCGTGAAAAAAATTGAGGACGGATATGGCATACGAGATAGGGGAAGCCAGGATAATTTTAGCAAACAAGAATAATCTAAGAATAATTTTGCAGATCCTACACAGCGAGGCCCCTTGGATTGGGAGACACGGTACAAGATAATAGGAGGCATCGTTAGAGGGTTGCTTTACCTTCACGAGGATTCTCGACTGAGGATCATACACCGCGATTTGAAAGCCAGCAATGTGTTGATAGATGAAGATATGCAGCCGAAAATTGCGGATTTTGGTCTGGCCAGGCTATTTGCAGTGGACCAAACTCAGGATAGCACAAGTCGGATCGTCGGGACCTAGTAAGTCAGCAATGTATGTAAATTGTATGCTCTCTGGGGTGGAAATAGACAGGTCTGTGGAGTTTATGCAATTCAATCCACTTGTTTCAGCGGCTACATGGCTCCTGAATACGAATTGGGGGGCCGCTATTCGGTTAAGTCGGATATCTTTAGTTTCGGAGTACTAGTGCTTGAAATTGTGAGCGGTCAACGAAACAAAGTCTGCATTCGCGATGGGAAGCAAGCTGAGGATCTTCTAAGCTACGTGAGTGTACATCAATCTTTGTTATCCTTACGCGACCCTCATTTCACAGCATGTCGACAGGCCTAAACACCGACTTTGTTGAAAGATTACGATATTGTCTGTGGTTCCTGCAGGCTTGGAGAAAATGGAGAGAAGGATCATGGTCAAGCGTGATAGATCCGAGCCTGAGAGATGGTTCAAGCAACGATATGATGAGGTGCATCCACGTTGGGTTGCTGTGCGTACAGAAGAACGTTGTGGATCGACCTACAATGGCGAGAGTTCTGATGATGCTCAACAGCTACTTCCCTATCCTCCCAGTACCATCGCAACCGGCGCTTTTGGCTGGGAATGGCAACGAATCCAACGCCTCGTTAAGTCATTCCGGAGTGACCGGAAGCTCCAGCAACTCCGTATCTGCAGTGGCCCCACCCTTCTCTGTGAACGATGGTTCCAAAGGGAAGGTCTTGTCGGACGGCGATGAGGCTTGAAAGAGAAAAAAACGTGAAATGAGCGAGTTGATATTGTGGTCAATTGTTGTTCGTACAATTTCTGTTGAACATGTGCTTTATAGATGTAAGTTAATGTTTGATTACTGAAATGAAGTATGTAATTTTGTTGTGCACATGAAAGATGATTAAAAATATTTAATCTTACACCTTGTTTGGTCGAGCATAAAAAAGTGAGACAAACGTGATTAATTTTTTTTAGCCAAATTCTACTCAATTTCTTTCATATCTCGTGGTTCATCCTTCCATCCAAACAAAGTCTCAGAGATACATGTAACATACTTCAAGCGACGCCACCAAAATCTAGGAAAGAATAGTTAATTTAAGTGATAAAAATTTGGATTTATTTAAGAAAATTTAGATTCAAATTTTAGGGATGTAAAAAATATTATTAGAAGAGCGTCATTTAAACCTAGAGCTTCGATATCTCATTAATTTTACCTCCAATTATTGTCCGGAGTTTTTTTTTTTTTGCCAGATTAGTTTTTAATGGCACCTTATCACACGGCTAGCCATAAATATGAAGATGAAGTTTGTGGTCCAAGTCTTTTCGGATTGGCTGTCTCCTGTTGACTTTGACTCGTGTTTCCGATTCTTTTCTGTGTCTTATTTATCTGGAAAATGTCGACTATTCTAATTCCCCTTCTATTATTTTTTTTATTAATTTTATATTCAAAATTGGATCGATAGATTCTTTTAATTACCCGTCCTATTCATTTAATTCCATTGCTTTCTGCGAATTGCGATCCACATCCACTCCATTATGGCTCATTGTTTCAGAAAACTTACGATGACCGTGGTTGACTTGACTCCAGGTCGCCCCCATTTAATAAAGCATATTATTTCTAATTTCTTTTCGTTACCCCTTTTTCTGGGTCGGGTCGTTATCCCTTTTTCTGGGTCGGGTCGTTATCCCTTTTTCTGGGTCGGGTCGTTATCCCTTTGTTTGCAAACAAACAAATGAGAGGAAAGAAAAATAAAAAAGAAAAGCATGAAGACTAAAGCACCTTCAAACAATAATCAGTTAAGAAAATGTTTCTCAATTTGCCTGTCCCTCCGTATTCCTTCCTCTGTTCATACAATAGTTGTCGGAACATAGTGAGCATTTTTCATCTTAAAAGTCAATAAAATTCACTTCCAAAAATATTCAATTTAAATTTTACGAATGTAAAAAAAAAAATTTAACAACTATATGTTATATGCTCAAACTCTAAATACCAAAATTCCATTTCTTTTGATGGTTTGTTTTCATGTTTGGGGTCGGAACTCGTAGCTACAAAGCCCAGCTTGTTCCTCCTCCTTAAGATTGGGCCTCGACCAGGGCCTTCTATTACATGTAACAACTTTCTCACCAAATCTACTTCATGTCTGTATAATTTGCTGCAAGTTGTCCTGTGCATAATTGGTGCTGCTTTTTAATAGGTTGTTATCTTTTATATACTTAGAAAAAATGTGCTCGTGACCACTAAATGGTGTAACAAATAGTAAGTTTAATTTTTTACTATTTAGGCAATTATTTTTTAATTAATAAAATTTTACCTGTTCAAAAAAAAAAAAATTGGTGTGCGCAGAACTTAGCAGGCATGAGAGCTGCTGAATGAGGGGAAACAGTAAGATTTGATGGACTAGAACATAATTGGCGGACAAGTGAGGCACTGAGATGGATCCACATTGCATTGCTTTGTGCTCGAGACGACCCGGAACTGAGACCGAGCATGTCACAAGTTGTGCTCATGCTTGGGAGCAAGCCAGTGAACCTTCCCCAGTTGTTCAAGGGCCCCCCATTCTCAGTGAAAACAGTTTTGACAGTTTCAGACCATCTGGATTGGAAAGTAGCCTTCTGCTACCCGATCAGTCTACGGCTAGCGTTTCGATCTAGATGAAAATGGTGGTCGTGTTGTCTATCTTCCTCGATTTGTTCCGTCTGCAATTTCTGGAGGCACACATTTCATGTCTGTTTCAACTTTCAAAGTTTCAATTACCAATCAACTCTCTGTTCCTGTACATTGTTCGAGTAGATGAATCTAACTTGTCTAATAAGCGAGCTGAAATAGACCGAGGCTATCGAATAATGAAAGAATATGTACTTTGCCTGTGTTATGCAACATCTTAAGGGGTCATCTACAAGTTGCTTCAAGTTAATGTGCACAAGATTGAGAAACCATAAGCTCAGTAACGAGCACCATCTTCCATATTCCCCAGCATCGAGTCACTTCGGTTTATCCTGGCTTATTAACCTGGCAAGTTCAACTTATCCTTGGAAACTGTAGCAGTATATATCTTTCTCTCATTTCATTGATCTCAAATTACAATTAGCTGGCAGGAGAGGGTGGAAACAACCCAACAAGATTGTCATCGTTGCGATACAATATCGTCTTTTTGCAGTCTCTGCAGCTGCTATGGGTGGTCTCGCTCAGGTGTCTGCATAACAACAAGGCTCTAACATAGACAATCTAAATTGCATGGTTGAGGAGAGACATATTTTCTATCCATCAAAACATTTAAAGCTGTCAGCAGAGGTGCACCTTTCATTCTTGGCCGAAGTGTTGAGCGGATTCTAAGACTTCGCCATCTTTTGGAATTGCATCAGCATTACTGGACACTTCCCCAATGCTCCCTAAATTTGTCGTTTGAAAGATCGATGCAAAAGCCGCCCTCGTACTTCTCTTGGCAGCCTCAATTTCTTCAATTTCTCTTGCCTTAGCTTCAGCCTTCTGCTTCTCCTTCTCCTCCATAAGCTTCCCCAATTCCTCTTCTCTTCCTTCCTTTCTCAGTTCTCCTCTAACAAACTCCTGCAACTCCTCATCGAAACCAATACTTCCGTCGTCCAACATCTCGTCAACCATTTTAAGCATCTCGTCTAGTCTCCCGGCATCACTCAATGCCCCCATCATGAACTTGTAGCACGCGTTATCCATCTTCAGCTTCTTAACCATTAGGTCGTAAAATGATTTTGCATCATCCAATTTCCCCACCTTCACCAAATGATCAACCAATCTGCTATAAACAGCCAAGTTACTGGGCAACTGCAAGTCCACCATCTTCTTAAAGTAAGCAGCTCCATCATCCGTTCTACCTTCCGTAAAGCAAGCGTCCATCAACATACCAAACGTATCCTCATTTGGCCTCACTCCTCTTCCATCCATCTCGCCATAAACCTCCTCCGCCTCGACCAACAAACCATTCGCACACAACTGGCCAATCAAATTATTGAATGACCTCACATCTGGAACACATCTATAAGACTCCATCTTCCTGAAAACCTCAATAGCATCCTTAAAACTTCCACGACCACAATAACAATCTATCATAACATTAAAGCTCTCCGAGTTCACATTCAACTTCATAGGATAGTTATGTTCCCTCAACATCCTATCAAACAATTTTAACACCTCATCAAACTTTCCGTACTTAGCAAGTGCATCCAAAACCGAGGTATATGCAACATCACTCATCCTAACCTTCGAATCCTCCCCAACTGCAATTTCATAACAATCCATAGCCTCCTTCTCCATTCCCTTAATGAAATACCCATTGATCAATCCCCCATATACCCTCCCATCCTCCACCACGTCATCCCCAACAACACCCGCCTTCTCCTTAAACTCCTCAAAAAGCTCGAAAATCCCATCCGCATCCTTATTCCTCGCCAGCCCAGTCATGAGATAGTGATACACCAATGCATCAGGAGAGAAACCTTTGATCTCCACCATCTCCCCTCTCAACTTCAATGCCCTATCCACCATCCCATTATCTACCAACCCTTTGATCAAAATCCTATAAGTACTCGGGGACGGGCTAAAAGGCGCTAAATTGATCATCTGCTTGTAGTATTCGTGAGCGGTATCTACCCTACCACAATCAAGATAGGCCTGGAACACCAAATTGTAAGTCACGACGTTCGGGGCGATACCTGCCTGGATAACGAACCGATGGAGGGCGAGGAGATCTTCGTACTTCGACTGTCGGAGCTGCGCCGCCATGACCGCGTCCACCGTGAAAATTGTCGGCGGGCAGTTGGAGTACACGGAGTGCTTGGTGAAGAGAGCCGCCTCAGCCAAGTTATTCTCGTGAATGAGCTTGAGAATGTTGTTGTGGAGCTCGAGTCGTTTTCCAGAGAGCGCGGAGATTGGCTCCGGGAGCTTCGGGGTGTTGGGGTTGGGCGGGGGAGGTGGGGTTTGGCGGAGGAAGGCGAGGGGCACGCCGAGGCCGCTCAGCCGGCTGCGTCGCGCCGCCGCAGCTTGTTCCGGGGTGGAGAAAGAGAGGAAGCGGATGGATTGAGCGGCCGGGAAGCGGCGGGGGAGACGGCGTGAGCCGGCGAGGAGGGTTTTGAGGATAACGGGTTTAGAGAGTGCCATTTTTTGGGGGTAAGCAAAAACAGGGGAGAGGGTTTTGACTTTTGACTTTTCCGAGGGAGAAAAAGTAAAGCACAGCAAACCCAATGAGTTTTGATTCGTAGCGTATTTCGTAGCGTATCCTTCCGTTAATTTCTTTGAGTTTCATTTTATTATGATTTGAAAAATAAGGATTACATTATTACACCAACATCTATTTTCAAATTTATATCGATGCCGGTGTTTTCCCATCGGTAGGACGGGTTTATCATTTTTCCATTCGATTGATAGCTGGACAATGTTCGACTAATTAGTAATTAGTACAGGTTTCAACTATTGATCTCTTTAAAATTAGTATATTCTTTATGTAATTAGACTAAATATCTTTAGCCAATTAAACTGAGGAGACAAGTTTATTAATTCTTTACATAGAGATAATAATTAGACCCTTACAATTAATTTACGATGATTGATTTAAGGACCGTTTTTATGCTAAGTCAGAAATAAGGCAGAAATAGACATGTAAAAGTTTTATTGTGGTATACGGTATGACTAATAAGATTTCATAATCTAATATCTCGTAAATGATATGTACTGTTTGAAACGTCTTAAATGATTTGATTGGTACTATTCATACCAACAAGGTGCACTTTTGACACACATTTTGAGAGAATTTCAAGGTTAAACGCGTTTGGCCGAGAATAGGATTGGGATAGGTGACCTCCTAGGAAGTTTTTCGGGGCGTTACATTATGGTATTAGAGCAAATACGCTTCTAGGACTGTTCTGTATTATGTCTGTCGTATATTTAAAGAAGGGTGAATGTTATATATGTACGGTCTGAAATGCCTTAAGTAATTTGATTGGAATTATTCATACCAACAAAATGCTCCTGCTTTTCTGCACACATCTTGAGAGAACTCAAAGGTTGAATACATTTGGCCAAGAGTAGAATTGGGATAGGTGACCTCCTAGGAAGTTTTTCACGATGCGTATAAGCGAGGACAGGATATACTTAAAAAAAATCAGTGTTGGTCTGTGAAAACAGTCGGTCGAATCACAGGACCTTACGCATAATTTTCTAAACTTGTGGCTGTACTCACCATCATTTACTTTGGTGTAACCACCGCTATTGAATTTCCATTAATCCATTTGGTAAGCTGTAATGTGATTACCGTGAGACATCGGTACACGAATTTAGTCTTGAAATTTCGAGACTAATTGGTCTCGCTCAAAGGGAGAAGCGGTTCCTCTTTAGTGTTGGGAGAACAAGTCCATCGACCGTTAAATTTTATCATGTGGTTACCACTCTATTTAAGAATTTAAATATGTCTAAATTAATTTTTTCTATTAGTAGAGGTTGAATTTTAATTTTTTTTTGAATAAATCCTAACCATAAGAAACGAGATACCCAAAACCTCCTGATGCGAGTTTGGGGTTGATCAAAATTGTGTTGTTAAGATGTTAACTACAATTTTTTCTTGGATTTTAACAACATAAAGCGTAAGAAACAAGTTATCCAGAACCATTTGAAGGGCATAAAAAATAGGGAAAAATATTCAAAGATCTTAAGGTTTGTGTTGGGATGGCGAGAAATAAGAAAGACTTATTTCCTATTCCTATTCTGACTAGGTTTTGGACTCCTAATTAGACCTAGATAGGTTACTTGTACAACAAGGGTTTGCCTCTATATAAAGGCATGTTACCCTAAGGTTTTGTATGGCTTTGTGGCTCGGAAACTCATCAATAAAAGTTCTCCTTTCTCTCCGTGGATGTAGGCATTAGGCCGAACCACGTAATTCTCTTGTTCCATGTTCTTTGCGCGATCTTGTTCCCTAGTTGCTGAATTCCTAACAAGTGGTATCAAGAGCTAAGGTTGGAGGATGTCAGATCACGGCGCGAAGTTTGCTCTTGTGAAGTTCGATGGTTTGTTGAATTTCAGGTTATGGCAAAGGCGTGTCAACGATCTCCTCGTGCAACAAGGGATGGTTATCGCGCTCTCGGAGAAGAAGTCCGAGAAGATGGAGGAGCAAGAGTGGGAAGAGTTGGAGGCCAAGGCGGTAGCGAAGATTCGCTTGTGCTTGGCGGATGATAAGGAGCCACCAGCTGGGTTATGGAAGAGGATCCAGGTCGAAATCAAAGAAGTTCAGTGGAAGTGGTTTCAAGTGCGGAGAAAGGCACATGAAGGGGACTATCCAGGACGAACTAGGGATCAAGACAACGAGGAGGGATCGGCATCCACAACCATGGCCACATGTTCAGACGGGTCGGATGGTGATTGGCTTTCTATCTCATCAAGTCCAATGCATCCTGGTAATCTCTTGTTATTAGGGACCTTGGATTATAACGGTGATAGTTATAAAGGTATGCTAATGAAGGTGGAGAAGGATGCGATGGTAGGGATGAAGGGTGAAAGGAAATACCTACAGGTTAGTGGGGAACATTATTGTAGGTGGAGTCACATCAATGGGTCTGATGAAGTGGGAAAAAGCTCAGGTCATATGAGGTTGGTTCGTATGAGGGAGCAAAGGCTTGACATGGATGGTTTGAGTGTAGTTGGGATTCGGGGAGACATGGATAGCAAGCTATGGTTGTTTCGTGGAGGCATGGTTGGCAAAGAGCCATGGTTGTCTCGGAGAAGCATTGTTAGTTGTGCCCTGCTATGGTTCTCTAAAGGGACGTGCACGTCAAAGGTGTTGGATAGGTTTTACATTGGGCATGCGAAGCCATTGGTGATACCACGGGCGAATCGGGTATCTCACTCAAGGCCGAACAGTAGAGTTCGAGGCATGTCGAGGGTTCTACTTAGTCGAATAAAAGGTTGCACTTTGTATGCTATGACATGTAGCATTGGTATGAGGCAAGAAGGTCCAGCGGAGAAGCAGTTCGAGGTTGCGAAGCATGGGGTTGATCAGAAAATAGAGAGCGCATCTATTGGTCACAAGTTTGCTTCAGCAGGTGGACTTGCTAGTTGGAGTTCGATGGAGGTTGGAGAGAATAGGCCAAGCAAGCTCAGAAGCTCGAGCTTGGGGGCTGGCTCCAAGTGATTGAACAAAAGGTGAAGAGAAAGTTGAGATGGTCTTATTGATGCAGTTATCTATGGTCTGAGATGGAGTCGGTGGAGTTTGATTAGTTTTGCAAGATCTCATGGTTCTTCATGGGGCGGTGTTTTGTTAAGGTGGAGTTTGTTGAAGTTCGGGTGGAGCTTCATGGTTCTTCCACGAGATGATTTCTCGCCAAGGTGGAGATTGTTGGGATGGCGAGAAATAGGAAAGACTTATTTCCTATTTCTATTCTGACTAGGTTTTGGACTCCTAATTAGACCTAGATAGGTTACTTGTACAACAAGGGTTTGCCTCTATATAAAGGCATGTTACCCTAAGGTTTTGTATGGTTTTGTGGCTCGGAAACTCATCAATAAAAGTTCTCCTTTCTCTCCGTGGATGTAGGCATTAGGCCGAACCACGTAATTCTCTTGTTCCATGTTCTTTGAGCGATCTTGTTCCCTAGTTGCTGAATTCCTAACAGTTTGATATAATGTACTAGGAGATCTAATTACGTAATAAACTAGTCTTTATATTTTAAAATTTTGAACTTCTTAGTTCCTCTAACCAATTTCTCTCTTAGATTTAATTAAATTACCAATAGAGATTATCAAAATTACTCTTACCTTACTTTAAAACTCTAAAACTCATACTAATCTCACTTAAATATAAAAACATCAAACTCTATCTCTATCGAATAACTCTAAAACCAAACAAGAATTTAGTCTAAAAAAGTAAAGAACCCAAACGACAACAAACTAACCATAAGCCATTGTCGCTGGTGATAGAAAAAAATGATGAGGCACATAGATTAGGGTTAACTTTGCGTTGATATCTCTCTTCTTTCTTTAAAACTTATATTGTAGAAGTTTATGTCGGAAGAGAATCACTTTTGTCTGGGACGTATTGGCAAGGACTTGTTTGGTATTATTTGGTTGGTAGATTCATTTTTTGGCTGCCATTTAACCTGAGCAGAGGCAGATTTCCACTTGTTCGGCCTCTGAGATCTTCTTAGATTTGGCAAAGCTGGTGATGTGTTTTCCATCTGTTGCTCAGAGACTTTTGCAGCTTCAGGAGCAACTTTTGGTCTCCTCTGATACACCAAGGGAAGATCTGGGTACGTGTCTTTGGTTTGTGGGGAGCTTTCAGGTGATTTACCTTGATCTTCATGTTCTCCTTCTGTTGTTGTTTTCTGTCCTGCATCCCCTGCATTGTTAGTGTTCTTTTGCTGCTCAAGATCAGGATAAATGTCTTGATAAGACACTTTTATCCTATGGATCTCAGCAGCTTCAATGGGATGAGTTTCATGAGTAATCTCCCCTTGAAACTCATTGTCCCAGTTATCAACCAGATTTTGCACATAATAAGGTTGATTTTCTAGGAAAGTGACATCTCTAGTGAGATATTTCTGCTTGGTTTTAGGGTTATAGCACTTGTACCCTTTAGTAACAGGAGAATACCCTAAGAACAAGCACCTCTCAGCTTTGGGATCATGTTTGTCACGCTTAATCTTAGGAATTAAAACGAACACAACACAACCAAACACTTTAAGGTGATCAAGATTCAGAGGTCTGTTCAGTAGCATTTCTAAAGGAGACTTGAATTTAAGGAGTCTACTAGGAGTCCTATTAATCAAGCAGGCAGAAGTTAGGACAGCATCAGACCAATAACATTTAGGCACATTCATTTGAAACCTTATAGCCCTGGCAACCTCAAGCAAATGCCTGTTTTTCCTTTCAGCAACTCCATTCTGCTGTGGAGTGTAGGTACAAGATTTCTGATGAATGATCCCTAGATCTTTTAAATGAGATGCAAGCAGCAAATACTCAGTGCCATTGTCAGTCCTTAGGATCTTAATCCTTTTTTCAAATTGATTTTCAATCATTTTTCGAAATTCTTCAAAGATTCTTGGAACTTCAGTTTTAGTTTTAAGTAAATATAACCAAGTAGCTCTGGAAAATTGATCTATAAAGGTTATAAAGTACTTAAAACCATCATAGGAGAGAGTAGGAGAAGTCCAAAAATCAGAATGTATAAGAGCAAAAGGTTCATTGTATTCAGTAGAGGAATCATTGAAAACATTCCTGCAGGCTTTAGCCATTTTGCAACTCATACATTTGCTTGAAATAGAATGAGTACAAGAGAGAAATTTGTTTAAAATAACATCAGAGGGATGACCTAATCTATTGTGCCAAGCCTCTGATTCTTCTTGTGTGTATGCACTCAAGGCAGAACTTGTCTTTCTCTGAGTGGATGCAACCAAAAAATTTTTTGTTCTCTCTTCCTCGAGCACATAAAGTCCATTGAAAACTCTTCCTTTACCAATCATGTTCCCTGTTTTCAAGTCCTGAAATAGAACTTGATCAGGTTCAAAAACAACACGACAATTGCAGGATTTTGTAAGTTCACTAACTGACAGTAATCTGGCAGTTAGGTTTTTTAAAAATAACACTTTAGATTTAGTTCCAAGATTAAGAAAATCCTTGTTTCCAATCCCAAGAACTGACAACTTTTCACCATTAGCAACAGAGATTTGAGGAGCAGAGCAATCATTTGCAAAATCATCAAGGTCAGATTCATCAAAGGTCATGTGATGGCTAGCCCCTGAGTCAACAATCCAGTTTTTTATATTATGAGTGTTAAGCACAGCATGAGTACAGCCAAGATTTTTACCTGAATCCTTCAAAGATTGGTAAGAAGAGCTTTTCTCACTTTGGTGAGTCTGATTAGAACCATTGCTCATACTGGAATTCTTGCTCAGCTGCTGCAACACTTGTTGAAGAAGCATCTCCACAGTGGGAGTTCCTTCTTGAGCTTTAGGTTGCTCCTTCTTGGTGTGATGATTCTCAGAAGGAGCAGCTGTAGACAAGTTTGCAGTAGCTGCAGCTTTTTGAGGTCTTAGATGTGGGAAAAGAAACCAGCACCTATCTTTGGTGTGTCCATTCTTCTTACAGTGCTCACAATAAAGTGAGGCTCTGTTGAAGTTGCTCTTGCTTCCTTTTCCCTTGAAGTTGCCTCTGTTGGTGAAGAAGGCACTGGCTTCAGTGGCTTCTTCTTTTTCTTTGCCACCAGGCATCACAATCTTCCTGGTTTCCTCCTGTTGAACTCTTGAACAAACAGAGTTCAAGGAAGGAAGGTCAGCTCCCATTAGGATTTGATCAACCAAGCCTTCAAATCCAGAACCAAGCATTCCAAGAACATTAAAGATCTTGTCCTGCTCAGCTCTGGCCTGAGTGATGGCCATATCATTAGTTGGTGGCCTGTAGATGTCCAACTCATCCCATATTTGCTTCATAGGACCTAAGGCATCAACAAAAGTGGCATTTCCTCGCTTATAATCAGCAAGTTTTTTCTTCAGTTCATAAACCCTGAAGAGGTTCTTTTGATTTCCATACATCTCACTTATAGAATCCCAAAGTTCTTTTGATGTGTTTGAGAAAGCAAACACACCATATACTTTGGGCTCAAGAGATGAATGGATCAGCCTAATGATCACTTGATCATTGGCCTCCCACTTGAGGTACTCATCACTCCCTTTATCAATAGGAGCAGGAACTTTGCCTAGGACATAGCCAAGCATGCCCTTGATATTTAAGGACATTCTTGCAGCTTTTGCCCAGACCAGGTAATTTAGGCCATCAAGGAGAATAGGTGTGAATTTAATGTTAGTACTAGTATCACTCTCGAAGGAGACAATTTTAGTGACAAAGGTTGGATTTTGGGTTGTGGAAGTGGAATCAAATGATGGAATTTCTGCCATTAAGGCTCTGATACCATATATAAATGTGTAGGATCTTTAGAATGGAAGAAATTCACTTGGTATTAATGATTTCACCAACTTAATTACAAGAGGAAAGATACATAGAGGCTTTTATACAAAGCATGCTGCAGACAGAAAGTAGCCGTTGCAACTGCAACGGCTCTATTCTTGGCTGGACAGCAGAAGAGAGAGGCTAGGAGGATAGCCCTCTTTACATAGCTAAAGACTAGAAATAATTAAACACAAGGTAGGACAAAAAACTAGCCTAGAACATGATGTTCAACATGAACATCATGTTACATAATCTGGGCAGGGGCTGCAGAAAACTGCAGCAACTCTGCACACAACAAATCTGGAGATTTGTGTTGAAGAACCTGGATGAGTCTTGGACTGCACAAGCTTGATGAATGGAGATTAATCTTCAAGTCATCAAGCACCTTTAACCTCATAACAGAATCATCAACACACACCTGCAAACACAGCAACAAAAGAGACAATTAATCATCTAATAATTCAACATTAATTCAATCAAGAAATGCATGATTCAAAATCCGGAACCTGAAAGTAGACATAATCTAATGGTTCCTAAACTCTGGTTAACAAATGCATGCTTCAGCACTGATTTCAGACATACCGGTCAGCAAACAAGATCTAATGAAAGGAATTGAAACATAAGAGAAGCGAATAAATACTCACCCTTTTGTGTAAGATGCACCAGACAGTTTAGCTACTTTCTGCAAAGCAGACCTCCATTTTTCAATCTTGTGCTTGTATCTCTTCTCGTGTCTGGCCATGGAGTCCCCAAAACTGCCAGTTTGGTGTCTTACTTCCGACGGATCAACTTCATAGAAGATTGGCAAAACCACCTGCTTCTTCTCTTCCTTGCAATCAAGGATTTTGATAAGCTCATCGAGGCACCAGGTAGAGGATGCATAGTTTCTCGAAATCACAATGATTGAGATCATGGACGCCTCGATTGCGCTAAGAAGAGCAGGTGAGATTTCATCCCCTACCCGAAGCTCCTCCTCGTCTCTGAAGACATTGATCCCAGCTCGACGAAGTGCGCGATACAAATGATCAGTGAATTTGAAGCAGGTGTTTTCACCTCTGAAGCTCAGGAAAACGTGGTATTTCATGATTAACAGCAAGCGATTCGTCGGTGGGGACTTGAACACTATGCCTCTTCAAGGATGCACCCGAATCCTGGAAAATCATCAATGGTCAGTTACCAGAAACAAACTTCCGAATCGAATAACTAACAGAAGCAGAATAATTTAAGCTTTGCCGAAAGCACATACCAATGGAGAAATGAAGCAAGTTGGGTGTTGTTTCCATTTCCCAGATTGGTGTTTTCGCTTCTGGTAAGGAGCCGGCGAGACTCACCAAAATATCGTCTTTTTGATGATAAAAGTGTCGGTGCATACGTGAACTTGTGATGTCTGCTTGAACAACGACGTGACTTGCTAGAAAAATATCGAAAGAGTCTCAAATCTGTTTATAACTTTGCAAAAAACTCCTCTTTTCCCATACTGTATGTCCCCTCCCAGCGATATTTTACCTAGCTGGGAATTCTGTCGAACAGGTGGAGGGCATCCTTTCCGGCCTTCAACGCAGCCCCACCGTAGCATATCCAAACACCAAAACGGAGGGCCGTGCGCCCAAACAGAAGACGACGAGGATGGAAGCTACCATCGGAACATAGACTCGCAAAACTAGTGTGTTTATATTAAGGAGTGGTTGCTTCCTTGTCAGTTGAGCCAATAACCTACAACAATTATAAACGAATTTACTATGGTACCCAATAATTAATAGCTCGTAATAAGAGTTTTAAAAATTTCACATTTACTTTGTTGTTTCCAAAATTTACTGGCACATTTTTTATTCAAGTGCCACAGATTTTGAATTCAAACAACCAACTGATTACGTTGATTAGAGTAGAGTGTTAATGGTTGATTCTTACTTATTTAAGAAAATATACGCTAACTCATCATTGACAAGTTATTATTTTTAATATAAATTACGATATGCAACTAATATATTCTTAAAAGATACCATTATATGTAATTTAAAATTTAGCAACAACTAGCAACACATGCTACTTTATCAAACATTAAGTTTGTAATCAACATTAGCCAATGGGACCAGCTCCGTTACTGAGCTGACCAAACTCGGCAACACCAATTGATTCTTTTTTCCCAGCGATTTTTTATTGAAAAATCTTATACCCTAAACACTAATGGCCAACAGGAATTCGAATTAATTCTTTTTAGGGTTAGGTTTTAGAGTTAGAGTTTATACTATCATAACATTGCAAGAAATATTTGTGTTTACTTTATTCCTCTTATGTCAGTTATTGTTTAATAAGTTGTTAAATGAATCAACATCTAGAAAAATATGCTTTTAATTCTAAAACAAGATGAGGTTTTTATATCTTGTATTTTGAAATTGAAAGATTTTATGTTTGGTGTTTGCACCGGTTCAAAGTTACATCGATTAAAATTATGTTAAAAGTATAATCTCAAAGTTGCATAAGTTACATAATCTAAGCATAATTTTCAATACCGGCTTCCCGATTAGCAACTTTTTTAACATTCTCAAATTGACTAATAGTGAATTTTCTAAGTTGCATATATTGAATATCAATGTCACCTCTCGAGTTGCATATATTGGACATTAATATCTTGTTTGCTCTACTTAATAAAATAATTAAACAGAAATGAGACAAATAATGTGACTAATAGTATGACTAATCTAGTTAATCAGTAAACATTGACAGAGAATTTATATAGATCAAATTATCAATAGAAAAAAAAGTAGACAATTGAGATGAGATTGTGTAAACTTTGAAGAATATAAAATGTAGGGAAAAGTCTACTTTAGTACCCTGTGGTATTGCCATAAATCACTTTAGTACCCTGTGGTAAAAAACCGACCAATCGAGTCATACTTATTCCAATTAATATCAAAAAGGGCCTCGGGCAGCTGCCCGGACCCGCCCGAACTCTGCCCGGGCTACGTGGCCAGCCACGTCACCAAAACTTGATGACGTGGCACCACGTCACCTCCTCCTCCTCCTCTTCTTCTTCTTCTTCTTCTTCTTCTTCTCCTCCTCCTCTCTCGCCTCCACCGGCCGCACCTCCGCTTGCTCCTCCTCCGTGGCCTGCCCTAGACACCGCGGGTCGGTCAATCTGGACCTCGACGACCTCCCCCTCGATCACCTCCGTCTCCTCCTTTATCCTCACGCCTATCGCCTTCCGGAAGGCTTCCGTCTTCGACATCTCGAGCGAGAATATCTCGCTGGCAGAGATCATCGCGAAGGGGGGTCTCGAGGCCCAAGGACTTCGCCATCCTCATGGCTATCGCGGTCTTGCCCGTGCCCGGCGAGGAGGACAGCCCTGCCCGCGATTTTCCCATCCTTAATCATCTGGAGGATGACGCCGGCGGCCTTGCGGGCGGAGGTCTGGCCGACCATCCCCTCAGAGACATCGCGGGGTTCCAGGGCAGAGTCCAGGCCCAGCCCACGGATGTGGGAGTGGGCTCCGATGCGCCCGATCCGGGTCGGGTCCCGGGTCTCCGAGAGCTTTAGCTCCGCCATTACCTCGGAGAATGGGGAGGTTTTAGGGTTTAAGGTTTATGAGGGATTTTTGTATTCTCGGTTTCAAAGGGATGTCTATTGGCGAGGGAAAGAAGAGAAGTAGAGAGCAGGTGGTTCCGGGTATGGGGGAGATGAAGGAGGCGGTTCCGGTGGAGGCTACGGAGGAGCGTCAGGAGGCGGAGGCGGTGGTGGAAGTGGCAGGGGTGCTGGCGGTGGAGGAGAAGGGGCAGGCCACGGAGGAAGAGTAAGTGGAGGTGCGGCCAGTGGAGGCGGGGGAAGAAGAAGAAGAAGAAGAAGAAGAGGTGACGTGGCGCCACGTCATCAAGTGTTGGTGACGTGGCTGGCCACGTAGCCCGGGCAGGGTTCGGGCGGGTCCGGGCAGCTGCCCGATGCCCTTTTTGATGTTAATTGGAATAAGTATGACTCGATTGGTCGATTTTTTACCACAGGGTACTAAAGTGATTTTGGGCGATACCACAGGATACTAAAGTTGACTTTTCCCTAAAATGTATTTACAGTGTTTTGAAATAAATTTGAATTTATAAAAAAAGTAAAATGGCCACGACCCTGCCTTGGATTGCCGGAGATGAGACTTCACGGGGCATAGAAAACGAGGCAGGGAATTCAATTTCTATGTCCCCATGTTCCCCTTTCAAATCAGTCCTAATTTATTTATTTTCATATTACAGATAAATTCAACTTGAATCAAATTCAAATTTGTCGGTTCAACAAATTTTAAAAATTTTGAATCGCATTCTATTCCTCTCCGAACAAATTTTTGATAAATCAAATCAATTTTTCACGAATCGAATCATAAATAAAATTCTGACAGTGATCACATCTACTTCTATTTGCCAATCACGGTGTATGAGATTATGAAAACTAATCACGAGGGCTTATAATGAGTGTTCCTTCATTACCCCTCGATGACAATATTTTGTTACAATATAACTAAAAAATTGGCAATGACCACTGCCAACAAAAACAGTGCAGCACAAATTATTATCTTTAATATATTTTTCAAATTCAAAATATATGTTAAAATTATATATTTATTTAAAAATGCCACGTGCAAGATACGTTATAATTGTATGCATGATATAAGAAAATGCTACATGCAGTCCAAGGGAGAACTGATCTAGTGTTCCGAGAGACGCTTGTTTCTGTTTCCTTTCATTAGGTACTATATACAAGAGGCATCCTTTCCTCTCCGACTCGAATCTTGATTTAAACTATTCTGCAATCAACAAGGCAGCTTGAACTCCATGTTCTTACCGGATTCAGAATCCCGGAAAACAGCAAAGGCCCTAAAACTGGTGATCAGAAGAGTACTTGAACATCAATCTGAGAAGCCTTCCCATATTGCATGGACGGCTTTGTGTGCCACCAACAATCCAAGAAGCGAAGCAATGAAACAGATGGTGGCGCAGATGACCGCAGCACCGACGTGTTCTATTCCCTGTAGCAAGTATTGAGACACGGACATCGTCGATGAAAAGAATATCGTAAAACGAACATGTTGCTGCAGTGATCTGGAGAGTCAGAATCACTTCATTCTCATGACAATGATACAGACTCAAGTCAGCATGCAAGTTTCGGCTCTATAGTATTTTAACTCCGGTACCATACCGATGTGAAGAAGAAGAGGCTCTATAGAGTTTACCTCGGGTGGCATACCAACGCAAAGAAGAAGCGGGCTGATAAGCACTCCACCTCCAATACAATGAAGAATGTAGTAGGACAATACAATGGAAAATAACATCGTCCGCAATGTCAAAGTAACCGTACTGAGGTAAGAAAGATTAAAGAGCTAAAAAGGTCGACGTACCATAACCTTATTTGATGTCACGTAAATGTCGCAAATCCAAGGAGACTCCAATTTTCACACTTTGGTCAGAGCCGAGGCTGAGTGCTGGGGTTGATCAAAATTTCATGGATTTTCGCAACATAAACCATAAAAGACGAGTTATCCAAAAAAAATTGGAGGACAGATAATGTCAGCGGGTGTACATGTGCAAGGTCTAAAACGAGTTATCCATAAGAAATGAAGCCCTGTTTTTCATTTACAAATCCTTGTATGGACCTTTTATAACAAATATCATCATAATTATCAGATCACATAACCTGTTTACCTTTGTCCATGGACCTCTTATGTTCTTCATTTTTCTTCTGGCAGGGATGACCGAAATCTAGGCGGCACGCGTCTGCATCTGTCGGCATATATTGGCCCATTGGTCTGTGGTTAATCCTGTAATCTCCCAGTAGAACACACATTCTTCGTAGCAGGCTTGGTGGGTCTTCAATCTTCAACCCCATGCACAACTTGTCCCATTCACTCCATAGACCCCAAGAGATCACCAGGAACAACTCAAAACTTTCGGTATCCAATATTCGCTCCAACTTTTGCATCCATTCGGGCAAGTTATTAGCTTGCATCCTATCTACCCTGAGTCCAAGTGGAGAAAGCAGCCATATTCCTCTTGCCAACTGGCAGTTCTTCAAAACATGGAAGACCATCTTCACATTCCTCTCACCACAGAAGCGACACCTATTACGGTTTCCTATCTTTTCCAGGCTACACTTGCTGGTGAGGTGGTCAGAAATGGCAGTCCATGCAAAGTGTTTGACTTGGGGAGAGACCTTCAGACTCATTATCTTCTTCCACAGTAGGTTTGAGGAGATATCAACCTTTTGCTTCACAATTGTCGGGGGGAGTACTCCACCTTCGGCTAACCCCCCCGCAAACCTTCTGTTCTTGATTGAATACCAACTATTAGGATCAATAAAACTGAAATTTGCATCACATGTGGGGCTCACATATACTCCACACTCCTTCACATGAGCATCCGGGTCTTGATTTCTATCAGTGCTTGCTGGTGGGTTATCAGGACTGGTAACCAAACTAATATCAACACGAACCCAGCAATCTAATCTTATCAACATTTCCTGAATCTTGAGATAGTCTTTACACGCTAAAGATCGAGGAAGCAGCAATATGTGCGTCGAAGCACCATCGAAAAAAGCCATCTCATGATATATTTTCAATGGACCGATTCTCAACTTGAAACTGATATCATAATCCTCGCGACGTCTGAGAGCAAAACTGACGTGGACATCTGGAAGCGTTTTCCGTATCCAGAAAGATATGAAGTTTTTGTAGCTTCGATAACGGAAGCATCTCGGAATCCGCACTTGACAAATAATGTATTCACCGCTATAATGACGATCCATGACCTCCTGCCAGATAACATTACATTCTTGAAATCCAATCTCAGAGACAGAGACATGAGCAGAGAAAGAGAGAGAACCTGAATAAGGCTGTTTCCACGATCACTTTGAAAATCGAAGGCAATATCACGGAAACCAAAGAGTTTCAATGTTGTTTGCGTGCCGCCAAATGGGGTAACTCCTAATTTTCTACAGTCGATGACACCTAAATTCAGGAGAGATTTGAATTGGTTCCATGCAGGAACTTCTTTAAGCTCTGGGCAATGAAGGAGTGCAAGCTCTTTAAGATATTTAAGGCTTCCAACCGAATCATGAATCTTCACTAAGTTTTGACAGCCTTCAAGCCATAGATGTGATATATTTGGGACCGCCGAGACATCAGGCACTTCTTTCAACCCGTTGCAGTCCTCGATGAGCAAATGAGTGATATTCTGAAACTTCTGTAGAGGGGGAAAAAAAGAACATATTTGCGAAACACATTTCCTGTGGAATTTAACAAAGAGAAAATTAGGTGATTAAGAAAGTACCTTGAATGGCTCTTGTAACTGCACGATTTGAGTAGCATTCTTCAGTTGCAACTCCAGGAGCTCATCCCCATGAAAGTTTGATGGCAGGGACGAAGAAGGATAATTCTCCCACTCAAAAACTTTTAATTTATATGGGAGTTCTTTTGGGGCTTCCCCGAAGATAGCATTTCGAATGATGAGTATCCTGAGGTTTATCATTTTCTCAAATGCCTTACCACTCCATACCACCTCTTTTTGTTGGGGAAACTCTAGCATTAGGCCTTGGATTTTGCTTGTTCCCTTCAAAGTCACATATTGTATGTAGAGTGATATGTAAGTCAGTTCATGCGTACAAATTGTTAATACGATAATACATAATTTAATGGCAATGCGCTTACCATGTCTCTTGTTAAGACTTGATGAGCATCTTCATGAAACCATATTCTACTCCGTTCCCATGGTTCTCTTTCGGATTCCCGCCGTACAATTTCCCTTCCCATGCTTTGTGTAAGGTCATGCATCCACACATCTCCATTTTGTCTTTTCACAAGGCACCTATCTTCAAGGATACTAAGACCAGATTTTGAGCTGAAACCGCAACCTCCTAAAATCTCCTCCACGTAATCGATCGGTGTTCCTCGGAAGAAACATGCAACATCTAGAAATATCTCTTTTTCATTGTATTGCAAGTTCTCATAACTAACTTTGAGTATACCAAAAATCTCATTGTCCATATTTTTCTTGTATGCATCCATGGCAGATTCCCATTCCTCTATGTCCTTCCCAAACAAATGAGCACCTATTATTTCCAATGCCAATGGAATTCCCCTGGCATAATTTAACACACGTGTTGAGACATCCTCATATCCACTTTTAGGCTCATTGCTTCTGAATGCGTTCCGACAAAGTAGATTAAGAGCCTCCTTCTTATCGAGTTCTTTCACCTCGTATATCTCTTTAACTCCATGCCTACTCAGTAGTTGTTTGTCTCTTGCCGTTATGATCACTCTACTACCAGGCCCAAACCAATCACATCCACCCGCCAATGATTGAAGCTGTTTCAATTTATCCACATCGTCTAGAACTAAAAGCACCCGTTTGTTCTGGAGTCTCCCTTTCATTACAGCAACTCCCCTATGAGTGTTGTGCAAGTTAATATCATTATTCCCGAGCATATCAACTAGGATAGACCGCTGAACATGTGCTAATCCATCTTTGGTTGTGTTTTGTCGAACATCAGCACAGAAACTGGTACTTTCAAACTGTGCTGCAACCGAGTTATAAACAGCTTTGGCAATAGTGGTTTTGCCAACACCACCAGTTCCATAGATTCCAACCATAGAGACATCCACATCATTTGGCCGAATACTTAGAAGAGAGACAACTGACGATTTTCGGGATTCCAACCCAACTGCTTGCTCTGGGAGGTGCAACAGAGGGTGGTCCAAAATAATGGATATCTTTTGGATGATCTTGCCTATAAACTCAGATTCTGACCTATCAATTCAGGAAAGAAATGCATGATTCAAAATCTGCAACCTGAAATTACATGTAATTCTAATGCTTCCAAGGCTCCTAAATCTCTGGTTAACAAATGGATGTTTCAGACATAAAAATGTCAGCAAATAATATCTAATGAAAGCAATTGAAACATAAAAGAAGTAAATAAATACTCACTCTTTTGTGTAGGATTCACCAGACAAGTTAGCTACTTTTCGCAAAGCAGACCTCCATTTCTCTACTTTCTCAATGTTGTCCTTATATCTATTCTCATGTCTGGCCATGTAATCCCCAAAACTGCCGGTTTGGTGTCTTACTTCCGATGGATCCACTTCATAAAAGACCGGCAAAATCACTTGCTTCGTTAGTTTCCTGCATTCAAGGATTTTGACAAGTTCATCAAGGCACCATGTGGAGTATGCATAGTTTTTGGACAACACGATGATCGAGATCCTTGAATTTTCGATCGCGCTAAGAAGAGCAGGACGGATTTTGTCCCCTGTCCGGAGTTCCTCTTGGTCTCTGAAGGTATTGATCCCAACTCGACAAAGTGCGCCATATAAATGATCAGTGAATTTGAAGCGGGTGTCTTCACCTCGGAAGCTCAAGAAAACGTGGTACTTCAATTCATGATTACTGAGAGACCTGGAATAAGAAACACTCCTTAAAGTCTAATCTCATAGCCTTTATCATGAGAATCTCCTAACTAAAGTGTAACTAATGGCAAGTAATATCAATAAGCACACGAATGCAGGGAATACCCAAAATGAACACAAATGCAGAGACTCAAAATATCAAACAAACTTGTCAGTGTGCAGGCTTCCCCGGACAGGAAGTGATTCGTCGTCGCAACGCACTTCAACACGGTGCCTCCTCAAATATGCATCCGAAACCTGGAAAATCCACTACGGTCAGTTCCCAGACGAAACTTTCATAATCGAAGTAATTAACAGAAGCGCTGTTGCAGACTAATTAAGCTTTCCAAAAGCACTTACAAAGAAAGGGGTGGGCGAAATGGCTTCTTGAGCTTGACGGGTTTCTTCTTCTGGAGTCAGGGTTCCTCCAGGTCTACGAATCCGGTAGAACAACTTGCTCCATGCGAAGAATAATGAAACAAGCAGAGCACCAATAATGGCGATGGAGAGATGCAGCAAGTTGGGTGTTGTTTTCATTGCCCAGATTGGTGTTTTCACTTTGGAATCGGATTTCTATCACATAAAATTATCCGTGATTTCTCCAGTTAATGAAACAACTTTTGAAGTTTCTGAACATTGACTTCGAAGTTTCTGGGAAGGAGCCGGCCAGACTCACCAAAATATCGTCGTTTTGTGCTTTTTAAAAGTCTTCACTTTTTGTTTATAATTTTTCCAAAAACCCCTCCTTACCCTGTACAGTCCCCTAGCTGGGAATTCTGTCGAACGGGTGGAGTGCATCCTTTCCGGCCCGCGACGCCGCCCCACTGTAGCATATCCAAACACCAAAATGGAGGCCGTTTGCCCAACAGAAGACGACGAAGAGGGGGTGTGGGCCGTCCATGCGGGTATCAGGACTGCTGTCGAGCTCATCATCGTCCTCGAGCAAGATCTGGTTCGAACGGGCCAATGCTTTGTGTTTATTGGGCGTTGCTTGATTGGTGTTGCAGTGTGAAGGCACCGGGCCAGTGTTTCTCTAATTGGCATGGTTTTAAAAAATGACCGGTCGACCCAGGATTTCTCCCGTCTTCTGGATCGGCCGGTCGGACTGATCGAATCACCGATCGGACCAAAATTTTTTATTTTTTAAATATTTTAAATAATATATATTTTATCTCTCCACTCTATAAATCTATTTTTTTATTTAAAAAAATTATACTCTGAGACTCTTTGTCTTTTGAAAATCGATTAAAATTTTTTTATAATTTGGTTTTATTATATTCTAAGCCTTCTCACCGATACAAACAATAAAAATATTATTATTTTATTATTAAAATGACCATTATATCGTTAAGTCATTTCTCCAACGGTCCAACCCATCCTCTCCATCCCCGTACATCTCCGGCAACGATTCTCTCTCACCTCATCAATAAATCTTCGATTACAACAACAACAACACGAGATTCAACCAAAATTAATCCCAAAAAAAAATCCGAACATGCCGTCCCCGAACAGGAATTACAAACCGTAACCAAAATCAATCCAGGAACTACGATTCTCTCTCTCGACTCCGCCAACAAGAGTCGTCCCTGAACCCATCGATTTTGCTTACCATCGATCTTCTTGGTTATGCCCATCGATTTTGCTTGCTCGTAACGAATAAGGAAACCTCGTCACAGCTAGAGGCGAAAGAGAGTTTCATGCATGGGTTTAAGTTTGTTTTTTCTTCTTCTTCTTTTCTCTCCGTATCTTATATAGGCCCTGATTTTGTGTTAAAGATCATTTGACTAGCTCGAGAAAGATAAAGTACAATCTAATAGGAATAGTCAACGTAACAATAAATTCATTTGTTTTGCTAAGTCTTTTTTATACCGTACGTATCCGAACACAATAATCCAGCTTCGAGCATAGATATGAATTTGAATGATAGCAAAACTATCCCAACAAGGATTTGTTTTTCTTGAAATCACTTCCTTTTGCTGTTACATTCCAACTGATTTCTGTTATCTGGTGATCTCCAATATATATTCCTCTTAGCAGCAACAACCATTATGCGTGATGCCAAGTAAGTTGTAATTGGTCACAAATAAGCACTATTTTTGTTAATCAGGTAAAGAGTTGTTACACATACTGGTATTAATTATTCTATTAATATGATTCTACAGGTTAAATACACCGATTATTCACCATCCTCAACAATCTGGTTGATGGAAAAAACAACAATAGGAAGCTGTTGAAGCAAGTAGCTTTGGAAGTTTTAGTGCCCCAAGTATGTTTGGGACATAAACATGTTTAGAAAGTTTAGAAGTTCTTACATGGCCAACTGTTTATTTTCGACATAGGAATTCTCTCAATTGTGTATTTTTTGTTAGTAAGACTCGAACTTAAGATTTTCTTAAAAATTAATTTTCTTACTACTTGGACCATCTCTCAGTCGAGAAATAATTATACAATTTGGATCATTGTAGCTAGAGAAATTTTAGATTATTAATGTCCAATTACCAGTGAATTGTGACACCGAAGGTGCCCTGGTTATGGACGTTGACAAAGATGGCATCACCTCTGCGAGCTGTTATGGTTGGCCCTGGGAAGCTGCCGTTCACCGTGACCATATTCTTGGTATTGCACAACCGGGTGAAATTTGAGTCTTGTAACTGCAATTAATTTCGTTAGGAATTAGATCGTGACGAGAATACAAAATACACTAGATTTACGTGACAAATTTTATGACAGAAAAAATTACGGCAAAGAAGAACTCACTATGTGAGACAAAATAGAAGAAAATAACCTATAACTCCTCTAACCTCCTCAATCTCACAATACGCTCTACAACAATCAACTACATATAAGCGCTATATATAGCGATATAACTTGACTCCAAGCTCAATAGGCTCAATATAACGGTCTGCACCAATAAATAATTTCAATGATTTTGTTTTGATGATTGAAGGATCAAAACTGATAACAATATGAAAAATATATATATTAAATGAAAGAAAATTAAATTCAGCAACACTTACCACAAAATCATAGTATTGCACTGCAGCTTCAGCCATGAGGATGCCATGTGGGAGCATCAATGTCCCAAGAAATCCCAATGCCAAATTCAATTTCACATATCCCATTATATGCCCTGTAGTTTAGCTCTTATATATTATCAAATGCTCAAGTATTGATATATCTCACACACTATAAGCTTTTATTTTTAAATGGAAAATATTGTACTACTACTCCTTGTAAAATCTGATGAGATTTGAGCTTGCAATTGCTGAGTTTTTATAGAAGAAGAAATGGAGCATATATGAGTTTCCTCGAAGGTTTTCGTCGATCGAGGCACTTAGATTAAAAAAATAAAAGTATAATTAACAATGGGGAGAATTTAATTTTTGATTTGTCACAGGCGAGATTGACATTTTATTGGCATTTCTTTACTTGGCTTGGGTAGAAAATATCCATCGAGTGTTTAGTGATGTACAACGGATTAGCTTAAAACCAAATTAAATAAATTACTTTTAATCCGGTATTGATCGAATTTTCGTTGTCTTTTTGTCAATTAATGGCTGTAAAGTATTTGCGTGTTGATTAGTAGTCGGGTATACGTAAAATGGTACAAATATATGACATTAAATTAGACTCATTTTATTTTCATAGAATGACAATATATATTATCTCATTTTTTAAGAGTCGGTGGATCGATTCTCATCTTCTGAGTAAATAAAAATCTTATTTGCGAGGGGAACAAAACCAAGTCTAAAGCTCCAAAATTTAAGCTACACGCCTAAATTATAGTCGACTAGAATCTCAATTAATTAGCCAATCTCGTGTTGTAATTGAGTTGTCAGATTAAGTCTAAAGCTCCCTTCATGTAGGCGGCGTCGATCCCGACCACCGTGAGGGCGTGGTTGGCGATCGCGAAAAACTGTTCTTCGTTCATCACCGCGTTGATCAGGCGGAGGAGGTACATCTTTCCGAATTCGACTTGAATTCGGAAAGTTGAACCTGATATCATCAATCAAGGGAGATAAACTGTGAGTTTGGTATAAATAAAAATGTAACATTTGATGTAAATTTATGCCACATAAAAATATTTTGCAACTAATTTACCATTAGAGCAAGGGTAGAGATCTCCTGGCTGTCCATTGATAGTGTAGGCATTGGATATGTCAGGATCGGTACCGGTGGCTAGGGCTTGCTTAATTATTTCATTTGGATCATCATTGAACCAAGATCCTAGAATTTAGATAAACAAACCAATCCTAGGAATTATATTATAAGAATTAATTAAAGATTGATGCAGGGACTTGTATGTTTACCTAGGATAATTGTTTGTTGGGCTCTGGGTGTGGGAAATGGATAAGTAGTTCCAAGAGTAGGCAAAATTACAATAGCTCCATGTACAGTGGCTCGGCTCCAGTCGCTATGAGCATGCCACCACAAAGTCCCTTCCTCGTCGGAAAGATCAATCTCATACCTGAAACTGTTGCCCGGCTGAATTGGGCATTGGGTTATATTTTCCGGCCCGTCGGACCACGGGTTTCTAGGTTGCTTCACTCCGTGCCTATACCAAAAAAATTGATTTCACTTCTTTAGTAAAATATGTATGCAGAGTTGAGTACGTTAAATTTATTCTCGGATTCCTGGTTGACGTCATCCGTCATTTTATTATTATTATTTTATATTTGAAATGACCATTATACCCTTACAAAAAATTAATTAAAAAAATATGACTTCTTCTTCCTCCTCAAACTCGACTGTCCGACAAAATAAACCCGGAGTAAAACCTCCGATATCGGACCCGACTACGAGTAAATCCAAAAAAATTACTCCCTCTCTAAATCCTCAAAGATCAACGAAAACCCCGGGAAGAGCCCCTTTAAGACGTCGTCGAGAGTCAGAACATTCCTCCCTCCTCCACCTCGCGATGGATTCTCGAGGAGATCGACAAAAACCTCAAGTCTTGGAAGCTCAAATACTCCGATTCCAAAAATGCCCTGCCCTCCAGCCCTGGCTTCGTCAAGCTCTACATCCACGTCGGCGAAAACACCTCGATGCAGTTGAAGATGTTGGCCGGAGTTCGCCGGCTCCGTGGGTCCTCTCTGATAGGCTTGCTGGAGCTCTGGTTGGGATCTCCAACCCAAGAGAAGACCATCCCACCACAGCTCGACGACCACCCACAACAGCAAGGAAGCAACACCGCAGGCGACCAACGTGGAAACAATGCCGCTCAAATATAATCGCCATTAAAGTTGAGTCTATCTCCCCCATCTGTGAAATTTGCAAGAGAAACAGAAGATGAAAGATTCTCAGATCTGTAATTGGCATAGAATAATAAGTTCCATTGTCTAGTCATGAAAAGATGACCGGGTGGGTTGTCGACGTGCAAAATTTGGTTTTGGGAGTCTACCAGTAGCGGTTGTCAATTTGAAGCTTGATTGGCCAGAAAAAGTTTCGAATTTTGAGGGTTGGGAGTGTGTTTCGCCGGAGAAGTTTACCAGAGACTTGGGTTAGCCGGACACAAGTATAATGGTCATTTCAAATATAAAATAATAATAAAATGACTGATGACATCAGCCACAGATTCGAGAGTATAATAAAATCAAACATAAAAAACTACAAGATCATTCGGAAACTTAAGGACCCAAGAGATAGGATGTCAAAGTATTAGAGACCTAAAGATAATTTATCCTAAAGTAATTATGTCTCGAAAAAAAGGCGTTAGTCAATTTTCAAGTTGCAAAAGGAAAAAAGAAACCAATAGAAGTGAGAAGTAAAGAACAAAAACTTACCCAATCCAATGGCCAATAGAATTAGAACCTCGTCGGCCCCCGAGCTCTCCAATCCGTTCTCCGCCATCCATCCAATCAGAGGCCTCCACGTCACCCAGGCAATGGCGACCACCCAGCCAAATCGACGTCGGGGCAAGGGGTTCAAGCGGAATGGGTCGGCCGCGGAGGCCATCGGGAGAGTTTGATTTTTTAATTGATGACAATCTTGATCTCGACGTCGCAGAGGACGGCGAGCTCCTTCGCCTTCTTCATCAGTCTGCCCTTGCGCTTCGAGAACGTCACCTGCCGGCTGCTCTTCGCCTCGATCCGCTTCATCTCCACCTTCCCCCTCCCCATCGCCGCCGCCGCCGCCGACCGATCTACCCGTACTGTGAACAAGAGGATAAGAGAGCGAGAGCGAGAGCGAATAGTGAGTGACGGGTCGCCATCATAAGAAAAGAACAAGAAACGGTTGGGAAATTTCTGTATTCCTGACTTAAGAAGTTACAGAGTCCAGGAGTAGTATTTATAGGTACAGCTATCTACAGCTATCGTATAAATTAAGTGTAACTACAGGGGTAACTTTGTCTTTTCACCTAATTGAACCGCGTGTAGCCTTTCTCCCCGTCTGCGTCTTTGTTCCTTCTTTGTTCACAAAGCCTTCAATATTAATTTCACTTGTAGCTGCAGGGCATGGATCATCTAATACCCCCGCAAGCTGGACGATATATATTCCGGAGTCTAAGCTTGAACAAGTAAGTGTTGAACAAAGAAGGAGACAAAGATTTAGTAAACATATCTGCTGTTTGGTGCGCTCCAGGAATGTAAGAGATGCGTACCAAACCAGATTGAAACTTCTCGCGGATAAAGTGACAATTGAGCTCAATATGTTTCGTTCTCTCGTGAAACACAGAATTCTCCGCCATATGGATCGCGGACTGATTGTCACAATAGATGGCTGCGGCTTCACAACAGAAACAGATCAGCCAACAGAAATTTTAGCCATTGCAATTCACAACCAATTAAAAGCAAGTGCTCTATATTCGGCTTCAGAAGAGGAACGCGACACGGTCGGTTGTTTCTTAGATTTCCAAGATATCAATGAGTCGCCCACGTAAACACAAAACCCGGTTGTAGACCGAAAAGTAGTAAGGCATCCTCCCCAATCCGCGTCGCAAAAACCTCGTAACTTCAACTCTGTTTCAGCAGAGAAGAATAAGCCTAAACCAGGCTGTCGCTTTAAATACCGGAGAACACGATGTACCGCCTTTTTGTGCGTGATGGTTGGCTGTGAGAGGAATCGACTCAGCTGGTGAGTCGCATAAGCGATATCAGGTCGGGTGTTGGTCAAATAAATCAACTTGCCTACCATTGTACGGTACCAAGAATGATCATCTATAGTGCTCCTTCTTCAGCTGTCATCCGCAGATTGTGAACCATGGGGCTTTTCATTGGCTTACAATTGAGAAAACCCGTATCTCGGAGCAGTTCGATGCCATATTTTCGTTGACTGATATGGATTCCTGCCTTGGAGCGCGCCACTTCAAGGCCAAGGAAATACTTTAGCGGGCCAAGGTCTTTGATATTCAACCTCTGATCCAGGTAACGCTTGATCTCCTGAATCAGTATCATGTCATTTCCCGCAACAATAATATCGTCGACATACACCAGCAAGTACACAGATGAGGCTCCCCTGGTGAAAGTGAAGAGTGAATAATCTGCTCATGATTGAGCAAAACCAAAAAAGATTAAGAGCGAGGAGAGCTTAGCAAACCACTGGCGTGAAGCTTGTTTTAAGCCGTATAACGACTTCTTGAGGCGACAAACTTGGCCCCTCCCGTCACTCCAACCAGGTGGAGGCTCCATATAAACTTCCTCGTCAAGATCGCCATGGAGAAAGGCGTTACTGACGTCCATTTGTTCAAGAAACCATCCCCGAGCAGCAGCTACGGCAAGGAGCAGGCGAACAGAAACCAACTTAGCCACGGGAGAAAAGGTCTCCATATAGTCAATCCCGTAGGCTTGAGTATAGCCTTTCGCCACAAGACGCACCTTATAACGTTCCACGCTACCATCAGCACGATGCTTGATTTTATAAACCCAGCGACAACCAATCAGAGTTTTATCAGCTGGCAAATCAACCAATTCCCAAGTGTTATTGGCAATCAAAGCTTGCATCTCAGCAGCCATGGCTTCCTGCCAACGCGGAGATGAAGCAGCTTCGGCATAGCTGCTAGGTTCAAACCCTGTATCAACTGCAATAGAAAAGATCTTGTGTGCACCACCAAGATTAGAATAAGAAACATGAGCAGTGATAGGATAGAGGACTGAGGGACCAGTTACCTGACAAGGCAAGGACGAAGGATCCAGCTTCAAAGTCGAATGGCCTGTACATTGGTGGATGTAGTCATTTAGGTAAAGAGGTGTGGAGTGAGGTCTGGTGGAATGACGGGTAAGAATAGGAGATGGCATGGGTGACGAGTTTGCAGAACTAGGCAAGGATTCTGCCAAACTAGGTGTAGGTGTGTTATTTGCAGAAGTGACAACATATGGTACTGGTACAGGACTAGGAAGATCACATGTTATGGGGTCCAAAAAAGGAGATGTGGTTTCACTTGTAGCTGCAGGGATGGATGTAGATGACTGAGGTTGGAAAGGAAAAATTGTTTCATAAAAGGTGACGTCACGAGAGGTAAAGGTTTGGTGTGTAGTAAGATCATAAAGGCGATAGCCCTTAATCCCTGGTGTATAGCCCAGAAAAACACAAGCTCGAGCACGGGGATCTAGCTTGCTCTTTTTGGGAATCATCGCAGCGTAGCATAAGCAACCGAAAACCCGCAAATGTTGGTAAGATGGAGGCTTATGGTACAGGAGTTCAAAGGGAGTATGGTCATCTAATAAAGCTGAGGGAGTAAGGTTGATCAAGTAGGTGGCATGGAGGACACAAGCACTCCAAAAGGGCAATGGTAGGAAGGCTTGGAACCTAAGGGCTTGTACTATGTTAAGGATATGTTGATGTTTCTGCTCCACTCTCCCATTTTGTTGGAGAGTATGGATACAAGATATCTCATGTATGATACCTCGGGTATGAAAGAAAGATTGGAGCAAGAATTCCCGCCCTTGGTCGCTACGAATGGTTCTAATCTTGGTGTTAAACTGAGTGGCTACCATGTGACAGAAATTTTCAAGGTAAAGCTGAGCTTGAGACTTATGCTGCATCAAATAAATCCAAGTAGCTCGACTATAATCGTCAACTATAGTGAGAAAATAGGTAAAGCCGTCATAGGAGGGAGTATGGTAAGGACCCCAAATGTCTACATGTATGAGGGCAAACAAGTTCAAAGCTCTACTAGTACTGTCAGGGAATGAAGAATGCTTCTGTTTAGCTAAATGACAAGTGCTACAATGAATATCACACTTATCGTCAATAGCAGGGTGTAGTCTCTTCAAAATAGCAAGCCTGGAGCTGGGAACATGTCCAAGCCAGTAATGCCAAAGGTTAAAGGTCTGAGGGACATATGTTGCTGCAGCAAAGGGAGTGTGGGATTGACAGGTTTGGCTAGAAGGTTGTCTATAGTTGGTGTCTGGGTAAAATAGTACAGGCCATCCACCTTCTCAGCTGAACCAATCATCCTTGTCTTGACTTGGTCCTGCACATGGCAAAATGATCGAGAAAATACCAGTGAATAAGGAGTATCAGCAGTTAATCTACTAATAGAAATTAGATTAAAACTAAAATCAGGAATATAGAGCACTTGATGTAAAACCAAGTCTGAACCAAGTCACAAAGGTTGGTTGTATAGTATCATATGAGATGATACTATACAACCAACATGTGTGGATACACCTGAATCAAGTATCCATGGCTTGATTCCTGCAGCTCGTTGCAACTGCAGATTAAGAATATTACCTGCACTAATGGGTGGAGCATCAAGAAGTTGTTCCACGGATGGACAAGTCATAGCTGATGCTATGTGAGATGTCACAGCAGGAAGTGATGTACTAGAAGGAGAAGCACTGGCATTAGCATGAGAATTCTGTTGTTGGAAGGCAGATAAAAGACCATTAAGCTGAGATTGTATCTGGTTAAGCTGTTTCTGAAAAGGATCAACGACGTTCTGATGCACAGTAGTGAAATCTTGAGCATGGGAATCATCAAAAGCCAAGTTGACATGATTATTCCTGTTTCTAGGTACAAAACTAGGAGGATAGCCATGTAATTTGAAGCATTTCTCGATCGTATGACCAGTCATATGGCAATGTGCACAGATAGGCTTCTTTGCCTGATTGCCATAAGAACTTCCACGTCTAAAACCACCAGATTGAACCGCCATAACAGGCGTATGAGCAGTTTCAATAGATTTCACAACAGCGCCAGGCGAAAACACAGTAATAAGCTGCCTCTCATGCTGGCATAACAAATACAGAGTTCTACTCATTAAAGGCAACGGATCCATAACCAGAATCTGTGTTCTAATTGTCGCAAAGTTCTCATTCAAGCCAAGGAGAAAACCTATGATCATATCTTGTTGTTGATAACTACGAACCAGATTAACAGCCGCACAAGTTGTTGCAGACTGTGCAGTACATTCATAGTTTAACAGAGGTCTAAACTGAGTCAACTGCTCCCAAATGCTCTTATAACTAGTGTAGTACTCGTGAACAGATTGAATACCTTGGGAAAGCGAGTGCATCTTCCGTTTCAGATCAGCAACTTGGATCAAATCGCTACCTCCGAAATGATCCTGTAACTCGTCCCAAATATCTGCAGCAAACTCGTGCCACTGCAAGTTCTCTGCCAAATCGATTTTGACAGACTTCAAGATCCATCGAAACACCATCGTATTACAGCATTTCCAAGCCGCGTGAAGTGGATCTCCAAGAGGTGGCATCGCGATAGAACGATCTACGAATCCCAGCTTATTCTTTGTTTCCAGAGACATACGCATCGATTTGCTCCAAGAATGGAAATTATCGCCATTGAGTAAGGGCGTCACGAGCACGGTGGCCGGACTTTCACTCGGATGAAGGTAATAGGGACTGGCGCTGTGGTCGGTGGTAACCGCAAGGTCAGCCATGGCAAATGGAAGCGAAGAAGCTCAGTTGAAGACGAAGAAGACTCGAAGAAATAGGGAGAACGAAGGAGAATAAAACTCAGAAGCTAATAGAAGCTCGTAGAAGCTTTGATACCATCATAAGAAAAGAACAAAAAACGGTTGGGAAATTTCTGTATTCCTGACTTAAGAAGTTACAGAGTCCAGGAGTATACCAACTCATGTATGGTCTGATGGATACGGTGTCAGTCCTTAAGCATGAGGTCGAAGGATCGAATCCTATGACCGTTTAAGATCCGAAATTGTGAAAACAATTTAAATCTCACCAAAAAAAATAAATTTCAGGAGTAGTATTTATAGGTACAGCTATCTTATAAATTAAGTAATTAAGTGTAACTACAGGGGTAACTTTGTCTTTTCACCTAATTGAACCGCGTGTAGCCTTTCCCCCCGTCTGCGTCTTTGTTCCTTCTTTGTTCACAAAGCCTTCAATATTAATTTCACTTGTAGTTGAAGAAAATAATTTTTTTTAAGGGTATAATAATGATTTCAATAAAAAAATAAAAAAATATTGTTGATGTCAGCGAGGGATCCTAGAGTATAATTTCTCCAAACTATTAGGTTTTTAATCGATTTTCGAACACCAGGGAGTGAGAGGCGAATATGCCAAATACCAGGAACCCGGTAGTAATTATTCTTAAAAAATATGAATACAATTGATTCATTTATTAAAACAATCAATATAAAGAAATCAAACAAGGAAATCCAAAAATCGAAATTGAGTAAGTTCAAATAAAAAATTTAGTATTAAGTTTAGTAATTAATATACATATATATTATTGATATAATTCTAAAAATTCAGGTAAGGACAGGACAGGCAAAACGGGTTTGGTCCTGGACGCCTATTTATTGTAAGGCCCGTCCTGAATCTTGTTTGGGCCGTTGGATGAGCCAAAAAAAAGGAAGCAGATCTGACCGACAAGAGTAAGAGGGGCTAATTTAGTCTTTTGGACACAACTCACATTTTAAGAGTGTTAGTGGTTTGAAGAGAAAAAAGCGCAGAAAAGGAAAACCGCCCCAACCGCGCTCCGAGATCACCTCCTGATTTGATTTCGTTCCTCCTCTTGATTTGATTTTCAAAATCACTGCACCTCCGAAATTTCTCTTGCTGTTCGTCCTCTTCTCACGTTCTTCTCCTCCTCGTCCAGATTTCCTAGGAATCGTTTCTGCAACTACTCAGGTAAAGTTCGTTTCTTTTTCCCTCGCTATTTTGGGTCTATGCATTTAGGTTTACGGTTTAGATAGGGATTTATGATTATTTAGGGTCACTTTACGATCACATTTCCTCGGAATCGTTTATGCAACTACAGAGGTGAGGTTCGATTCTTTTTCTCTCGCTTTTTTTAGGATTTGATTTTCTTGTACTTATTATTTTATTTTTTTGGTCTATGCAGTTAGTACAGTTTAGATAGGGATTTAGGGTTATTTAGGGTTCATTACAGCACACCAGTTCTTCGTGTTAGGTCTTGTACATTGCATGCACATATACAAATAGAAGTTGTAGCTGCACGATTTACTATTCATTTATTAGATGAACTGGGTTGTTATGTTATGGTTAAATGGTTTGTGACGTTATGTTTAAATAGTTTGTAATGTTATGATTAAATAGTTCATGATGTTATGATTTAATGGTTTGTAATGTTATGATTAAATTGTTTGTGATTTTATGATTTAATGGTTCGTGATGTCATGATGAAATAGTTTGTTATGTTATGCTTAAATGGTTTGTGATGTTATGACGAAATGTTTTGTTCTACTATAATAAAATTATTTGTTTTGTTATGGTTTGTTATGCAGATGGTCCCTACTCATAAGTCTTGTGGCAAGCCTAGTTATATGAGGACAGTGAATGACTGGTTTTACAGTACAAACAGTGTCAGAGGTGCCAAAGAAAGAATAAATTTGATTATGGAAGCTGATTTTGCGTACCTTCTTCAACTTAAATAGAAGGATATACCACCAAAAGATATGACTGAGTTTGCTGAGAAATGCAAGAAAAAAGAACAACCGCTTGTTCCTGTCTTGTTTGTTAACAAAAGCTACAGATATTCTGATCGGTGATATTGATGTCAATCTCGATGTAAATAAATTCAACAAAAGAGATAAGAGGTCCAATTTCATGGAGTTTTTGGAAAGGTATAGATTGGAACTGAGAAAATAATTGCATATCAACATCAAGGATGTAAAGAAGATTTTGTTGGAGGATAAGCCAATTTCGGATGAAGAATTGGCCCAATTTTATATCTCTATGGCACTGGTGTTTTCTTTGCCCTAACTCCATCCGAGGTGGTTATTGGCAAGTTATATTCAAAAATTAATCCGCAGTGCCAGTCGAGGAACTACAGCTGGCGCAAATTTGTTACCAACAAGGCAAATGAGGGGTTAAGCAATTCTGTACAGAAGACTGCTGATATTATCAAGTATGTAGGTAATATCCATTTGTTAATGAGGTACGGCAACCACATTGCACAACTTAGTATTGCTGGTGATATCCCTTCTTCCTCACATGCCCGTGATGGGTGCCAGGGCAGTCCCTTCGAATGTTAGTATTTATGTTCCTACTCAAACCAGTACTATCACTCCCAATCTTGGGAGTGACATTTTTGCAGCAGTGTCAAGTATTGGGGAAAATGCTGCTCTAAGGACATATGGTCTTACTCAAGAAGTTGATCATTCTGATGATGACAAGACCAACCAATTTGATGGTCCTAAAGTCTCAAATGTCCCTACCCAACTGGAGGATGTAGTTGAGGAATCTAAGTTAGATCATCATCACAATGGTGAGAAAAAGGATGATCCACCTTGTGTTGATGAAGTAAGTAGTCCTAAGGGTGTTATGGAGATGCCAGGTACTGATTTTGATCCTCCCTCTTTCTTGTTGGGTATATAAGGTCTTTTTAATAGCGATGATATTACTGGTGCCCCGAGTGTTAGTGAATCATCGGCCATTCAATAGGCAGAACTCTTCGGTGAGGTATCAGGGTTTTCGACTAGGTTTAATCAGCTGGCATTAAATTGGTAGAACTCTCCAGGAATTAATCATCATTTATACTATTCGGGGACATCAACAATGTCAAGACTCTGCTGGACCACGTAACCAAGAAACACCAGTCCTTCAGGTTCGTGACCTTCCTAGAGAGCAAAGAAACCTCCTCCGTCATTGACAACATGGACAAAATTAATTCCAGAACTAATTCCTACAGACTGCATTAATTCCACTTTCCAAAAAAGACCTAATTTTTTTTTAAAAGTACAAGAAAATCAAAACCTTAAAAAAAACTGAGAACAAAATGGTTGTTTGTGCGAGTTAAACAACACTTCATTGCTAGGATGGTCATAATAACAGTGGTTGAATCATTCAACAACATTATATTGCTCATCTAAGTTCAATGGAACTAGTATTTTTCTTTCTGGTCTTTTTGTAGCATTTACATGTTATTCAAAAAAATATGGTAAATGTAGCTTTTTGTCACAGAATAAAAGCCAATGCTTGGTCGGTTATGTACCCATCAATTCTGGAGAAGCTGTAAAGCTTATATAATGATGGGTACAAGCTGGTGAGTTCTTTCATTCTTGTAGCTTTTAATCTTCTGAGTTCTCCCATGTTTGCTATACTTTGTTCCTCCTCTCTACTCGTATAGAGAGGTGATTATGATATGGATAACCGGAAACACGGTTGTTGTCCAAGCAAACATGCCATTAAGTGGCCTTTCAACTTTTGGAGGATCGTTCTTATCGAAATTGGAATGCGCACAAATGCCACACCCAGTGATTTTTACTACGTGACTTCTAAAATTGTGTTGTACCACCATCAACAAGTAATTGATTGCCTGTCTAATTACATCATATCTTATTGCTCAACGCATTTGCAGCTGCTCAATGAGATTACTATAGTCAACACTCCTGAGGTTCTTTTATGAGAAATAACTAGACCAAGTAGTAGGGGCAAATTGCTCTTATATAGTATTTTTATAAATAAAAATTTTGTCAAGTAAGATATGGCTTGCGATTTGTGAAGACCAATTATTAAAAGTGAAGGCATATTAAGGAACTTGTTTGAATGTGATTAAAAGGAAACTTGGCCCTTATTGAGGTAAAAGTTCAAGTAGAAACAAAGAGTAAGGCCTTAAATCAACCTACAAATTTTTTTCTTAGGTTTTGGATGGAGACTGTTAATCAATTTAATGGTTAGCCAGTATGGTTAGAAATGGTTATGATTTTGCCTGTTTGGTTATGCAAAATTTTGATTATTTTGCACTGGAGGTGTTTACCAATTCCAGTTTGTAAATATGCAACTTGATGTCAAATCAATCCATTTTTACCATAAGTTTGATGACTATTGCTTTGAATCCTTTATTTTCTATGTAGTTGGATGTTATTTATATTATTCATCTCACTTCCCCTGAACTAGTATTTTTCTTTTTTGTCTTTTTGTAGCATTTACATGTTATTCAGAAAAAATGTGGTAACTATTGCTTTTTGTCACAAAATAGGAGCTGAAGGTTGGTTGCCTATGTACCCATCAATCCCTGAGAAGCTGCAAAGTTTATATAATGATGGGTACAAGCTTGTGGGTTCTGTCATTCTTATAGCTTTTAATCTTCTGAGTTTTGTCTGCTTTGGAAACAATCAACATTTTAAAGTACCTTGAAACCCAAACTCTTTTAGCTAGTGAGTTCTCCCATGTTTGTTGTACTCTATTCCTCCTCTCTACTCGTATAGAGAGGTTATTCTGATACGGATACCTGAGAACACTGTTGTTGTCCAAGAAGACATGCCATTCAGTGGCCTTTCAACTTTTGAAGGAGCATTCTTATCAAAGTTTGAATGCGCACAAATGCCACACCTAGTGAGTATTACTACGCGACTTCTAAGATTGTGTTGTACCACCATCAATAAATACTTGGTTGCCTGTCTAATTACATAATATCTTATTGCTCAGTGCAGTTGCAGCTGCTCTATGAGATTACTATAGTCGACACTCCTGGTGTTCCTTCAGAAGAAACTAACTAGACTAAGTTGTGCGGGCAAATATCTCTTATATAGTCTTTTTATAAATTTTTTTTGTCAAGTAAGATATGTCTTTCGATTTGCAAAGACCAATTATTAAAAGTGAAGGCATATTAAGATACTTATTTGAATGTGATTATAAGGAAAATTGGCCTTTATTGAGGTAAAAGTTCAAGTAGAAACAAATAGTAAGGTCTTAGATCAACCTACAATTTTTTTTAAGGTTTTGGATGGAGAATGTTAATCAATTTAATGGTTAGCTAGTATGGTTAGAAATGGTTATGGTTTTTCTTGTTTAGTTATACTAATTCTTGATTATTTTGAAGATACACTGGAGGTGTTTACCAATTTTTCAGTTTGTAAATATGCAATTTGATGTCCAATCAATCCATTTTCACCATAAATCTGGTGACTATCGCTTTGAATCCTTTGTTTTCTATGTAGTTGGATGCTATTTATGTTACTCATCTGAGTTCCCCAAAACTAGTATTTTTCTTTCTTTTCTTTTTGTAGCATTTACATGTTATTAAAAAAATGTGGTAACTGTTGCTTTTTGTCGCAGAATAAGAACGATGCTTCGTCGCTTATGTACCCATCAATTCTTGAGAAGCTGCAAAACTTATATAATGATGAGTACAAGCTGATGAGTTCTGTCAATTTTTAATCTTCTGAGTTTTGTCTGCCTTGGAAACAATTAGCATTTTAAACTACCATGAAACCCCTGGTGAGTTCTCTCATGTTTGATGTACTATGTTCTTCTTTTCTACTCTATTCCAAGAGTTAGAAGCATTGATTACTCCATGAGTGGTAGTTTAGCCCGTTCAAGAGCGGAGATACTAGTACCTAAGAGGGCGTCTCGCTCAGGTGAAAAAAGTTTAGAATTGTCTCATTAATGGTGAACGGTGTCTGGCTCCCACCAGTTTAAGGAGGAACCGTTACTTGACCACCAGCGGCTATAGCTCACTGAAAGAGCTTTAAGATCTACCATACCTAATTGTTGTGCTCTCATACCATGATAAAATTTAAGGAAAAGAGAAAGAAGATAGCAGAGAAAAGGTTTCGAGCTAGAGGAAGAAAAAGAATAATTTCACATCATCATCATTGTGTACTATTTCGAGAGATTATACACAAATCACACCCATTAAAGTGATTACTTGTCAGATGTTGGTTATCCCATCATTGCTCAATCACACCCATACATTGAATAATTTCATATTCAACGTATTGTTCTTGGAACTTTTCATATATGCAATCTGTATATATTTCTGTTGAATTAAGTAATTGGCTGCGTCTATTTTTATTGTTGTGCCTCTTATCTCTTGAGTCATAGTCGATCTTAGCTACTTCATGCCTTCTACTATTCAGGAGATTGTTAAAATGTGTAAAGAATCGTAGAAGGTTATAGTCAGATTACAAATACTGCCATATAATGTTGTTCAAGGATTCAACCACTTGTGTTGTGACAATCCTAGCAGTGAAGTGTACGCAGACGATCTTTTTGCTCTCGATTTCTGTATAATTGGTGACAAATCCTTTTTGGTACGCGTAAGAATGATAAAATTCTCGCAGATCATCAGGTGTTGCAAATTATTTTTGTTTCCAGCAATCTTTTTTTTCTAGTTCTTCCTATTTTTCAATTGCATAAAATGACTAATAATTACCTCACGAACCATTTAATTATAACATAGCAAACTATTTAATCATAACACAACAAACCTTTTAATAATAACATAACACGAGTTTCAAGCTAAGAAACTATTTAATCATAACAAAATATACCATATAATCATAACATTATGAACTATTTAACCATAACATAACAAACTATTTCATCATTATCTAACAAACCATTTCATCATTTCATTGGATCAACATATATAAACACAAGCTTCAGGCTAATAGTTACCTTTCTGGGTTGCATATTCAAAGTATTTGAACCATGTTGATTCGCAATTGCTATCTCATATGTTTGCTACTTTCGATCTGCAGTAAAATTGATTTCATCTTTTGAATTTTTATATTGATTTGAAGAAGTTAATGCTTGTAGTTCAATGTAGGAGACAGACTGAGGAGATCGACTAACCTTCAATGGTTGAAGATCTTTGCTCTGTAGATAGAAGATCTAAATTCTGTAGCTCCATCGATTCATCAAATTCTACAGTTTTTGAAAGTTCCATTTGCCGTTTTATGTGTGATTTTGGGTTTATGAAGATTGCATCAGCAATTGGAGTTTCTCTTTTTTATTTTAATCCGGATAAGGAAGAATCCCCAATTTTTTTGCATTTCATAACGGCCGAGAATTTTTTTTAGCGCCTTTCTGTTTTCAAATCCCAATTCTAGCTCTGCCCCTATTTTTTGTGAATATTACGACACTGCCCCTGGTCACTTTACACATCAGGCTCGTCCTGAATATTTTATCCAGAACCAAATCTGTACCCCAGGACAGCATCTTATAGATTTATATCCGTGCTTTAATTATAAAGATCTGAGCACGATCCTGATCTAGGCCCGTGGTTTAGATCTGGTCAAAATCAATAGATCTTATATCTTTCGAGTTTGGATTGGGTAAATTTTAAAGATAAAGGTCTAATTGTCATCTATATTGAATAATTGATAATTTTTTTTAATATTTGAGAAGCTATAAAGATATTTCCTGCTCTAAGCTGTTGACTTTCGAAATCTAAACTTATGATGGGGATTTTTATCACAAATAGGCAACAAATTTAGATTTTTTCATAGAATAGGCAGAAGCATTGTCATGTTTCAATTGCTCGACCTTCTCACTAATATCAGCCAATATCAGTGACTTCAAAAAAATTACCAACAACACTACCTAAAGTCGCCACGTGGCTGGAAATTTGCCTTGTATTAGATTGGAAGTGCGGAAATTTCAAAAATGACTTAAATCATAATCTAGCAAATTTTACACAAGTTCATATTCTTCTCAAGGAAAGTGAGTATTTAGATGGGAAAAGTTTCAGTTATATACTATCTAATTGACATTTTCATTTGATGTTATGTGATCTAAAAAGTTATAAATTAGTAACTATATTATAGTTTTGACATTTTAGTGATACAAATAGTCTTCATCATGCCTGAACTTAATGTGTCACGTCATCTCGAATCTTCAACATAGATTTCAACTTGTGTCCTCTCTGGTAGACCTGATCACGAATCGAATTGGGTCGAATTTGAATCGAATTGGTTTGAATTTGAATTCATCAAAACCTTAAATCGTATTTAATTTGTCCAAAGTCGAATCGAATACGAATTACGATTCTTCAAATTTGAATCAAATTAGAATTGAATTTGAATTATTTTGTTAATTCTAATATTGAATAAAAAAATTTAAAAACTACCAAATTTTTTGAAAACTTTCAAAATTTTCGTAATGTTTTTTTTAAAAATTCAACAATTTTGTATTTTTTTGATGTATTTCAAAATTTATGTTTAATATTGAACATTTCTTGGGAAAAAGAAACAGATTAAAGATTGGACTTGCATTTAATGTACGAAATTAAATTACCTATGTATCTTTTGCTCTACTTGATAACATAATTAAATAGTAAAATAAGTACTTCTTGATACTTTTTAAAATATATATATATATATTATGGACGAATTTTAATCGAATTTATACGAATTAGACTCGAATCAAATTTGATACTCAAATTCAAATTCAATTCGCCGGTTTGACAAATTGTAGAAATCTTAAACCGTATTCAATTCGTCTCTTGACGAATTCGAATCGAATTTTGGATGAATCGAATTGTGACCGAATCGAATCGAATTGTGAACGAATCAAATCGAATCACGAATCAGATTCTAACAATGGCCAGGTCTACCCTCTGGCCACATGGCTAATGAGAAAAAAATGACACGAGATTCTAAAGGTTATGGATCCTGAATCTCCAACAATTCGTCAATGCCTTGCACAGTTAAGCCAACATCTCTTTCGTATTTCAAATCAATATTTAAAGTAACTTCAAAAGACAATAAAAAATAAACGGTTAAAAATAAATAAAATTGAATGTTATGGGCAGAAAGGAATCGAATAAGAACATTAACCAGTAGCAGCAAAAGGTAGCGACTACCAGGAGTTGCTAGGAATCGAACAAAGGCCTTTTTGAAAATTTTCCGCACTTCCAATCTAATACAGGTCAAATTCACGTAATTTGCCACGTGGCGGCGTTTGGAGTGGAGGCGCCATACTTTACTGGTAATTTTTTTAAATTTTTTTTACAAGTCACTGATATCATTCAGAAGTACGATCAGATGGCTCGTGATCAGGTGGAGACGCCCCGGTAGTAAACCGTCTCCTTTTTATTTTTAATTCATATTTATTTTCAACGTATTTTAGGAATACATATTTTTTACTTATTTCGAGAAAATAATTAAGTTTGCCTTTTTTTTTAAAATCCCCCTAAGATATGCTTAATGGTGTTGATGCAAGTTGGCTGTGTTAAACGACCCTTGCAGCAGCTCGTCGGACTCGGCTTAATCATCGAGATAAGGTCATTCTGAACTGAAATCCCCCTCATTCTAAACTATGCAAGTGCCAAATATTATAATGTCCGGGAACAATTCAGGTTAAAGCTTTCGGATGATTATATACCATGTATTAACAGTATCGAACAAAAAAGTTGCTTACTACCAAAAGAACAAAAAGTTGCTGCCCAATTTGTCCCCATCTTAAAAAATTCCATGTACCATCGAAGACGGTCCTTCTATAAGGTCACTTGTGACACACACATTTATGACACCCTTCCCTCCCAACACCAAAACAACATCAACACACACAAAAAGTGAGCACCCACAAAACCCTCCTATCCTATGGATACCTCTCCTATTGGCAATTTTTGATGTTCTTGCACAATATTTACGGCAACATAATTTTTGACACGTCTAATGAGGCTAAGGAGGATGTCTGAAAAGAACGATCACATACTCTTACTCTTATCATAGTGTGGACTAACTTCTAAAGAGATCATGACACAAATATTGTTACTATCTATTAAAATCCCAACTTGAGACATCTCAGATTTTTTTTAGCAGTTGACATTTGCCTTCGCAGCAACCATCTGGCACTGAATAATTCATCAAAGACCAGAGACCTCATGTAGTTTATAGAGAAATTTGTAATAGGTAATGTTAATAAACTAAGAAGCGTGATCAAAGGAAAATGCATATGTTGGCGCTGAGACGAGGGAGATAGAGACAAGTATGGTTTGCTGGTGACTGGCTTTTTTTTTAGTAAACTTTTAACATCCAATTATCTTTCGTCAAGATTTGAACCCTAGATTTTATCAAATCTATCCTATACGAGTCGCACATACGTCCTAGTACACCTTCCTCGTCGCTGAAAACATCCGGCAAGAGCGGGGCCTTAAAGCCAAATAGGCTTTGGTTAACTGGTTATTGACTTTAAAAAGAACTCCCAAACATTATAATATGTGAACTTGCATAGATCAGAAAAATATTCCCACATCTCTGTCCTGTTTTTTTTTATAAATATTTCGCATAATTTTTTTGGGAGCTCGAAAAGTTATGCAAAATAAAAAATAGAGCGAAAGTAATTTTAGCAAAATAAATGGAACCAAAATATCATAAACGCTCAATTTACATTTACTAGTTTTTGTACAATTCTATTAAAATATCGTGACTCATTTAAATTTGGATTAATCGATCTATAAATATTCAGGTATTATGTAATATCAAAAAAAAAATTGTTTACCACAAGAAAACAAAAAGTTGCTGCCTAATTTTTCCCTTTCTTAAATGTCCTTACTCTATAAGAACACACTTCACTCCCAACTAGACCTGGCCATGAATTGAATCTGATTCGTGATTCGACTCGATTCGATTCGTTAAAAATTTGATTCGATTGGTCAATAATTCGATTCGTAAAAAATTCGATTCGAATTTGTCATAAAACGAATTGAATACGGTTCAAGATATTTATAATTCGCAAAACCGGTGAATTTAATTCGAATTCGATTCAAAAATTTGATTCGTGTTAAATTCGATTCAAATTTATGTACATATAATAATAATATATGTTAAAAAAAACAAATAAAATGGGGGAATTTGAGAGGAGAAAATTTGGTTATAATTTGATTATAATTCGATTCGAATTCTATTATAATTCGATTCAAATTTAATTTGAATTCAAAAATTCATAATTCGTATTTGATTCGTCTTGTGAAGAATTGAATATGGTTTAATGTTTTGATGAATTCGAATTCGTCCAAATTCGAACCGTGGTCAGGTCTACTCCCAACTAGACCTGACCACGAATCGAATTGGTTCAAATTTGAATTCATCAAAACCTTAAACCGTATTCAATTCGTCCAAAGTCGAATCGAATACGAATTATGATTCTTCAAATTCGAATCGAATTCGAATTGAATTCAAATTATTTTGTTAATTCTAATATTGAATAAAAAATTAAAAAAACTACCAAAATTTTTGAAAACTTTCAAATTTTTCGTAATTTTTTTAAAAAATTCAAAATTTTTTTTGATGTATTTCAAAATTTAGGTTTAATATTGAACTTTTTTGGGAAAAAGAAACAAATTAAAGATTGAAATTACATTTAATATACCAAATTAAGTTACCTACGTATCTTTTGCTCTACTTGATGACATAATGAGATAGTAAAATAAGTACTTCTTGGTACTTTTTTAAAAAAATATATATAATATGGACGAATTTTAATCGAATTTATACGAATTAGACTCTAATCAAATTTGATACTCGAATTCGAATTCAATTCGCCAGTTTGACGAATTGTAGAAATCTTAAACCGTATTCAATTCGTCTCTTAACGAATTCGAATCAAATTTTGGACGAATCGAATTGTAACCGAATCGAATTGAATCGAATCAAATCAAATTGAATCACGAATCAGATTCTAACAATGGCCAGGTCTACTCCCAACAACATCAAAACACAAAAAAAAAAGGACCACCCACAAAACCCTCCTATGGATACCTCTCCTACTAGCAGTTCTCATGAGTTTGAGCCAATCCAATGCAAAACAAGCAATCCCAACTTCAAGCCAATGGAAGAATAATCTCCGCTACTTGCAATCTCTTCGGACAAAGCTGAACCTGTCTCCTTCTTCCTCCATGGTTCTAACAGGAGCCTTGTGCTTCCTAGCTGACTCCATATCCAGTGCAGATGGATTGGTGGTGGAGGTTTGTTCATCCCTATCCTGACTATAGTCTCAGGTGTTGACCTCAAGACAGCCTCAAGCTTCTCAGCTTTTATGGTCACAGGAGGGTCCATAGCCAATGTCATGTGTAACTTGTTTGCTAGGAGGAAAGCCAAGTTTGGTGGTGGGACTTCGATTGACTTTGACATTGCTCTCCTATCACAGCCATGCATGTTGCTTGGAGTCAGTATTGGAGTGATCTGCAACCTTGTTTTCCCAGAGTGGCTCATCACTGTTCTGTTTGCTGTCTTCCTTGCATGGTCCTCTCTTAAGACTTGTAAGAAGGGCTTCACGCATTGGAGCTTGGAATCCGAAGAGGAAAACCGAGTCGGGTCCGGAACTAGTCTAGATAAAGGATTGGTTAAGGAAGAGGTAAATGGTAATGAAGAGCCTCTTCTGTGCAAGGAAGAAGCCGATTACCAAGTGTTTAGGTTTCATGGATGAAAATTGGGCTCTTGATTATCATTTGGTTCTCCTTTTGGAGGAGGTAATGAATTTACTTCTAATTCTTAGTCTGCAGTTTGGGTTCTTCTTTTGGAAATTTAGCACATGTTTCAACAAATATTTAAACATCTAAATTTTGTTCCTTCTATGGATTATTTAGTACAGAGCTCATCTCTGCATAATCTACCTTTTAATCAATACAAACATTAAAATGTATTGTATACATACAACATGAGCTGATAAGAATTATGACTGATATCGTTGTTTCTTTCAAAAGAATTCGACGGAGTTAAAATATTTGAAGGGTGACGGACTCTGTCGTATCTAGTATCAGGTCGAGTCAAATAGCAAAAAATGTCTCTTTCAACATGGAGGATTAATTATTTCTTAGTAGGCTGCAAGCCTGAGATAAATAATTGACAAAAGAGGACAATGAATAAAACACAAATATGTCTCAAGTACATCGGAGTATAATTCGATGATCGGTTGCCGAAAATCAGATCACGTCCTGGCTGCTTGATTGGTTTTCTGTCTGATATGTTATTTATGATCCGTAAACCTGTGCAGGGTATCATACATTTGGAGCCATGTGGACTTCTTTATTGGATCCTTTCGTTCATCCAAATCCCTCAAGCAGTAGCATTCACAGCTTGGATGCTAATCAGAAATCAGCGTCAAACAACAAACAAGCAGGTTCTTTGGCTTCTCTGCGAATTACGCGAGTTTTTATAGCTGTTTACTTATTCTAGCATCAAAATCATGACCAGTTTTTGTTGAATCTGTGAAGTTGTCCACCGATGAAGTAGCAGAAACAGCCAAAGGAACAACGTCTGACCGTTACATCTTCCCAGTTATGGCACTTCTAGCAGGGGCATTAGGTGGAGTTTTTGGTATTGGAGGCGGAATGCTTATAAGCCCACTTCTTCTACATATCGGTATGGCACCCGAGGTAATCTCAAAGGTCCATACACGAGCAATGAAGATGTTACATATGAGCTAAAACATGAGCAACGAAGTTGAGCTCTTTCAATGTCTCTGCAGGTCACTGCAGCAACTTGTTCCTTTATGGTATTCTTTTCCTCAACAATGTCAACATTCCAGTACTTGCTACTCGGCATGGATCACGTCGATACGGCGCTAGCCTTATCCGTCACATGTTTCGTGGCTTCGCTCCTCGGGCTGCTAGTGGTACGGAGAGCCATCCAGGGGTACGGGAGAGCTTCCTTGATAGTGTTCCTTGTCATGACTAGTTATGGTGCTGTTAATGTCTGGAGAGATAATGTGTCTGGTAAGAACATGGGCTTCAAACTTCCTTGTTGATCAGTTGCAAAAGCAGTCACTTCCCACTGCTGATCATATTGTAGTCATGACTAATGGACATCTCTTCTTTTTTACCTCTATTGTCGTGCCTTTTCCATTGGTGAGATTTAAAAAGATAATTACTAGAATCCAAATCTTTTACCACAACTGCATAGCTAAAACTAAAACCAACTAATTTGGGCATATTTATACCAAAAAGTTAAAAAGAGTATAGAAAAACAGATTTTCAATGTTCAAGGTTCAGTAACACTGGTTGCAATCATATCAGCGCTAACGAACCAAATTCGAAGTTAAACACGTTTGGGCAAATATAATAATAAAATAGTAAGTCCTCTTGCTTTGAAAAAGATTTTAAAAAAAGTTCGGTGACACCAATTAGAAAAACAACACAATGGCGGTAGCGTCGGAAGCCACAAACGGGTCCGTGTCTACCGTCGGAGCTTTATCGAACAAGTTCATCGACGTCTACGGTGGGGCGGCGTTGCAGGTCGGAAAGGATGCACTCCACCTGTTCGACAGAATTCCCAGCTAGGTAAAACATGGCAGGGAGGGGACCGTATGGGAAAAGAGGAGTTTTTCGAAAAATTATAAACTAAGTCGAGACTCTTTCGATATTTTTCTAGCAAGTCACGTCATTGGTTAAGCGAACTTCACACGTTCACACATGCACACACTTTATCATAAAAAAGACGATATTTTGGAGTGTCTGGCCTGCTCCTTCCCAGAAACTTCCAAGTCAATGTCCAGAAACTGCAAAAGTTGTTTCTTTAACTGGGGAAATTACGCATAATTTTCTGTGAGACAGGCGGATTCCTGGGCAATGGAAGCAACAGCCAACTTGCTTCATCTCTCTATCGCCATTATTGGTGCTCTGCTTGTTGAATTATTCTTCGGATGGAGCAAGCTGTACTACCGGATTCGTAGACCTGGAGAAGGAACCCATCAAGCTCAAGCAGCCCTTTCGCCCGCCTCTTCCTTGGTAAGTGCTAGCTTAATTACTCTGCAAGAGCGCTTCTGGTAATTATTTCAATTGTGAAAGTTTCGTCTGGGCATTGACGATCGAGGATTTTCCAGGATTCGGATGCATGTTTGAGGAGGCGTAGTGTTGAAGTCCCTACCGACGAATCGCTTCCTGTCCAAGGAAGCCCGCACACAGACAAGTTTGTGTGATATTTTGAGTCACTGCATTCGTGTGCTTATTGACATTACTTGCCATTAGTTACACTTTGGTCAGGAGATTCTCATGATAAAGGCTATGAGATTAGACTTTAAGGAGTGTTTCTTGTCCCTCCAGGTCTCTCAGTAATCATGAATGGAAGTACCACGTTTTCTTGAGCTTCCGAGGTGAAGACACCCGCTTCAAATTCACAGATCATTTATATGGCGCACTTTGTCGAGCTGGGATCAATACCTTCAGAGACCAAGAGGAACTCCGGACAGGGGACAAAATCCGTCCTGCTCTTCTTAACGCGATCGAAGATTCAAGGATCTCGATCATCGTGTTGTCCAAAAACTATGCATACTCCTCCTGGTGCCTTGATGAACTTGTCAAAATCCTTGAATGCAGAAAACTAATGAATCAAGTTGTTTTGCCAATCTTTTATGAAGTGAATCCATCGGAAGTAAGACACCAGCTTGGCAGTTTTGGGGATTCCATGGCCAGACATGAGAAGAGATTCAAGGACAACATTGAGAAAGTTGAGAAATGGAGGTCTGCTTTGCGAAAAGTAGCTAATCTGTCTGGTGAATCTTACACAAAAGAGTGAGTATTTATTCACTTCGCTTACGTTTAAATCGCTTTCATTAGATATTATTTGCTGACATTAATGCCTGAAAAACATGCATTTTTTAACCAGAGATTTAGGATCCATTTGGAAACATCAGAATTATGTGTACTTTTAGGTTGCAGATTTTGAATCGTGCATTTCTTTCTTGAATTGATAGGTCAGAATATGAGTTTATAGACAAGATCATCCAAAAAATATCCATTATTTTGAACCACCCTCTATTGCACTTCCCAGAGCAAGTCTTTGGGTTGGAATCTCGGAAATCGATAGTTCTCTCTCTGCTAAGTATTGAGCCAAATGATTTGGATGTCTCTATGGTTGGAATCTATGGAACTGGCGGTGTTGGCAAAACTACAATTGCCAAAGCGGTTTATAACTCGATTGCAGCACAGTTTGAAAGTACAAGTTTCTATTCTGATGTTCGAGAAAACACAACCAAACATGGATTAGCACATGTTCAGAGGTCTATCTTAGTTGATATGCTCGGGAATAATGACATTAACTTGCACAACACTCATAGAGGAAGTGTTGTAATGAAAGAGAGGCTCCAAAACAAAAGGGTTCTTTTAGTTCTAGACGACGTGGATAAATTGAAACAGCTTCAATCATTGGCCGGCGGATGTGATTGGTTCGGGCCTGGCAGCAGAGTGATCATAACGACAAGAGACAAACAACTACTAATTAGGCATGGAGTTGAACAGAGATATAAGGTGCAAGAACTCGATAAGAAGGAGGCTCTTAATCTACTTTGTTGGAATGCATTCAGAAGCAAAAAGCCTAAAAGTGGATTTGAGGATGTGTCGACGCGTGTGTTAAGTTATGCTAGGGGAATTCCATTGGCATTGGAAATAATAGGTGCTCATTTGTTTGGGAAGGACGTAGAGGAATGGGAATCTGCTATGGATGCATACCAGAAAAACATGGACAGTGAGATTTTTAGTATACTGAAAGTCAGTTATGAGAGCTTGGAATACAATGAAAAAGAGATCTTTCTAGATGTTGCATGTTTCCTCCGAGGAGAATCGATCGATTACGTGGAGGAGATTTTAGGAGGTTGCGGTTTCAGCTCAAAATCTGGTCTTAGTATCCTTGAAGATAGGTGCCTCGTGAAAACAAAAAATAGAGGTGTGTGGATGCATGACCTTACACAAAGAATGGGAAGGGAAATTGTACGGCGAGAATCTGAAAGAGAACCATGGAAACGGAGTAGAATATGGTTTCACGAAGATGCTCTTAAAGTCTTAACAAGGGACATAGTAAGCGCACTGCAAAACCTCTCTTTTTCTATCAATAAATTATGTATCGTCAATGGTATTCTATTGTATTTGCAATTTGCAACTGACTGATATATATATCTTGCTCAATCTATAATATGCGGCTTCAAAAGGGAACAGGCAAAATTGAAGGCCTAGTGCTAGAGCTCCCCCGTGAAAAAGAGGTGGTATGGAGTGGCAAGGCATTTGAGAAAATGGTAAACCTCAGGATACTCATCATTCGAAATGCTATCTTCTCGAAAGCTCCTAAAGAACTCCCAAACAACTTGAGAGTTTTAGAGTGGGAGAATTATCCTTCATCGTCCCTGCCCTCCAACTTTCATGGGAATGAGCTTTTGAAGTTGCAATTGAAGAATGCTACTCAAATCGTGGAGATACAAGAGCCATTCAAGGTACTTTCCGAGACACCCAATTTTTTCTTTGTTATATTCCAGAAGTTATGTGTTTCACAAATATGTTCTTTTCTTCTCTCTCTACAGAAGTTTCAGAATATCACTCGTTTGTTCATCGAGGATTGTGACAGATTGAAAGAAGTGCCAGATGCCTCCGCGGTCCCCAATCTTACAAGTCTAAGCATTTTACGTTGTCGAAGCTTAGTTAAGATTCATGATTCGCTTGGAAGCCTTGACAATCTTAAAAGTCTTATGCTCAGTCATTGTCCAGCGGTTAATGAAATTCCTGCATGGAACCAATTCAAATCTCTCCTGGATTTACATATTTTTTGCTGTAAAAAATTAGGTTTTGCCCCAATTGGTGGCATGCAAACAACTTTGGAAGATATTGCTCTCTATGATGTTGGCATCGATTTTCAAAGTGATTATGGAAGCAGCCTTATTCAGGTTCTCTCTCTCTCTCTCTCTCTGTGTGTCTATCCATGAGATTGGATTTCAAGAATCTTTAATGTTATCCGACAGGAGATGATGGATCATCGATACAGCCGCATCTACCATTTTCCTGGATCACGGATGCCGAGATGCTTCTTCTACAGAAGCAACCAAAATTCCATTTCCTTCTGGATTCAGAAAATTTTTCCAGATGTTCATGTCGGGGCTTCTCTCAAAGGTTACAATCCAGTTGACCAGAACCTCAGTTTAGGGTTGAGCATCGGCCCCTTGCAAACATATCATGCCTTGTTTTGTTTAAAAAATGAACCTACGACACACATATTTCTGCTTTCTCAATTATTGCCATTAGAGTTGTGTAGAGCATATCGCATTATTCATGAAAATTGGGTTCGTGTTGACATTAGAGTTACCTACCCTGATAACCTGCTAGCAAGGTCCGACAGAAATGATGACTCGGATGCTTTAGAGTGTGGAGTATATGTGAACCCCACATGTGATGCAAATTTCAGTTTTATAGACCCTTATAGTCAGTATTCAATCAAGAACAAAAACTCTGCGGAGAGGTTAGCGGAAAACGGAGTACTCCCCCTGACGATTGTTGAGCAAAAGGATGCTGCTTTCTCCTCCGCGGACCTACTGTGGAAGAAGATAATCAGTCTGAATGTCCCTTTCCAAGTCAAACACTTTGCATGGACTGCCATTTCTGACCACCTCACCAGCAAGTCGAGTCGGGAAGAGAAAGGAGACTTAAATGGGTGTCACATCTGTGGTAAGAGGAATGTGAAGACGGACTTCCATTTTTTGAAGAATTGCGAGTGGGCAAGAGGAGTATGGCTGCTTTCTCCACTTGGACTCAGGGTAGCTAGGATGGAAGCAGAAAACTTGTCCGAATGGATGCAGAAGTTGGACAGAATATTTGATACTGAAGGCATGGAGTTGTTCCTGGTGATTGCCTGGGGTTTATGGAGTGAGTGGGACAAGTTGTGCATGGGGTTGAAGATTGAAGACCCTCCAAGCCTAATACGCAGAATGTGTGTTCTACTGCAAGATTACAGGATTAACCACAGACCAATGGACCAATATATGCTGACAGATGCAGATGTAGCTTCTTACCGGCCTTTGTCTCAGCCAGCGTGTCGTCAAGATGGCGATCAGCCCTGCCAGAAGAAAAATGAAAAATTTGAGTGGCCCATTTGTAAACAGATTGTAAGAAACTTTTTTTTTCGTCCTGACGAGGATTTGTAATTGTAAAACAGGGCTTCATTTCTTATGCATAGTTTTAGACCTTGCACATGTACACCCACTTACCATATCACTGACCATATCTTGTATGTCTCCAAAGAAAATTTGCAGCTAAACATCTTAGCGGCACAATTTTGATCAACCCCAGAACTCGCCTCAGGTTTTTTATGCGTGTTTCGAGTGGAGAGAGCAATCACATGATATTCTCACATATACATACATGCGAGAAATCCTTCTGCCTTTTGATGAAATTACGAAAAAAATTAGCTATCCTCCGACGCTGCTCGGAATGGATTTTCTGGTCCGGTATTGGCAAGGATGCAATTTTTTGCGATGTTTCATTATTGATTCAGAATCTGTGAAGTAACAGGAGAGATAAAGATGGAACAAAGCCAACCCTTCACTATGGAATTTAGATGAAGATGGAGAAGATTCTTAAGATGATAACCCAACAGTAAGCACTGACAGAAGTGAAGACTCGGATTCTTTTGTGGAGGAGTCCAGCGTATATGTGAGCCCCACGTGTGATGCAAACTTCAGTTTTGTAGATCCTTGTAGTCTTTATTCAATCAAGAACAAAAGCTTAGCGGGGAGGTTAGCGGAAAATGGACTACTACCCCCCGACAGTTGTTGAGCAAAAGGATGATCTCTCCTCCTCAGACCTACCGTGGAAGAAAATAATGAGGCTGAAGGTCTCTCCCCAGGTCAAACACTTTGCATAGACTGCCATTTCTGATCACCAGCAAGTCTGAAGAGAACGGGAGCCGTAATAGGTGTCACTTCTGTGAGAGGAATGCAAAGATGGCCTTCCATGTTTTGAAGAAGTGCCATTGAGCAAGAGGAGTATGGCTGCTTTCTCCCTTGCCGCCCCGCGCGACCCCCAACGCTTCGAAGGGTTAGTTCGAACCCGAGGATGATAATGACAGATGCAGACGTAGCTCCTTATCGGCCTTCATCGCAGCCCGCCTGTCGTCAAGATGGTTATCAGGGAAAGCATAAGAGGAGGTCCATGGACAAAGGTAAACAGGTTATGTGATCTGATAATTATGATGATATTTGTCATAGCATACACTTCTTTCCATTACAAGGATTTGTATTTGTCATAGCAGAGGTTATGTTCTTGATTTAGGGTTTTTTGTGTGGAGAGCAATAACTCGTTTGCTATTGAGTTTTGTGTGGCGGGGGTGAGGCCTCGGGCCGTAGAGAAGAGATAGCCGAGGAGAGTCCCGGTCCCCTGCAGCGGCCATAGGAAGGGTGAGCTCGGAACAGGAAGAGTTTGATCTGAGTCGATGAGACCGAGTAGAAACGATCCACTCTTGCTTCAACTGGAAGGGTGTTTCTGGGTGGTACCACTCAGCATTCAGAAGTACATGGGAGAGTTTTCTTTATAGTGTTTTGGGTTAGCATTGCAATTGTCAATTCCTTTTTTTGAGAAGGCAATTGGCATTGCATTGCAATTGTCAATTCCGCTTCCCCCTTTTTTGAAGCCCCAATTTCCCAAAATTCACTCTTAACTACACCACCGTGCAGTACGGCAGAAGAGAAGAGAATCGATGTTAAAAAATTGCAGTCCGACTGGCGATTTGACAATTGACCGGAGTCTGTTATGATTATTTTTTCAAAGAAACCAATAAAATCAACAGAACTATAAACCAAATAGAATTGAATCTGACGATCTTATTTCACAAATTTTGGATCAGTTAAGTTCGGTCCTAACTAAATATTAGGTTCTGGTAACTTTTCACCGAGGAATGAGGCCAGGCGGCCCATGGGCCAGGCCCGTACTACTTAAAAACTCTGCTGTGGGACCTCTCCTCCCGCTCCTTCGCCCTTGCCGACCCGCGCGACCTCCAATGCTTCGAAGGGTTGGTCCGAACCCGAGGATGACAATGACGTCGTCGAGGATGAGGAAATCCTCGATCCAACCTGGTTTAAGCTTAGGGTTAGGGGATGAGGAAACCGCCGCCAGTTGCAACTGGGCCGACCCGGACCCCAACCAGGGGATCCACCCGTTGGACTCTGCGTCGGCCAGATCTATCGGTACCGGAACCTTCCCGAGAAGCCGCCCGGAGCTCACCCCGGCGGTAAGTTCTTCGTTTAAAGTTAAAAACATTTCCCTTCGTTGAGCTGTAATGAGTAATTTTGGTTATGGGTTCCTTCTGTTCTATAATTAGGAATCGACTTTCTGTCTTGAATAAATTATTGGTAATTGGCTTGTTTGGATTGTGACGTTAATATGGAAGAAAGCTTGATTATGGTTTTGCATTAAACAAAAGACCGAAACTTGTAATCGCGGTTATTAAGCAAAGTGAAGGGCAATTTTGTCATTTATTATGAAGTATTGACAGAAAAACAGACTTAAACAAAAACAAGTAATTGATTTGATTCATCGAAGTTTCGGACTAATTCATCATGGATTGGATATTTTGACTACGTTATAATAAAACGTAGAAATTACGAGTATTCTATAGAACACCAGAGTGCAGATAGTATTTTTACCATTATTAAAACGTTGTCTCAGTATCGCAGGCTCCATCCTCGAAACTTCGAAGTCAATGCTCTGAAACTTCAAAAGTTGTTTCATTGATCGGATAAATCACGGATAACTTGCTGCAATACATTAGAGGCCGATTACAAAGCGATAGCACAATCTTGGGCCTCAAGAAAGCACCAATCTTGGCAATGGAAGCAACAGCCAATTTGCTTCATTTCTCCATTGTTGCTCTCCTTGTTGCATTAATCCTCGCATGGACCAAGTTGTACAACTTGCTTCATCCTGCAGGAACCCCCACTCCAGAAGAAGGAACACATCTAGCTTAAGCAGCCCTTTCGCCCGTCCCCTTCTCCGTGGTAAGTGCTTTTGAAAAACTTAATTAGTCTGCTCATTGATGACTTGATTTCGAAAGTTTCGTCTGGGCACTGACCATCGTGGATTGTACAGGCTTCGGATGCATATCTGAATAGGTGCAGCGTTGAAAGCCATCGCCAGAAATCGCTTCCTCTCCAGGGAAGCCCGCAAACAGACAAGTTTGTATAATAATTAAGTCGCTGTTTTCGTGTTTTTTTGGGTATCCCCTGCTTATGCCTACTCAGTTGCTCTCTCTTTCCTTGTCCCTTCCTGCTGGGATCCCTATATGGTTATTAAAATTTCTCTCCATTAGTTACATCTTAGTTAGGAGATAAAGGCTATGAGATCAGACTTTAAGGAGTGTTTCTTATTTCAGGTCTCTCGGTGATCATGGATGGGAAGTACCACGTTTTCCTGAGCTTCTGAGGTGACACCCGCTTCAAATTCACTGATCATTTATATGACGCACTTTGCCGAGCTGGGATCAATACCTTCAGAGACCAAGAGGAGCTCCGGAAAGGGGTCGAAATCCGACCTGCTCTTCTTAGCGCGATCGAAGATTCTAGGATCTCAATCATTGTGTTGTCCAAAAACTATGCATCCTCCACATGGTGCCTTGATGAACTTGTCAAAATCCTTGAATGCAGGAAACTAACAAAGCAAGTGGTTTTGCCGATCTTTTATGAAGTGGATCCATCAGAAATAAGACACCAAACTGGCAGTTTTGGGGATTGCATGGCCAGACATGAGAAGAGATACAAGGACAACATTGAGAAAGTAGAGAAATGGAGGCTTGCTCTACGGAAAGTAGCTAACTTGGCTGGTGAATCTGACACGAAAGAGTGAGTATTTATTCACATCTCTTATGTTCCAATTGCTTCGTTAAATCTTATTTGCTGACGTGTGTCTGAAATCAAGTAAGAAACATGTATTTGTAAACCAGATTTTAGAAACCATTTGGAAACATTAGATTTATGTCTATTTTTGGGTTCCGAAATTTGAATCATGCATTTCTTTCCTGAATTAGTAGGTCAGAATCCAAGTTTATAGACAAGATCATCCAAAATATATTCTGCATTTTGGGAGAATGCGCTCTGTTGCACCTCCCAGAGAAAGTAGTTGGTTTGGAATCTTGGAAATCGCAACTTGTCTCTCTTCTAAATATTGGGTCAAATGATGTGGATGTCTCTGTGGTTGGAATATATGGAATTGGTGGTGCTGGGAAAACTACAATTGTCAAAGCTGTTTATAACTTGATTGCGGTAAAATTTGAAAGCACCAGTTTTTGTGCTGATGTTCGAGAAAACACAACCAAATATGGATTAGCACATATTCAGCAGTCTATCCTGACTGATATGCTTGGGAAAAATAATCTTAACTTGCACAACAAGGATAGCGGAAGTGCTATAATGAAAGAGAGGCTCCAAAACAAACGAGTCCTTTTAGTTCTTGACAATGTGGATAAATTGAAACAGCTTCAATCATTAGCTGGTGGACGTGATTGGTTTGAGCCTGGAAGCAGAGTGATCATCACGACAAGAGACAAACATCAACTAAGCAGGCATGGGACTGGAAGGATCTATGAGGTGAAAGAGCTCGAAAAGGAGGAGGCTCTCAAACTACTTTGTTGGAATGCATTCAGAAGCAACGAGCCTGAAGAGGGATATGAAGATGTCTCAACACGTGTATTAAGTTATGCCAAGGGAATTCCATTGGCATTGGAAATAATTGGTTCTCATTTGTTTGGGAAGGACGTAGAGGAATGGAAATCTTCCATGGATGCATACAAAAAAAGCATGGACAATGACATTTTTGGTATACTCAAAGTCAGTTACGATAGCTTGCGATACAGTGAAAAAGAGATTTTTTTTTAGACGTTTCATGTTTCTTCAGAGGATATAGATTCAATAAGACAAAGGAGATTTTAGAAGGTTGCGGTTTCAGCTCAAAATCTGGTATGAGTATTCTTGAAGATAGGTGTCTTGTGAAAATTCAAAATGGACGTGTGTGGATGCATGACCTTACACAAAGCATGGGACGGGAAATTGTAAGACGGGAATCTGAAAGAGAACCTTGGAAACGAAGTAGAATATGGTTTCACGAAGATGCTCTTCAAGTGTTAACAGGAGACATGGTAAGCGCATTGCAAAGCCTTTGTTTTTCTGTCATTAAATTATGTATTATCAATGGTATTCTATTGTATTTTCAATTTGTAAGTATCAACTGACTCGTATATCTTGTTCAATGCGACTTTTGAAGGGGACAAGTAAAATTCGAGGCCTGAGGCTAGAGTTTCCGAAAAAAAAGAAAAGAGGTGGTATGGAGTGGTAAGTCATTTGAGAAAATGATAAACCTGAGGATACTCATCATTCGAAAGGCTATCTTCTCGCAAGCCCCTAAGGAACTTCCAAACAAATTAAAAGTTTTGCAGTGGGAGAATTATCCTTCATCGTCCCTGCCATCCAACTTTCATGGGACTGAACTTATGGAGTTGTACTTGAAGAATGCTACTCAAATTGTGCAGCTACAAGAGCCATTCAAGGTACCTTCCTAAACAGTTAATTTTTCTCTTTGTTATATTCCACAAGTTATGTGTTTCACACGTGTTCTTTTTCTTCTCTAATGAAGTTTCAGAATATCATTAGTTTGTCCATCGTGGGGTGCGACGGGTTGAAAAAAGTGCCAGATGTCTCCGCTGTCCCAAATCTATCACGTATACGGCTTGATAGCTGTCCAAACTTAGTTAAGATTCATGATTCGGTTGGAAGCCTTGACAATCTTAGAACGCTTGGAATCTGGTATTGCCCAAAGCCTGCATGGAACCAATTCAAATCTCTCCTGGAATTACGTATCATTGCCTGTAGAAAATTAGGAATTATCCCATTTGGTTGCATGCGACCAACTTTGGAATTTGTTTATTTCCATGCTGATATCGTCGGTTTTCAAAGTGATAACCGAAGCCGCCTTCTTCAGGTACTCTCTCTCTCTCTCTCTCACACTCTGTGTGTGTGTTTATATCTGAGATTGGATTTCAAGAATTTTTAACGTTATGTGGCAGGAGGGCATGGATCGTCATTGTAGCGGTCAATACTGTATTGTTAGATTGGGGATTCCGAGATGCTTCCGCTACCGAAGCAACAAAAACTTCATTTCTTTCTGGATTCAGAAAACGCTTCCAGATATTCATGTCAGTTTTGTTCTGAAATGTTCCAATCAAGCTTCCAATGACCTCAGTTTATGGCTCAGAATCGGTCCTTTGGAACTATTTTGTAAGGTACATATATCCTTTAAACATGGGACGCAAATATTTCTGCTTCCTCGAGTCTTACCATATAAAGACCATCACAAGATTCAGAGCATGTTGACCAGATTAGATTACTGGGTTCCTGTTGACGTTAGTCTGGTTCGCATGGCTGAGTACCGCTCACCAGAAATCACCGACAGAAATGAAGGCTTGAATGCTTCTGTAGGTTCTAATGCTGTTGTGGAGGAGTGTGGAATATATGTGAGCCCCACATGTGATGCAAATTTCAGTTTTGTAGATCCTTATAGTTGATGATGGTATTCAATCATTCATTTTGTTATGCGTGGGGCAGAGCCACAGAGGCAGAGGCAGAGGTGGGGTGATGGGAAGAGAAGGAAAGATGCGTGGGAGGAGAGGGAATAAAAGAGGAACTTTAGTCTTTTTTTCTTCTATTTTGTTGGTGGCATCCATGAATTATGGGATGGGGGGCTTCTCTGATTGTATTCTCAATTAGTTTTGTAATGTTCAAGTACTCTTCTGATCAATAGCTTCAGAGCCTTTTCTGTTTTCCGGGATTCTGAATCCGGTAAGAACATGGGGTCAAGCTGCCTTGTTGATTGCAGAAATGTTTTAACTCAAGATTCGAGTCGTAGACGAAATTGATGCCTCCTTTGCATGGTAACTTAACAGAAGCAATCTGTCTTCAAGGGAAGAAACACTAGATCGGTTCTCCCTTAGACTGCCTGTACAAATTAATACAAGCATGGGTCTTTTTAAGGACACAAAATGAGAACTCCGTCCATAACCATAAGTTGCTTGCTGAAAAAGTACTTCAACCATCGTTGATAATATGCCTGTCATAATCGACTTCCTGACTTTCCGAACCCACAAAAGGGCAAAAGAAGCAACCAGAAAGATGAAAGCGGGATTAGCCCGATCACAACTGAATGATTCAGAAAACTTATTCTGCTGGTTTGCTGCTGATCAAGTTAGGCCACACGAGCTAGAAGGTCCTCTGATGTATCAACTGCAGCAGGCGGCACAAACTGCTACATTGGAACTCCAGGGTACCCAACAAAAGGCACGAGCTTGCTGCCAATAACTTGCCCGGGTGCAGAAAATGGAACGGGGAAGGCTGGTGGTGGAGCCATGAAGCTTGCTGGACCGCTTAGAGCCCTTACCTGTTGCTCGAGGGTCTCCTTCTCTGTCTTCAGCCTTTGCTTCTAATCACGAAGCTCGTTCTTCTCAACATAAACATTGAAAGTTCACCTATGGTTATTCCCCAAGTCACTTCGCCAACCCAGAAAAGTAAGCTACGTATAAATGTTACCTTCAAATCGTTTATCTTCTGCAGCAGGCTCTTGTTTGTCTCCTTCAAAGCTTCAGTCTCATCACGCAACTGAGTCACCATACGAACAGCATCACTCAGTATAGCACATTTGTCCACTTTAGGAGTCCTTCCTGGATCCAAAAGCTCACTCAACTCCGCAAACCTACATTTGGGAAACTTAATTTAGAGATCAAGAAGGTATAGTTTTGAGGAAGGCAACAGAGCTTGCGTGTCATTAAGCTTATCCCTTCGTATCTTCTCTCGACATGCTTTAGAACGAGGTCAGGCCGTTACATCTTCCCACTTATGGCACTTCTAGCAGGGGCATTAGGTGGAGTTTTCGGCATTGGAGGCCGATCGATACTAGAATAGCTTGAACTGACTAAATTTAAGCGGAAGATGTTACAGATGAGAGAAAAGATAAGCAATGAAGTTGAGTTCTTTCAAGATAAGCGGAAGATGGTGTTCTTTTCCTCGACAATGTCGGCATTCCAGTACTTGCTACTATGCATGGATCACGTCAATACAGCGCTAGCCTTGTCCGCGACATGTTTCGTCGCTTCCCTCCTCGGTTGGTGGTACGGAGAGCCATCCAGGGGTATGGGAGAGCTTCCTTGATAGTGTTCTCAGTTGGCATTGTAATGGTTTTGAGCACCCTTCTCATGACTAGCTTTGGTGCTGTTGATGTCTCAGAGAGATTATGTATCTGGTAAGAATATGGGCTTCAAACCGACTTCTTGATGCGTTGCAAGAGCAGTCACCTTCCTGCTGCTCATCATATTGTAATCATCAATGGATGACTAATGAGCATTTTCGTTGTATAGCTTGTAGGTTGTATTTAGAAATATTTTTCTCAATAGTATTTTTTTTTCTTTTCGTGAAGTTTCAACACAAGACGGGAAATCTAATTTCTTTATAATTCAAAATTACTGATAGCAGCTAAAACTAAAACAAAACTGATAATTGTGAATATCTCAAATTCAAGTCCTTAAAAATATAACAATATTAAATATTTGATGAATTATTTTAGTATAAACAAAAAATTTCGAATTCAACCCATTTATTTGTTAGAAAATTTTTGATACTTTTTAAAAATCTTATCAGCTCAAATTTTCATTAGTCCCGGAGATCATGGTAGTATAGGAAAAAGGAAACTAAAACCATTAAACCAACTAGTTTGGACATCTTTCTACGGTTCTCGGAATCCACCGATTAGGCTGACAGTAAGGGAAATATTCAACTTCCTTCTGGTTTCATAGCTTCTCGAAGATTAAAAAAATTATGAAATATAAAAACAACTCTTCAACGGTCAAGGTTCGGTGAAACCAATTAGAGAGAAAACCCAATGACGGAAGCGCCAGGGAGCCACGAACGCCTCCGTGTCTACCGCCGGAGCTTTATCGAACAACTTCATCAACCTCCGATGCCTCAAGATGTTGTCGAGGACACCACATTTCCTCTTCGCGTATTCTGTTAGGGAGCGTCGCCGGCCGGAACGGATGCACTCCACCTGTTCGGCAGAATTCCCAGGTATGCGAAAAGAGGAGTTTTTGAAAGGAAAAAAAACATATTTCTAATAGGGCACGTTGACACGTCATCACCAGAACGAAGACGGCATTTTGATGAGTTTGGTCGGAGAATTTTCCGAGTTCTTTTTTGGTGTAAGAAAAAGGTATAAAGTGATACTAAAAAAAAAAGAGCCTATATACTATTGATGTAGATATGAATTATCATATATTAAAATGAGAAAAAGAAGAAGACTTGAACGAAGTCAAGCTCAGAAAGCACCAGTCTGAGCAATGGAAACAACACCCAACTTGCTTATTGGTGGTCTGCTTGTTGTTGCATTGTTCTTCTTCGCATGGAGCAAGTTGTTGTACTACTACTACCGGATTCATAAACCCACTTCAGAAGAAGGAACCCTTCAAGCTCAACCAGCCCTTTCGCCCCTCCCTTCTTTGGTGGTAAGTGCTTTTGGGAAAAAAAGCTTAATTAGTTCGCAATTCAAAAGTTTCGACTGGGCACTGATAATTGAGGGATTTTCCAGGATTCGGATGCGTCATCCTTGAAGAAGAGGCATAGTAGTGTTGAAGTCCCTAGCAACAAACTGATTCCTATCCAGGGAAGCCTGCACACAGACAAGTTCGTGTAATAATTAAGTCGTGTTCTTATTGGGTATCCGCTGCTTATGCCTCCTGCCTATTCAGAGGCTCTCTCTCTCTCTCTCTCTGTTCGCAGCCGCCTCCTTGTCCCTTCCTTCTGCTTCGACAGCTATATGATTGTTGAAATTTCTTGCCATTAGTTAGGAGATTCTCGTGATAAAGGCTATGAGATCAGACTTTAACGAGTGTTTCTTATTTCAGGTCTCTCAGTAATCATGAATGGAAGTACCACGTTTTCCTGAGCTTTCGAGGCGAAGACACCCGCTTCAAATTCACTGATCATTTATATCGTGCACTTTGTCGAGCTGGGATCAATACCTTCAGAGATCAAGAGGAGCTCCGGACAGGGGACAAAATCCGACTTGATATTCTTAGCGCAATCGAAGATTCAAGGATCTCAATCATTGTGTTGTCCAAAAACTATGCATCCTCCACATGGTGCTTTGATGAACTTGTCAAAATCCTTGATTGCAAGAAAGAGAAGAAGCAACTGGTGTTGCCAATCTTCTATGAAGTGGATCCGTCGGAAGTAAGACACCAAACTGGCAGTTTCAGGGATGCCATGGCTGGGCATGAAAGGAAGTACAAGGACAACATTAAGAAAGTGGACAAATGGAAGTCTGCTTTGCGAAAAGTAGCTAACTTGTGTGGTGAATCTTACGCAAAAGAGTGGGTATTTAGTCACTTCTATTATCTTTCAATTGCTACTTTGGATCTTATTTGCTGACATTTATGTCTGAAATCAGGTCTGAAACTTGCATTTGTTAACCAGAGATCTAGGAAACATTAGAATTATGTGTACTTTCACATTGCCGATTTTGAATCATTCATTTATTTCTTGAATTGATAGGTCATAAACCGAGTTTATAGACAAGATCATCCAAAAGATATCCAGCATTTTCGACCACCCTCTATTGCACCTCCCAGAGCAAGCAGTTGGGTTGGAATCTCAGAAATCGTGAGTTGTCTCTCTTCTAAGTATTGAGCCAAATTATGTGGATGTCATTATGGTTGGAATATATGGAATTGGTGGTGTTGGGAAAACTACAATTGCCAAAGCTGTTTATAACTTGATTGCAGCACAGTTTGAAAGCACCAGTTTTTTTGCTGATGTTCGAGAAAACACAACCAAATATGGATTAGCACATATTCAGCAATCTATTCTGCCTGATATACTTGGAAAAAATAATATTAACTTGCACAACAAGCATAGGGGAAGTGCTGTAGTGAAAGAGAGACTCCAAAACAAACGAGTCCTTTTAGTTCTTGACGATGTAGATAAATTGAAACAATTTCAATCATTAGCCAGTGGATGTGAATGGTTTGGGCCTGGTAGTAGAGTGATTATCACGACAAGAGACAAACATCTATTAAGCAGGCATGGGATTGAAAAGATGTACGAGGTGAAAGAGCTTGAAAAGGGGGAGGCTCTCAAACTACTTTGTTGGAATGCATTCAGAAGCAGTGAGCCTGAAAGGGGATATGAAGATGTCTCAACACGTGTATTAAGTTATGCCAGGGGAATTCCATTGGCACTGGAAATAATTGGTTCTCATTTCTTTGGGAAGGACACAGAGGAATGGGAATCTGCTATGGATGCATACAAGCAAAGCATGGACAATGACATTTTTGGTATACTCAAAGTCAGTTACGAGAGCTTGGGATACAATGAAAAAGAGATCTTTCTAGATGTTGCATGCCTTTTCAGAGGAACATCATTCGGTAATGTGGACGAGATTTTAAGATGCTGCGGTTTCAGTTCAAAATCTGGTCTCAGTATCCTTGAAGATAGGTGCCTTGTGAAAAGACAAGATGGAAAGGTTCAGATGCATGACCTTATACAAAGCATGGGAAGGGAAATTGTACAGCGGGAATCTGAAAGAGAACCTTGGGAACGGAGTAGAGTATGGTTTCACGAAGATGCTCTTCAAGTCTTAACAAGAAACATGGTAAGCGCATTGCAAAACCTCTGTCTGTCATTAAATTATGCATTGCCAATGGTATTCTATTGTATTTGCAATTTGTAAGTATGAATTGACTGATATACGTCTTGTTCGATCTATAATATGCGGCTTTTGTAGGGAACAAGCAAAATTCAAGGCCTAATACTAGACTTTCCCCAACAAGAAGAGGTGATATGGAATGGTAAGGCATTTGAGAAAATGGTAAACCTCAGGATACTTATTGTCTGAAATGCTATCTTCTCGCAAGCCTCTAAAAAACTCCCAAACAAATTAAAAGTTTTAGAGTGGGAGAATTATCCTTCATCGTCCCTGCCATCCAACTTTCATGGGAATGAGCTTCTTGAGTTGCAATTGAAGAATGTTACTCAAATCGTGCAGCTATAAGAGACAATTAAAGTACTTTCCTAAACACCCATTTTTTATTTGTTATGTTCCACATCTGTTTCACACGTGTTTTTTTCTTATCTATCTACAGAAGTTTCAGAATGTTACTAGTTTGACCATCGAGAGATGCGACGGGTTGAAAGAAGTGCCAGATTTTTCTGTGATCCCAAATCTATCACGTCTATGGCTTGTTGGTTGTCTAAACTTGGTTAAGATTCATGATTCAGTTGGAAGCCTTGACAAACTTAAAGATCTTGGACTTTTTTATTGCCTAGAGCTTAAAGAATTTCCTGCATGGAGCCAATTCAAATCTCTCCTTAATTTAGGTATCATTGATTGTAGAAAATTAGGAGTTACCCCATTTGGCGGCACGCAAATAACTTTGGATCGCTTTTATTTCCATGATGTTGGCATCGATTTTCAAAGTGATGGTGGAAGCCGCCTTGTTCAGGTACTTTGTCTCTCTCTCTCTCTCACTGTGCGTGAGTCTGTCTCTGAGATTGAATTTAAAGAATCTTTAATGTTACCTGGCAGACGGTCATGGATCGTCATTATACCGGTGAATACATTATTTCTCAAGCGAGGATTCCGGGTTGCTTCCGCTACCGAAGCTACAAAAACTTCATTTCTTTCCGGATACAGAAAGCACTTTGTTGAAGAACAAAGAGAAGAACATGGTTACTACCCGTGGATCGTAATGATCTACATGATCTTTCTGATCTGTGTTAAAGATTAAAGGAAGAAGTTACCTCTGTAATTAATGTGTACTTTGGCTCTTATTATAGCCGTTGCATATTAGTTAGAGGTTATTTATCTAATCTCCAATTTACAGTTGTATTAACAGCTGTAATTGTCTACTATTAATTATACTAGCCGTTGCCTATTGCAACATAATTAGTTTAGTAGTTCCAATGCAGATAGACTTGTATATAAGCCGATGATCATCATGAATAAAGTTAAGTTATTATCTTCCTACAATCTCTGTTTCAACATGGTATCAGAGCCTTTCATGGTTGTCAACACTAGCAGATCACAGCGCTTCTGTGAGTATTGCAAAAAATCTGGCCACACTCATGACAAGTGTTGGTTCCTTCACCCACATCTAAGAAATCAGAAACCAGCAATAGCTAATATGGCTGACACCAGTAATGTCAAGAACAACACTGAAGCAAGCTCTGCTGTTACTATTGAAAGAATTGTACAACAAGTGCTGCAACAAATGGGAAAAGGAACATCAAACAATCCCTCCAGCAGAAATATCGATCTAGCATACAATGGTAAGCAAAAGGGTAAGATACTTCATACTACCTGTAATGCTACTTTTCGTCATGCTTGCTCTGTTTGGGTTATAGATTCTGGTGCTAGCCACCACATGACTTATGATAAGTCAGATGTGTTAGAATTTGTAGAGAACAACACTAACCAACAAGTATTTGTAGAAAATAATTTTTTCATAAAAAACCTAAGTCAGATGTCTTTGTTCTTCCTAATCTTACTGCTAAATTGATATAAGTAAGTGAAGTAACAAAGAATCTGAATTGCAGAGTTATTTTTGAACCTGATCATGTACTTTTTCAGGACATGATAACAGGGACTATAATCGGTAAAGGGAGATTGAGCAATGGACTTTACATTCTTGATGAATTTGGATCTAAATCTGCTCTGAGTGTCAATACCACATCTGATTCTGAATTCTGGCATTTTAGGCTAGGTCATCCCTCAGATAGGAAATTAAATAAAATCATTCCGTGTAATAAGTCCATTGCTGCTCAGTGTGACAGTTGCAAATTGGCTAAAACCAGCAGAAGTGCATTTTCTGATTCTATGACAGATTATAATGAGCCTTTTGCACTTGTTCATTCTGATTTGTGGACACCTCCTTCAATCTCTTATGATGGGTTTATGTATTTCATAACCTTTATTGATCATTACATGAAAACTACACGGCTTTATCTTTTAAAAAATAAGACCGAGGTACTTAGCATCTTTGAGGAATTCAGAAGTTTAGTCTCTACTCAGTTTGATAAACGAATCAAAATTTTCAGAACTGATAACGGAACTGAGTACCTTAAAAGTTTACCATCTAGACTCAAGGAACTTGGCATAATACATCAGAAATCATGCACTTATTCACCTCAGCAAAATGGAATAGCTGAAAGGAAGAATAGACATTTGCTCGAAGTGGCTAGAGCTTTGAGATTTCATATGAACGTGCCTAAATCTTTTTGGTCTGATGCAGTTTTGACAGCGTGCTATGTCATAAACAGGACTCCTAGTAAAGGTTTGAACTATAAGGCACCTCTAGAGTTGTTGTTTCAAAGACCTCTTAACATAGGTCACTTGAAAACTTTTGGTTGTGTTTGCTTTGTATTGCTACCTAAGCAGAAGAGAGATAAGCACGACCCTAAGTCAGATAAGTGCATTTTCTTAGGCTATTCCTCAATTACTAAAGGGTACAAGTGCTACAATCCTAAGACTAAACAAAAATACTTGTCTAGGGATGTGTCATTCATGGAAACTCATGCTTATTACACTCACAAGTTAACAGATTGTCATGAGGATGAGTTTCAGGGGGAGAACTCTGATGACACTTACGGGAGTGAAGAAGCAATCATGAGGAACCAAGTATCATACGATGATATTTACACTCAGAAAAAGGTAAGTCAGGTAAGTAACGAAGGGTATCAGCAACTTCAGCAACCTTCTGATCAGCAACAGGTAAATTCCTCTACTAATGAAGCTAATCAGCAACTTCAGCAACCTTCTGATCAGCAACAGGTAAATCCCCCTACGGTTCTTGATAATCAAAGGCAGGATAAGGACTTAAGATTCTTTGATAAAGTCTATCAGAAGAGAAAACAAAATCAAAAGGATAACTTATCTGAAAAAAGTGGAGCTAATGACGCTCAAGATGCTTCAGAATCTACTGCACCAGATCATGATTCAAAGGATGATTGTGTAGAGCAACAAGATCAGCATACTCAGCAAGAGAACAATGCAACTCGAAGATCTTCAAGACAACACAGGTTACCTACCAAACTGAGTGATTTTAAGGTATTTTCTGCAAAACTTACTGCCGAGAATCCTTATCCAATTAACAGGTATGTCTCCTATAAACTTATCTCTAAAAAGTTTGCTGCATTTCTCAGCAAGATAGAATCAGTGAGTGAACCAAAGTGTTATGAAGATGCCATGAAATATGATGTATGGAAACGAGCAATACATGAAGAGTTGAGTGCCATAGAACGAAATCAGACTTGGATTGTGGTTGATCTTCCAGCTAATAAGAAAGTGGTTGACTGTAAATGGCTTTATAAGATTAAATACAATAATGATGGATCCATAGAGAGATATAAAGCTAGATTAGTAGCACAAGGGTTCACGCAAATTCTTGGAATTGATTACACAGAGACATTTGCACCAGTTGCAAAAAATGAACACCATCAGAATTATAATTTCTGCAGCTGTAAACAACGATTGGCCTTTGCATCAAATGGATGTTAAAAATGCATTCCTTCAAGGTGATTTAGAGGAGGAAATATACATGAAACTACCAGATGGACATCCTCTCGAATTCACGGGAAAAGTATGCAAATTAAAAAAGGCAAGCAATCGCCTAGAGCTTGGTATCATAAACTAAGCAAGGAACTTATGAACTTAGGATTTAAAAAGAGTTATGCTGATTATACTGTGTTTACACTTGATAGCAATAAGGGAAAGGTGGTTGTGTGTATGTATGTAGATGATCTGATTATAACAGGAAACAACATTGAAGGAATTCATGAACTGAAATTGAACTTACAGAAAAAGTTTGATATAAAGGATCTAGGGAAGCTTAGGTACTTCCTAGGTATTGAATTTGCTTATTCTAAAGAGGGAATTCATCTCTGCCAAAGGAAGTATCTGCTGGATCTGCTGAAAGATACACTTAAAAGTGACTGCAAACCAGCAGATTCTCCTTTAGATGGCAGCATCAAATTCTCTCTAACTAAAGGGGAACTGATTAAGAACATTGCTAGATTTCAAAGGCTGGTTGGTAAGTTAATCTATCTTACTATTACCAGGCCTGAGATAGCTTATTCTGTCAGTTTAGTGAGCCAGGCTATGCACAAGCCGAGAGCCAGCCATCTACTGATTATTGATAGAATAATGCAGTATCTAAAGTCCAATCCTGGACAGGGACTGCTGATGAAAAAGTCAGGTCACATGGATATTGTTGGCTATTCAGATGCTAGCTATGCTGAATGTAAAGATGATGGAAAATCTACTAGTGGTTATTGCACATTTGTAGGTGGGAATCTCGTGACATGGAAGAGCAAGAAGCAAGATGTTTTTTCAAGATCAAGCGCCGAGTCTGAATACAGAGCTATGGCTCTTACAGCCATGGAGATGATGTGGGTTAGACAACTGGTTAAAGATCTTGGATTTCAACAGAAGGGTCCAATGGCAATGTACTGCGACAACCAAGCTGCAATTTACATAGCTGCCAATCCCATTTTTTATGAGAGGACTAAACACATTGAAGTTGATTGCCATTTCATTCGTGAAAAAGTCCAAAACAAAGATATCTCAACTCCCTACATATGCAGTGAAGATCAAGTGGCTGACATCTTTACCAAAGCCATCAATGGTCGTCGATTTCATTATTTATCATCCAAGTTGGGTTTGTTCAACCTATACAAGTCCCAACTTGAGGGGGAGTGTTGAAGAACAAAGAGAAGAACATGGTTACTACCCGTGGATCGTAATGATCTACATGATCTTTCTGATCTGTGTTAAAGATTAAAGGGAGAAGTTATCTCTGTAATTAATGTGTACTTTGGCTCTTATTATAGCCGTTGCATATTAGTTAGAGGTTAGTTATCTAATCTTCAATTTACAGCTGTATTAACAGCTGTAATTGTCTACTATTAATTATACTAGTCGTTGCCTATTGCAACATAATTAGTTTAGTAGTTCCAATGCAGATAGACTTGTATATAAGCCGATGATCATCATGAATAAAGTTAAGTTATTATCTTCCTACAATCTCTGTTTCAACACACTTCCAGATTTCCACGTCAGTTTTGCACTTAGAAGTCGCGAGGATTATGATATCAGTTTCATGTTGAGCATCGGTCCATTGAATGTATATCAGGAGATGACTTTTTTTGACGGTGCTTCGACGCACATACACCTGCTTCCACGATCCTTATGATATAACGACTATCCCAAGATTCAGGAAATGTAAATAAGATTAGATTGCTGGATTCGTGTTGATATCAGTTTGGTTACTAGTCCTAATAACCCACCAGCAAGCACTGATAGAAATCAAGACCCGGATGCTCTTATGAAGGAGTGTGGAGTATATGTGAGCCCCACATGTGATGCAAATTTCAGTTTTATTGATCCCGATAGTTGGTATTCAATCAAGAACAAAAGCTTTGCGGGGATGCTAGCAGAAAATGGACCCCGAAAATTGTTAAGCAAGAGGATGATATCTCCTCAAACATACTGTGGAAGAAGATAATGAGTCTGAAGGTCTCTCCCCAAGTCAAACACTTTGCATAGACTGCCATTTTTGACCACCTCATCAGCAAGCGGAGCCTGGAAGAGAAAGAAAGCCGTAGTAGGTGCCACATGTGTGGTAAGAGGAATATGAAGATGGACTTCCATTTTTTGAAGAACTGCAAGAGGGCAAGCGGAATTTGCATGAATTACAAAGCATGCTCATTCAGAAGGAAGCAAGACTTAAGAAACTGGAAAATCTCTCGGCTATACTTGTTGGTCATAAATGAGCTGGAATGAAACCATGGAAGAAGAATGAAAAAGGCAAGCAAGGACTATCAAAATTTGATCAGTCATCTGTCCAAATCTACAAGAAAGAACCAAGCAAAGATACGCGCCATTTCTGTAAAAAGACAGGACACTATCAGAAAGATTGACTGAAACGTTAGGCATGGTTCGAAAGAAAGGGTAAGCCTAGCACTTTAGTATGTTTCAAATCAAATTTGGCTAAAGTTCCTTATAATACTTGGTAGATTGATTCTAGTTGTACCACTCATATTTCAAATACGATACAAGGATTCCTTACCACCCAAACCATAAGCCAAAATGAGAAATTTATCTTCATGGGAAACCTAGTCAAAGTTTCAGTTAAAGCCATTGGAACTTATCGTTTAATTTTAGACATTGGGCATCATTTAGATCTTTTTCATACCTTTTATGTTCCTTCTATTTCTCGTAATTTGATTTTCTCTTAACTCGATACAGTTGGGTGCTCTTTTAAATTTGGGAATGGATGTTTCGGTTTGTTCAAAAAAAATCTTTTGATGGATTTTGGTACTCTTTGTGATGGTTTATATAAACGAAAGCTTGATACCTATTCACTGAGACTCTGTTAATCTTGCATCTTAATGTTGGTACTAAATGCGGTTTATCTAATGAATCATCTACTACTTGTGCACAAACGTTTGGATCATAAAGAATTGAAAGATTAATAAAGAATGAAATCTTACCTGATTTAGATTTTACTAATCTTGAGATTTGTGTTGAGTGCAATAAGGGAAAGCACACAAGACACTCACTTAAGAAAACAGCCATAAGAAGCTCACAGCTTCTTGACATTATACACACCGACATTTGTGGGTTTTTCGATGTACTATCACTTGGTGGAGAAAGATATTTTTTTTGGTGGAGAAAGATATTTCATCATCTTTATTACTGATTTTTCATATTATGAATGTGTCTATTTGTTGCATGAAAAGTCTCAATCGGTAGGTACCCTAGAGATATTTATCAATGAAATTGAAAGGTAATTAGATAAAAAGGTAAAAATTGTCAGAGAAGTGGTGAATATTATAGAAGATATGAAAGTGGACAGTGCCCTAGTCTATTTGTTAAGTTCCTAGAAAGTGGACAGTGCCATCTTCAGGTACTCTCTCTCTCTCTGTGTTTGTATCTAAGATTGGATTTCAAGAATTTTACGTTATCTGGCAGGAGGCCATGGATCGTCATTGACTGTAGAAAATTAGGAGTTGCCCAATTTGGCGGCGCACAAACAACTTTGAAACTCTTTGGTTTCCGTGATATTGCCATCGATTTTCAAAGTGATGGAGGAAGCCGCCTTGTTCAGGTACTCTGTCTCTCTCTCTGTGCGTGTGTCTGTCTCTGAGATTGGATTTCAAGAATCTTTAATGTTATCCGACAGGCGATCATGGATCGTCATTATAGTGGTGAATACATTATTTCTCAAGCGCGGATCCCGAGATGTTTCTGCTACCGAAGCTACAGAAACTTCATATTTCTTCCTGGATACAGAAAACACTTTCAGATGTCCACGTCAGTTTTGGTATCAGAAGTTGCGAGGATTATGATATCAGTTTCAAGTTGAGCATCGGTCCATTGAAATTAGATCATGAGATGACTTTTTTCGATGGTGCTTTGACGCACATATTACTGCTTCCTCGATCCTTATCATATAAAGACAATCTCAAGATTGAGGAAATGTTAATAAGATTAGATTGCTGGGTTCATGTTGATATTAGTTTGGTTACCAGTCCTAATAACCCACCAGCAAGCACTGATAGAAATCAAGACCCAGATACTTTCGTGGTGGAGTGTGGAGTATATGTGAGTCCCGCATGTGATGCAAATTTCAGTTTTATTGATCCTAATAGTTGGTATCCAATCAAGAACAAAAGCTTTGCGGGGAGGTTAGCAGAAAATGAAGTACTCTTCCCGACAATTGTTAAGCAAAAGGATAATATCTCCTCAAACCTACTGTGGAAGAAAATAATGAGTCTGAAGGTATCTCCCATGTATTTTCTACATGGAACCAAATCAAACTTCTCATGTATTTAGGTATCATTGACTGTGGAAAATTAGGAACTACCCCATTTGGTGTCATACAAAAAAAATTGAGACGTTTTGGTTTCAATGATGTTGGCATCGATTTTCAAAGTGACTGTGGAAGCGACCTTATACAGGTACTTTCTCTCGCTGTCTCTCTGCATGTGTCTGTCTCTGAGATTGAATTCGAGAATCTTTAATGTTATCTGGCAGGAGGTCATGGACCGTCATTATAGCGGTGAATACAGTATTTCCGGAGCGCTGATTCCGAGATCCTTCCGCTACCGAAGCAACAAAAACTTCATTTCTTTCTGGATGCAGAAAATGCTTCCAGATGTCCATGTCAGTTTTGCTCTCAGAAGTCGCGAGGACTATGACCAGGTTCTCAGTTACAAATTGAGTATCGGTCCCTTGAAAATATATCATCAGATGATTTGTTTAGATGATGCTTTGACGCATATAATACTGCTTCCTCGATCCTTACCATGTAAAGACTATCTCAAGATTCAGGAAATGTTGATAAGATTAGATTACTGGGTTCGTGTTGACATTAGTGTGGTTACGATTCCTGATAGCCCACCAGCAACCACTGACAGAAATGAAGATGCAGATGCTTTTGTGACGGAGTGTGGAGTATATTTGAGCCCCACATATGATGCAAATTTCAGTTTTGTAGATCCTTATAGTCTATATCCAATCAAGAACAAAAGCTTTGCGGGGAGTTTAGCGGAAAATGGAGTTCTCCCCCTGAATTGTTGAGCAAAAGGATGCTCTCTCCTCCTCAAACACTTTGCATGGACTGCCATTTCTGACCACCTCACCAGCAAGCGGAGCCTCGAAGAGAAAGGAAGTCGTAATAGGTGCCACATATGTGGTAAGAGGGATATGAAGATGGACTTCCATTTTTTGAAGAACTGCGAGTGGGCAAGAGGAGTATGGATGCTTTCTCCACTTGGACTCAGGGTGGATAGGATGGATGCGAATAACTTGCCCGAATGGATGCAAAAGTTGAAGCAAATATTCGATACTGAAAGCTTGGAGCTGTTCCTGGTGATTGCTTGGGGTTATGGAGTGAGTGGAACAAGTTGTGCACGGGGTTGAAGATTGAAGACCCTCCAAGCTTCCTAAGCAGAATGTGTGTTCTACTGAAAGATTACAGGATTTACCACAGACCAATGGGCCAATATATGCTGACAGATGCAGACGTGGTTCCTTACCGGCCTTCGTCCCAGTCCATGTGTCGTCAAGATGGCGATCAGCCCTGCCAGAAGAAAAATGGAAAACATAAGAGGTCCATGGACAAAGGTAAACAGGTTATGTGATCTGATAACGTAAGAGGTCCTTAGGGATGAGATCTAGCGGAGAGTACCATCCTCTGCGGCGGCCAAAGGGAGGTTGAGCGTGGAACAGGAGGAGCTGATCCGAGTCGATCCGCTCTCTCTTCAACGGGAAGGGTGTTGCTGGGTGGTACCACTCGGCCAGACAAGGAGTACGGGAGAGCTTCCTTGATAGTGTTCTCAGTTTGCATTGTAATTGTTTTGAGCACCCTTCTCATTACTAGATTTACTGCCGTTGATGAGAATCCTGAAACCTCATTAGTCTGATTATATCAGATCATCTATATATGCAGTTTAATTGCTGGTTTTTCTCATTCCTTAAAATTGCGGATCATGCACATGTATAGTTGAAGAAATAATTCCATAGTCATCAAAAGAAGATATATTTTTACACATAATAGTATCTTAAATAAACTAGATCTATTGGAAAAATCAAAGGAACTATAGATCGAACTAGGGGAGAGATATAAGCGAGAACCACGGAACACAATCTGAATTGAATTGAATTTGATTTGATGAAATTTCGAAAAGATGTGGATCAGTTCGGTTCGGCTTAGTCTTAATTGAAATTAGGTTCGAACCAAGTTGGTAACTTTTAATTGAGGAATGAGGCCAGCGGCCCATGGGCCAGGCCCACACTACTTAAAAAACTCACCTCCTGTCGGAACGGTTCGAACCGGAGAACGAACGACAATGGCGTCGGCGTCGAGGATGAGGAAATAATCGACCCAACCACCCTTAAGCTTCTGGCTGAGCAACCGCCGGTCCCAACCCTGCTCCAGACAGGGGATCCACCCGTTGGAATCTGCGCCTGACAGATCTAGCGGAACCTAAAACTTTCCGAGACGCCGCCCGGAGCTCACCCCATTGGTATGTTTATCGTTTAAAGTTAAAAATCTTTACCTTGGTTGAGCTGTCAATGATTAATTTTTGTTATGGGTTCCTGCTGTGTTATAATTAGGAATCGACTTTCTGTTTTGAAGAAATTATTGGGAATTGGCTTGTTTGCATTTTTTTGGGCTAAAGGCTTGAGCTTTTGAATGACAAGAAAGGGAAAAGACAAAAAAAATTGAATAGGTTTCATTTCTATCCGAAATCTAATCACCAATAAATTCTTTATCTCCCCAGCCATATTTTTGCCGGACAGACCTCATGAAACTAAAATGCCAGTGTGATTACGACGTCAGTGGTTCCAAACCCAGCGAAAATTGAAAAGCTTGTCCAAAAACCGAAAGATGAAAGGGGCCATTTTTCATGCCATGGGAAGTTGAAAAGGATCAATAGGGTTGGTTATGAGATTTTTTTAATAATGGGGTAGAGTTTCTTGTCTTGATCCATATGAAAACAAGTCTCGCAGGCCCCTTCCCTGAAACTTCAAATTCAATGCTCAGGAAATTTTTTAGTCGTTTCAATTAATCGAGTCATCACGGATATCTTCCAGCTATAAATTACAGGTCGATTCCAAAGTAATAGCACATTCTTAGTGCCTTGAGAAAACACCAATCTGTGGGGAAAAAAAAAAGCAAAGAGAAAACACCAATCTGGGCAATGGAAACAACCAACTTGCTGAAGCATAGTAGTGTTGAAGTCCCAAGCGACAAGTTCGTGTAATATTTAATTTGCTGCATTTGTCTTCTTTTTTTGGGTATCCCCTGCTTATGCCTCCCTATTCAGTGACCCCTAAATGATTATTGACATTTCCTGCCATTTATTACATCTTAGTTCGGAGATTCTAACGATGAAGGCTATGAGATCTGGCTTTAACTTGGTTCAGGTCTCTCAGTAATCATGAATGGAAGAAGTACCACGTTTTTCTCAGCTTCCGAAGTGAAGATACGCTCTTCAAATTTGCTGATCATTTGTATCACGCACTTTTGTGGAGCTGGGATCAATACCTTCAGAGCTATGTTGTCAATAGCAGATAGCGCCGCGTAGCGGCAACCCCCCTAAAATACTATAGCGGTATAGCGGTAGCGGGATGACCGCTATTGCAAAGACTAAACATCAGTGTACAAAGTAAACATAAATACTCAAAAATAGACATATGAACTTATTGGGCAACAAAAAAACGCAGAACAACTAGCAAATTACAAACACAACAGCTAAAAGTAAGCCAAAAAAGAGAAAAATCACTTACCCAATACCCAAAACTACCTATATGCCCTCAATAAATAAGTAAACAGTTAAAAAATCAGGAGTATTTAAGAAATTCTTGCCAAAATCTAAAATAGCGGCCAAAAGGCGCTATAGCGGCCGCTAATGTCTATAGCGTTTAACAGCAGCATATCATAGCGGTAGGTGGCCAAAATGCTACACAGCGCCGCCATAGTGCTGCTATAGCGCGCTATTGACAACATAACTTCAAAGACAAAGAGGAGCTCCATACAGGGGACGAAATCCAACCTGCTCTTCTTACAGCAATCGAAGATTCAAGGATCTCAATCATTGTGTTATCCAAAACACTATGCATCCTCCACCTGGTGCCTCGATGAACTTGTCAAAATCCTTGAATGCAGGAAACTAATGAATCAAGAGGTTTTGACGATCTTTATGAAGTGAGTCGGAAGTAAGAAACCAAACTGGCGATTTTGGGGATTCCATGGCTACACACAAGAAGAGATACAAGGACAACATTGAGAAAGCAAAGAAATGGAGATCTGCTTTGCGAAAAGTAGCTAATCTGTCTGGTGAATCTTGCACAAATGATTGAGTATTTATTCACTCCTCTTATGTTCCAATTGCTTTCATTAGATCTTATTTGCTGACCCGCATGCCTGAAATCAGTTCTGAAGCATGCATTTTAACCAGAGATTTAGGAACAATTTGGAAACATTAGATTTATGCCTACTTTTAGGTTCCCTATTTTGAATCATCCATTTCTTTTCCTCAATTAGTAGGTTAGAATCTGAGTTAATAGACAATCATCCAAAAGATTAATTACTAGCATCTTGGGAGACCTCGCTTTATTGCACATCCCAGAGAAAGTAGTTGGTTTCGAATCTCGAAAATCGCGAGTTGTCTCTCTTCAGTGTATTGGGCGAAATGATGTTGATGTCTCTATGGTTGGAATCTATGGAACTAGTGGTGCTGGGAAAACTACAATTGCCAAAGCTGTTTATAACTTGGTTGCAGAACAGTTTGAAAGCACCAGTTTCTTTTGCTGATGTTCAAGAAAACACCACCAAATATGGTTTAGCACATATTTAGCAGTCTATCTTATCTGATATGCTTGGAAAAAATAATATTAGCTTGCACAACAAGGATAGCGGGAGTGTTGTAATGAAAGAGAGGCTAAAAAAAACTAGTCCTTTTAGTTCTTGACGATGTGCATAAATTGAAACAGCTTCAGTCATTAGCCGGTGGATGTGATTGGTTTGGGCCTGGTAGCAGAGTGATCATAGCGACAAAAGACAAACAACTACTAAGACGGCATGGGATTGAAAAGATGTACGAGATGAAAGTGCTCGATAAGGAGGAGGTTCTTAATCTACTTTGTTGGAATGTATTCAGAAGCAACGAGCCTGAAAGTGGATTTGAAGACGCCTCAACACATGTGTTGAGTTATGCCAGGGGAATTCCATTGGCATTGGAAATAATTGGTTCTCATTTGTTTGGGAAGGACATAGAGGAATGGCAATCTGCCATGGATGCATACAAGAAGAACATGGATAGAGATTTTTGGTATACTCAAAGTTAGTTACGAGAGCTTGGAATACAATGAAAAAGAGATTTATTTTAGATGTAGCATGTTACTTTAGAGGAATAAGATTCGATTATGTGGAAGAGTTGTTAGGAGGTTGCGGTTTCAGCTCAAAATCTGGTCTTAGTATCCGTGAAGATAGGTGTCTTGTGAAAATACAAAATGGACATGTGTGGATGCATGACCTTACACAAAGCATGGGATGGGAAATTGTAAGACGGGAATCCGAAAGAGAACCTTGGGAACGAAGTAGAATATGGTTTCACGAAGATGCTCTTCAAATCTTAACTAGAGACATGGTAAGCGCATTGCAAAGCCTTCGTATTTTCTGTCATTAATTATGTATTATCAATGGTATTGTATTGTATTTGCAATTTGTACGTATCCACTGAATCCTATATCTTGTTGAATGCGACTTTTGAAGGGAACAAGCAAAATTCGGGGCCTAATGCTAGATTTTCCCCAACAAAAAGTTGGCGTATGAAGTGGCAAGGCATTTGAGAAAATGAAAGACCTCAGGTTACTCATCATTGGAAAGGTTATCTTCTCGCAAGCCCCAAAAGAACTCCCAAACAACTTAAGAGTTTTTCTTTGGGAGAATTATCCTTCATCGTCCCTGCCATCGAACTTTCACGGGAACGAGCTTCTGATATTGCATTTGATTAATGCTAGATTTTCTGTGATGTCTATGTTTGTTTGGTGGCCAGAGACGTGGCCGGTGACAGAGTTGGCGTTGTCGTGACTATTATTGTTTCTGTGATTTTTGTGATTTTACGGAGTTGTCCAAAGACGTGGCCGGCGACGGAGTTGGCGTTGTCGTTTCATGATTTTGGAATTTTCTGTGTTTCTGTGATTTTGGAATTTGGTTTTCGTAATTTTTGGATTTTGTGTTTAGAGATGGTTGTAAATTTAATCGAGATATATTCAAATAGTTTGCCCATTTTATATCAAATGCTTTACCCAGTTATATTAAATAGTTCACCCTATTATATCAAATGGCTTCCCTGGTTATATTGAATGGCTTACCTTGTTATCTCAAATGGTTTATCCAGCTATATCAAATGATATGTCGTGTTAAATAATTAATTTGAAAATATTAATTGTGATTTTTTTTAGATGAATCTAGTCGAACATATGTTCAAACGGTTTACCGGGTTATATCAAATGGTTCATCTTGGTTATATCAAATGATAGATCGTGTTAAATAATTAATTTGATAATATTAATTATATTTTTTAGATGAATTTAGTCGAACATATGTTCAAATAGTTTATTAGGTTATATCAAATGGTTTATCCGGTTATAGCAAATGGTTTACTCGATTATATCAAATAGTTTATCCAGTTATATCAAATGGTTCATCCCTGTTATATCAAATGATTTATCCCGGTTATATCAAATTAAATAATTATAATAAAAATAAAAAAATGTCACCCTTTTTCTGGATTAATTCCCATAATAATTATATCTAATGGGAGTTTCTTAATTTGACTTCAATCATGATTAACTAGATCCCGTAATTTTAGCTTCCTATAATTGTCCATATCCTTTTTTAGGGATGGTGATGATTAGGGTAGGATAGGGTATCAGTAGGACCCTACCCATACCCTAGTTTCAAAAGTTGGACCCATACTCTACCCCTAGACCTTCGAAAAATTTCATTACTAGACCCATACCTTTACCTTCAGGGTCTGCAGGGTCCGACCGTCGAATTAAATGCATGATAATTTTGATAATTTTTTAAACACAAAATTTTAATTATATATATAAATTTCAAATAAATCATAACTAACATGTAAAGATTAATCATGAAATTGTTAGTATATCAATAAAGAAAATTAGAATTATATGTACCTCGAATTTGGAGTCAATAACATGAATCATATTTTAGAATATTTGAGAAATCTATGACAATTTATAAGTAAAAAATAGAGATAAATAGGTCTATTTAGGAATTTATCAGGGTCTACCTAGGTAGGGTCCAAAATAGGGTAAAAGGGTAAGGGTATGAAATTCATACCCTGTCCTTGATCCCTACTCTAAAAGTGGATCATACCCATACTTTACCTTAAACCCAGTCATAGTCAACAGACCCTTGACCCACGGGGTAATGGTAGGGTCTGACCCATAGATATGAGTATTTCTGCCATCCCTAACATTTTTTCCCTTTTATGGAGCTTTTCTCCTCCTCCTTAAATTAGGACAATATTACATTTTTGTCCCTAATTCTTTTAGTCCAGTACGGGCTTGGAGACACCTTTACAGAACCCAATCTGGTCTCTCATTGAGGAATGAGGCCAGGCGGCCCATGGGCCAGAACCACAAACTACTTAAGGAACTATTCTTCAAAAATCTAAATCTAAATCTAAATCTAAGACCACTTCCCCCCGCTCTTCACTCTTCCTCGCTCTCCTCCTCCACTCCCGCTCCTTGACCCTTGCCGACCCGCGATCCCCAACACTTGGAAGGGTTCGAAACCCGAAGACGACAATGACGTCGTGGAGGATGAGTTTATCGCTTAAAGTTAAAATATTTCCCTTCGTTGAGCTGTCTATGAGTAATTTTGGTTATGGGTTCCTGCTGTTCTTTAATTAGGAATCGGATTTCTGTTTTGAAGAAACTATTGGGAATTGGCTTCTTTGGGATTGTGGCGTTAGTATGGAAGAAAGCTTGATTATGGTTCTGCATTAAACAAAAGACTGGAACTTGTAATCGCGGGTTTTATTTTAAGCAAAGTGAAGGGCGATTTTGTCATTTATTATGAAGTATTGAGAGAAACATATGGACTTAAAAAGTAATTAATTTGATTCATCGAACTCTCGGACTAATTCATCATGGATTAGATACTTTGACTACGTTATAATAAATCGTAGAAATTACGAGTATTCTATAGAACACCAGAGATCAGATAGTATTTTTTCCATTATTAAAACGTTTGAGTCAGTCTTGCAGGCTCCTTCTCCGAAATTTCTAAAGTCAATGCTCAGAAACTGCAAAAGTCGTATCATTGACTGGAGAAATCACGGATAACTTGCTCTAACACAAAACGGGCCAATTCCAAAGTGATATCACATTCTTGAGAAAACATCAATCTTGGCAATGGCAACAACAGCCAATTTGCTTCATTTCTCCGTTGTTGCTCTCCTTGTTGCATTAATCTTCGGATGGAGCAAGTTGTACAACTGGCTTCGCCCTGCAGGAACCCCCACTCCAGAAGAAGGAACACATCTAGCTCAAGCAGCCCTTTCGCCCGTCCCCTTCTCCGTGGTAAGTGCTTTGGAAAAACTTAATTAGTCTGCACATCAATGATTTGATTTCGAAAGTTTCATCTGGGAACTGACCATCGGGAATTTTACAGGCTTCGGATGCATATTTGAAGAGGCGTAGTATTGAAAGCCATCTCCCGAAATCGCTTCCTCTCCATGGGACCGCAGAAACTGACAAGTTCGTGTAATAATTAAGTCGCTGTTTTCGTGTACTTTTTCGGTATCCTCTGCTTATGCCTATTCAGTTGCTCTCTTTTTCCTTGTCCCTTCCTGCTGGGATCCCTATATGGTTATTGACATTTCTCTCCATTAGTTACATCTTAGCTAGGAGATAAAGGCTATGAGATCAGACTTTAAGGAGTGTTTCTTATTTCAGGTCTGTCGGTGATCATGGATGGAAGTACCACGTTTTCCTGAGCTTCCGAGGTGACACCCGCTTCAAATTTACTAATCATTTATATGACACACTTTGCCGAGCTGGGATCAATACCTTCAGAGACCAAGAGGAGCTCCGGAAAGGGGTCGAAATCCGACCTGCTCTTCTTAGCGCGATCGAAGATTCTAGGATCTCAATCATTGTGTTGTCCAAAAATTACGCATCCTCCACATGGTGCCTTGATGAACTTGTCAAAATCCTTGAATGCAGGAAACTAACAAAGCAAGTGGTTTTGCCGATCTTTTATGAAGTGGATCCATCGGAAATAAGACACCAAACTGGCAGTTTTGGGGATTCCATGGCCAAACATGAGAAGAGATACAAGAACAACATTGAGAAAGTAGAGAAATGGAGGTCTGCTCTACGGAAAGTAGCTAACTTGTCTGGTGAATCTTACACGAAAGAGTGAGTATTTATTCCCTTCGCTTATGTTCCAATTTCTTTGTTAAATCTTATTTGCTGACATGTGTGTCTGAAATCAAGTAAGAAACATGTATTTGTAAACTAGATTTTAGAAACCATTTGGAAACATTAGATTTATGTCTATTTTTGGGTTCCAAATTTTGAATCATGCATTTCTTTCCTCAATTACTAGGTCAGAATCCGAGTTTATAGACAAGATCATCCAAAACATATCCTGCATTTTGGGAGACCGCGCTCCGTTGCACCTCCCAGAGAAAATAGTTGGTTTGGAATCTCGGAAATCGCGAGTTGTCTCTCTTCTAAATATTGGGCCAAATGATGTGGATATCTCTATGGTTGGAATATATGGAACGGGTGGTGTTGGGAAAACTACAATTGCCAAAGCTGTTTATAACTCGATTGCGGCACAATTTGAAAGCACCAGTTTTTGTGCTGATGTTCGAGAAAACACAACCAAATATGGATTAGCACATATTCAGCAGTCTATCATGACTGATATGCTTGGAAAAAATAGTATTAACTTGTACAACAAGCATAGGGGAAGTGCTGTAATGAAAGAGAGGCTCCAAAACAAACGAGTCCTTTTAGTTCTTGACAATGTGGATGAATTGAAACAACTTCAATCATTAGCTGGCGGACGTGATTGGTTTGGGCCCGGAAGCAGAGTGATCATCACGACAAGAGACAAACATCTACTAAGCAGGCATGGGATTGGAAGGATGTACGAGGTGAAAGAGCTCGAAAAAGAGGAGGCTCTCAAATTACTTTGTTGGAATGCATTCAGAAGCAACGAGCCTAAATGGGGATATGAAGATGTCTCAACTCGTGTAATAAGGTATGCCAGGGGAATTCCCTTGGCATTGGAAATAATTGGTTCTCATTTGTTTGGGAAGGACGTAGAGGAATGGGAATCTGCCATGGATGCATACAAGAAAAGCATGGACAATGACATTTTTGGTATACTCAAAGTCAGTTATGATAGCTTGCGATACAATGAAAAAGAAATTTTTTTAGACATTTCATGCTTCTTCAGAGGATATAGATTCAATAAGATAAAGGAGATTTTAGAAGGTTGCGGTTTCAGCTCAAAATCTGGTATTAGTATCCTTGAAGATAGGTGTCTTGTGAAAATTCAAAATGGACGTGTATGGATGCATGACCTTACACAAAGTATGGGACGGGAAATTGTAAGACAGGAATCCGAAAGAGAACTTTGGAAACGAAGTAGAATATGGTTTCACGAAGATGCTCTTCAAGTCTTAACAGGAGACATGGTAAGCGCATTGCAAAGCCTTTGTTTTTCTGTCATTAAATTATGTATTATCAATGATATTGTATTGTAGTTTCAATTTGTAAGAATCAACTGACTCATATATCTTGTTCAATGCGACTTTTGAAGGGAACAAGCAAAATTCAGGGCCTGATGTTAGAGTTTCCCCAACAAAAAGAGGTAGTATGGAGTGGCAAGGCATTCGAGAAAATGATAAACCTTAGGATACTCGTCATTCGAAAGGCTATCTTCTCGCAAGCCCCTAAAGAACTCCCAAACAGATTAAAAGTTTTTGAGTGGGAGAATTATCCTTCATCGTCCCTGCCATCCAACTTTCATGGGAATGAACTTATGGAGTTGTACTTGAAGAATGCTACTCAAATCGTGCAGCTACAAGAGTCATTCAAGGTACTTTCCTGAACACTTAATTTCCTCTGTTATATTCCACAAGTTGTGTGATTCAGAAATGTGTTTTTTTTCTTCTCTCTCTACAGAAGTTTCAAAATATCATTAGTTTGACCATCGAGCAATGTGATGGGTTGAAAGAAGTTCCAGATGTCTCCGCGGTCCCAAATCTATCAAGTATACGGCTTTATGGCTGTCGAAACTTAGTTAAGATTCATGATTCCGTTGGTAGCCTTGACAATCTTAGAATGCTTGTAATCTGTTTGTGCCCAGAGCTTAAAGAATTTTCTGCATGGAACCAATTTAAATCTCTCCTGGAATTATATATCAGTGGCTGTGGAAAATTAGGAGTTATCCCATTTGGTTGCATGCGACCAACTTTGAAATTTGTTTTTTTCCATGGTGATAGCATCGGTTTTCAAAGTGATAGCCGAAGCCGCCTTCTTCAGGTACTCTCTCTATCGCTCTGTGTGTGTGTGTGTTTGTATCTGAGATTGAATTTCAAGAATTTTTTACGTTATCTGGCAGGAGGCTATGGATCGTCGTTGTAGCGGTGAATACTGTATTGTTGGATTGGGGTTTCCCAGATGCTTCCGCTACCGAAGCAACAAAAACTTCATTTCTTTCTGGATTCAGAATACGCTTCCAGATGTTCATGTCAGTTTTGCTCTCAAAGGTTCTCAGCAACTTGGCCATGACCACTTTTTAAGGTTCAGAATCGGTCCCTTGAAAATATTATATAAGATAGATACCCACTCTTATCATTCGACGCTCACATTATTGCTTCCTCGAATCTTACCATATAAAGACCATCACAAGATTCAGGAAATGTTGAACAGATTAGATTACTGGGTTCCTGTTGACATTAATGTGGTTCGCATTCCTCGTAACCCCCCACCAGAAAGCACTGGAAGAACTGAAGACTCGAATGCTGTTGTAGATTCTAATGTTGTTGCTGAGAGTGGAGTATATGTGAGCCCCACATGTGATGCAAATTTCAGTTTTGTAGATCCTTATAGTTGATGGTATTCAATCATTTTGTTTGTAGATCCTTATACTTGATGTATTCAATCTTTTTTTTCCTTCCATTTTTCAGGTTGATCATTTGAGCTTTTTTAATATTCATCTTTTTCTTTTTATATTATTCGACAATTTCTCATTCTTTTTATGCAGAGGAGACGTAACTATATTTTTGTCAAACATGAGTTACTTCTTTTTTGGGGGGTAAAACATGAGATAACTAAATAGTTGGTACTGCTATTACTCTGAACAGCCTGTTTAGATTAGTCAATCTGAAAATCCATTGACTTAAAAGTTTATCCACCGTATTCATACTCGAGTTCAGAAGGTAATTTGGTATCATTTGCCTGTGTTTTGTTAGGCTGCTTAGAGTTGCTGCTGCTATTTTTGCTAGCGTTTATCGGTGCAATGTTGCAAACTTGTACCTGTACTTGAGCTGGCCTAGGAACTATGTCTTTTGGCTATACTTGTTGAGGCAGATTCATATTTTTGGCTATCGCAGACTCATCTTTTTGGCTATCTTGTGTGTTGGTAGATATGTCCGCTCCCGGTCAATCTTTATCCAATAGAGCTCCTAGAATGCAATTGGGGAATCATCCAAATTTGTCTCCTTCCTTTGTGGTTGTGTATTTTGATGATTTGGAGGGAAAATTTTCTTTGTTATAGTTTTTCCGTCCGTCTCAAATTGCAACAATCGGAATGTGAAAAAATCTTGTTATATATTATTAGATTAAAAAAAATCTTGGATGGCACACAAAGCCATCCATGAATTATGGGAGGGGCTTCTCTGATTGTATTCTCAATTAGTTTTCTAATGTTTAAGTACTCTTCTGATCACCAGCTGCGGAGCTTTTGCTGTTTTCCGGGATTCTGAATCCGGCAAGAACATGCGCGGTACAAGCTGCCTTGTCGAGTGCAAAATCATTTAATTCAAGATTTGAGTCGGAAACAGAATCTTTACATGGTACCTTATGAAAGGGAACAGAAACAAGCTGTCTCTCGAGGGAAGAAACACTAGATTGGTGCTCCCTTGACTGCCTGTAACAAATTAATACAAGAATATAACTTTTTAAGGACACAAATGGGAGCTTCTCACTACCATTACCATAAGTTGCTTGCTGGCAAAGTATATCAACCATCGGGGATAATCTGCCGATCATACTCGACTTCCTGACTTTCCGAACCCATCGGGCCATCGGGCAAAATTGTTCCGCTAGTTTGGCGCTGATCAAGTTAGGCGACACGAGCTAGAAGGTCCTCTGATGTATCAACTGCATCTGGTGGAACAAAGTGCCACATTGGTCCTCTTAATCTACTTTGTTGGAACGCATTTAGAAGTAATGAGACTAAAAGTGGATTTGAGGATGTCTCAACGCGTGTATTAAGTTATGCCAGGGGAATTCCATTGGCATTGGAAATAATAGGTGCTCATTTATTTGGGAAGGACGTAGAGGAATGGGAATCTGCTATAGATGCATACCATAAAAATATGGACAATGAGATTTTTGGTATACTGAAAGTCAGTTATGAGAGTTTGGAATACAATGAAAAAGAGATCTTTTTAGATGTTGCATGTTTCTTCCGAGGAGCATCGATCAATTACGTGGAGGAGATTTTAGGAGGTTGCGATTTCAACTCAAAATATGGTCTTAGTATCCTTGAAGATAGGTGCCTCGTGAAAAGACAAAATGGAGATGTGTAGATGAATGACCTTACACAAAGCATGGAAAGGGAAATTGTACGGCGAGAATCTGAAAGAGAACCATGGGAACATAGTAGAATATAGTTTCACGAAGATGCTCTAAAGTCTTAACAAGTGACATGGTAAGCGCATTACAAAACCTCTCTTTTTCTGTCAATAAATTATGTATTGTCAATCGTATTCTATTGTATTTGTAATTTGCAGCTAACTGATATATATATCTTGCTCAATCCATAATATGCGGTTTCAAAAGGGAACATGCAAAATGGAAGGCCTACTGCTAGAGTTCCCCCATGAAAAAGAGGTGGTATGGAGTAGCAAGGCGTTTGAGAAAATGTTAAACCTCAGGATACTCATCATTCGAAAGGCTATCTTCTCGGAAGCTCCTAAAGAACTCCCAAATAGCTTGAGAGTTTTAGAGTGGGAGAATTATCCTTCATCGTCCCTGCCCTCCAACTTTCATGGGAATGAGCTTTTGGAGTTGCAATTGAAGAATGCTACTCAAATCTTGGAGGTAGAAGAGCCATTCAATATACTTTCTGAAACACCCAATTTTTTCTTTGTTATATTCCACAAGTTATGTGTTTCAAAAATATGTTCTTTTCTTCTCTCTCTACAGAAGTTTCAGAATATCACTCATTTGGTCATCGAGGATTGTGACAGATTGAAAGAAGTGACAGATGTCTCCGCGGTCCCCAATCTTGCAAGCCTTAAGGATTTTTCGTTGTCAAAACTTAGTTAGGATTCATGATTCGCTTGGAAGCCTTGACAATTTAAAAAGGCTTATGCTCGGTTCTTGTCTAGAGGTTAATGAATTTCCTGCATTGAACCACTTCAAATCTCTCCTGGATTTTTTTTTTTCTGTAAAAAAATTAAGTTTAACCCCAATTTGTAGCATTCAAACAACTTTGCAAAGTATTGGTCTCTATGATGTTGGCATCGATTTTCAAAGTGATTGGGTAAGCAGCCTTATTCAGGTACTCTCTCTCTCTCTCTTTCTGTGTGTGTGTGTTTGTGTCTGTCCATGAGATTGGATTTCAAAAATCTTTAATGTTATCCGACAGGAGATGATGGATGAGCAATACAGCGCCTATTACTCTTTTTCTGCATCCCGGATTCCGAGATGCTTCCACTACCGAAGCAACCAAAACTCCATTTCCTTCTGGATTCAGAAAATGTTTCCAGATGTTGATGTCGGGGGTTTTCTTTTAAAGGTTCCAATCAAGTTGACCAGAAGCTCAATTTCAGGTTGAGCATCGGTCCCTTGATAATATATCATGATGCGGTTCGTTATAGTAATCCTATGATGGACATTTTACTGCTTCCTAGATGCTTATCATATAAAGACTATCTCAAGATTCAGAAAATGTTGATAAGATTAGATTGCTGGGTTCGTGTTGATTACCAGTGCTGATTACCCACCAGCAAGCACTGATAGAAATCAAGACCCGGATGCTCTTGTGGAGGAGTGTGGAGTATATGTGAGCCCCACATATGATGCAAATTTCAGTTTTGTAAATCCTTATAGACCTTATTCAATCAAGAACAAAAGCTTGGCGGGGAGCCGGAAAGAGTCGAACACTTTGCATGGACTGCCATTTCTGACAACCTCATCAGCAGCAGGTGGAGCCGGAAAGAGAAAGGAAACTTGAATGGGTGTCACATCTGTGGGAAGAGGAATGTGAAGATGGACTTCCATTTTTTGAAGAATTGCGAGTGGGCAAGAGGAGTATGGCTGCTTTCTCCACTTGGACTCATGGTAGATAGGATGGAAGCCAACAACTTGTACGAATGGATGCAGAAGTTGGACAGAATATTGGATAGTGAAAGCTTGGAGCTGTTCCTGGTGATTGCGTGGGGTTTATGGGGTGAGTGGGACAAGTTGTGCATGGGGTTGAAGATTGAAGACCCTCCAACCCTAATACGCAGAATGTGTGTTCTACTGCAAGATAACAGGATCACCTACAGATCAACGAGCCAATATATGCTGACAGATGCAGACGAAGCTCCTTACCGGCCTTCGTCCCAGCCCGCGTGTCGTCAAGGTGGCGATCAGTCCTGCCAGAAGAAAAATGAAAAACGCAAGAGGTCCACGGACAAAGGTAAAGAGGTTATGTGATCTGATAATTATGATGATATTTGTTATAGCAGCAGACTTCTTTCCACGGCTTGACGAGGATTTGCAGGGCTTCATTACTTGTAGAAAACTCGTTTTAAACCTTGCACATGTACACCCTCTGGCCATATCTTTTAGAGTAAAGAAAAATTGATTAATCAGTACAGCTAAGTATTATTTAGTCCCTCATATTTTATATATCAAGTGATTAGTCCATAAATCCAAAAATATTATTTAGATTGCCAAAAATACCCCCTGACTTGATTGGGTTTCTGTTTTCCCTTGATCCTCTGTTCATCCCTATCGTTGTTTAGCTTGGAACTTAATTGGATTTCTGTTTCTTAAGTCTATTATACTTGTGGCCGATGTTAGATTCCCGGAATCGCTTCCCCTTTCTTCTAAAAAAAGAATTGCTTGCCCTTGTTTGTTTACCTTTCCCATATCTTAATTCGGCATTAATTTTTTCTCGATTTCTCATGCAGGCTGCAAAATTCTATACTTTATTGGGTGTTGTTTGATTTTTTTTGTGTGGTGAATATGGAGGGCGCAGGCGCCCAATCATTAATTAATCAAAGTAGAACAGGACATAAAGTCAGATAGGTCTTCCCGTAGGATAGGGATACAATTCGCCGGAGGGCTATCTCAGACATGAAATCCCTCCGGTTTTGCAAGTGCAAAATTAGACAGCCAATCTGCTACCCTATTACACTCACGCGTGCAGTGTGTCACCTCAACCCTTCCGTGAAGATGGATTAGGTGTTGACCGTTACTCACGAGGGCGTGAAGAGTGTTGCTCTTGTTAGTTCCCTCGGTAATGTACTTGGCTGCTTGTAGGGAATCTGTTTCCACAACAAGCTAGGGAGCCTTCAGCATCAGTGCGAGTTTCAGACCTCTCCATATGGCCCATATTTCTGCAGCTATCGCCGAGCATATACCTGTCTTTTGCACAAAATCGGATCGCCATTGACCATTGTGGTCTCTAAATACTCCTCCACTGCCTGACGGGCCCAAGTTGTCCTTGGAGCACCCAATACCAATAGTATTGAGTTTCAACCATCCTTCTCTTGGTGGAGACCACTTTACGGGGCTTGGTGTGATCTGTCCTGGAGGCCCTCCTCTGTCCATGTTGCTGCTCCATGCTGTTTGGAATTCTTTGGCTTGCAACAGTATGAATGACAGATGGTCTTCCTAGGCGTTGTTGCGGTCAAACACCTTGTCATTTCTCCATCTCCATAACCACCAACAGGTGGAAGCGAAAACTATGTTCCATGGTGTTATCGTTAAAACAGTAGACTGGATTTGGAGGTTCAATTCCATCCACTGCTATTGGCTAAGGGAGAAGAAGTACCTTCTGGCTTCAATAGGGACTAGCTTCCACCATATCTTCTTTGAGCTGGGACAATCTCTCAAAAGGTGGATGATCGTCTCTGGCTTGTCTCTACATGCTGGGCAATAAGGGGTCTGTGCAAATTTCCTCCTGTACCTCTCCTCATTTGTCATGATTTTTTCTGGAATATGGAGCCTCCACAGCTTTCCCCACACTTTTGAGCTACCTTCTTGATTGGATGTGCGTTCTACTTCTGCCCTGTAGGCAGACCCTGTAGAAAAACAACCATCATTTGAATGTTTCCAGCTGAGGGTGTCCATCGTGCTACCCTGTGCGTCAATAAACACAGCTTTTAGTTTCTCTCTCCATGATTCGGGCAGGACTTCCTCTAGAACTGGCTAGTTCCACCCCTAATTCGGGTTCTAATAATCACACACTTTCCTTCCTAAATGGTCTTTCGGAATAGCCAATCCTTTCGAGATTAGCGCTCCCTCATCATCGATCCAGTCATCCCTCCAGAACTCAACATGTTCTCTATTTCCTACATTCTATTTCAATCCTTTTAGCAATGGCTCTGCGACTTTAGTAAGTCCTGCCCAGATGGCTGACTGTTTATCACACGGAGAAATTCAGCCATTCACTTTGACATTCCTCCTGTATTTGTGATTGAGAACTTGGGCCCAGATCTCTTCCGGATGTGTTAACAGTCTCCAGCCAAGCTTTTAAAGGGATGCCTCATTGGCCATTTGGGCGCTGCATATCCCTAGTCCACCTAGATCTTTGAGCTTGCAAATGTCAGCCCATTTCACTAAGTGGGCCTTTCTTGTGTCTTCCGAGTCACCCCATATGAAGCCTTTGGTGACTTTATCCAGCTTCTCGCACATACCTTTCGGAAGGTGTATAACCTGCATAGCATAAAAAGGAAGTGTAGACATGACTGATTTTGCTAAATTGACCCTTCCCACCATGGATAATTGTTTGGCTTTCCATCCTGCAAGTTTTGTTTGGACCTTATCCACAAGGTAATGGAATGTGTCCTTGGTAACCCTGGCATGTAGAGCGGGAATACCAAGATACTACCCGAGATCATTTCTAGCTTCCATGCCCAGAATTTCACTCATTCTGTCCTTTGCTTCCTGTCGGACATTCTTCGAGAAATAAATTCTCGACTTTGCCTCACTAATTTTCTGTCCGGATGCACAGCAGATACTTTCAAGCCCCTTTTTTATGAGGAGGGCCTGCGAGATTGATGCCTCCACGAACAATATTACATCGTCTGCAAAGAATTGGTGTGTGATCTCCGATCCTCGTCTCGTGATCTTAATTGGCTTCGATTCTTTTCTCCTTGCTGCAAGGGCAATCCACTGGGCCAGTCTCTCCATACACATGACGAACAAGTAGGGAGAGAGTGGGTCTCCTTTGCATAGCCCTCGTGATGGTAAGAAGCTCTCCAACTCCTCGCCATTCCAAAGCACCTTCATTGATGCACCTATAACACATTGCATGATAATGTTGGTTAGGTACTCGGGTAGCTCCATATCACGCAAGGTCTCTTCGACGAATTGCCATCTCAGCCTATCGTAGGCTTTTTTCAGGTCTATTTTGATCGCCATCCATCCTCGATTGCCCCTCTTGCTCCTCATTGAGTGGAGAACTTCCTGAAAAATAACAACATTGTCAGTAATTTGGCGCCCAGGGACAAAACTTTCCCGAGCTTTAGATATAAGAGCGGGAAGTTTAGATTGAGACTATGATTTTGGTGAGGATTTTAGACTGAGGTAAGAGAGGGAGAGCACCTTTTTGTTCTCGGCTATGATGTATTGGATTTTAGACTGATCATGCAACTTTACATGGATTACGCAGCAACTGCACCAGCTGCTCATGAATAGTCTGGACCATCCGAGGAAAATATTTTCGCTCATACATACATAATAGACTCTACTCAAGCACCAACCAAGCAAGTTGCTAACCTCCACAAGATCTTAAGGTTTCGACTATTCATTGGCAATGATGATGTACGAGTTGCTAATACAACAGATGAAACCAACGCATCATGTTCCTGACTAACAAACACCTTTCAGCGGAGTTTGATGTCTGTTTCCCGACTTGTTGCTAGATTCACAAGGTAATTTGGAATCATTTGCTTGTGTTTTGTTAGGCTGTTTGGAGTTGTTGCTGCTATTTTTGCTAGCGCATGTCGTTGCAATGTTGCTAACCGGTACATGTATTTGAGTTGGCTTGGGAACTCGACTTTCGACGGTTACTCGCTGAGTAGACTCATCTTTGGCTATCTTATGTGTTGGTAGATATGTCCGCTCGGTGCAGTCAATCTTTATCTATTGTGCAAAGGAGCTCCTAGAATGCAGTTGGGGAATCATCCAAATTTGTAACTTTCCTTTGTGGTACTGTATTTTGATGATTTGGAGGAGAGTAGTTTACCTCTGCTGTGTAAGATTTTGATGAACGAAGGTTATAGGGCTCTTTGCGTTAAAGAAAATTATTAAAAATAAAATAAAATAAATGAAATCTGGTATTAAAATTTTTTTTCTAAAATTCATATACACTTTAAAAAAATTTCCTTTCTAATTGTTTTGTCGTTGTCTCAATTTGCAACAATCGGGTTGTGGAAAAAGCTTTAAGATAAAAATCTTGGATGGCACAGAAAGCCATCCATGAATTATGGGAGGGCTTCTCTGATTGTAATGTAATCTCAACTAGCTTTGTTATGTTCAAGTACTCTTCTGATCACCAGCTTTCCGAACCCACAAAAGGGCAAAAGAAGCAACTAAAAAGATAAAGGCGGGATCAGCCCAATCACTGCTGATCTCTCATAGTAACACATTTTGATACGTTAGATTAGTGAATGATGCAGGACAATTTGTCAGCTAGTTTGGTGCTGACAAATTGTCCTGCATCAATTAGAAACAAATTTTTATTGATAGAAAAAAGATTAAGGCATGAGTAAACGACACAGATGGAAGGACAAAAGATATGAGGAATCTTATGCTCCGTAGTATAACTTAAGATACTCGACACCCAATAATTCAGACAAGGCTCTAACCTGACTGATCAAGTTAGGCCACACGAGCTAGAAGGTCATCTGATGTTTCAACTGCAGTGTCTCTGCCTTCAACCTTTTATTCTCATCACGAAACTTCTTGTGCTCAACCTAAACATCGAAAGTTCACCTACGGTTATTCCCCGAGTCACTTTGCCAACCCAAGGATCATTAGCCAAAGCCAAGACTTACCTTCTTCTGAACGGGCAACGCCAGTCAAATAAACCAGGTAGTTCAGGAAAAGTAAACAGTGAATGCATGTTACCTCCAAATCACTTAACTTCTGCTGCAACCTCTTGTTTTCCTCCTCCAAAGTTTTGATATCATCATGCAATTTAGTTAACCTCACGAGCGTCACTCGGTATAGCACATTAGTCCACTCTAGAGTCCTCCCTGGATCCAAAAGCTCACTCAATGGCATAAATATACGCCAATCTAAACTCGAAAGGTCCAAAACCTCATTGATTTTGATAAGGCCTAGACTCAGATCTGGCTTAGATCCTTATTTTTTAATAAGATATAAAATATAGATCTTTAAGATCTTGTTCCTACCAACTTAAAATAAAATAAAATAAAACATGATGAGTGCATGTTCCTACCAACTGCACTAAAAACCTTTCTAAAAGTGATACTGTTAGGACGAGAAAAAACTATCATTTTAGAGAAATTATCAAATTTATTTTTTTTAAACTCCAAAATTAATAAAAGAGAGTTTTTGATTTACCCAAGTACAAAAAATATTTTTTCTATATTTAAATCACCAAAAAATATATTAATAACAATCACACTTATTATCTTATTTCTTATGGATGACTCGTTTTAGACCTTGCACATGTACACCCGCTGACCATATCTTTTATGCCCTTCAAAAGGTTTAGGATAACTTGTTTCTTACGGTTTATGTTGTTAAAATCCAAGAAAAAAATTGTAGCTAAACATCTTAACAACACAATTTTGATCAACCTGAGAACTCGCGTTTTGAGTATCTCGTTTCTTATGGCTATTTAAGAAATTTGGGATTCAACAGAAAGAAATAATTTGGATATACATATTCTTAAATAGAGTGTTGACCAAATGTGAAAATTTAACGGTCGATGGATTTGTTCTACCAACACTTAACAAATATCATCATAATTATCAGATCACATAACCTGTTTACCTTTGTCCACGGACCTCTTACGCTTTTCGTTTTTCTTCTGGCAGGTCTGATCCCCATCTTGACGACATGCTGCCTCGGACGTAGCTATGTCTGCATCTGTCAGTATATATTGGCTCGTTGGTCTGTGGACAGCCCTGTACTCTTGCAATAGAGCACACAATCTGCCTGTTAGTTTCGGAGGGTCTTCAATATTCAACCCTATGCACAAGTTTTCCCACTCACTCCATAAACCACAGGTAATCGCCAGGAACAGCTCCAAGCTTTGAGTATCTAATATTCCATCCAACTTCTGCATCCATTCTGACAAGTTATTCGCTTCCATCCTATCTACCCCGAGTCCCAGCGGAGAAAGCAGCCATGCTCCTCTTGCCCACTGGCACTTCTTCAAGAAATAGAAGGCCATCTTCGCATTCCTCTCACCGCAGAAGTGACACCTATTACGGCTTCCGTTCTCTTCGAGACTCGCCTTGCTGATGAGGCTGTCAGAAATGCCAGTCCATGCAAAGTGTTTGACCTGGGGAGATACCTCCGGACTCATTATCTTCTTACACAGTAGGTCTGATGAGGAAAGATCATCCTTTTTCTCAACAACTGTCAGGGATATTACTCCATTTTCCGCTAACCTCCCCATGTAGCTTTTGTTGTTGATTGAATACCAACAAATATTAGGATCTTCAAAACTGAAATTTGCATCACATGTGGGGCTCACATATATTCCATACTCCTTCACAAAAGCATTTGAGTCTTCATTTCTGTCAGTGCTTTGTGGTGGGGGGTACTCAGCAATGCGAACCACACTAACGTCAACAAGAACCCAGCAATCTAATCTGGTCAACATTTCCTGAATATTGTGATATTCTTCATCTTGTAAGATTCGAGGAAGCAGGATTATGAGCGTCCCATAAACAGAGGTATTATTTAACTTGTGCAATAATTTCAAGGGACCAATTCTGACCCTTAAAAAGAGGTTATCAGGTTGCTCGGGACCTCTGAGATCAAAACTGAGATGAACATCCGGAAGCGTTTTCTGTATCCAGAAAGAAATGAAGTTTTTGTTGCATCGGTAGCGGAAGCATCTCGGAATCCCCATTCCAAAAATACACTATTGATCGCTACAATGACGATCCATGCCGACCTGCCAGATAACGTTACAAATTCTTGAAATCTAATCTCATATACAAACACACACACAGAGAGAGAGAGAGAGAGAGTACCTGAAGAAGACGGCTTCCACTATCACTTTGAAAACCGATGCTATATCCGTAGAAAATAACCAATTCCAAAGTTGGTTGCATGCAACACAATGGGACAATTCCTAATTTTTCACAGTCAATGATACATAATCCCAGGAGAGATTTGAATTGGTTCCATGCCGAAAATTCTTTAAGCTTTGGGTAATGACAGATTTCAAGCCCTTTAAGATTGTCAAGGCTTCCAACCGAATCATGAATCTTAACTAAGTTTTGACATTTATTAAGCCATAAAGATGATAGATTCGGGACCGCGGAGACATCTGGAACTTCTTTCAACCCATCGCAGTTCTCGATGATCAAACTAGTGATGTTCCGACACTTCTGAAGAGAGAGAAGAAAGAGAACACATTCGTGAAACACACAACTTGTGGAATATAACAAAGAGAAAATTAAGTGTTTAGGAAAGTACCATGAATGACTCTTGTAGCTGCACGATTTGAGTAGCATTCTTCAAGTACAACTCCATAAGTTCAGTCCCATAAAAGTTGGATGACACGAACGACGAAGGATAATTCTCCCACTCAAAAACTTTTAATCTGTATGGGAGTTCTTTAGGGGCTTGCGAGAAGATAGCCTTTCGAATGATGAGTATCCTGAGATTTATCATTTTCTCAAATGCCTTGCACTCCATACTACCTCTTTTTGTTGGGGAAACTCTAGCATTAGGCCTTGAATTTTGCTTGTTCCCTTCAAAAGTCGCATTGAACAAGATATATGAGTAAGTTGATACTTACAAATTGCAAATACAATACAATACCATTGATAATATCTTTAAAGGTATAAGAGGATTCGCTAAAATACTTTTTTTTAATAGACGACTAATTGATGAAATTATAAATACATAATTTAATGACAGGAAAACAAAGGCTTTGCAATGCAATTACCATGTCTCTTGTTAAGACTTGAAAAGCATCTTCGTGAAACCATATTCGACTCCGTTTCCAAGGTTCTCTTTCGGATTCCTGTCTTACAATTTCCCTTCCCATGTTTTCCGTAAGGTCATGCATCCACACATTTCCATTTTGCATTTTCACAAGACACCTATCTTTAAGGATACGAAGACCACATTTTGAGCTGAGACCACAACCTTCTAAAATCCCCTTTGTCCTAGTGAATCCATATCCTCTGAAGAAACATGAAACATCTAGAAAAATCTCTTTTTCATTATATCCCAAGCTATCGTGACTGACTTTGAGTATACCAAAAATGTCATTGTCCATGCTTTTCTTGTATGCATCCATGGCAGATTCTCATTCCTCTACGTCATTCCTAAACAAATGAGAACTAATTATTTCCAGTGCCAATGGAATTCTCCTGGCATAACTTAATACACGTGTTGAGACATCTTCATATCCCCTTTCAGGCTCAATGCTTCTGAATGCATTCCAACAAAGTAGTTTGAGAGCCTCCTCCTTTTCAAGCTCTTTCACCTCGTACATCTTTTCAATCCCATGCCTGCTTAGTAGATATTTGTCTCTTGTCTACCAGGCCCAAAATAATCACATCCACCGGCTAATGATTGAAGTTGTTTCAATTTATCTACATCGTCAAGAACTAAAAGGACTCTTTTATTTTGGACCCTCTCTTTCATCACAACACTTCCCCTATCCTTGTTGTGCATGTTGATATTATTTTTCCCAAGCATATCAGTCAGGATAGACTGTTGAATATGTGCTAATCCACATTTGGTTGTGTTTTCTCGAACATCAGCAAAAAAACTAGCGCTTTCAAATTGTGATGCAATCAAGTTATAAACATCTTTGGCAATTGTAGTTTTTCCAACACCGCTAGTTCCATATATTCCAACCATAGAGACATCCATGGATTGGTTAAGGAAGAGGTAAATGGTAATGAAGAGCCTCTTGTGTGCAAGGAAGAAGCCAATTACCAAGTGTTTAGGTTTCCATGGATGAAACTTGGGCTCTTGATCATCATTTGGTTCTTTTGCTTCCTTTACCTGCTAAGAGGCAATCACTTTGAGGAGGTACTGAATCTACTTTTCTAATTCTTTTGGTTCTTCTTTCAACAAAAAAATTTGGACATATAAATTGTGTCCCTTCCATGGATTAGTTAGCACAGAGCTCATCTCTGCATAATCTACCTTTTAATCAATACAAACACTATTGGTGTTGAGCAGTCTCATTCCATTTTCATTCTTACAAATGCTGAAATGAGTTTGTGTCCGTAAGAGATTGATCCGAAGTGGGCGTTTCGATACGTAAATGATCAACCATATGTTTCTCATGTGACTAGAAGATCTTAACTTGGTTGCATCAACTCAATTTGTAGGCATTGTATACATACAACATGAGCCGATAAGAACTATGACTGATATCGTTGTTTCTTTCAAAAGAATTCGAAGGAGTTAAAATCTAGAGTGATTAACTTTCTCATATGTAGTATTAGGTCGTGTCAAATAGCAAAATATGTCTCTATCAACAAGGAGGATTAGTTATTTCTTAGTAGGCTGCAAGTCTGAGATAAGTAATTGACAAAGGAGGACACTGAATAAAACACAAATACGTCGGAGTATAATTCGATTATCGATTGCCAAAAATCCAATCACATCCTGGCTGCTTGATTGGTTTTCTGTCTGATATGTTATCATGATCCGTAAACCTGTGGAGGGTATCATACATTTGGAGCCATGTGGAATTCTATATTGGATCCTTTCGTTCATCCAAGTCCCTCTAGCAGTAGCATTCACAGCTTGGATGCTAATGAGAAATCAGCATCAAACAACAAACAAGCAGGTTCTTCGGCTTCTCAGCGAAATACGCGAGTTTTTATAGCTGTTTACTTATTCTACCATCAAATCATGACCAGTTTATCTCTTGGATCTGTGAAGTTGTCCACCGAGGAAGTGGCAGAAACAGCCGGAGGAACAACGTCAGACCGTTACATCTTCCCAGTTATGGCACTTCTAGCAGGGGCATTAGGTGGAGTTTTCGGTATTGGAGGCGGAATGCTTATAAGCCCACTTTTTCTACAAATCGGCATAGCACCCGAGGTAATCTCAAAGGTCCATACCTTTACCTAGAATCGAGTCTATATCGTTTAAGAATCGTCGATCGATAATAAAATAGCTCGAACTGACTTAACTTAAAGTGGAAGATGTTACATATGAGCTCATATGTTTTAGCTCGAACTGACATGTTTTAGCTCATATTCTCTGCAGGTCACTGCAGAAACTTGTTCGTTTATGGTATTCTTTTCCTCAACAATGTCGGCATTCCAGTACTTGCTACTCGGCATGGATCACGTCGATACAGCGGTAGCCTTGTCTGTCACATGTTTCGTGGCTTTGCTACTCGGGCTGCTGGTGGTACGGAGAGCCATCCAGGGGTACGGGAGAGCTTCCTTGATAGTGTTCGCAGTTAGCATTGTAATGATTTTGAGTGCCCTTCTCATGACTCGTTATGGTGCTGTTAATGTCTGGAGAGATTGTGTGTGTGGTAAGAACATGGGCTCCAAACTTCCTTGTTGATCAGTTGCAAGTGCAGTCACTTCCCACTGCTGATCATATTGTAATCATGACTAATGGAATCTTCTTTTTTACCTATTGTCGTGCCTTTTCCGTTCGTGAGTTTTAAAAAGATAATTACTAGAATCCAAATTTTTTACCACAACTAAATAGCAAGGTTTTCAAATACGACTCGGAAGCCGACCCGAAATTTGGGCCAAATTCTGGTCCAACCGGTTGAACTGCTGATCAGACTGGATTTTTTTAAACACCATTTTAAAATAATATATATATGTATAATTGTATATGTAATCACATATACACTTCAAAAAATCATCAAGTACATAAGGTTTTCAAGAACGACCCGCTTTGCTCTCCGAGTTAAGGGTCAACTGGTCCAACTGGTCGGATCACCGGTCGGGCAGAAAGTTTTTTCATTATATGTAATAAGACACATTTTCTACCTTAAAAGTAACACTTATTTCCTTTCAGAAAAAGAGCAAAGGCATACGTTTCCCACTTCCCCATGACCCATCCATTCATTGTTGCTTTCTCCTTTTTGTCTTTTTCTCTTCCTCGTCCATTTTGTGTTTTTTCTTCTCTTGCATGTCTCTCTCCTCTCTCTGTTTCGTCTTCATCTCTCCCCCTCTTCCCCTTTTTTTCTTTTTGTAAATCCCTTTAAGCTCCAATCTCTTCCCATCTTTGTTAATTTCTTTAGGCTCCCATCTCTTTTCATACCTTCTCACCCAGAGCCGACCTTGTTTCTGGATCTTGTCGTTAAGAAATTCAGCAACGGCAATATGATGTCTACCTCCGGCAATATGATGTCCATCTCTTTGTAGGTTTTAAGATCTGGGTTGGGAGAAAGATTTAAATTTTTCACTGAGAGTTATGGAATTTTGTCTGTGGATATTCTAATTAGGGGTTGTGCATCATATCAGAATAGAAGAAGGTAAAAGAGAGAGTCAGAATGTTGGAGGCCGAGTTGAAATTTAAAGTGGAGGGAGAGTTATGATTTTTTTTCTTCAAAAAATTGCCCCTTAACTTAACTAACCGGAAAAATCCGGGTCAGAAATCCGAACGAATCGCCCAGATTTTGGGCAGTTCGTAAGGTAGACGTTTTAAAGGTGAAACTCGGGACGGTGATCTGGGCGATTCCTGGTCCGACCGGTCGGACTGCATTTTTTAAAATCTTGCAAATACATGATGAAACTATAGAGATTGATAAAATTTTCTCGATTTTAATTTTTTTAGTCTCTTTCCGTTTTTATTTGTGCGAAATTTCCGACCAAACCAAGTGACCAACTCATGTTTTTTGGTTTTTTTCAACAAAAAAAATTCATGATTTTTGGTCCAACCTTACCAACTAGAAAATACTGACCCAAAATTTTGGACGAACTACTTGGTCTCACCAAATTTTGGACGGTTTGTAAGGTTGACTTTTTTGGGCCAATTTCGGTACGCTCCTTGTACCAATCATGGTCCGACTGGTCGGGCTATCGGTCGGACCACATATTTAAAAACCATGCTAAATAGCTAAAATTAAAACCAACTAATTTGGGCATATTTATATCAAAAAGTTAAAAGAGTATAGAAAAACAGGTTTTCAATGTTCAAGGTTCAGTAACACTGGTTGCAATAATAGTAACGTTAATGAACCAAATTCGAAATTAAACACGTTTGGACAAATATAATAATAAAATAGTAAGTCCTCGTGTTGATTTGAAAAAGTTTTTAAAAAAAGTTTGGTGACACCAATTAGAAAAACAACACAATGGCGGAAGCGTCGGAAGCCACAAACGGGTCCGTATCTATATATATATATATATATATATTGTTTTCAAAAATAACCCGGAGAGCGACTCGGATTTTGGGCCGACCTCTAGGTCAACTGGTCTGACCAGTCAAATTAGATATTTTTATATATTTTTAGTAAATAATAGGTTTAAAAATTAATATTCTCGATATGTTGGTCAATTTATTTCATATTTAGTATAATTTTCTTTGTTGATTTTGTGTTGATTTGGAAAAATCGAGTATGTAATCTGATTTTTAAAAATTTTTTTGGTTGGGTTGGGTGAATTTTGGATTTTTTTTTCAATTTTCGGTCAAACCTAACAAACCAGATTTTTTGGGTCAAAAATCCGAGCCAACCACTTGGTCTGACCAGAAATCATCGAGTTCGTTAAGTCAGGGTACGTACCATGTTTTCTGACCCGCCCAATAAACACCAAGCACTTGCCCGTTCGAACCAGATCTCCTCAAAGGATGATGAGCTCGAGACCTTGACCTGATACCCCCATGAAGGGCCCACATCCCCGCGTCGTAGTCTTCTGTTGGGGCGCACGGCCTCCGTTTTGGAGTTTGGATATGCTACGGTGGGGCGGCGTTACAGGGCGGAAAGGATGCACTCCACCTGTTCGACAGAATTCCCAACTAGGTAAAATATGGCACGGAGGGGACTGTACGGGGAAACGAGGGTTTTTTTTTGCAAAATTATAAACAAAAAGTCAACTCTTTTGGTAAGCACAAAACGACGATATTTTGGTGAGTCTCGCCGGCTCCTTCCAGAAACTTGGAAGTCAATGTTCAGATACTTCAAAAGTTGTTTCATTGACTGGAGAAATCACGGATAATTTTCTGTTACACAAGGCCGATTCGAAAGTGAGCACCAATCTGGGCAATGGAAGCAACACCCATCTTGCTTCATTTCTATATCGCCGTTATTGGTGCTCTGTTCGTTGCATTATTCTTCGGATGGAGCAAGTTGTACTACCAGATTCATAAACCTGGAGCAGGAACCCGTCAAGCTCAAGCAGCCCTTTCGCCCGCCCCTTTCTTGGTGGTAAGTGCTTTTGGAAAGCTTAATTAGTCTGCAAGAGCGCTTGGTACTTAATTCGATTTTGAAAGCTTCGTCTGGGCACTGACCATCGTGGATTTTCCAGGATTCGGATGCATATTTGAGGAGGCGTCGTGTTGAAGTCCCTACCAACGAATCGCTTCCTGTCCGGGGAAGCCTGCGCACAGACAAGTTAGTGTAATATTTTGAGAAACTGCATTCATGTTCATTTTGGGTATCCCCTGCTTGTGCTCAATTTCGCAGTTTTTCCCGTCCCACTTGGACCGCTATATGATTATTGCCATTGGGAGATTCTCATGAAAAAGGCTACGAGATTAGACTTTAAAGAGTGTTTCTTACTTTTTTATTTCAGGTCTCTTAGTAATCATGAGTGGAAGTACCACGTTTTCTTGAGCTTCCGAGGTGAAGACACACGCTTCAAATTCACTGATCATTTTTATGGCGCACTTTGTCGAGCTGGGATCAATACATTCAGAGACAAAGAAGAGCTCCGGAAAGGGGAGAAAATCCGACCTGCTATTCTTAGCGCGATCGAAGATTCAAAGATCTCAATCATTGTGTTGTCCAAAAACTATGCATCCTCCACATGGTGCCTTGATGAACTTGTCAAAATCCTTGAATGCAGGAAACTAATGAAGCAAGTGGTGTTGCCGGTCTTTTATGAAGTGGATCCATCGGAAGTAAGACACCAAACTGGCAGTTTTGGGGATTGTATGGCCAGACATGAGAAGAGATACAAGGACAACATTGAGAAAGTAGAGAAATGGAGGTCTGCTTTGCGAAAAGTAGCTAACTTGTCTGGTGAATCTTACACAAAAGAGTGAGTATTTATTCACTTCTCTTATGTTTCAATTGCTTTCATTAGATATTATTTGCTGACATTTATGTCTGAAACATGCATTTGTTAACTAGCGATTTAGGAACCATTTGGAAACATTAGAATTATGTGTACTTTAGGGTTGTGGATTTTGAATCATGCATTTCTTTCCTGAATTGATAGGTCAGAATCTGAGTTTATAGACAAGATCATGCAAAAGATATCCGTTATTTTGGACCACCCTCTATTGCACCTCCCAGAGCAAGCAGTTGGGTTGGAATCTCGAAAATCGTTAGTTGTCTCTCTTCTAAGTATTGGGCCAAGTGACGTGGATGTCTCTATGGTTGGAATATATGGAACTGGTGGTGTTGGCAAAACTACAATTGCCAAAGCTGTTTATAACTCGGTTGCAGCACAGTTTGAAAGTACCAGTTTTTGTGCTGATGTTCGACAAAACACAACCAAACATGGATTAGCACATGTTCAGCGGTCTATCCTAGTTGATATGCTCGGGAATAATGATATTAACTTGCACAACACTCATAGGGGAATTGCTGTAATGAAAGAGAGGCTCCAGAACAAACGGGTCCTTTTAGTTCTAGACGATGTGAATAAATTGAAACAGCTTCAATCATTGGCCGGTGGATGTGATTGGTTCGGGCCTGGCAGCAGAGTGATCATAACGGCAAGAGACAAACAACTACTGAGTAGGCATGGAGTTGAAAAGACATACGAGGTGAAAGAACTCGATAAGAAGGAGGCTCTTAATCTACTTTGTTGGAACGCATTCAGAAGCAATGATCCTAAAAGTGGATTTGAGGATGTCTCAACGCGTGTGTTAAGTTATTCCAGGGGAATTCCATTAGCATTGGAAATAATAGGTGCTCATTTGTTTGGGAAGGATGTAGAGGAATGGGAGTCTACCATGGATGCATACAAGAAAAACATGGAGAATGAGATTTTTGGTATACTCAAAGTCAGTTATGAGAGCTTGGAATACAATGAAAAAGAGATCTTTCTAGATGTTGCATGTTTCTTCCGAGGAACATCGATTGATTATGTGGAAGAGATTTTGGGAGGTTGTGGTTTCAGCTCAAAATCTGGTCTTCGTATCCTTGAAGATAGGTGCCTTGTGAAAAGAAAAAATGGATATGTGTGGATGCATGACCTTATACAAAGCATGGGAAGGGAAGTTGTAAGGCGGGAATCCGAAAGAGAACCTTGGAAACGAAGTAGAATATGGTTTCATGAAGATGCTCTGCAAATATTAACAAGAGACATGGCAAGTGCAATGCAAAACCTCTGTTTTTATGTCATTAAATTATGTATTATCAATAATATTCCATTTTATTTGCAATTTGTAAGTATCAAATTCATGATATCTTGTTCAATATATAATATGTGGCTTTTGAAGGGAACAAGTAAAATTCAAGGTCTGGTGCTAGAATTTCCCCAACAAAAAGAGGTGGCATGGAGTGGCAAGGCATTTGAGAAAATGATAAATCTCAGGATACTCATCATTCAAAAGGCTATCTTCAGGGAACCTCCTACAGAACTCCCAAACAGCTTGAGAGTTTTAGTGTGGGAGAATTATCCTTCATCGTCCATGCCATCCAACTTTCGAGGGAATGAGCTTCTGGTGTTGCAATTGAAGAATGCTACTCAAATCGTGCAGCTACAAGAGACATTCGAGGTACTTTCCTAAACACCCAATTTTCTCTTTGTTATACTCCACAAGTCGTGTTTGAAAATATGTTTTTTTCTTCTTTTCAATCTACAGAAGTTTCATAATGTCACTTATTTGGCCATCGAGGACTGTGACTGGTTGAAAGAAGTGCCAGATGTCTCCGCGGCCCCAAATCTAGCACGTCTGTTTCTTATTAGCTGTCAAAACTTAGTTAAGATACATGATTCGGTTGGAAGACTTGACAATCTTAAAGAGATTGCACTCCTTTATTGCTCAGAACTTGAAGAATTTCCTGCACGGAACCAATTCAAATCTCTTCCGGATTTATGTATCATTGGCTGTGGAAAATTAGGATTTACCCCATTTGGTGTCATGCAAACAACTTCGAAACGTATTGGTGTCCATGATGTTGGCATCGATTTTCAAGGTGATAGTGGAAGCGGCCTTGTCCAGGTACTCTCTATATATATATCTGTGTGTGCGCGTGTCTCCGAGATTGGATTTCAACAAGAATCTTTAATGTTATCCAGCAGGAGGTCATGGCTCGTCATGATAGCGGTGAGTACAGTATTTCTGGATCGCAGATTCCGAGATGCTTCCGCTACCGAAGCAACAAAAACTTCATTTCTTTCTGGATACAGAAAACACTTCCAGATGTGCATGTCAGTTTTGCTCTCAGAGGTCCTGAGGATTATGACCAGCATCTCAGTTTCAAATTGAGCATCGGTCCCTTGAAAATATTTCATTCAATATATGTTTTCGCTGATGCTACAACGCAAATATTTCTGCTTCCTCGATCCTTACCACATAAAGACTATCTCAGGATTCAGGAAATGTTGATAAGATTAGATTGCTGGGTTCCGGTTGACATTAGTGTGGTTACCAATCCTGATATCCCACCTGCAAGCACTGGTAGAAATCAAGACCCAGATGCTTTTGTCAAGGAGTGTGGAATATATGTGAGCCCCACATGTGATGCAAATTTCAGTTTTGTAGATCCTTATAGTCGGTATTCAATCAAGAACAGAAGCTTCGGGGGAAGGTTAGCGAAAAATGGAGTACTTCCCCTGACAATTGTTGAGCAAAATGATGCTCTCTCCTCCTCAGACATACTGTTGAAGAAGATAATCAGCCTGAATGTCTCTTCCCAAGTCAAACACTTTGCAAGGACTGCCATTTTTGACCACCTCACCAGCAAGTGGAGCCTGGAAAAGCAAGGAAACCATGATAGGTGTCACTTCTGTGGTAAGAGGAATGCGAATACGGCCTTCCATGTTTTGAAGAACTGCCCGTTGGCAAGAGAAGTATGGCTGCTTTCTCCACTTAAACTCAGGGTAGATAGGATGGAAGCGAACAACTTGTCCGAATGGATGCAAAAGATGGAGCAAATATTGAACACTGAAAGTTTGGAGTTGTTCCTGGTGATTGCATGGGGTTTATGGAGTGTGTGGAACAAGTTGTGCTTGGGGTTGAAGATTGAAGACCCTCCAAGCGTAATACGCAGAATGTGTGTTCAACTGGGAGATTACAAGATTAACCACATACCAGTGGGCCAACATATGCTGACAGATGCAGACATGGTTCCTTGCCGACCTTTGTCCCAGCTTGTGTGTCTTGAAGACGGCGATCAGGGAAAGTATAAGAGGTCCATGGACAAAGGTAAACGGGTTATTATGATGACGGCGATCTGATAATTATGATGACATTTGTTAAGCAGACACTTCTTTCCATCGTTGCTCGGAATGGCTTTCCTTCTTCAGTATTGAAACGATGCAACTTCTTGCAATGCTCCATTATTGATTCAGAACCTGTTAAGTATCGAGAGAGAAGAAAAGGTAAAAGATGGTATTCAGTTATCTGGTCAATTGATACAAGAAGAAGCCAAACCAACCCTTCATTATGAAATTTAGATGAAGGTGGAGAAGATTACCAAGAGCACGCTGCGGCTGAGAAGGGTCTCCCCAGTCTGGAAGGGAAACCGCTTTGATCTTGAAAGTTGAAGCAGCAGTGAGAGCGAGACATCCAGGAGAATATGGGAGAGTTTCCTTGATAGTGTTCTGAGGTAGGTAGAATTGTTATGGTTTTGAGCGACACCAATTAGTCTGGAAATTTCAAGACAAATATATTTACCGATACCTAACGTTAATTATTACATTATAGTGTACCAAATGGACTAATGAAAATTCAATAACGGTGATTACAGCATACTAAATGATAGTGAGTACAGCCTTGAATTTAGAAAATGATGAAATCTAATAAGTCATATATATCATTTTCATATACAATATTAGAACTTTTCCATGCCTATTTCGGCATTATTTCTGACAAACATGAAAGCAGCTCTGGGATCAACAAACAAACATTTAGATCAGTTATCTTAATTTGAACCAGAGTTAATAAGCTTGCTAGAGAACCACGGAACCAATCCGAATTGAATTTGATGAGCCAGTTTTAAAAAGATTTTGGTCAGTTCAGTTTTGTCCCAACTGAAAAAAATTAGGTTCTCTTGGAAGAGAAGAACCGAACCAAACTGGTATTTTTTTTTTAATTAAAAAAAACTGGTAATTTTTCGTTGACGAATGAGGCCAGGTGGGGCCCATGGGCCAGAACCACAAACTACTTGAGAAGTCGTCTTCAAAATCTAAATCTAAGATCACTTCCCTCCTCTTTTTCCTCCTCCTCGCTCTCCTCCTCCACTCCCGCTCCTTCACCCTTGCCGACCTGCGATCCCCAACACTTCGAAGGGTTCAAAACCCGAAGGCGACAATGACGTCATCGAGGATGAGGAAACCCTCGATCCAACCTGTTTAAGCTTAGGGTTTAGGGGTGAGCAACCGCCGCCAATTGCAATTGGGCCGCGCTCGACCCCGACACGGGCAGGGGATCCACCCGATGGACTCTGCCCCGGCCAGATCTGGCGGAACAGATAACTTCCCGAGAAGCCAACTGGAGCTCACCCCACACTTGGTCCCAGCATGAGAAAAGCTCGATATCGGGCAAGTTTATTGAGAATCGGCTTGTTTGGAATTGTGTCGTTAAAAGTAACTTTTTTTTTTTTGCGGAGACCTGGTAAGATATTTGATTTTTTTTTAAAAAGAATCTCAAGTTTGGGCTTTATAAAATGAAAAAAAACTAGATGTTAATGAAAACAAATCTCGCAGGCTCTTGCACCTTAACTTCGAAAGTCGATGCTTAGAAACTTCAAAAGTCGTTCCATTGACTTGAGAAGCGGCTGTGTTGAAAGCCATCGCCAGAAATCGCTTCCTAACCAGGGAAGCCCTGAAAGAGACAAGTTCGTGTAATAATTAAGTCCCTGTTTTCGTGCTTTTTTTTTGGGGTATCCCCTGCTTATGCCTATTCAGTTGTTCTCTCTTTTTGCAGCCGTCTCCTTGTCCCTTCCTACTAGGATCCTTATACGGTTATTGACTTTGAGGAGCGTTTCTTATTTCAGGTCTCTCGGTAATTATGAATGGAAGTACCATGTTTTCCTGAGCTTCCGAGGTGACACCCGCTTCAAATTCACTGAAATAGGTTTCTTATGGTTTATGCTGCGAAAATCCATGAAATTTTGATCAACCCCAGCACTCAGCCTCAGAGTCCTTGAAGAGCCTCAGCTCTCCCAATTGTAAAAAGGACACGAAAGGTGAAAGAGCGTTGAAAGTTGCGACATTTACGTGACGTGAAAATAGGTTATGGTACGTCGGCGGTTATAGTTCTTTTCGAATCTGTTTTACCTCAGTACAGTTACTTTGACGTCGCGGACGACATGTTCGACGATGTCAGTGTCTCAATACTTGCTACAGGGCATGGAACATGTCGATTCTACGGTCATCTGCGCCACCATCTGTTTCATCGCTTCGCTTCTCGGATCGTTGGTGGCACACAAAGCCATCCGTGAATTATCGCTTATCTTTCTGCTGCGGGCTCTTGTTTGTTTCCTTTAAAGTTTCGGTCTCCTTCCAAATTTCTGGATATGGAGGCAGCTATGAAGCACAGGGCTCCAGTTATAACCATGGGGGAAGGAGACAGGTTCAGCTTTGTCAGAAGAGATTGGCCTGTTATGTTCAGGATTTGTGAAGTTGGTACTGCTTGTTATGAATTGGATTGGCTCAAACTCATGAGAATTGCTACTAGGAGAGGTATCATCCATAGAAGGGTTTTGTGGGTGCTCATTTTTTCTATGTTGATGTTGTTTTGGTGTTGAGAGGGAAGTGTCTCATAAGTGTATGTCACAAGCGACCTTATAGAGTACGAAGGACCGTCTTTGGAGGTACATGGAATTTTTTAAGAAAGGGGACAAATGGGGCAATAACTTTTCGTAAATTTAGTAAGCAACTTTTTTGTTTGAAACTATATAATATATTACAATATTTATTGGACCAACTAATCCAAATTTGAACAATTGAAAATATTTGAATAGAATTGGGCAGCAACTAGTAAATGTAAAATGCGCGCTTATGATATTTTGGTTCCCTTTGTTTTGTGCCTTTGCAAGTTCATTACTCAGAAATGCCAAGGTCAGATGTACTCCAGGCCCATGATTAATATTATTTTTTTTAGAATTTCCCATGATTAATGTTGTGCTAAAGAAAATATGCAAGTGCAACCATTGAGATCCGGGTCAATCTGAACGGAAATTCCTTTGTTGCGAATATGTTTCTAAACTAAGCAAGTGCGCATATTATAACGTTTGGGCTGCGCATATTATAATGTTTGGGATCAGGTCAGAGCTTTCTAAAGTCAATGACCATCTAGCATTTATAAATCAGGACCGAGACCTCATGCAGCTTGTAGAGAAATTTGCAACAGCTCAACTTTTCATAGTTGTAAATGAGTATACTGATGTGCAACATTTTCTCAAACAAAACTCATTGGATTAAAGTTTTTACGGATTTGACACAACCATGCGTTCTTGCAAAGTGGATCGTGCGAGTACATTAAATTATGCTCTTCTGGTCTTAACAGGAGACATGGTAAGTGCATTGCCATTAAATTATGTATTATCGTATTAACAATTTCTATGCATGAACTAACTTATAAATCAGTCGATAATATGTGACTTTGAAGGGAACAAACAAAATCCAAGGCCTAATGCTGGAGTTTCCCCAACAAAAAGAGGTGGTATGAGTGGTAAGGCGTTTGAGAAAATGATAAACCTCAGGGTACTCATCATTCGGAATGCTGTCTTCCGGGAAGCTCCAAAAGAACTCCCAAACAGCTTGAGAGCTTTAAACTAGGAGAATTATCTTTCATCGTCCCTGCCATCCAACTTTCATGGGAATGAAGAATGCTACTCAGATTGTGCAGCTACGAGAGCCATTCAAGGTAACTTTCCTTATCACCCAATTCTCTCTTTGTTATATTCCACGGGAATTGTGTATCGCAAATATGTTCTTTTTCTTCCCTCTCTACAGAAGTTTAGAATATCACTCATTTGATCATCGAGGATCGCGACGGGTTGAAAGAAGTGCCAGATGTCTCGGCGGTCCCGAATATATCAAAACTATGGCTTGAAGGCTGTCAAAACTTAGTTAAGATTCATGATTCAGTTGGAAGCCTTGAATATCTTAAAGTGTTTGGACTCGCTAATTGCCCAGAGCTTAAAGAATTTTATGCATAGAACCAATTCAAATCTCTCTTGAATTTAGGTATCATTGATTGTAGAAAATTAGGAGTTGTCCCATTTGGCGGCGCGCAAACAACTTTGAAATTCTTCTGTTTCCATGATATTGCCATCGATTTTCAAAGTGATCATGGAAATAGTCTGATTCAGGTACTCGTTCTCTCTCTCTCTCTCTGTATGTATGTGTGTGTCTCTGAGATTTGATTTCAGGAAACTTTAATGTTATCTGGCAGGAGGTCATGGATCGTCATTATAGAGGTGAATACATTATTTCTCAAGCGCGGATTCTGAGATGCTTCCGCATTCAAAGCAACAAATACTTCGTTTCTTTTTGGATACAGAAAATGCTACCAGATGTCCTCGTCAGTTTTGCTGTCAGAGGTTGCGAGGATTATGATATCAGTTTCAAGTTGAGCATTGGTCCATTGAAAGTATATCATGAGATGGCTTTTCTCAATGGTGCTTCAACGCACATATTACTGCTTCCTCGATCCTTATCATATAAAGACAATCTCAAGATTCAGGAAATGTTAATAAGATTCGATTGCTGGGTTCGTGTTGATGTTAGTTTGGTTACCAGTCCTGATAACCCACACTGATAGTAATCAAGACCCGGATGCTGTTGTGGAGGAGTGTGGAGTATATGTGAGCCCCACATGTGATGCAAATGTCAGTTTTGTAGATCCTAATAGTTGGTATTCAATCAAGAACAAAAGCTTTGCCGAAAATGAAGCACTCCCCTCGACAATTGTCAAGCAAAAGGATGATATCTCCTCAAACCTACTGTGGAAGAAGATAACGAGTCTGAAGGTATCTCCGTATCCAATCAAGAACAAAAGCTTAGCGGAAAATGGAGTGACAATTTTTGAGCAAAAGGATGCTCTTTCCTCCACGGACCTACTGTGGAAGAAGATAATCAGTCTGAATGTCTCTTCCCAAGTCAAACACTTTGCATGGACTGCCATTTCTGGCCACCTCACCAGCAAGTGGAGCCGGGAAGAGAAAGGAGACTTAAATGGGTGTCATATCTGTGGTAAGAGGAATGTGAAGACGGACTTCCATTTTTTGAAGAACTGCGAGTGGGCAAGAGGAGTATGGCTGCTTTCTCCACTTGGACTCAGGGTAGATACGATGGAAGCGAATAACTTGCCCGAATGGATGCAGAAGTTAGACAGAATATTGGATACTGAAAGCTTTGAGCTATTCCTGGTGACTGCGTGGGGTTTATGGGGTGAGTGGGACAAGCTGTGCATGGGGTTGAAGATTGAAGACCCTCCAACCTTAATACGCAGAATGTGTGTTCTACTGCAAGATTACAGGATCACCTACAGATCGACGAGCCAATATATGCTGAAAGATGCAGACAAAGCTCCTTACCGGCCTTCGTCCCAGCCCGCATGTCGTCAAGGTGGCGATAAGTCCTGCCAGAAGAAAAATGAAAAACGCAAGAGGTACATGCACAAAGGTAAAGAGATTATGTGATCTGATAATTATGATGATATTTGTTATAGCAGAGACTTCTTTCCACGGCTTGACGAGGATTTGCAGGGCTTCATTAATTGTGGAAAACTCGTTTTAGACCTTGCACATGCACACCCTCTTCCCATATCTTTTATGTCCTTTAAAAGTTCTTGAATAACTTGTTTCTTATAGTTTACGTCGCGAAAATACAAGAAAAAAATTGTGGCTAAACATCTTTTAACAACACAATTTTGATCGACCCCAGAACTCGCATCAGGAGGTTTTGGGTATCTCGTTTCTTATAGCAACTTTGAAAATGGCAAGGGATTTGTATTTATTTAAGGAGTTTTTTTGGGATTAAATCTTAGAAATAGAAAATACACAATTTGGACGAACATCCGTCCCTGTTTGCGGATTGACGTTGTTCAACTTTGAATACGAGAACTTTCATAAAAATTGAACACTCGTTGGACTTACTCTCCCACACTAAAGCTTCTCTTTTGATCTTGAAACTGGAAGCAGCAGTGGGAGATCCATACTCCTTGATAGTGTTCTAAGTTAGCATGGTAATGGTTTCGAGCGACACCAATTAGTCTCGAAACCTGAAGACTAACTATTGAACTGATTTTCTCACGGTAATTTACGGTGTACCAAATGGACTAATGAAGATTATATGACGGTGATTACAGCATACTAATGATGGTGAGTACAGCTATGAATTTAGAAAATTATGAAATCTAATTAGTCAGATATATCATATCATGTTCATGTACCATATTAAAACTTCTCCATGCCTATTTTTGCCTTATTTCTGACTAGCATGAATGCAGCCCTTAGATCAACCATCATTTAAAAATTGGGAAAAGTCTACTTTAGTACCCTGTGGTATACCCTAAAATTACTTTAGTACCCTGTGGTAAAAAACCGACCAATCGAGTCATACTTTTTGCAATTAACATCAAAAAGGTCCACGGGCAGGTGCCCGGGTTTCGCCCGTCTAAATGACACCGTTTATTGTATGATGTGGCGGTCCACATCGGATTTTCTTAGAAATTTTTAAGATGACGTGGCAAGTTGACAAATTACGAAACAATCACTTATTTGTTTATAATAATTCAAAAAACCCAATTTTTTATCTTCGTAAAATCCTAATTTTACAATCAAAAAAGTTTATTTTTTTTTAGAATTGGGAAAAGTCTATTTATAACCCTAGCTGGGTTCCGCCCCTACCTTCCCTCTTCTTCCAAAATCTCTCTTCTTCTTCTAAAATCTCTTCCTCCTCCTTAGGCGTATAGGGAGCAGGTTGGATAGCCCAGCTCGTGGTTCCCATCTCTCGGAAAGGTAGGGGCGGAACCCAACTCGGCCATCTCTTGAATGTCATCTCTCCGAAGGGTAGGGGCGAATTCCAGCTAACGGGAGGTTAGTGCCGGAACTCTGCCGCTGGAACTCGTGGAAGGTAGTGTCAGAACCCAGCTGCTAGAACTCGTGGAAGGTAGTGCCAGAATCCAGCTCCTGGAACTCGTGGAACCCAGCTCGCCTAAGAATGAGTAGTTGTTCCATCCCGTCGGTTGACAGCCATGACTCAAAGGTGAGGTTTTGTGGTTGTGGAATTCGTTCGACATTACGAATGGCACGGACAAATCACAATATTGAAAGACGTTTTTATGGGTGTGGGCGGTACAATGAGTGTGGTGAAAAGCAGTGCAATTTCTTTATATGGTATGATCCACCGACTTGCAAACGAGGAATGGAAGTGTTGCCTTCGATGATGGAGTCCATTAAGAGCAAAAAAGAGTCAACACTTTTTCTATCTACTAAAGTAGCCAATTTAGAAGCTCAGCTAAGGAAGATGGAAGAGAATGTTGGGACAATTGAGATTGAATTATCGAAGGCCACTAAAATGTGCAAGATGTATCGTATTATCATAATTATGATTCTAGTTAGTGTGTTTGTATTGTGGATTGTTTAGTTCGTAGTACTTAAAATGTGCAATATGTTGACTTTGAAGTTTTTGTAATGAATGAATGTGCCTGCATATTTGAGTTCATGTCTTTTCCGATACCTACAAAATATTTGAGTTCATGTCTTTTCCGATTCCATGGAAAGGATGCTAATACAAAATATTCAGGAAGCCATAAGGTAAGCATCCAAATACAAAATATATGTCTATAGCTATTCAAAATACCCATCCATAGCTATACAAAAATACCCATCCATTAAGCGCAATTGTCCTAAGGCAAACAATGGAGGGTAGAATGCAACAGAAGCTTCATCCGTCATTCTTGTGACATTCGAGAATGCTGACTCCCCACAGGTTTCTTCCCCTTTTTCTTTCCCTTGCTGTTACTAGTAGAAGCTGCAGAAGGTTGTGTCTGAGAAGTTTGTGTAGTCGTTGCCATCTTAATTCGTTGTCTCCTTTGGTACGGTGTCTCCTCGGTACGGGCAGCCTTGCAAGTTCTGGTGTTATGACCTGTTTGCTTACAATTACCACATTTGATAATCCCTCCACTCCGCAACCCTTTCTTTTGAGATTGTGGTTCATCGGCAGCCCTTCTTCTCTTCCTCTTTGGCCGGCCAGTTGGCTTCCTAATCAATGGTGGATATACATCTGGATTTTCTAAAATTGGCCATTCATCTTGACTCGGAAGAGGGGTAATAAAGTGGCTATAAACTGCCATGTACGTTTGCCGTGTGTAGCAACCATCAACGAATGTCTCAGGTTCTAATCGGCTTTCATATATGGCAGCCACAGCGTGCTTGCAAGGAATTCCCGAAAGCTCCCACATTCGACACGTACAAATCTTGTCATTAATATCGACGACGACCGAAGTTCCATAAAAATCAACCTCAAACTTCATTGCCCCAGCTGGAGTTGCAAAACAATTGGCTGCTTCCAACTTTGTGTGGTCCAATATCTTCAAATAAAAGAAATCAACTCAAACAGGTTCAAATAAATACCAAACCATCAACTAAAACAGGTACATACCTTCACAATGTTGGGACACAAGATGCCTTCATATTTTTCCATAGCTACCCTCTTTGCATGGATCTTCTTCATCATTTTTCTTCGAATCCATTCCAGCATTGTTAAAATAGGCTTATCCCTCCCATGTAATATTGATGCATTGAATGACTCACTGATGTTGTTCACGATCAGGTCTGTCTTGTAATGGGTACTGAAGTGGCTCCTTGACCAGCTACTTGGGTCATTCCTCATCAAAAAGTTTACAGCTTCTTGTCCATTTGGTAGCTTCTTCATCTCATCTAGATAATAGTTCCACTTTGTAAAACTTCTCGTAGAGGCAGCATTCCAAAGTAGATCTTTGTATTCCTGGCCCTTGAACGTAGCCTTGAAATTCTCGTACAAGTACTTGACACAAATTCGATGTTCAACGCCAGGCATTAACCTATTCATTGCCTCTTGCAGCCCCTTTAAAATAAAACATCAAATCAATCAGATAACACATTTTTGACATATGCAGCAATGTAAGAAAAATATATAGTAATCTCACCTTCTGTTTATCTGACATGAACACCATCTTTGTGTTACTCGGATGCCCGAAGTCATCAATTAGATTTTGCAAAAATCAATCCCATGATTTCTTGTCTTCCGCATCAACTACAGCAATAGCTAATGGATACATAGTTTCGTTGCCATCTTTTGCAACAGCAGACAACAATTGGTCTCCCATAAATCCCTTTAGAAAATAACCATCCAACCCAACGAATGTCCTAAGGCCCGCAAAAAAAGCAAAATTTTGGGCTGCAAACCTAATATACATGTATTTGAATTGGGGTACTGGTGGCAGCGGCACCAAAGTAGGGACTAAAGACTCTGGATTTGTTTCTTTAACATATCCGGGAGGCCCTAATTTGGTCCATATCTTTACCCTACTTCCTGGGTTCAAGGATAAGATCATAACAGCATAATCTCTTAACCTGTAGTACTGAGTTTTGGTATCACCTTCAATGATCATTTGGGCCTTCTTCTTTGCTCGATAACACCGTTGCAGTGACACATTCATTCCCAACCTCCTCTGCAAGAACTTGAAAATTGAAGGCAACTTCCAATTAGGATTGTCTCGGAAATCTTCAAGGAATCTGTCACAAATATACCTGAGAACACCAAATTTGGGAGTCATTTGGACATTGAATATCTCAAAAACCAAACTCCGACTGAATTCATTGACAAGCCATACCTAGAGCTAACAAGATGATTTTTCCATTGTTTGGGACAAAAATGTGTAGGATTCATTGACTTGATTTGGAAAACACCATCTTCATTGATCGGCGATGCATGAACCCAAAAACCACAACCAACCGTACAAACAACGGTCACTCGTTGTTTGTTGTTCTTTATGTACCGGTAATCTCCCCATTGGCGTATGCTCCATTATTTCAGTGCTTTTCTGAAAATCGCAACGGGCCTGAATTTCATACCCTTGTACAACTCGGGCCTTTCATCTTCATTATACCATGGAAAATCTGGTCCTTCATCATCGGAAGAATGCCTCACGTCCCGTAATTCTTTGTCACCCAAGATAATTGGATCATCTTCAGGTCCCTCTTTTTCATCAGCAGTAGCAGCAGCTTTTGGTTGTGGTTCATCCATGTGAATGACATCTATTTCTTCCAAATTAACATCCACCAAGTCTTCTTCTTCACCAGCTACTTCTTCTTCACCCGCTAATTCTTCTTCACCAGCTACTTCTTCTTCACCAACTTCACCAGCTACATCACTAACTACAACATCTTCATCAGCTACAACTTCTTCACCAACTACAGCTTCTTCATCCGAGGACTCTTCGTCACTCATGTATGCATTCTTGTAGTCAAACTCTTTGTCATCGGATGACTCATTGTCACTCACACCCACAATCCTTTCCCCATCACTATCTCTCCAAGTTAAATCTTCCACATTATCACACAGTTCAACATTGGCCTCTTTTACGGCACCCTCTAACCTCTTCTTCAACACTTCAATAGTTGTAACATTTTCGCCTTCTTCCACAGCAAACACATCAGTTTTTGGAAAACCACGTTGCAACCCAACCATCATCACCGCATCATTATCATCCAATATCTCAACTAACCCAGCAACACCTTCAACACCTCCCCTTCTATACCAAAGTCTAAAAGTATTCATATGCAAGACTTTTTTGTAAAAGTTATGTATGTTCCAGAAACCAAACCGATCTACATCATAGCCTAAGCCCATCTCAAATGAATCCCCATCAGCATACTCTCCATTATCAGCCCACCTTCCACCAAAGTGGTACACAATTCGAATAACCTCATCCATAACACCTGCCGAAACAATAAACACAATAAAGACAGTAAAGGTTTGAAGGCGAAACAAGAAAAATCTGCAAGAAATCCAAAATGTGGAACAAAAACTGTTAGGGCTTTAAGGCGTCAGAGTTAAATCTTCAAAAAATACCACATGCAAAGCAAGCACAGTAAAGGTTTAAAGACAAAGCATGCAAAATCTTCGAAAAAACTCAACATGCAATGCACCTGGGTCTGTGGGTTTTAGGGTTTCAGTAAGGGTAGCGGGTGGGTCTCGGTGGGAGAAGGAGCGCAGCTCTGTGATTCTTGTGTCGTGGGTCGGGGAAGGGAGAGAGTCGGGGAAGGGAAGCGAGAGAGTCGGGGAAGGGACGAGAGAGAGTCGGGGAAGGGAAAGAAAAGGGGGAAGGGAGGGAGTCGGAAAAGGGGGGAAAAAGAGGGGGTGGGAATTAGGATTCGGGGCACGGTTTTTCAAATTAAAAAATATACTTTATTGAAATTTTATTAAATATTCAGAACTATTTGGACAATTTACCATACAACTAACCACGTATGTTAGTCGAAGGTGAGGTGGCATGACACTAGGAAAGAGAAAACTACGTGGCATGTCTATGTGGACGGGCAGGGTCCGGAAACCTGCCCGTGGACCTTTTTTATGTTAATTGCAAAAAGTATGACTCGATTGGTCGGTTTTTTACCATAGGGTACTAAAGTGATTTTAGGGTATACCACAGGGTATTAAAGTGGACTTTTCTCTTAAAAATTTTACCTACTTCGAAATCAACCATTGTTTAAAGGGAAAATTGCCCACAGGTAACTGAGGTTTGACTAAATTTATAATTTAATTCCTGTTATTTCGAAGTGGAAACTTCGGTCTCCCTAGTTTGATCTTATTGAACTCTCAGGTCTCTGTTGTCAGAATCGAAAAATTTCTCCGGTGAGGATGCACTTGAAATGACGCTTACCCCTCAGTAAAAAAAAGTCACCTTCTTCAATCTCTAGAACACCAAGAACATAACATTAAAAACACCAAATTAAACAACAAAAAACACTCTTATTAACCCCAGGGACTAAATTATAAATTTAGACAAGTTCCAGTGACCAGAACTGGTAATTTGACCTGGTTCCAACCAAAATTGGTGGATTTAATGACTGGAAGAGAGATAGGAGCGAGAGAACCACGGAACAAACCCGAGTCAAATTTCCAAGAGAACCGAACCAAACTGGTAATTTTCCATTGAGGAATGAGGCCATCCGGCCCATGGATCAGTGACGCCAGGCCCACACGATACTTGAGAAGTCTCCTCTTGGACCTCTTGTTCGAAAATCTAAATCTCAGAGCACTTCCCACCTCCTCTTCCGCTCCTGAACCCTTGCCCACCGGCAACCCCATCACATTCAAAGGGTTCGAAGCCGAGGACGACAATGACGTCGTTGAGGATGAGGAAGCCCCCGAGCCAACCAGGTTTAAGTTTAGGGGTGAAAAACCGCCAGTTGCAACTAGGCCGCGCCCGACCCCGACCCGGACATGGGATCCACCCGTTGGCGGAACCGATACATTTCCGAGAAGCAGCCCGCCCGGAGCTCATCCCGGCGGTAAGTTTATCGTTCAAAGTTGAAATCTTTCCCTTCGTTGAGCTGTCTATTATTAATTTTGGTTATGGTTAGGAATCGACTTTCTGTTTAAAATAAATTATTGGTAATTGGCTTTTGTGTTGATTCTGGCGTTGATATGGAAGAAATCTTGATTACGGTTCTGCATTAAACAAAAGACCGAGACTTGTAATCGTGGGCTTTTAAGCAAAGTGAAGGGCAATTTTGTCATTTTTTATGGAGTATTGACAGGAAAAAAAGGACTTAAAAAGTAATTAATTTGATTCATCGAACTTTTGGACTAATTCATCATGGATTGGATATTTTGACTATATTATAATAAATCTTAGAAATTATGAATATTCTATAAAACACCAGCGATCAGATAGCAGTTTTGCCATTATTAAAACGTTGAGTCACTCTCGCAGGCTCCTTCTAAAGTCAATGCTCAGAAACTGCAAAAGTTGTATCATTGACTGGAGAAATCACGGATAACTTGCTCTAACACATAACGGGCCAATTCCAAAGTGATATCACATTCTTGGGACTCGAGAAAGCACCAATCTTGGCAATGGAAACAACAGCCAATTTGCTTCATTTCTCCATTGTTGCTCTCCTTGTTGCATTAACCTTCGCATGGAGCAAGTTGTACAACTGGCTTCATCCTGCAGAAACCCCCACTCCAAAAGAAGGAACCCATGTAGCTCAAGCAGCCCTTTCGCCCGTCCCCTTCTTCGTGGTAAGTTCTTTTGAAAAGCTTAATTAGTCTGCACATTCAATGATTGTGATTACGAAAGTCTCGTCTGGGCACTGACCATCGAGGATTTTACAGGCTTTGGATGCATATTCGAATAGGCCTAGTGTTGAAAGCCATCGCCAGAAATCGCCTCCTATCCAGGGAACCTGGAAAACAGACAAGTTCGTAGTATTAATTAAGTCGCTGTTTTCGTGTTCTTTTTGGGTATCCCCTGCTTATGCCTATTCTGTTGCTCTCTCTTTCCTTGTCACTTCCTGCTGGGATCCTTATATGGTTGCATCTTATTTAGGAGATAAAGGCTACGAGATCAGACTTTAAGGAGTGTTTCTTATTTCAGGTCTCTGGGTAATCATGGATGGAAGTACCACGTTTTCCTGAGCTTCCTAGGTGACACCCGCTTCAAATTCACTGATCATTTATATGGCGCACTTTGTCAAGCTGGGATCAATACCTTCAGAGACCAAGAGGAGCTCCGGAAAGGGGTCAAAATCCGACCTGCTCTTCTTAGTGCGATCAAAGATGCAAGGATCTCAATCATTGTGTTGTGCAAAAACTACGCATCTTCCTCCTGGTGCCTCGATGAACTTGTCAAAATCCTGGATTGCAAGAAAGCAAAGAAGCAGCTGGTTTTGCCAATCTTCTATGAAGTGGATCCATCGGAAGTAAGACACCTAACTGGTAGTTTCAGGAATGCCATGGTTAGGCATGAACGGAAGTACAAGGACAACATTAAGAAAGTGGACAAATGGAAGTCTGCTTTGCGAAAAGTCGCTAACTTGTGTGGTGAAACTTACACAAAAGAGTGAGTATTTATTCACTTTTATTATGTTTCAATTGCTATCTTAGATCTTATTTGCTGACATTTATGTCTGAAATCAGGGCTGAAACGTGCATTTGTTAACGAGAGATTTAGGAAACATTAGAAATATGTGTACTTTCAGATTGCGGATTTTGAATCATTCATTTCTTTCCTGAATCGATAGGTCAGAAAATGAGTTTATAGGCAAGATCATCCAAAAGATATTCAGCATTTTGGACCACCCTTTATTGCACCTACCTGAGAAAGCAGTTGGGTTGGAATCTCGTAAGTCGCAAGTTGTCTCTCTTCTAAGTATTGGGCCAAATGATATGGATGTCTCTATGGTTGGAATATATGGAACTGGTGGTGTTGGGAAAACTACAATTGCCAAAGCTGTTTATAACTTGATTGCATCACAATTTGAAAGCACTAGTTTTTTTGCTGATGTTCGAGAAAACACAACCAAATGTGGATTAGCACATATTCAACAGTCTATCCTGACTGATATGCTTGGGAAAAATAATATCAACATGCACAACAAGGATAGGGGAAGTGTTGTGATGAAAGAGAGGGTCCAAAATAAAAGAGTCCTTTTAGTTCTTGACGATGTAGATAAATTGAAACAGCTTCAATCATTAGCCGGTGGATGTGATTGGTTTGGGCCTGGTAGCAGAGTGATTATCACGACAAGAGACAAACATCTACTAAGTAGGCATGGGATTGGAAAGATATACGAGGTGAAAGAACTCGATAAGAAAGAGGCTCTCAAACTACTTTGTTGGAACGCATTCAGAAGCAATGAGCCTAAAATTGGATTTGAGGATGTCTCATTACGTGTGTTAAGCTATGCCAAGGGAATTCCATTGGCATTGGAAATAATTGGTGCTCATTTGTTTGGGAAGGACATAGAGGAATGGGAATCTGCAATGGATGCATACGAGAAAAGCATGGACGATGATATTTTTGGTGTACTCAAAGTCAGTTACGATAGCTTGGGATACAATGAAAAAGAGATTTTTCTAGACGTTTCATGTTTCTTTCGAGGTGCATTCATCGAGTATGTGGAGGAGATTTTAGGGGGCTGGGGTTTCAGCTTAAAATCTGGTCTTAGTATCCTTGAAGATAGGTGTCTTGTGAAAACACAAAATGGACGTGTGTGGATGCATGACCTTACACAAAGTATGGGAAGGGAAATTGTACGTCGGGAATCGGAAAGAGAACCCTGGGAGCGAAGTAGAATATGGTGTCACGAAGATGCTCTTCAAATCTTAACAAGAGACATGGTAGGCGCATTGCAAAGCCTTTGTTTTTCTGTCATTAAATTATGTATTATCAAAGTTTCAAAAAAAAAATTATGTGATATCTGTGGTATTTGCAATTTGTAAGTGTCAACTGACTCATATCTTGTACAATGTGACTTTTGAAGGGAACAAGCAAAATTCAAGGCCTGATGCTAGTGTTTCCCCAACAAAAAGAGGTGCTATGGAGTGGTAAGGTATTTGAGAAAATGATAAACCTCAGGCTACTCATCGTTTACAATGCTATCTTCTCGCAAGCCCCAAAAGAACTCCCAAACAGCTTGAGAGTTTTCCATTGGGAGAATTATCCTTCATCGTCCCTGCCATCCAACTTTCATGGGAATGGGCTTATGATGTTGCATTTCATTAATTCTCCTCAAATCGTGAAGCTACAAGAATCATTCAAGGTACTTTCCTAAACACCCAATTTTCTCTTTGTTGTATTCCACAAGTTATGTGTTTGACAAATATGTTATTTTTCCTCTCTACAGAAGTGTCAGAATATCACTTGTTTGATCATCGACAGCTGCAACTGGTTGAAAGAAGTTCCAGATATCTCCACGGTCCCAAATCTATCAAGAATACAGCTTTCAGGCTGTCGAAACTTAGTTAAGATTCATGATTCGGTTGGAAGCCTTAAATATCTTAAAGAGCTCGCACTCCTTTTTTGCTCAGAGCGTAAACAATTTTCCGCATGGAACCAATTCAAATCTCTCTTGAAATTATGGATCACTGGCTGTGGAAATTTAGGAGTTATCCCAATTGGCTGCATGCAACCAACTTTGAAATTTGTTTGTTTTGATGGTGATAGCATCGGTATTCAAAGTGATAGTCGAAGCCGCCTTCTTGAGGTAATCTCTCTCTGTCTCTGTCTCTGTGTTTGTATCATAGATTGGATTTCAAGAATTTTTTACGTTATCTGACAGGAGGTCATGGATCGTCATTGTAGTGGTCAATACTGTATTTTTGGATTGGAGATTCCGAGATGCTTCTGCTACCGAAGCAACAAAAACTTCATTTCTTTCTGGATACAGAAAACGCTTCCAGATGTTCATCTCAGTTTTGCTCTCAAAGGTTCCAATCAAGCTGAAAATGACCTCTTTTTAAGGTTCAGAATCGGTCCTTTGGAACTATTTTGTAAGGTACATAGATCCTTTAATCATGCGACGCAAATATTCATGCTTCCTCGAGTCTTACCATCTAAAGACCATCACAAGATTCAGGAAATGTTGACCAGATTAGATTACTGGGTTCCTGTTGACATTAGTGTGGTTCGCACTGCTGAGTACCGCCCATTAGAAAGCACCGACAGAAATGAAGACTCGAATTCTTCTGTAGATTCTAATGCTTTTGTGACGGAGTGTGGAATATATGTGAGCCCCATAGGTGATGCAAATTTCAGTTTTGCAGATCCTTATAGTTGATGGTATTCAATCATTTTGTTATGTGGGGTGGCCGTGGCAGAGGTGGAGTGATAGGAAAAGGAAAGAGTCGTGAGAGGAGAGGGAATAGAAGAGAAACTTTATTTATTTATTTCCATTTTTTGGTTGATTATTTGAGTTTTTTTAATTTTCATTTTTACTCTGTTGTACGCTGAACTTAACTGTGTTAACTTTATTATTGTCCTGCCGACTAGTAATCTAATTATGCTCTCTTTAGATTTGGGTTGTCATGTTCTAGACTATCCCCTCCGGATTGTGTTTCTTTTCTTTTGCAAGGCGTTATCGCCTCAGACACTTCTGGATATGTATTTTGATGATTTGGAGGGGATTTAAATCAGTTTATAGGTTTTGATGAATGAAGGATTTGAAGGCTCTTTACTCGTTTCATAAAAAATTTAAACAAAACCATAAAAACATATATTCACGAAATTGGGTAATTCTTTTTAAAATTTAAGTGCAGTTGAAAATTTTCCTATCTAATTGTTTTCTGGTCGTCTCAAATTGCAACAATCGGATTGTGAAAAAATCTTGTATATGTTACTAGATAATTTAAAAAAAATTCTTGGATGGACACAAAGCCATCCATGAATTATGGGAGGTATTCTCTGATTGTATTATCAAGTAGTTTTGTAATGTTCAAGTACTCTTCTGATCACCAGCTTCGCTCTGAATCCGCTAAGAACATTGTGTTCAAGCTGCCTTGTTGAGTGCAAAATCATTTAATTCAAGATTCGAGTCGGAGACGAAATCTTTTACATGGTACCTTATGAAATGGAAGAGAAACAAGTTGTCTCTCAAGGGAAGAACCACTAGATCGGTTCTGATAGTTGCCTGTTGGAAAATTTTCTGCTAGTTTGGCGGTGATCAAGTTAGGCCACACGAGCTAGGAGCTCATCTAATGCATCGACTGTAGTGGGCGGCACAAATTGCCACATTGGAACTCCAGGGTACCCAACAAAAGGCATGAGCTTGCAGCCGATACCTTGCCCAGGTGCAGAAAATGGAACAGGGAAGGCTGGTGGTGGAGCCATGAAGCTTGCTGGACTGCTTAGAGCTCTTACCCGTTGCTCAAGGGTCTCCTTCTCTGTCTTCAGCCTTTGCTTCTCATCACAAAGCTCGTTCTTCTCAACCTAATATTGAAATTTCACACAAGTTATTCCCTAAACCACTTCGCCAACCCAAGGGTCATTAGCAAAAACTTCCAACAGCCAGGACTTGCAGAACATTAATTTGCAATGCCAATCGAATAAAGTATGCATACATGTTACCTTCAAATCACTTATCTTCCTCCTGTTTGTTCCCTTCAAAGCTTCAGTCTCATCACGCAACTGAGTTACCATCCGAACCGCATCACTCAGTGTAGCACATTTGTCCACTTTAGGGGTCCTTCCTGGATCCAAAAGCTCACTCAATTCCGCAAACCTGCATTTGGAAACTTAATTAAGAGATCAAGACGGTATAGTTTTCAGAAGGGCAATGGAGCTTGCCTGTCGTTAAGCTCATCCCTTCGCATCTTCTCTCTACATGCTTTAGAACGAGGTGCATTGTATGACTTTGGCCTCACCCTGTAATAACATAAATATAGCAAAAAGTTAAGAGTCTTCCTCAAAGTCAAAGTTCTTCATGAACTCGAAACTGACATATCGTAACTAGCAAAATTAGCAATTTTCTGACATGCATTTGGAGGCATACTCTACAAAAGAAGGATTAAGAACTAAATGATCACAGGAATGATTGATTCCTTGCCTTTTCTTTGATCCATTTTCCTTGAGTGTGTCTGAATTCCCAAACGAGTCATTGAGATTTGTACTGCAACGGCAAAAGGCATCTAAGATTGATTAGTTAACCCATATTACCAAAATTCAATGCTAGTGAAGGCAAGACTGCCAAAGGTGAAATTTCAAAGAGAATATTAAATTAAATGAATAACTGTAAGCTTCACCTTCAATAGATACACACACACACACATGGAGGATCATTTTTCAAGCTTCATTATGGTGCAATTAGCTTTAACCATTATGGCAGTGATCTTTGTACAAGAGAAAAGGTAATGGATCAATGGATTGCGCTTCCCTTATCTCCTAACCCGAACTTCCAAAAGTTGAAACTCGAGATCCTTACATCTCAGTGCCTTACTAACTTTGACATTATATTACTCTGTTGGCATATATAGAAAAGCTACAACTAAATGCACAAAAAGCAATTGGACGCCACAATTATCAAAAGATAATGTCAAGATTCCTTAAGTAGAGCATAGCAATGCACCATTCTAAATGAGACATTTCCAGTATTCAACACTGAATCAAGGAGCGCATCCTGACGATCAACTGAGACAGAAACTAGTACGGCACAACGCGAGTAAAGGCATCGTCTTTACAAAGGAAAAACTGCTACCAAATAGCCAGATTCGAAGTAATGCAGCACAGAACAGAGAAATTCCAGGGAACAATCTGGTCCATATCTAGGATTCCCAGCTGCTACCATTCCTCCCTTCAACTCTCAAGCGTCTAACTAAACCGAAAGTCCTTTTCTTGTTGGTGAACCTCAGGTATTCAGATTCGAACACTGTCGGACCCTTTTCAGGGGTGACTCTCCAATGGTGTCATTTACATTCATCACTTACCCAAGCCAAGACGTGAATCCAAGTCATGGACGAAGAGACTTTGAAGAAACCAAGTTGATATTCATCCAGAGGAAGACGAATTCCACATATAAACCATTAAAGATGCAAACTTTACGCCTCCTTGAACAAACCCCAATTCCCAAACTCCACCCTAAACGACAGCGTTCAAAGACTATAGGGAGCTAGGGAGGGCAGACTGGTCTAATGCTGACGTCATAAGAAGCCATGAGAGAGAGCTATATAGGGAGGGCAGAGGCACCTGAGAGGAGAAGCGGCGGTGAAGTGGGGAGGAAGAGGTAGAGAAGACCAAATTGCCCCCTGGAGATTGGAGCTAGGGGCGAAGGAAGTTTTTTATAATGTTGTCAATGTAGAAAGCCCATCCGGCGGCGTCCATGGCTCCCGCCGCCCTGAGGTCGCCGGATTCTTGGTGTCTCCGGCGCGTCCCTCTGGAGCGAGGGGAGGGGAGCAATTAGATTTTTAAACAAAAGGATTTTAGGTGTGGGCCAGAAAAAGGAAGAAAATATATAATAAAAAAAATACCATAGATGCAAATGATTCCTTTTAAAGTGAAAAGATGATTACACGTGCAGAACATGACTTTTAATGACACTAATTCAACAATGTGTATATATATATATATATAAAAGAGAGAATTGAGAATAGATTGTATAATTTTTGGAGAATGAAAAAGACTAAACACAATTTTTAGAGAATGTAATGAAGTGGCTATTTTCCTTGACCATGCTTAAAACAGGCTGCTGGAGTTAAATTTGCACCCCGAGAGGAGAAGAGTGTGCCGTTGTTTAACCCTCCTCAAACACAGCCAGTAGTAGTTCATGCATCATCGTCATATGAGGAAGCTGTTACTCAAGCTTCTCTCGAGTCTGATGCTTCTGGCCTCAGGTACTACATGGGATGTTTTGTTCATGCTTTCTGTTACTGGCATGCATGCATTTTTGCCTTGGTGAAAGAAAGGAAGGGACTGGCTTGTTTGTATAATTATGTGGCCTACAGTTACACATTGAGTAACTTCTCCCCTTCCATCCGACTTTAAGTAAGGAATGTTTCTTGTTCCAGGTCTCTTTGTAGTCGTGTTCTGAAGTACCATGTTTTCCTGAGCTTCCGAGGTGAAGATACCCGCTTCAAATTCACCGATCATTTGTATGGCGCACTTGTGGAGCTCGGATCAATACCTTCAGAGACAAAGAGGAGCTCCGCACAGGGGATGAAATCCGACCTGCTCTTCTTAGCGCGATCAAAGATTCAAGGATCTCAACCATTGTGTTGTCCAAAAACTATGCATCCTCCACCTGGTGCCTTGATGAACTTGTCAAAATTCTTGATTGCAAGAAACTGATGAAGCAAGTTGTTTTGCCAATCTTTTATGAAGTGAATCCATCGGAAGTAAGACACCAAACTGGCAATTTTGGAGATTCCATGGCCGGACATGACAAGGACAACATTGAGAAAGTAGAGAAATGGAGATCTGCTTTGCGAAAAGTAGCTAATCTGTCTGGTGAATCTTGCACAAACAAGTCGGTATTTATTCACTTCTCTTATGTTCCAATTGCTTTTATTAGATCTTATTTGTGCCGACCTTTATCTTTAAAATCAGTTCTGAAGCATGCATTTGTTAACCAGAGATTTTGGAATAATTTGGAAACATTAGATTTATGTCTACTTTCAGGTTCCGGATTTTGAATCATGCATTTCTATCCTGAATTTGTAGCTCAGAATCCAAGTTTATGGACAAGATCATCCAAAAGATAACTAGTATTTTGGGAGACTGCGCTCTAGTAAACCTCCCTCCCCCGCTCCCTCCACCCAGCCCGCCTGCCCTCCCACCGGCCCGCCCGCCCGCCCTCCCCCCGCCCCTTCCCCCCTCCCTCCCGCCCCTTCCCCCCTCTTGTTAACATGGGCTTCAAACTTCCTTGTTGATCAGTTGCAAGAGCAGTCATCTTCCTGCTGCTCATCATATTGTAATCATCAATGGATGACCAATAAGCATTCCTTTTGTATACCTCATAGAATTGTCGGCACTATTTAAGAATATTTCTCTCAATAGTGTTTTTTATTGGTAAGGTTTTACACAGGACGGAAATCTAAGTCTCTTATAATTTAAAATTACTGATAACAACTAAAACTAAAACAAATCCAACAAACACCCGTGAATGTGTTCTCTAAAAATGTAACAATATTAAATACTTAAATAAGTTCTTCTAGTATAACAAAAAAAATTTAAGTTTGACTAATTGAGAATATACCAGTGTTAAATAATTGTTGCAAGAATTTTCATGTATCTTACAAACTTCAATTTGGATTTTTCTAATACTTCGGACATCTTTATTCGGTGCTCGGAATCCACCTATTGGGCAGACGGTAAGGGAAATATTCTACCTCCTTCGCTTCATAGCTTCTCGAAGATTAAAAAAAAAAGAAATACAAAAACAACTCTTCAACGATCAAGGTTTGGTGAAACCAATTAGAGAAACAACCCAATGAGGGAAGCTCCGGAAGCCACGAACGCGTCCGCCGGAGCTTTATCGAACAACTTCATCAACGTCCAATGACCCCATGAATGGCCTTCGGTGGCCTCCGTTCGGTGTTTGGATATGCTACGGTGGGTCAGAATCGCCGGGGGGAACGGATGCACTCCACCTGTTCGGCAGAATTCCCAGGGATGCGAAAAGAGTTTTTGGAAGGAAAAAAAATCATATTTCGAATAAAGGCACGTTGACACGTCATCATTAAAATGACGACATTTTGATGAGTTTGGTCGGACGATTCTCCCTAGTTCGTAGGTATCAGAAAAAGGGTATGAAGTGACAAGTGTTAAACGTCATACTACAAAGATAAGATCGATCCTAAATACCATTGATAGTGATGTAGTAATGAATTATCATATATTAAAATGAGATAAAGAAGAAGACTTTTTTTTTTTGGGATAAGTATAAAGAAGAAGACTTGAACGAGATCAAGCTCAGAAAGCACGAGTCTGAGCAATGGAAACAACACCCAACTTGCTTATTGGTGGTCTCCTCGTTGCATTATTATTCTTGGCATGGAGCAAATTGTTGTACTACTACTACCGGATTCATAAACCCACTTCAGAAGAAGGAACCCGTCAAACTCAAACAGCCCTTTCGCCCCTCCCTTCTTTGGTGGTAAGTGCTTTTGGGAAAAAAAAGCTTAATTAGTTTGCAATTCGAAAGTTTCGACTGGTCACTGATAATTGAGGGATGTTCGAGGATTCGGATGCATCATCCTTGAAGAAGAGGCATAGTGTTGAAGTCCCTAGCAACAAACTGATTCCTATCCAGGGAAGCCTGCACAGACAAGTTTGTGTAATAATTAAGTCGTGTTCGTATTGCGTATCCCCTGCTTATGCCTCCTGCCTATTCAGAGGCTCTCTCTCTCTCTCTCTCTCTCTCTCTCTGTGTTCGCAGCCGCCTCCTTGTCCCTTCCTCCTGCTTGGACAGCTATATGATTGTTGAGATTTCTTGCCATTAGTTAGGAGATTCTCGTGATAAAGACTATGAGATCAGACTTTAACGAGTGTTTCTTATTTCAGGTCTCTCAGTAATAATGAATGGAAGTACTATGTTTTCCTGAGCTTTCGAGGCGAAGACACCCGCTTCAAATTTACTGATCATTTATATCGTGCACTTTGTCGAGCTGGGATCAATACCTTCAGAGATCAAGAGGAGCTCCGGACAGGGGACAAAATCCGACCTGATATTCTTAGCGCAATCGAAGATTCAAGGATCTCAATCATTGTTTTCTCCAAAAATTATGCATCCTCCACCTGGTGCCTTGATGAACTTGTCAAAATCTTTGAATGCAAGAAAGAGAAGAAGCAGCTGGTGTTGCCGATCTTCTATGAAGTGGATCCATCTGAAATAAGACAACAAATTGGCAGTTTCATGGATGCCACGGCTGGGCATGAAAGAAAGTACAAGGACAACATTATTAAAGTGGAGAAATGGAAGTCTGCTTTGCAAAAAGTAGCTAACTTGTGTGATGAATCTTACGCAAAAGAGTGGGTATTTAGTCACTTCTATTATCTTTCAATTGCTACTTTGGATCTTATTTGCTGACATTTATGTCTAAAATCAGGTCTGAAACTTGCATTTGTTAACCAGAGATCTAGGAAACATTAGAATTATGTGTACTTTCACATTGCTGATTTTGAATCATTCATTTATTTCTTGAATTGATAGGTCAGAAACTGAGTTTATAGATAAGATCATCCAAAAGATATCCACCATTTTGACCACCCTCTATTGCACCTCCCAGAGCAAGTAGTTGGGTTGGAATCTCAGAAATCGCGAGTTGTCTCTCTTCTAAGTATTGAGCCAAATGATGTGGATGTTTTTATGGTTGGAATATATGGAATTGGTGGTGTTGGGAAAACTACAATTGCCAAAGCTGTTTATAACTTGATTGCAGCACAGTTTGAAAGCACCCATTTTTTTGCTGATGTTCGAGAAAACACAACCAAATATGGATTAGCACATATTCAGCAGTCTATTCTGTCTGATATGTTTGGGAAAAATAATATTAACTTGCACAACAAGCATAGAGGAAGTTCTGTAGTGAAAGAGAGACTCCAAAATAAACGAGTCCTTTTAGTTCTTGACGATGTAGATAAGCTGAAACAACTTCAATCATTAGCCGGTGGATGTGATTGGTTTGGGCCTGGTAGTAGAGTGATTATCACGACAAGAGACAAACATCTATTAAGCAGGCATGGGATTGAAAAGATGTACGAGGTGAAAGAGCTTGAAAAGAGGGAGGCTCTCAAATTACTTTGTTGGAATGCATTCAGAAGCAGTGAGCCTGAAAGGGGATATGAAGATGTCTCAACACGTGTATTAAGTTATGCCAGGGAAATTCCATTGGCACCGGAAATAATTGGTTCTCATTTCTTTGGGAAGGACACAGCTCACAGCTCCTTGAAATTATACACACCGACATTTGTGAGTCTTTCGATCTTCCATCACTTGGTGGAGAATTTTTTTTTTGTGGAGAAAGATATTTCATCACCTTTATTACTGATTTTTCACGTTATGGCTATGTCTATTTGTTACATGAAAAGTCTCAATCGGTACGTACCCTAGAAATGTTTATCATTGAAGTTGAAATGCAATTAGACAGAAAGGTAAAAATTGTCAGATCTGACAGAGGTGGTGAATATTATGGAAGATATGAAAGTGGGCAATACCCTAGTCCATTTGTCAAGTTCCTAGAAAGTGGACAGTGCCATCTTTAGGTACTCTCTCTATCTCTCTCTCTGTGTTTTGTATCTAAGATTGGATTTCAAGAATTTTACGTTATCTGGCAGGAGGCCATGGATCGTCATTGGCTGTAGAAAATTAGGAGTTGCCCCCTTTGGCGGCACACAAACAACTTTGAAACTCTTTGGTTTCCGTGATATTGCCGTCAATTTTCAAAGTGATAGTGGAAGCCGCCTTGTTCAGGTACTCTCTCTCTCTGTGCGTGTGTCTCTCTCTGAGATTGGATTTCAAGAATCTTTAATGTTATCTGACAGGCGGTTATGGATCGTCATTATAGCGGTGAATACATTATTTCTCAAGTGCGGATCCCGAGATGCTTCCGCTACTGAAGCTACAAAAACGTCATTTCTTTCTGGATACAGAAAACACCTTCAGATGTCCACGTCAGTTTTGCTCTCAGAAGTCGCGAGGATTATGATATCAGTTTCAAGTTGAGCATCGGTCCATTGAAAGTATATCATGAGATGACTTTTTTCGATGGTGCTTTGACGCACATATTACTGCTTCCTCGATCCTTATCATATAAAGACAATCTTAAGATTGAGGAAATGTTAATAAGATTAGATTGCTGGGTTTATGTTGATATTAGTTTGGTTACCAGTCCTAATAACCCACCAGCAAGCACTGATAGAAATCAAGACCCCGATGCTGTTGTGAAGGAGTGTGGATTATATGTGAGCCCCACATATGATGCAAGTTTCAGTTTTGTTGATCCTAATAGTTGGTATTCAATCAAGAACAAAAGCTTTGCGGGGAGGTTAGCAGAAAATATAGTACTTCTCGCAACAATTATTAAGCAAAAGGATGATATCTCCTCAAACCTACTATGGAAGAAGATAATGAGTCTGAAGGTATCTCCCCAAGTCAAAACACTTTGCATGGACTGTCATTTCTGACCACCTCATCGGCAAGCGGAGTATGGCTGCTTTATCCACTTGGACTCAGGGTAGATAGGATGGAAGCGAATTACTTCTCCGAATGGATGCAAAAGTTGGAGCGAATATTGGATACTGAGAGCTTGGAGTTGTTCCTAAGTGAGTGCAACAAGTTGTGCATGGGGTTGAAGATTGAAGACCCTCCAAGCTTCCTACGCAGAAAGTGTGCTTTGCTGCAAGAGTACAGTGTTGTCCACAGACCATGGAACATGTCGATGCTACGGTCATCTGCACCATCATCTGTTTCATTGCTTCGCTTCTCGGATTATTGGTGGCACAGAAAGCCATCCATGAATTATGGGAGGGTTTCTCTGATTGTATTCTCAATTAGTTTTGTAATAATGTTCAAGTACTCTTCTGATCACCAACCTCAGAGCATTAGCTTGTTTGGCGGGATTATGTATCTGGTAAGAACATAGGGTTTAAGCTGCCTTTTTTTTATAGAAAGAGTTCAAGCTGCCTTGTTGGTTGCAGGATAGTTTAACTCAAGATTCGAGTTGGAGACGAAAGGATGCCTCCTGTACCTTATGAAAAGAAACAGAAACAAGCGCCTCTCTCGAGGGAAGGAACACTAGATGAGTTCTCCCTCGGACTGCCTATAACATTTTCTTATATCATGCATTCAATTATGACGTATCGCAGATTTGAACCGAGCAGGGCATCTCGGATTGAAGGGCATGTTCCTGTTTGCTTGGGTGAAAAGGGGGACAACCTACAAGGACATACTGCAAGGTGGAAGGCGACAACAGTAGGAAACTTCAAACGTAAACCTCCAGGAGGAAGATACTCGCATTTGTGAGTCAACATCAGAGGATAACACTAACTGGCTTGGCAGGAGCTTAATCGCTTCCCTTCACTTCGCCAAACAGTTACGGTATGTTCACCGTGACCTATTAAATCTTGGCGTCAATGATTTCCAAGTCAGGGTGCTAGGGGCAGATGACATTCTTATCACATTCAAAGACGTAGCTGAGATGACGTCTTGGTGTTTTATTCTCAAACCTCACTTTAAAAATTTGACCTCTTGGAATACCACTTACAAACCAGAAAATCGGCTAGCTTGGCTAACTTTAAGAGGGAACAAAATGCGCAAAGAACATGGACACAATGGATAACGTGGTTCGGCCTAGTGACTACGTCCACAGTGAGAAAAGGAAAACTTTTATTGATGGATCCGAGTCACAAAGCCATACAAAACCTTAGGGTAACATGTCTTTATATAGAGTCAAACCCTTGTACATCAAGTGAGCTATCTAGGTCAAATTAGGAGTCCAAAAGCTAGTCCGAATAGAATAAGAAACAAACCCACAAATCATTTTTTCTTTAATTTCTCGACATCTCTAACAGTTCCATTACATGTATGGACTAAAGATTTCTTGGAGTGGTTACTGTCGCCTTTGGGAGAACTAATTGACACACACAAGAGTTTCATAGAAAGAAGCAGACTTGACATCATCAAAGTTCTAGTGTCCACCAGGCATATGGAGAGCATTAACCGAAGGATTAAGATTAAGGCTAACGAGGTTTTTCACTGCATTTCAATCTCGGAAAGTTTGGGAGACCAAGAGTTGGGTTTGGATCTGGTTTTTTCGAAGGTGAACAGAAGAGATTTTTGCTTGTCTTCAGAAGAGGAAGATGAAGGGGGCCCTCGGGAAGGAGAAAAGCTTTGTGTTGGGGAAAGTGTACTGTGTTGCAGTCCTGGAAATCGAAACGACAACTTGGGAAGCTCAAAATTTGAAAATATCAACCGCCAAGAGATCATGCAAGGTGACAGCCTAACGACACCCCTAAATATGAAACCTATCTTACGGCTGCACACTACTGGGAGCCCCTCCCTCTTTCAGACGAACAGCATGAATGTGATAAGGGGACAAATTCTTCTAGATCCAAAAGGGTAAGTCACTCCTTTCAAAAGGATGGGCTTGGGATGGAAAAAGAGGCGGAGGCTTCTTTAAATGGTCATGTTAAGGAGCATGCCCCAAAAAAAAATGGTATAAAAAGTGGGCCAGATGCAAGCCCGTTGGATGGTGTAGGGGTGTGCAAGGCAAGGAAGGAAATTGCGCTGGCCTGATTTCTGAAGCACACATAGCCCAAGAAGGAGTAATTGGGCTGCTTGAGGCCAAGGAGAATGGGCCTGATGGAGAATCTGGCCCAGGACAATTAAGGCAAAAATTAGTGGAACTACGAAGAAGTACCCTGCCCAAAAAACCAACAACTAAGGCGAGAGCATTAATGAATCATTTAATCAAGAGAAATGGTCCTTTGAAAAAATTCTCTTCGCACAATTTGGCAAATTGTCTGGGGTTGAAAGAAGTGCCGAAGTCAAAGCGATTATTAGGGAGGCAACTCGTAAGGTTATGGAAGGTATTAAGAGTTGTTGCGGAGTGGACTTTCTAGGCTGGAGTTTCCAAGGACACATGTCACCAAGATGCTATTGTTTGCGGTGGGATACATTACAGGGAGTATTAGAATATCATGGAGATAATGATTGGTGTATAGAATTTAACTGGGTTCGCTTGTCTTAAGCGAACGTGGCATAGGTTGTACTTAACTTTGGAGTAATGAATTTATTCTACCTTCCAAAAAACATTATGACGTATCGTGTAAGTGGCATTTTTTAATAAATACTTACTTTTAACATATGTTTTGAATTTGAAAAATAAGTTAAGATAATAATTTATCCGTTCCTGTTCGAACAAACTAGTAAGTTATTTTATTTAAGTTTGAGGACAAACTTTATTTAAGGGGGAGAGAATGTAAAGATCAAGAAATTAAAATAGAAATATTCCAAACTAGTGGGGGACTGAACTGAAATTCACCATGTACTAGTTTGTAATTTACCAGCCTAAAAACCCTAAATTCGTGCCTATATAAGGAGGATTGATAGAAACCCTAACCCCACTTTCTGAAATCCCGTTTTTGCCTCCTACTAGGCGAGCAGACCGATCCAGGCGAGTCAAGGGACGGGGACGAACTAAACAACGTGTCCCGAGACGTTAGGGTAAGCCCCTCTCCCGAATTTAGGCTTTTCGGTTTATTCTTGGTAGACCGACACTGATAAACCCGAAAGGACCTGTAAGAATCTGCAGGGAACGTCGGTGTTAGTGGTTACGTGAAGTAAAGTTCGAATCTCGGCTTACTGTATGACTTTCTGTGTGAACTGTACGTGATATGTCCTATTTAATTCTGTATGATAAACCTCTGCGTCGTTGATTTTATGTTGAGAATAGCTACTGCCTTATCAAAAATGCTATAACGAAATTGAGTGTCAACTGTGACCCAAGGAATCCCGATAGTGGAACTCCGGAGTTGCGTCTGTTATTGTCTAGAATCTGATTGTTGTGTTTGTATCTGATCGTTATGTTTGATGTGACTGTCTTGTTGAATTCGGTTACTGAGTTGCGTAATCTCATCAAAATACGCATTTTTGTTTCAGATACTTCGAGGGCAGATCGGGTGTGAGGATTTGAGATGAGGTCATGCATCCCTAGACTTAGGGCATCACGTTTTCCATATTTAAGACAATACGTTTTGTTTTCGAATTCATTAGTATGTTATCGGATTTTCTTTGGACTTATTTCGAATTTTGAGGAATAAAAGTACCTTACGGAGATTTTACTCCGTGACGGTTGGCATGCCTAATTTCCGGAGCGTGACAGTTCGTCACGCTCCAATTTGAACATTTTATTTGGACTTCAGTTCTCAACTCAAAATTACTGATGGCAGCTAAAACTAAAAGCAACTAAATTTTTGAGAAATTATTATCCGTTCGAAGCAGATCTCGCTCGAGGATGATGAGCTCGAGACCAGTCCTGACACTCCCATGAACGGCCCAAATACCCTCTTCGTTGTCTTCTGTTATGGTGTACGGCCTCCGGTTGGTGTTCGGATATGCTGCGTTGCAAACCGGAAAGGATGCACTCCACCTGTTCGACAGAATTCCCATGTATGTAAAATATGGGAAAAGAGGGGGTTTTTGAAAAATCATAGACAAAGTCGATACTCTCTTGATATTTTTGTAACTAAGTCACGTCATTGTTTTAGCAGGCTCAATAAATTTCGCCTTTTCTACATCTTTCTTTCTTTCTTTTTTGACAATATTTAGATGTTTTGGGCAAAATTCCTTCATGCAGGTGAAGAGGCGATGGATAATTTTGGGATGGTTTTATTTTAGTGGTTTTGGAGTTTGAGAGAAAAAAGAGGTTATGAAAATGGTGGGCAGAAGTGGTTTTGGAGTTTTTTTTGAATATTTTTTAGACTTTCAAGGTTTTGGCTTTTTGGTTGTCGTGAGTTTCTACTTTCTAGACGTCTCTTTACTATTTTTAAAATTTTTTTTAACTATCTACTACTAAATATAATAAATATTTGGTTAGTTTTGTATTTAAAAAATTTGGTCCGATCCAGATCCAGAAGTACAGATCAAAATTTGGATCGTATCATAATTCCTATTTTAAAACTATCCAAATTCGCATACGACAGGACACGTTATCATAAAAAAAGACTATATTTTGGTGATTTTCGTCGGCTCCTTCCTAGAAACTTCAAAGTCAATGTTCAGAAACTCCAAAAGCTGTTTCATTGACTGGAGAAATCAGGGATAATTTCCTGTGATACAGCCAACTTGCTTCATTTCTCCATCTCCGTTGTCGGTGGTCTCCTTGTTGCATTATTCCTCGCATGGAGCAAGTTGTTGTACTACCGAATTCATAAACCCACTTCGGAAGAAGGAACCCGTCAAGCTCAAGCAGCCCTTTCGCCTCTCCCTTCCTTGGTGGAAAAGCTTAAGTTAGTCTGCAACAGCGCTTCTGTTAATTATTGGATTTCAAAAGTTTTGTCTTGGCACTGACTATGGAGGATTTTTCAGGATTCGGTTGCATCCCTTGAAGAGGCGTAGTGTTTAAGTCCCGACCGACGAATCACTTCCAAACAAGGAAAGGCGAGAGCTTCTGCAAACAGAAAAGATCATGTAATATTTGACGCTGCATTCATGTTCTTTTTTGGGTTCTTTAGTGGCTCTCTCTTTCCGCAGCCTCCTCCTTTGTCCCTTTCCGCTTGGACCCTCTATGATTACTGACATCTTAGTTAGGAGATTCTCATGATAAAGGCTGTGAGATTAGACTTTAAGGAGTGTTTCTTATTCCAGGTCTCTCAGTAATCATGAACTGAAGTACCATGTTTTCCTGAGCTTCCGAGGTGAAGACACTCGCTTCAAATTCACTGATCATTTGTATCGCGCACTTCGTCGAGCTGGGATCAATGTCTTCAGAGACGAGGAGGAGCGTCCATGATCTCTGTCATTGTGATTTCGAGAAACTATGCATCCTCCACCTGGTGCCTCAACGAGCTTATCAAAATCCTTGATTGCATGAAAGAGAAGAAGCAGGTGGTTTTGCCGATCTTCTATGAAGTCGATCCGTCTGAAGTAAGACACCAAACTGGCAATTTTGGGGATTGCATGGCCAAACACGAGAAGACATACAAGCACAACATTGAGAAATGGAGGTCTGCTTTGCAGAAAGTAGCTAACTTGTCTGGTGAATCTTACACAAAAGAGTGAGTATTTATTCAGTTTTCTTATGTTCCAATTGCTTTCATTAGATCTTATTTTCTTACCTTTATGCCTGAAATCAGGAATGCAAAATGCATTTGTTAACCGAGTTTAGGAACCGTGTGAAAACATTAGATTTCTTGTCTACTTTCAGGTGCCGGATTTTGAGTCATGCATTTTTTTCCTAAATTAATAGGTCGGAATCCGAGTTTATAGACAAAATCACCCAAAAGCTATCCAACATTTTGGACCACCCTCTATTACACATCCCAGAGCAAGCAGTTGGATTGGAATCTAGAACATCGGTAGTTGTCTCTCTTCTAAGTATTAGACCAAATGATGTGGACGTCTCTATGGTTGGAATCTATGGGATTGGTGGTGTTGGGAAAACTACAATTTCCAAAGCTGTCTATAACTTGGTTGCGGCACAGTTTGAAAGCACCAGTTTCTGTGCTGATGTTCGACTAAACACAACCAAACATGGGTTGGCACACATTCAACAATCTATTCTAATTGATATACTTGGGGATAATGATGTTAGCTTGCAAAACACTCATAGGGGAATTTCTGTAATGAAAGAGAGGCTAAAAAACAAGCGAATCCTTTTAGTTCTTGACGATGTAGATAAATTAAAACAGCTTCAACAATTAGCCGGCGGATGTGATTGGTTTGGGCCTGGCAGCAGAGTGGTCATAACGACAAGAGACAAACAACTGCTAACTAGGCATGGGATTGAAAGGATATACGAGGTGAAGGAACTCGATACGGAGGAGGCTCAAACTACTTTGTTGGAATGCATTCAGAAGCAGTGAGCCTACAAGTGGATTTGATGATGTCTCAGCTCGTGTGTCAACAAGTTATGCCAGGGGAATTCCATTGGCATTGGAAATAATTGGATCTCATTTGTTTGGAAAGGACGTAGAGGAATGGGAATCTTCCATGGATGCATACAAGAAAAACATGCACAGTGACATTTTTGATATACTCAAAGTCAGTTATGAGAGCTTGGAATACAATGAAAAGGAGATTTTTCTGGATGTTGCATGTTTCTTCGTAGGGACAACGATCGAGTATGTAGAGGAGATTTTAGAAGGCTGCGGTTTCAGTTCCAAATCTGGTCTTAGCATCCTTGAAGATAGGTGTCTTGTGAAAAGACAAAATGGAGATGTGTGGATGCATGACCTTACACAAAGCATGGGAAGGGAAATTGTACTGAAAGAGAACCATGGAAACGGAGTAGAATATGGTTTCATGAAGATGCTCATCAAGTCTTAACAAGAGATATGGTAAGCGCGTGGCAATATTCTGTTTTTAAATTATGTATTATCGTATTAACAATTTGTAAGCATGAACTGAATTACATATCTTGTTCAATCTATAATATGTGACTTTAAAAGGGAACAAGCAAAATTCAAGGCTTAATGCTAGAGTTTCCCCAACCAAAAGAGGTGGTGTGGAGCGGTAAGGCATTTGAGAAAATGGTAAACCTCAGGATACTCATCATTGGAAAGGCTATCTTCTCAGAAGCCCCTAAAGAACTCCCAAACAGCTTGAGAGTATTAAATTGGGAGAATTATCCTTCATCGTCCCTGCCATCCAACTTTCATGGGAATGAGCTTCTGAAGTTGCAATTGAAGAATGCAACTCAAATCGTGCAGTTACAAGAGCCATTTAAGGTACTTTCCTAATCACCTAATTTTCTCTTTGTTATATTCCACAGGAAATGTGTGTCTCAATTGTGTTCTTTTTCTTCCCTCTCTACAGAAGTTTCAGAATATCACTCATTTGATCATCGAGGACTGCGAAGGGTTGAAAGAATTGCCAGATGTCTCGGCGGCCCCAAATATATCACAGCTATGGCTTGAAGGCTGTCAAAACTTAGTTAAGATTCATGATTCGGTTGGAAGCCTTGAATATCTTAAAGAGCTTGTACTCCGTCGTTGCTCAGAGCTTAAGGAATTTTCTGCATGGAACCAATTCAAATCTCTCCTGATTTTAGCTATCGTTGACTGTCGAAAATTAGGAGTTACCCCATTTGGCGGCACGCAAACAACTTTGAAAATATTTGGCTTCCGTGATGTTGCCATCGATTTTCAAAGTGATCGTGGAAACAGCCTTATTCAGGTACTCTCTCTTTCTCTGAGCTTGTGTCTGTCTCTGATATTGGATTTCAAGAATGTTTAATGTTATCTGGCAGGAGGTCATGGATCGTCATTATAGCGGTGAATACATTTTTTCTCGAGTGCGGATTCCGAGATGCTTCCGCTACCGAAGCAACAAAAACTTCATTTCTTTCTGGATACAGAAAACGCTTCCAGATGTCCATGTCAGTTTTGCTCTCGGAAGTTGCGAGGATTATGACCAAGAACTCAATTTCAAATTGAACATTGGTCCCTTGAAAATATTTCATAGGATGTATATTTTCTCTAGTGCTACAACGCAAATATTCCTGCTTCCTCGATCCATACCATATAAAGACTATCTCAAGATTCAGGAAATGTTGACAAGATTAGATGACTGGGTTCGTGTTGACATTCGCGTGGTTACCAGTCCTGGTAATCTACCAGCAATCACTGGTAGAAATCAAGACCCGGATGCTGTTGTGAAGGAGCTTGGAGTATACGTGAGCTCCACACGTGATGCAAATTTCAGTTTCATAGATCCTTATATTCGGTACTCAGACAACAACAAAAGGTTTGCAGGAAATGGAGTACTTACCCTGACAATTGTTGGGCACAAGGATGCTCTCTCCTTGGACCTACTGAGGAAGAAGATAATGAGTCTGAATCTCTCTCGCCAAGTCAAACTCTTTGCATGGACTGCCATTTCTGTCTCTGATCACATCACCAGCAAGTGGAGCCTGGAAAAGATAGGAAACCGTAATAGGTGTCGCGTCTGTGGTGAGAGGAATGTGAAGATGGTCTTCCATGTTTTGAAGAACTGCCAGTTGGCAAGAGGAATATGGCTGCTTTCTCCACTTGGACTCAGGGTAGATAGGATGCGAGCAAAAAATTTGTCCGATTGGATGAAGAAGTTGGACAGAATATTGGATACTGAAAGCTTGGAGCTGTTCCTGGTGATTGCGTGGGGTTTATGGATTGAGTGGGACAAGTTGTGCATGGGGTTGAAGATCGAAGACCCTCCAACCCTAATACGCAGAATGTGTGTTCTACTGCAAGATTACAGGATTTCCCACAGACGAATTAGCCAATGTAAGCTGACAGATGCAGACGTAGCTCCTTACCAGCTTTTGTCCCAGCCCGGCATGTCATCAAGTGGCGACCAGCCCCGCCAGAAAAATGTAAAACATAAGAGGAGGTTCATGGACAAAGGTAAACAGGTTATGTGAACTGATAATTATGATGATATTTGTTATAGCAGACACATTTTTCAAGAATTTGTAATTGAAAAAAAAAGCTTCATTTCCTATGGATAACTCTTTTTAGACCTTGCACATGTACACCCGCTGGCCATACCTTTTACGTCCTTTAGAATATTTCGGATAACGTTTCTTATGGTTTATGCTGCAAAATTTCATGAAATTTTGATCAACCCCAGAATTTGCCTCAGGTCTGACCAAAATGTGAATTGAAGAATCCTTGGACTTGCTCTCCCTATATAGTAAACAGGGTATGGTACGTCAAAAAAATTAGTTCTTTTGGGATCCTTTTTACCTCAGTACAGTTACTTTAACATTGCAGACGACGTTATTTTACATCGTATTTGTCCTAATACATTCTTCGTTTGGTATTGGAGGTGGATTGCTTATCAGCCTGCTTCTGCACATCGGTACGGCACCCGAGGTAAACTCTATAGAGCCGAAACTTGCATGCTAGCTCGAGTCAGTATCATTGTCATGAGAATGAAGTGATTCTGACTCTCCAGGTCGCTGCAGCGAAGGAAGGCGACTCTTTCTTATGTGGTCAGATGAGTGGATCAAGGGAGAATTCTGAGAGACCGCTACCCACGACTATTCCTGCTGTCAAACCAAAAATATGCCTCTGTCAAAGAATGCGGGCTTTGGGAAAATGATACTTGGAGATGGGAATTGACATGGACAATGCCACTTCTATCTCGGGAACAGGACTTGGTAACCTTCTTTCTGTAGCTTCTGTCCTCTAGAAATGATTCTTATACGTGGAGTGAGGATCCAAGTTACAGTACACAAGCAAAGAGGTATCAGTACTACTGCACCGAGAATGCACTACCTATTGCCAAGGATTCAAGATGGATTTGGTTCAACAGCATACCTTCAAAGATCGGGTGTTTCTTGTGGTTGGCACTACACGGCAAGGCAAAAACCCGAGATAATCTGATTCGCACGAGGAGATTGAAAGAGTGGGATTCCTTCTGCCCGCTATGTGGAAATTTTGATGAATCAGGGACGTACCTATTTCTAAATTGTCTTTGCTAAAAGATTATGGAACTTTTTTGCCAAGGAAACTGGAGTCAGCTGGTGCGAAGGGAACTCTTTGGAGGATGCTCTCACTCAATAGATGGGTCTGATTAGAGATAGAATACTTGAAAAGGTCTAGTTCTTCTACATTGGATGCTCTCACCCAAGGAGTGGCCGAATTGGTCCAACAGAGAGCGAGAATTCCACCACCAAGATTTGATTCTTGTCCTACAATCTAGGAAGGAAAATGTATACCTAATTGGCTAATCCTTGGCCTACTCATTTGGTGAAATTATTAAAAACGATAATGTCAAAATGATGAAATTTGATATTTGTTTTAAATACTAAACAAAAGAAATATTGTTTTTTGATGTACTTTTCAATGATATTATTTTTGTTCGTCACACTTGAATTCAAGACTTGAAAATTTGTATTTGGACTTGAGAACTCAACTCAAAATTACTGATAGCAGCTAAAACTAAAAGCAACTAATTTTTAGAGAAATAAAAAACAACTACTTTGGACATCATTCTTGGGTGGGTGCTCGGAATCCACCAATTGGGCTTCCGTTAGATCTGATCACAGTTTGAATTCGAATTAAATTAGTTCAAATTCGAATTTATCAAAATTGTAAATCATATTCAATTTGTAAACCTTCGGATTTGAATCATATCTCGCCACGATATGATGCTATGATTTCTCAATAAGTTTTTTATCATTAATAATTTTAGGATCATAAATTTTATTAATTTAGAAAATTAATAATCAATATAAATTTATGAGATTTTTTAAAGTTTGTGAAGAAAATAATATTATTTTATAGATGTTATTTTTTATTGCGTAAATTTTCTCGTTGTCTGGAACTAAATTTTTTTAAAGATCCTTTGCTCCTAGTTTCATAAATCATTTAAAGAAAATCATTAAAAATTATATTTGAAAAAATTTACGTACAGTTGACAGTTTTCCTTTCTAATTCTTTTGTTGTCGTCTCAAATTGCAACAATCGGATTGTGGAAAAATCTTGTATATGCTATTGTTGAGGTAAAAAAATAATGCTTCGAGTTTGGTAAAGGTGATTGGGTTCGAGGACGGCCGCTCGTTTTAGGTTTGGTGTTGAAGCCCGATGTGTAGGTGAGAAGAGCCCGCTATGGGGCTTGTTCAATACACAAGGCGGGAGGTACCCGCTTTGATATGTGAAGGTGGGAGGAGCCCATTCCGGGTAGTAAAATGGCAGCAAACCCCTTCCACATTGTCTTGGCGGCAAGCACCTTCCACTTTGGACTTGGCGGCAAGCACCTCCCACTTGGACTTGGCGACAAGCCTTCCCGCTTTGGACTTGGCGACAAGCCTCCTCCTGCTTTGGACTTGGCGGTAAGCGTCCTCCTGCTTTGGACTTGGTAGTGTTGGGATAAAGATGTGCGAGAATGTCGATCGATCTCGTGACGGCTCGAAGTGCTCATCCCAAGGTCGGTCTAACGCTACTGATAACAAGGGTGGCCAAAGTCGAGACTATCAACTAAGCCGAAGCGATGAAGGAGGCATATGTCTCTATCGGAATGATGACTGTCTCAACCAGCTCTCTGGAAGGAGCCGTGTTAGTGGTGTTCCTCTCCGTACTAGGTTGAGTAGTAGGAAGAGTCGATTCCTTGGGAGGAGCCGTGTTGGTAGTATTCTTCCCAACGAGTTGTTGAGACGAGGGTGGTGCAATCTCCTTGCCCTTGGTTATCTTGGTTGGAATAGGGTCAAACCACCTTCTCAAACGTCCTCCTAGGTCCCACCGAGCGTGCCAAAAATAATGTTGGGATAAAAATGTGCAAGAACATCAATCGATCTCGTGACAGCCCAGAGTGCTCATCCCAAGGTCAGTCTAACGCTACTGGTAACAAGGGTTGCAGACGTAGCTCCTTACCAGCTTTCGTCCCAGCCCGGCATGTCATCAAGATGGTGACCAGCCCCGCCAGAAAAATGGAAAACATAAGAGGAGGTTCATGGACATAGGTAAACAGGTTATGTGATCTGATAATTATGATGATATTTGTTATAGCATACGCTTCTTTTAAGTGTGTGTAATTGAAAAACAGAACTTCATTTCCTATGGATAACTCGTTTTAGACCTTGCACATGTACACCCGCTGGCAATATCTTTTACGTCCTTTAGAATACTTTGGATATGGACAACGACGTCGTCGTGGATGAGGAAACCCTCGATCCAACCAGGTTTCAGCTTAGGGGTGAACAACCGCCAGTTGCAACTGCGCCGAGGTCCGACCTCGACCGGGACAGGGGATCCACCCGTTGGACTCTACGCCGGCCATTTGCTAGTTTGGGAAGATTGAAGGTTAGAGAGGGAGAGCACCTTTTTGTTATCGACTATAATCTATTGGATTTTATACTGATCATGCAGCTTTTACATGTATTACGCAGCAACTGCACCAGCTGCTCATGAATAGTCTGGACCAGCCGAGGCAGATCTTTATCCATTGTGCAAGGGAGCTCTTAGAATGCAATTGGGGAATCATCCACATTTGTCACCTTCCTTTGTGGTTGTGTATTTTGATGATTTGGAGGAGATTAGTTTACCTCTCTGCTGGTTAAGATTTTGATTCTGGTAACTCTCTTTAGAATTTACATAACAGTTGAAACTTTCCTTTCTAATTGTTTTCTCGTCGTCTCAAACTGCTACAATCGGATTGCAAAAAACACTTGTATATGTTATTAGATAAAAAATCATGGATGGCACACACAGACATCCATGAATTATGGGAGGGCTCGTCTGATTGTACTCTCAATTAGTTTTGTAATGTTCAACTACTCTTCTGATCACCAGCTCCAGAGCCTTTGCTGCTTGCCAGGATTATGAATCCGGTAAGAACATGGGGTTCAAGCTGCCTTGTTCATTGCAGGATCGTTTAACACAAGATTCGAGTCGGAGACGAAATCGATGCCTCCTTTACATGGTACCTTACCTTATTAAAGGGAACAGAAACATGCGTCTTTCAAGGGAAGAAACACTAGATCGGTTCTCCATTGGACCCCTGTAACAAATTAATACAAGCATATATCTTTTTAAGGGGATCTTCTCACTACCATAACCATAAGTTGCTTGCTGCAAAAGTATCTCAACCATCAGGGATAATATGCCCATCATAATCGACTTCCTGACTTTCTGAACCTACTAAAGGCCAAAAGAAGCACCTAGAAAGATGAAAGGCGGGATTAGCCTGGTCACAGCTGATCTCTCATGGTAACACATTTCGATACCTCAGATTAACGAATGATGTGAGAACATTGTTCCACTAGTTTTCGAGTTAGGCCACACGAGCTAGAAGGTCCTCTGATGTATCAACTGCAGCGGGCGGCACAAACTGCCACATTGGAACTCCAGGGTAGCCAACAAAAGGCATGAGCTTGCTGCCGATAACTTGCCCGGGTGCAGAAAATGGAACGGGGAAGGCTGGTGGTGGAGCCATTAAGCTTGCTGGACTGCTTAGAGCTCTTACCTGTTGCTCAAGGGTCTCATTCTCTGTCTTCAGCCTTTGCTTCTCATCACGAAGCTCGTTCTTCTCAACCTAACATTGAAATTTCACCCAAGTTATTCCCTAAACCACTTCGCCAACCCAAGGGTCATTAGCAAAAACTTCCAACAGCCAAGACTTGCAGAACATTAATTTGCAATGCCAGTCGAATAAAGTATGCATACATGTTACCTTCAAATCACTTATCTTCTGCAGCAGGCTCTTGTTTGTCCCCTTCAAAGCTTCAGTCTCATCACGCAACTGAGTTACCATTCGAACCGCATCACTCAATATAGCACATTTTGTCCACTTTAGGGGTCCTTCCTGGATCCAAAAGCTCACTCAATTCCGCAAACCTGCATTTGGAAACTTAATTAAGAGATCAAGACGGTATAGTTTTCAGAAGGGCAATGGAGCTTGCCTGTCGTTAAGCTTATCCCTTCGCATCTTCTCTCTACATGCTTTAGAACGAGGTGCATTGCATGACTCTGGCCTCACCCTGTAATAACATAAATATAGCAAAAAGTCAAGAGTCTTCCTCAATGTCAAAGTTCTTCATGAACTCGAAACTGACATATCGTAACTAGCAAAATAAACAGTTTTCTGACATGCCTTTGGAGGCATACTGTTGAATTACTTGAGTAATTTATGATCTAATCTGGGTTGTATTGTCTGCAGGCAACTCAGAAGCTGCTGCACTAAAGTCCTCCAGATTCTGAGCATGCTACTGCAGTCTTTGAAGCCTTGTGAGGTTGCTCTATTGTCAAAGAGGTACATCTATTTCAGATGCTATTCTCACACTTCAAGCTTCACCAAAGTCTACAAGTTATTATGGAGACTTGTTCTCCCTGCTGCAGAAAGAGTAGCAGTTGAAGGTTCATGATGATCTTGTTGTTCATCTTGCCTTCAGCTGCTCCTATTTAGTTCCTAAGTTAGTTTGTATAGTCCTAGTTAGATGGCAACTTTGTATCCTTTGTAGCTAGCTCTACTAGGCCTGCAAAAGCTGTTGTCACTTCATGAACAGTACTAGAAAAAGTAGATGTCACTTCAAGAATAGAGCTGTTGTCCTGCAACGGCTCTATTAGGCAGATTTCATAGAGTTTTTTGTGTCCTCTCTCCTCTTGTATAAATACTATCCTTCAATGCAATAAAAGTTAAGTTGGTTGAGTTCATTCAATTCTTATTCTCACCTTAAATTTCATGGTATCAGAGCCTTCTATAAGATCAAAAAAATGTCTGAAATTTCTCTTCCTTCTGAGTCTGCTGCCACAGTAGAAACCACAAACACCATCCCCTCAAAGAAAATCATAGCCTTTGAGAGTGAGAGTAGCACCCACCTCAAATTTACACCAACCCTCCTTAATGGACAGAATTATCTGTCTTGGGCAAAGGCTGCCAGAATGACCTTGAATACCAAAGGTATGCTGGGTTATGTCACTGGCAAAGTTCCTTCACCCATTGAAAAAAAGGGTGATGAGTTTGATGTGTGGGAAGCCAATGACCACTTGGTTATAAGGTTGATCCATAGTGCCCTGGAGCCCAAAGTCTATGATATATTTGCCATGCAAATACATCTAAAGAGCTATGGGATTCTCTTCAGAGAATGTATGGCAATCAAAAGAACCTATTTAGGGTCTATGAGCTCAAGAAAAAACTTGATGAATGCAAGCAAGAAGCCTCATATATTGAGCATCTTGGGAAATCCCAACAGTTGTGGAATGAGTTAGCCATCTATAGGCCTCCAACTTCAGACTTCATCACCATTCAACAAAGAGTTGAGCAAGATAAGATTCTTGATCATCTTGCTTCACTCAAGCCTGAATTTGAAGGCTTGATTGATCAGATCCTTACTTCAACTGATCTCCCATCCTTTGAAGATGTGAGTGCCAGAATTCAACAAGAGGAGACCAGGAAGAAGGTCATGATCAGCAGCAAAGGCAAGGAAGAAAACACTGAGACTAGCGTTTTCTATTCCCAACAAAATAGAGGTGCTCTTAGTAGTAGAGGCACCTTCAAAGGAAGAGGAGGCAAATCCAACTCCAGAAATGCAAACCTCTACTGTGAGAATTGCAAGAAAAGTGGGCATACTCAAGATAAATGTTGGTTTTCATACCCACATTTGAGGCCACAAAAACAGCCTACTGCAAATCTCACCTCTGGAGCACCCACTGAGTCCCATATTAATGCAACTCAGCACAAAGACCAGCCTAGGTCAGCTGAGAATCAAAATTCTGCTGTTGATTTGATTGTTCAATAGGTCTTACAGCAGCTAAGGGGATCAAGCTTGATGCAATCCAACTCCAACAACAACCAAATCCAAGCAGAAAAGCAGTCCAATTCATCCCAGCATGATCTTGGTAAGAGTAGTGGTAAGAACTCAGTCTTTACCTACTCTGTTTTTAGGAAAAACACTAGCTGTTGGGTTGTTGACTCTGGTGCTAGCCACCATATGACTTTTGATAAGCATGATCTTTCAAATATAAACCAACAAGTTAATTCTTTCAATGTCTCTATTGCCAATGGAGACTAACTGGCCATTTCTGGATTAGGAAAGAAGGATTTTTTGCATCAAAATTACATGTCAAAAGTGTTATTAATTGACACACTCTCTGCTAAACTTATGTCTGTTAGTGAAATCACTAAAGACCTAGGTTGTAGAGTGATTTTTGACCCTGTTCATATTCTATTTCAGGACATGAAAACAGGAAATTTGATTGGTAAAGGAAGATTAAGCAATGGGCTATATGTGATTGATGATGGGTCGGCTTCCTTGATTGCATCCACTCAAAGTAATCAAGTTGCTTTGAGTGCATCCACACAAGGGAACCCAGAAATCTGGCATCTTAGGCTAGGACACCCTTCTGATATTATTTTAAGCAAACTTTTGTCATGTAAACAGCCCATTGCTCATGGCTGCACTAGTTGCAAATTGGCTAAGTCCACAAGAAATGTATTTCAGATTTCTACTACTGAATATAAGGAGCCTTTTGAACTTGTGCATACTGATTTATGGACTTCTTCAAATCTGTCCTATGATGGGTTCAAATATTTCATTACTTTTATAGACCATTTCTCCAAAACCACTTGGCTCTACTTACTTAAAAATAAAACTGAGGTTTTGGACAGATTTGAGGAGTTTAGGAAAATGGTTTCAAATCAGTTTCATAAGTCCATTAAGATCTTAAGATCTGACAATGGAACTGAATACCTAAACTTGTCCAAATTATTGAAAGAGATTGGCATTATCCATCAAAAATCTTGCACCTACACCCCTCAACAGAATGGTGTAGCTGAGAGAAAAAATCGTCACTTACTTGAAGTTGCTAGAGCTATTAGATTTCAAATGAATGTGCCTAAGTCCTACTGGTCTGATGCCATTCTTACTTCTTGTTATCTAATAAATAGGACTCCAAGTAAGATTTTAAAGTTTAAACCTCCTCTTGAACTTCTTTCTCTAAGATCTATGAACCTAGATCATCTTAAAACTTTTGGGTGTGTATGTTATGCTCTAATCCCTAGCATGAAAAGAGATAAGCATGACCCAAAAGCTGAGAAATGCATATTCCTTGGTTACTCGTCTGTTACTAAGGGTTACAAATGCTACAATCCTAAAACTAAGCAAAAATATCTTACAAGGGACATCACTTTTGTTGAAGATCAAGCTTATTATTTGAACAAATTACCTGCAGAATGTGTTGATGAGTTTCAGGGGGAGAAGAGTGTTCATGAAACTCAAGACTTCAACAGAATTCGGGTTTCCTATCAAGATGTCTACCCTGAAACAGAAATGGTAGCAACAACTGGTCATCCTCCTACTGAGGAAGAAGAAGATGGAGAAGGAACAACTCAGAATGATGATGATCAACAAACAGATGTGATTGAAGAAGAAAACAGGTATGAAAATCCTGACCAAACCATTAAAGTTTATCACAGGAACAAGAAAGTCCCTAAGAACAGATTTGGGACAAATAGGGAACAACAAAGCACTTCTCATGAGGTGGCTTCTGAGTCAGAACCAAGAGAAGAAGGAAGATGGGTGAGAAGGTCTCAAAGAGTCAGAAAACCTGTCGACTACAAGGTACTCAATGTCAAATTATATCCAATGGATAGGTATGTTTCTTATGACTCTGTCTCTAAGAACCATTTCTGTTTTCTGCTGAAAATTGATTCTGAAAAGGAACCTTCTAGCTATGAAGAAGCTAGAAAACTTAAAGTTTGGCAGATTGCTATGAATGATGAGTTGGAAGCCATTGAGAGAAACAAAACCTGGATTCCAGTTGACTTGCCTCCTGGAAAAAAGGCTGTCAGTTGCAAATGGCTGTTTAAAATTAAACGCCATAATGATGGGACTATAGAGAGACATAAGGCTAGGCTTGTGGCTGGGGGATTTACTCAAACTCCCGGCATAGACTACAATGAAACTTTTGCCCCTGTAGCTAAGATGAACACTATTAGAGTTATTATATCTGCTGCTGCTAACTGTGATTGGCCTCTCTTTCAGATGGATGTGAAGAATGCCTTCCTCCAAGGAGACTTAGAGGAAGAAATCTTCATGGAATCACCTGAAGGACACCCTATGCTCAAGTTAGGGAAAGTTTGCAAGCTTAAGAGGGCTATCTATGGACTAAAGCAATCCCCTAGAGCCTGGTGTCACAAACTGAGTAAGGTCTTGTTGTCTCTAGGGTTCAAGAAATGCTATGCTGATAATACCTTGTTCACTTTTGATAATCCTCGTGGAAAAATAGTTGTATACATGTATGTAGATGACTTAATCATAACTGGAAGTAATCTGAATGGTATTGATCTCCTAAAAACTGCTCTAAAATGTAAATTTGACATAAAAGATCTAGGCAAGCTTAGATACTTTTTAGGAATAGAGTTTGCTTATTCTGAGCAGGGCATTCACATGTGTCAAAGGAAGTATGTCTTTGACCTCTTAAAAGAAACTAAGAAGACTGAATCTGCCCCAGTTGAGACTCCCCTTGAATTTGGTAAGAAATTCTCCCTCACTGAAGGTCATCTTCTGTCCAAGGTAAGCAGGTTTCAAAGACTTGTTGGTAAGCTCATCTACCTAACTATTACCAGGCCTGAAATCTCTTTTGCTATGAGCTTAATTAGTCAGGCTATGCATAAACCCAGGACTAGTCATGTTCTAATTGCTGAAAGGATCCTTTATTATCTTAAGTCTAGTCCTGGTCAAGGATTGATGATGAGAAAGGCTTGCCATATAAAAATTTCTGCCTTTACTGATGCAAGTTATGCAAGTGCACCTGGTAGTAGATCCACGAGTGGATTTTGTACCTTTGTAGGTGGCAACTTGGTTACTTGGAAAAGTAAAAAACAAGATGTGGTTTCCAGATCCTCTGCTGAATCTGAGTACAGAGCTATGGCTCTTGCCACTTGTGAATTTGTCTGGCTAAAACAACTCGTCACTGAACTTGGTTTCCCTCAAAATGAACCTATGACTTTATTCTGTGACAACCAATCTGCCATATACATTGCTGCTAACCCTGTTTTCCATGAAAGAACAAAACATATAGAGGTTGATTGTCATTATGTTAGGGAAAAGGTTCAAAGTAGAGAGGTTGCCACTCCCTACTTATGTAGCAATGAGCAAACTGCTGACATTTTCACTAAAGCTCTGAATCCTAGTCAATTTCAGTATCTTTCCTCCAAGATGGGTTTATACAATCTATATAAACCCAACTTGAGGAAGAGTGTTGAATTACTTGAGTAATTTATGATCTAATCTGGGTTGTATTGTCTGCAGGCAACTCAGAAGCTGCTGCACTAAAGTCCTCCAGATTCTGAGCATGCTACTGCAGTCTTTGAAGCCTTGTGAGGTTGCTCTATTGTCAAAGAGGTACATCTATTTCAGATGCTATTCTCACACTTCAAGCTTCACCAAAGTCTACAAGTTATTATGGAGACTTGTTCTCCCTGCTGCAGAAAGAGTAGCAGTTGAAGGTTCATGATGATCTTGTTGTTCATCTTGCCTTCAACTGCTCCTATTTAGTTCCTAAGTTAGTTTGTGTAGTCCTAGTTAGATGGCAACTTTGTATCCTTTGTAGCTAGCTCTACTAGGCCTGCAAAAGCTGTTGTCACTTCATGAACAGTACTAGAAAAAGTAGATGTCACTTCAAGAATAGAGCTGTTGTCCTGCAACGGCTCTATTAGGCAGATTTCATAGAGTTTTTTGTGTCCTCTCTCCTCTTGTATAAATACTATCCTTCAATGCAATAAAAGTTAAGTTGGTTGAGTTCATTCAATTCTTATTCTCACCTTAAATTTCACATACTCTACAAAAGAAGGATTTAGAACTAAACGATCACAGGAATGATTGATTCCTTGCCTTTTCTTTGATCCATTTTCCTTGAGAGTGTCTGAATTCCCAAACGAGTCATTGAGATTTGTACTGCAAAAGCAAAAAGCATCTAAGATTGATTAGTTAACTCATACCACCGACATTCAAGGCCAATGGAGGCAAGACTGCCAAAGATGAAACTTGAAAGAGAACATGTTGAATTACATCATTGATTATGTGCTCAGTTTGTTCAGTATACTTGCAGGCTTGCTACTAGGGTGTGTTGAGGATAAAGATGTTCATCTTTGTTATGAAGATGCCCTGTTGTCAGCTCTGCAGAATCTGCAGATTTTGTTCTATTATGTAACTCATGATGATCAGTTTGATCATCATGAGATGGTTGTTTACCTAACCTAGCTAGTCTCCTTGTTGTTTCTAGGTTTGTCCTTGGTTTTAGTTCTTTCCTTTGGGTAAAAGAGGAGAACTAGCCGTTGCATTTGCAACGGCTAACAGACTGTCACATCAGTTTGTTCTTCTCTCCTCTTTCCCCCCTTTTTTCTTGTATCCTATATAGGCCTCTTTTGAGATGAATAAATGCTAAGGTTGTTGAGTTCATTTATTCTAAATACTTCACCAGAATTTACATAGTATCAGAGCCTTTAATTTTCACCAACAAAAATGTCTGATTCTCCAATCCCAGATTCAGCAGCAACTACTGAAACCACCAATGCATTCACTTCAAAGAAAATCATTGCCTTTGAAAGTGAGAGTAGCACCCACCTCAAATTCACTCCCACACTCCTAAATGGACAGAATTACCTATCTTGGGCAAAAGCTGCTAGGATGACATTAAATACCAAGGGCATGCTTGGTTATGTCACTGGCACTGTTGCTTCACCTCTCACTCAAAAGAGCAATGAGTTTGTGGTGTGGGAAGCTAATGATCACTTGGTGATTAGATTGATCCATAGTGCCCTTGAGCCCAAAGTCTATGATATATTTGCTCATGCAAATACATCTAAAGAACTATGGGATTCACTTAAGAGGATGTATGGCAATCAGAAAAATCTTTTCAGAGTCTATGAACTCAAGAAGAAGCTGGCTGAATGCAAGCATGAGTCCTCCTATATAGATTATTTGGGAAGAATGCAGCAGGTGTGGAATGAGTTAGCCATTTACAGGCCTCCCGCATCTGACTTCACCACCATTCAACAAAGAGTTGAGCAAGATAAGATTTTTGATCATCTTGTCAACCTCAAACCTGAGTTTGATGGGTTAATTGATCAGATCCTCACCTCCTCTGAGCTTCCATCCTTAGAGGATGTTAGCTCCAGAATCCAGCAAAAGGAGACCGGGAAGAAGGTCATGACCAATATCAAAGGGAAGGAAGAACACTCTGAAGCCAGTGTTTTCTATTCTCAACAAAATAGGGGAACTCTCAGCAGCAGAGGCAATTTCAAAGGAAGAGGAGGGAAGTCCAACTCTAGAAATGCAAATCTCTATTGTGAGAATTGCAAGAAGAGTGGGCATGCCCAAGTTTCTGTACCCTCACTTGAGGCCGCAGAAACAACCAACTGTCAAGCTCACTACTGGGGTCTCTCAAGAAGCCATTTCCAATGGAAATCAGCTGAAAGAGAATCCTAGGCCTGCTGAGAACACTAACCCTACTGTAGATCTGATTGCTCAACAGGTCTTGCAGCAGCTAAGAAGCTCAAACTTGATGCACAACAACAATAACAACAACAATCAAATTCAAGTAGAAAGGCAGTCCTCCTCTCAACATGATCCAGGTAAAAACTGCAGTAAGAATTCTGCAGTTACCTATTCGATTTTTAAAAAACCTTCCATTAACTGGATTGTTGATTCTGGTGCTAGTCACCACATGACCTTTGATGAAAAAGATTTGTCTAGCTTAAATCAAAATGCTTCCTCATTTAATGTTGCTGTTGCAAATGGTGACAGACTTGCCATTTCAGGTTTAGGAAAACAGAAGTTTATGCATCAAAACTACTTGTCAAAAGTTTTACTCATAAAAAACCTTATTGCTAAACTCCTTTCAGTGAGTGAAATCACTAAGGAACTTGGTTGTAGAGTGATTTTTGACCCTGCTCATGTTCTATTTCAGGACATGAAAACAGGGAATTTGATTGGTAAAGGAAAGATGAGCAATGGACTTTATGTGGTTGATGATGGGTCAGCTTCCTTGCTTGCATCCACTCAAAGTGATCAAGTTGCTTTGAGTGCATCCACACAAGGGAACCCTAAAACATGGCACTATAGGCTAGGCCATCCATCAGATTTAGTTTTGAGTAAAATTTTGACTTGTAATCAACCCATTGCTCATGGTTGCACTAGTTGCAAAATGGCCAAACCACCAGAAATGTATTTCCTATTTCTTCCACTGAATATAAGGAACCTTTTGAATTGGTTCATACTGATCTGTGGACCTCTTCCAATTTATCTTATGATGGCTTCAAATACTTCATAACTTTTATTGATCATTTCTCTAAAACTACTTAGTTATATCTTCTGAAAAGCAAGACTGAAGTCTTGGACAGATTTAATGAATTCAGAAACCTGGTTTCTAATCAGTTTAACAAAACTATTAAGATCCTAAGATCTGACAATGGAACCGAGTATTTTCACTTATCTAAACTTCTTAAAGAGTTGGGAATTGTGCATCAAAAATCGTGTGTTTACACTCCCCAACAGAATGGTGTGGCTGAGAGGAAAAATCGCCACCTTCTTGAAGTTGCTAGGGCCATTAGGTTTCAAATGAATGTGCCTAAGACCTACTGGTCTGATGCAATTCTGACCTCTTGCTACCTAATAAACAGGACCCCTAGCAAGAACTTGAAGTTCAAATCTCCTCTAGAGCTTCTTCTTCAAAGACCTATCAATCTTGATCATCTTAAAACCTTTGGTTGTGCTTGTTTTGTTCTCATACCTAGTATGAAAAGGGACAAGCATGATCCTAAGGTTGAGAAATGTGTCTTTCTTGGTTACTCTTCTGTGACTAAGGGGTATAAGTGTTATTGCCCTAAGTCTAAACAAAAATATCTTACAAGGGACATAACATTCTTGGAAAATCAGGCGTATTACTCTCATAAATTGCCCTTAGATTGGACTAATGAGTTTCAGGGGGAGAGAGAGCAAGCTGAAACTCAAGACATCAGCAGACTTAAAGTGTCTTACCAAGATGTCTACCCAGATTCATCAGATTCTCTGTGTCCTGCTGAACTGGTTGATCAACCTATTCACAATGAAGAAACTGGTCAGGACACAGAGCAAGTTGGAGACCCAACTGATGAATCTCATGAAGAGGACAGAATTGAAAGACTTCATTATGTGTTTCACAGGAATAACAAAGTGCCTAGGAAGATATTTGGGTCAAGCAAAGAACCTCAAAGTGTTTCCCAAGAAAATCCTCATTCTTCTCATTCTGAGCAAGAAACTGAGGCTATCTCTAGGGAAAGAGATGAAACCAGATGGGTAAGAAGATCTCAAAGGGAAAAAAAACCTGTCAACTATAAGGTATACAATGCTAAACTTTACCGTATGGACACGTATATCTCTTATGACTCAATTTCCCAAGATCATCATTGTTTTCTCCTTAAGATTAATTCTGAGGTTGAACCAAAGAGTTATGATGAGGCTAGAAAACATGAGGTCTGGCAGATGGCTATGAGGGAAGAACTTAAGGCCATTGAAAGAAACAACACTTGGTACCCAGCTGACTTACCTCCTGGAAAAAAGGCAGTTAGCTGTAAGTGGTTGTTTAAAATCAAGTATAACAATGATGGAACCATTGAGAGGCATAAGGCTAGGTTGGTTGCTAGGGGATTCACTCAAACTCCTGGCATAGATTACACAGAAACTTTTGCCCCTGTTGTTAAAATGAGCACAATTAGGGTAATTATTTCTGCTGCAGCTAACTTTGATTGGCCTCTTTTTCAGATGGATGTGAAGAATGCCTTCCTCCAAGGAGACTTGGAGGAAGAAATCTTCATGGAACCACCTGAAGGACATCCAACGATCAAGCTAGGGAAAGTCTGCAAACTCAGGAAGGCCATCTATGGCCTTAAACAATCCCCTAGGGCCTGGTATCACAAACTAAGTAAGGAACTCATTTCTCTGGGGTTCAGGAAATGCTACTCTGATAACACTCTGTTTACCTTTGATAACTCTAGGGGTAAAATTGTTGTTTGTATGTATGTTGATGACATCATTATAACTGGAAGTAATCTGATTGGAATTGAGCACCTAAAAACTGCCCTAAAAGGCAAGTTTGACATAAAAGATTTAGGCAAATTGAGGTACTTTCTTGGTATAGAATTTGCCTATTCCAAGCAAGGCATTCACATGTGTCAAAGGAAATATGTGATTGACTTATTGAAGGAAACAAAGAAGACTGAAGCAGCTCCTGCTGACACCCCTCTTGAATCTGGTAAGCAATTCTCTCTAACTGAGGGGACTTTACTCTCAAGAATTACCAGTTTTCAGAGGTTGGTAGGTAAGCTAATCTATCTAACCATCACTAGACCTGAAATCTCCTTTGCTGTAAGCCTGATAAGTCAAGCTATGCATAATCCCAGGTCTAGTCATGCTTTGATTGCTGAGAGAATTCTGCAATATCTTAAATCTAGTCCTGGGCTTGGATTATTTATGAGAAGGGCTGGTCATATGAAGATTTCTGCTTTTACTGATGCCAGTTATGCTTGTGCCCAAGGAAGCAGATCTACAAGTGGGTTCTGCACATTTGTGGGAGGAAACTTGGTTACTTGGAAAAGTAAAAAATAAGTTGTGGTGTCCAGATCTTCTGCAGAATCTGAGTACAGGGCTATGGCTCTTGCTGCTTGTGAATTAGTCTGGCTTAAGCAACTTGTGACTGAACTGGGTTTTACTCAAACTGAACCTATGAAAATGTTTTGTGACAACCAATCTGCTATCTATATTGCTGCTAACCCTGTGTTTCATGAAAGAACTAAACATATAGAGGTTGATTGTCACTATGTAAGGGAAAAGGTTCAAAACAAAGAAATTGTCACTCCTTACTTGAGTAGTAATGAGCAAACTGCTGATATTTTCACTAAAGCCCTGAATTTTAACCAATTTCAGTATCTCACTACCAAGTTAGGCTTGTTCAATTTGTACAAACCTAACTTGAGGGGGAGTGTTGAATTACATCATTGATTATGTGCTCAGTTTGTTCAGTATACTTGCAGGCTTGCTACTAGGGTGTGTTGAGGATAAAGATTGTTATGAAGATGCCCTGTTGTCAGCTCTGCAGAATCTGCAGATTTTGTTCTATTATGTAACTCATGATGATCAGTTTGATCATCATGAGATGGTTGTTTACCTAACCTAGCTAGTCTCCTTGTTGTTTCTAGGTTTGTCCTTGGTTTTAGTTCTTTCCTTTGGGTAAAAGAGGAGAACTAGCCGTTGCATTTGCAACGGCTAGCAGACTGTCACATCAGTCTGTTCTTCTCTCCTCTTTCCCCCCTTTTTTCTTGTATCCTATATAGGCCTCTTTTGAGATGAATAAATGCTAAGGTTGTTAAGTTCATTTATTCTAAATACCTCACCAGAATTTACAGAACATTAAAACAAAAGAATAAAACTAAGCTTCACCTTCAGCAGATACACACACATAGAGGATCATTTTTACAGCTTTGTCATGGTGCAATTAGCTTTAAACATTATGGCAGTCATCTTTGTACAAGAGAAAACGCAATGGACCAAAGGATTGCAAGTCCCTTATCTCCTAACCCGAACTTCCCAAAGTTGAAACTCGAGACCCTTACATCTCAGTGCCTCACTAACTTTGACATTATATTACTCTGTTCGCATGGAGTCTGCCGGCATATATAGAAAAGCTACAACTAAGTGCACAAAATGCAATTGGACGCCACAATTATCAAAAGATAATGTCAAGATTCATTAAGTAGAGCTTAGCAGATGCACCATTCTAAATGACACACATTTCCAGTATTCAACACTGAATCAAAGAGCGCATCCTGACGATCAACTGAGAGACAGAAACTAGTACGACACAACGCGAGTAAAGACATTGTCATTACGCAGGAAAAATAGCTACCAAATAGCCAGATTCAAAGTAATGTAGCACAGAACAGAGAAATTTCAGGGAACGATCTGGTCCATATCTAGGATTCCCAGCTGCTACCATTCCCCCCTTCAACTCTCAAGCCTCTAACTACACCGAAAGTCCTTTTCAAATTCTCTTTTTTTGTTGGTGAACCTCAGGTATTCAGATTCGAACGCTATCGGACCCTTATCAGGGTGACTCTCCAATAGTGTCATTTACATTCGTAAGACTTAACCCAAGCCAAGACGTGAATCCAAGTCATGGACCAATTACGGTTTTTCAAATTCTCTTTGCATGTAACACTATTGGAAGAGACTTTGAAGAAACCAAGTTGATGTTCATCCAGGGGAAGAAGAATTACACATATAAACCCATTAAAGACGCCAACTTTGCATCTCCTTGATCAAACCTCAATTCCAAACTTCACCCTAAAACGACAGCGTTCAAAGACTACAACACCGACCCTGAGACACACTGGTCTAATGCTGACGTCATAAGAAGCCAAAGTATCGTGCTGAGAGAGAGCTGTATAGGGAGGGTAAAGGCACCTGAGAGGAGAGGCGGCGGTAAAGGGGGAGGAGGAGAAGACCAAATTACCCCTGGAGATTGGAGCGAGGGGAGATAGTCGCCGCCGGGGGCGGGGAAGTCTTTTATAAAGCTGTCAATGTCGAAAGCCCAGCCGGCGGCGTCCATGGCTCCCGCCGCCCTGAGGTCGCCGGATTCTTGGTGTCTCCGGCTCGTCACTCCAGAGCAATTAGATTTTTTATTGGGTTAAAAACTCAGAAGTCCTTATGGTTCAACATATTATACTTATAGTTTTAGTACTTAGCAAATAGAGTTTTAAGAAATTGAACTCATTAGTCTCTCTGATATATTTATGTTTCAAATAACAAAATGAGATTACTAAAATGCCCTTCCTCAATTAAAACCATAAAAAATAACCCACCTTAAAAGTACTCCAGCCTGAACCTTGGCATTTCGAATAATTCCTGGCCAATTCTGAGACAGCCCAAGCCACACAAGAGCCTGAACCTTCATGTGACCTTCTTTAAAGATTTTTGAAAACATCAACCCTGGCATTTACAATCTGTTCGACGCTTTTCGGGTCACGCCTCAAGAGACCGATCGCCCTCGCTGCATTCTCATGACCTTCCATCTTCCCATCTTTCGCCAATTTAAACAACGGAGCCACCCCTCCTTCCTCTATAATCAACTTCCCGTAACGATCATTGTCCCTCACCAAGGAAACCAAGGAAGCCGCAGCGTTCGACCTGTCCTCCAATGAACCCGTGGAATGGATCGTAATCCGCTCTCGAGCTGCATTGAGATTTTTCGAAAGGCCGCGGCCGGGATGATGATGAACAAGCGCTTCATTAGCCCGCTAGCCTGACATTTCAACTCGAGGTTGAGGGCATTGTCGAGGACTTGTTCGGTGTAGTCAATGATCCACCTCGTCGGCCGCTCGTAGAGGTTGTTGCTGGCTCGCGAGGCCTGTCTTAACAGGACCGAAAGCCGCTAGATCTTGGCCTTGAGCTCTTGGCAGTCTTGCTTGAACAATTGGGCCTCGTCGGCCGATTTGGTCATCTGGTCAGCCATCTGTATTGGTCTCGCCAAGATCTCCTTTACAATGTCCGCCATTTTGTCCGAAAAGCAGACCCGTAATCGAATTCTCTACATGCATGTTCCTTAATTGCACCCAACGATCATACAACCAAATGATTAAAACGTGGTTTATAGAAGATTTTATTAGGCCTCCGCCGATGTTAAGGATACGGGTTCGTGCGGCGGTGAGCACCTACAAGCCTATTAAAACATGATGGGTTATTTTTTTATGGTTTTAATCGAGGTAAATGTATTTTAGTAATCTCATGTTGTTATTTGAGACATGAATATGTCAGAGTAACTTATGAGTTCAATTTCTTAAAACTCAGAAACTTATTTGTTAAGTAATGGACCTATGAATACAGTATATTAAACCATATGAACTTATGAGTTTTTTTCTTTTTATTTATATCACTTAGTCGGGTTAAGCATACACATGCAGAACATTAATGATTCCTTTTAAAATGGAAGTCTTTTTTTTCCCTGACAAAATATTAGTGATTCCTTTTAAAATAAAAAGATGGTTAAGCATACACGTGCAGAACATGACTTTTAATGACAATAATTCAACAATGTTCTTTATGCTGAATTTTATATTAATACATTTTCTCAAATCAAATTTGAGACCAATATTTATCTAAAAATGATTTTATGTTAGAAATGGAACACGAGACTTGAACTAGATCTGGCCGCTTCTCAAGTCCCAATCACTTTTCTTAACCGGTGATTGAAATTGGTTGACCTGAAATACAAATTCCTTTGAGAGAGAAAATCATTGGTTGAAATTTTAACCCAAGCCACGGCCATCGTCCATTTTCAGTGCAACGCACGTGAAAAATGGCCCATAATTTTCACCGAAAAAAAAATGGCAGGCCACTAGTCAACATAGTTTTAAAAAATATGGTTCGAATAGTGGTCTGACCATCTAACAGCGAATCGTTTATTGGAGTTGGTTGTTTTTAGGTGTAAAAACGGAGAGGGGAAAATTATTCTCAAGTCTCTGCATTTCTAAAATCTATGCTAACGTCTCCCGTGTTTAGTTTTAGAAACTCTCGGTCTCTCGCTGACGTCATGATTTTTTTTTGTTTTTTATCATAGAAATGACCAAAATGCCCATGGAACGAAACACAAAATCAAAGAGATGATGAAGCGGCCGACAACCTACCAGTCGTCGTCCGGCAACTCGAAGCCGAAGCTCCCGCTGGAACACTCACAAATCCTCCTCCAAGGAGAACATCGCCCCGCCTCCCGACAACGCTCTGGCTTCTCCCTCTTCGGCGAAGGTCAAGTGCCCCTTTCCTCCTCGTCCACCGTCCTCCAACCCGCTCAAGCGAAAGCTCGAACCTGTCCCCGAGACAGCATCCTCCTCCGCCTCCTCTACCTCTCCCGAGTCCGGCGTCCAGGTCTCAAATTATTTGCCCTAGATTCTGCGTATTTTTGTTTCTTTTCCTCTTCTGAAATTAGCTAAAATTGGGAATTTTAGGTGATTGTGAGGATGCGCCCGTTGAACAAGGACGAGGAGGAAGATGGAGAGAGAACAAGGAGGAGACCCGATGGCGGCGCCGCTCCCCAACCCTATTTTCCCCATCGCGGCATCGGAGCTGCCGCTCCCGAGCCGCTCTTCCCGTCGCGGCATTGGAGCCTTCGTTCGAGGAAGAAGACGACCTTCGTTCCGGTTGGCCTCTTGTATGATTTTAATTTGGACCTCGGTCTTCGAGGAAGAAGACGACCTTGGTGGACATGAACCCAAACCGCTGCTAATTTAGGCGGTGGGCGGACAATTATGATTTTAATTTGGTTTCATCTGGTTACAAGAACGTTAAGATCTCTGTTCAATCTTGATGAAGATTTTTTTTAGGAGATGTTAAAAGGTCGAAGATAATAAGTTTTTTTATTTTTTATTTAGGAGTATAAAGGTCATTTTCATGATAAAAAAATAAAAAAAATGAGTGCTAACATAAGCCAGGAACCTAAGAGTATCTAAAACCAAATACACGGGACGTCAGTATGGATTTTAGAAATGTAGCGACCCGAGAGGGAGGGAGACTAAACTACAAGGACCTGAGCATAATTTTCCCAAACGGAAAGTGGTCGAACTGTCCATTTTCAATTCAACCGGGCGGTTTTTAGTCTCGTGCTGACCGAAAAGTACCGGTTCGACCAAAACTTATCAGAAGATCTAAAATTTGTACTTGGTTGAACGAAAATTTGAACCTAAAATTTTTCAATTCATTAGGTTGGACCAAAAAAGTTTGACCAGGTTGGTCGGATATTCAAAACCCAGTCCTCTTCTTATCTTGGCCTCACCGTGTGACCCAAACCAAACCAATCCTCTTCTCATCTCCCAAAACCGTAACCATTCTTTATCTTTTCTCTCTTAAAATGAAAAAATTCACTTGAACAGGAATGAAAAAGTTTAAACATTTCTCCCAACCCAGATCTTAGAACCTGAGCAATACCGAGAAGCTAAAAACCAGATCTTAAACATTTCTTTTCTTTCTTTGGTTGGGTCGTATTTTTTTTTCTTTCTTTGGTTAGCTCTCAATCACTCTCTTTCTCTTCTACGTCAAGGAGGAGGAAGCATCAAGAAATGGGAAAGATTAAGGAGAATACTGGAAAGTAGAAAGATCAGAAAGATAAGATTGGAAAGCCAAAAAGAAAGTGAAAGATAAATGAGTACATAGAAAAGAAAAATGGGGACAAGAAATGGGTACATGAACGAATGCGTGGAATAGAAATGTGTAGCTTCCAAAAAGAAGGCGAAAGAGAAATGGGTACATGGAAAAGAAAAAGAGATAATTACTATCAGGACTTGAGGGTATAGTCAAATAGACTCTGAGGATCTTGTAGTTTTCCTACTAATTACTGAGTCCCTGTAGTTTGATTATTATTATACATTCTGATCCCTGGCTGATGTCAGTTTTTTTTTTCCTTTTTTGTCACTTGAAAAGACCAAAATGCCCCTCCCACAACTCCTCCCCACCTCCCCTACCATCAGTGATCGAGTACCAGCCCCACCACCGACACCACCCGCCGCCGCCGCAATTTCAGCGACCCAGCCCTAGCTCGTCCTCGCCGCTGTCGATCTCGTCCTCCTACGCGCCGCACATGCTCCTGGCCCTCTCCACCGGGTTGGAGCCGTCTCCGAGGAAGCGGCATCAGACCAAGTTCAGCCCGGTCCAGAAGGAGCAGATGTTCCGGTTCGCGGAGCGGCTCGGGTGGAAGATGCAGAAGCGCGACGACGAGCTGATCCAGGCGTTCTGCAACGAGGCCAAGATCGATAAAGGCGTCCTTAAGCATATGGCAGGGGCATTTTGGTCTTTTCAAGTGACAAAAAAGGAAGAAATAAATGCTGACACAGCCAGGGATCAGAATGTATAATAATAACCAAACTACAGGGGCTCAGTAATTAGTAGGGAACTACAGCGTCCTCAGAATCTATTTGACTATACCCTGGAGTGCTGATAGTAATTATCTCAAAGAAAAATGGGGTTTCTCAAAATAAAAAAAGAAAGAAAAATGGGGACAACATAAAAATGGGTACATAAATACACTAGGAAAAGATGTGTAGCTGTCATAGGCTTGTGAAAAGGGGACAGCTGTAAGTGGAAAAGACTTACACAAAAGAGGGTACGCATCCGGAAAGGTAAATTAAAAAAATCGTATACATAATTAAAAAAATTTGGTCCGACCCGGAGGACGGACAAAATGTGGGTCGTACCAAAAATGGTATTTTAAAACTATGCTAGTGAACCAGTTCCAACCAAATGGTGAGCGCGTCTTGTCGGTTACAAAATTTTTGAAAAAATAAAATTGTATTTGAAACTTTGAAATAAAATTTTGGGACTGTTCCTTAAACTTACAATTACGATTCTAGAACCTCCGATTACAACGTTCTATTTTTTTTAATTTTTTAATTTTTTTGGGAAAAAATAAGTTACTTATCATTAACTTCAAAGGCATCAAAGTCCTCTGTATTTCTCTTACATTTATTGAGAGAAAACTTGGAGAGAATAATTAATATATATATTAAGAGAGAATTGAGAATAGATTGTATAATTTTTAAAGAATGAAAGAGGCTGAATACAGTTGTTTCAGAATCGAAGCCTCTGATTATGGTTCCGAAAAAATCATAAATCGTAAGAAGGTTTTGGTACGGTTTTGAAACCTTGGTCACGATTTCAAACCCGATTATGAAAACTTCCCGTTCGAATAAAATCATGGTCACCCTTACCTTTATCCAATTTTTAAAAATATAATTTGGGGTTACATGCTTTGTACTAGGGGTTGCACATTATAGAATTGCAAGGATCCTCCACCGAAAAGAGTTCAATTGAACTATAAAGATGATTAAACTCTTTATTTATTTTTTGATGAGTAAACTTTTACATTAATATAAAGTTTTATTTACTTTTCTAACTCTTTTGGTTCTTCTTTCAACAAAAAAATGTAGACATATAAATTGTGTCCCTTCCATGGATTAGTTAGCACAGATCTCATTTTGCATAATCTACCTTTTAATCAAGGGAAAAGTCCACTTTCGTACCCTGTGGTATCGACCAAAATCACTTTAGTACCCTGTGGTAAAAAACCGATCAATCGAGTCATACTTATTCCAATTAACATCAAAAAGGGCCTCGGGCAGCTGCCCGGAGCTGCCCGAACTTACCCGCCCGCTGCCCGGGCCACGTGGTCAGCCACGTCACCAATTTTGGTGACGTGGCGCCACGTCACCAAGAGGAGGAGGAGGAGACGGGGAGGAGGAGGAGGAGGAGGAGGAGGGGAGGAGGAGGAGGAGGAGGAACGCGGGGAGGAGGAGGAACGCGGGGAGGAGGAGGAGGAGGAGGAGGAGGAGGAGGGGAGGAGGAGGAGGAACGCGGAGGAGGAGGAACGCGGAGGAGGAGGAGGAGGAACGCGGGGAGGAGGAGGAGGAGGAGGAACGTGGGGAGGAGGAGGAGGAGGAGGAACGCGGGGAGGAGGAGGAGGAGGAGGAGGAGGAACGCGGGGAGGAGGAGGAGGAGGAGGAACGCGGGGAGGAGGAGGAGGAGGAGGAGGAGGGGAGGAGGAGGAGGAGGAGGAGGAGGAGGAGGAGGGGAGGAGGAGGAGGAGGAGGAAAATCGGAGGAGGAGGAGGAGGGGTGACGTGGCGCCACGTCACCAAAATTGGTGACGTGGCTGACCACGTGGCCCGGGCAGCGGGCGGGTAAGTTCGGGCAGCTCCGGGCAGCTGCCCGAGGCCCTTTTTGATGTTAATTGGAATAAGTATGACTCGATTGATCGGTTTTTTACCACAGGGTACTAGAGTGATTTTGGTCGATACCACAGGGTACGAAAGTAGACTTTTCCCTTTAATCAATGCAAACAAGAGAAAAGTCTACTTTAGTACTCTGTGGTATAGTCCAAAATCACTTTAGTATCATGTGGTAAAAAATTCATTAATCGAGTCAAACCGCAGCCAATTTAGATCACCTACGTCCAAGGGCAGTGCCAATTTATATCACTTTAGTACCCTCTCTGTGGACCTAATTGATGTAAATTGGTTGTGGTTTGACTCGATTGATGGATTTTTTACCACAGAGTACTAAAGTAATTTTTTGCAATACCACAGGGTACTAAAGTGGACTTTTCCCTACAAACAATATTGGAGTTCAGTAGTCTCATTCCATTTTCATTCTTTTAGATGTTGAAATGAGTGAAGGGATTGATCCGAAGCGGGCGTTTGTTTACGTAAATGATCAGCCTCATGTTTCTCATATGACTAGAAGATCTTAACTTGGTTGCATCAATTCAATTTGTACGCATTGTATACTTACAACATTAGCTGATAAGAACTATGACTGTTATTGTTGTTTCATTCAAAAGAATTCGACGGAGTTAAAATCTAGGTGACGGACTCTTTAGTATGTAGTAGGCTGCAAGCCTGAGATAAATAATTAACAAAAGAGGACACTGAATAAACCACAAGTATGTCTCAAAAACAGCGGTAGTGGTACGGAGAGCCATCCAGGGGTATGGGAAATCTTCCTTGATAGTGTTCGCAGTTAGCATTGTAATGATTTTGAGTACCCTTCTGATGACTAGTTATGGTGCTGTTAATGTCTGGAGAGATTATGTGTCTGGTAAGAACATGGGCTTCAAACTTCCTTGTTGATCAGTTGCAAAAGCAGTCACTTCCCAGTTCCCACTGCCGATCATATTTTAATCATCTATTTTTTATGTCGGTCTTATTTATGAATAGATTTCTAATAATATTTTTTCTATTTGTGAAATTTGAAAAATAAGAATCACAGGCTAAGATTAAAACCAACTAATTTGGACATATTTATACCAAAAAGTAAAGAGAATAGAAAAAACAGTTCTTCAATGTTCAAGGTTCAATAACACCTTGCAATCATATCGGTGCTAATGAACCAAATTCGAAGTTAAACACATGTGGGAAAAAATAATAATAGGATAGGTGGCTAAGCCCTCGTGTTGCATGACTTTGAAAAAGTAAAAAAAAAAAAAAAATTGGGTGACACCAATTAGAAAAACAACACAACGGCGGAAGCGCCGGGAGCCACGAACGGGTCCGTGTCTACCGCCGGAGCTTTATCGAACAAGTTCATCGACGTCCGGCGCCTCCACACTGCAACACCAAGCACTGGCCACGCCCTCGCCTTGCCACGTTCGAACCAGATCTCCTCGAGGATGATGAGCTCGATACCTGTCCAGATACCCCCACGAATGGCCCACATTCCCTCGTTGTCGTCTTCTGTTGGAGCCCACGGCCTCCGTTTTGATGTTTGGATATGCTTACGGTGGGGCGGCGTTGCAGGCCGGAAAGGATGCGCTTCACCTGTTCGACAGAATTCCCAGCTGGGCAAAATATGCATGACACTTTATCTTCACAAAGACGCTATTTTAATATTTTTCTAACAAGTCAGTCACGTCATTGTTTTAGCAGGCTTAACAAATTCGCATATGGCGGGCCACTTTATCTTCAAAAAGACGCTACTTTGGTGAGTTTCGCCACTTTCGGTGCCAAAAGTCCAAAAGTTTTCCACTAAAACAAAAAAGTCCAAAAGCTGTTTCTTTGACCGGAGAAATAACCTGTGATACATTGGAGGCCGATTCCAAAGTGAGAAAACACCAATCTGGGCAATGGAAACAACAGCCAGCTTGCTTCATTTCTCTATCGCCATTACTGGTGGTCTCCTTGTTGCATTATTCTTCGCAGTGAGCAAGTTGTACTACTGGATTCATACACAAAAAGAAAGAACCCAGCCTAGTGTTGAAGTCCCTACCGACGAATCGCTTCCTGTCCGGAGAAGCCCGCTCACAGACAAGTTTGTGTAATATTTTGAGTTACTGCATTCGTGTCCATTTTGGGTATCCGTATGCTTATTGACATTACTTGCCGTTAGTGACACTTTATTTGGGAGATTCTCATGATAAAGGCTATGAGATTAGACTTTAAGGAGTGTTTCTTATCCCAGGTCTCTCAGTAATCATGAATTGAAGTACCACGTTTTCTTGAGCTTCCGAGGTGAAGACACCCGCTTCAAATTCACTGATCATTTATATGGCGCACTTTGTCGAGCTGGGATCAATACCTTCAGAGACCAAGAGGAACTCCGGACAGGGGACAAAATCTGTCATGCTCTTCTTAACGCGATTGAAGATTCAAGGATCTCGATCATCGTGTTGTCCAAAAACTATGCATACTCCTCCTGGTGCCTTGATGAACTTGTCAAAATCCTTGATTGCAGGAAACTAATGAATCAAATTGTTTTGCCGATCTTTTATGAAGTTTATCCATCGGAAGTAAGACACCAAACTGGTAGTTTTGGGGATTCCATGGCCAAACATGAGAAGACATTCAAGGACAACATTGAGAAAGTAGAGAAATGGAGGTCTGCTTTGCGAAAAGTAGCTAACTTGTCTGGTGAATCTTACACAAAAGAGTGAGTATTTATTCACTTGGCTTTTGTTTCAATCACTTCCATTAGATTTTTTTGCTTACATTTATGCCTGAAAAACATGCATTTTTTAACCAGAGATTTAGGAACCATTTGGAAACATCAAAATTATGTGTACTTTCAGGTTGCGGATTTTGAATCATGCATTTCTTTCCTGAATTGATAGGTCAGAATCTGAATTTATAGACAAGATCATCAAAAAGATATCCATTATTTTGGACCAACCTCTATTGCACCTCCCAAAGCAAGTCTTTGGGTTGGAATCTCGGAAATCGATAGTTCTCTCTCTTCTAAGTATTGAGCCAAATGATTTGGATGTCTCTATGGTTGGAATCTATGGAACTGGTGGTGTTGGCAAAACTACAATTGCCAAAGCGGTTTATAACTCGGTTGTAGCACAATTTGAAAGTATAAGTTTCTGTTCCGATGTTCGACAAAACACAACCAAACATGGATTAGCACATGTTCAGAGGTCTATCCTAGTTGATATGCTCGGGGATAATGACATTAACTTGCACAACACTCATATAGGGATTACTATAATGAAAGAGAGGCTCCAAAACAAACGGGTTCTTTTAGTTCTAGACGACGTGGATAAATTGAAACAGCTTCAATCATTGGCCGGTGAATGTGATTGGTTCGGGCCTGGCAGCAAAGTGATCATAACGGCAAGAGACAAACAACTACTAATTAGGCATGGAGTTGAAAAGATATACGAGGTGCAAGAACTCGATAAGAAGGAGGCTCTTAATCTACTTTGTTGGAATGCATTCAGAAGCAATGAGCCTAAAAGTGGATTTGAGGATGTCTCAACGCGTGTGTTAAGTTATGCCGGGGGAATTCCATTGGCATTGGAAATAATAAGTGCTCATTTGTTTGGGAAGGATGTAGAGGAATGGGAATCTGCTATGGATGCATGCCGGAAAAACATGGATAGTGAGATTTTTGGTATACTCAAAGTCAGTTATGAGAGCTTGGAATACAATGAAAAAGAGATCTTTCTAGACGTTGCATGTTTCTTTCGAGGAGAATCGATCGATTACGTGGAGGAGATTTTAGGAGGTTGCGGTTTCAGCTCAAAATCTGGTCTTAGTATCCTTGAAGATAGGTGTCTCATGAAAAGACAAAATGGAAAAGTGTGGATGCATGACCTTACACAAAGCATGGGAAGGGAAATCGTACGACGAGAATCTGAAAGAGAACCATGGGAACGGAGTAGAATATGGTTCCACGAAGATGCTCTTAAAGTCTTAACAAGGGACATGGTAAGCTCATTGCAAAACCTCTCTTTTTGGTCAATAAATTATGCATTGTCAATGGTATTCTGTTGTATTTCCAATTTGCAATTTGCAATTTGCAACTGACTGATATATATATCTTGCTCAATCTATAATCTGCGGCTTCAGAAGGGAACAAGCAAGATTGAAGGCCTAGTGCTAGAGTTCCCCCATGAAAAAGAGGTGGTATGGAGTGGCAAGGCACTTGTGAAAATGAAAAACCTGAGGATACTCATCATTCGAAAAGCCATCTTCTCGGAAGCTCCTAAAGAACTCCCAAACAGTTTGAGAGTTTTAGAGTGGGAGAATTATCCTTCATCGTCCCTGCCCTCCAACTTTCATGGGAATGAGCTTTTGAAGTTGCAATTGAGGAATGCTACTAAAATCGTGGAGATACAAGAGCCATTCAAGGTACTTTCCGGAGACACCCAATTTTTTCTTGTTATATTCCAGAAGTTATGTATTTCACAAATATATATTTTTCTTCTCTCTCTACAGTTGTTTCAGAATATCACTTGTTTGGTCATCGGGGATTGTAACAGATTGAAAGAAGTGCCAGATGTATCTGCAGTCCCCAATCTTGCAAGTCTATGGATTTTTCGTTGTCCAAACTTAGTTAAGATTCATGATTCGCTTGGAAGCCTTGACAATCTTGAAGAACTTGTGCTCAGTCGTTGTGCAGAGGTTAATGAATTTCCTGCATGGAACCAATTCAAATCTCTCCTGTATTTATATTTGATTGGTTGTGAAAAATTAGGTTTAACCCCAATTGGTGGCACTCAAACAACTTTGGAAAGTATTGTTCTCTATGATGTTGGCATTGATTTTCAAAGTGATTGTGGAAGCAGCCTTATTCAGGTACACTCTCTCTGTGTGTGTGTGTCCGTCCATGAGATTGGATTTCAAGAATCTTTAATGTTATCTGACAGGAGATGATGGATCATCAATACAGCGCCCGCTATCATTTTTCTGCATCCCGGATTCCGAGATGCTTCCACTACCGAAGCAACCAAACCTCCATTTCCTTCTGGATTCAGAAAATGTTTCCAGATGTCCATGTCGGTTTTTCTCTCAAAGATGCCAAACAAGTTGGCCAGAAGCTCAGTTTAAGGTTGAGCATCGGTCCCTTGAAAACATATCATCATGTGGTTTATTTTAGTCATCCTACGACGGTCATTTTACTGCTTCCTCGATGCTTATCATCTGAAGACACTCGCATGATTCATGTTCTACTAATATTAAATTGCTGGGTACATGTTGATATTAGTATGGTTACCTGTCCTGATAACCCACTAGCATGCACTGACAGAAATGAAGACTGGGATGCTTTTGTGACGGAGTGTGGAGTATATGTGAGCCCCACGTGTGATGCAAATTTCAGTTTTGTAGATCCTTATAGTCTTTATTCAATCAAGAACAAAAGCTTGGAGGGTAGGTTAGCGGAAAATAGAGTACTCCCCCTGACGATTGTTGAGCAAATAGATGCTGTTCTCTCCTCCTCGGGCCTACTGTGGAAGAAGATAATGAGTCTGAATGTCTCTTCCCAAGTCAAACACTTTGCATGGACTGCCATTTCTGACCACCTCACCAGCAAGTCGAGCCGGGAAGAGAAAGGAGACTTAAATGGGTGTCACATCTGTGGTAAGAGAAATGTGAAGATGGACTTCCATTTTTTGAAGAACTGCGAGTGGGCAAGACGATTATGGCTGCTTTCCCCACTTGGACTCAGGATAGATACGATGGAAGCCAACAACTTGTCCGAATGGATGCAGAAGTTGGACAGAATATTGGATACTGAAAGCTTGGAGCTGTTCCTGGTGATTGCGTGGGGTTTATGGGGTGAGTGGGACAAGTTGTGCATGGGGTTGAAGATCGAAGACCCTCCAACCCTAATACGCAGAATGTGTGTTCTGCTGCAAGATTACAGGATCACCTACAGATCAACGAGCCAATATATGCTGACAGATGCAGATGAACCTCTACCGGCCTTCGTCCCAACCCGCATGTCGTCAAGTGGCGATCAGTCCTGCCAGAAGAAAATTGAAAAACGCAAGAGGTCCATGGACAAAGGTAAAGAGGTTATGTGATCTGATAATTATGATGATATTTGTTATAGCAGAGACTTCTTTCCACGGCTTGCCGAGGATTTGCAGGGCTTCATTACTTGTGGAAAACTCGTTTTACGTTTTAGACCTTGCACATGTACACCCTCTGGCCATATCTTTTATGTCCTTCAAAATATTTGATCAAGCCCAGAACTCGCATCAGGAGGTTTTGGGTATCTCGTTTCTTGTAGCAACTTTGAAAATGGTAAAGGACTTGTATTTTATTTAGGGAAAAGTACACTTAAGTATCCTGTAGTTTTACGCTTTTCAAATTTAGGCCATGTGGTTTAAAATTGTGTTTTTTAGTCCTATGGTTTTTTTTTGCTCGGACACCACTCGGTCCCGGGCAGCCCGGGTAGCTTCGCGGCCATTTGGCCATCCACGTGGGTGCCACGTCCCCCAAAATGATCTCATTTTGCGTCCTACGTGGATGTTTTGTTGGTTAAATCGTCTCCGACGTGTAGTGTGATAAATTACCAAAATAGTCCTAATATTTTACAAATTATCAAAAAACTTTCTCCTCCCTCCTCCATCTTCTTCCTCACCACCAACCTCCCTTCCCCCAAAAATCTTTAAACCACAAAAACCAAAAATGGACTACGACTTTCCCCTTCACCACTAAAACCACCAAAATAGTTGTGCACTTAATCAGTTGAAAATAGCTGAAATTTCCCCCAAAATGGAAGAAGCCAAACGGGACTTATCACACGACACATTAGAGACGACTTAACCAATAAAAAATCCACATAGGACGCAAAATGAGGTTGTTTTGGGGACGTGGCACCCACGTGGACGGCCAAATGGCCGGGAAGCTACCCGGGACCGAGTGATGTCCGAGAAAAAAAAACACAGGACTAAAAAATACAATTTTAAATCATATAGCCTAAATTTAGAAAGTGTGAAACTACAGAGTACTTAAGTATACTTTTCCTTTTTATTTAAGGAGATTTTGAGCTCAAGTCTTAGTAATAGAGAATACACAATTTGGAAAGACATCTCAGTTTATGGATCGACGTTGTTCGATTTTTAACAGTCTGATGGACTTGCTCTCCCAACACTAAAGAGGAAGACGTATAAAAATTTGTGGATTTAATGTTTGGAAGACATATAATAGCGAGAACCGCGGAACCAATCCGAGTCAAATTTCCATGAGACCCGAACCAAACTGGAAATTTTCCATTGAGGAATGAGGCCATGCGGCCCATGGGCCAGACCCACACGCTACTTAAGAACTCTTGTTCAAAAATCTAAATCTCAGAACACTCCCCTCCTCTCTCTCCTCCTCTTCCGCTCCTGAACCCTTGCCCACCGCCAACCTCAATACATTCAAAGGGTTCGAACCCAAGGACGACAACGACGTCGTTGAGGATGAGGACGCCCTCGATCCAACCAGGTTTAAGTTTAGGGGTGAAAAACCGTCGGTTGCAACTGGGCCGCGCCCGAGTTTGACCCGAGAACAGATACATTCCCGAGAAGCCACCCGGAGCTCACCCCGCAAGTGGTCCCTGTGGCATGAGGAAAAAGCTCGATAGCCGGCGGTAAGTTTATCGTTTAAAGTTAAAATCTTTCCCTTCGTTTAGCTATCAATGAGTAATTTTGGTTTAGGGTTCCTGCTGTTCTATTATTAGGAATCGACTTTCTGTTTTGAAAGATATTTTTGGGAATTGGCTTGTTTGGACTGTGGCGTTAATATGGAAGAAAGCTTGATTATGGATGGGTTTCCATTAAACAAAAGACAGAAACTTGTATTCGCGGTTTTTAAGCAAAGTGAAGGGCAATTTTGTATTATGAAGTATTGACAGAAACATATAGACTTAAAAAGTAATTATTTGGTTTATTGAACTTTTGTACTAATTCATCATGGATCGGACATTTTACTACATTATAATAAGTCTTAGATATTATGAGTATTCTATAGAACACCAGAGATCAGATACAGCATTTTTTTTCCATTATTAAAACGTTGAGTCTCGCAGACTCCATCCTCCAAACTTCTAAAGTCAATGCTCAGAAACTGCAAAAGTCGTACCATTGACTGGAGAAATCGCAGATAACTTGCTGAGACACATAACGGGTCAATTCCAAAGTGATATCACATTCCTGGGCCTCGAGAAAGCACCAATCTTGGCAATGGAAACAACTACCAATTTGCTTCATTTCTCCATTGTTGCTCTCCTTGTTGCATTAATCTTCGCATGGAGCAAGTTGTACAACTGGCTTCATCCTGCAGGAACCCCCACTCCAGAAGAAGGAACACGTCTAGCTCAAGCAGCCATTTCGCCCGTCCCCTTCTCCGTGGTAAGTGCTTTGGAAAAACTTAATTAGTCTGCTCAGTGATGACTTTATTTCGAAAGTTTCGTCTGGATACTGACCATTTACAGGCTTTGGATGCATATTTGAAGAGGCCTAGTGTTGAAAGCCATCTCCCGAAATCGCTTCCTCTCCATGGAACCGCAGAAACTGACAAGTTCGTATAATAATTAAGTCGATGTTTTCGTGTAGTTCTTGGGTATCCCCTGCTTATGCCTATTCAGTTGCTCTCTCTTTCCTTGTCCCTTCCTGCTGGGATCCCTATATGGTTATTGACATTTCTTTCCATTAGTTGCATCTTAGTTAGGAGAGAACTGTGAAGGATACAACTCTTATCTTGTATATTGTTTGTACAAATCATTTACATATATATAGGCTGGTGTGAGAGGGAGTTGTTGGCAGCCCTTGGTGGAGTACTTCCTAGCAGCCATGGTGGAGTTGCTGGCAGCCCTTGGTGGAGTACTTCCTGGCAGCAATGGTGGAGTGCACTTTAGCACATGTACATGGGGGCAGCAATAGTGGAGTGCTTCCTGGCAGTAATGGTAGCACATGGGTGCACATTTGTTTCCTTATCACGCCCCCGCAAGCTGATGGGGGTGAACAACCGTCAGCTTGGACCGCAATTGTTGAAACCGTGCGCGGGGAAGAGGTTTCGTGAGAACATCAGCAATCTGGTCCCGGCCAGAAATGTAGCACACTCGAAGACGCCCATCGGCAACACGTTCTCGTACAAAGTGGAAGTCAATCTCCATGTGCTTGGAGCGGCGGTGAAAAACCGGATTGGCCGCAAGATAGGTGGCCCCTAAATTGTCGCACCACAGGAGTGGAGACTGAGAACAAGGGAAGCCAATCTCCCGGAGAAGAGATTGCACCCATATGATTTCCGATGCAACCGTTGCCAATGCACGGTATTCAGCTTCAGTTGAGGAGCGGGAGACAGAGCGTTGTTTGCGGGAGGACCATGATATGAGGTTAGGTCCTAGGAATACAGCATAACCGGTGGTAGAGCGGCGATCAAGGGGACAACTACCCCAATCCGCATCAGAGTAACCGGACAATCGTTGATCCCTGGAGGGGCGGATTAGCAGGCCCATTGAAGGAGTCCCTTGAAGATATCTCAGAATACGCTTGACAGCCCCCCATCGTGCAGGTGTAGGAGAATGCATGAATTGTGATGCGCGGCCAACGGCAAATGCGATTTCAGGCCGCGTCACACCTAGGTATTGCAAGGAACCAACAACTTGTCGATAGAGCTCCGGATCGCAGGCAACAGTAGACGATGGTGGACTGCTGGAAGAAGATGCTGGTGTCTCCATGGAATTGCACTTAACCATTTTTGCCCGCTGGATTATATCTTGCACATACTTGGCTTGATTGAGCACGAGACCATTGGTAGTACGATAGGCTTCAATACCCAGAAAGTAACTTAGTTTGCCAAGATCCTTGAGTGAAAACTTGGTCCGTAAGAAGTGCAATAGCCGTTCCAAAATCGCCTGGTTGTTTCCTGTAATCAAAATATCATCCACATAGATGAGGACAAAAAGGCAGACTCCTTTTTGATTATAATAAAATAGTGAAGTATCAGTATGGGATCCTTTGAAGCCGAACGCATATAGGGCAGATTTGAGGCAATGAAACCATGCCCGTGGTGCCTGCTTGAGCCCATATAGCGATTTCAACAAGCGACAAACATGATGTGGGCGATCGGGATCAACGAACCCTGGTGGTTGTTGCATATAGACGCGTTCAGCTAGTGAACCATGTAAGAAGGCATTCGAAACGTCTAATTGAAGAATCGGCCAATTACCCGAAACTGCGACAGACAATATGATGCGGACTGTAGCAGGCTTGATAACAGGACTAAAGGTTTCGTTGTAGTCCACCCCCGGCCGTTGCTGAAATCCTTTGGCTACAAGACGAGCCTTATAGCGATCAATGGACCCATCCGTATTTTGCTTGATACGAAACACCCACTTGTTACCAAGGACATTGTATTGTGGATGTGGCGGAACAAGAACCCAGGTCCCGTTCTGAAGTAAAGCGTTAACCTCATCCGCCATAGCACGTCGCCAATCTGGGTCAAGAACAGCTTTGGAATGACAAGTTGGAACTTGACGTAGTGTGACTGTGAGCGTTGTGGGTGGTAGCTTGCGAGCCTTAGATCGTGTCACCATAGGGTGATCTGGTTTAGGAGGGGAAGTGGGTCGGGGAGCAGGAGGCTCAGCCACCACAGGTGTAGGCTGAGGCACCATGACAGAGGTGACTGGTGGTGCTGGCACTATCTTAGGCCGCCGGTGGTACACCTTAAGCGGTGCCACGGGCCCAACGGGTACAGAAGAGCCAACAGGGGGCCCACCAGACGGGCTGAATAGGAAGTCCATTGGACTCACCACGAAACTCGAATCTTCAAGAGTACTGGATTGGGGAACACTTGCAGCCATGAACTTTGGATCCTGGAACGGAAATACAGATTCATCAAAAAGAACATGACGGGAGACATGAATGTGACTAGAGACAGGATCAAAACATCGAAAACCTTTATGTTGCTTGCTGTAACCAAGAAAAACACATGGCGCTGAACGAGGTTGTAATTTATGTTTAACAGTAGGTCGAAGCCATGGATAACACAAACAGCCAATAACACGAAAGTGTGTAAGAGTCGGAGGGGTGCCAAACAATTTTTCGGTTGGAGAAATATTATCAAGGAGAGGGGTAGGTAGTCGATTAATTATATATGCAGCAGAATCAAAGATAAGAGCCCAAAATTTAAGAGGTATGGCAGCATGATGTAAAATGGCTAACCCGGTCTCGACAATGTGTCGATGCTTACGCTCAACACATCCGTTTTGCTCAGGTGTGTAGGGACAAGAAACTCGATGATCAATTCCATGTTGAGACAAATATTTGTTCACGGCTTGGTATTCTCCACCCCAATCAGACTGGAGACATTTAATAGGTCGGCCAAAAAAAAAATTCAACACGAGTACGAAATTGGGTAAAAACAGCAAGCAACTCAGATTTTCGACGCAAAAAATAAATCCATATAAACTTACTAAAATGATCAAAAAATACGACATAATAAGCAAAACCATCATTAGAAAGAACAGGGGACGGCCCCCAAACGTCACTACAAATAAGGTCCAGTGGACCAGAAGTGTGAGACTTGGAAACTGGAAATGGCAATTTGTGTATTTTGCCGACACTGCATCCATGACAAATACGCGTCAGATGCTTATTAGAAAACCTAAGAGACTGCGAACGTAAAACGTGTTTGACCGCTGACAATCCGGCATGACCAAAGCGTTGATGCCAAATATCGAGGGAAGGAACGGGAGACACAAAGTTGACTCGGATGGCAGGGGAGCGGGGCCGGATGGAGTAGAGACCACCATTACTCCGGCCTTGATGAAGTACCCTCTTCGTAACCTGATCCTTAACAAGGAAACGGTCACCAACAAATTCAACAGAGATCGAGTTATCACGAGTTAACGCACTTAATGAAATAAGATTAGTGCAAGCATTTGGAACGTAGAGGACATTAGACAAAGAAAGGTTAGACTCAGAAAGAGACAATGAAGTATGACCAGTAGATGATATAGGGAGAGTTTGGCCGTTACCAAATGTAACTTCATCCGGACCAGTGTACTCGGAATGAATGGCGAGGTTGCCAAGATCCGATGTCAAATGATGCGTGGTTCCCGAATCCAGTACCCAAGGTGATTTCTGAGGGGAGAAGACGTGGTGAGCCTGCGGACCCGATCGGGCAGATCCCGAATGTCGAGCGGATGAGCAATTGCGAGAAATATGCCCAAATCCGCGACAGTTGTGACATTGCACTTCAGCATTATTACCAGGACCAGAATTGTAAGTTTCTGCACGTCCAGAACCATGGCGGTAATTTACCTCTCTGTTGGAGTTCCCGTGAGGATGACTCCCAGGGATGCTAGGGCCATTGTGCATAGGAGGTGAACCACCGAAGGGAGAAAAGCCAGAGGAGAAGCCACGGCCACCAGAACCACGACCGCGCCCCCCACCGCGACCACCGCGGGCACCACGAGAGCTATAGTTGGCTGAGGGGACTAGATCAACTGTAGGCGAGGCATATCGAAGAATATTCATCTCCTCACTCAGGAGTTGAGCGTGAAGATCTACAAGTGCGACTGGTTCAATGCGGGCCTCGACGTTCCGAATAAACGGACGATAGTCGTCGGGAAGCCTGACCAGGACCTTATCAACAAGGTCATCTTCCGGAAGGTGGTGACCCAAGGCCGACAATTGGTCGGCGAGGGTTTTAGCTCGCAGGAGGTAAGCATCAATCGACTCTGATCCACCTTTCTTGAGCATCTCTAAAGATTTCTTCAGCAACTTGATGTTGGCCCGGGATGTGGAGGCATAAACCCGTCCCAGACGATCCCAGGCCTCGCGAGCAGTCCGGCATCCAACAAGCTGAGGCAGTAGTGCATTCGACACAGAGAACGTGATCAATGAGAGGATCTTCTGGTCAGCTTGGTACCAGAACGTGTAGTCCGGATTGGGAACAGAATTAGCATCATCTGTAACAATGGAAGACCCAGAGGACGGGGTTCCAGCAACAGTAGGAGAGGGAGGCGGGACAGACCCATCGACATGATGGAAGAGATTGGCTCCGCGGAGCATAGGCTCCAGTTGCAAACGCCATAACAGGTAATTATCGGTGGTCAGCTTTTGGGAGAAGTGGGGAACTGGAGTTAGCAACGGCTGATTTGCAGTATTGGAAGAAGACATTCTGATCTAGGAAAGAAAAGAGGAAGGAAATTCAGCTCTTTAGAGCAAATTCAGCTCTGATACCATGTGAAGGATACAACTCTTATCTTGTATATTGTTTGTACAAAGCATTTACATATATATAGGCTGGTGTGAGAGGGAGTTGTTGGCAGCCCTTGGTGGAGTACTTCCTGGCAGCCATGGTGGAGTTGCTGGCAGCCCTTGGTGGAGTACTTCCTGGCAGCAATGGTGGAGTGCACTTTAGCACATGTACATGGGGGCAGCAATAGTGGAGTGCTTCCTGGCAGTAATGGTAGCACATGGGTGCACATTTGTTTCCTTATCAAGAACGGCTATGAGATCAGACTTTAAGGAGTGTTTGTTATTTCAGGTCTCTCGGTGATCATGGATGGAAGTACCACGTTTTCCTAAGCTTCCGAGGTGACACCCGCTTCAAATTTACTGACCATTTATATGACGCACTTTGCCGAGCTGGGATCAATACCTTCAGAGACCAAGAGGAGCTCCGGAAAGGGGTCGAAATCCGACCTGCTCTTCTTAGCGCGATCGAAGATTCTAGGATCTCAATCATTGTGTTGTCCAAAAACTATGCATCCTCCACATGGTGCCTTGATGAACTTGTCAAAATCCTTGAATGCAGGAAACTAACAAAGCAAGTTGTTTTGCCGATCTTTTATGAAGTGGATCCATCAGAAATAAGACACCAAACTGGCAGTTTTGGGGATTGCGTGGCCAGACATGAGAAGAGATACAAGGACAACATTGAGAAAGTAGAGAAATGGAGGCTTGCTCTACGGAATATCATTAGTTTGACCATCATGGAGTGCGACGGATTAAAAGAAGTGCCAGATGTCTCTGCTGTCCCAAATCTATCACTTAGTTAAGATTCATGATTCATGATAGCTGTCCAAACTTAGTTAAGATTCATGATTCGGTTGGAAGCCTTGACAATCTTAGAATGCCTATAATCTGGTATTGCCCAAAACTTAATGAATTTTCTGCATGGAACAAATTCAAATCTCTCCTGGAATTACGTATCATTGCCTGTAGAAAATTAGGAACTATCCCATTTGGTTGCATGCGACCAACTTTGGAAATTGTTTGTTGCATATAAAGAATATCTGAAGATTCAGGAAATGTTGATCAGCTTAGATTACTGGTTCCTGTTGACATTAATGTGGTTCGCATTCCTGGTAACCCAACCCAGAAAACACCGACAGAAATGAAGACTTGAATGCTTTTGTGATGGAATGTGGTGCATAAGTTACCCCAACATGTGATGCAAATTTCAGTATTGGAGATCCTTATAGTTGATGGTTTTCAATCAAAAACAAAAGCTTCGTGGGAGGTTAGCGGAAAATGGAGTAATACCTCCGACAGCTGTTGAGAAAAAGGATGCTCTTTCCTCTTCGGGCCTTCTGTGGAAGAAGATAATGAGTCTGGAAGTCTCTCCCCAGGTCAAACACTTTGCATGGACTGCCATTTCTGACCACAGCAAAAAGGAAGGAAACTGTAATAGGTGTCACGTCTGTGGTGAGAGGAATGCGAAGATGGCCTTCCATTTCTCGAAGAAGTGCCAGCGGGCAAGAGGAGTATGGCTGCTTTCTCCACTTGGACTCAGGGTAGATAGGATGGAAGTGGACAACTTGTCGGAATGGATGCAGAAGTTGGACGGAATATTGGACAGCGAAAGCTTGGAGCTGTTCCTGGTGATTGCCTGGGGTTTATGGAGTGAATGGAACAAGTTGTGCATGAGGTTGAAGATTGAAGACCCTCCCAACCTAATACGCAGAATGTGTGCTCTACTGCAAGAGTACAGGGTTGTCCACAGACCAACGAGCCAATATATGCTGACAGATGCAGACGTAGCTCCTTACAGGGTTCTCCATCATGTTCTGTGTACATAGTAGCTTGGTGAGACCAACTCTTACTTTCCCCTCTTTGCAGTAGCTTGATAAGATATCGGATACTTAAAACTCAATTTTGGAGCTTCTTTGGTCTTCAATATCTGATGATGGTCAGATTTTATCTTGAAGACAACCTTCTTCTTGCCAATGTTGAAATCTTTATCATCTTTGCAGGTAGAAACCTCTTGAACCCTCTTGCTATGAAATTGGAGTAACTTGGATCCACCACCAGGCCATACACATGGTACGGAGAACATAACGTCACAAGAAGAAGAAGTTAGTATTGGGTTTAGATAAAAGACTTTTATGGCACGCAATCAGAGTTTTGTTTTTTTCCGAAATCACCGCTAGTCTATATTTCAACATCACATTTATATTATTCAGACTAGTAAAGACGCACGCGCGATGCGAGTGCCGTTCTGTTTCAAAACCCGCAAAACATATCGTTTATTGATTTTATTTTAAGCTATATATAAATAAAATGCTCTTCTACATATTTAATTACACTTTTTTCTTTTTTGATTTACTTAAGACGCCATAAGAATTTTTTTGTGCATGACATTTTTCAGAAACGTTCCAACTTTTGGTGACAATTTTGTAACTGGGGTTAAGTTGTCCCATATGATATTTCCACATAAACACCACGTCATATTTCTATCCAAGATGGCGTTGACATGACAAACTAAAAACAAACCCGAATCTAAAAAATTCCAAATCCAAAATTTTGAGTTTTGAGTTTGTCATATCAACGCAACCTAGGAGAGAGAACTATTATATGACACTGATATGGAAGATAAACTAACTCTGGTAAAAAATTTTCACCAAAATTGTCAATTTAGAAAATCAATCACCGAAATAGAAAAGGTCAAACTACAGAATATTAAATTAAAAAAGTGAAACTATAAGTTACTAAAATAAACTTTTACCATTCAGGATCCCAAATCCACGAGACTTACCCCCGTTTGATGATATGGATAAGCTCCAATTATTTTCCTACCAAAGTTGCCAATCTATTACCAAACACGGCGCAATATAAAATCAAATACCGACAATATAATTATCATAAAACTATTTCCATATTACCGTAAATTCGTAAATGGGAAATCGCTTAGACATCACTCTCAATATAACAAATCCTTTCACTCCTTTAAAAATTAATCAATAGATACTACTTCCGGAGAAGATCAAATTACCATTTTCTCCTTCCCAAAGGGCGTAATTGTAATTCGGCAAGGACATGGAGCTCCTGGAGGACGGCAACATCCACCACCTCATCTCTGGCGTCCAGAGCGACGCCGTTTCGACGTCATCATCCTCCTTCACTGCCTTGCTGGAGCTCCACCCCGAGTTAAGTCGTCCAACTCCTTCTCTCCCCTTTCGCGCCACCGCCAGCTGCCATCACCTTTTCCCCCGACATCGGGCTAATCGAGCTCGACACCTGGTTCTCTGACTTCTCCGGTGGCTCACCCAAAACCATCGCCAGTCCTGCTCCCTCCAACTCCTCCGGCGGGAGCGGGAGGGAAAGAGATACAAAATGAAAATAAAGTGATGCGAGATACAATCTGATCATTTTATTATAGTAAGATATCATGCAATTTGATTAAAAACAATGCGCATGGTACAAATTGACATTGAAGCTTAACGCACATCAAAATTTGTGCTATCTCTGGATGGAGGGAAAGAGATACAAAATGGAAATAAAGTGATGTGAGTTTTTGGTAAAAAAGAGTAGACCAAATAAATATTTTTTTCAAAATTTGTGTTCCATTATCTTTCCATAACATAATACACTTCCATTGTTGAGGCCCACCCAATTCAATCAGCGGAAAATGTTAATCAATTTATTAATTTTCCATTCAAATAATCAATTTAAGAAGATTGTATAAAAAATAAAATACTAAAATAATATTTTCAATGTTATTAATTAACCCTGAACAATATCTCACCTACCCACCCGTTCCGTAGACAAACGGAGTCACCGCAGGCAAATACACAAAACGGCGTTGTTTTAGGATAGCAGAAACCAAGAGGGGGAATACTAAAAACTGAAAGGGGTATTAAAAAAGCAAGTTAAAAAGCCACAGAGTTAAAATAGAATTTTTTATGGCACGCAATCAGAGTTTTGTTTTTTTCGAAATCACCGCTAGTCTATATCTCAACATCTCACTTATATTATTCATATTCGAATTGCAAATTTCAGTTACTACTCTTTTAATAGTATCTTTACCATCATTAGACAGGTTTATGAAAATTAATTAGATTCCTGTCTTTCCAATTTTATCAGATGTCCTGAGTCTTTACTCGAATATAAACTCGAAAGATCCAAGATCCATTAATTTTGATCAGGTCTCGATGTGGATCATTAAAATTTAGTTTTCTATGTACGTAAGTACAAAAAATTATTTTTTCTATATTCAATTTTCAAAAATATATATTTAATAACAATCATACCTATTATCTCATAAAAAATCTCAACAATTTTTTGACTCTCGAAATAACTTTTTTTAGTAAGCTACTTTCTAAATAATTTAGGGAAAAGTACGGTTTAGGACTCTGTGGTATTGCACTTTTCGTGATAAGATCATGTGATTTAAAAGTCATCAATCAGGTCCAAATTATTCGAAAAATTTTCAACCTCCAGTTCCGCTCAGATCCGGATAACTTCCGAACCTAGCTGGACAACCACGTCACTAAAACACTTGTGTTTTGGCGCACCACATCCGCTGGTCTAAAATGATGTGGCAGGTGGCTAAATATCTAAACAATCCTCGCTTTATTGAAAATTTTCCCAACCTCTTTCCATCCCGAACCTCTCTCAGCCCTAACCTTTCTGATCCCTAATCCTCACTCTTAACATCAACCTAAAAAGGTAAAAAATCAAGTAAAGATTGAACCCATATCAAGAATACAACTTTTCACTAAAAAATTAACTAAAGATGGAACCCATATCATGAATACAGATCCAAGCCCCACCAAAATGGCGCCGAAGAAAACGACGAAGACCTCAGCTTCCTCGACAAGCCCAACAACCCCCACCAAACCGCCGCAGCCTCACCCTAGGACTCCAACTTAGACTTCAACGACGACGGCGGATCGTACTCCGATCTCGACGACGGAGACATAAGGATTGGAACCTTCTGTTCCAGAAAAAATTAAATTCCAGAGAAAATATTATTAGGGATTTGAATCGAAATCGGGACCCCTAAGATGGAAACCCTTGGAATTCTAAGACTGAGTCTTTGGAGTAATTGATTTCTGGGTTAGGACGAGCTTTATGCATTTGCGATGTCTACTTTAGCTCCTTTGGTTTCTCGAAGTTTGCAGGCTTTTGCTTTTTTGCACCTTCTAATCTATAGGTTTCCGAGGGATTGTCTTTTGTTATTGTTACTGGTGATCTATTGGTTTAAGTGATATCTAGATCTGGAGCTCAAGTTGACAGATGATTTTAGAAGAGCTCGTGTATTTTTATATGAGTTCCATCTTTAGTTTATTTTTTATAGGTTGGATATTAGGGGCGGGATTAGGGCTTGAGAGAGGTTGGGGATAGAGAGGTCGTGGAAGAATGGGTTTTTGAAAATTTTCAATAAAATGAGGATTGTTTTGATATTTAGCTACCTGCCACATCATTTTAGACCAGCGATGTGGTGCGCCAAAATGCAAGTGTTTTAGTGACGTGGTTGTCCAACTAGGTTCGGAAGTCATCCGGACTTGAACGGGATCGTAGGTTGAAAATTTTCGAATAACTTGGACCTAATTGATGGTTTTTAAACTACATGGTCCTATCGCAAAAAGTGCGATATCATAGGGTACTAAACTGTACTTTTCCCAATAATTTAATAACATGTATTTATGATGAAATTTTCACCAAAAAAATACTTTACTTAAATTAGACTAGTATTCTCTAAATTTATCAATAATAGTTCACCGAAAAAAATTAATAATATATTTATTTCAAAAATATCACTTTATGCAAATTGGGAATCATAATTTAGTATTACTATTTGCTGAAAATATAAAATTATTATGATAGTCGACAATATAAATTTTTATCAGTTTAAAAATGTGATTATTTATACACATTTAATTTCTAAAAAAATTGAACAAACATTACGAATATAAAAACAACTGTTCAATGACCATGTTTCAGTGACCAATTAGAAAAACAATCGCCGGGGGCCACCACGAACGCGGCTTCCGGAGCTTTATCGAATTGTTCATCAACGTCCGGTGCTCGACAACGCCCAATAAATACCAAGCACCGGCCCGCCCTCGCCCAATAGGGTGCACTCCACCTGTTCTGCAGAATTCCCAGGTGGGTAAAAATTGGCATGGGGATGCATATGAAAATAGGGATTTTTGAAAATTTATATATGTCATTCTCAAAACGACAACAATTTGGCTAGGTAGTTGGTAATGGTAAGTTTTAAATATCATATATTTAAGGATAATTACTCTCAAACTTTTGGTGTTTGATATATTTGATTCTTATTCTTGTTTTTTTGACAATCGATTAAAAATTATTCATAATTTAGTTTTAGAGATAATTAATATCAGAATCCCAGGGTATAGTCAAATAGACTCTGAGGACCCTGTAGTTTTCCTACTAATTACTGAGCCCCTGTAGTTTGGTTATTATTATACATTCCGATCCCCGACTGATGTCAGCATTTTTTCTTCCTTTTTTTGTCATAGAAATGACCAAAATGCCCCTCCTACTTAAAAAAACAAAAAGAGCCCTCCGCGCCGCCGTCATCTCCCGCCCAATCGAGCCTCTATCCACCGAATCGGTCCTCTCCAAACGGTGTGGCATCGTCCCCCGCGAGGAGGCCACCGATGCAGCCCGCCGCATCGAGGAGGAGGCATTCGGTGTCGCCGGCGGCAACACCAATGGCTCCGTCCCGGCCAGTGTCGACGACGGGATCGAGATCCTCTAGATGTACTCCAAGGAGATCAGCAAGCGCTCACCGGAGACGCGAATGGAGCCCCACTAGAGCCTCGTCGCAGCCTTCTGTTTGCGTCCTCGTCGCAGCCTCACGCGAATGGAGCCCCACCGGAGCCTTGTCGCAGCCTTCCGCTTGCGTCCTCGTCGCAGCCTCATGTGAATGGAGCCCCACCGGAGCCTCGTTGCAGCCTCCCGCTTGCGTCCTCGTCGCAGCCTCCCGTTTGCGTTAATTGGTGGTGGTTCGGCGAGAGTTTAATCCCTGTGGCGGTCTCGACGACGACGCCGCCACCGGTCGCGTACTTTGATTTTTTTTTAGTGGGAGGGGCATTTTTGTCATTTCTATGACAAAAAAAGGAAGAAAAAAATGCTGACATCAGCCAAGGATCGGAATGTATAATAATAACTAAACTATAGGGGCTCAGTAATTAGTAAGAAAACTACAGGGTCTTCAGAGTCTATTTGACTATACCATGGGTCCTGATAGTAATTATCTCTTAGTTTTATTATATTCTCAAATTCATGATTGATGTCAACGTATATATTTTTCTTTTGTCATAGAAAACACAAAAATACTCTTCAAAAGAACAACAAAAAAAAAGTTTACCAAGATAAACTAAAACCCAACCATAATCCCCAATTTTCCAACGCCCAACACCCAATCCCCATCTTCAATCCCAATCCCCAATACAAACACAGAAATCCGCAATTCCTTCCATAAGAAACCACACCAAACCCAAACAAGGACTCCCAGTCGGCGGCGGTGTCCATAACTTAGAGCTCCAGTTAGTCTGCATCTCGTCGGCTCGGTCGCGAGGGAGAAGGAGGGGGATGCACGCCGTCCGCCACGTCTAAGGAGGAACCGCCTCCCGCTCACCGCCCGATGTCTCGAGGAGGAGACCGCTCAGAAGGACAGGAGACCGCCAAAATCAACCCTCGCCGCCGGGTTCCATATGGCACTGTCATAAGTCCCTTTGATCTTGTCGGGTGACGTCACCCTCAAGCTGTTCTTCTCCACCACGAATATCCCTAAGCATAAACTAGGAAGTTGAATAAAGCCCAGGAACAGAAACCCTAATTGGGCACTTGAACACCTCAAAGATGGTATCTTTAACACCATCCCGGCTTGGATTGAGCTAGAACCAGGTGAATTCCCTTCTCGGTATTGGATTTTGGGATCAGTGGAAAAGTCGACTATGTTTTGTTTTGTTGGGTTCTTGGTCGTGGTGGGTTGATTTTATTTGGGCAAATGAGAATCTTAGACGTGGGTTTTGGTTCTTAATTTGTAGGAATCGCTTGCGTGGAAATTGGAATTTTTTTGGGGAACGAAAAAATTTGCTCTTGGATTTGCTCTTCGTCGATTCTTCCGGGTTTTTTTTTTCTGGGTTTGGTTTTTAGTGTCCAAAAATTTAGAGGTTAAAGATGATAGCTTTTTTCAAAGACATTTTTATCATTTTTATGACAAAAAAAAAGAAAAAATATATGCTGAGAGCGAAAGGTTTGAGAGTATAATAAAACCAAATCTCGGAGAATTTTTAATCGATTGTCAAAAGATAGATGTGAGAGGCAAATATGTCAAATACCAGGGGTCAAGGTTGTTAGAATCTAGAGTTAACTCTTAGGATTTTAGGATTTTACGATTCACTATGGACAAAACGAGTCGAAACCTGTGCAAGATCGGGAGTCGAGTAGGATCGGTGGAATCTGAGTGATAACTCCTGAGATCTACGAGTTTGAGCGGTGAGATGTTTCTCAACGCTTCCAGAGGAGAGAGAAAAGGATAAGGGGTTATCATTCGTTTAACATTTTAATAATATTTTTATTCGGATAACTATACTTCTTTTATTGTGTAGAACAAAACACAAAAATTTACTATACATTGCTTAAAATGGTTAAAATCAATGTTTTAAAAATCGCGGTCCGACCGGCGGTCCGACTACCTGGGACCAAATCCGGGTCGATTTTTACATAAAACCAAGAATGCGGTTCGACTGGCTAAAATTTGGTCGGACCATCTGGTCAGGTACTTCCGGGTGAACCGGTTCGTCCTAATTAGAAAAATTTGTGTTTATTTTTTCTATTTTATCAGATTTAATTTAGAAACAAAACCTCAACTTCAATTCTCGGAGTGTATATATCACTTTTGAATCACAACAAACTTATATTTTTAACAATTCTCGATAATATGTCAACCAAGTTAAACGAATTGGACTAATATGTCGAACAAGAAAACTTGTATAATCAATTTCTTGGACTTCTAGACTTGTTTAATTCATGTTTGAAGACTTTATTTGGATAAATTGTAACAAAGTTGCTAAATATGTAAAATTATTTGGTATTTTATCTTTTTTTACTCTAAATTAAATTTATCAAACTTTATTTAATAATATTAATATATAATAGAAGTTCGGGTCGGACCGGTGGTCCAATCGGTCAGACCAATCGAACCAAAAATTTTGAGAATTCCGGGTCACCTTCCGGGTCGGTTTTAAAAACATTGCTTAAAATCAAGTGTCTTTGGTCCTTCAAGGAAACTTCGAAAAGTCAATGCATTAGAGACCGATTACAAAGTGATGGCACATCAAGAAAGCACCAATCTTGGCAATGGAAACAACAGCCAATTTGCTTCATTTCTCCATTGGTGCTCTCTTTGTTTCACTATTCTTGGCATGGAGCAAGTTGTACTACGAGCAAGTGTGAACCGTCTTCTTCAGGTACTCTCTCTCACTCACTCTGTGTGTGTGTTTGTATCTGAGATTGGATTTCAAGAATTTTTAACGTAATCTGGCAGGAGGTCATGGATTGTCATTGTAGCGGTGAATACCTTATTTTTGGAGTGGGGATTCCGAGATGCTTCCGCTACCGAAGCAACAAAAACATCATTTCTTTCTGGATTCAGAAAACGCTTCCAGATGTTCATGTCAGTTTTGCTTTCAAAGATTTCAATCAAGTTGACCAGGACCACTTTTTAAGGTTGAGCATCGGTCCCTTGAAAATATTATATAAGATATGCAAGTACTCTAGTGATGTGACGCAAATATTCCTACTTCCTCGAATCTTACTATATAAAGAATATCACAAGATTCAGGAAATGTTGAACAGATCAGATTACTGGGTTCGTGTTGACATTAGTGTGGTTCGCATTGCTGAGTACGACCCACCAGAAATCACCGACAGAAATGAAGACTTCAATGCTTCTGTAGATTCTAATGCTTTTGCTCAGTGTGGAATATATGCGAACCCCACGTGTGATGCAAATTTCAGTTTTGTAAATCCTTATGGTTGATGGTATACTATTCAATCATTTTGTTAGGTGGGGCCGAGGCAGAGGTGGGGTGATAGGAAGAGAAGGAAAGAGGCGTGAGAGGAGAGGAAATAAAAGAGGAACGTTATTTTTTTTCTTTCTATTTTTCGGGTTGATTATTTAAGCTTTTTTAATCTCCATTATTACTATATGCCGTACGCTGAACATACTGTATTAACTTTTTGTTCTGTTGCTTTGTAAGGTTTATCAATGAATGAGTAAATATCAATCACTATTTCTACCAAAAAAAACTTTATTCCCCTCCTACCCTTACTTTCTTTTTATATAATTCGACCATTTCTCATTCTTTTTATGCAGAGGAGACATAACTATATTTTTGTCAAACATGAGATGACTAGATAGTTACAACTGCTAATACTCTGAATGGCCATAGTTTATCAGATTTTATTCCATTGACTGAAAGTTTACCCACCGTATTCATACACGGGTTCAGAAGGTAATTTGGTACCATTTGCTTGTGTTTTGTTAGGCTGCTTAGAGTTGTTGCTTGCTGCTATTTTTGCTAGCGCGTGTCGGTGCAATGTTGCAAACTTGTACCTATACTTGAGTTGGCTTAGGAATTGGACTTTCGACGGTTAGTTGTTGAGGTGGACTCATCTTTGACTTTTGGATGTGTTGGTTGATATGTTCGATTGGTGCGATCAATCTTTATCCATGAGCTCCTAGAATGCAATTGGGGAGTCATCCAAATTTGTCACCTCTTTTGTGGTTTTGTATTTTGATGATTTGGAGAGGATTAATTTACCTTTGATGCTTAATATTTTGATGAATGAAGATTAAAAGGTTCTTTGCTCCTCGTTTCATAGAAAATTTGAAGAAAACCATTAAAAAATAATATTAACGAAATCTGGTAATTCTTTTAAAAATTTACATACAGTTGAAAATTTCCCGAACCCACAAAAGGGAAAAATTAGCAACTAGAAAGACGAAAGGCGGGATTAGCCCCCGGTCACAGCTGATCTCTCATAGGATACATTAGACTAGCGAATAATGCAGGAGAATTGTTCCCCTAGTTTGGCGCTGATCAAGTTAGTTAGGCCACACGAGCTAGAAGGTCATCTGATGTAGGCACAAACTACCATAACCAAAAGGCATGAGCTTGCTGCCGATAACTTGCCTGGGTGCAGAAAATGGAACGGGGAAGGCTGGTGGTGGAGCCATGAAGCCTGCTTGGCTGCTTAGAGCTCTTAACTGTTGCTCAAGGGTCTCCTTCTCTGTCTTCAGCCTTTGCTTCTCATCACGAACCTCGTTCTTCTCAACCTAAACATTGAAAGCTCACCTAAGGTTATTCCTCAAGTCACTTCGCCAACTCGAGGATCATTAGCCAAAGCCAAGACTTACCTTCTGCTGAACGGGCAATGCCAGTCAAATAAACCAGGTAGCTCAGCAGGATCTTGTTAACAAGGGCTTCAAACTTCCTTGTTGATCAGTTGCAAGAACAGTCATCTTCCTGCTGCTCATCATATTGTAATCATCAATGGATGACTAATGAGCATTGTCGGCACTATTTAAGAATATTTTTCTCAATAGCGTTTTTTTCTATTCGTAAGGTTTTAATACAAGACAGAAATCTAAGACCCTTATAACTCAAAATTACTGATAACAACTAAAACTAAAACAAATCCAACAAACACCCGTGAATGTGTTGTCTCTAATTTAGAAATGTAACAATATTAAATATTTAATGAGTTGTTATAGTATAACAAAAAAAATTTAAGTTTGACTAATTAGAAATACATCAATGTTAAATACTTGTTAGAAGAATTTTTGACGCATCTTGCCAACTTCAATTTGGATTTTTCTAATATTTGTTGGAGACCTCGTAGTATAAGAAACAATAGAACTGAAACCATTAAACCAACTACTTCGGACATCTTTCTTCGGTGCTCGGAATCCACCGATTGGGCAGACAGTAAGGGAAATATTCCACCTCCTTCGCTTCATAGCTTCTCGAAGATTAAAAATATATAAAAATACAAAAACAACTCTTCAACGATCAAGGTTTGGTGGAACCAATTAGAGAAACAACCAATGACGGAAGGTCCGGGAGCCACGAACGCGTCCGCCGGAGCTTTGTCGAACAACTTCATCAACGTCCGATGACCCCATGAATGGCCTCCGGTGGCCTTCGTTCGGTGTTTGGATATGCTACGGTGGGTCAGAATCGCCGGGCGGAACGGATGCACTCCACCTGTTCGGCAGAATTCCCAGGTACGCAAAAAGAGTTTTTGGAAGGAAAAAAAAACATATTTCGAATTAAGGCACGTGTCAACGTTGACACGTCATCATCAAAACGACGACATTTTGATGAGTTTGGTCTGGACAATTCTCCCTGGCGTAGGTGTCAGAAAAAGGGTATGAAGTGACAAGTGTTTAACGTCATACTACAAAGATAAGATCCTATATACTATTGATAGTGATGTAGTGATGAATTTATCATATATTAAAATGAGATAAAGAAGAAGACTTGAACGAGATCAAGCTCAGAAAGCACCAGTCTGAGCCAACTTGCTTATTGGTAGTCACCTTGTTGTTGCATTATATTATTCTTCGCATGGAGCAAGTTGTTGTACTACTACTACCGGATTTATAAACCCACTTCAGAAGAAGGAACCCGTCAAGCTCAAACAGCCCTTTCGCCCCTCCCTTCCTTGGTGGTAAGTGCTTTTGGAAAAAGCTTAATTAATTCGTAATTCGAAAGTTTCGTCTGGGCCCCTATAATTGAGGATTCTTCCAGGATTCGGATGCATCATCCTTGAAGAGGCCTAGTGTTGAAGTCAGCCGCGACGGATCGCTTCCTGTCCGGGGAAGCCTGCACACAGACAAGTTCGTAATAAAATTTAAGTCTGCATTCATGTTCTTTTCGGGTATCCCCTGCTTATGCATATTCAGTGGCTCTCTCTTTACATCTTATTTAGGAGATTCTCATGATAAAGGCTTTGAGATCAGACTTTAAGGAGCGTTTCTTATTCCAGGTCTCTCAGTAATCATGAATGGAAGTACCACGTTTTCCTGAGCTTCCGAGGTGAAGACACCCGCTTCAAATTTAGTGATCATTTATATCGTGCATTTTGTCGAGCTGGGATCAATACTTTTAGAGATGAAGTGCAACTTTGGGTAGGCGATGAAATTTCACCTGCTCTTCTTAGCGCGATCGAAGATTTAAGGATCTCAATCATTGTGTTCTCCAAAAACTATGCATCCTCCTCATGGTGCTTTGATGAACTTGTCAAAATCCTCAAATGCAGAAAACTAAGTAAGACACCAAACTGGTAGTTTTGGGGATTCCATGTCCAAACATGAGAAGAGATACAAGGACAACGTTGAGAAAGTAGAAAAATGGAGGTCTGCTTTGCAAAAAGTAGATAACTTGTCTAGTGAATCTTACACAAAAGAGCGAGTATTTATTCACTTAGCTTATATTTCAATCGCTATTCATTAGATATTATTTGCTGACATTTATGCCTGAAACATGCATTTGTTAACCAGATATTTAGGAACCATTTGGAAACAACAAAATTATGTGTACTTTCAGGTTGCGGATTTTGAATCATGCATTTCTTTCCTGAATTGATAGGTCAGAATCTGAGTTTACAGACATGATCATCCAAAAGATATCTGTTACTTTGGACCACCCTCTTTTGCACCTCCCAGAGCAAGCAATTGGGTTGGAATCTCGGAAATCAATAGTTGTCTCTCTTCTAAGTATTGGACCAAATGATTTGGATGTCTCTATGGTTGGAATCTATGGAACTGGTGGTGTTGGCAAAACTACAATTGTCAAAGCTGTTTATAACGCGGTTGTAGCACAATTTGAAAGTACCAATTTTTGTGCTGATGTTCGACAAAACACAACCAAACATGGATTAGCACATGTTCAGAGGTCTCTCCTAGTTGATATGTTTGGGCATAATGACATCAACTTGCACAACACTCATAGAGGAAATGTTGTAATGAAAGAGAGGCTCCAAAACAAACGGGTCCTTTTAGTTCTAGACGATGTGGATAAATTGAAATAGCTTCAATCATTGGCCGGTGGATGTGATTTTTTCGGGCCTGGTAGCAGAGTGATCATAACAACAAGAGACAAACAACTACTAATTAGGCATGGAGTTGAAAAGATATACGAGGTGCAAGAACTCGATAAGAAAGAGGCTCTTAATTTACTTTGTTGGAACGTATTCAGAAGCAATGAGCCTAAAAGTGGATTTAAGTTATGCTAGGGGAATTCATAATAGGTGCTCATTTGTTTGGGAAGGACGTAGAGAAATGGGAATCTTCCATGGATGCATACAAGAGTGGCAAGGCATTTGAGAAAATAATAAACCTGAGAATACTCATCATTCGAAAGGCTATCTTCTCGCAAGTCCCAAAAGAACTCCCAAACAATTTGAGAGTTTTTGAGTGGGAGAATTATCCTTTATCATCCCTGCCATCCAACTTTCATGGGGACTGAACATATGGCATTGACTCTTGTAACTGCCACTCAAACCGTGCAGCTGCAAGAGTCATTCAAGGTACTTTCCTAACACTTAATTTTCTCTTGTTATATTCCACAAGTTGTGTTTTACAAATGTGTTCTTTTTCTTCTCTCTACATAAGTTTCAAAATATCACTAGTTTGACCATTTGGCACCGCAAGGGTTGAAAGAAGTTCTAGATGTCTCCGCTGTCCCAAATTTATCAACTATATGGCTTTATGGCTGTCGAAACTTAGTTAAGATTCATAATTCCGTTGGAAGCCTTGACAACTTAGAATGCATGCAACCAACTTTGAAAATTGTTATTTTCCATGGTGAGAGCATCGGTTTTCATAGTTTTTTTTTTGAAACGTCATCGGTTTTCTTAGTGATGGTGAAAGCCACCTTCTTCAGGTTCTCTCTCTCTGTCTGTCTTTGTATCTGGGATTGGATTTCAAGAATATTTCACGGTATGTGGCAGGAGGTCATGGATCATCATTGTAGCGGTCAATACTTTATTTTTTGATTGGGGATTCCGAGATGCTTCCTCTACCGAAGCAACAAAAACTTCATTTCTTTCTGGATTCAGAAAACGCTTCCAGATGTTCACTTCAGTTTTGCTGTCGAAGGTTCCAATCAAGCTGTCCATGAACTCTTTTTATTGTTCAGAATCGGTCCCTTGGAACTATTTTATAAAGTACATAGATCCCTCTAATGACGAAACACAAATATTCCTGCTTCCTCGAATGGTTCAAGATAAAGAATATCACAAGATTCAGGAAATGTTGAACAGATTAGATCACTAAGTTCCTGTCGACATTAGTGTGGTTCGTTCGCATTGCTGAGTACCCCCCACCAGAAAGCATTGGTAGGAATGAAGACTCGAATGCTTCTGTAGATTCTAATTCTTTTGTGAAGGAGTGTGGGAATATATGTGATCCCCACATGTGATGCAAATTTCAGATTTGTAAATCCTTATGGTTGATGGTATTTAATCATTTTGTTATGTGGGGGGCCGAGGCAGCGGTGGGGTGATGGGAAGAGAAGGAAAGAGGCGTGAGAGGTGATGTACGCAAAATTGTGAACAATTAAATGCACAAGCAAATTGTATAGTGGTAAGTAAGGTTCTTAGAACAGAGGGTTGAACACAAAATCAATGCAAATAATTATGTGAAGCGGGAAAATTAAAAGATTGTAAAGTAAATAAAACTAGATCGGGAACGCAAATAAAAGACGAGTTGTAAATCAATGGAGATAAACGAGCACGATACCCTTATGGACTACCCATCTATGTTGAGACTATGGTTTTTACGAAGTTCTAACTAGTACCCGGAGTGTTCTAATGCATCTCCCTAACGCTTCCGCTCATTAGGACGACAAAACTAAGCTAGAGTAGTTCATGATTACTAACCAACGCTTCTGCTCATTAATTAGACCAAGAACTAAACTAAACTCAATTATGAAGTTAACTCCTAGGAGGTTATCCCTTAGTATCAAGATTCCTCATTAATACCTTAAGACATGTCAATTGACTCTTCCGTTGATTCTAATGCCTTCCGGTCCATTATTATCAACTAAATATCATAATCTAAGTGATCAAGTTAGATTAAGCATTAAGATCATCAATTGACAACTACTACGCAAGATAATCAAACCATAGCTAACATAGACGAGTAATCACATAGTTAGGGCATCGCACTCATAAGAGAACTACTCGCTAAGCATGTTGACAAAGTACAAAAGATTAACGAAGAACATGATAGCAATTAACATAAAGGTAGAGTTAGAAAAAGCTTAGTCGTGAAGATCAAGCTTTGCCAATCCTCTCCCCGTGCTAACTGGAACCGTCCCTTTATTAAGCTATAAATGCTGTTCTCAATATTGCAGTAGTAATCACGTCCCCTTAGCCTAAGAACTAAGACCTATATATAAGCAAAAGTCTAACTAGAAATTAGGAAAATCTAGAGAAGGTTAAGCTAAATTGGAAGTCTTGCTGACCAAGTAATAATAAAAATAATATAACTTAAGTCCTAAAGCCAAAACAGGAGGCTAAAAGTCGAATATAACTAAAATAAATCGAATCTCCGTGTAAGAAGGAAGTCCGAAAAAACACCGTCGAGGGCCTGGCGCCCGCCAACTGAGCCTTCTGTAAGAGACTTGGCGCCCGCCGGGTCAGCTTCGTGGTATCTTCATATTTTGCAGTTTTGACCCTCTTCCACTTCGAATTTGACTTCGACTATAAAAGACGAAATGTAGATATTTCTTCAAGCTTTCCAACGGTATCTTATTTGATATAATTGGAAACTCGAGCAGAAAGTTATTACTCTTGTAATATAGTCTCTCAAAATCACCCCTCGAACGGCCTCCATTGAGCTCCAATTTCCTACAAAATATGACGATGGGTAGAAATCCATTCCTGAACATAAATATACTAAAACGATCATAAGAATTGACATGGCATAATAAATATAACTCAAAACATGACTAAACATACACGAAATATATGATAAAACATGAGCGTTTACACACTCATCAAGAGGAGAAGGAATAAAAAGAGAAACTTTATTTTTTTTCTATGTTTTGGGTTGATTATTTGAGTTTTTTTAATCTTCGTTTTTACTATATGTTCTACGCTGAACTTACTGTATTAACTTCTGCTCCTTTGTAATGTTTATCACAAAGAATGAGTAAATATCACTCACTACTACTACCAAAAAAAACTTCATTCCCCTCCTACCCTTACTTTCTTTTTATATAATTCGACCATTTCTCATTCTTTTTATGCAGAGGAGACATAACTATATTTTTCTCAAACATGAGATAACTGGATAGTTGCTACTGTTAATACTCTGAATGGCCTGTTTAGCAATAGTTTACTAGATTAGAGAATCCGCAAATTCATCGACTTAAAGTTTATCCACCATAGTCATAATCGAGTTCAGAAGGTAATTTGGTATCATTTGCTCGTGTTTTGTTAGGCTGCTTAGAGTTGTTGCTGCTATTTTTGTTAGCACGTGTTGCACACTTGGACTTGTGCGGTCATCCATTGTGCAAGGGAGCTCCTAGAAAGCAATTGGAGACTCATCCAAATTTGTTACCTTCTTTTGTGGATGTGTATTTTGATAATTTGGAGGGGATTAGTTTGCCTCTATTCTTTAAGATTTTGATGAATGAAGATTAAAAGGCTCTTTGCCCCTCGTTACATAAAAAGTTTAAAGAAAACAATTAAAAAATAATATTAACGAAATCTGGTAATTATTTTTTAAAATTTACATACAGTTGAAATTTTTTCCCTTTTTAATTGTTTTCTCGTCGTCTCAAATTGCAGCAATCGGATTGTGAAAAAATCTTGTATATATTATTAGATTAAAAAATCTTGGACGGCACACAGCCGGCTTCTCTTATTGTGGTCTCAGTCAGTCTGCATTGTTCAAATCAATTTTCAGAAACTTCCAAAATTTGTTTCTTTGACTGGAGAAATAACGGATAATTTTCAATGACAGGCGGATTCCAAAGTGACTGGAGAATGATCGTAACGGCAAGAGACAAACAACTACTAATTAGGCATGGAGTTGAAAAGATATACGAGGTGCAAGAACTTGATAAGAAGGAGGCTCTTAATCTACTTTGTTGGAACACATTCAGAAGCAACGAGCCTAAAAATGGATTTGAGAATCTCTCAACGCATGTGTTAAGCTATGCCAAGGGAATTCTATTGGCATTGGAAATAATAGGTGCTCATTTGTTTGGGAAGGATGTAGAGGAATGGGAATCTGCTATGGATGCATACCAGAAAAACATGGACAGTGAGATTTTTGGTATACTGAAAGTCAGTTATGAGAGCTTGGAATACAATAAAAAAGAGAGCTTTCTAGACGTTGCATGTTTCTTCCAAGGAGAATCGATCGATTATGTGGAGGAAATTTTAGGAGGTTGCGATTTCAGCTCAAAATCTGGTCTTAGTATCCTTGAAGATAGGTGCCTTGTGAAAAGACAAAATGAAGATGTGTGGATGCATGACCTTACACAAAGAATGGGAAGGAAAATTGTACGACGGGAATCTGAAAGAGAACCATGGGAACGGAGTAGAATATGGTTTCACGAAGATGCTCTTAAAGTCTTAACAAGAGACATGGTAAGCGCATTGCAAAACCTCTCTTTTTCTGTCAATAAATTATGTATCGTCAATGGTATTCTATCGTATTTGCAATTTGCAACTGACTGATATATATATATATATATATATATATATATATATATATTGCTTAATCTATAATATGCAGTTTCAAAAGGGAACATGCAAAATTGAAAGCCTAGTGCTAGAGTTCTCCCATGAAAAAGAGGTGGTATAGAGTGACAAGGCATTTGTGAAAATGGTAAACCTCAGGATATTCATCATTCGAAAAGCTATCTTCTCGAAAACCCCTAAAGAACTCCCAAACAGTTTGAGAGTTTTAGTGTGGGAGAATTATCCTTCATCATCTCTGCCCTCCAACTTTCATGGGCATGAGCTTTTGGAGTTGCAATTGAGGAATGCTACTCAAATCATGGAGATACAAGAGCCATTCAAGGTACTTTCCGAGACACCCAATTTTTTCTTTGTTATATTCCAGAAGTTATGTGTTTCACAAATATGTTCTCTCTCTACAGATATTTCAGAATATCACTCGTTTGGTCATCGAGGATTGTGACAAATTTAAAGAAGTGCCAGATGTCTCCGCGGTCCCCAATCTTGCAAATCTTTGGATTTCTCGTTGTCGATACTTAGTTAAGATTCATAATTTGCTTGGAAGCCTTGACAATTTTAAAGGTCTTGTGCTCGGTTATTGTCCAGAGGTTAATGAATTTCCTGCATGGAAACAATTCAAATCTCTCCTGTATTTACATTTTTTTGGCTGTAAAAAATTAGGTTTTACCCCAATTGATGGCATTCAAACAACTTTGGAAAGTATTGTTCTCTATGATGTTGGCATCGATCTTCAAAATACACACTCTCTCTCTCTCTGTTTGTCGATGAGATTGGATTTCAAGAATCTTTAATGTTATTCGAGAGGCGATGATGGATCATCAATACAGCGCCCACTACTATTTTTCTTGATCCCGGATTTCGAGATGCTCCCGCTACCGAAGCAACAAAAACTCCATTTCCTTCTGGATTCAGAAAATGTTTCCACATGTCCATGTCGGTTTTTCTCTCACAGGTGCCAATCAAGCTAACATCGGTTTAAGGTTGAGCATCGGTCCCTTGAAAACATAAAATTGTTTAAGTAATCCTACGACGAACGTATTACTGCTTTCTCAATCCTTGTGGAGTATATTACATGTGATGCAAATTTCAGTTTTGTAGATCCTTATAATGTGTATCCAATCAAGAACAAAAGCTTAGCGGGGAGTTTAGCAGAAAATGGAGTGACAATTGTCGAACAAAAGGATGCTCTCTCCTCCGCGGACCTACTATGGAAGAAGATAATCAGTCTAAATGTCTCTCCCCAAGTCAAACACTTTGCATGGACTGCCATTTCTGACCACCTCGCCAGCAAGTCGAGCCGGGAAAAGAAAGGAGACTTAAATGGATGTCACATCTGTGGTAAGAGGAATGTGTAGATGGACTTCCATTTTCTGAAGAACTGCGAGTGGGCAAGAGCCGTATGGCTGCTTTCTCCAATTGGACTCAGGGTAGATACGATGGAAGCCAACAACTTGTCCGAATGGATGCAGAAGTTGGACAGAATATTGGATACTGAAATCTTGGAGCTGTTCCTGGTGATTGCATGGGGTTTATGGGGTGAGTGTGTTGAATTACCTATGATTTATATGCTAACTTATGCTAAGTTTCCTAATGCAGAAGCTTGTACCTGCTGCACTCCTAATGGAACAAGTAATTCTGATGATGATCAAGGAGGAGCTGCTGTCAGAGACAAGCTGCATCAACCCCAGATCAAGAACACTCAATGATGTCCCTGCCTGGTACTATCTTACCATGTTCTGATGTTGACTTATTCCTAGTGGAGAAGATGGTCTGCAGATTCTGCAGAACATGAAGCTGATGATGGAACATGATGATCATATTGATCATCATGTCTATTTTAGTCTCCCTATGGTTAGGATAGGACTAGGCAGTTTGTTGAACCATTTAAATAAGGTTCCATCTTTGTTTTCTAGCTAATGCTAGTTCCCTGTCACTTCAGGAAAAGAGCCGTTGCTCCTGCAACAGCTACTGCTGCCTGTTGTTTCAGATTGAGCTTTTTTTGCTCTTCTCTCTTGTATAAATACTTATCCATTGAATGCAATAAAAAGAAGGTTGTTGAGTTCATTAACTTCTTACAAAGTTTACCTGAATTTATATGGTATCAGAGCTCCATGGCTGAAAATCCTGCTTCCGTTCTAGATTCATCAGCCTCCACTCAACTTCCAAACCAACAACCCAAAAAAATCATCTCCTTTGAGAGTGAAACCAGTACAAACATAAAATTCACCCCCATTCTCCTAAATGGCCCTAACTATCTCATCTGGGCCAAGGCAGCAAAAATGTCCTTAAATATCAAGGGCATGCTTGGCTATGTCACAGGAAAAATTTCTGCTCCCACTGATAAAAACAGTGGTGAGTTTGATACATGAGAGGTCAATGATCAAGTTATCATGAGGATTATCCATAGTTTCCTTGAGCCTAAAGTCTATGATGTGTTTGCTTTCTCAAACACGTCAAAAGATCTCTGGGATGCTCTCATGGGAATGTATGGAAATCAGAAAAATCTTCTCAAAGTGTATGAGCTGAAGAAGAAAATTGCTGAAAGCAAGCAAAATGGTGTGTCCTTTGTGGAAGCACTTGGTAAAGTCAAACAAATGTGGGATGAGTTGGCCATCTATAGGCCTCCAACATCTGACATGCTCATTGCTCAAGATAGAGATGAGCAAGATCAGATCTTCAGTGTACTTGGCCTTCTTGATCCTGAGTTTGAGGGCCTGGTGGACCAGATTCTTATGGCCCCTAAGCTACCTACCTTAAGCACTGTGTGTGCTAGGATTCAGCAAGAAGAAACAAGGAAGAAACTAATGCTGGGCAGCAGAGACAAGGAGGAACACACTGATTCGAGTGTGTTTTACTCCACGGGAGGTTCAGGCAGAGGTGGAGCTTCCACCAGAGGAGGATTCAAAGGCAGGGGAGGAAAGACTACTTCTCAAAGTTCCAGAACACACCTGTTCTGTGACCACTGCAAGAAAAATGGCCATACCCAGGACAGGTGTTGGTTCCTACACCCTCATCTAAGACCTCAAAAGCAGAATAGTGCGTCTGCAAACTTCTCTGCTGCTCCACCTGCTGAACACAACTCCATCGACCACAACAAGGACCACCACCACAAGCCTAAAGAGATGCAAAAGTCCATTGAAACAATGGTACAACAATATCTGCAACAACTCAGCAAAGGTGGAGGCCCTTGCCAGAATGCTAGCCTACAACATCATGCTGAGAAGATGATTAATTCTCAGCAGGATACTAGTAACATTTCTGCAGTTTCCCTCACTATTTTTAATGATAAACCTATGTGTTGGGTTATTGATTCTGGTGCCAGTCATCACATGACTTTTGATGAGCATGATTTAAACTATATAGATCATAAAGATGGCTCTTCTAAAGTCTCTGTTGCTAATGGTGAGAAACTTCCCATAACTGGCATAGGAAAAAGAAGTTTCTTGGCTTCTAAAAACCATTCTGATGTGTTGTTAATTAGGCAACTAAATGCTAAACTTCTTTCTGTTAGTAAAATCACTAACAAACTTAAATGTAGAGTAATTTTTGAACCCAAATCTGTGTACTTTCAGGACATGAAATTAGGGAACATGATTGGTAGAGGGGAGATGAGGAGAGGACTTTATACTCTTGATGATGGGATAGCTAGGAATGCCTTGGTTGCATCCACTCAAAGCTGGCCAGAAGCTGCTTTGAGTGCATCCACTCAAAGCAATCCAAAAGCTTGGCACAATAGATTAGGCCACCCATCTGATTTGATCTTAAACAAGTTTGTTGCATGTAATCAGTCCATCTCCTCTAGTTGTACTAGCTGCAAAATGGCTAAATCTTGTAGAAATGTCTTTCATGATTCTACTACTGAATATTTTGAGCCTTTTGCTTTGATTCATTCTGACTTATGGACCTCTTCTTCTCTTTCGTATGATGGTTACAAGTATTTTATTACTTTCATTGATCAGTTCACTAAGACTACCTGGCTCTACTTGTTAAAAAACAAGACTGAAGTTTTTGACATATTTGAGGGGTTTAGGAAACTGATCGAGAACCAATTTGAGAAGAAAATTAAAGTTCTTAGGACTGATAATGGATCTGAATATCATAACTTGTCTAAACATTTAAAAGAGCTAGGCATTATACATCAAAAATCTTGTACTTACACTCCTCAGCAGAATGGAGTGGCTGAGAGGAAGAATAGACATCTTCTTGAGGTTGCTAGGGCTATCAGATTTGAGAGAAATGTCCCAAAGACCTACTGGTCTGATGCTGTGCTTACAGCTTGTTATCTGATAAACAGGACTCCCACTAAGTCTCTTCAATTTAAAGCCCCTCTAGAGATCCTTCTTCAAAGACCTTTAATTCTAGATCATTTAAAGGTTTTTGGATGTGTTTGCTTTGCCCTCATTCCAAAAGTAAGGAGAGACAAGCATGATCCTAAAGCTGAAAGGTGCATTTTCTTGGGCTATTCCTCTACCACCAAAGGCTATAAGTGTTATAACCCTAAGACTAAACAGAAATATCTTACTAGGGACATCACATTTATTGAGGAACAAGCTTATTACATGCAAAAATTGCCTACAGATTGGACTAACGAGTTTCAGGGGGAAAATAGAAGTGAAACTCCTTATTCTGAGATCAACATGACAAGAACTACCTATGAAGACTTCTTTCCTGAGCAAAATCAGCAGGAAACTGAAGCTGATCAAGCTGAAAAGTCTGCAGATGTTGATTCAGATTCAGGGCAAGAACAAGTTTCTGATCAATCTACTTCTGAACATCCTGACAGCAGTAACAAAGGTATGGAATTCTCTTTCTATCCGCATGTTTATTCTAGGACAAAGATCAACAGATTGGGAGAAAGACTTGAAGCAAAGAAAGGAATAGAAGTAGCTGCAGAAGCTGACCAAAACAAACCTGAAGAAAACAGAATTTTAAGAAGATCTTCTAGGGTAACTGTTAGTTGTAGATGGCTTTTCAAAGTTAAATACAACAAAGATGGTACCATTGAGAGGCATAAAGCCAGATTAGTGGCTAGAGGTTTTTCTCAGGTTCCAGGGGTTGATTACACAGAAACTTTTGCTCCTGTGGCAAAAATGAACACCATAAGGGTGATCATTTCTACTGCAGTGAACAATAGTTGGGATCTTTTGCAAATGGATGTTAAAAATGCCTTCCTTCAAGGAGATTTAGAAGAAGAAATTTACATGGATCCTCCTGAGGGCTTCATTTTAAAACCTGAAGGCAAAGTTTTGAAACTAAGAAAAGCTATTTATGGTCTTAAACAGTCTCCTAGGGCTTGGTATCATCGTTTAAGTAAAGAACTTATGAGCCTAGGGCTTAAGAAATGTTATTCTGATGAAACTCTGTTCACCAATGATAATAACGAAGGAAAGATTGTTGTTTGCATGTATGTTGATGACATTATCATTACTGGGAACAATCTGAAAGGCATAACTAAGTTGAAAGCTGCCTTGAAAACCAGATTTGACATTAAAGACCTAGGAATCCTCAAATATTTTATGGGAATTGAGTTTGCTTATTCTGACAAGGGTGTTCACATGTGTCAAAGGAAGTATGTGCTTGATATTTTAAAGGAAACTCTGAAAACTAATGCTGCCCCTACTTCTACTCCTATTGAATATGGCACGAACTTCTCCTTAACTGATGGTGATCTGGTAAGTGAAGTGGGCAGATTTCAAAGGTTAGTTGGGAAACTTATCTATCTTACCATTACTAGGCCTGAGATTTCTTATGTTGTGAGCTTGATCAGCCAAGCAATGCATCAACCTAGGTCTAGTCATGTGCTTATTATTGACAGGATCTTGCATTATCTTAAGGCTAGCCCGGGTAAAGGTTTACTCATGAGGAAAGCTGGCCACATGAGTGTAATTGGTTTTTTTGATGCCAGCTATGCTGGCTGCATAAATGGCAGAAAATCCACCAGTGGCTATTGCACCTTTGTGGGAGGAAACCTTGTCACTTGGAAAAGCAAGAAACAAACTGTTGTCTCTAGATCTTCAGCTGAAGCTGAGTATAGAGCTATGGCCTTGACTGCTACTGAACTTGTTTGGCTTAAGCAATTGATGACTGAATTAGGATTTAAACCCGAGGGTCCTATGTTAATGTTTTGTGACAATCAATCTGCTATTTACATAGCTGCTAATCCTGTGTTCCATGAGAGAACTAAACATATTGAGATTGATTGTCACTATGTAAGGGAAAAAGTTCTAAGCAAGGTTATTGCTACACCTTTTCTCTGCAGTAAGGAACAAATTGCTGATATATTTACTAAAGCTTTAAGTCCTGGTTACTTTCAATACCTGTCGAGCAAGTTGAATTTGTTTGATCCTTACAAACTCAACTTGAGGGGGAGTGTTGAATTACCTATTACTTATATGCTAACTTATGCTAAGTTTCCTAATGCAGAAGCTTGTACCTGCTGCACTCCTAATGGAACAAGTAATTCTGATGATGATCAAGGAGGAGCTGCTGTCAGAGACAAGCTGCATCAACCCCGGATCAAGAACACTCAATGATGTCCCTGCCTGGTACTATCTTACCATGTTCTGATGTTGACTTATTCCTAGTGGAGAAGATGGTCTGCAGATTCTGCAGAACATGAAGCTGATGATGGGACATGATGATCATATTGATCATCATGTCTATTTTAGTCTCCCTATGGTTAGGATAGGACTAGGCAGTTTGTTGAACCATTTAAATAAGGTTCCATCTTTGTTTTCTAGCTAATGCTAGTTCCCTGTCACTTCAGGAAAAGAGCCGTTGCTCCTGCAACATCTACTGCTGCCTGTTGTTTCAGATTGAGCTTTTTTTGCTCTTCTCTCTTGTATAAATACTTATCCATTGAATGCAATAAAAAGAAGGTTGTTGAGTTCATTAACTTCTTACAAAGTTTACCTGAATTTATAGAGTGGAACAAGTTGTGCATGGGGTTGAAGATTGAAGACCCTCCAACCCTAATACGCAGAATGTGTGTTCTACTGCAAGATTACAAGATTAGCCACAGACGAATTAGCCAATATATGCTGACAGATGCAGACGAAGCTCCTTACCGGCCTTCGTCCCAGCCCGCATGTCGTTAAGGTGGCGATCAGTCCTGCCAGAAGAAAAATGAAAAATGCAAGAGGTCAATGGACAAAGGTAATGTTATAGCTATACCTGGATATGATGATTTTTATCTAAGGATGGAGGTGTGAACTAATTAATTGATGGTGAGAAAATTAAGAGGGGAAGAAGAAGCTACTGGACGAATGTCCAGAGAAGTGGCTAGAAGTGGAATGGAAAATTAGTTCTAGATCATTCTCATCTATTCTAACATGTCTATTACGTATATATAAGATGAACTAAACTTGGCCCAGAGGCCCAAGTCACAATTGGCTCAATTATCTAACAATCTCCACCTTGAGCCAAATTGTGCCCAAACCAAAAATCGAACATTAACCAAACAACAAACACTAAACACAATTAGCAAAAGCTAGTAACAAACCGACACCGAACTATTACAAAATCTAAACTTTGCAATGGAAAGAGGCTTTGTGAGCATGTCAGTAGGATTCGACTCCGTACCAATCTTCTTCACAAGAACTTCACCTTCGAGATGACGTCTCGAATAAAATGGTACCGGATGTCAATATGCTTTGTCCTCTCATGGTACATACGGTCCTTTGTCAAATGAACTGCTCTTTGACTGTCACAAAACACTACGATAGAACCAACAAAGGAAGACATCTCACCAACAAATGACTTAAGCCAAATCGTTTCTTTGACCGCCTCTGTAATTGCCATGTATTCGGCTTCAGTAGTAGAAAGTGCAACAGTTGGCTGAAGTTGTGACTTCCAACTAATTGCAGATTTTCTAAAGGTAAAAATGTACCATGTCAAAGATCTTCCCTTATCAAGATCACCACCATAATCAGAATCCACATAACCTGCTAGTGCACCATTTCCTTTCCCAAACTCTAAACCAGCATCAACGGTACCTTTCAAATAGCGAAAAATCTATTTCACCACTTTCTAATGCTCTTTTCCAGGACAAGAAAGATACCTGCTAACGACACTAACATCTTGTGAAAGATCGGGTCGGGTACATACCATCTAATACATAAGGCTCCCAACGGCACTTGAATATGGAACCTTCTCCATGTATCTTCTTTCACCATCGGATTTTGGACTCAATTCACGTGAAAGCTAGAAATGCTTTGCAAGAGAATTAGAAACAACTTTAAGATTCTTCATGTTAGACCAAAACCGATGAAGAACTTTCTCGGCAAAGCTCTTTTGTGAAAGATAAAGCTTCCAGTTAGAACGATCCCTGGTGATCTCCATACCAAGGATTCTTCCGGCAGCTCCCAAGTCTTTCATCTCAAATGCCGAGCTAAGTTGCTCTTTCAACTTCTTAATTTCTCCCATATTAGTGGCCGCAATTAACATATCATCCACATACACTAACAAGTAGATGAAATCACCATCACCCAACTTCTTAAAATAAACACAACTATCATAGTTAGAACGGGAGAAATTGATACTAACCATGAAAGAGTCAAACTTCTTATACCATTGCCGAGGTGATTGCTTAAGGCCATAAAGCAACTTCTTCAATAAACACATGTGGTCCTCATATCCCAGAACTTTGAAACCCTCCAGTTGTTCCATATCAATTTGCTCTTCTAAATCACCATGCAAGAAGGCTATTTTCACATCCAATTATTCCAATTCAAAATCCTTCATTGCAACCAAAGAGAGCAAAATCTGAATGGAGGTATGCTCAACAACGGGTGAGAACACTTCACTGAAGTCAACACCTTGCACTTGGCTATAGCCTTTAGCCACAAGCCTTGCCTTATATCAAAAAATTTCAGAATTTGATCCGTCTACCTTCCTCTTGAAAACCCACTTACAACCAATAATTCTCTTGTCACTAGGTGGCTTCACAAGAGTCCAAGTCTGATTTCTTTCCAAAAAATGAACCTCTTCATTCATGGCAGCAACCCACTCAGCTGCATCTTTAGAAGAAACTACTTCTTCATATGTTGATGGATCGCTGAACTTCACCCCTTCAGCAGCAGCCAAACAGAAAGCAAAATCAGACCATCCATACCTTTATGGTGCTTTGGTCTCCCTTATAGGTCGGTCCCTAGCCAAAGAATAAGGTTGCTCGACTTCTTGACCTTCTTCTTCTTCTTCTTCTTCAAATTTTGGAACCGGCACCTCAAACTCCACCTTTTGCTGAACTTTCTCATTTTCCTTAATAGCCGACTCGGAAGCAACATCCTTTGCTTTCAAAATTGCCGACTCATCAAATGTAACATCTCTTGAGATGAGAAACTTGGACAATTTAGGACACCATAACTTGTATCCCTTCACATTCATGGGATACCCAACAAAAATACACTTTTTTGCTCTTGGCTCCAACTTTCTTTCATTTGCATGAGCATAAGCAAGACAACCGAACACCCTTAAGATTGAATAATTAGCCGACTTACCCGACCATACCTCCTCGGGTGTCTTGCACTCAATGGAAGTGGTAGGAGATTGATTCATAAAATAGCATGAGGTGCTCACAGCTTCTGCCCAAAACTCCTTACCCAAACCTGCATTGAAAAGCATACATTGAGCCTTTTCAAGTAGTGTCCTATTTGCCCTTTCTGCAACCCCATTTTGTTGTGGAGTATACACAACAGTCTTATGCCGAACAATCCCTTCGGTTTTGCAAAACTCATCAAATTCTTAGTTGCAGTATTCTAAACCATTATCAGTTCTCAACCTCTTCACTTTCTTTGCTGTTTGCTTTTCCAAAAGGGTTTTTCATTCTTTGAAGGTTTTCAACACTTGGTTTTTCTCCTTTAAGAAATAAACCCAAACTTTTCTTGAAAAGTCATCAATGAAAGTAAGCAAGTAACGAGAACCATTACCTTTTGTTGGCACATGAGAGGGTCCCCAAAGATCTGAATGAATGTAATCCATTGTTCCCTTGGTCGAATGAATGGCCGTCGAGAAGCTTAACCTCTTTTGTTTGCCATATACACAATGTTCACAAAAGCTCATGCTACTTGTGCATTGGTCACACAATAAGCCTTGTTTACTCAAGATGTCCATTCCCCGCTCACTCATATGTCCTAACCTCATATGCCACAACTTTGTAACATCGGCATGATAGGTAGGACAAGCAATAGCAGCTGAATCCTTGATCGTGAAACCTTGCAAGAAATAGAGAGTTCCAACTCTCTTTGCCTTCATAATAGTGAGAGCTCTTTTTGAAATTCGTAGGACTCCACCTTCACTTTGGAACTTGCATCCCTTTTCTTCAAGTGATCCTAATGAGATCAAGTTCTTTGTTAAGTCAGGTATATGCCTTACACCTGTCAATCTTCGGATCTTACCATCATGAAACTTAATCTTGATTGTGCCAACACCTGCATAGCAGCTGAATCCTTGACCGTGAAACCTTGCAAGAAATAGAGAGTTCCAACTCTCTTTGCCTTCATAATAGTGAGAGCTCTTTTTGAAATTCGTAGGACTCCACCTTCACTTTGGAACTTGCATCCCTTTTCTTCAAGTGATCCTAATGAGATCAAGTTCTTTGTTAAGTCAGGTATATGCCTTACACCTGTCAATCTTCGGATCTTACCATCATGAAACTTGATCTTGATTGTGCCAACACCTGCAACCTTGCACAAATTATTGTTGCCCATGAGTATCTTGCCATTTGATGACTGATATGTCTCAAACCAATCTCTATTTGGAGTCATGTGTTGAGAGGCACCCGTATCCATAATCCAAGAATTCTCATCAGTAACACCACCATCTATTGTACAAAGAGTTTCAATTATATCACCACTAGCTACATTAGCCTCCTCTGAAACAACAACTTTAGCCTTTTGCTTATTCTTTAACTTGAAACAATCAGCCTTGATGTGTCCCTTCTTCTTGCAATAATGGCATGTGAGATTCTTGTTCTTGGACTTGGAACGGGTTCTTGAATCTTTCGGGGTTCTCTCTTTAGACCTCCCCCGATCTACAACCAAACCAACACCTTGGCTCTCCTTCTCAACATTGATCACCTCACTATCCAAGTGCAACTTGGCTTGCAAATTACTTTTAACGTCATCAAGGGTAATCTTCTCTCTGCTTAAACCATCATATCTCTAAAAGACTTATATGATGCAGGTAATGAACATAACAACAACAGGGCTTGGTCCTCATCCTCTACCTTTATACCCAATTTATCCAAATCGTTCAAGATTGAAGTAAACTCCGCAACATGATCAGAAAGTGATGTACCTTCATCCATGCGAAGACTGTAGAGACATAATTTCAGCCGCAAACGATTAGTTAGAGACTTTTTCATATAAATGCCCTCTAACTTTTCCCACAAATCTTTTGCGGTTTTCTCCGATAGGACCTCCTGTAATGTTGCATTACTCAAACATAATTGAATAGTAGAGAGAGCCTTGTCATCCATATCTTGCCACTTCTTATCCGAAACAACATCACTCAATTTGTCTCTACCATATATGGCACCCTTAATTCCAAGGCTAGACAAAATAGCAGCCATACGCACTTGCCAAAGTGCAAAACTCGCCTTTCCATCAAACTTCTCAATATCATACTTTGTCGACATCTCCATCTCAACCGATTGAAACCTAACAACCCCTAAAAATTAAGGTTTCAAGAGGTACCTTAGGGCAGCGGTAACTTGACCCACAGCGATGTTCGGCCGACACACCAAGACCCACAAACGTCAAGGAGCGAAGGTGGACAGCGAGGAACACGGACATCCTCTCCCTGTTCAAAAAGGACTACTGTTCACCGAGGTAAAAACGGAGCCTCTCTCCTCGAATCGATGATGTGTCACGACAAACTAGCTCTGATACCAATTTGTTATAGCTATACCTGGATATGATGATTTTAATCTAAGGATGGAGGTGTGAACTAATTAAGTGATGGTAAGAAAATTAAGAGGGGAAGAAGAAGCTACTGGACGAATGTCCAGAGAAGTGGCTGGAAGTGGAATGGAAAATTAATTCTAGATCATTCTCATCTATTCTAACATGTCTATTACATATCTATAAGATGGACTAAACTTGGCCCAAAGGCCCAAGTGACAATTGGGCTCAATTATCTAACAGGTAAAGAGGTTATGTGATCTGATAATTATGATGATATTTGTTGTAGCAGAGACTTCTTTCCTCGGCTTGACGAGGGTTTGCAGGGCTTCATTATTTGTGGAAAACTCGTTTTAGACCTTGCACATGTACACCCTCTGTCCCCATCTCTTATGTCCTTTAAATTTTTTTGAATAACTTGTTTCTTATAGTTTGTGTCGCGAAAATACAAGAAAAAAATTGTGGCTAAACATCTTAACAACACAATTTTGATCAACCCCAGAACTCGCATCAGCAGGTTTGGAGATTTTTTTTGAGTATAAATCTTAGAAATAGAAAATACATAATTTGGACGAACATCCGTGTTTACAGATCGACGTTGTTCAACTTTGAATACAAGGACTTCCATAAAAATTGAACAGTCGATGGACTTACTCTCCCAAACACCAAAGCTTCTCTTTTGATGTTGAAACTGGAAGCAGCAGTGGGAGATCCATACTCCTTGATAGTGTTCTGAGTTAGCATTGTAATGGTTTCGAGCGACACCAATTACTCTCGGAACTTCAAGACTAACCATTGAACCGATTTCTCACGGTAATTTACAGTGTACCAAATGGACTAACGAAAATTCTATGACGGTGATTACAACATACTAGTGATGGTGAGTACATCTATGAATTTAGAAAATTATGAAATCTAATTAGTCAGATATATCATATCATGTTCATGTACCATATTAAAACTTTTCCATGCCTATTTCTGCCTTATTTCTGACTAGCATGAATGCAGCCCTTAGATCAACCATCGTTTAAAAAATTTTCCTGTTTCGAAATCAACCATTGTTTAAAGGGCAAAGTGTCTGACTAAATTTATAATTTAACTCCTGTTATTTCGAATTCGAAACTTCGGTCTCCCTAATTTGATCTTATTGAATTCTCAGGTCCCTGCTGTCAAAATCAAAAAAAATTTCCGGCGAGGATGCACTTCAAATGACCCAATTACCCCTCAGTAAAAAAAGTCACCTTCTTCAATCTCTAGAACACCAAGAACATAACATTAAAAAAAACAAATTAAACAACAAAAAAAACTCTTATTAACCCCAGGGACTAAATTAAAAATTTAGTCAAGTTCCAGTGACCTGAACTGGTAATTTGACCTGGTTGGATTCAATGACTGGTAATAATGACTGGAAGAAATTATTGGTAATTGGCTTTTGTCTTGGTTGTGCATTAATATGGAAGAAATCTTGATTACGGTTCTGCATTAAACGAAGAGCAATTGTGTATTATGAAGTATTGACAGAAACATACGGAATTAAAAAGTAATTAATTTGATTCATCGAACTTTCCGACTAATTCATCATGGATTGGATATTTTGACTACATTATAATAAATCTTAGAAATTATGAGTATTCTATAGAACACCAGCAGCGATCAGATTGCATTTTTGCCATTATTAAAACGTTGAGTCAGTCTCGCAGGCTCCTTCCCCGAAACTTCTAAAGTCAATGCTCAGAAACTGCAAAAGTCGTATCATTGACTGGAGAAATCACGGATAACTTGCTCTAACACTTAACGGGCCAATTCCAATTCTCAAGAAAACATCACTCTTGGCAATGGCAACAACAGCCAATTTGCTTCATTTCTCCGTTGTTGCTCTCCTTGTTGCATTAATCTTCGGATGGAGCAATGAACAACAAGTTAGTAATACATATTATCATTCACTACATGGTATCAGAGCCCTTCTAAATGGAAGGACAAAATCGATCCCCACAAAATACTGTTGCCACTGCAGAATCTGCAGCACAAACCTTTAGATCCTCTCAATGCTCAAGGAAGTTCAGCACAGCTGAGTCTGACTCCAATATCGGACTCAAGCTATCTCCTGTTCCCTTGAATTCACACAATTACCTCTCGTGGGCTAAAGCTGTGTCCAGAAATCTCAACAGCAAATGCATGTTGGGATTCATCAATGGCAAAATACAAGCTCCTGCTCCAGAGGATGAAGCATTTGCAGAATGGGAGGCCAATGATCAACTGGTAACAAGCTGGATCTTAAACTCCCTAGACTCTAAACTCTATGATATTTTCTCTATGGCTAATAATGCTAGAGAATTATGGAATTCTATTAAAGGGATGTTTGGTCAACAAAACAACCTTTATAGAATCTTTGAGCTCAAAAGGAGCATAGCTGAAATCAAGCAAGGAGAAATGCCTTTTACTGAGTATTTAGGCAAATTGAAAGTTATGTGGGATGAACTATCACTATATAGACCTCCTACCACTGATATGATCATTTCACAGAAAAGAATAGAAGAAGATAGAATATTTGAAATGGTGTCTGGTATCAAACCTGAGTTTGAGTCTATTCAATCTCAAATGCTAATTGGCACTGAGTTACCCTCCTTGGAGAACATCTGTTCAAAAATCCAACAAGAGGAAACTAGGAGAAAGATTATGGTTCCATCTAGGGAGGATAACTCTGAGGCTAGTACCTGCTATGTTAGAAATAATGGGCAGGACAAATCCTCCTTCAAAACTAATACTAGAGGCAGAGGAAACTTCAAAAACAATGGAAGCAGAACTCAACTCTTCTGTGAGCATTGTAAGAGGTCAGGCCACACTAAAGATAGGTGTTGGTTCTTGTACCCTCACTTGAGAAATGCAAAAGAGAAAATTGTTGCAGGTTCTGAAGGAAAGAAGGTTGTTCAAGCTCACAATGCCAGCACTGAGGCAGAGTCCACTCTGACACCAATGGAGCAACTTGCGAACCAACTTCTGCAACATCTCAACAAGGGACTTGGTCGCTCGGCAGCTGAGACCAAATCAGATCCTCCCCCTGGTACAGGTAACAATGAGTTTATGTCATTCTCTACTATTGGTCTGAATAAAATGGATTGGATAATAGATTCAGGAGCCAACCATCACATGACATTTGATCCTAATGACATAAACAACCTAAAAAAACCAGGAGCTAAGTCAGTAGTCAAAGTAGCAGATGGATCTAGTATAGCCATCACTGGGATAGGAACAAAAGAATTTCTTACAGATCAGGCAGGCTCTGAAGTTCTCTTGGTACCTAAGTTTGCTGCCAAACTAATGTCCATCAGTAGAATAACAAACCAACTGCAGTGTAGAGCCATCTTTGAACCTAACCAGGTTATTTTTCAGGACATGAAAACCCTGAAGCAGATTGGTAAAGGAACTCAAAAAAATGGACTTTACGTGCTTGAAGAGAACTCAGTTGCCTTGACCAGTAATAAAGACCTTGTAGACATGAGCAAGCTATGGCATCTTAGACTAGGCCATCCCTCCAATAATGTATTGAAATTGGTTGATCCCATTCTAGATATTGATGTTGCAGACTGTGAAAGCTGCAAACTCGCTAAGCATAGTAGATTTCCCTTTCAATTGTCAACTACTATCTATGAAGAAGTTTTTGATCTAGTTCACTCTGACTTGTGGACTGCGCCTCAAACTTCACATGATGGATATAAGTATTTCATTAGCTTTATTGATCATTACTCTAGGACTACTTGGCTATATCTATTGAGAACTAAAACTGAAGTGCCTAAAGTGTTCCACGAATTCAAAAATATGGTCAGAAATCAATTCAACAAAAGCATAAAAATGTTTAGAACTGACAATGGCACTGAATACTCAAAAGAATTCATAACAGACATAAAGAACTCAGGTATAATCCATCAGACTTCATGCACCTACACCCCTCAGCAAAATGGAGTGGCTGAGAGAAAGAATCGACACTTGCTAGAGGTTGCACGTGCTATCAGCTTCCAAATGAACGTACCTAAAGGCTACTGGTCAGATGCAGTCCTTACAGCGTGTTACTTAATCAACAGGACACCCAGCAAAGTAATTGGTCTTAAATCTCCCCTAGAAATACTTTTAAAGAAGAAGATTGTCATATCATACCTAAGAATTTTTGGTTGTGTGTGCTACGTGCATATTCCTTCCCAACGACGGGACAAATTGGATCCTAGATCAGAAAGATGTATGTTCCTTGGATATTCAACTCTGTCCAAAGGCTACAAATGCTTTAATCCTAAAACTAAACAAAGATTTGTGTCTCGAGATGTTCATTTTTTGGAAAATGTTTCCTATTATACTAATGAGTCTACTGTGAGAAAGGAGAATGAATTTCAGGGGGAGACACAAGCTGACATAGACCAGCATTCCTCAGGACAACAGAGAAGAAATTATGAGATCACCCCAGCCTCTCAAGAACAGCAGATGCAGAGGAACACCATACTCAGATTCCCAGGTAATGAACTTGAAACAAGAAATACACAAGCTGATGATCATCCACTCAATCTTGAGCAGGGAAGTTGTTGTGGTTCTTCACCTACAACTCAATCAGAAGACAATGACATAATGCAGCAGACCAACCACGAGCAGCCAACAACTCTAGAGGAGCAACTTGAAGCAGCAGAACCTCTAACTGAAGCTGCTGAAAAGGGAATCACTCTCAGGAAGTCTGTAAGAACCCCTAAACCTTCCATAAAACTGAAGGATTTTCAGGTATATTTATCCCAACTCTATCCTATTGATAACTATATTTCCTACCATGCCATCTCTCATAAGCATTTAAAGTACTTACGCAAGTTAGATCAAAATGATGACCCAACTAAATTTGAGGATGCTATGAAGCTAGATGTATGGAGATATGCTATGAAAGAGGAACTTGATGCACTAGATAGAAATCAAACCTGGAGTGTCACTAAATTGCCAACTGATAAGAAGGCCGTAGGATGCAAATGGATTTTTAAAACAAAGTACAATAGTGATGGCACTATAGAAAGGCATAAAGCTAGGTTGGTAGCAAAAGGATTTACTCAAATTCCTGGCATCGATTATCATGAAACATTCGCACCCGTAGCAAAGATGAATACCATTCGCATCCTGATAAGCGTTGCAGTAAACAAACGTTGGCAAATGCATCAAATGGATGTAAAAAATGCATTCCTACAAGGTGAGTTAGAAGAGGAAATTTACATGAAATTACCTACAGGCCATGCACTCGCTAACTCAGGGCTTGTTTGCAAACTTAGAAAACCAATTTATGGTCTAAAACAGTCACCTAGAGCCTGGTATCATAGACTATGCAAGGAACTATTAGCCTTTGGTTTTCTCAAGAGTGCAGCAGACTACACATTGTTCATCAGAGATAACCATCAAGGTAAGGTTGTAGTTTGCATATATGTGGATGATCTGATTATTACTGGCAGCAACAATGATGCTATTAACTCCCTAAAACAATCACTAAAGACCAAATTCGATATCAAGGACTTAGGGAGATTAAAATACTTTCTTGGAATTGAAATTGCTTACTCAGATAAAGGTGTTTTCTTGTCTCAAAGGAAATATATTCTAGACTTGCTTAAAGAGACCAAGAAACTTGCTACTAAACCTGTGAATTGTCCTATTGATTATGGTTCTAAATTCTCTATTCATGATGGTGATCAACTAGCTGATGTAGACCAGTTTAAAAGACTGGCGGGTAAGCTTATTTACTTAACAATTACTCGGCCCGATGTTACATATGCTGTTAGCCTCGTCAGTCAAGCAATGCACAATCCAAAAACCAGTCATGTTGCTCTCACTGATCGAATTCTACAATATTTGAAAGCTACTCCTGGAAAAGGCCTCCTAATTAGACCAAATGGACACCTAAATATACAAGGATATACCGATGCTGATTGGGCAGGTTCCATTGATGATAGAAAATCGACAAGTGGCTTTTGTGTGTTTGTAGGAGGAAATCTGGTGCTCTGGCGAAGCAAGAAGCAAAATGTGGTTGCTCGTTCGAGTGCCGAAGCGGAATATAGAGCCATGGCGATGACAACCAGTGAGCTGATCTGGGTCAAGTATCTATTACACGACCTTGGCTTCCTCACTTCAGCGAGCATGGACCTATTCTGTGACAACCAAGCAGCCATCCATATAGCTGCCAATCCAGTCTTCCATGAAAGGACAAAACATATCGAGGTTGATTGCCACTTCATCAGGGAAAAAATACAGCAGAAGCTCATTCGAACTCCACATGTCATCAGCAAACTTCAACTTGCTGACCTGTTTACAAAAGCCCTGCCACCAGCGCGATTCCACTTCATCCTTGACAAGTTAGGGATGACTAACATTTACTCACCCCTAACTTGAGGGGGCGTGTTGGTGAGAATCGAAGTACTTGTGAAGAATCTGCAGGAAAGGAAACTGCTGCAGATTCTGCAGCTGATTACTGCATATCTTGACAGCTCAATTCCTCTCACCAGACGATGCGGTTATGGCAAGTGATGATCTGATCTTATTCTTGGTCATATGGTGCGTTTAGGGACAGTTGTATATTAGCCGTTAAGAGCAGGAATCATGGGATTTGATTAGGCTAAATATGGACATCTGGACAGCTGCAGATTTTATTGTACAGCTGCAATCTTCCTTTTCTGGGCTTCGATAGCCGTTGTACAGGCCTGTATAAATGTAATCTCACTGAGACATGTAGAACAACAAGTTAGTAATACATATTATCATTCACTACAGCAAGTTGTACAACTGGACTCCAGCAGAAGAAGGAACACATCTAGCTCCAGCAGCCCTTTCGCCCGTCCCCTTCTCCGTGGTAAGTGCTTTGAAAAAACTTAATTAGTCTGCTCATTGATGACTTGATTTCAAAAGTTTCGTCTGGGTACTGACCATCGATGATTTTACAGGATTCGGATGCATATTTGAAGAGGCGTAGTGTTGAAAGCCATCTCCCGAAATCGCTTCCTCTCCATGGAAGTCAGAAACTGACAAGTTCGTATAATAATTAAGTCGCTATTTTCGTGTACTTTTTGGGTATCCCCTGCTTATGCCTATTCAGTTGCTCTCTCTTTCCTTGTCCCTTCCTGCTGGGATTCCTATATGGTTATTGACATTTCTCTCCATTAGTTACATCTTAGTTAGGAGATAAAGGCTATGAGATCAGACTTTAAGGAGTGTTTCTTATTTCAGGTCTCTTGGTAATCATGGATGGAAGTACCACGTTTTCCTGAGCTTTCGAGGTGAAGATACCCGCTTCAAATTCGCTGATAATTTGTATCACGCACTTTGTGGAGCTGAGATCAATACCTTCAGAGACAAAGAGGAGCTCCGTACAGGGGACGAAATCCGACCTGCTCTTCTTACCGCGATAGAAGATTCAAGGATCTCAATCATTGTGTTGTCCAAATGCTATGCATCCTCCACCTGGTGCCTTGATGAACTTGTCAAAATACTTGAATGCAGGGAACTAGTGAAGCAAGTAGATTTGCCAATCTTTTATGAAGTGGATCCATCGGAAGTAAGACACCAAACTAGCTCTTTTGGAGATTCCATGGCCAAACATGAGAAGAGATACAAAAATAACATTGACAAAGTAGAGAAATGGAGGTTTGCTCTGCGGAAAGTAGCTAACCTGGCTGGTGAATCTTACACGAAAGAGTGAGTATTTATTCACATCTCTTATATTCCAATTGCTTTCGGGAGATCTTATTTGCTGACATGTGTGTCTGAAATCAGGTAAGAAACATGTATTTGTAAACCATATTTTAGAAACCATCAATAGATTTATGTCTATTTTCGGGTTCCGAATTTTGAATCATGCATTTCTTTCCTGAATTAGTAGGTCAGAATCCGAGTTTATAGACAAGATCATCCAAAATATATCTTGCATTTTGGGAGATCGCGCTCTATTGCACCTCCCAGAGTAGGGGTGAGCATTCGGTATATACCGATCCCGAATACCGAAAATACTGAATACCGAATAACAAAAAAAACTCATACCGATCCCGAACCGAAATTATTTCGGTATCTACCGAATACCGAATTAAAATTTCGGTATAATACCGAAAATACCAAAATTTCAAAAAAAATTAAAATTGCAGATTACAGATAAGATTACTGATACAGATTGTTCCAAATAACAAAAATACAGAATCACATACCGAATACAGATTGTTCCAAATACCGAAAATACAGAATCACATATTGTTCCAACATCATTGATAACAGATCACCAAGAGATAGACTTGGACCCTAATTCCAACAAATACAAATTGAAGTTCGATCCAGAGGTCAATTGATTTCATTGAGGTTGTTGGAGGAAGTGGAAGTAATCGTCGGACTTGGACCCGAGTTCAATGAGAGTTTGGACAACTCTGAAATAAAACACAAAACAAAACCATTAGAAGTTAAACCCTTAGATTTTAAAGAAATAAAACCATAGGACTTCTTACCCTCGTCTAGTTTATCTTGAGCGAGAACTTCTTGAATATTCTCAACATCAAAATAGGAATTTTTAAGCCAATCTTGAACACATAACAATGCCTCCACGCTAGTTGGACCCAAAGAACTCCTAAAAGAATCCAACACTCGTCCACCTAAACACAAAATAATCATATAAATTAAGTATTAAGCTCTAACAGTAACTAGCAACAATAGGCATAAAAAAAGTATTAAGCTACTTACTTGTGCTAAATGCAGACTCGGAAGCAACCGTTGAGATAGGCATGGCCAAAATGTCTCTTGCCATTTGTCCAAGGATAGGAAGCCGAAACGAATTGTTTTTCCAATAACCAAGGATGTCAAACTTGGTGTTGGTATGCAATATCTCTCTATCCTCATTAATGTACCTATCTAATTCAGACTTCCCATCCGAAGTTCTAACATTATCTTTCTTCATCTTGTTAAGGCGCTCAAGCCTCTCAAACATCTTCAACTCACTCTTTGCCAAGTTTGTCCTTTCCCATTGATCCTTGTCACCACCTTCTCCATCATTTTCCATAATTACATCTCCTCCATTTTCCAATAACCATCTTCTTCTATAATCGTCAAACAATGCATATAGTATAGCTTTGACTTGTGTAAACATTATACCCGCTTTTTCCCCGTACATGTCATTCAAACACAACTCCACATAATCTAACTTCACACGTGGATCAAAGATGACCGCAACAAAGAGCAACTTGTTCAATTTTTGAGGATCTCCCCAATACTTGTCATACTTGGCTCTCATTGCTATTGCCATTGTAACAAGGTCACTATCTAAAGATCCTTGCCATTCTCTTAGTGCCTCATCTAGGGTCACAATCTCATGAAAAAAAGTGTTGGAAATAACAAACTTAGATCCAGACACTTTCAAAGTTAGCTCATAAAAATGTTTCAGAAACAGAACAAACCTTTTTCCATTTTCCCAATCTAAGAAGTCTGGTACCCAACATTTTCCTTTATCGTCTGTCAATTCACTCCTGAAGCTTTCATTCTCATCTTCATATCTTCCAAAAGCCTTCTCTAACTTGATAGCAGATGCCAACATTAAGTAAGTTGAGTTCCATCTAGTTGTTACATCTTGCACCAATGAACACTTACTGTCAATGTTTTCTGCCTTGACACATTCCTTAAACTTCCATAGCCTCTTTGGAGATGCTTTTATGTGTTTCACAACTTCTCTAATCTTCTCCACTGAAGCATTAATCAACTTCAATCCCTTCTTCACAATCAAATTAACAATATGCGCTACACACCTCATATGCATCAGCTCACACCTCATTATACTAGTAGACTTGTTGCGATATTTCTCTTTCAAATATTTCAAAGCAGTATCATTCGAAGCAGCATTGTCAACAGTTATTGTAAAGATATTTTCCAACCCCCAATCACGGAAACATCTATCAATAGCTACTCCAATATCTTTTCCCTTATGTGAAAAAATTGGACAAAAACTTATAATCCGCTTATGCAACACCCAATTGTCATCAATATAATGAGCAGTCAAGCACATATAATTCACACTCTGATTAGATGTCCAAGAATCAGTAGTGAATGAAACTCTTTGCTTAGACTTCGTCAACATCTCTTTCAATTTCTCTTTCTCGTTTGCAAACATTAGAAACATATCACGTTGCATAGTCCATCGTGAGGGGACCCGAAACATAGGGCAAACAATAGACATGAAGTCTATAAATGCAGGATGAGCAACAAAACTAAAGGGCAACTCAGCTCTTACTAGCAACGACACTAAAGCCCTTCTAACAGTTTCAGTATCACACCTGATAGTAGTCATCATCATATTCTCACCCGAACTCGTTCCAAGGATTGTTTGAGAGGGATCAGTTACCTTGATCTTTTCCTTGCAAATATTACTGTGACTCCTCAGACTAGTAGTCCCATTTTTTTGAGGATCCGCTCTAACTTCAGCCTTGCAAGCTTTGCAACGGGCCATCTGTTTGTTATCCGCACCTACGAAATGATCAAACTCAGCCCAATATGGTGACCTTGGCAGCATCTGCCTCCTCTTTTTCTGAATGTGACAACCAGGTCCAGCACCATCCAAAGTGTCCTCTTCCCCGGGTAGATCCATCTCAAGCAATCTGAAGACAACAAGCAAGAACAAATTGAACAATATGAAACTGACCAACCACTCAAACCATATTACCTCATCATGTATAATAGAAATCGAACCAAGCAAGAACAATATTAACTCATCACTAACAGAATTCGGACTAAGCATGAACAGTATTAACTCGAACCAAGAAAAACTTGAACCAAACAGAACTCGAACCAAACCCATACATGAAATTGACCAACCACTCGAACCAAACCCATACATGAAACTGACCAACCACTCGAACCATATTACCTCATCACTCAGAATTCGAACCAAGCAAGAACCATATTAACTCGAACCAAACCCATACATTAAGGAATAATGACCACTAAACCCATGTATATTAACTCCCTTTAACCTTACAGTGACCTAATCAATTTAATTAATTTAATTCAAAGAAACCCCAATTTGAAACCCTAATTAGTAACTACCAATACCTGGAGTCGTGGTCTGCCGAAGTGGAGACTGGAGAGGGCTGGTTGGTCGCCGGCGGTGGTGGGCTGATGGCCACCGGTCACACCTCTGAGTGTTAATTTATTTTGTCGAGAGAGAGGGACTGAGGGAGAGAAGAGAAGTCGAGAAGAACTGAGAAGGGGGCGGGGGATGGTTTTCTGGAGAACAAATGGGAAGTAGGGTTTTTTTTTCCCTTTTATAGTTGGTCTTGGTAAAGTTCAGTTTAGTACTTCGAGATTTTCGGTATTACCGAATTAATACCGGTATATACCGAAATTATACCGAATACCAAAATTCACTGAAATTTCTCAAAAGTCGATACCGAATAAAATCCCGTAAACCGAAATACCGATCCCGAAATACCGAATACCGAAAAAATACCGAAAATACCGAATACCGAATACCAAATGCTCACCCCTATCCCAGAGAAAGTAGTTGGTTTGGAATCTCAAAAATCGCGAGTTCTCTCTCTTCTAAATATTGGGCCAAATGATGTGGATGTCTCTATGGTTGGAATATATGGAACGGGTGGTGCTGGGAAAACTACAATTGTCAAAACTGTTTATAACTTGATTGCGGCAAAATTTGAAAGCACCCATTTTTGTGCTGATGTTCGAGAAAACACAACCAATATGGATTAGCACATATTCAGCAATCTATCATGACTGATATGCTTGGGAAAAATAGTATTAACTTGTACAACAAGCATAGGGGAAGTGCTGTAATGAAAGAGAGGCTCCAAAACAAACGAGTCCTTTTAGTTCTTGACAATGTGGATGAATTGAAACAGCTTCAATCATTAGCTGGCGGACGTGATTGGTTTGGGCCCGGAAGCAGAGTGATCATCCTGACAAGAGACAAACATCTACTAAGCAGGCATGGGATTGGAAGGATGTACGAGGTGAAAGAGCTCGAAAAGGAGGAGGCTCTCAAACTACTTTGTTGGAATGCATTCAGAAGCAACGAGCCTAAAGGGGGATATGAAGATGTCTCAACACGTGTAATAAGGTATGCCAGGGGAATTCCATTGGCATTGGAAATAATTGGTTCTCATCTGTTTGGGAAGGACGTAGAGGAATGGGAATCTGCCATGGATGCATACAAGAAAAGCATGGACAATGACATTTTTGGTATACTCAAATTCCGTTACGATAGCTTGCGATACAATGAAAAAGAGATTTTTTTAGACGAGTCATGCTTCTTCAGAGGATATAGATTCAATAAGATAAAGGAGATTTTAGAAGGTTGCGGTTTCAGCTCAAAATCTGGTATTAGTATCCTTGAAGATAGGTGTCTTGTGAAAATTTAAAATGGACGTGTATGGATGCATGACCTTACACAAAGTATGGGACGGGAAATTGTAAGACAGGAATCTGAAAGAGAACCTTGGAAACGAAGCAGAATATGGTTTCACGAAGATGTTCTTCAAGTCTTAACAGGAGACATGGTAAGCGCATTGCAAAGCCTTTATTTTTCTGTCATTAAATTATGTATTATCAATGATATTGTATTGTATTTTCAATTTGTAAGAATCAATTGACTCATATATCTTGTTCAATGCGACTTTTAAAGGGAACAAGCAAAATTCAGGGCCTGATGCTAGAGTTTCCCCAACAAAAAGAGGTAGTATGGAGTGGCAAGGCATTCGAGAAAATGATAAACCTTAGGATACTCATCATTCGAAAGGCTATCTTCTCGCAAGCCCCTACAGAACTCCCAAACAGATTAAAAGTTTTTGAGTGGGAGAATTATCCTTCATCTGCCATCCAACTTTCATGGGAATGAACTTATGGAGTTGTACTTGAAGAATGCTACTCAAATCGTGCAGCTACAAGAGTCATTCAAGGTACTTTCCTGAACACTTAATTTCCTCTGTTATATTCCACAAGTTGTGTGATTCAGAAATGTGTTTTTTTTCTTCTCTCTCTACAGAAGTTTCAAAATATCATTAGTTTGACCATCGAGCAATGTGATGGGTTGAAAGAAGTTCCAGATGTCTCCGCGGTCCCAAATCTATCAAGTATACGGCTTTATGGCTGTCGAAACTTAGTTAAGATTCATGATTCCGTTGGTAGCCTTGACAATCTTAGAATGCTTGTAATCTGTTTGTGCCCAGAGCTTAAAGAATTTTCTGCATGGAACCAATTTAAATCTCTCCTGGAATTATATATCAGTGGCTGTGGAAAATTAGGAGTTATCCCTTTTGGTTGCATGCGACCAACTTTGAAATTTGTTTTTTTCCATGGTGATAGCATCGTTTTTCAAAGTGATAGCCGAAGCAGCCTTCTTCAGGTACTCTCTCTATCGCTCTGCGTGTGTGTGTTTGTATCTGAGATTGGATTTCAAGAATTTTTTACGTTATCTGGCAGGAGGCTATGGATCGTCGTTGTAGCGGTGAATACTGTATTGTTGGATTGGGGATTCCCAGATGCTTCCGCTACCGAAGCAACAAAAACTTCATTTCTTTCTGGATTCAGAATACGCTTCCAGATGTTCATGTCAGTTTTGCTCTCAAAGGTTCTCAGCAACTTGGCCATGACCACTTTTTAAGGTTCAGAATCGGTCCCTTGAAAATATTATATAAGATAGATACCCACTCTTATCATTCGACGCTCACATTATTGCTTCCTCGAATCTTACCATATAAAGACCATCACAAGATTCAGGAAATGTTGAACAGATTAGATTACTGGGTTCCTGTTGACATTAATGTGGTTCGCATTCCTCGTAACCCCCCACCAGAAAGCACTGGAAGAACTGAAGACTCGAATGCTGTTGTAGATTCTAATGTTGTTGCTGAGAGTGGAGTATATGTGAGCCCCACATGTGATGCAAATTTCAGTTTTGTAGATCCTTATAGTTGATGGTATTCAATCATTTTGTTTGTAGATCCTTATACTTGATGTATTCAATCTTTTTTTTCCTTCCATTTTTCAGGTTGATCATTTGAGCTTTTTTAATATTCATCTTTTTCTTTTTATATTATTCGACAATTTCTCATTCTTTTTATGCAGAGGAGACGTAACTATATTTTTGTCAAACATGAGTTACTTCTTTTTTTGGGGGTAAAACATGAGATAACTAAATAGTTGGTACTGCTATTACTCTGAACAGCCTGTTTAGATTAGTCAATCTGAAAATCCATTGACTTAAAAGTTTATCCACCGTATTCATACTCGAGTTCAGAAGGTAATTTGGTATCATTTGCCTGTGTTTTGTTAGGCTGCTTAGAGTTGCTGCTGCTATTTTTGCTAGCGTTTATCGGTGCAATGTTGCAAACTTGTACCTGTACTTGAGCTGGCCTAGGAACTATGTCTTTTGGCTATACTTGTTGAGGCAGATTCATATTTTTGGCTATCGACTCATCTTTTTGGCTATCTTGTGTGTTGGTAGATATGTCCGCTCCCGGTCAATCTTTATCCAATAGAGCTCCTAGAATGCAATTGGGGAATCATCCAAATTTGTCTCCTTCCTTTGTGGTTGTGTATTTTGATGATTTGGAGGGAAAATTTTCTTTGTTATAGTTTTTCCGTCCGTCTCAAATTGCAACAATCGGAATGTGAAAAAATCTTGTTATATATTATTAGATTAAAAAAAATCTTGGATGGCACACAAAGCCATCCATGAATTATGGGAGGGGCTTCTCTGATTGTATTCTCAATTAGTTTTCTAATGTTTAAGTACTCTTCTGATCACCAGCTTCGGAGCTTTTGCTGTTTTCCGGGATTCTGAATCCGGCAAGAACATGCGCGGTACAAGCTGCCTTGTCGAGTGCAAAATCATTTAATTCAAGATTTGAGTCGGAAACAGAATCTTTACATGGTACCTTATGAAAGGGAACAGAAACAAGCTGTCTCTCGAGGGAAGAAACACTAGATTGGTGCTCCCTTGACTGCCTGTAACAAATTAATACAAGAATATAACTTTTTAAGGACACAAATGGGAGCTTCTCACTACCATTACCATAAGTTGCTTGCTGGCAAAGTATATCAACCATCGGGGATAATCTGCCGATCATACTCGACTTCCTGACTTTCCGAACCCATCGGGCCATCGGGCAAAATTGTTCGGCTAGTTTGGCGCTGATCAAGTTAGGCGACACGAGCTAGAAGGTCCTCTGATGTATCAACTGCATCTGGTGGAACAAAGTGCCACATTGGTCCTCTTAATCTACTTTGTTGGAATGCATTTAGAAGTAATGAGCCTAAAAGTGGATTTGAGGATGTCTCAATGCGTGTATCAAGTTATTCCAGGGGAATTCCATTGGCATTGGAAATAATAGGTGCTCATTTATTTGGGAAGGACGTAGAGGAATGGGAATCTGCTATGGATGCATACCATAAAAACATGGACAGTGAGATTTTTGGTATACTGAAAGTCAGTTATGAGAGTTTGGAATACAATGAAAAAGAGATCTTTTTAGATGTTGCATGTTTCTTCCGAGGAGCATCGATCAATTACGTGGAGGAGATTTTAGGAGGTTGCGATTTCAACTCAAAATATGGTCTTAGTATCCTTGAAGATAGGTGCCTCGTGAAAAGACAAAATGGAGATGTGTGGATGCATGACCTTACACAAAGCATGGAAAGGAAAATTGTACGGCGAGAATCTGAAAGAGAACCATGGGAACATAGTAGAATATAGTTCCACGAAGATGCTCTTAAAGTCTTAACAAGTGACATGGTAAGCGCATTACAAAACCTCTCTTTTTCTGTCAATGAATTATGTATTGTCAATCGTATTCTATTGTATTTGTAATTTGCAGCTGACTGATATATATATATATCTTGCTCAATCCATAATATGCGATTTCAAAAGGGAACATGCAAAATTGAAGGCCTACTGCTAGAGTTCCCCTATGAAAAAGAGGTGGTATGGAGTAGCAAGGCGTTTGAGAAAATGTTAAACCTCAGGATACTCATCATTCGAAAGACTATCTTCTCGGAAGCTCCTAAAGAACTCCCAAATAGCTTGAGATTTTTAGAGTGGGAGAATTATCCTTCATCCTCCCTGCCCTCCAACTTTCATGGGAATGAGCTTTTGGAGTTGCAATTGAAGAATGCTACTCAAATCTTGGAGGTAGAAGAGCCATTCAATATACTTTCTAAAACACCCAATTTTTTCTTTGTTATATTCCACAAGTTATGTGTTTCAAAAATATGTTCTTTTCTTCTCTCTCTACAGAAGTTTCAGAATATCACTCATTTGGTCATCGAGGATTGTGACAGATTGAAAGAAGTGACAGATGTCTCCGCGGTCCCCAATCTTGCAAGTCTTAAGGATTTTTCGTTGTCAAAACTTAGTTAGGATTCATGATTCGCTTGGAAGCCTTGACAATTTAAAAAGGCTTATGCTCGGTTCTTGTCTAGAGGTTAATGAATTTCCTGCATTGAACCACTTCAAATCTCTCCTGGATTTTTTTTTTGCCGTAAAAAAATTAAGTTTAACCCCAATTTGTTGCATTCAAACAACTTTGCAAAGTATTGGTCTCTATGATGTTGGCATCGATTTTCAAAGTGATTGGGTAAGCAGCCTTATTCAGGTTCTCTCTCTCTCTCTCTCTCTCTCTCTTTCTGTGTGTGTGTGTGTGTTTGTGTCTGTCCATGAGATTGGATTTCAAAAATCTTTAATGTTATCCGACAGGAGATGATGGATGAGCAATACAGGGCCTATTACTCTTTTTCTGCATCCCGGATTCCGAGATGCTTCCACTACCGAAGCAACCAAAACTCCATTTCCTTCTGGATTCAGAAAATGTTTCCAGATGTTGATGTCGGGGGTTTTCTTTTAAAGGTTCCAATCAAGTTGACCAGAAGCTCAATTTCAGGTTGAGCATCGGTCCCTTGATAATATTTATCATGATGCGGTTCGTTATAGTAATCCTACGATGGACATTTTACTGCTTCCTAGATGCTTATCATATAAAGACTATCTCAAGATTCAGAAAATGTTGATAAGATTAGATTGCTGGGTTCGTGTTGATTACCAGTGCTGATTACCCACCAGCAAGCACTGATAGAAATCAAGACCCGGATGCTCATTGTTGGGTATGGAGACTTCGGACACCGGGGGGGGGGGGCGTAGCCCCCTGGCCAAACGGTACGCGTTTCAGCTCCTAAATTTTGCCAAAGCCTGGACAAAAATGCCCCTGCGTGTGTGTTTTGGTTCCTAGGTTTGTTGGCACTATAAATACCCCGCTTCTCTGTCACTATATATTTGATCTTCTTCCTTGTGTAGAGAGAGACAGAGAGAAAAAAGGAGAGAGAAACACCATTGTTGAGCAAGTGAAGCTCCAAAGTATAGATCGAGCTTGATATAGTGAAATCTCCTGGCTTGGTACGCCCCCGGACGTAGATCGGTTAAGATCGAACCGGGTGACCAAATCTGTTGTTCTTGTTTGACTGTGAGTTTTCTTTATTCGTAGTTGTGGTCGATTTCCTCGTTGTGTTCGTAGATTTTGCTCCGATCTTGTTCGTTGCGTTGTTTGGGTCCACGGGAAAGTGAGTTATTTCCCAACATTGTGGAGGAGTATGGAGTATATGTGAGCCCCACATATGATGCAAATTTCAGTTTTGTAAATCCTTATAGACCTTATTCAATCAAGAACAAAAGCTTGGCGGGGAGGTTAGTGGAAAATGGGGTGCTCCCCATGACAAGTGTTGAGAAAAAGGATGCTGTCTCCTCCTCGGGCCTACTGTGGAAGAAAATAATGAGTCTGAATGTCTCTCCCCAAGTCAAACACTTTGCATGGACTGCCATTTCTGACAACCTCATCAGCAAAAGGTGGAGCCGGAAAGAGAAAGGAAACTTGAATGGGTGTCACATCTGTGGGAAGAGGAATGTGAAGATGGACTTCCATTTTTTGAAGAATTGCGAGTGGGCAAGAGGAGTATGGCTGCTTTCTCCACTTGGACTCATGGTAGATAGGATGGAAGCCAACAACTTGTACGAATGGATGCAGAAGTTGGACTGAATATTGGATAGTGAAAGCTTGGAGCTGTTCCTGGTGATTGCGTGGGGTTTATGGGGTGAGTGGGACAAGTTGTGCATGGGGTTGAAGATTGAAGACCCTCCAACCCTAATACGCAGAATGTATGTTCTACTGCAAGATTACAGGATCACGTACAGATCAACGAGCCAATATATGCTGACAGATGCAGACGAAGCTCCTTACCGGCCTTCGTCCCAGCCCGCGTGTCGTCAAGGTGGCGATCAGTCCTGCCAGAAGAAAAATGAAAAACGCAAGAGGTCCACGGACAAAGGTAAAGAGGTTATGTGATCTGATAATTATGATGATATTTGTTATAGCAGCAGACTTCTTTCCACGGCTTGACGAGGATTTGCAGGGCTTCATTACTTGTAGAAAACTCGTTTTAAACCTTGCACATGTACACCCTCTGGCCATATCTAGGGGTGTGCAAATGGGATTTGGGATACGAGATATCCCGAATTTTTTCGGTATTCGGGAGTTCGGGATCGGGATATCGGTATTCGGGATTTAATTCGGTAGTAGTTTTTGGGAAAATTCGGTGAATTTCGGTATTCGATAGAATTTCGGGATATACCAGTATTATACCGAAATATACCGAATACCGAAGTACTAAATAGAAATTTGCCAGATTATAAATATAACTTAATAAGGGAAAAAATCCCTCACAACCTCACCCTCTCAAAACGCAAGCAGCACCCCTCATCTAAAAAAAAAAGAAACGCACGCAGCAAACCCACACAAAAATTAAAAAGACCCTCACCCTCTCGCGGCGGCTCACCCTCTCCCTCACCCTCACCCTCAACGTCACCCTCACGGCCTCACCCTCTCAGTCGACCCAGCTCTCCTGCTCTCCTAAATGTAAGTTTTGATTTGGGTATTTGACCTAGGGTTTCGATTTGGGTTTTTTAATTTAGGGTTTGTCTTTTTGATTTGGGGTTTTAGATTAGGATTTCGATGTAGGGTTCTGAGTTGGTAAATTAAGTGAGGTCTTAGACTAATTAGTTAGTGAACTTCGGGATTACGGGTAAAATTTGAGTTGGTAAATTTTGTTCATGTGAAATTCGGGATTACGGGTAAATCCCGATCCCAATCCCGAATTTAATTCGGTATTTGGTATGCTACCGAATTAATTTCGGGATCGGGATTGAATTTTTTTGAAATTCGGTATTCGGGATATTCGGGATTCGGTATTTGGGATCGGGATATTCCGAATGCACACCCCTAGCCATATCAGTACAGCTAAGTATTATTTAGTCCCTCATATTTTATATATCAAGTGATTAGTCCATAAATCCAAAAATATTATTTAGATTGCCAAAAATACCCCTGACTTGATTGGGTTTCTGTTTTCCCTTGATCCTCTGTTCATCCCTATCGTTGTTTAGCTTGGAACTTAATTGGATTTCTGTTTCTTAAGTCTATTATACTTGTGGCCGATGTTAGATTCCCGGAATCGCTTCCCCTTTCTTCTAAAAAAAAGATTTGTTTCCCCTTGTTTGTTTACCTTTCCCATATCTTAATTCGGCATTAATTTTTTCTCGATTTCTCATGCAGGCTGCAAAATTCTATACTTTATTGGATGTTGTTTGATTTTTTTTTGGGTGAATATGGAGGGCGCAGGCGCCCAATCATTAATTAATCAAAGTAGAACAGGACATAAAGTCATAGGTCTTCCCGTAGGATAGGGATACAATTCGCCGGAGGGCTATCTAAGACATGAAATCCCTCCGGTTTTGCAAGTCCAAAATTAGACAGCCAATTTGCTACCCTATTACACTCACGCGTGCAGTGTGTCACCTCAACCCTTCCGTGAAAATGGATTAGGTGTTGACCGTTACTCACGAGGGCGTGAAGAGTGTTGCTCTTGTCAGTTCCCTCGGTAATGTACTTGGCTGCTTGCAGAGAATCTGTTTCCACAACAAGCTAGGGAGCCTTCAGCATCAGTGCGAGTTTCAGACCTCTCTATATGGCCCATATTTCTGCAGCTATCGCCGAGCATGTACCTATTTTTTGCACAAAATTGGACCGCCATTGACCATTGTGGTCTCTAAATACTCCTCCACTGCCTGACAGGCCCGGGTTGTCCTTGGAGCACCCAATAGTATTGAGTTTCAACCATCCTTCTCTTGGTGGAGACCACTTTACGGGGCTTGGTGTGATCTGTCCTGGAGGCCCTCCTCTGTCCATGTTGCTGCTCCATGCTGTCTGGAATTCTTTGGCTTGCAACAGTATGAATGACAGCTGGTCTTCCTAGGCGTTGTCGCGGTCGAACACCTTGTCATTTCTCCATCTCCATAACCACCAACAGGTGGAAGCGAAGACTATGTTCCATAGTGTTATCGTTAAAACAGTAGACTGCATTTAGAGGTTCAATTCCATCTACTGCTGTTGGCTAAGGGAGAAGAAGTACCTTCTGGCTTCAATAGGGACTAGCTTCCACCATATCTTCTTTGACTTGGGACAATCTCTCAAAAGGTGGATGATGGTCTCTGGCTTGTCTCTACATGCTGGGCAATAAGAGTTCTGTGCAAATTTCCTCCTGCACCTCTCCTCATTTGTCATGATTTTTTCCGGAATATGGAGCCTCCACAGCTTTCCCCACACTTTTGAGCTACCTTCTTGATTGGGTGTGCGTTCTACTTCTGCCCTGTAGGCAGACCCTGTAGAAAAACAACCATCATCTGAATGTTTCCAGCTGAGGGTGTCCATCGTGCTACCCTGTGCGTCGATAAATACGGCTTTCAGTTTCTCTCTCCATGATTCGAGTAGGACTTCCTCTAGAACTGGCCAGTTCCACCCCTAATTTGGGTTCTAATAATCACACACTTTCCTTCCTAAATGGTCTTCCGGAATAGCCAATCCTTTCGAGATTAGCGCTCCCTCATCATCGATCCAATCATCCCTCCAAAACTCAACATGTTCTCTATTTCCTACATTCTATTTCAATCCTTTTAGCAATGGCTCTGCGACTTTAGTAAGTCTTGCCCAGATGGCTGACTGTTTATCACACGGAGAAATTCAGCCGTTCACTTGGACATTCCTCCTGTATTTGTGATTGAGAACTTGGGCCCAGATCTCTTCCGGATGTGTTAACAGTCTCCAGCCAAGCTTTTAAAGGGATGCCTCATTGGCCATTTGGGCGCTGGATATCCCTAGTCCACCTAGATCTTTAGGCTTGCAAATGTCAGCCCATTTCACTAAGTGGGCCTTTCTTGTGTCTTCCGAGTCGCCCCATATGAAGCCTTTGGTGACTTTATCCAGCTTCTCGCACATACCTTTCGGAAGATGTACAACCTGCATAGCATAAAAGGGAAGTGTAGACATGACTAATTTTGCTAAAGTGACCCTTCCCGCCATGGATAATTGTTTGGCTTTCCATCCTGCAAGTTTTGTTTGGACCTTGTCCACAAGGTAATGGAATGTGTCCTTGGTAACCCTGGCATGTAGAGCGGGAATACCAAGATACTACCCGAGATCATTTCTAGCTTCCATGCCCAGAATTTCACTCATTCTATCCTTTGCTTCATGTCGGACATTCTTCGAGAAATAAATTCTCGACTTTGCCTCACTAATTTTCTGTCTGGACGCACAGCAGAAACTTTCAAGCCCCTTTTTTATGAGGAGGGCCTGCGAGATTGATGCCTCCGAGAACAATATTACATCGTCTGCAAAGAATAGGTGTGTGATCTCCGATCCTCGTCTCGTTATCTTAATTGGCTTCGATTCTTTTCTCCTTGCTGCAAGGGCAAGCCAGTCTCTCCATACACATGACGAACAAGTAGGGAGAGAGTGGGTCTCCTTTGCGTAGCCCTCGTGATGGTAAGAAGCTCTCCAACTCCTGGCCATTCCAAAGCACCTTCATTGATGCACCTATAACACATTGTATGATAATGCTGGTTAGGTACTCAGGTAGCTCCATATCACGCAAGGTCTCTTCGACGAATTGCCATCTCAGCCTATCGTAGGCTTTTTTCAGGTCTATTTTGATCGCCATCCATCCTCGATTGCCCCTCTTGCTCCTCATTGAGTGGAGAACTTCCTGAAAAATAACAACATTGTCAGTAATTTGGCACCCAGGGACAAAGCTTCCCTGAGCTTTAGATATAAGAGTGGGAAGTTTAGATTTGAGTCGTGAGACTATGATTTTGGTGAGGATTTTAGACTGAGGTAAGAGAGGGAGAGCACCTTTTTGTTCTCGGCTATGATGTATTGGATTTTAGACTGATCATGCAACTTTACATGGATTACGCAGCAACTGCACCAGCTGCTCATGAATAGTCTGGAACATCCGAGGAAAATATTTTCGCTCATACATACATAATAGACTCTACTCGAGCACCAACCAAGCAAGTTGCTAACCTCCACAAGATCTAAGGTTTCGACTATTCATTGGCAATGATGATGTACGAGTTGCTAATACAACAGATGAAACCAACGCATCATGTTCCTGACTAACAAACACCTTTCAGCGGAGTTTGATGTCTGTTTCCCGACTTGTTGCTAGATTCACAAGGTAATTTGGAATCATTTTCTTGTGTTTTGTTAGGCTGTTTGGAGTTGTTGCTGCTATTTTTGCTAGCGCGTGTCGTTGCAATGTTGCTAACCGGTACATGTATTTGAGTTGGCTTGGGAACTCGACTTTGGACGGTTATTCGTTGAGGTAGACTCATCTTTGGCTATCTTATGTGTTGGTAGATATGTCCGCTCGGTGCAGTCAATCTTTATCTATTGTGCAAGGGAGCTCCTAGAATGCAGTTGGGGAATCATCCAAATTTGTAACTTTCCTTTGTGGTACTGTATTTTGATGATTTGGAGAAGAGTAGTTTACCTCTGCTGTGTAAGATTTTGATGAACGAAGGTTATAGGGCTCTTTGCGTTAAAGAAAATTATTAAAAATAAAATAAAATAAATGAAATCTGGTATTAAAATTTTTTTTCTAAAATTCATATACACTTTAAAAAATTTTCCTTTCTAATTGTTTTGTCGTCGTCTCAATTTGCAACAATCGGGTTGTGGAAAAAGCTTTAAGATAAAAAATCTTGGATGGCTCCATGAATTATGGGAGGGCTTCTCTGATTGTAATGTAATCTCAACTAGTTTTGTTATGTTCAAGTACTCTTCTGATCACCAGCTTTCCGAACCTACAAAAGGGCAAAAGAAGCAACTAAAAAGATAAAGGCGGGATTAGCCCAATCACTGCTGATCTCTCATAGTAACACATTTTGATACGTTAGATTAGCGAATGATGCAGGACAATTTGTCAGCTAGTTTGGTGCTGACTGATCAAGTTAGGCCACACGAGCTAGAAGGTCATCTGATGTTTCAACTGCAGTGTCTCTGCCTTCAACCTTTTATTCTCATCACGAACCTTGTTTTTCTCAACCTAAACATCGAAAGTTCACCTACGGTTATTCCCCAAGTCACTTTGCCAACCCAAGGATCATTAGCCAAAGCCAAGACTTACCTTCTGCTGAACGGGCAACGCCAGTCAAATAAACCAGGTAGTTCAGGAAAAGTAAACTGTGAATGCATGTTACCTCCAAATCACTTAACTTCTGCTGCAGCCTCTTGTTTTCCTCCTCCAAAGTTTTGATATCATCATGCAATTTAGTTAACCTCACGAGCGTCACTCGGTATAGCACATTAGTCCACTCTAGAGTCCTCCCTGGATCCAAAAGCTCACTCAATGGCATAAATATACGTGAATCTAAACTCGAAAGGTCTAAAACTTCATTGATTTTGATAGGGTCTAGACTCGGATCTGGCTTAGATCCTTATTTTTCAATAAGATAACCGCATAAAATATAGATCTTTAAGATCCTGTTCCTACCAACTTAAAATAAAATAAAATAAAACATGATGAGTGCATGTTCCTACCAACTGCACTAAAAACCTTTCTAAAAGTGATACTGTTAGGATGAGAAAAAACTATCATTTTAGAGAAATTATCAAAATTATTTTTTTTAAACTCCAAAATTAATAAAAGAGAGTTTTTGATTTACCCAAGTACAAAAAATATTTTTTCTATATTTAAATCACCAAAAAATATATTAATAACAATCACACTTATTATCTTATTTCTTATGGATGACTCGTTTTAGACCTTGCACATGTACACCCGCTGACCATATCTTTTATGCCCTTCAAAAGGTTTAGGATAACTTGTTTCTTACGGTTTATGTTGTTAAAATCCAAGAAAAAAATTGTAGCTAAACATCTTAACAACACAATTTTGATCAACCTGAGAACTCGCGTTTTGAGTATCTCGTTTCTTATGGCTATTTAAGAAATTTGGGATTCAACAGAAAGAAATAATTTGGATATACATATTCTTAAATAGAGTGTTGACCAAATGTGAAAATTTAACGGTCGATGGATTTGTTCTACCAACACTTAACAAATATCATCATAATTATCAGATCACATAACCTGTTTACCTTTGTCCACGGACCTCTTACGCTTTTCGTTTTTCTTCTGGCAGGTCTGATCCCCATCTTGACGACATGCTGCCTCGGACGTAGCTATGTCTGCATCTGTCAGTATATATTGGCTCGTTGGTCTGTGGACAGCCCTGTACTCTTGCAATAGAGCACACAATCTGCCTGTTAGTTTCGGAGGGTCTTCAATATTCAACCCTATGCACAAGTTTTCCCACTCACTCCATAAACCACAGGTAATCGCCAGGAACAGCTCCAAGCTTTGAGTATCTAATATTCCATCCAACTTCTGCATCCATTCTGACAAGTTATTCGCTTCCATCCTATCTACCCCGAGTCCCAGCGGAGAAAGCAGCCATGCTCCTCTTGCCCACTGGCACTTCTTCAAGAAATAGAAGGCCATCTTCGCATTCCTCTCACCGCAGAAGTGACACCTATTACGGCTTCCGTTCTCTTCGAGACTCGCCTTGCTGATGAGGCTGTCAGAAATGCCAGTCCATGCAAAGTGTTTGACCTGGGGAGATACCTCCGGACTCATTATCTTCTTACACAGTAGGTCTGATGAGGAAAGATCATCCTTTTTCTCAACAACTGTCAGGGATATTACTCCATTTTCCGCTAACCTCCCCATGTAGCTTTTGTTGTTGATTGAATACCAACAAATATTAGGATCTTCAAAACTGAAATTTGCATCACATGTGGGGCTCACATATATTCCATACTCCTTCACAAAAGCATTTGAGTCTTCATTTCTGTCAGTGCTTTGTGGTGGGGGGTACTCAGCAATGCGAACCACACTAACGTCAACAAGAACCCAGCAATCTAATCTGGTCAACATTTCCTGAATATTGTGATATTCTTCATCTTGTAAGATTCGAGGAAGCAGGATTATGAGCGTCCCATAAACAGAGGTATTATTTAACTTGTGCAATAATTTCAAGGGACCAATTCTGACCCTTAAAAAGAGGTTATCAGGTTGCTCGGGACCTCTGAGATCAAAACTGAGATGAACATCCGGAAGCGTTTTCTGTATCCAGAAAGAAATGAAGTTTTTGTTGCATCGGTAGCGGAAGCATCTCGGAATCCCCATTCCAAAAATACACTATTGATCGCTACAATGACGATCCATGCCGACCTGCCAGATAACGTTACAAATTCTTGAAATCTAATCTCATATACAAACACACACACAGAGAGAGAGAGAGAGAGAGTACCTGAAGAAGACGGCTTCCACTATCACTTTGAAAACCGATGCTATATCCGTAGAAAATAACCAATTCCAAAGTTGGTTGCATGCAACACAATGGGACAATTCCTAATTTTTCACAGTCAATGATACATAATCCCAGGAGAGATTTGAATTGGTTCCATGCCGAAAATTCTTTAAGCTTTGGGTAATGACAGATTTCAAGCCCTTTAAGATTGTCAAGGCTTCCAACCGAATCATGAATCTTAACTAAGTTTTGACATTTATTAAGCCATAAAGATGATAGATTCGGGACCGCGGAGACATCTGGAACTTCTTTCAACCCATCGCAGTTCTCGATGATCAAACTAGTGATGTTCCGACACTTCTGAAGAGAGAGAAGAAAGAGAACACATTCGTGAAACACACAACTTGTGGAATATAACAAAGAGAAAATTAAGTGTTTAGGAAAGTACCATGAATGACTCTTGTAGCTGCACGATTTGAGTAGCATTCTTCAAGTACAACTCCATAAGTTCAGTCCCATAAAAGTTGGATGACACGAACGACGAAGGATAATTCTCCCACTCAAAAACTTTTAATCTGTATGGGAGTTCTTTAGGGGCTTGCGAGAAGATAGCCTTTCGAATGATGAGTATCCTGAGATTTATCATTTTCTCAAATGCCTTGCACTCCATACTACCTCTTTTTGTTGGGGAAACTCTAGCATTAGGCCTTGAATTTTGCTTGTTCCCTTCAAAAGTCGCATTGAACAAGATATATGAGTAAGTTGATACTTACAAATTGCAAATACAATACAATACCATTGATAATATCTTTAAAGGTATAAGAGGATTCGCTAAAATACTTTTTTTTAATAGACGACTAATTGATGAAATTATAAATACATAATTTAATGACAGGAAAACAAAGGCTTTGCAATGCAATTACCATGTCTCTTGTTAAGACTTGAAAAGCATCTTCGTGAAACCATATTCGACTCCGTTTCCAAGGTTCTCTTTCGGATTCCTGTCTTACAATTTCCCTTCCCATGTTTTCCGTAAGGTCATGCATCCACACATTTCCATTTTGCATTTTCACAAGACACCTATCTTTAAGGATACGAAGACCACATTTTGAGCTGAGACCACAACCTTCTAAAATCCCCTTTGTCCTAGTGAATCCATATCCTCTGAAGAAACATGAAACATCTAGAAAAATCTCTTTTTCATTATATCCCAAGCTATCGTGACTGACTTTGAGTATACCAAAAATGTCATTGTCCATGCTTTTCTTGTATGCATCCATGGCAGATTCTCATTCCTCTACGTCATTCCTAAACAAATGAGAACTAATTATTTCCAGTGCCAATGGAATTCTCCTGGCATAACTTAATACACGTGTTGAGACATCTTCATATCCCCTTTCAGGCTCAATGCTTCTGAATGCATTCCAACAAAGTAGTTTGAGAGCCTCCTCCTTTTCAAGCTCTTTCACCTCGTACATCTTTTCAATCCCATGCCTGCTTAGTAGATATTTGTCTCTTGTCTACCAGGCCCAAAATAATCACATCCACCGGCTAATGATTGAAGTTGTTTCAATTTATCTACATCGTCAAGAACTAAAAGGACTCTTTTATTTTGGACCCTCTCTTTCATCACAACACTTCCCCTATCTTTGTTGTGCATGTTGATATTATTTTTCCCAAGCATATCAGTCAGGATAGACTGTTGAATATGTGCTAATCCACATTTGGTTGTGTTTTCTCGAACATCAGCAAAAAAACTAGCGCTTTCAAATTGTGATGCAATCAAGTTATAAACATCTTTGGCAATTGTAGTTTTTCCAACACCGCTAGTTCCATATATTCCAACCATAGAGACATCCATGGATTGGTTAAGGAAGAGGTAAATGGTAATGAAGAGCCTCTTGTGTGCAAGGAAGAAGCCAATTACCAAGTGTTTAGGTTTCCATGGATGAAACTTGGGCTCTTGATCATCATTTGGTTCTTTTGCTTCCTTTACCTGCTAAGAGGCAATCACTTTGAGGAGGTACTGAATCTACTTTTCTAATTCTTTTGGTTCTTCTTTCAACAAAAAAATTTAGACATATAAATTGTGTCCCTTCCATGGATTAGTTAGCACAGAGCTCATCTCTGCATAATCTACCTTTTAATCAATACAAACACTATTGGTGTTGAGCAGTCTCATTCCATTTTCATTCTTACAAATGCTGAAATGAGTTTGTGTCCGTAAGAGATTGATCCGAAGTGGGCGTTTCGATACGTAAATGATCAACCATATGTTTCTCATGTGACTAGAAGATCTTAACTTGGTTGCATCAACTCAATTTGTAGGCATTGTATACATACAACATGAGCCGATAAGAACTATGACTGATATCGTTGTTTCTTTCAAAAGAATTCGAAGGAGTTAAAATCTAGAGTGATTAACTTTCTCATATGTAGTATTAGGTCGTGTCAAATAGCAAAATATGTCTCTATCAACAAGGAGGATTAGTTATTTCTTAGTAGGCTGCAAGTCTGAGATAAGTAATTGACAAAGGAGGACACTGAATAAAACACAAATACGTCGGAGTATAATTCGATTATCGATTGCCAAAAATCCAATCACATCCTGGCTGCTTGATTGGTTTTCTGTCTGATATGTTATCATGATCCGTAAACCTGTGGAGGGTATCATACATTTGGAGCCATGTGGAATTCTATATTGGATCCTTTCGTTCATCCAAGTCCCTCTAGCAGTAGCATTCACAGCTTGGATGCTAATGAGAAATCAGCATCAAACAACAAACAAGCAGGTTCTTCGGCTTCTCAGCGAAATACGCGAGTTTTTATAGCTGTTTACTTATTCTACCATCAAATCATGACCAGTTTATCTCTTGGATCTGTGAAGTTGTCCACCGAGGAAGTGGCAGAAACAGCCGGAGGAACAACGTCAGACCGTTACATCTTCCCAGTTATGGCACTTCTAGCAGGGGCATTAGGTGGAGTTTTCGGTATTGGAGGCGGAATGCTTATAAGCCCACTTTTTCTACAAATCGGCATAGCACCCGAGGTAATCTCAAAGGTCCATACCTTTACCTAGAATCGAGTCTATATCGTTTAAGAATCGTCGATCGATAATAAAATAGCTCGAACTGACTTAACTTAAAGTGGAAGATGTTACATATGAGCTCATATGTTTTAGCTCGAACTGACATGTTTTAGCTCATATTCTCTGCAGGTCACTGCAGAAACTTGTTCGTTTATGGTATTCTTTTCCTCAACAATGTCGGCATTCCAGTACTTGCTACTCGGCATGGATCACGTCGATACAGCGGTAGCCTTGTCTGTCACATGTTTCGTGGCTTTGCTACTCGGGCTGCTGGTGGTACGGAGAGCCATCCAGGGGTACGGGAGAGCTTCCTTGATAGTGTTCGCAGTTAGCATTGTAATGATTTTGAGTGCCCTTCTCATGACTCGTTATGGTGCTGTTAATGTCTGGAGAGATTGTGTGTGTGGTAAGAACATGGGCTCCAAACTTCCTTGTTGATCAGTTGCAAGTGCAGTCACTTCCCACTGCTGATCATATTGTAATCATGACTAATGGAATCTTCTTTTTTACCTATTGTCGTGCCTTTTCCGTTCGTGAGTTTTAAAAAGATAATTACTAGAATCCAAATTTTTTACCACAACTAAATAGCAAGGTTTTCAAATACGACTCGGAAGCCGACCCGAAATTTGGGCCAAATTCTGGTCCAACCGGTTGAACTGCTGATCAGACTGGATTTTTTTAAACACCATTTTAAAATAATATATATATGTATAATTGTATATGTAATCACATATACACTTCAAAAAATCATCAAGTACATAAGGTTTTCAAGAACGACCCGCTTTGCTCTCCGAGTTAAGGGTCAACTGGTCCAACTGGTCGGATCACCGGTCGGGCAGAAAGTTTTTTCATTATATGTAATAAGACACATTTTCTACCTTAAAAGTAACACTTATTTCCTTTCAGAAAAAGAGCAAAGGCATACGTTTCCCACTTCCCCATGACCCATCCATTCATTGTTGCTTTCTCCTTTTTGTCTTTTTCTCTTCCTCGTCCATTTTGTGTTTTTTCTTCTCTTGCATGTCTCTCTCCTCTCTCTGTTTCGTCTTCATCTCTCCCCCTCTTCCCCTTTTTTTCTTTTTGTAAATCCCTTTAAGCTCCAATCTCTTCCCATCTTTGTTAATTTCTTTAGGCTCCCATCTCTTTTCATACCTTCTCACCCAGAGCCGACCTTGTTTCTGGATCTTGTCGTTAAGAAATTCAGCAACGGCAATATGATGTCTACCTCCGGCAATATGATGTCCATCTCTTTGTAGGTTTTAAGATCTGGGTTGGGAGAAAGATTTAAATTTTTCACTGAGAGTTATGGAATTTTGTCTGTGGATATTCTAATTAGGGGTTGTGCATCATATCAGAATAGAAGAAGGTAAAAGAGAGAGTCAGAATGTTGGAGGCCGAGTTGAAATTTAAAGTGGAGGGAGAGTTATGATTTTTTTTCTTCAAAAAATTGCCCCTTAACTTAACTAACCGGAAAAATCCGGGTCAGAAATCCGAACGAATCGCCCAGATTTTGGGCAGTTCGTAAGGTAGACGTTTTAAAGGTGAAACTCGGGACGGTGATCTGGGCGATTCCTGGTCCGACCGGTCGGACTGCATTTTTTAAAATCTTGCAAATACATGATGAAACTATAGAGATTGATAAAATTTTCTCGATTTTAATTTTTTTAGTCTCTTTCCGTTTTTATTTGTGCGAAATTTCCGACCAAACCAAGTGACCAACTCATGTTTTTTGGTTTTTTTCAACAAAAAAAATTCATGATTTTTGGTCCAACCTTACCAACTAGAAAATACTGACCCAAAATTTTGGACGAACTACTTGGTCTCACCAAATTTTGGACGGTTTGTAAGGTTGACTTTTTTGGGCCAATTTCGGTACGCTCCTTGTACCAATCATGGTCCGACTGGTCGGGCTATCGGTCGGACCACATATTTAAAAACCATGCTAAATAGCTAAAATTAAAACCAACTAATTTGGGCATATTTATATCAAAAAGTTAAAAGAGTATAGAAAAACAGGTTTTCAATGTTCAAGGTTCAGTAACACTGGTTGCAATAATAGTAACGTTAATGAACCAAATTCGAAATTAAACACGTTTGGACAAATATAATAATAAAATAGTAAGTCCTCGTGTTGATTTGAAAAAGTTTTTAAAAAAAGTTTGGTGACACCAATTAGAAAAACAACACAATGGCGGAAGCGTCGGAAGCCACAAACGGGTCCGTATCTATATATATATATATATATATATTGTTTTCAAAAATAACCCGGAGAGCGACTCGGATTTTGGGCCGACCTCTAGGTCAACTGGTCTGACCAGTCAAATTAGATATTTTTATATATTTTTAGTAAATAATAGGTTTAAAAATTAATATTCTCGATATGTTGGTCAATTTATTTCATATTTAGTATAATTTTCTTTGTTGATTTTGTGTTGATTTGGAAAAATCGAGTATGTAATCTGATTTTTAAAAATTTTTTTGGTTGGGTTGGGTGAATTTTGGATTTTTTTTTCAATTTTCGGTCAAACCTAACAAACCAGATTTTTTGGGTCAAAAATCCGAGCCAACCACTTGGTCTGACCAGAAATCATCGGGTTCGTTAAGTCAGGGTACGTACCATGTTTTCTGACCCGCCCAATAAACACCAAGCACTTGCCCGTTCGAACCAGATCTCCTCAAAGGATGATGAGCTCGAGACCTTGACCTGATACCCCCATGAAGGGCCCACATCCCCGCGTCGTAGTCTTCTGTTGGGGCGCACGGCCTCCGTTTTGGAGTTTGGATATGCTACGGTGGGGCGGCGTTACAGGGCGGAAAGGATGCACTCCACCTGTTCGACAGAATTCCCAACTAGGTAAAATATGGCACGGAGGGGACTGTACGGGGAAACGAGGGTTTTTTTTTGCAAAATTATAAACAAAAAGTCAACTCTTTTGGTAAGCACAAAACGACGATATTTTGGTGAGTCTCGCCGGCTCCTTCCAGAAACTTGGAAGTCAATGTTCAGATACTTCAAAAGTTGTTTCATTGACTGGAGAAATCACGGATAATTTTCTGTTACACAAGGCCGATTCGAAAGTGAGCACCAATCTGGGCAATGGAAGCAACACCCATCTTGCTTCATTTCTATATCGCCGTTATTGGTGCTCTGTTCGTTGCATTATTCTTCGGATGGAGCAAGTTGTACTACCAGATTCATAAACCTGGAGCAGGAACCCGTCAAGCTCAAGCAGCCCTTTCGCCCGCCCCTTTCTTGGTGGTAAGTGCTTTTGGAAAGCTTAATTAGTCTGCAAGAGCGCTTGGTACTTAATTCGATTTTGAAAGCTTCGTCTGGGCACTGACCATCGTGGATTTTCCAGGATTCGGATGCATATTTGAGGAGGCGTCGTGTTGAAGTCCCTACCAACGAATCGCTTCCTGTCCGGGGAAGCCTGCGCACAGACAAGTTAGTGTAATATTTTGAGAAACTGCATTCATGTTCATTTTGGGTATCCCCTGCTTGTGCTCAATTTCGCAGTTTTTCCCGTCCCACTTGGACCGCTATATGATTATTGCCATTGGGAGATTCTCATGAAAAAGGCTACGAGATTAGACTTTAAAGAGTGTTTCTTACTTTTTTATTTCAGGTCTCTTAGTAATCATGAGTGGAAGTACCACGTTTTCTTGAGCTTCCGAGGTGAAGACACACGCTTCAAATTCACTGATCATTTTTATGGCGCACTTTGTCGAGCTGGGATCAATACATTCAGAGACAAAGAAGAGCTCCGGAAAGGGGAGAAAATCCGACCTGCTATTCTTAGCGCGATCGAAGATTCAAAGATCTCAATCATTGTGTTGTCCAAAAACTATGCATCCTCCACATGGTGCCTTGATGAACTTGTCAAAATCCTTGAATGCAGGAAACTAATGAAGCAAGTGGTGTTGCCGGTCTTTTATGAAGTGGATCCATCGGAAGTAAGACACCAAACTGGCAGTTTTGGGGATTGTATGGCCAGACATGAGAAGAGATACAAGGACAACATTGAGAAAGTAGAGAAATGGAGGTCTGCTTTGCGAAAAGTAGCTAACTTGTCTGGTGAATCTTACACAAAAGAGTGAGTATTTATTCACTTCTCTTATGTTTCAATTGCTTTCATTAGATATTATTTGCTGACATTTATGTCTGAAACATGCATTTGTTAACTAGCGATTTAGGAACCATTTGGAAACATTAGAATTATGTGTACTTTAGGGTTGTGGATTTTGAATCATGCATTTCTTTCCTGAATTGATAGGTCAGAATCTGAGTTTATAGACAAGATCATGCAAAAGATATCCGTTATTTTGGACCACCCTCTATTGCACCTCCCAGAGCAAGCAGTTGGGTTGGAATCTCGAAAATCGTTAGTTGTCTCTCTTCTAAGTATTGGGCCAAGTGACGTGGATGTCTCTATGGTTGGAATATATGGAACTGGTGGTGTTGGCAAAACTACAATTGCCAAAGCTGTTTATAACTCGGTTGCAGCACAGTTTGAAAGTACCAGTTTTTGTGCTGATGTTCGACAAAACACAACCAAACATGGATTAGCACATGTTCAGCGGTCTATCCTAGTTGATATGCTCGGGAATAATGATATTAACTTGCACAACACTCATAGGGGAATTGCTGTAATGAAAGAGAGGCTCCAGAACAAACGGGTCCTTTTAGTTCTAGACGATGTGAATAAATTGAAACAGCTTCAATCATTGGCCGGTGGATGTGATTGGTTCGGGCCTGGCAGCAGAGTGATCATAACGGCAAGAGACAAACAACTACTGAGTAGGCATGGAGTTGAAAAGACATACGAGGTGAAAGAACTCGATAAGAAGGAGGCTCTTAATCTACTTTGTTGGAACGCATTCAGAAGCAATGATCCTAAAAGTGGATTTGAGGATGTCTCAACGCGTGTGTTAAGTTATTCCAGGGGAATTCCATTAGCATTGGAAATAATAGGTGCTCATTTGTTTGGGAAGGATGTAGAGGAATGGGAGTCTACCATGGATGCATACAAGAAAAACATGGAGAATGAGATTTTTGGTATACTCAAAGTCAGTTATGAGAGCTTGGAATACAATGAAAAAGAGATCTTTCTAGATGTTGCATGTTTCTTCCGAGGAACATCGATTGATTATGTGGAAGAGATTTTGGGAGGTTGTGGTTTCAGCTCAAAATCTGGTCTTCGTATCCTTGAAGATAGGTGCCTTGTGAAAAGAAAAAATGGATATGTGTGGATGCATGACCTTATACAAAGCATGGGAAGGGAAGTTGTAAGGCGGGAATCCGAAAGAGAACCTTGGAAACGAAGTAGAATATGGTTTCATGAAGATGCTCTGCAAATATTAACAAGAGACATGGCAAGTGCAATGCAAAACCTCTGTTTTTATGTCATTAAATTATGTATTATCAATAATATTCCATTTTATTTGCAATTTGTAAGTATCAAATTCATGATATCTTGTTCAATATATAATATGTGGCTTTTGAAGGGAACAAGTAAAATTCAAGGTCTGGTGCTAGAATTTCCCCAACAAAAAGAGGTGGCATGGAGTGGCAAGGCATTTGAGAAAATGATAAATCTCAGGATACTCATCATTCAAAAGGCTATCTTCAGGGAACCTCCTACAGAACTCCCAAACAGCTTGAGAGTTTTAGTGTGGGAGAATTATCCTTCATCGTCCATGCCATCCAACTTTCGAGGGAATGAGCTTCTGGTGTTGCAATTGAAGAATGCTACTCAAATCGTGCAGCTACAAGAGACATTCGAGGTACTTTCCTAAACACCCAATTTTCTCTTTGTTATACTCCACAAGTCGTGTTTGAAAATATGTTTTTTTCTTCTTTTCAATCTACAGAAGTTTCATAATGTCACTTATTTGGCCATCGAGGACTGTGACTGGTTGAAAGAAGTGCCAGATGTCTCCGCGGCCCCAAATCTAGCACGTCTGTTTCTTATTAGCTGTCAAAACTTAGTTAAGATACATGATTCGGTTGGAAGACTTGACAATCTTAAAGAGATTGCACTCCTTTATTGCTCAGAACTTGAAGAATTTCCTGCACGGAACCAATTCAAATCTCTTCCGGATTTATGTATCATTGGCTGTGGAAAATTAGGATTTACCCCATTTGGTGTCATGCAAACAACTTCGAAACGTATTGGTGTCCATGATGTTGGCATCGATTTTCAAGGTGATAGTGGAAGCGGCCTTGTCCAGGTACTCTCTATATATATATCTGTGTGTGCGCGTGTCTCCGAGATTGGATTTCAACAAGAATCTTTAATGTTATCCAGCAGGAGGTCATGGCTCGTCATGATAGCGGTGAGTACAGTATTTCTGGATCGCAGATTCCGAGATGCTTCCGCTACCGAAGCAACAAAAACTTCATTTCTTTCTGGATACAGAAAACACTTCCAGATGTGCATGTCAGTTTTGCTCTCAGAGGTCCTGAGGATTATGACCAGCATCTCAGTTTCAAATTGAGCATCGGTCCCTTGAAAATATTTCATTCAATATATGTTTTCGCTGATGCTACAACGCAAATATTTCTGCTTCCTCGATCCTTACCACATAAAGACTATCTCAGGATTCAGGAAATGTTGATAAGATTAGATTGCTGGGTTCCGGTTGACATTAGTGTGGTTACCAATCCTGATATCCCACCTGCAAGCACTGGTAGAAATCAAGACCCAGATGCTTTTGTCAAGGAGTGTGGAATATATGTGAGCCCCACATGTGATGCAAATTTCAGTTTTGTAGATCCTTATAGTCGGTATTCAATCAAGAACAGAAGCTTCGGGGGAAGGTTAGCGAAAAATGGAGTACTTCCCCTGACAATTGTTGAGCAAAATGATGCTCTCTCCTCCTCAGACATACTGTTGAAGAAGATAATCAGCCTGAATGTCTCTTCCCAAGTCAAACACTTTGCAAGGACTGCCATTTTTGACCACCTCACCAGCAAGTGGAGCCTGGAAAAGCAAGGAAACCATGATAGGTGTCACTTCTGTGGTAAGAGGAATGCGAATACGGCCTTCCATGTTTTGAAGAACTGCCCGTTGGCAAGAGAAGTATGGCTGCTTTCTCCACTTAAACTCAGGGTAGATAGGATGGAAGCGAACAACTTGTCCGAATGGATGCAAAAGATGGAGCAAATATTGAACACTGAAAGTTTGGAGTTGTTCCTGGTGATTGCATGGGGTTTATGGAGTGTGTGGAACAAGTTGTGCTTGGGGTTGAAGATTGAAGACCCTCCAAGCGTAATACGCAGAATGTGTGTTCAACTGGGAGATTACAAGATTAACCACATACCAGTGGGCCAACATATGCTGACAGATGCAGACATGGTTCCTTGCCGACCTTTGTCCCAGCTTGTGTGTCTTGAAGACGGCGATCAGGGAAAGTATAAGAGGTCCATGGACAAAGGTAAACGGGTTATTATGATGACGGCGATCTGATAATTATGATGACATTTGTTAAGCAGACACTTCTTTCCATCGTTGCTCGGAATGGCTTTCCTTCTTCAGTATTGAAACGATGCAACTTCTTGCAATGCTCCATTATTGATTCAGAACCTGTTAAGTATCGAGAGAGAAGAAAAGGTAAAAGATGGTATTCAGTTATCTGGTCAATTGATACAAGAAGAAGCCAAACCAACCCTTCATTATGAAATTTAGATGAAGGTGGAGAAGATTACCAAGAGCACGCTGCGGCTGAGAAGGGTCTCCCCAGTCTGGAAGGGAAACCGCTTTGATCTTGAAAGTTGAAGCAGCAGTGAGAGCGAGACATCCAGGAGAATATGGGAGAGTTTCCTTGATAGTGTTCTGAGGTAGGTAGAATTGTTATGGTTTTGAGCGACACCAATTAGTCTGGAAATTTCAAGACAAATATATTTACCGATACCTAACGTTAATTATTACATTATAGTGTACCAAATGGACTAATGAAAATTCAATAACGGTGATTACAGCATACTAAATGATAGTGAGTACAGCCTTGAATTTAGAAAATGATGAAATCTAATAAGTCATATATATCATTTTCATATACAATATTAGAACTTTTCCATGCCTATTTCGGCATTATTTCTGACAAACATGAAAGCAGCTCTGGGATCAACAAACAAACATTTAGATCAGTTATCTTAATTTGAACCAGAGTTAATAAGCTTGCTAGAGAACCACGGAACCAATCCGAATTGAATTTGATGAGCCAGTTTTAAAAAGATTTTGGTCAGTTCAGTTTTGTCCCAACTGAAAAAAATTAGGTTCTCTTGGAAGAGAAGAACCGAACCAAACTGGTATTTTTTTTTTAATTAAAAAAAACTGGTAATTTTTCGTTGACGAATGAGGCCAGGTGGGGCCCATGGGCCAGAACCACAAACTACTTGAGAAGTCGTCTTCAAAATCTAAATCTAAGATCACTTCCCTCCTCTTTTTCCTCCTCCTCGCTCTCCTCCTCCACTCCCGCTCCTTCACCCTTGCCGACCTGCGATCCCCAACACTTCGAAGGGTTCAAAACCCGAAGGCGACAATGACGTCATCGAGGATGAGGAAACCCTCGATCCAACCTGTTTAAGCTTAGGGTTTAGGGGTGAGCAACCGCCGCCAATTGCAATTGGGCCGCGCTCGACCCCGACACGGGCAGGGGATCCACCCGATGGACTCTGCCCCGGCCAGATCTGGCGGAACAGATAACTTCCCGAGAAGCCAACTGGAGCTCACCCCACACTTGGTCCCAGCATGAGAAAAGCTCGATATCGGGCAAGTTTATTGAGAATCGGCTTGTTTGGAATTGTGTCGTTAAAAGTAACTTTTTTTTTTTTGCGGAGACCTGGTAAGATATTTGATTTTTTTTTAAAAAGAATCTCAAGTTTGGGCTTTATAAAATGAAAAAAAACTAGATGTTAATGAAAACAAATCTCGCAGGCTCTTGCACCTTAACTTCGAAAGTCGATGCTTAGAAACTTCAAAAGTCGTTCCATTGACTTGAGAAGCGGCTGTGTTGAAAGCCATCGCCAGAAATCGCTTCCTAACCAGGGAAGCCCTGAAAGAGACAAGTTCGTGTAATAATTAAGTCCCTGTTTTCGTGCTTTTTTTTTGGGGTATCCCCTGCTTATGCCTATTCAGTTGTTCTCTCTTTTTGCAGCCGTCTCCTTGTCCCTTCCTACTAGGATCCTTATACGGTTATTGACTTTGAGGAGCGTTTCTTATTTCAGGTCTCTCGGTAATTATGAATGGAAGTACCATGTTTTCCTGAGCTTCCGAGGTGACACCCGCTTCAAATTCACTGAAATAGGTTTCTTATGGTTTATGCTGCGAAAATCCATGAAATTTTGATCAACCCCAGCACTCAGCCTCAGAGTCCTTGAAGAGCCTCAGCTCTCCCAATTGTAAAAAGGACACGAAAGGTGAAAGAGCGTTGAAAGTTGCGACATTTACGTGACGTGAAAATAGGTTATGGTACGTCGGCGGTTATAGTTCTTTTCGAATCTGTTTTACCTCAGTACAGTTACTTTGACGTCGCGGACGACATGTTCGACGATGTCAGTGTCTCAATACTTGCTACAGGGCATGGAACATGTCGATTCTACGGTCATCTGCGCCACCATCTGTTTCATCGCTTCGCTTCTCGGATCGTTGGTGGCACACAAAGCCATCCGTGAATTATCGCTTATCTTTCTGCTGCGGGCTCTTGTTTGTTTCCTTTAAAGTTTCGGTCTCCTTCCAAATTTCTGGATATGGAGGCAGCTATGAAGCACAGGGCTCCAGTTATAACCATGGGGGAAGGAGACAGGTTCAGCTTTGTCAGAAGAGATTGGCCTGTTATGTTCAGGATTTGTGAAGTTGGTACTGCTTGTTATGAATTGGATTGGCTCAAACTCATGAGAATTGCTACTAGGAGAGGTATCATCCATAGAAGGGTTTTGTGGGTGCTCATTTTTTCTATGTTGATGTTGTTTTGGTGTTGAGAGGGAAGTGTCTCATAAGTGTATGTCACAAGCGACCTTATAGAGTACGAAGGACCGTCTTTGGAGGTACATGGAATTTTTTAAGAAAGGGGACAAATGGGGCAATAACTTTTCGTAAATTTAGTAAGCAACTTTTTTGTTTGAAACTATATAATATATTACAATATTTATTGGACCAACTAATCCAAATTTGAACAATTGAAAATATTTGAATAGAATTGGGCAGCAACTAGTAAATGTAAAATGCGCGCTTATGATATTTTGGTTCCCTTTGTTTTGTGCCTTTGCAAGTTCATTACTCAGAAATGCCAAGGTCAGATGTACTCCAGGCCCATGATTAATATTATTTTTTTTAGAATTTCCCATGATTAATGTTGTGCTAAAGAAAATATGCAAGTGCAACCATTGAGATCCGGGTCAATCTGAACGGAAATTCCTTTGTTGCGAATATGTTTCTAAACTAAGCAAGTGCGCATATTATAACGTTTGGGCTGCGCATATTATAATGTTTGGGATCAGGTCAGAGCTTTCTAAAGTCAATGACCATCTAGCATTTATAAATCAGGACCGAGACCTCATGCAGCTTGTAGAGAAATTTGCAACAGCTCAACTTTTCATAGTTGTAAATGAGTATACTGATGTGCAACATTTTCTCAAACAAAACTCATTGGATTAAAGTTTTTACGGATTTGACACAACCATGCGTTCTTGCAAAGTGGATCGTGCGAGTACATTAAATTATGCTCTTCTGGTCTTAACAGGAGACATGGTAAGTGCATTGCCATTAAATTATGTATTATCGTATTAACAATTTCTATGCATGAACTAACTTATAAATCAGTCGATAATATGTGACTTTGAAGGGAACAAACAAAATCCAAGGCCTAATGCTGGAGTTTCCCCAACAAAAAGAGGTGGTATGAGTGGTAAGGCGTTTGAGAAAATGATAAACCTCAGGGTACTCATCATTCGGAATGCTGTCTTCCGGGAAGCTCCAAAAGAACTCCCAAACAGCTTGAGAGCTTTAAACTAGGAGAATTATCTTTCATCGTCCCTGCCATCCAACTTTCATGGGAATGAAGAATGCTACTCAGATTGTGCAGCTACGAGAGCCATTCAAGGTAACTTTCCTTATCACCCAATTCTCTCTTTGTTATATTCCACGGGAATTGTGTATCGCAAATATGTTCTTTTTCTTCCCTCTCTACAGAAGTTTAGAATATCACTCATTTGATCATCGAGGATCGCGACGGGTTGAAAGAAGTGCCAGATGTCTCGGCGGTCCCGAATATATCAAAACTATGGCTTGAAGGCTGTCAAAACTTAGTTAAGATTCATGATTCAGTTGGAAGCCTTGAATATCTTAAAGTGTTTGGACTCGCTAATTGCCCAGAGCTTAAAGAATTTTATGCATAGAACCAATTCAAATCTCTCTTGAATTTAGGTATCATTGATTGTAGAAAATTAGGAGTTGTCCCATTTGGCGGCGCGCAAACAACTTTGAAATTCTTCTGTTTCCATGATATTGCCATCGATTTTCAAAGTGATCATGGAAATAGTCTGATTCAGGTACTCGTTCTCTCTCTCTCTCTCTGTATGTATGTGTGTGTCTCTGAGATTTGATTTCAGGAAACTTTAATGTTATCTGGCAGGAGGTCATGGATCGTCATTATAGAGGTGAATACATTATTTCTCAAGCGCGGATTCTGAGATGCTTCCGCATTCAAAGCAACAAATACTTCGTTTCTTTTTGGATACAGAAAATGCTACCAGATGTCCTCGTCAGTTTTGCTGTCAGAGGTTGCGAGGATTATGATATCAGTTTCAAGTTGAGCATTGGTCCATTGAAAGTATATCATGAGATGGCTTTTCTCAATGGTGCTTCAACGCACATATTACTGCTTCCTCGATCCTTATCATATAAAGACAATCTCAAGATTCAGGAAATGTTAATAAGATTCGATTGCTGGGTTCGTGTTGATGTTAGTTTGGTTACCAGTCCTGATAACCCACACTGATAGTAATCAAGACCCGGATGCTGTTGTGGAGGAGTGTGGAGTATATGTGAGCCCCACATGTGATGCAAATGTCAGTTTTGTAGATCCTAATAGTTGGTATTCAATCAAGAACAAAAGCTTTGCCGAAAATGAAGCACTCCCCTCGACAATTGTCAAGCAAAAGGATGATATCTCCTCAAACCTACTGTGGAAGAAGATAACGAGTCTGAAGGTATCTCCGTATCCAATCAAGAACAAAAGCTTAGCGGAAAATGGAGTGACAATTTTTGAGCAAAAGGATGCTCTTTCCTCCACGGACCTACTGTGGAAGAAGATAATCAGTCTGAATGTCTCTTCCCAAGTCAAACACTTTGCATGGACTGCCATTTCTGGCCACCTCACCAGCAAGTGGAGCCGGGAAGAGAAAGGAGACTTAAATGGGTGTCATATCTGTGGTAAGAGGAATGTGAAGACGGACTTCCATTTTTTGAAGAACTGCGAGTGGGCAAGAGGAGTATGGCTGCTTTCTCCACTTGGACTCAGGGTAGATACGATGGAAGCGAATAACTTGCCCGAATGGATGCAGAAGTTAGACAGAATATTGGATACTGAAAGCTTTGAGCTATTCCTGGTGACTGCGTGGGGTTTATGGGGTGAGTGGGACAAGCTGTGCATGGGGTTGAAGATTGAAGACCCTCCAACCTTAATACGCAGAATGTGTGTTCTACTGCAAGATTACAGGATCACCTACAGATCGACGAGCCAATATATGCTGAAAGATGCAGACAAAGCTCCTTACCGGCCTTCGTCCCAGCCCGCATGTCGTCAAGGTGGCGATAAGTCCTGCCAGAAGAAAAATGAAAAACGCAAGAGGTACATGCACAAAGGTAAAGAGATTATGTGATCTGATAATTATGATGATATTTGTTATAGCAGAGACTTCTTTCCACGGCTTGACGAGGATTTGCAGGGCTTCATTAATTGTGGAAAACTCGTTTTAGACCTTGCACATGCACACCCTCTTCCCATATCTTTTATGTCCTTTAAAAGTTCTTGAATAACTTGTTTCTTATAGTTTACGTCGCGAAAATACAAGAAAAAAATTGTGGCTAAACATCTTTTAACAACACAATTTTGATCGACCCCAGAACTCGCATCAGGAGGTTTTGGGTATCTCGTTTCTTATAGCAACTTTGAAAATGGCAAGGGATTTGTATTTATTTAAGGAGTTTTTTTGGGATTAAATCTTAGAAATAGAAAATACACAATTTGGACGAACATCCGTCCCTGTTTGCGGATTGACGTTGTTCAACTTTGAATACGAGAACTTTCATAAAAATTGAACACTCGTTGGACTTACTCTCCCACACTAAAGCTTCTCTTTTGATCTTGAAACTGGAAGCAGCAGTGGGAGATCCATACTCCTTGATAGTGTTCTAAGTTAGCATGGTAATGGTTTCGAGCGACACCAATTAGTCTCGAAACCTGAAGACTAACTATTGAACTGATTTTCTCACGGTAATTTACGGTGTACCAAATGGACTAATGAAGATTATATGACGGTGATTACAGCATACTAATGATGGTGAGTACAGCTATGAATTTAGAAAATTATGAAATCTAATTAGTCAGATATATCATATCATGTTCATGTACCATATTAAAACTTCTCCATGCCTATTTTTGCCTTATTTCTGACTAGCATGAATGCAGCCCTTAGATCAACCATCATTTAAAAATTGGGAAAAGTCTACTTTAGTACCCTGTGGTATACCCTAAAATTACTTTAGTACCCTGTGGTAAAAAACCGACCAATCGAGTCATACTTTTTGCAATTAACATCAAAAAGGTCCACGGGCAGGTGCCCGGGTTTCGCCCGTCTAAATGACACCGTTTATTGTATGATGTGGCGGTCCACATCGGATTTTCTTAGAAATTTTTAAGATGACGTGGCAAGTTGACAAATTACGAAACAATCACTTATTTGTTTATAATAATTCAAAAAACCCAATTTTTTATCTTCGTAAAATCCTAATTTTACAATCAAAAAAGTTTATTTTTTTTTAGAATTGGGAAAAGTCTATTTATAACCCTAGCTGGGTTCCGCCCCTACCTTCCCTCTTCTTCCAAAATCTCTCTTCTTCTTCTAAAATCTCTTCCTCCTCCTTAGGCGTATAGGGAGCAGGTTGGATAGCCCAGCTCGTGGTTCCCATCTCTCGGGAAGGTAGGGGCGGAACCCAACTCGGCCATCTCTTGAATGTCATCTCTCCGAAGGGTAGGGGCGAATTCCAGCTAACGGGAGGTTAGTGCCGGAACTCTGCCGCTGGAACTCGTGGAAGGTAGTGTCAGAACCCAGCTGCTAGAACTCGTGGAAGGTAGTGCCAGAATCCAGCTCCTGGAACTCGTGGAACCCAGCTCGCCTAAGAATGAGTAGTTGTTCCATCCCGTCGGTTGACAGCCATGACTCAAAGGTGAGGTTTTGTGGTTGTGGAATTCGTTCGACATTACGAATGGCACGGACAAATCACAATATTGAAAGACGTTTTTATGGGTGTGGGCGGTACAATGAGTGTGGTGAAAAGCAGTGCAATTTCTTTATATGGTATGATCCACCGACTTGCAAACGAGGAATGGAAGTGTTGCCTTCGATGATGGAGTCCATTAAGAGCAAAAAAGAGTCAACACTTTTTCTATCTACTAAAGTAACCAATTTAGAAGCTCAGCTAAGGAAGATGGAAGAGAATGTTGGGACAATTGAGATTGAATTATCGAAGGCCACTAAAATGTGCAAGATGTATCGTATTATCATAATTATGATTCTAGTTAGTGTGTTTGTATTGTGGATTGTTTAGTTCGTAGTACTTAAAATGTGCAATATGTTGACTTTGAAGTTTTTGTAATGAATGAATGTGCCTGCATATTTGAGTTCATGTCTTTTCCGATACCTACAAAATATTTGAGTTCATGTCTTTTCCGATTCCATGGAAAGGATGCTAATACAAAATATTCAGGAAGCCATAAGGTAAGCATCCAAATACAAAATATATGTCTATAGCTATTCAAAATACCCATCCATAGCTATACAAAAATACCCATCCATTAAGCGCAATTGTCCTAAGGCAAACAATGGAGGGTAGAATGCAACAGAAGCTTCATCCGTCATTCTTGTGACATTCGAGAATGCTGACTCCCCACAGGTTTCTTCCCCTTTTTCTTTCCCTTGCTGTTACTAGTAGAAGCTGCAGAAGGTTGTGTCTGAGAAGTTTGTGTAGTCGTTGCCATCTTAATTCGTTGTCTCCTTTGGTACGGTGTCTCCTCGGTACGGGCAGCCTTGCAAGTTCTGGTGTTATGACCTGTTTGCTTACAATTACCACATTTGATAATCCCTCCACTCCGCAACCCTTTCTTTTGAGATTGTGGTTCATCGGCAGCCCTTCTTCTCTTCCTCTTTGGCCGGCCAGTTGGCTTCCTAATCAATGGTGGATATACATCTGGATTTTCTAAAATTGGCCATTCATCTTGACTCGGAAGAGGGGTAATAAAGTGGCTATAAACTGCCATGTACGTTTGCCGTGTGTAGCAACCATCAACGAATGTCTCAGGTTCTAATCGGCTTTCATATATGGCAGCCACAGCGTGCTTGCAAGGAATTCCCGAAAGCTCCCACATTCGACACGTACAAATCTTGTCATTAATATCGACGACGACCGAAGTTCCATAAAAATCAACCTCAAACTTCATTGCCCCAGCTGGAGTTGCAAAACAATTGGCTGCTTCCAACTTTGTGTGGTCCAATATCTTCAAATAAAAGAAATCAACTCAAACAGGTTCAAATAAATACCAAACCATCAACTAAAACAGGTACATACCTTCACAATGTTGGGACACAAGATGCCTTCATATTTTTCCATAGCTACCCTCTTTGCATGGATCTTCTTCATCATTTTTCTTCGAATCCATTCCAGCATTGTTAAAATAGGCTTATCCCTCCCATGTAATATTGATGCATTGAATGACTCACTGATGTTGTTCACGATCAGGTCTGTCTTGTAATGGGTACTGAAGTGGCTCCTTGACCAGCTACTTGGGTCATTCCTCATCAAAAAGTTTACAGCTTCTTGTCCATTTGGTAGCTTCTTCATCTCATCTAGATAATAGTTCCACTTTGTAAAACTTCTCGTAGAGGCAGCATTCCAAAGTAGATCTTTGTATTCCTGGCCCTTGAACGTAGCCTTGAAATTCTCGTACAAGTACTTGACACAAATTCGATGTTCAACGCCAGGCATTAACCTATTCATTGCCTCTTGCAGCCCCTTTAAAATAAAACATCAAATCAATCAGATAACACATTTTTGACATATGCAGCAATGTAAGAAAAATATATAGTAATCTCACCTTCTGTTTATCTGACATGAACACCATCTTTGTGTTACTCGGATGCCCGAAGTCATCAATTAGATTTTGCAAAAATCAATCCCATGATTTCTTGTCTTCCGCATCAACTACAGCAATAGCTAATGGATACATAGTTTCGTTGCCATCTTTTGCAACAGCAGACAACAATTGGTCTCCCATAAATCCCTTTAGAAAATAACCATCCAACCCAACGAATGTCCTAAGGCCCGCAAAAAAAGCAAAATTTTGGGCTGCAAACCTAATATACATGTATTTGAATTGGGGTACTGGTGGCAGCGGCACCAAAGTAGGGACTAAAGACTCTGGATTTGTTTCTTTAACATATCCGGGAGGCCCTAATTTGGTCCATATCTTTACCCTACTTCCTGGGTTCAAGGATAAGATCATAACAGCATAATCTCTTAACCTGTAGTACTGAGTTTTGGTATCACCTTCAATGATCATTTGGGCCTTCTTCTTTGCTCGATAACACCGTTGCAGTGACACATTCATTCCCAACCTCCTCTGCAAGAACTTGAAAATTGAAGGCAACTTCCAATTAGGATTGTCTCGGAAATCTTCAAGGAATCTGTCACAAATATACCTGAGAACACCAAATTTGGGAGTCATTTGGACATTGAATATCTCAAAAACCAAACTCCGACTGAATTCATTGACAAGCCATACCTAGAGCTAACAAGATGATTTTTCCATTGTTTGGGACAAAAATGTGTAGGATTCATTGACTTGATTTGGAAAACACCATCTTCATTGATCGGCGATGCATGAACCCAAAAACCACAACCAACCGTACAAACAACGGTCACTCGTTGTTTGTTGTTCTTTATGTACCGGTAATCTCCCCATTGGCGTATGCTCCATTATTTCAGTGCTTTTCTGAAAATCGCAACGGGCCTGAATTTCATACCCTTGTACAACTCGGGCCTTTCATCTTCATTATACCATGGAAAATCTGGTCCTTCATCATCGGAAGAATGCCTCACGTCCCGTAATTCTTTGTCACCCAAGATAATTGGATCATCTTCAGGTCCCTCTTTTTCATCAGCAGTAGCAGCAGCTTTTGGTTGTGGTTCATCCATGTGAATGACATCTATTTCTTCCAAATTAACATCCACCAAGTCTTCTTCTTCACCAGCTACTTCTTCTTCACCCGCTAATTCTTCTTCACCAGCTACTTCTTCTTCACCAACTTCACCAGCTACATCACTAACTACAACATCTTCATCAGCTACAACTTCTTCACCAACTACAGCTTCTTCATCCGAGGACTCTTCGTCACTCATGTATGCATTCTTGTAGTCAAACTCTTTGTCATCGGATGACTCATTGTCACTCACACCCACAATCCTTTCCCCATCACTATCTCTCCAAGTTAAATCTTCCACATTATCACACAGTTCAACATTGGCCTCTTTTACGGCACCCTCTAACCTCTTCTTCAACACTTCAATAGTTGTAACATTTTCGCCTTCTTCCACAGCAAACACATCAGTTTTTGGAAAACCACGTTGCAACCCAACCATCATCACCGCATCATTATCATCCAATATCTCAACTAACCCAGCAACACCTTCAACACCTCCCCTTCTATACCAAAGTCTAAAAGTATTCATATGCAAGACTTTTTTGTAAAAGTTATGTATGTTCCAGAAACCAAACCGATCTACATCATAGCCTAAGCCCATCTCAAATGAATCCCCATCAGCATACTCTCCATTATCAGCCCACCTTCCACCAAAGTGGTACACAATTCGAATAACCTCATCCATAACACCTGCCGAAACAATAAACACAATAAAGACAGTAAAGGTTTGAAGGCGAAACAAGAAAAATCTGCAAGAAATCCAAAATGTGGAACAAAAACTGTTAGGGCTTTAAGGCGTCAGAGTTAAATCTTCAAAAAATACCACATGCAAAGCAAGCACAGTAAAGGTTTAAAGACAAAGCATGCAAAATCTTCGAAAAAACTCAACATGCAATGCACCTGGGTCTGTGGGTTTTAGGGTTTCAGTAAGGGTAGCGGGTGGGTCTCGGTGGGAGAAGGAGCGCAGCTCTGTGATTCTTGTGTCGTGGGTCGGGGAAGGGAGAGAGTCGGGGAAGGGAAGCGAGAGAGTCGGGGAAGGGACGGGAGAGAGTCGGGGAAGGGAAAGAAAAGGGGGAAGGGAGGGAGTCGGAAAAGGGGGGAAAAAGAGGGGGTGGGAATTAGGATTCGGGGCACGGTTTTTCAAATTAAAAAATATACTTTATTGAAATTTTATTAAATATTCAGAACTATTTGGACAATTTACCATACAACTAACCACGTATGTTAGTCGAAGGTGAGGTGGCATGACACTAGGAAAGAGAAAACTACGTGGCATGTCTATGTGGACGGGCAGGGTCCGGAAACCTGCCCGTGGACCTTTTTTATGTTAATTGCAAAAAGTATGACTCGATTGGTCGGTTTTTTACCATAGGGTACTAAAGTGATTTTAGGGTATACCACAGGGTATTAAAGTGGACTTTTCTCTTAAAAATTTTACCTACTTCGAAATCAACCATTGTTTAAAGGGAAAATTGCCCACAGGTAACTGAGGTTTGACTAAATTTATAATTTAATTCCTGTTATTTCGAAGTGGAAACTTCGGTCTCCCTAGTTTGATCTTATTGAACTCTCAGGTCTCTGTTGTCAGAATCGAAAAATTTCTCCGGTGAGGATGCACTTGAAATGACGCTTACCCCTCAGTAAAAAAAAGTCACCTTCTTCAATCTCTAGAACACCAAGAACATAACATTAAAAACACCAAATTAAACAACAAAAAACACTCTTATTAACCCCAGGGACTAAATTATAAATTTAGACAAGTTCCAGTGACCAGAACTGGTAATTTGACCTGGTTCCAACCAAAATTGGTGGATTTAATGACTGGAAGAGAGATAGGAGCGAGAGAACCACGGAACAAACCCGAGTCAAATTTCCAAGAGAACCGAACCAAACTGGTAATTTTCCATTGAGGAATGAGGCCATCCGGCCCATGGATCAGTGACGCCAGGCCCACACGATACTTGAGAAGTCTCCTCTTGGACCTCTTGTTCGAAAATCTAAATCTCAGAGCACTTCCCACCTCCTCTTCCGCTCCTGAACCCTTGCCCACCGGCAACCCCATCACATTCAAAGGGTTCGAAGCCGAGGACGACAATGACGTCGTTGAGGATGAGGAAGCCCCCGAGCCAACCAGGTTTAAGTTTAGGGGTGAAAAACCGCCAGTTGCAACTAGGCCGCGCCCGACCCCGACCCGGACATGGGATCCACCCGTTGGCGGAACCGATACATTTCCGAGAAGCAGCCCGCCCGGAGCTCATCCCGGCGGTAAGTTTATCGTTCAAAGTTGAAATCTTTCCCTTCGTTGAGCTGTCTATTATTAATTTTGGTTATGGTTAGGAATCGACTTTCTGTTTAAAATAAATTATTGGTAATTGGCTTTTGTGTTGATTCTGGCGTTGATATGGAAGAAATCTTGATTACGGTTCTGCATTAAACAAAAGACCGAGACTTGTAATCGTGGGCTTTTAAGCAAAGTGAAGGGCAATTTTGTCATTTTTTATGGAGTATTGACAGGAAAAAAAGGACTTAAAAAGTAATTAATTTGATTCATCGAACTTTTGGACTAATTCATCATGGATTGGATATTTTGACTATATTATAATAAATCTTAGAAATTATGAATATTCTATAAAACACCAGCGATCAGATAGCAGTTTTGCCATTATTAAAACGTTGAGTCACTCTCGCAGGCTCCTTCTAAAGTCAATGCTCAGAAACTGCAAAAGTTGTATCATTGACTGGAGAAATCACGGATAACTTGCTCTAACACATAACGGGCCAATTCCAAAGTGATATCACATTCTTGGGACTCGAGAAAGCACCAATCTTGGCAATGGAAACAACAGCCAATTTGCTTCATTTCTCCATTGTTGCTCTCCTTGTTGCATTAACCTTCGCATGGAGCAAGTTGTACAACTGGCTTCATCCTGCAGAAACCCCCACTCCAAAAGAAGGAACCCATGTAGCTCAAGCAGCCCTTTCGCCCGTCCCCTTCTTCGTGGTAAGTTCTTTTGAAAAGCTTAATTAGTCTGCACATTCAATGATTGTGATTACGAAAGTCTCGTCTGGGCACTGACCATCGAGGATTTTACAGGCTTTGGATGCATATTCGAATAGGCCTAGTGTTGAAAGCCATCGCCAGAAATCGCCTCCTATCCAGGGAACCTGGAAAACAGACAAGTTCGTAGTATTAATTAAGTCGCTGTTTTCGTGTTCTTTTTGGGTATCCCCTGCTTATGCCTATTCTGTTGCTCTCTCTTTCCTTGTCACTTCCTGCTGGGATCCTTATATGGTTGCATCTTATTTAGGAGATAAAGGCTACGAGATCAGACTTTAAGGAGTGTTTCTTATTTCAGGTCTCTGGATAATCATGGATGGAAGTACCACGTTTTCCTGAGCTTCCTAGGTGACACCCGCTTCAAATTCACTGATCATTTATATGGCGCACTTTGTCAAGCTGGGATCAATACCTTCAGAGACCAAGAGGAGCTCCGGAAAGGGGTCAAAATCCGACCTGCTCTTCTTAGTGCGATCAAAGATGCAAGGATCTCAATCATTGTGTTGTGCAAAAACTACGCATCTTCCTCCTGGTGCCTCGATGAACTTGTCAAAATCCTGGATTGCAAGAAAGCAAAGAAGCAGCTGGTTTTGCCAATCTTCTATGAAGTGGATCCATCGGAAGTAAGACACCTAACTGGTAGTTTCAGGAATGCCATGGTTAGGCATGAACGGAAGTACAAGGACAACATTAAGAAAGTGGACAAATGGAAGTCTGCTTTGCGAAAAGTCGCTAACTTGTGTGGTGAAACTTACACAAAAGAGTGAGTATTTATTCACTTTTATTATGTTTCAATTGCTATCTTAGATCTTATTTGCTGACATTTATGTCTGAAATCAGGGCTGAAACGTGCATTTGTTAACGAGAGATTTAGGAAACATTAGAAATATGTGTACTTTCAGATTGCGGATTTTGAATCATTCATTTCTTTCCTGAATCGATAGGTCAGAAAATGAGTTTATAGGCAAGATCATCCAAAAGATATTCAGCATTTTGGACCACCCTTTATTGCACCTACCTGAGAAAGCAGTTGGGTTGGAATCTCGTAAGTCGCAAGTTGTCTCTCTTCTAAGTATTGGGCCAAATGATATGGATGTCTCTATGGTTGGAATATATGGAACTGGTGGTGTTGGGAAAACTACAATTGCCAAAGCTGTTTATAACTTGATTGCATCACAATTTGAAAGCACTAGTTTTTTTGCTGATGTTCGAGAAAACACAACCAAATGTGGATTAGCACATATTCAACAGTCTATCCTGACTGATATGCTTGGGAAAAATAATATCAACATGCACAACAAGGATAGGGGAAGTGTTGTGATGAAAGAGAGGGTCCAAAATAAAAGAGTCCTTTTAGTTCTTGACGATGTAGATAAATTGAAACAGCTTCAATCATTAGCCGGTGGATGTGATTGGTTTGGGCCTGGTAGCAGAGTGATTATCACGACAAGAGACAAACATCTACTAAGTAGGCATGGGATTGGAAAGATATACGAGGTGAAAGAACTCGATAAGAAAGAGGCTCTCAAACTACTTTGTTGGAACGCATTCAGAAGCAATGAGCCTAAAATTGGATTTGAGGATGTCTCATTACGTGTGTTAAGCTATGCCAAGGGAATTCCATTGGCATTGGAAATAATTGGTGCTCATTTGTTTGGGAAGGACATAGAGGAATGGGAATCTGCAATGGATGCATACGAGAAAAGCATGGACGATGATATTTTTGGTGTACTCAAAGTCAGTTACGATAGCTTGGGATACAATGAAAAAGAGATTTTTCTAGACGTTTCATGTTTCTTTCGAGGTGCATTCATCGAGTATGTGGAGGAGATTTTAGGGGGCTGGGGTTTCAGCTTAAAATCTGGTCTTAGTATCCTTGAAGATAGGTGTCTTGTGAAAACACAAAATGGACGTGTGTGGATGCATGACCTTACACAAAGTATGGGAAGGGAAATTGTACGTCGGGAATCGGAAAGAGAACCCTGGGAGCGAAGTAGAATATGGTGTCACGAAGATGCTCTTCAAATCTTAACAAGAGACATGGTAGGCGCATTGCAAAGCCTTTGTTTTTCTGTCATTAAATTATGTATTATCAAAGTTTCAAAAAAAAAATTATGTGATATCTGTGGTATTTGCAATTTGTAAGTGTCAACTGACTCATATCTTGTACAATGTGACTTTTGAAGGGAACAAGCAAAATTCAAGGCCTGATGCTAGTGTTTCCCCAACAAAAAGAGGTGCTATGGAGTGGTAAGGTATTTGAGAAAATGATAAACCTCAGGCTACTCATCGTTTACAATGCTATCTTCTCGCAAGCCCCAAAAGAACTCCCAAACAGCTTGAGAGTTTTCCATTGGGAGAATTATCCTTCATCGTCCCTGCCATCCAACTTTCATGGGAATGGGCTTATGATGTTGCATTTCATTAATTCTCCTCAAATCGTGAAGCTACAAGAACATTCAAGGTACTTTCCTAAACACCCAATCTTCTCTTTGTTGTATTCCACAAGTTATGTGTTTGACAAATATGTTATTTTTCCTCTCTCTACAGAAGTGTCAGAATATCACTAGTTTGATCGTCGACAGCTGCAACTGGTTGAAAGAAGTTCCAGATATCTCCACGGTCCCAAATCTATCAAGAACAGCTTTCAGGCTGTCGAAACTTAGTTAAGATTCATGATTCGGTTGGAAGCCTTAAATATCTTAAAGAGCTCGCGCTTGTTTTTTGCTCAGAGCTTAAACAATTTTCCGCATGGAACCAATTCAAATCTCTCTTGAAATTATGGATCACTGGCTGTGGAAATTTAGGAGTTATCCCATTTGGCTGCATGCAACCAACTTTGAAATTTGTTTGTTTCGATGGTGATAGCATCGGTATTCAAAGTGATAGTCGAAGCCGCCTTCTTGAGGTAATCTCTCTCTGTCTCTGTCTCTGTGTTTGTATCATAGATTGGATTTCAAGAATTTTTTACGTTATCTGACAGGAGGTCATGGATCGTCATTGTAGTGGTCAATACTGTATTTTTGGATTGGAGATTCCGAGATGCTTCCGCTACCGAAGCAACAAAAACTTCATTTCTTTCTGGATACAGAAAACGCTTCCAGATGTTCATCTCAGTTTTGCTCTCAAAAGTTCCAATCAAGCTGAAAATGACCTCTTTTTAAGGTTCAGAATCGGTCCTTTGGAACTATTTTGTAAGGTACATAGATCCTTTAATCATGCGACGCAAATATTCATGCTTCCTCGAGTCTTACCATCTAAAGACCATCACAAGATTCAGGAAATGTTGACCAGATTAGATTACTGGGTTCCTGTTGACATTAGTGTGGTTCGCACTGCTGAGTACCGCCCATTAGAAAGCACCGACAGAAATGAAGACTCGAATTCTTCTGTAGATTCTAATGCTTTTGTGACGGAGTGTGGAATATATGTGAGCCCCATAGGTGATGCAAATTTCAGTTTTGCAGATCCTTATAGTTGATGGTATTCAATCATTTTGTTATGTGGGGTGGCCGTGGCAGAGGTGGAGTGATAGGAAAAGGAAAGAGGCGTGAGAGGAGAGGGAATAGAAGAGAAACTTTATTTATTTATTTCCATTTTTTGGTTGATTAATTGAGTTTTTTTAATTTTCATTTTTACTCTGTTGTACGCTGAACTTAACTGTGTTATCTTTATTATTGTCCTGCCGACTAGTAATCTAATTATGCTCTCTTTAGATTTGGGTTGTCATGTTCTAGACTATCCCCTCCGGATTGTGTTTCTTTTCTTTTGCAAGGCGTTATCGCCTCAGACACTTCTGGATATGTATTTTGATGATTTGGAGGGGATTTAAATCAGTTTATAGGTTTTGATGAATGAAGGATTTGAAGGCTCTTTACTCGTTTCATAAAAAATTTAAACAAAACCATAAAAACATATATTCACGAAATTGGGTAATTCTTTTTAAAATTTAAGTGCAGTTGAAAATTTTCCTATCTAATTGTTTTCTGGTCGTCTCAAATTGCAACAATCGGATTGTGAAAAAATCTTGTATATGTTACTAGATAATTAAAAAAAAAATTCTTGGATGGACACAAAGCCATCCATGAATTATGGGAGGTATTCTCTGATTGTATTATCAAGTAGTTTTGTAATGTTCAAGTACTCTTCTGATCACCAGCTTCGCTCTGAATCCGCTAAGAACATTGTGTTCAAGCTGCCTTGTTGAGTGCAAAATCATTTAAATCAAGATTCGAGTCGGAGACGAAATCTTTTACATGGTACCTTATGAAATGGAAGAGAAACAAGTTGTCTCTCAAGGGAAGAACCACTAGATCGGTTCTGATAGTTGCCTGTTGGAAAATTTTCTGCTAGTTTGGCGGTGATCAAGTTAGGCCACACGAGCTAGGAGCTCATCTAATGCATCGACTGTAGTGGGCGGCACAAATTGCCACATTGGAACTCCAGGGTACCCAACAAAAGGCATGAGCTTGCTGCCGATACCTTGCCCAGGTGCAGAAAATGGAACAGGGAAGGCTGGTGGTGGAGCCATGAAGCTTGCTGGACTGCTTAGAGCTCTTACCCGTTGCTCAAGGGTCTCCTTCTCTGTCTTCAGCCTTTGCTTCTCATCACAAAGCTCGTTCTTCTCAACCTAATATTGAAATTTCACACAAGTTATTCCCTAAACCACTTCGCCAACCCAAGGGTCATTAGCAAAAACTTCCAACAGCCAGGACTTGCAGAACATTAATTTGCAATGCCAATCGAATAAAGTATGCATACATGTTAACTTCAAATCACTTATCTTCCTCCTGTTTGTTCCCTTCAAAGCTTCAGTCTCATCACGCAACTGAGCTACCATCCGAACCGCATCACTCAGTGTAGCACATTTGTCCACTTTAGGGGTCCTTCCTGGATCCAAAAGCTCACTCAATTCCGCAAACCTGCATTTGGAAACTTAATTAAGAGATCAAGACGGTATAGTTTTCAGAAGGGCAATGGAGCTTGCCTGTCGTTAAGCTTATCCCTTCGCATCTTCTCTCTACATGCTTTAGAACGAGGTGCATTGTATGACTTTGGCCTCACCCTGTAATAACATAAATATAGCAAAAAGTTAAAAGTCTTCCTCAAAGTCAAAGTTCTTCATGAACTCGAAACTGACATATCGTAACTAGCAAAATTAGCAGTTTTCTGACATGCATTTGGAGGCATACTCTACAAAAGAAGGATTAAGAACTAAATGATCACAGGAATGATTGATTCCTTGCCTTTTCTTTGATCCATTTTCCTTGAGTGTGTCTGAATTCCCAAACGAGTCATTGAGATTTGTACTGCAACGGCAAAAGGCATCTAAGATTGATTAGTTAACCCATATTACCAAAATTCAATGCTAGTGAAGGCAAGACTGCCAAAGGTGAAATTTCAAAGAGAATATTAAATTAAATGAATAACTGTAAGCTTCACCTTCAATAGATACACACACACACACATGGAGGATCATTTTTCAAGCTTCATTATGGTGCAATTAGCTTTAACCATTATGGCAGTGATCTTTGTACAAGAGAAAAGGTAATGGATCAATGGATTGCGCTTCCCTTATCTCCTAACCCGAACTTCCAAAAGTTGAAACTCGAGATCCTTACATCTCAGTGCCTTACTAACTTTGACATTATATTACTCTGTTGGCATATATAGAAAAGCTACAACTAAATGCACAAAAAGCAATTGGACGCCACAATTATCAAAAGATAATGTCAAGATTCCTTAAGTAGAGCATAGCAATGCACCATTCTAAATGAGACATTTCCAGTATTCAACACTGAATCAAGGAGCGCATCCTGACGATCAACTGAGACAGAAACTAGTACGGCACAACGCGAGTAAAGGCATCGTCTTTACGAAGGAAAAACCGCTACCAAATAGCCAGATTCGAAGTAATGCAGCACAGAACAGAGAAATTCCAGGGAACAATCTGGTCCATATCTAGGATTCCCAGCTGCTACCATTCCTCCCTTCAACTCTCAAGCGTCTAACTAAACCGAAAGTCCTTTTCTTGTTGGTGAACCTCAGGTATTCAGATTCGAACACTGTCGGACCCTTTTCAGGAGTGACTCTCCAATGGTGTCATTTACATTCATCACTTACCCAAGCCAAGACGTGAATCCAAGTCATGGACGAAGAGACTTTGAAGAAACCAAGTTGATATTCATCCAGAGGAAGACGAATTCCACATATAAACCATTAAAGATGCAAACTTTACGCCTCCTTGAACAAACCCCAATTCCCAAACTCCACCCTAAACGACATCGTTCAAAGACTATAGGGAGCTAGGGAGGGCAGACTGGTCTAATGCTGACGTCATAAGAAGCCATGAGAGAGAGCTATATAGGGAGGGCAGAGGCACCTGAGAGGAGAGGCGGCGGTGAAGTGGGGAGGAAGAGGTAGAGAAGACCAAATTGCCCCCTGGAGATTGGAGCTAGGGGAGATCGTCGCCGCCGGGGGCGAAGGAAGTTTTTTATAAAGTTGTCAATTTAGAAAGCCCATCCGGCGGCGTCCATGGCTCCCGCCGCCCTGAGGTCGCCGGATTCTTGGTGTCTCCGGCGCGTCCCTCTGGAGCGAGGGGAGGGGAGCAATTAGATTTTTAAACAAAAGGATTTTAGGTGTGGGCCAGAAAAAGGAAGAAAATATATAATAAAAAAATGCCATAGATGCAAATGATTCCTATTAAAGTGAAAAGATGATTACACGTGCAGAACATGACTTTTAATGACACTAATTCAACAATGTATATATATATATATATATATATATATAAAAGAGAGAATTGAGAATAGATTGTATAATTTTTGGAGAATGAAAAAGACTAAACACAATTTTTGGAGAATGTAATGAAGTGGCTATTTTCCTTGACCATGCTTAAAACAGGCTGCTGGAGTTAAATTTGCACCCCGAGAGGAGAAGAGTGTGCCGTTGTTTAACCCTCCTCAAACACAGCCAGTAGTAGTTCATGCATCATCGTCATATGAGGAAGCTGTTACTCAAGCTTCTCTCGAGTCTGATGCTTCTGGCCTCAGGTACTACAGTTACATTGAGTAACTTCTCCCCTTCCATCCGACTTTAAGTAAGGAATGTTTCTTGTTCCAGGTCTCTTTGTAGTCGTGTTCTGAAGTACCATGTTTTCCTGAGCTTCCGAGGTGAAGATACCCGCTTCAAATTCACCGATCATTTGTATGGCGCACTTTGTGGAGCTCGGATCAATACCTTCAGAGACAAAGAGGAGCTCCGCACAGGGGATGAAATCCGACCTGCTCTTCTTAGCGCGATCAAAGATTCAAGGATCTCAACCATTGTGTTGTCCAAAAACTATGCATCCTCCACCTAGTGCCTTGATGAACTTGTCAAAATTCTTGATTGCAAGAAACTGATGAAGCAAGTTGTTTTGCCAATCTTTTATGAAGTGAATCCATCGGAAGTAAGACACCAAACTGGCAATTTTGGAGATTCCATGGCCGGACATGACAAGGACAACATTGAGAAAGTAGAGAAATGGAGATCTGCTTTGCGAAAAGTAGCTAATCTGTCTGGTGAATCTTGCACAAACAAGTCGGTATTTATTCACTTCTCTTATGTTCCAATTGCTTTTATTAGATCTTATTTGTGCTGACCTTTATCTTTAAAATCAGTTCTGAAGCATGCATTTGTTAACCAGAGATTTTGGAATAATTTGGAAACATTAGATTTATGTCTACTTTCAGGTTCCGGATTTTGAATCATGCATTTCTATCCTGAATTTGTAGCTCAGAATCCAAGTTTATGGACAAGATCATCCAAAAGATAACTAGTATTTTGGGAGACTGCGCTCTAGTAAACCTCCCTCCCCCGCTCCCTCCACCCAGCCCGCCTGCCCTCCCACCGGCCCGCCCGCCCCCCCTCCCCCCGCCCCTTCCCCCCTCTTGTTAACATGGGCTTCAAACTTCCTTGTTGATCAGTTGCAAGAGCAGTCATCTTCCTGCTGCTCATCATATTGCAATCATCAATGGATGACCAATAAGCATTCCTTTTGTATACCTCATAGAATTGTCGGCACTATTTAAGAATATTTCTCTCAATAGTGTTTTTTATTGGTAAGGTTTTACACAGGACGGAAATCTAAGTCTCTTATAATTTAAAATTACTGATAACAACTAAAACTAAAACAAATCCAACAAACACCCGTGAATGTGTTTTCTAAAAATGTAACAATATTAAATACTTAAATAAGTTCTTCTAGTATAACAAAAAAAATTTAAGTACTAATTGAGAATATACCAGTGTTAAATAATTATTGCAAGAATTTTCATGTATCTTACAAACTTCAATTTAGATTTTTCTAATACTTCGGACATCTTTATTCGGTGCTCGGAATCCACCTATTGGGCAGACGGTAAGGGAAATATTCTACCTCCTTCGCTTCATAGCTTCTCGAAGATTAAAAAAAAAAAATACAAAAACAACTCTTCAACGATCAAGGTTTGGTGAAACCATTTAGAGAAACAACCCAATGAGGGAAGCTCCGGAAGCCACGAACGCGTCCGCCGGAGCTTTATCGAACAACTTCATCAACGTCCAATGACCCCATGAATGGCCTTCGGTGGCCTCCGTTCGGTGTTTGGATATGCTACGGTGGGTCAGAATCGCCGGGGGGAACGGATGCACTCCACCTGTTCGGCAGAATTCCCAGGGATGCGAAAAGAGTTTTTGGAAGGAAAAAAAATCATATTTCGAATAAAGGCACGTTGACACGTCATCATTAAAATGACGACATTTTGATGAGTTTGGTCGGACGATTCTCCCTAGTTCGTAGGTATCAGAAAAAGGGTATGAAGTGACAAGTGTTAAACGTCATACTACAAAGATAAGATCGATCCTAAATACCATTGATAGTGATGTAGTAATGAATTATCATATATTAAAATGAGATAAAGAAGAAGACTTTTTTTTTTGGACAAGTACAAAGAAGAAGACTTGAACGAGATCAAGCTCAGAAAGCACGAGTCTGAGCAATGGAAACAACACCCAACTTGCTTATTGGTGGTCTCCTCGTTGCATTATTATTCTTGGCATGGAGCAAATTGTTGTACTACTACTACCGGATTCATAAACCCACTTCAGAAGAAGGAACCCGTCAAACTCAAACAGCCCTTTCGCCCCTCCCTTCTTTGGTGGTAAGTGCTTTTGGGAAAAAAAAGCTTAATTAGTTTGCAATTCGAAAGTTTCGACTGGTCACTGATAATTGAGGGATGTTCGAGGATTCGGATGCATCATCCTTGAAGAAGAGGCATAGTGTTGAAGTCCCTAGCAACAAACTGATTCCTATCCAGGGAAGCCTGCACAGACAAGTTTGTGTAATAATTAAGTCGTGTTCGTATTGCGTATCCCCTGCTTATGCCTCCTGCCTATTCAGAGGCGCTCTCTCTCTCTCTCTCTCTCTCTGTGTTCGCAGCCGCCTCCTTGTCCCTTCCTCCTGCTTGGACAGCTATATGATTGTTGAGATTTCTTGCCATTAGTTAGGAGATTCTCGTGATAAAGACTATGAGATCAGACTTTAACGAGTGTTTCTTATTTCAGGTCTCTCAGTAATAATGAATGGAAGTACTATGTTTTCCTGAGCTTTCGAGGCGAAGACACCCGCTTCAAATTTACTGATCATTTATATCGTGCACTTTGTCGAGCTGGGATCAATACCTTCAGAGATCAAGAGGAGCTCCGGACAGGGGACAAAATCCGACCTGATATTCTTATCGCAATCGAAGATTCAAGGATCTCAATCATTGTTTTCTCCAAAAATTATGCATCCTCCACCTGGTGCCTTGATGAACTTGTCAAAATCTTTGAATGCAAGAAAGAGAAGAAGCAGCTGGTGTTGCCGATCTTCTATGAAGTGGATCCATCTGAAATAAGACAACAAATTGGCAGTTTCAGGGATGCCATGGCTGGGCATGAAAGAAAGTACAAGGACAACATTATTAAAGTGGAGAAATGGAAGTCTGCTTTGCAAAAAGTAGCTAACTTGTGTGATGAATCTTATGCAAAAGAGTGGGTATTTAGTCACTTCTATTATCTTTCAATTGCTACTTTGGATCTTATTTGCTGACATTTATGTCTAAAATCAGGTCTGAAACTTGTATTTGTTAACCAGAGATCTAGGAAACATTAGAATTATGTGTACTTTCACATTGCCGATTTTGAATCATTCATTTATTTCTTGAATTGATAGGTCAGAAACTGAGTTTATAGATAAGATCATCCAAAAGATATCCAGCATTTTTGACCACCCTCTATTGCACCTCCCAGAGCAAGCAGTTGGGTTGGAATCTCAGAAATCGCGAGTTGTCTCTCTTCTAAGTATTGGGCCAAATGATGTGGATGTTTTTATGGTTGGAATATATGGAATTGGTGGTGTTGGAAAAACTACAATTGCCAAAGCTGTTTATAACTTGATTGCAGCACAGTTTGAAAGCACCCGTTTTTTTGCTGATGTTCGAGAAAACACAACCAAATATGGATTAGCACATATTCAGCAGTCTATTCTGTCTAATATGTTTGGGAAAAATAATATTAACTTGCACAACAAGCATAGAGGAAGTTCTGTAGTGAAAGAGAGACTCCAAAATAAACGAGTCCTTTTAGTTCTTGACGATGTAGATAAGCTGAAACAACTTCAATCATTAGCCGGTGGATGTGATTGGTTTGGGCCTAGTAGTAGAGTGATTATCACGACAAGAGACAAACATCTATTAAGCAGGCATGGGATTGAAAAGATGTACGAGGTGAAAGAGCTTGAAAAGAGGGAGGCTCTCAAATTACTTTGTTGGAATGCATTCAGAAGCAGTGAGCCTGAAAGGGGATATGAAGATGTCTCAACACGTGTATTAAGTTATGCCAGGGAAATTCCATTGGCACTGGAAATAATTGGTTCTCATTTCTTTGGGAAGGACACAGCTCACAGCTCCTTGAAATTATACACACCGACATTTGTGAGTCTTTCGATCTTCCATCACTTGGTGGAGAATTTTTTTTTTGTGGAGAAAGATATTTCATCACCTTTATTACTGATTTTTCACGTTATGGCTATGTCTATTTGTTACATGAAAAGTCTCAATCGGTACGTACCCTAGAGATGTTTATCATTGAAGTTGAAATGTAATTAGACAGAAAGGTAAAAATTGTCAGATCTGACAGAGGTGGTGAATATTATGGAAGATATGAAAGTGGGCAATACCCTAGTCCATTTGTCAAGTTCCTAGAAAGTGGACAGTGCCATCTTTAGGTACTCTCTCTATCTCTCTCTCTGTGTTTTGTATCTAAGATTGGATTTCAAGAATTTTACGTTATCTGGCAGGAGGCCATGGATCGTCATTGGCTGTAGAAAATTAGGAGTTGCCCCCTTTGGCGGCACACAAACAACTTTGAAACTCTTTGGTTTCCGTGATATTGCCGTCAATTTTCAAAGTGATAGTGGAAGCCGCCTTGTTCAGGTACTCTCTCTCTCTGTGCGTGTGTCTCTCTCTGAGATTGGATTTCAAGAATCTTTAATGTTATCTGACAGGCGGTCATGGATCGTCATTATAGCGGTGAATACATTATTTCTCAAGCGCGGATCCCGAGATGCTTCCGCTACTGAAGCTACAAAAACGTCATTTCTTTCTGGATACAGAAAACACCTTCAGATGTCCACGTCAGTTTTGCTCTCAGAAGTCGCGAGGATTATGATATCAGTTTCAAGTTGAGCATCGGTCCATTGAAAGTATATCATGAGATGACTTTTTTCGATGGTGCTTTGACGCACATATTACTGCTTCCTCGATCCTTATCATATAAAGACAATCTTAAGATTGAGGAAATGTTAATAAGATTAGATTGCTGGGTTTATGTTGATATTAGTTTGGTTACCAGTCCTAATAACCCACCAGCAAGCACTGATAGAAATCAAGACCCCGATGCTGTTGTGAAGGAGTGTGGATTATATGTGAGCCCCACATATGATGCAAGTTTCAGTTTTGTTGATCCTAATAGTTGGTATTCAATCAAGAACAAAAGCTTTGCGGGGAGGTTAGCAGAAAATGTAGTACTTCTCGCAACAATTATTAAGCAAAAGGATGATATCTCCTCAAACCTACTGTGGAAGAAGATAATGAGTCTGAAGGTATCTCCCCAAGTCAAAACACTTTGCATGGACTGTCATTTCTGACCACCTCATCGGCAAGCGGAGTATGGCTGCTTTATCCACTTGGACTCAGGGTAGATAGGATGGAAGCGAATTACTTGTCCGAATGGATGCAAAAGTTGGAGCGAATATTGGATACTGAGAGCTTGGAGTTGTTCCTAAGTGAGTGCAACAAGTTGTGCATGGGGTTGAAGATTGAAGACCCTCCAAGCTTCCTACGCAGAAAGTGTGCTTTGCTGCAAGAGTACAGTGTTGTCCACAGACCATGGAACATGTCGATGCTACGGTCATCTGCACCATCATCTGTTTCATTGCTTCGCTTCTCGGATTATTGGTGGCACAGAAAGCCATCCATGAATTATGGGAGGGTTTCTCTGATTGTATTCTCAATTAGTTTTGTAATAATGTTCAAGTACTCTTCTGATCACCAACCTCAGAGCATTAGCTTGTTTGGCGGGATTATGTATCTGGTAAGAACATAGGGTTTAAGCTGCCTTTTTTTTATAGAAAGAGTTCAAGCTGCCTTGTTGGTTGCAGGATAGTTTAACTCAAGATTCGAGTCGGAGACGAAAGGATGCCTCCTGTACCTTATGAAAAGAAACAGAAACAAGCGCCTCTCTCGAGGGAAGGAACACTAGATGAGTTCTCCCTCGGACTGCCTATAACATTTTCTTATATCATGCATTCAATTATGACGTATCGCAGATTTGAACCGAGCAGGGCATCTCGGATTGAAGGGCATGTTCCTGTTTGCTTGGGTGAAAAGGGGGACAACCTACAAGGACATACTGCAAGGTGGAAGGCGACAACAGTAGGAAACTTCAAACGTAAACCTCCAGGAGGAAGATACTCGCATTTGTGAGTCAACATCAGAGGATAACACTAACTGGCTTGGCAGGAGCTTAATCGCTTCCCTTCACTTCGCCAAACAGTTACGGTATGTTCACCGTGACCTATTAAATCTTGGCGTCAATGATTTCCAAGTCAGGGTGCTAGGGGCAGATGACATTCTTATCACATTCAAAGACGTAGCTGAGATGACGTCTTGGTGTTTTATTCTCAAACCTCACTTTAAAAATTTGACCTCTTGGAATACCACTTACAAACCAGAAAATCGGCTAGCTTGGCTAACTTTAAGAGGGAACAAAATGCGCAAAGAACATGGACACAATGGATAACGTGGTTCGGCCTAGTGACTACGTCCACAGTGAGAAAAGGAAAACTTTTATTGATGGATCCGAGTCACAAAGCCATACAAAACCTTAGGGTAACATGTCTTTATATAGAGTCAAACCCTTGTACATCAAGTGAGCTATCTAGGTCAAATTAGGAGTCCAAAAGCTAGTCCGAATAGAATAAGAAACAAACCCACAAATCATTTTTTCTTTAATTTCTCGACATCTCTAACAGTTCCATTACATGTATGGACTAAAGATTTCTTGGAGTGGTTACTGTCGCCTTTGGGAGAACTAATTGACACACACAAGAGTTTCATAGAAAGAAGCAGACTTGACATCATCAAAGTTCTAGTGTCCACCAGGCATATGGAGAGCATTAACCGAAGGATTAAGATTAAGGCTAACGAGGTTTTTCACTGCATTTCAATCTCGGAAAGTTTGGGAGACCAAGAGTTGGGTTTGGATCTGGTTTTTTCGAAGGTGAACAGAAGAGATTTTTGCTTGTCTTCAGAAGAGGAAGATGAAGGGGGCCCTCGGGAAGGAGAAAAGCTTTGTGTTGGGGAAAGTGTACTGTGTTGCAGTTCTGGAAATCTTAACGACAACTTGGGAAGCTCAAAATTTGAAAATATCAACCGCCAAGAGATCATGCAAGGTGACAGCCTAACGACACCCCTAAATATGAAACCTATCTTACGGCTGCACACTACTGGGAGCCCCTCCCTCTTTCAGACGAACAGCATGAATGTGATAAGGGGACAAATTCTTCTAAATCCAAAAGGGTAAGTCACTCCTTTCAAAAGGATGGGCTTGGGATGGAAAAAGAGGCGGAGGCTTCTTTAAATGGTCATGTTAAGGAGCATGCCCCCAAAAAAAATGGTATAAAAAGTGGGCCAGATGCAAGCCCGTTGGATGTTGTAGGGGTGTGCAAGGCAAGGAAGGAAATTGCGCTGGCCTGATTTCTGAAGCACACATAGCCCAGGAAGGAGTAATTGGGCTACTTGAGGCCAAGGAGAATGGGCCTGATGGAGAATCTGGCCCAGGACAATTAAGGCAAAAATTAGTGGAACTACGAAGAAGTACCCTGCCCAAAAAACCAACAACTAAGGCGAGAGCATTAATGAATCATTTAATCAAGAGAAATGGTCCTTTGAAAAAATTCTCTTCGCACAATTTGGCAAATTGTCTGGGGTTGAAAGAAGTGCCGAAGTCAAAGCGATTATTAGGGAGGCAACTCGTAAGGTTATGGAAGGTATTAAGAGTTGTTGCGGAGTGGACTTTCTAGGCTGGAGTTTCCAAGGACACATGTCACCAAGATGCTATTGTTTGCGGTGGGATACATTACAGGGAGTATTAGAATATCATGGAGATAATGATTGGTGTATAGAATTTAACTGGGTTCGCTTGTCTTAAGCGAACGTGGCATAGGTTGTACTTAACTTTGGAGTAATGAATTTATTCTACCTTCCAAAAAAAATTATGACGTATCGTGTAAGTGGCATTTTTTAATAAATACTTACTTTTAACATATGTTTTGAATTTGAAAAATAAGTTAAGATAATAATTTATCCGTTCCTGTTCGAACAAACTAGTAAGTTATTTTATTTAAGTTTGAGGACAAACTTTATTTAAGGGGGAGAGAATGTAAAGATCAAGAAATTAAAATAGAAATATTCCAAACTAGTGGGGGACTGAACTGAAATTCACCATGTACCAGTTTGTAATTTACCAGCCTAAAAACCCTAAATTTGTGCCTATATAAGGAGGATTGATAGAAACCCTAACCCCACTTTCTGAAATCCCGTTTTTGCCTCCTACTAGGCGAGCAGACCGATCCAGGCGAGTCAAGGGACGGGGACGAACTAAACAACGTGTCCCGAGACGTTAGGTAAGCCCCTCTCCCGAATTTAGGCTTTTCGGTTTATTCTTGGTAGACCGACACTGATAAACCCGAAAGGACCTGTAAGAATCTGCAGGGAACGTCGGTGTTAGTGGTTACGTGAAGTAAAGTTCGAATCTCGGCTTACTGTATGACTTTCTGTGTGAACTGTACGTGATATGTCCTATTTAATTCTGTATGATAAACCTCTGCGTCGTTGATTTTATGTTGAGAATAGCTACTGCCTTATCGAAAAATGCTATAACGAAATTGAGTGTCAACTGTGACCCAAGGAATCCCGATAGTGGAACTCCGGAGTTGCGTCTGTTAATGTCTAGAATCTGATTGTTGTGTTTGTATCTGATCGTTCTGTTTGATGTGACTGTCTTGTTGAATTCGGTTACTGAGTTGCGTAATCTCATCAAAATACGCATTTTTGTTTCAGATACTTCGGGGGCAGATCGGGTGTGAGGATTTGAGATGAGGTCATGCATCCCTAGACTTAGGGCATCACGTTTTCCATATTTAAGACAATACGTTTTGTTTTCGAATTCATTAGTATGTTATCGGATTTTCTTTGGACTTATTTCGAATTTTGAAGAATAAAAGTACCTTACGGAGATTTTACTCCGTGACGGTTGGCATGCCTAATTTCCGGAGCGTGACAGTTCGTCACGCTCCAATTTGAACATTTTATTTGGACTTCAGTTCTCAACTCAAAATTACTGATGGCAGCTAAAACTAAAAGCAACTAAATTTTTGAGAAATTATTATCCGTTCGAAGCAGATCTCGCTCGAGGATGATGAGCTCGAGACCAGTCCTGACACTCCCATGAACGGCCCAAATACCCTCTTCGTTGTCTTCTGTTATGGTGTACGGCCTCCGGTTGGTGTTCGGATATGCTGCGTTGCAAACCGGAAAGGATGCACTCCACCTGTTCGACAGAATTCCCATGTATGTAAAATATGGGAAAAGAGGGGGTTTTTGAAAAATCATAGACAAAGTCGATACTCTCTTGATATTTTTGTAACTAAGTCACGTCATTGTTTTAGCAGGCTCAATAAATTTCGCCTTTTCTACATCTTTCTTTCTTTCTTTTTTGACAATATTTAGATGTTTTGGGCAAAATTCCTTCATGCAGGTGAAGAGGCGATGGATAATTTTGGGATGGTTTTATTTTAGTGGTTTTGGAGTTTGAGAGAAAAAAGAGGTTATGAAAATGGTGGGCAGAAGTGGTTTTGGAGTTTTTTTTGAATATTTTTTAGACTTTCAAGGTTTTGGCTTTTTGGTTGTCGTGAGTTTCTACTTTCTAGACGTCTCTTTACTATTTTTAAAATTTTTTTTAACTATCTACTACTAAATATAATAAATATTTGGTTAGTTTTGTATTTAAAAAATTTGGTCCGATCCAGATCCAGAAGTACAGATCAAAATTTGGATCGTATCATAATTCCTATTTTAAAATTATCCAAATTCGCATACGACAGGACACGTTATCATAAAAAAAACTATATTTTGGTGATTTTCGTCGGCTCCTTCCTAGAAACTTCAAAGTCAATGTTCAGAAACTCCAAAAGCTGTTTCATTGACTGGAGAAATCAGGGATAATTTCCTGTGATACAGCCAACTTGCTTCATTTCTCCATCTCCGTTGTCGGTGGTCTCCTTGTTGCATTATTCCTCGCATGGAGCAAGTTGTTGTACTACCGAATTCATAAACCCACTTCGGAAGAAGGAACCCGTCAAGCTCAAGCAGCCCTTTCGCCTCTCCCTTCCTTGGTGGAAAAGCTTAAGTTAGTCTGCAACAGCGCTTATGTTAATTATTGGATTTCAAAAGTTTTGTCTTGGCACTGACTATGGAGGATTTTTCAGGATTCGGTTGCATCCCTTGAAGAGGCGTAGTGTTTAAGTCCCGACCGACGAATCACTTCCAAACAAGGAAAGGCGAGAGCTTCTGCAAACAGAAAAGATCATGTAATATTTGACGCTGCATTCATGTTCTTTTTTGGGTTCTTTAGTGGCTCTCTCTTTCCGCAGCCTCCTCCTTTGTCCCTTTCCGCTTGGACCCTCTATGATTACTGACATCTTAGTTAGGAGATTCTCATGATAAAGGCTGTGAGATTAGACTTTAAGGAGTGTTTCTTATTCCAGGTCTCTCAGTAATCATGAACTGAAGTACCATGTTTTCCTGAGCTTCCGAGGTGAAGACACTCGCTTCAAATTCACTGATCATTTGTATCGCGCACTTCGTCGAGCTGGGATCAATGTCTTCAGAGACGAGGAGGAGCTTCAGGTAGGGGATGAAATCTCACCTGCTCTTCTTAGCGCGATCGAAGCGTCCATGATCTCTGTCATTGTGATTTCGAGAAACTATGCATCCTCCACCTGGTGCCTCAACGAGCTTATCAAAATCCTTGATTGCATGAAAGAGAAGAAGCAGGTGGTTTTGCCGATCTTCTATGAAGTCGATCCGTCTGAAGTAAGACACCAAACTGGCAATTTTGGGGATTGCATGGCCAAACACGAGAAGACATACAAGCACAACATTGAGAAATGGAGGTCTGCTTTGCAGAAAGTAGCTAACTTGTCTGGTGAATCTTACACAAAAGAGTGAGTATTTATTCAGTTTTCTTATGTTCCAATTGCTTTCATTAGATCTTATTTTCTTACCTTTATGCCTGAAATCAGGAATGCAAAATGCATTTGTTAACCGAGTTTAGGAACCGTGTGAAAACATTAGATTTCTTGTCTACTTTCAGGTGCCGGATTTTGAGTCATGCATTTTTTTCCTAAATTAATAGGTCGGAATCCGAGTTTATAGACAAAATCACCCAAAAGCTATCCAACATTTTGGACCACCCTCTATTACACATCCCAGAGCAAGCAGTTGGATTGGAATCTAGAACATCGGTAGTTGTCTCTCTTCTAAGTATTAGACCAAATGATGTGGACGTCTCTATGGTTGGAATCTATGGGATTGGTGGTGTTGGGAAAACTACAATTTCCAAAGCTGTCTATAACTTGGTTGCGGCACAGTTTGAAAGCACCAGTTTCTGTGCTGATGTTCGACTAAACACAACCAAACATGGGTTGGCACACATTCAACAATCTATTCTAATTGATATACTTGGGGATAATGATGTTAGCTTGCAAAACACTCATAGGGGAATTTCTGTAATGAAAGAGAGGCTAAAAAACAAGCGAATCCTTTTAGTTCTTGACGATGTGGATAAATTAAAACAGCTTCAACAATTAGCCGGCGGATGTGATTGGTTTGGGCCTGGCAGCAGAGTGGTCATAACGACAAGAGACAAACAACTGCTAACTAGGCATGGGATTGAAAGGATATACGAGGTGAAGGAACTCGATACGGAGGAGGCTCTTAAACTACTTTGTTGGAATGCATTCAGAAGCAGTGAGCCTACAAGTGGATTTGATGATGTCTCAGCTCGTGTGTCAAGTTATGCCAGGGGAATTCCATTGGCATTGGAAATAATTGGATCTCATTTGTTTGGAAAGGACGTAGAGGAATGGGAATCTTCCATGGATGCATACAAGAAAAACATGCACAGTGACATTTTTGATATACTCAAAGTCAGTTATGAGAGCTTGGAATACAATGAAAAGGAGATTTTTCTGGATGTTGCATGTTTCTTCGTAGGGACAACGATCGAGTATGTAGAGGAGATTTTAGAAGGCTGCGGTTTCAGTTCCAAATCTGGTCTTAGCATCCTTGAAGATAGGTGTCTTGTGAAAAGACAAAATGGAGATGTGTGGATGCATGACCTTACACAAAGCATGGGAAGGGAAATTGTACGGCGGGAATCTGAAAGAGAACCATGGAAACGGAGTAGAATATGGTTTCATGAAGATGCTCATCAAGTCTTAACAAGAGATATGGTAAGCGCATGGCAATATTCAGTTTTTAAATTATGTATTATCGTATTAACAATTTGTAAGCATGAACTGAATTACATATCTTGTTCAATCTATAATATGTGACTTTAAAAGGGAACAGGCAAAATTCAAGGCTTAATGCTAGAGTTTCCCCAACAAAAAGAGGTGGTGTGGAGCGGTAAGGCATTTGAGAAAATGGTAAACCTCAGGATACTCATCATTGGAAAGGCTATCTTCTCAGAAGCCCCTAAAGAACTCCCAAACAGCTTGAGAGTATTAAATTGGGAGAATTATCCTTCATCGTCCCTGCCATCCAACTTTCATGGGAATGAGCTTCTGAAGTTGCAGTTGAAGAATGCAACTCAAATCGTGCAGTTACTAGAGCCATTTAAGGTACTTTCCTAATCACCTAATTTTCTCTTTGTTATATTCCACAGGAAATGTGTGTCTCAATTGTGTTCTTTTTCTTCCCTCTCTACAGAAGTTTCAGAATATCACTCATTTGATCATCGAGGACTGCGACGGGTTGAAAGAATTGCCAGATGTCTCGGCGGCCCCAAATATATCACAGCTATGGCTTTCAGGCTGTCAAAACTTAGTTAAGATTCATGATTCGGTTGGAAGCCTTGAATATCTTAAAGAGCTTGTACTCCGTCGTTGCTCACAGCTTAAGGAATTTTCTGCATGGAACCAATTCAAATCTCTCCTGATTTTAGCTATCGTTGACTGTCGAAAATTAGGAGTTACCCCATTTGGCGGCACGCAAACAACTTTGAAAATATTTGGCTTCCGTGATGTTGCCATCGATTTTCAAAGTGATCGTGGAAACAGCCTTATTCAGGTACTCTCTCTTTCTCTGAGCTTGTGTCTGTCTCTGATATTGGATTTCAAGAATGTTTAATGTTATCTGGCAGGAGGTCATGGATCGTCATTATAGCGGTGAATACATTTTTTCTCGAGTGCGGATTCCGAGATGCTTCCGCTACAGAAGCAACAAAAACTTCATTTCTTTCTGGATACAGAAAACGCTTCCAGATGTCCATGTCAGTTTTGCTCTCGGAAGTTGCGAGGATTATGACCAAGAACTCAATTTCAAATTGAACATTGGTCCCTTGAAAATATTTCATAGGATGTATATTTTCTCTAGTGCTACAACGCAAATATTCCTGCTTCCTCGATCCATACCATATAAAGACTATCTCAAGATTCAGGAAATGTTGACAAGATTAGATGACTGGGTTCGTGTTGACATTCGCGTGGTTACCAGTCCTGGTAATCTACCAGCAATCACTGGTAGAAATCAAGACCCGGATGCTGTTTGGATTGGGCACGGAATGCTCAGATTCCGAACCGTTCGGAATGAAGACACGCGGGGACTTTTTTGCAAACGCGCTAAAATTTCGGGACCAAAATGAAAAAAGCCACGCACAAACGCAGGCCGGATACAAATGCCATTATCACGTGACTGCGCATGCCAGTATCACATAACTGTGCATGCCACTATCACATAACTGCGCATGCCAGTGTGACCTTTTTGCAAAAATGCTAAAATATGGGGGACCAAAATGAAAAAAACCACGCGCGCCATTATCATCAACGGGACTTGCCACTGTCACAAAATACACATGCCATTATCACATAACTGCACTTGCCATTATCACATAACTACGCTTGCCACTGCGGTCCCCTTTCACTCCAAACCGTACGGAATCGATTCCTTCACTCCGTGCTCAATCCAGACCCGTTGTGAAGGAGCTTGGAGTATACGTGAGCTCCACACGTGATGCAAATTTCAGTTTCATAGATCCTTATATTCGGTACTCAGACAACAACAAAAGGTTTGCAGGAAATGGAGTACTTACCCTGACAATTGTTGGGCACAAGGATGCTCTCTCCTTGGACCTACTGAGGAAGAAGATAATGAGTCTGAATCTCTCTCGCCAAGTCAAACACTTTACATGGACTGCCATTTCTTTCTCTGATCACATCACCAGCAAGTGGAGCCTGGAAAAGATAGGAAACCATAATAGGTGTCGCGTCTGTGGTGAGAGGAATGTGAAGATGGTCTTCCATGTTTTGAAGAACTGCCAGTTGGCAAGAGGAGTATGGCTACTTTCTCCACTTGGACTCAGGGTAGACAGGATGCGAGCGAAAAATGTGTCCGACTGGATGAAGAAGTTGGACAGAACATTGGATACTGAAAACTTTGAGCTGTTCCTGGTGATTGCGTGGGGTTTATGGATTGAGTGGGACAAGTTGTGCATGGGGTTGAAGATCGAAGACCCTCCAACCCTAATACGCAGAATGTGTGTTCTACTGCAAGATTACAGGATTTCCCACAGACGAATTAGCCAATGTAAGCTGACAGATGCAGACGTAGCTCCTTACCAGCTTTCGTCCCAGCCCGGCATGTCATCAAGTGGCGACCAGCCCCGCCAGAAAAATGTAAAACATAAGAGGAGGTTCATGGAAAAAGGTAAACAGGTTATGTGAACTGATAATTATGATGATATTTGTTATAGCAGACACATCTTTCAAGAATTTGTAATTGAAAAAAAAAAAGCTTCATTTCCTATGGATAACTCTTTTTAGACCTTGCACATGTACACCCGCTGGCCATACCTTTTACGTCCTTCAGAATATTTCGGATAACGTTTCTTATGGTTTATGCTGCAAAATTTCATGAAATTTTGATCAACCCCAGAATTTGCCTCAGGTCTGACCAAAATGTGAATTGAAGAATCCTTGGACTTGCTCTCCCTATAGTAAACAGGGTATGGTACGTCAAAAAAATTAGTTCTTTTGGGATCCTTTTTACCTCAGTACAGTTACTTTAACATTGCGGACAACGTTATTTTACATCGCATTTGTCCTAATACATTCTTCGTTTGGTATTGGAGGTGGAATGCTTATCAGCCTGCTTCTTCACATCGGTACGGCACCCGAGGTAAACTCTATAGAGCCGAAACTTGCATGCTAGCTCGAGTCAGTATCATTGTCATGAGAATGAAGTGATTCTGACTCTCCAGGTCACTGCAGCGAAGGAAGGCGACTCTTTCTTATGTGGTCAGATGATCGGGTGTGAAGGGATTCAAGATGGATTTGGTTCAACATCATACCTTCAAAGATCGGGTGTTTTTTGTGGTTGGTACTACAAGGCAAGGCAAAAACCCGAGATAGAAGTGGTTCGCACGAGGAGATTGAAAGAGTGGGATTCCCTCTGCCCGCTATGATGAATCAGGGACGCACCTATTTCTAAATTGTGTCTGTGTTAGAAGATTATGGAACTTTTTTGCCAAGGAAACTGGAGTCAGCGTCCAGGTGCGAAGGGAACTCTTAGGAGGATGCTCTCACTCAATGAGGTCTAATTAGAGATAGAATGCTTGAAAAAGTCTGGTTCTCCTACATTCGATATTCTATCATACCCAGGAGTGGCTTAATTGGTCCAACAGAGTGCGAGAATTCCACCACCAAGATTTGATTCTTGTCATACAATCTAGGAAAGAAAATATGTGGCTAGTTTTGCTTTTGTCCATCTAACCTGTATAGCAATATAGAGGCTCAAGGTATGTAATTTTGGGCAGCCGTTAAATGCGGTTTGTAACATTGTAATTATGTTTGCTTGGTATAAAGAATTAGTTTTGTGATGTTCAAGTACTCTTCTGATGACTAACTTCAGAGCCTTTGCTGTTTGCCAGGAACACTAGATCAGTTCTCCCTTGGACTGCCCGTAACATTTTCTTATATCATGCATTCAATTATGACGTATTTTATGTGGTATTTTTTAATAAATACATATTTTTAACATATGTTTCGAATTTGAAAAATAAGTTAAAGATAATAAAATGTGCTACATTGACTTGGGTGGTAATGGTCATTGTCATTTTTCGTTTTATTATAACAAAGTATTCTCACCGCGGTAAGTGAAAGAACAATCATTATCGACCCTCGTGATTAGCTGTGGTAGTCTCATCCACCGTTGCCTGACATATAGAGGTGATGCATTATTTACCAAGAAGTAAATAAGGTTGCTGATTGTCTATCCAGCCTGGCATTAGATTATCCGTTGGGTTGGCATGTTCTTGGTAGGCCTCCCATGGAGTGTATTTCGTTGTTACAATGAGAATGTGTTGGAGTGTGTTTATTCAGGCTTGTAAGTTTGGAGGGGGAGTTGTGATATTTAATAGAAGAGTGCAATAGCCCTTGCTATTTCCAAAAAAAAAAGAGCTAATCCTTTTTTTTGTCAGGGAAAGAGCTAATCCTTGGCCTACTCATTTGGTGAAATTATTAAAAACGATAATGTCAAAATTATGAAATTTGATATTTGTTTTAAATACTAAACAAAACAATTTTTTTTTGAGGGGTTGTTGGAGCGGAAAATTAATTCTTGGATTTGTTTGACTATGTCTCAGTAAAATAGACGTATCTTCCTACTCGTATATCCGATTTATGCGATTCCAAAAGCTACAAAAAGATAAAACACAGATCTAGAACTTTCTAGTATGTGATTTCTCCAAATTCGGCGCAGAAGGAGGTCGGACTTGGGTCGAAAGTTTCGGAAGTAGATTTTTTCCTTATTAGGCCGCGAATCTGCTGAACCTACTTTGGTAAAAATACCGTAACTTTCTCCTCAAGTATTGGATTGATACAATTTCAAAAGTCACAGAAGTAGAAGACAGAGATATATAATTTTGTTGTTTATGACTTTTCCAAATTCAGCATGGAAAATGGTCAAATATGGGTTGGAAGTTTCGGGCAGTTTAAGTTTTCTTTATTAGGCCGAGGCTATGTTAAGTGTTCCTGTTTGAAAACGGCCTAGGGTTTTTCTATGAGGCTGGGGCGAGCTTATTCTATATAAGGAGAGCTAGGTACAGGCATGAAGGACACCCACAAAATAACACATCAAATCTTTAGCTTCATAGCTTTTATCGTAGCTTTTATCTTGTGTAGCCTCTAGCTTTTATCTTTATGTTTTTCCCTTCCCCTTCTCCCCCATATGTTCAATAAAGTATTTGCTCTTCTACCAATTCTTTTCTCTTCTATCTATTCTCATCTTTATCTTCTCTTCTCTTTTCCCATATTTCTTCTATTTCTCTCTTTCGTTCGAATCACTCTTGGGACGACCACTCCGGACCCGTTCTTAAGATCGTTTCTGACAATCTACCACTATTTATTCGCAACATTATTTTTGGCAGGCCTTACCGCCTTTAGGCCAGAGGCGGAACTTACCGCCCATGAGCCATCCCTATCGTCTCGCTTGCCGCCAGCTCTTCCAAGTGGGCTCCTTCCGCTCAGGCCCTAGGCGGGATTCTCCTTCCGCCTGCAGGCCCCTAGGCGGTATGTGCCTACCGCCCGGGTTCCCAAACTGGCGCCATCCATCCGCTCGCACCAACAAGGTGGTATACCGCCTCCCGCTTTGAAGTGGACCGAGCTCCAACCTTCCGCCCGCGAACACGAAGTGAAAGGCGGGCATTACCGCCTTCAAAGCGGAAACTCGTAGGCCTACCACCCGGGCTCCAAAGGGAGCCTTACCGCTTTCAAGGCCTACAGCCCGAGCTCCAACCTACCGCTCGCACAAGTAAGGCGGTACACCACTCGAGCTCCGCCTTCCGCTTGCACAAGTAAGTGGACCGAACGGTCCAATCAACCTGAACACGGGTTGTCCAACGCAAACGAACCCGGAGATGAACACCTTTGCTACACACCCGAAGTATGAATTTTGTACTTTAACACCCGGACATATCACTTCACGTACCGAGGCATCCAACCGGACATCCCACTTCACGAGCCAAGACATCCACCCGGACACTTCGAAGGTCAAAATGCCCTCCGGGCTCCCACCTCAAAAATTAAAGCGACCATCAGGGCTCTCGCCTTGTAGGTCAAAGTGACCATCCGGGCTCTCGCCTTGTAGAGCGAAGCAACCATCCGGCCTCCCGCCTTATAGGTCAAAGCACCTTCCGGCCTCCCACCTTGAAGGCCAAAGCGACATCCGGGCTAAGCCTTCCGCCCACATTTTTGACCTACTTCTGTACTGAATCCGAAGACATCACAAAATACAAAGTCGTAGATCTATGTCTTGGCGTCTCACAACAACTTGAATCGTCTCAATACGAGCACCGGATAGAAAGTTATGAGCATTTTACTAAGGAGCATCACCCAGGTGGGCGGCAAGCGGACCGAACTGGTTCAAAGTATGCTCATCTTGAAGTAGATTTCTGACCACATTCCGCTTCGAATTGGAAAAAGTTGTAAACTAAAAAGTTATAGATATTTGTCTTGCCTTTCTATAGCCAAAAGAATTAGTTCAATCTAATGTCCGAGTCAAAATATACCGTTGATCTACCAAAGAAGAATGTTTGGCATCGAAGGACAATAAACTAAGGTGGTCTACCGTCACCGGTCTCAACCAAGGAGAGACCATCATTGGGAGACCGTCATCGGTCTTGACCAAGAGAAGACCATTATCGAATTCTACCCAACTCAAGACCAGAAGCAACCTCTTTGAGCTGACACCAATCACCGGTCATCCGACACCGGTCTCTTCGGGATGATACCGAACATCGATCACCCGACATTAATCTCTCTGGAATGACACCACCCACTTTGAGACCATGCCGGTCATCGGTCACCCGGTCATTTTGAGACAGCACCGGAGAGCTCAAGATATCGTTGATAATTTGAGATTATTTTTGTGCCTCAATAATGTTAACGTTCTACCACAATTTATCAGCAACATTATTTTTAGGAAGAGCCATGCCCGACACAAGTCTCATTGGCAACTGAGACAACCCTAAGTGCTGTATCAAATACAAAAGGCATTCTAGGGCCTCCGCCGGCTAAGAGAATCTTTGGGCCTTCACCAGCAAAGAGAATTTTAGGGCCTCCGCCGAATCACCTATTGCGAAGATTCTAGTCACACTTTGGTCCACGAGTAGTGAGCCACCTTCGCTTGCCCAATTTTGTCCCAACTCAACGAAAAGACACAGGGGGCCAAGTCTACAGTCAGAATTCAATCTCACCCGGGGGGCATGAAGAGTGCTGCAACATTGTAGTCGAAGCTCCTACATCGGCCAAAATTATCCCGGCCAAATGGCAAGACGTGCTCATGCTAAAGAAGGTGAAGGATGATAACGTCAAGTGTTCAACTCCTCCTCAACCAAGCAAGAGTACGGTGAAGCAACAACCTAATGGGACAGCTCAACCTCGACCATCAAAGGTTTCAAATTACAGGGAATGTCCTCAAGTCACATGGTCAAAATCGGCCAGCAACAAAAAAAGGGCGCCTGAGTACGCGTGGGTTAAGAGAGATATGGTCACTCGATTGGCGACCGAGCAAGGAGTTCTCCAGAGAAAGAAACCCTTCAAGGTTTGGGTGCCTAAGGAAGAACTTTTGCGGTCTAAGAAATAACCATGTGAGACACGACCCACAAAGAGTGATTCACCTACAAGGTCTCCAAGTTATCACACGAAGCCTGTGCGAAAGGAGATGCCAAAAAAGCCAAACCCACACTCGGGGGGCAAGTGTCCGGAGTCTCATCGACTGACTCTCACGAAGACTCAACGAAGAAGGCTGGAGCAAAAAATATCTATAACTTTGTAGTTTACAACTTTTTTCAATTCAAAGCGGAATGTGGTCAGAAATCTACTTCAAGATGAGCATACTTTGAACCAGTTCGGTCCACTTCCCGCCCGCCTAGGTGATGCTCCTCAGTAAAATGCTCATAACTTTCTATCCGGAGCTCGGATTGAGACGATTCAAGTTGATGTGCGACGCAAGACATAGATCTACGACTTTGTAGTTTGTGATGTCTTCGGATTCAGGGAAAAAGTAGGTCAAAAATGTGGGCGGAAGGCTTAGCCCAGATGTCCCTTTGGCCTTCAAGGTGGGAGGCCAGAAGGTGCTTTGACCTATAAGGCGGGAGGCCGGATGGTTGCTTCGACCTACAAGGCGAGAGCCCGGATGGTCACTTTGACCTACAAGGTGAGAGATGGTCGCTTTAATTTTTGAGGTGGGAGCCCGGAGGGCATTTTGACCTTCGAAGTGTTCGGGTGGATGTCTTGGCTCGTGAAGTGGGATGTCCGATTGGACGCCTCGGTACCTGAAGTGATATGTCCGGGTGTTAAAGTGCAAAATTCATACTCCGGGTGTGTAGCAAAGGTGTTCATCTCCGGGTTCATTTGCATTGGATAACCCGTATTCAGGTTGATTGGACCGTTCAGTCCACTTACTTGTGCAAGCGGGAGGGCTTCAAGGAGATGGGCCGCCTAGGGCCTAGGAGCGGCAGTATACCGCCCTTCTTGTGCAAGCATGGGCGGTAGGATCCGCTTTGGATCATGAGCGGTAGGCCCGGTTCGGCTGTTCTCTTGGTTAAAGGCGGGAGGCGAATCCCGCCTAGGGCCTGAGTGAAAGGAGCCCACTTGGAAGAGCCGGTGGTAAGCGAGACGATAGGGATGGCTCATGGGCGGTAAGTTCTGCCTCGGGCCTAAAGGCGGTAAGGCCTGCCTCTCGTTTCAGATTTTGTAACCGGTAAGGCCCGCTACAGGCATATAGGCGGTATACCGCTTGTGAAGGACTCGGGCAGGAAGCCCATTTGGTCCGTATAAGCAGGAGGCTTTGGCCCATTTTGGGGTTTGCTTCAGGCCTAAAGGCGGTAAACATGACGGGGTTGAGACAGGATTTTACATAGAAGATTCGTGAAGAGACGAGTCGCCTTGTGTTTTCCTAAGTTGAGCCGAGATTTTCGAGATTCGGGCGAGATCTTGGGTCTTAGTTACTTGGTCGGCACGTCGGGATGTTCAGATTTGGAAGCGGGATTTGTCCATTTAAGGAACACGGCTTGGATTTTCCTAATCTAAGCCGGGTAGATTCAGAAACAAAATATTCGTTCGGGACGGGATTTCTTGCTCGGGAAGGATGGAGTTAGGTCAATGCGTGCTATATAAAAGAGGCTCGGGCAACGGAGACAGACATCAATCCACAACACAACACACAATTACTTTACTTATCTTGTATCATTTTTTCTTTCCGTAGCCTAGCGTAGCTCGTAGCCTAGCTCTAGCTTTAGCATAGTATAGACCGACCTTGGGATGACCACTCCAGATCTGTCTCGGGTTACTTGTTCACTTATTCCCGTAACATATTTTTTGGCACGCTCGGTGGGACTAAGGAGGGCGTCTAAGAAGAGTGATTGTTGCATCCCAACACATGAGTTTTCACATACGGTTTTGAGTCCTTCCTCAAAAGGGATGAAACCGGTCAAAAGTTGTGCTGAAAGAGGACATCCAACAAGGTTACCCGACTTGGGAGGGTGTTCCGTCCCTTTTTGGAGCCGAATCTGAAGAAGATTTCTTCAACAAAATTCAAGATCATTATTTCTTCTTTCTGTGGATACTAAGAACACCAAAATCGGAGCTCGTACCAGGAAGATAAGACCAAAACATTAAAGATCGATCGATCTCTATGATTGAAAAGTTCAGTCGGCTTCGGAAGGCGTTTTATCTTTTTCGCGGACGAATTAGGAGATGGCTATTTCAGGAAATATTGAAGATCTATCTGTTATCTTTCCAAGGACATCAAAATCGCTTTAATCGGAGTTTGGACGGAAAAGATACAACCAAAATACCAAAGATTGGTCATTCTGTAGGCTGATTACGAATTTTTGGTTTATCTTTTTAAATCATGATCAGTTATGAGGGATTTATGGGGAGCAATGATAATTATGACAGAGAGCGTGTTGAACACCTAGCATTCTGCATGCAATTTAGAAATTTTTTGGAGGAATATATGAAACGTAATGAGGATTTAAGAGCTGAACTTCGAGCAATAAGATACAAGCCCTTCAAGAATGAGAATTCAAGGACTACATCAACAACTGAGGAAGTTTCAAGCGGCGTGTGCGAAGTTGAAGACCAAATAGTTTTTGAATCTCGCAATTCTGAGACAAATATTGAGGTAGTTGTACATGAATCGGCCAGGTATACACGTTCTTCTTTTTCCCTTATTGAAGAGGTCAATCAAACAACTAGTCCACAGTTGGCCGACACCACGGCCATCGAGCCTACAAGGCCCACATTTGAGAAAAAGGAAGAGCCATGCCCGACACAAGTCTCATTGGCAACTGAGACAACCCTAAGTGCTGTATCAAATATAAAAGGCATTCTAAGGCCTCCGCCGGCTAAGAGAATCTTTGGGCCTTCACCAGCAAAGGGAATTTTAGGGCCTCCGCCGAATCACCTATTGCGGAGATCCTGGTCACACTTTGGTCCAGGAGTAGTGAGCCACCTTCGCTTCCCAATTTTGTCCCAACTCAACGGAAAGACACAGGGGGCCAAGTCTACAGTTAGAATTCAATCTCACCCGGGGGGCATGAAGAGTGCTGCAATATTGTAGTCGAAGCTCCTACATCGGCCAAAATTATCCCGGCCAAAAGGCAAGACGTGCTCATGCCAAAGAAGGTAAAGGATGATAAAGTCAAGTGTTCAACTCCTCCTCAACCAAGCAAGAGTACGGTGAAGCAACAACCTAATGGGCCAGTTCAACCTCGGCCATCAAAGGTTTCAAATTATAGGGAATGTCCTCAAGTCACATGGTCAAAATCGGCCAGCAACAAAAAAAGGGCGCCTGAGTACGCGTGGGTTAAGAGAGACGTGGTCACTCGATTGGTGACCGAGCAAGGAGTTCTCCAGAGAAAGAAACCCTTCAAGGTTTGGGTGCCTAAGGAAGAACTTTTGCGATCTAAGAAACAACCATGTGAGACACGACCCACAAAGAGTGATTCACCTACAAGGTCTCCAAGTTATCACACGAAGCCTGTGCGAAAGGAGATGCCAAAAAAGCCAAACCCACACTCGGGGGGCAAGTGTCCTTAGTCTCATCGACCGACTCTCACGAAGACTCAATGAAGAAGGTTGGAGCGAAAAATTCAAAAGCAAAGGAAAAAGCTTAGAGACCTTCAACAACAATTGTATGGTCATTTTGATGAAGGACATAGAGCTCCCACTCAACCATGTAGACCTAAATCCAGTTTTTGCGAGAAAGCCGTGAGCACACGGATATCTCGAGATGAGTGATCAACTGCACGCCTACAACGGCTAGGTCTCGACCGGTTTGATGGTACATTCTCCACATATTTACGGTCTTACCTTAGCCGATTATTTTTTAAGTGGAGTTAATTTTCTGAGTGTTCAAGGACGGATACACGTCAACGCTTTTCCTAGCGTCAAAACATTGACGTGTGGGGGGCATTGTTGGAGCGGAAAATTAATTCTCGGATTTGTTTGACTATGTTTCAGTAAAATAGACATATCTTCCTATTTGTATATCCAATTGATGCGATTCCAAAAGCTACAAAAAGATAAAAGACAGATCTAGAACTTTCTAGTTTTTGACTTCTCCAAATTCGGTGCAGAAGGAGGCCGGACTTGGGTCGAAAGTTTCGGAAGTAGGTTTTTTCCTTATTAGGCCGCAGATCTGCTGAACCTATTTTGGTAAAAATACCATAACTTTCTCCTCGAGTATTGGATTGATATAATTCCAAAAGTCACAGAAGGAAAAGACAGAGATCTATAACTTTTTTGTTTATGACTTTTCCAAATTCAGCATGGAAAATAGTCAAATATGGGTTGGAAATTTCGGGCAGTTTAAGTTTTCTTTATTAGGCCGAGGCTATGTTAAGTTTTCCTGTTTCAAAATGGCCTAGGGTTTTTCTATGAGGCTGGGGCGAGCTTATTCTATATAAGGAGAGCTAGGTACAGACATGAAGGACACCCACAAAATAACACATCAAATCTTTAGCTTCATAGCTTTTATCTTATGTAGCCTCTAGCTTTTATCTTTATATTTTTCCCTTCCCCTTCTCCCCCATATGTTCAATAAAGTTCTTGCTCTTCTACCAATTCTTTTCTCTTCTATCTATTCTCATCTTTATCTTCTCTTCTCTTTTCCCATATTTCTTCTATTTCTCTCTTTCGTTCGAATCACTCTTGGGACGACCACTCCGGACCCGTTCTTAAGATCATTTCTGACGTTCTACCACTATTTATTCGCAACAGGGGTACAAAAGAAAGAAACGAACAAAAGAAATTTTTTTTAATGTACTTCTCAATAATATTATTTTTGTTCGTCACACTTGCATTCAAGACTTGAAAATTTTTAGGGAAAATTACTGTCAGGTACCTGGTGTTTGGCATATTAGCCTCTCACCCCCTGTCGTTTGAAAATCGATTAAAAACTCTCCCTGGTTTGACAAAATTATACTCTAAGGCCATTTGCTGACGTCAGCATATATTTTTGTCATTTTTTTGTCATAGAAATGACAAAAATACCTTTGAATATATATATATATATATATATATATATATATCTTCACCCTCTCTCAACCCCAAAACGGCGTCCTTCACCCACAATTTCAACCCCTCCGGCCACCTGCCCCCACGTCAATGCCTCTGATCTCGTCTCCGTCCCCTACCTCAACAACTGGGTCTACCCTAGCTCCAACCTTGTCGACCTCGTCTGCGAGCTCTCTGGCATATTTGCCCGTGACCCGCTCCTCTACTCCCAGCTCTAACCTCGTCGACCTCATCTGCCAGCTCTCTGACGTCTGCCAGCTCGGCAGCCAGGAGATTGATTTTGGTTGATTATGGTTGAATGGTGATGAACGCCGGTTGACTTTGGTTGAACGGTGATGAACGCTGGTTGATTTTGGCTGAATGGTGATGAACGCCCCCAACGGGAGGGTGAATTTTTTTTGTCGATGAAGTTTTTTTTAAGGGTATTTTTGTCATTTCTAGACCAAAAACTGAAAAAATATCTGCTGACGTCAGCGAGGGGCATTAGAATATAATAAAATCAAATATTGGGGAGTTTTTAATCGATTTTCGAACACCAAGGAGGTGAGAGACGAATATGCCAAATACCAGGGGCCTAATAATAATTTCTCCAAATTTTTATTAGGACTTGAGTACTCAACTCAAAATTGCTGATAGCAGCTAAAACTGAAAGCAACTAATTTTTAGAGAAATAAAAACCAACTACTTTGGACATCATTCTTGGGTGCTCGGAATCCACCAATGGGGTTTCAGTTAGATCTAGACCTCGCCATGAATTGAATCTGATTCGTGATTCGATTCGTTAAAAATTTGATTCGATTCGTTAAAAAATTATATTCGAATTCGTCATAAAACGAATAGAATACGGTTCAAGATATTTATAATTCGCAAAACCGGCGAATTTAATTCGAATTCGATTCGAAAATTTGATTCAGAGTTAAATTCGTGTTAAATTCGATTCAAATTTGTGTTATTATTAAATTCATATAATAATAATATATGTTTACAAAATTCAAATAAAATGTGGGGATTTGAGAGGGAAAATTTTGGGGTGGGGCCCACTTAAAATTAGAAAAAAGGGGGGACCGGCGGGAGTTTTAAATTTTAAGGGGTGGAGCCCACAAAAATTAAAAAAAAGGGGGGAGGCGCGCGTTCGGCTGACGGCTAACGTCAGTGCATGCGTCAGCGGGTGGGAAAATTACCGTTTTATTCTGCCCATTTTTTTGTTACCGTTTTAATACCCAGGTTACCATTTTTTTACTGTTTGTCCTTTTTAGTTTTTTTTAATTCAAAATTTTTTCCAAACTCTATAAATACCACCTTTTATTCTTCAAATTTTACACATTCCAATCTCAACTCTCTACTTCTCTTATTGAAAATTTGAGCTATATACATTCTCCCTCAAGTTTACTGATTAGTCATTAGATATATTAGTCATATTTCTCATATATTTACTCATATTACTATATAATTATGTCATCAAGTAGAGCAAATAAGGGTAAGAAAAAACGTATGGAACATCACGATTCTATTGAATCGGATTTTTCACCGATTTCTACTTATCCTATTCCGGAAGAAATGATGAACGTCCATGATGAAACTCAACGGGATAGTGTTGATTCAATATTCAACAATCCACAAAAGGTAAAAAGACCACCTTCATTACTTTTTACTAAGCATTTCACAAAACTTTCTACCAGAGAAAAAGGTATCTTCAAAATTACATGTAATTATTGTGGTAAACAATATGAATTCAAAACCGGGAATGGATATAGTACTTATACTATTCATTTGAATACTAAACATCCACACGAAGTTGGTTTTGAAAAATTGCAAACTCAATTATCTACTACACCTAATGTTTTATTTCATTACACCGATCAAAATAATAGAGAGGAATTAGCTAAATTAGTTGCTACCGAACATTTATCTTTTAGTTTTGGTAAAAAACTTAATTTTACAACTTATTATCAAAATACTTTAAATCCTAGTACAAAAAAAGTTCCACGAAGTACATTAACACGATATGTCAAAGATTTATACAAGAAAAATTACAAACTTTTTTCTTTGATTTTGATGGTCGAGTTTCTGTATGGTGTGATATATGGAGTGATCATTGGCAAACACATTCATATTTTGGTGTTACATGTCATTGGATTGATAATAAATAGAATATACAAAAAAGAATAATTGCATATAGAGTTTTTGATGATAGTCATAGTGAGAATAATTGTTATAAAATATTGCATAATATTTTACAAGAATATAATCTAGTTCATAAAATATTTTCAATTTCTCTAAATAATGCAAGTTCTAATAATGTTATGGTTAAAGATTTATAAATTCTTTGTACACGATTCGGAGGGAAATTTTTTCATATTAAATGTGCATGTCATATATTTAATCTTTGTACCCAAGATGGAATTAAAGCTTTAGACTCTATATTAGGACCAATTAAACAATCACTTAATTTATTATGGGCTCGCCCAAAATTACTAAAAGATTGAAAAAATTTTGCAAATTAAACAACATGAAACCAAAACATTTTCTACAAGATGTTCAACATCGTTGGAATTCGACTTATGAATTGTTAAAAGAAGCTCTTCCATACAAAGATCTTCTATGTAATTTTTTTGCATCTAATAATCAAACTAATAATATTATGTTACAACCTCACCATTGGGACCTTGTAGAAAAACTAAATAAATTTTTAGAATATTTTAATTATGCTACACATCTTTTATCGGGTGTTTATTATCCTACATCTCATTTACTATTTTTAGAATGTTGTAATATAACCGAGGCAATATGTAGCGCTATCAAGATTTTGCATTGTCATCATGTGTTTCGGAAATAGCTAACAAATGATTAAAGTATTTCAGGGAGATTCCCCAACTTAATTTAATTGCAACCATTTTTATGCCGAACATTAAAATTAATGGTTTACAAATTTTATTATATATGTATTACACAAATTTGAAATTTTTTTTGCAAGTTGCTAATCTAGAAGATCATGTTGTAATAATTACAAACAATGTAAAAAAAGGTATTTTGTATTTAATGAGTGAATATACTAATAGGAATAATGCTTCTACAACTAATGAACCAACTCCCTCTCCCTCACAAGGTGAAAAATTAAGTTTTACGGAAAGATTGTTAATGAAAAAATAAAAAAGACCCCGAGGAATAAGTTTAACCAATTTGGAATTTGATTTATATCTTAACACATAATTTGATATTCTATTTGTCAAACCTTCTAGTTTTGCTTTATTAGAATGGTGGAACAACCATGTAGAACAATTTCCGGTTATGTCAATTATTGTAAAAGAATTGCTTGCTTGTCCGGTTTCGACGGTTGCCGTAGAACAAGCATTTAGTGCAGGAGGTAATATTTTGGATGAACACCGGTACTCAATGACACCGCAATCTTTGGAGGCACAAGCATTGATCACCAATTGGACCAAGGCGGAAAGACGACAACAAGAATTAGTCCAGAAAAATTCCGACCAACTATACGACCTCGATGATGCCACAACCGGTGAAAACACAAACACATCCGACTAGGTGAGTTAGCTCCATAAAGGTAAGAGAACTACGTGGGCTTTGATTCCTTCGGGGCTAAGGATACGTAGGCAACTTAATTTGGTACATTAAGTGCAAGCCCAATCTTTAGTTTATTTCTTTTTCCCAAAAAATGTTAAACACTAATTCTTAATTTTTTAATATTTGAAGCAAAAATCAAAGTTTTTGAATTTTTCAAAAAATATCAAAAGTTTTTGAACTTTTTTGAAAATATAAAAAAATATCCAAAATATCCAAAAAAATTAGAGGTTTTAGAATTTTTTAATTAAGTATTAAAATTATAGAATTAATTCAAATTCGATTATAATTTGATTCAAATTCGATTCGAATTTAAAATTTTATAATTCGTATCTGATTCGTCTTTTGAAGAATTGAATATGGTTTAATGTTTTGATGAATTCGAATAAATTAGATTCAAATTTGTCCAAATTCGAACCGTGGTCAGGTCTAGTTAGATCTGACTACAGTTTGAATTCAAATTAAATTGGTTCGAATTCAAATTTATCAAAATTTTAAACCGTATTCAATTTGTAAACCTTCGAATTCGAATCATATCTCACCGCGATGTGATGCTATGATTTCTCAAGAAGTTTTTTTATCATTAATAATTTTAGGATCATAAATTTTATTAATTTAGAAAATTAATAGTCAATATAAATTTATGAGATTTCTTAAAGTTTGTGAAGAAAATAATATTATTTTATAGATGTTATTTTTTATTGAGTAAATTTTCTCGTTGTCTGGAAGACTGGAACTAAATTTTTTAAAAGATCCTTTGCTCCTAGTTTCATAAAACATTTAAAGAAAATCATTAAAAATTATATTTTAAAAATTTTACGTACAGTCGAAAGTTTTCCTTTCTAATTCTTTTGTCGTCGTCTCAAATTGCAACAATCGGATTGTGGAGAAATCTTGTATATGTTATTAGATAAAAAAATCTTGGACGCCACACAAAGCCATCCATGAATTATGGGAGGGCTTCTCTCATTGTATTCTCAGTTAGTGTTGTAGTGTTCAAGTACTCTTCTGATCACCAGCTTCAGAGCCTTCTCTGTTTTCTGGGATTATGAATCCGGTAATAACCTGGGGTTCAAGGTTCCTTGTTGAGTACAAAATCATTCAATTCAAGATTCGAGTTGGAGACCAAATCTTTACATGGTACCTTATGAAAGGGAAACAGAAACAAGCTCTCACTCAAGGGAAGAAACACTAGATCAGTTCTCCCTTGGACCGCCTGTAACAAATTAATACAAGCATTGGTGTTTTCTAGGACACAAATGGGAGCTTCTCACTACCATTACCATAAGTTGCTTGCTGGCAAAGTATATCAACCATCGGGGATAATCTGCCGATAATACTCGACTTGCTGACTTTCCGAACCCATCGGGCAAAATTGTTCCACTAGTTTGGTGCTGATGAAGTTAGGCGACACGAGCTAAAAGGTCCTCCGATGTATCAACTGCAGCGTGCGGCACAAACTGCCATATTGTGTTGGGTATGGAGCCTGAGTACGAGTGAAGTATTTGGGTGGCTCGAATGAAGAGCCGTGAGGATGGTCCGAGAGTTGATCGATTGGGTTTGGAGTCCGAGGACACTCGGGGAATCAATCGAGTCAAGACTCGAGTGAAGACGTTGAGGATATCTGAGGGTCGTGTGGCTCGAATGAAGAACCTTGAGGTTGATCGGGGTGACGATCGGGTCAAGGGACGAATCTGAAGTGATCGGGTTCGAGTTGAGAAGTCGAGGCTAAGCGAAGAGGAAGAAGCCACGTAGGCCTAGCGGCTGCCAGTTGAGTAGCGGACTCTAGGGGCGGCCTAGCGACCACTGGCTCCCTAGCGATCGCTAGGGGGGAGGGGGCAGGGGGCTAGGATTTTGGGTCCTAGCGGCCGCTAGGTGGATAGCGACCGCTAGGGGTGCCCGAGAAAGTTGTATTTCTTGGAAAAGTTTGCCCCTCTCAACCCAATAACCCTTGTAGGGTTGTTGCCTCTATAAATACCCATTTGCCTCATTGTTGTAAGGTAGGCAAAAGGCTCTCCAAGTGAAGGAGAGGCAAAGTGCCCAATTCTCCAAAGAGAAAAAGAGAAGAGGGAAGAAGAGGTGGTGCTCTCCAAGTGAAGGAGAGTGGCCCATGTACCCCAATGGTGCCCAACCCAAGTGAAGGGTTGCCTCCAAGTGGAGGAGGAGAAGGAGAAGAAGAAGTGTGCCCCAAAGGTTCCCAACCCAAGTGAAGGGTTGGCTCCAGGTGAAGGAGAAGAAGGAAGACCCAAATGAAGGGTTGCCTCCAAGGGAAGGAGAAGATGGAAGACCCAAATGAAGGGTTGCCTCCAAGTGAAGGAGGAGAAGAAGAAGAAGGGCAAACCCAAGTGAAGGGCTAGCCACTCCAAGTGAAGGAGGTAGAGTGGGTAGAGCCCAAGTGAAGGGCTTTCCAAGTGAGAGCTCCCAAGAGTGTGGGTAGCCTATGGTGAGAAGAGAGGAGAGAAAAGTGAGCCGAGTGAAGGCATCCATTATTGTAAGAGTGAGTGAAGCTCAAGCATAGAGATAGTGAAATCTCTCTTGGCTTTGAAGCTCCCGAATGTAGATCATTGTGGATTGAACTGGGTAACCAAATTTTTATGTCCCTCCTTGTGCTTTCTTTATGCTTGTGTGTTCATTCTTCTCGTGGTATTGTGGTTTGCTCGTATGTACTTTTCGTTGCGTTGCTTGGGCTCTCGTAGGTGGAATGGGTTATTTTCCCAACAACTGGTATCAAAGCTCGGGTTTAGGACGTGGTGAGATCAAGCATGATGGGTGAAGTGGAGTCGCCCGTGGAGAAGTTTGACGACATGGAGGAAGAGGAGTGGAAGCTTCTAGACCAGATGGCGATGAGCGTGGTGTGCTTGTCCTTATCTAGGAGTTTGATGACCAAGGAGGGGACTTTGTATGCAACAAGGAATGCCCATGAGGGCATTGGCCTTGTAAATGCGACGAAAGATGTGTAGTGGCATTATCGACTTGGCCATGTGTGTGAGAAGAGGATGAGGGTGCTTTATTCAAGAGGGAAGCTACCAAGCTTGAAGACCTTGGAGGTGGGTCTTTGTGAGCATTGTGGTCTTGAAGAGCGGAAGAGAGTAAGCTTTTCAAGAGGTAGCAGTTTTCAGAAAGGTGAGAGGCTTAAATTGGTCCAAGTGAGGGGACCGGCACCGGTGGCATCCTTGGGTGATTTGTGCTACAAGACCTCAAATGATGAGAAGGGTCTTGAGGTGTGTTTGAGATCGAAAATGGCAGAGAGTACAAACTCCAAGAGTTCAAGAAGTACTGTGAAGCGAATGTGATTCGCAAGGAGAAGACAGTAGCTGGAAACCCCAAAGAAGATGGCATCGTGGAGAAGATGAACACGACAACCAAGTGAGAGCCATGTGAGTGAAGTGTGGGCTGCCGAAGATGTTGAGGGCGGATGAAGCGAACACCGTCGCTTACTTGATCAATAGAGTACCATCAAACCCTTTGGAGAGTGCGATATCGGAGGAGGCTTGAAGTAGGAAGAAGATTGATCTAACTCATCTTCGTGTGTTTGGTTATGTGTCATTTGTTCATATTGATACATGTGAGAAGAGCAAGCAAGATGCTGAGTCCGTGGTGAAGGACGAGGGGAGCTTTGCTGATAATGTGGGTTCTAGCAGTGAGATGATCAGGTTGGACATCTCGAACTCGGGTGGGAGCAAGAATGTACTGTGTGGCCAGGAGGCCGGAGAGGAGAAGGCAAAACCAAGTTCCACAAGTGAAGGTGGTTCATCACAGGGGTTCCTAGTAATAATTAAGTCGCTATTTTTGTGATCTTTTTGGGTATCCTCTGCTTGTCCCTTCCTACTAGGATCCATATATGGTGGTTATTGACATCTCTCCATTAGTTACATCTTAGTTGGGAGATTCTAATGATAAAGGCTATGAGATCAGACTTTAAGGAGCATTTCTTATTTCAGGTGTTTCTGTAATCATGAATGGAAGTATCACGTTTTCCTGAGCTTCCGAGGTCACACCCGCTTCAAATTCACTGATCATTTATATGGCGCACTTTGTCGAGCTGGAATCAATACCTTCAGAGACCAAGAGGAGCTCCGGAAGGGGGACAACATCCGTCCTGCTCTTCTTAGAGCGATTGAAGATTCAAGGATCTTGATCATTGTGATGTGCAAAAACTACGCATCTTCCTCCTGGTGCCTTGATGAACTTGTCAAAATCCTGGATTGTAGGAAACTAACGAAGCAAGTGGTTTTGCCGATCTTTTATGAAGTGGATCCATCAGAAGTAAGACACCAAAGTGGCAGGTTTAGGGATTCCATGGCCAGACATGAGAAGAGATACAAGAACGACATTGAAAAAGTAGAGAAATGGAGGTTTGCTCTGCGGAAAGTAGCTAACCTGGCTGGTGAATCTTACACGAAAGAGTGAGTATTTGTTCACTTCTCTTATGTTCCAATTACTTTCTTTAGATCTTATTTGCTGACATGTATGTCTGAAATCAAGTATGAAACATGTATATCTAAACCGGATCTAAACCGGAGTTTAGATTTATGTCCATTTTTTGGTTCGAAATTTTGAATCATGCATTTCTTTTTTGAATTAGTAGGTCAGAATCTAAGTTTATAGACAAGCTCATCCAAAAGATATCCAGCATTTTGGGAGACCACGCTCTGTTGCACCTCCCAGAAAAAGTAGTTGGTTTGGAATCTCAAAAATCGCGAGTTGTCTCTCTTTTATCTATTGAGCGAAATGATGAGGATGTCTCTATGGTTGGAATCTATGGAACTGGTGGTGCTGGGAAAACTACAATTGCCAAAGATGTTTATAACTTAGTCGCATAACAGTTTGAAAGCACCAGGTTTTGTGCTGATGTTCGAGAAAAAACTACCAAATATGGATTAGCACATATTCAACAGTCTATCTTGTCTCACATGCTTAGGAAAAATGATATTAATTTGCACAACAAGGATAGCGGGAGTGTTGTAATGAAAGAGAGGCTCCAAAATAAACGAGTCCTTTTAGTTCTTGACGATGTGGATAAATTGCAACAACTTCAGTCATTAGCTGGCGGATGTGATTGGTTTGGGCCTGGTAGCAGAGTGATCATAACGACAAGAGACAAACAACTTTTGAGAAGGCATGGGATTGAAAAGATGTACGAGGTGAAAGAGCTCGAAAATGAAGAGGCTCTCAAACTACTTTGTTGGAATGCATTCAGAAGCAGTGAGCCGGAAAGGGGATATGAAGATGTCTCAACACGTGTGTTAAGTTATGCCATGGGAATTCCATTGGCATTGGAAATAATTGGTTCTCACTTGTTTGGGAAAGTGGTAGAGGAATGAGAATCTGCAATGGATGCATACAAGAAAAGCATGGACAATGACATTTTTGGTATACTCAAAGTCAGTTACGATAGCTTGGGATACAATGAAAAAGAGATATTTCTAGACGTTTCATGTTTCTTGAGAGGAGCATTGATCGACTATGTGGAGGAGATTTTAAGAGGCTGCGGTTTCAGCTCAAAATCAGGTCTTAGTATCCTTGAAGATAGGTGTCTTGTGAAAATGCAAAATAGAAATGTGTGGATGCATGACCTTACACAAAGCATGGGACGGGAAATTGTAAGACGGGAATCTGAAAGAGAACCTTCGGAACGAAGTAGAATATGGTTTCACGAAGATGCTCATCAAGTCTTAACAGAAGACATGGTACGCGCATTGCAAAGCCTTAATTTTTCTGTCATTAAATTATGTATTAGCAATGGTATTGTATTGTATTTGCAATTTGTTAGTATCAACTGACTCCTATATCTTGTTCAATGCGACTTTTGAAGGGAACAAGCAACATTCGGGGCCTAATGCTAAATTCTCCCCAACAAAAAGAGGTAGTATGGAGTGGCAAGGCATTTGAAAAAATGAAAGGCCTCAGGTTACTCAATGTTCGAAATGCTATCTTCTCGCAAGCCCCAAAAGAAATCCCAAACAGCTTGAGAGTTTTAAACTGGGAGAATTATCCCTCATCGTCCCTGCCATCCAACTTTCATGGGAATGGGCTTCTGATGTTGGATTTGACTAATTCTCCTCAAATCATGGAGCTACGAGAGTCATTCAAGGTACGTTCCTAAACACCCAAAAAAAAATTTTTTTGTTGTATTCCACAAGTTGTGTGTTTCACAAATATGTTATGCTTCCTCTCTCTACAGAAGTGTCAGAATATCACTCATTTGATCATCGAGCACTGTAATGGGTTGAAAGAAGTTCCAGATGTCTCCGCGATCCCAAATCTATCAAGTATACGGCTTTATGGCCGTCTAAACTTAGTTAAGATTCATGATTCTGTTGGAAGCCTTGACAATCTTAGAAATCTTGCAATCTGTTATTGCCCAAAGCTTAAAGAATTTTCTGCATGGAACCAATTCAAATCTCTCCTGGAATTATATATCACTGGCTGTGGGAAATTAGGAATTATCCCATTTGGTTGCATGCAACCAACTCTGAAATTTGTTTGTCTCGATGGTGATAGCATCGGTATTCAAAGTGATAGTCGAAGCCGCCTTCTTCAGGTACTCTCTCTCTCTCTCTCTCTCTCTTTCTGTGTTTGCATGTGAGATTGGATTTCAAGAATTTTTAACGTTATGTGGCAGGAGGTCATGGATCGTCATTGTAGCGGTGAATACTTAATTTTTGGAGTGGGGATACCGAGATGCTTCCGCTACCGAAGCAACAAAAACTTAATCTCTTTCTGGATTCAGAAAACGCTTCCAGATGTTCATTTCAGTTTTGCTGGCGAAGGTTCGGAGCAAGCTGTCCATGAACTCAGTTTATGGCTCAGAATCGGTCCCTTGGAACTATTGCATAAGGTACCTAGATCCTCTAATGGCGCGACGCAAATATTCCTGCTTCCTCGAGTCTTACTATATAAAGACCATCACAAGATTCAGGAAATGTTGATCGGATTAGAATGCTGGGTTCGTGTTGACATTAGTGTGCTTCGCACTGCTGAGTACCCCCCACCAGAAAGCACTGACAGAAATGAAGACTCGAATGCTTTTGTAGATTCTACTGCTTTTGTGACGGAGTGTGGAGTATATGTGAGCCCCACATGTGATGCGAATTTCAGTTTTGTAAATCCTTATGGTTGATGGTATTCAATTATGTGTGGGCCCGAGGCAGAGGTGGGGTGATAGGAAGAGAAGGAAAGAGGCAAGAGAGGAGAGGGAATAAAAGAGGAACTTTTTAGTTTTTTTTTACCCTTCTATTTTTCGGGTTGATTATTTGAGTTTTTTTAATCTTTATTTTTACTATATGTTTTACGCTGAACTTACTGTATTAACTTTATTCTCGTCATGCCGACTTGTAATCTAGTTATGCTCTCTCTTTAATTTTGAGTCGTCATATTCTAGATTATCTCCCTCCGGATTGTATTTCTTTTCTTTTGCCAGATGCTGTCGCCTCAGACACTTTCCGTGTTTATCAATGAATGAGTGAATATCACTCACCATTTTTACTATTAAAAAAAAACTTTATTCCCCTCCTACCCTTGATTTCCTTTTATATAATTCGACCATTTCTCATTCTTTTTATGCAGAGGAGACATAAGTCATAACTATATTTTTGTCAAACATGTGATAACTAGATAGTTGCTACTGCTAATTCTCTGAATGGCCTGTTTAGCCATACTTTATTAGATTAGTGAATCCGCAAATCCATCGACTTAAAGTCTATCCACCGTATTCAGAAAGTAATTTGGTATCATTTGCTTGTGTTTTGTTAGGCTGCTTTGAGGAGTTGATGCTATTTTTTGTCGGTGCGACGTTTCGCACTTGTACCTGTACTCGAGTAGACTCATTTTTTACTATCTTGTGTGTTGGTAGATAGATATGTCTGCTTGGTGTGGTCAATCTTTATCCATTGTGCAAGAGAGCTCCTAGAATGCAATTGGGGAATCATCCGAATACCTAAGATTTTGATGAATGAAGATTAAAAAGCTCTTTGTTTCTCGTTTCATAAAAATTTTAAGGAAAACAATTAAAAAATAATTTTAACGAAATCTGGTAATTGTTTTTAAAATTTACATACAGTTGAAAATTTTCCTTTCTAATTGTTTTGTTGTCGACTCAAATTGCATTGTGAAAAAACTTGTATATATATTATTAGATAAAAAAATCTTGGATGGCACACAAGCCGTCTATCAAGAGAAGAAACACTAGATCGGTTCTCCCTTGGACCAACTGTAACAAATTATTACAAGTATAGATCTTTTTAAGGACACAAAATGGGAGCTTCTCACTACCGTTACACAAAATGGGATTTTTTTGGCGCTGATCAAGTTAGGCCACACGAGCTAGGTCGTCTTCTGATGTATCAACTGCAGCGGGCGGCACAAACTGCCACATCGGAACCCCAGGGTAGCCAGCAAAAGGCATGAGCTTGCTGCCGATAACTTGCCCGGGTGCAGAAAATGGAACGGGGAAGGCTGGTGCTGGAGCGATGAAACTTGCTGTACTGCTTAGAGCTCTTACATGTTGCTCAAGGGTCTCCTTCTCTGTCTTCAGCCTTTGCTTCTCATCACGAACCTCGTTCTTCTCAACCTAAACATTAAAAGATCACCAAAGGTTATTCCCCAAGTCACTTCGCCAACGCAAGGATCATTAGCCAAAGCCAAGACTTACCTTCTGCTGAATGGGCAATGCCAGTCAAATAAACCAGGTAGTTCGGGAAAAGTAAAATGTGTATACATGTTACCTTCAAATCGCTTATCTTCTGCTGCAAGCTCTTGTTTGTCTCCTTCAAAGTTTCGGTCTCAGCACGCAACTGAGTTACCATTCGAACCGCATCACTCAGTATAGCACATTTGTCAACTTTAGGAGTCCTTCCTGGATCCAAAAGCTCACTCAATTCCGCAAACCTGCATTTGGGAAACTTAATTTAGAGATCAATAAGGTAAAATTTTCAGAAGGGCGCAATAGAGCTTGCCTGTCGTTAAGCTTATCCCTTCGCATCTTCTCTCTACATGCTTTAGAATGAGGTGCATTAAATGACTCAGGCCTCACCCTGTAATAACATAAATATAGCAAAAAGTTAAGTCTTCCTCAATGTCAAAGTTCTTCATCAACTCGAAACCGACATATCGCAAGTAGCAAAATAAACAGTTTTCTGACATGCCTTTGGAGGTATACTCTACAAAAGAAGGATTAAGAACAAAGTGAGCACAGGAATGATTGATTCCTTGCCTTTTCTTTGATCCACTTTCCTTGAGAGTGTCCAAATTCTCAAACGAGCCACTGAAATCCGTACTGCAAAGGCAAAAAGTATGTTAGATTGATTAGTTAACACATACTACTGAAATTCAAAGTTACTGGAGACAAGACTGCCGAAGGTGAAACTTGAAAGAGAACATTAAATTAAAAGAATGACACTAAGCTTGACATTCAACAGATACACACATATAGAGGATCATTTTTACAGCTTTGTCATGGTGCAATTAGCTTTTGGAAATTATGTCAGGTCATTTTTGTACAAGATTAAGTGTAATGGACCAATGGATTGCACAAAGCAATGCTCCCTTATCTCTGACCTTCGAAAAGTCGAAACTTGAAACCCTTAATGTTCGCTGTTAAGATGAATGCTTCATCAACATTGACATTATATTACTCTGTTGGCACAGAGTCCACCAGCATATATAGAAAAGCTATAACTAAATGCACAACACGCAATTGGACGCCACAATTAGCAAAAGATAATGATTCACTTAGTAAGGAGCACTTGGCAAATGCACTATTCTAAATGAGAGTATGAGACACATTTCGGATATTCAACATTGAAGTAAAGGCTTGCGCATCTTGACGATCAACTGAGCCAGAAACTAGTACAACGCAGCGCAAGTAAAGACATCATCTTTACGCAGGAAAAACCGCTACTAAATAGCCAGACTCGAAGTAATGCAGAACAGAACAGAGAGTCAAGGGAACGATCTGGTCCATATCTAGGATTCCCGGCTGCTACCATGTCTCCCCCTCCTTCAACTCTCAGGCCTCTTCAAATTCTCTTTTTTGTTGATGAACCTTTGGATTTCAGAGTCGAGCACTGTCCGACCTTGTTTTAGGAGTGACCCTTGTCTTTTACATTCGTAAGGCATTAAGTCAAGACCTCTTTAATTGAATCCAAGTCCCTTACCACTTGGACCAAGTCCGGTTTTTCAAATTCTCATTGCATGTAACAGCAATCCGAGACTTTGAAGAAACCAAGTTGATGCTCATTCAGGGGAATAAAAACCATTAAAGACGCCAAGGGAACCCCACTTCAACCAGCTACAGCTAAACCCTCTGAAATCCCGCACTTCACCCTAAAACGACAACGTTCAAAGACTACAACACCGACCCTGAGACACACTGGTCTAATGCTGACGTCATAAGAAGCCAAAGAAGCATCGTAGTGAGAGGAGCTATATAGGGAGGGTAAGAGGCACCTGAGAGGAGAGGCGGCGGTGAAGGGGAGAGGAGGAGAAGACCAAATTGCCCCTGGAGATTGGAGCGAGGGGAGGTCGTCGCCGCCGGGGGCGGGGAAGTCTTTTATAAAGCTGTCAATGTCGAAAGCCCATCCGGCGGCGTCCATGGCTCCCGCCGCCCTGAGGTCGCCGGATTCTTGATGTCTCCGGCGCGTCCCTCTTTAGCGAGGGGAGGGGGGCAATTAGATTTTTTATTTATATCACTTATAAACAAATCCGACTAATTTAAATTTGGGTTGGATAGAGTTCATGAATTGGACTTGTACTCCTTTTGTTTCTTCGGTTTCCCTAGGCAAAAAAGATTTTAGGTATGGGCCAGAAAAATGAGGAAAATATTAAAAATACCGTAGATGGAAGTCTTTTTTTTTCCTGACAAAATATTAATGATTCCTTTTAAAATAAAAAGATGATTAAGCATACACGTGCAGAACATGACTTTTAATGACAATAGTTCAACAATGTTCTTTATACTGAATTTTATATTAATACATTTTCACGGATCAAACTCCAGACCAATATTTATCTAAAAATGATTTCATGTTAGAAATGGAACACGAGACTTTGAACTAGATCTGACCACTTCTCAAGTCCCAATCACTTTTCTTTACCGATGATTGAAATTGGTTGACCTGGAAATACAAGAGAAAATAAATCATTGGTTGACGAAGCCACGGCCATCGTCCATTTCCCGTGCAACGCACGTGAAAAATGGCACAAAATCATATACAGGGGACGCCATCGTCCATTTTCAGTGCAGTGCACGTGAAAAATGGCACAAAATAATATACAGGGCAGGCCACTAGTGAACCAGTTCCAACCACCCAAAATGGAGAGAGCGTCCCTTGATGGCGAATATTTCCAAAATCACCGGTTACAAGATTTTGAAAAAATATAATTGTAATTAAAACTTTGAAATAAAGTTTTGGGACCATTTCCAAAATTTATAATTACGATTCCGGAATCTACGATTATAAAGTTCCACTTTTTAAATATTTTAATTTTTTTAAGGAAAACTAAATTACTTATCCTTGGCTTCAAAGTAATCAAAGCCCTATGTATTTCTCTTACATTTATTGAGAGAGAACTTTGGAGAAAACAATATATATATATATATATATATATATATATATATATATATATATATATTTTAAGAGAGAATTGAGAATAATATGTATAATTTTTGAAGAATGAAAAAGACTGAATACAATTCCGAACCATTGGCTACAGTTTCAAAACCGAAGCCTCCGATTATGGTTCCCGAAAAAATATAAATCGTAAGAAGGTTTCGGTACGATTCTGAAATCTTGATCATGATTTCAAACCCGATTATCAAAACATCCCATTCGAATAAAATCATGGTCACCCCCTACCTTTGTCCAATTTTTTTGAATAGAATTTGGGAATACATGCCTTGCACTAGTGGGGTTGCACATTATAGAATTGCAAGGATCCTCCATCGAAAAGAGTTCAATTGAACTATAAAGATAATTAAACTCTATTTATTTTTTGATGAGTAAACTTTTACATCAATATAAAGTATTATCTACAACGTATCTCCTAATAAAACTCTTTATTTTGAATTTTTAACTATGTGATTTCCAAGTATACACTCAATCAACTAATTTGTTTTGAACCAAACAACCATGACCATAAAGATGATAAAACTCTCCATATCAGAGTTCTAAGACGAGATTTAACAAACGTGATAAATATCTTTCAAGACATTTTATGTAGAGATGATATGTACGTACATCACTTTAAAGCAACCAAACTATTCAACTCTGGACCACAATAGCCACAGTTTCCAAAAGAACAAAAAGATTATTAGGATCACAAGCGAAATGTGTAAGAGCAGCAAAAAGAAGAGCACTCCTTCCTTGTGGGCTAGGCTACATATTCACGAATAGACCGCACAAACCTTAAATCCTTTTCCTTATCTCTTCTGGATTTGCTGCACCCACTATCTTGTCTACTACGGCCCCGTCCTTCATCAGCGCAAAGGTCGGCATCGCCTTTACCTCATTTTTAGCAGCGACCTCCTGTTCAGATCACAAGAACAAGAGACCTAAATGTCGAAACATGGTTTAGAGTGTCACAAACATGCGAATTCAGAGAATACAAGCGCAGAAAATGCTACGTTAAGGGTATGACAATGTGATGGCTTATCGGGATCGTCTCAGCTGATCAAGATGTGTTATGTTTTCTGTCATCCAGAAAAGCCTAATGTTCCCACCACAACAAAATCGAGCTAAGAGAATCTAAACGAGACAATAGATTTATCCATATCAAAGAATGCAAAACAAAACCAGAACAATGAGATTTAACAATTAGAATCTAAACTAGACAACTGTTACTTTATTGCGTCTCCAGTAATGAACTTATGCAGACAATATCGTCTGATAGAACTTGGAGATATAATAGGCCGAGCAAGTACATGAACTGTTGAGTATGGAGACTTTGGGATTGTTCACATGTTGACTATACGGGTCACTGTTCACATGTTGACTTGGCACTATTCATCCGGGGCCAGAAATATGATTTCTGGTGGACGATTTTGCCCCTGCCGACACCAATTAGTCCTAGGCTGTGGGCACTATAAATACCCACCTCTCAGTCACTATCCGTGTATCTTCTTCCTTGTAGAGAGAGAGAGAGAAGAGGAGAGAGAAACAACCATTGTTGAGCGAGTGAAGCTCTAAAGTGTAGATCGTACGTCCCCGGACGTAGATCGGTTAAGATCGAACCGGGTGACCAAATTTTGTGTCTTATTCTTGTGTGCGTGAGTTTCCTTTGTACTTTGTCATCGATCTCTAGCTCCGGTGTTGTTTGTGTGGTGTTTGGGGTCCTCGTATTTCCCAACATGAACTTGCAAACATCACAAACTTAAACAGATAGTCAGATTTGACTTAGATAGCCCGAAATAGCATATACACAAGCTGAGAAGCATATGCACATGATTCCATTTACTTCTTCATAGAAGTTGCAAGTATCCATTACCATGAGTTCATCAAAATCAAGGGTCACAAAGAGCGCATCTGGATAGGTCTCGGCTGCGTTTCTTCAAAGAAGAGTGAAGTGGACCACCATCTGCACCACACCACACCACACCACATCCCAAGAGAAGCATACAGAACAGGCTAATTCAGATACAAAAGTTCTCAATGAGTAGATGTTTCCAAAGTTTGAAAGTAAAACTTCTTAATTGGTAACAGCTGACACATCTTTCAGGTAACTAAACCAGTATAAGAAAAAACTAAAATTTGAAAAAAAGAGAGCAGAGTTTTCACCAACTTTCATTAACCAGGGGCCCCTTGAAGATTCTTTTGCCTAAAGAACAAAACTTTCTTATCCATAAGGCTTGCCTTAGAGCAAAAGACTACATCTTTTACTTGGTTATCTCTTGTTGTCGGGTTCTCCTTAGGCGGCTCTCCCAGCGAAGAAAATACTGCAACTTTAGTGAGTCAACTTTGACAACCCTGCCTCGGAGGGTACTCCAAAACTCTCATGCTGATGAATATTTTCCACCATCTCGGAGATATATTCACGAGCATGAGGTCTTTGAAGTCTCCGCCGATAGAATCCGAACTGTTGGATGAAGGTAGTAGACCTGAGTAGAGGAATCTTCGTCTTCATCTTCTTTGTCTTCGTTTAGGGTTGTTTCACGGAGAGAGATGAGAGTGTGTGTAATGTTATTATTATGGGCTGCATCACAAAAAATGTTATTATTATGGACCGAAGGGGTAAGAGCTAAGGAAATCTTAGACGCCCAGTAGAGGCTATTGGGCTAAGGCTTGGTAGACTAGAACTATTGTAATAGTAAAGAGAAAAGTTTAATTTTTTTCACACTTTTTTTAACTTAGTACTCCGTGGTTTAGTTTTGTTCATTTTGCTGACGGAGGTTTTCTAAAGTGATACTTTCGGTGACATTTTTTAACCAGAGTTTGTTTCTCTCTCTTTGATCCTCCACGTAAGTGGCACGTCAACGCCAAGTCATATTTCTATTTCCTAGGTGGTGATAACGTGGCAAAATAAAACCTTAATTTAACCCTAATAATAAAGTCCCCAAAGTAAAAAACTCTCAATTTAACCCTAATTTAAAACCAGGGTTTAGAGTTTGAAATTTTTTATATTCATATTAAAATTGAGATTTTTACTTTGCCACGACAGTGCCACTTAGGAAAGAAAAAATGACGTGTCATTAACGTGGAAAGGATAAGTGAGACAAACTAACACTGGTTAAAAAATTATCACCAAAAGTGGCACTTTAGAAAATATCTGTTCACCAAAATTGTCTATTTTGGAAACCTTCGTCGCCTAAGCGAACAAAGCTAAATCACAGGTACTAAGTTAAACCTACGTGAAACTGCAGAGCACTAAAGTAAACTTTTTCCAATAGTAAAGATATAAAGGGAATCTTTTGGCAAATATAGACATACCTTTTTCTACCTAATACTTCTTTGGACAAATTACTCTCAGACCCCTAGTGTTTGATATATTTAAGGCTCGTCCCCCTGTATTCCGGTAATCGATTAAAAACTTCCCGGAGTTTGGTTTTATTATACTCTCAGGCCCCTCGCTAATGTCAGCGATTAAAATATTATTATTTTATCACTGAAATGACCATTATACCCTTAAGTCATCTTTTTCTACCCATCTCCAACAACCGACCCGGACATCTCCGGCAAAAATTCAGCACACTGATAACCCGGACATCCCCTCCCCCTCAACGACCTTGCTCTCGCCGTCCATCACCGCCTTGCTCTCCACGTACATCCCTGCCACCTCAACGGTCCGACTGGACCCCGGGTCGAGGAGGGCCTCGAAGGCCTCCTGGTGGCCATCATTTATCGTGAGGTCGTCGGCGGAGACGCCGGATGGGGAGAGGGCCGCTCCTTCCTCCCGGGCCCACCGATTCGATTGGGAGGCACAGTGAAGGTTCCAGATTCTCGCCCTCGACGCGGCCCAGCCGTTCAATTGTTCGATTGGCTCGACGCGGCCCAGTCGACCACTCCGCTGCCGCCCGCAGCCTCGACATCCGCTTCTTTCTCAACCCAGACGACCTCTGCTAAACCCATCTGGATATTGTCCTCCTCGCCACCTCGATCCTCTCGTCGGAGAAGGTCCTCGCGTCGTTTCCCCTCCACCAACCCGATGTTCGGACCGGAGAGCGAGAAGAACTTCTGGTCTGGCCTTATGTTTGTTAGAATATTCGAGCAGGAAGGGTGTCGGATGTTGTCAATTAATTTTTGTAAGGGTATATTAGTCATTGTACACTAAAAATTGAATGATGACATCAGCGAGGGACCTAAGAGTACAATAAAACAAAATTTCGGGGAGTTTTTAATCGATTACCGGAATACAGGGAGGCGAGTGTGAAATATACCAAATACCAGGGGCCTGAGAGTAATTTACCCTACTTCTTTTCTCTCTTCCTCTGTATCTCCTCTCTCTCTCTTTCTTATTCTCATTCTTCTCTTTTTCTTCCCCTTTCTAAATTCTACAAATTCTACCAAGAACCCAGTTGGGTCATGACAGGATTGGGGGGAATTGAAATGGATTTCAAATTTTGGGGGAGGGCGCTTCGATTCCTTTCTTCTACTTGCTTTCCTTTCTAAGGTGGGGGCCCTCCCCCCTTTCTAAGGTCTTCCTCTCGGCCCAATCAGAATATCGAATTCAATTTTTTCTTCCTCCTCCGATGATACTTTTTTAAATATCCATCTTTTTTCTTCAACAGAATTTAAATATTCATCTGTATACATAGAAGAGTATAAAAATAGATTATTCGTTATGGACCGTTAAAAAAAATAGGTTCAAGTACGCTTTATTATGTCGAAGCTTAAAATCAAAGCTTAAACCCAAAAAATATGGTTTATTATATAGGAGCTTCGCTTTAACATGTCACTATATTATATGTCATATCATGTTATTAATTTTATCCACTCGTGATATATCATTGCCAATTTTGTTTGTGTAATATGTTACATCACTAAATTGAAATCAACGTTATGTCACATTGATAAATTTAGTGATATGATATATATATTTTTATAGGTAAATGTCACAGAGACATTTAAACTTAATGATATATGCAAAATAAATGAAGTAGATGAAATTAAAGGGTGCAACTTGATTCTCGATTATCTCACTTGATTCCAGACTATATCAAGCACGACATTTTAAGTCTATAGTATAATAGAAAAATGTTTGGCAAGATAAATAAGATGGTACCTTTTAAAAAAGATGGTAAATTATTTTCTACCAAAAAAAGATAGTAAATTACTTTATATGTTGTACCTCTGTATTCTTAAGAACTAAGGAGACAGGTACCAAAGTCCGGTGAATGAACGGTAACCGTCTGATCAGAGCGTGATTAAAGGTTCAGATCTTACGATCCTCAGTTGAGTCTTGAACAGTTTACAAAAAACTGATAATAAAAAAACTTTGTTTTCCAGATGATGCTTATCCTGGTTGTTAGATTTGTGTTATCTAGGTCATTTGGTACGGTACCCTTGATCCCATTAGTCTAACTTGGTTCTATGAATGATATTTTACATATAAAAAAATCATCATGGCCACCACCGTATTGAAAATGAACTGCCAAATTTCTGATTGGTGGATTGGGAAATAAGTTGGGCGTTCCATTTCCAATCTCCTAATTCCAAGTGTCTAAAACATCACTACCTTCACGTAACGACCAAACTCGAGCTTGTCCCACACAAAAATGTCGAATCACACGTGTAAGCCCCCGATTGGCCGAAGACCATATCCAGCTTATCCATGCACGAAGCCATAGGATAAGGCAGAATTGCCGGGAACCAATCTACGTCACATAAACCGAAACAAAATCGTCTTATCACCCACCAAAAAATATAATTCCACACTCTCACTAAGCTCAGAAAGAGAAGCTAGAGAAGAAGTAAACTTTGTAGAGAATGGCGCACGCAATTGCACCAATGGCTGGACTACACGGGGCTCGGTCGAGCGGCCCGAGCAAGGTGGCTGCGACGAGGTCGGGTTGCGTTGTGGTGAGGGCCCAGCAGGAGCCCGAGGCCAGCCGCAGGGCTGTGTTGGGGCTCGCTGCGGCTGGCCTCGCCTCCGGGGCGTTCGTCCAGGCTGTTTTCGCAGAAGCCGTGCCCATCAAGGTCGGCCCGCCTCCCCCTCCTTCCGGTGGCCTGCGTAAGTATCTTAACCGTGAGTCTGTGACCCAAGTTTCTTTTAAACATGAAATCGTTCGAAGAGGCTATTGTTTAAATCTAGAAGTAAGCTAATTGTGTGCAATTTGCATATAGCTGGGACGCTGAACTCGGATCAGGCAAGGGACACTGACCTGCCACTGAAGCAGAGGTTCTACCTGCAGCCGCTGACCCCAGCTGAGGCAGCAGCAAGGGTTGGGGTCTCGGCCAAAGAGATCGTTGGTGTGAAGTCGCTGATCGAGAAGAAGGCGTGGCCCTTCGTCCGGGATGACCTTCGCCTCAGGGCGGAGTACCTCCGGTACGACCTCAACACCATCATCTCTTCCAAGCCTAAGCCCGAGAAGCAGTCGCTCAAGGACCTCACAAGCAAGCTGTTCCAAACCATCAACCAGGTAACCTCATTTAATACTGTTACGTTCTAATAGCTCACGGCAATCTGACGTTAATTTCGTGTTTTTGCCTCGCAGTTGGACTACGCAGCGAAGATCAAGAACCCTTCGCAAGCAGATAAGTACTATGGCGAGACTGTGTCTGCTTTGAACGATGTTCTTACCAAGCTTGGCTGAGGACCAGCAACTGGTTCATGTTACTTTTTGATGTAAGCTGTTCGTGACTATGTAAGAAATCATATCATGAATGTACTGCTATTTCGAAGGCGAACTTGCTTGTGATTTGAACAACAATTAAAAACTTGATGACATCATGTTAGAATTTTCGTATCTCACCTAAAACGGTTCATTCGTTTTTGGTATAAACCTAAAACAGTTCATTACATGCAACGAGAGATGCGACTCACTTCTGCCAGCGTTGCCACATTTTTGCGGGTATGGTTCCGGAAACTGTGAACGGGTAACAGAGCATATGTACAAGCTGGGCCTCAAATTGTACTCAAGATAGATTTATCGGGTCCATCTTCCCCATGCCAAAAAAAACAAATAACACTATAATAGACAGGATTATATTATTAAATTGTATTAGAATATTATTATAAAGTATTATATTTTTATTCATATAAACTTGCTCCAAGTTGGGACTAACGAATTATAAAATCTTAATATTGATGTTAGAGAGCACAATCAACTCGTTCAAATATTATATTATAATTTTTATATTCAACCTAAATCATAATTAATTTTTTCGCAATTAATCGATAAGGCTTTTTGTCTGCCCCTTAGCCCCTATCTTTTCCATCTAGTTGTTGGGCCTCAAATCAATTGGGTCGGCCCACGTGAATTGTTCGGTGTAATTTAGATCTCGAGCCTTCCTTTCCAATTCCATTCACGGGAAGCACAAAATTTTCCCTTTTCCCGCCTCCCTCCGAATCCAAATCCAAATCCTGAGGGCCCCGGCCCGCAAACAAATCCAATCCGTCCACCTCACCATCCTGACGAACTAATCCAACGGTTCAGAAACTCGATCCGCGTACTTCATTCCTATTGGTCAACGAGCCACCCCACCACCACCCATTCCCCGAGTGTATATATAAACACAAAACCCAAAGAAAATTTTAAACCACCTCAAGAAACCGCCAATCCCGTTGAAAAAGCAAAACACAAAAGAAGAAAAAAAATTCTAAAAAGGAGAAATGGCAGGGAGAGGAAAATCGCTAGGGTCAGCGGCGGCGAAGAAGGCCGGAACATCCCGGAGCAGCAAGGCCGCCCTCCAGTTCCCCGTCGGCCGGATCGCCCGCTTCCTCAAGGCAGGCAAGTATGCCGTCCGCGTCGGCGCCGGCGCCCCCGTCTACCTCGCCGCCGTCCTTGAGTACCTCGCAGCCGAGGTGATACTCCTTTTCATTCTTCTGTTCCGTACGGTTTTTTTTATAGTGTTGACTTTTTATGTGGTGGTTTGACCGTTGTTAAACTTTTGTTCTTTGCGAAGGTTCTGGAGTTGGCGGGGAACGCGGCGAGGGACAACAAGAAGACGAGGGTGGTGCCACGTCACATACAGCTGGCGGTGAGAAACGACGAGGAGCTGGGGCGTTTGCTGGGGTCGGTTACCATCTCCAACGGCGGCGTTTTGCCTAACATCCACAACAGCCTCTTGCCTAAGAAGTCCGGCAAGATCTCCTCCGCCGATGATTGATTCTCTTTTGTTATTTTTTTTTTCAAATATAGTTTAGAACTTTCTAGGTAGAATTGCAATCGTTTGTTTATTTGTTCTTGTCAACGTCAGTTTCAGATGTGTTTGTAACTTTCATTTGTTGGAGACAAAGTGATGTGCATTCTTTTGCCATTTTATGAGATTGGATTTTCTGTATTTGAAATAGAAAATTGGTGAGAACTAATACAATTTTTTATTTAGATTCAATTTTTATGTTATTTTTGTTCCTAGAAGAAAATTCTATATTTTGAACTGAGTGAGGTGATCTAGTAAAATCTTATAATAAGTATGATTTGATATAGCTAATGGTTAAAATATCGATCTGAAGCTTCTACTCTAACGATAGAAACGGAAGGAAATAATAACTCGAATATCGCAGATGTCTGTGCTAAAGAACTTCGATTGCCACAGACTAGGGGAATGTTTTTGACTTTGCACATAGAAAACTGCTTACACATGTGTCTTTTCCGGTCGGGCTGTAACATGTTTTCTTCAATGTCATTGAAATCGACAAGAATCAAATGGTGATCTTGGTGGAATATCAGAGTTTTTGAATGCAGTGTATATGCTTTATGTTCGATCCTGAACTGACAATTAAACTCGTTTCTGAGCCCAACCGATGATTCGATTGTGCTGTGGAACTTGTGAGTCTTTTGATTAGGAAGGCTGAGAGATGCTTAGAAGCTGGGACAGACATGATAATGATTGATGCTGATGATCTTTGCTAAGATGCTGACTCCTTGGGGGGCAGATATAATTGCTAGGATAAAATTGGCTGTCCCGGCCTGGAGAAGATCAAGTTTGAAGCATTGAATACTCGAACTTTGGAGTGGTTTATCAACGACCCTAAGGTAAGGAACCGGTGCACTGTATCCAAGTTTTGCAGCGACATTTTACAGGGCCTAATGTATCTTCTTCTGTTCGTGTGTTGTTTTAGGTGACCCTCTTTGTGGATCATTCTCAACTTATGGGTCTCGAGTGCCTCTGGGTTCGGAACTTCGGTAAAAGTAATGTTTCTGCCCTCGTTTCCTCTTATTTCCTTCTCTGAGCTGAGATCTGTGCTTTGCAAGTTCATTATTCAGAAAATATTGTGCCAAGGAAAATATGCAATCATTGAGATGCGGGTCAATATGAAATGAAATTCCTTTGTTGGGAATCTTTTTATAAACTAAACAAGTGCACATTTTTATAATGTTCGGGAATAATTGAGGTCAGAGCATTCTAACGTCAGTGACCAGTGAAACAGAGTTGTCTCTGTCTTTCCTGAACTCATCGCCAACGTAGGCATTTCACTTTGCTCATGCCTCTTAGTTTATTAACATTCTCTGTTGATGCAGTTGGTTGAGCTGTTGAAAATTTCTCAATAAACTACACGAGGTCTGATGAATTATTGAATACTAGATGGTTGTTGTGATGCAAAGGGAAACTGCCAAAACCAAAACCTATAAGATACCTGAAGCATATTTCCACTCTGCATTTGTTTTCCTTCATGCCCTTTTCAAATAGATCAATGTGTTTAAACTCAGACCCGGAACATGACACGCTGTGCCCTAGGGGTCGCGGGTCGACTATTCACTAGTCGAGCTGGCCTCAACTTGTCACCGCTCGGCGTCTGCTCAGACCGAGTCTGTTGTACACAGTTCTTGCCTGTTGGACGAAGAGGTCGTCGTTTGTACACAGATGTTTGTTCAAACTGTTGTAAGAACGTTTTGTGAATAAATTACAATTGCACTTCCTATCCACCTGCTTCTGGTTTCATATTTTAATCGTAGTCAATGGGGGAATAAGCCTAATTTTCTATTGCATTAACATGTGCCTGCATAGATATGACAGTGTAAACATGAAGGTATTCAAAATACAATGAATATTTTGTCTCCACATTCCTTTGTTTGAAACAGGAATGCCAGCTCCAAGAAGAAATACTCATGTGCTCAACTTTGTTTTTTAAATTCTTAATAGGATGAAGAGCAGCTAAATTGGAAAACCCAAGAAGTGTTTTTGTTTCTTGGTCAAAGGGGGTCAGGTTCATATTCGAGCGGACGCAGTAGTTGATAGTAGTGTAAAATATTTGTAAGAAGAATTTGTTATTATTTAAATTTTATATTTAATTTCAACATGTATTAACTAGTTGAGTGAGTATTCGTGTATCAGGTTGGAAAAAAGAGAGCAAAGTTCAACATCTACAGAAGGAATCTCAACCACTAGAACAAGGAATTAATCATCTAACTTGCATAAAATTATCTTGATATTAAATGGGGTAAGGGGAAAATAGCCTTTTTTCTCTCTCTATTGTCGTGTTCCATTTGCTTTTTCTTCTTTGGACGTAACATCGGACTATTCTCTCCGATGCATTGTTTTCGAGACTGTGGTCCGACCGGTCGGACGGACCACGAATCAGAGCCAATAGCGGGTCAAAAAACTAAGTTCGAATGGTTACCTAACGAACCGGAAGATTTCTGGTCAGACCGGGCAGTTGGCTCGGATTTTTGACCCGGAAAAATCCGGTTTGTTAGGTTTGACCAAAAAATCAACCCAAAAACTAGATTTCACCCAACCCAACCCAAAAAAATCAGATTTTATACTCGATTTTTCTAAATCAACACAAAATAAACTAAATCTACAAAGATAATTATACTAAATATGAAATAAATTTACCAACATTTCAAGAATATTAATTTTTAAACCTATTATTTACTAAATATATATTAAATATATATAATAAACCACCAGTCTGACCGCCGATTTGACCGGTTGGACCGGTTGACCCGGAGAACGTACCAAAATCCGGGTCGCTCTCCGGGTCGTTTTTGAAAACAATGCTCCAATGTTGTAACTAAAATACATAAACTTTCAAGTACCCCCTAATAGACATGAAAAGAAGGGGATTATTTAATTCCACGAGGAAAGTAGGGATATAATTAATGTTGATGAAGTGTATTACGGGATTTTAAATATATAGTGGGTCGTACAAATCTATCTCTTATTCTTTTATTTAATTATTACAGGGTTTAGAATCATTTGGTTGGTTAAATTCTTATCTATAGAGTTTTGCCATCCGAATTAATTAGAACAGTAATGTCCGTATACTATATGGTTAAAAATGGTTTCACAAATCTAATTAATCTAGATTCGAATCAGTCTAGAACTAAAAACACTTGTTCTGAATTTTGGACATCCCAAGCGTTATTTTTGTCCGGTAATAATGCCAGCAAGCGTTATTTAGGAAAAGCGGTCCCGCCAAGGATAAAAACTAAGCCGAGTAAAAACAGCAATAAAACAAGAAAATCTGGCCTCTTCCTGTTCTGGAGATTGTCCCTGATACCGATCCATTGACATTCCTAATTAAGAATCTCATAATTTTTCATTCCCATTAGCCTCCTCTCCTCACAATAATACAAACTACATATATTATGCTTCCTCTTCTTCATTGTGTCCCTTAGACAAGAATCCTTTAGGATCCCAGTTCAAGGATGCCTCTCTTCAAGCTGTCCTTTGTCAAGCCAATGACTTGCATGTCTGAGGCATCAGAGGTTCATGATCCAAGAAGCTCCAAGGACAAGGAAGAGAAAAGGGTATCTTCTTTCTCTTCTAGTTCTGTACTTTCTGAGTGTTCAAGGACCCTGTCCAATCTAAGGGACGTGTTTCATGGGAGCAAGAGGTACGCAGACAAGGTCTCGAGTTCGAGTCCGAGGTCGATGGTCAGCAGTGACTTCCTCAATCCGCTGATGGTGAGGCCAAAGAGGCTCATTGGTGTTGGTGACTCTCCTGTTCACCCTGGTGGGAGCTGTGTTGATGCAGAAGACCTCTATTGCTTTTCTTCTCTGGTTTGCAAGAGGTGTTGTGTGAAGTTCAAGAACTTGGATGCTGTTGAATCCCACCATTTTTCCAAGCATGCAGGTAAATTTTGATTAGAAATTAAACCCTTAATCCATTATAACATTTTTGTCTGCAACCTTATTCTATTTACTAAGCAGTAATTAATTTAGAGCAATTAGATTGGAATATGATCAGCTTTTAATTAGTTTGAGATTGTCATGTTCTAAAGCCTTAACTCAATCAGAAACGTTTAATCTATAACTCTTTTTTATTCTTTATTAGTCGTAATTAATTGAGAGTTAAATATTGTCAGACTTTATAGATCGGAATGATTCCTGGATAGTGACTTGGTCTAGAACTTGTTTTGTTTCCGTGTGAATTGCCAGATCAGTATCCTTGGGGCCTGCTTCTATTGTCTACCAAGAATCATATGATGACATTAACAAAAGGACACTTCAACAGTCAATTGAATTTTGTCTGATGACAGAATCCAGCGGATTAATTTGTTTTTTTCTCTTCTTTTGGTTTGGATTGTCTCCAACATGATGAGTGCTTCCTGCGAATTAATTTGTCTGAACAGTGGAAAAAGTTTGTACATGATACTGACCATTCACTTTCAGATGTTACCCTGTAGACAAAAATTTTCACTTTTACTTCCTCAATCTAGAAAAAACTTGTAATAAGAGCTTTGCCACTATTCGATAGTCATACCCGGCTCGAACTTGAGTTACTCGGCTCAATTGGTGTTCGGAACCGTGTGGTTAAAAAAATCTAGAGAGAACTTCTTTGTAAGTAATTTGATGCTGCTGCCTGTACGGACCATGTCATGTCCCTTTTGATCTTCATAAGATTACTGATCAGTCAATTTCTCACCTGACCTTGCTATGGTTGATACAATTCTTGGTCTTATCTTGGAATTTAATGCCCATTCTATTATTACCATATCCTTATCTCTTGCATTATTATTATCTTGGATTAGTCCGTGCAATAGATGTCTCACATCTCTTGTCTCTCCTTTTGCAGCTACCGAACTCGCAAAAGGGGACTCGTCAAGAACCATCGTGGAGATCATATTCGACACGAACTGGTCGAACCCCAACTTGCGTCGCGTTGAAATCGACAAGGTATTAAAGGTCTGCAACTTACAAGGTACCGTTTCGCTGTTCGAAGAGTACAGAGATACGGTCAAAATCAGAGCGAGCAAGCTGCCCACGAAGCACGCTCGTTGCCTGGCCGACGGCAACGAGCTCCTTCGATTCTACGGTACAACCTTGGGGTGCCCTCTCGGGATGAATGGGTCGTCCGGCCTGTGTACTTCAGTTCATTGTGGTGTCTGTAGAATTCTGAGAAATGGGTTCTCCAGGAAAGATGTCACTAACAATGTTGGTGTATACACAACTTCTACAAGTGGGAGAGCCTTTGAGGCCATTGAAACTGATCAAAGAAGTCACCAAGTGAGAAAGGCTCTGTTGGTGTGTAGGGTTGTTGCTGGGAGAGTCCACAAACCTATGGAGGATTTGCAAGAATTGGAAGGCCAATTGGGATTTGATTCAGTTGCTGGGAAAATTGGTAAAAATTCCAAAATTGAGGAGCTCTATTCACTAGATCCCAGAGCTCTTCTACCCTGCTTTGTGATTGTTTGCAGAGGATTTTCATGTGATTCGGTTCCTGACAGAGTCAACTGTAGACATCAGGCTTCATCTCTCTCACAATTTGAATTGTTCCAACATTTTAATTTGTCCAAATAAATTGTTTGTATAGAGTTTTTATGTACATGTCACACATTTGGAAATTTTGGTTTTGTTTAGGAGCAATATCCTTTTGTTGTTTAGGTGGCATGCGGTACATGCACCGGAATTGAATGTCAACCCTGATTACGTTCAGAAGTATCTGATATTTGCATTCTCGTCAGACCGACTAATCTTTGTTTGAGCATGATCATAACGGGTGATAAAACTCTCTTTATTCTACACCCAATTTTATTATTACTATATTTTTAAGATTCAAACTCGAAATACCAATTATGCGAATTTTTTAAGGGGAATTATGCGGGTTGATTAAGTGGTTGGTGGTTTCTACATTGTTTTAATTGCTATGACTTTTGAGCGTTAGGTGGAAGGTAATGGACCAACTTATATTATATTATATTATATAGTATGGCATGGCATGGCAGAATTATTTTATGGCAGTGACATGACATGTGTGGGATAGCTTCTTTAGTGCGACCACATGGTGTAACTCACAAAGAGTATAAACAAAATCGAGTGTTAGGAAAACTCTTAGTTATGGGAAGATGCCAAGCTAGTACATCAGATTCGTTCTGCTATGGTAATAAATGGAAATGACCCACTCAGGCTTTGTTCCCTTTTTTATAGAAATGTAGTTTGGAAAGTTCGAGTACAAGAGTATATCAAGTTTCGGAAGGTGAGAGATGATTCAATCCATTGAAATATAACCTAATCCATATTGTTTACGTACCTAATTTGCGACTTGGTTTCGTAATCTAAGAATGTGATCAAGTGTACAAAATAGTAAATAATCAAGATCTTCTATTGCCAAAATACTTGTCATTCTTGGGGGTCACAAGTATGCCAGATAGCAATCAGTCTCAATTGATATCTTTACTTTGGTGAAAATGTTTCAAACTAAATCTTTAGCAATTGATGCAATCTCAGCTATAATTTGTTCTTCTAGCCAACAAACATCACAATTCAACTTCATTTTTCCTTCTTATGAGTTGGTTGTCTTCCCTTGAAATCAGACCATCATCATCCCCTGTATTCAAGTGCAAAATGGGTTTAACAAATCTCATTTATCTGTATTATATTAATTATTTCGCAAAACAAACTGCGAGTTAATAGCAATATCCTGAATTACTCGACATAATTTAGCGAGTAAATAAATATCAAGGATTTCGAGAGAAAAAAAAACCAATCGCAAAAACCATTTTGGGCCTTACTTTAGTATATAATTAGTTCATTGGTTTTTCTTTTCTTTTCCCGTGAGGAGATTACTTTAGTTCCCCTCGCTTTCTAAAGTTGTACTTGAACAGGCCCAATCAATGAGAGCGAGACGAGATGGAGATTTTGGGCCCGAACGATTTCCATAGTGTGGCCCATTATTTCATTACAAAACGGGAGACCGAGAGGTGCATGAACTTTTCTTCAGAAATTATTCTAATTATTCACCCTCAAAAAATTTTATTCTGTGTCGCTTCTTTAACGGGGAAAACTAGAAAAAAATCTCTTCATATGATTTTGGTAATCCGTGAGGTGGCAATAAAATGGTCATAGACTTACCCAAAAAAAAATAAGATGGTCATAATGAATAAATCTAGGCAGAATATGTTTCAAAAGTAGGTAAAATTATTTGACATTAGGTTTTCTTGGTTTAACCAATTAGTATCCGGTTTATTAGGTCGATTAATCTAATTTTGAGTCGGATAGGACTTTAAAAGGTGGCAAAGCTCTCTCAACAAGTATGTAACACTGCTGTGTACCCAAGGACTCGAACCGGAGACCTAGTTAAACTAGAATAACTCCCTCACCAATTGATCTAAGTTTATGTTAGTTTATTTGACATTAGATCATAGGATTGCTACTGAATTTTTTTTATTAAGAGCTTTACATATCAGAATACAATACTTTTACTATTTATAATTTTATCGAACATATATAAAATTTACTTATTAAAAAAAACTCCCATTAGATTGTTGCAACAACTACAAAATTTAACACAGTGGTCCAATTTTCGGAGAATTATCATCGGGCCGTATGATAATATACAATGGTGACAAATGTAATAATCGGATCTACCCACCAATGAGATAGAGTCTTTTCTAATTTAATAAAAGATCGAACAATTAAAAATATATTAATATTAAATATTTGTTAGGATAATTTTGAGATTATTCATAAAATTTTACTGGTTGAAATGTGAATTATTCGACAGGAAAAAATCTGCACTCGTACATAGGGATTTACCTAGAAATCAGCACGTCCAAATTCCACCTAACATTCGAAGACCTTCAAGTTCCCAAATTGGGATCGTCAGCGTTGAGGTACCAGGTGGCTCTACCTAACCCACTAGCCATCTCACCCTATTGGTACTACATCTGTCTCTGGAATTACGAGTTTTTTTAATAAGGATTTCCCAATTTAATGTTAATGAATATTAAAAAAGTTAATTCTTAAAAAAAAATCCCACTAGTCATCTCTCTACATGTGCATGGTATACATAAATTAAAGGGAAAAGTCCACTTTAGTACCCTGTGGTAAAAAACCGATCAATCGAGTCATACTTATTCCAATTAACATCAAAAAGGGCCTCTGGCAGCTGCCCGGAGCTGCCCGAACCTACCCGAACACTGCCCGGGTCACATGGCCAGCCACGTCACCAATTTTTGATGACGTGGCGCCACGTGGAGAGGAGGAGGCGGGGAGGAGGAGGAGGCGCGGAGGAGGGGGAGGAGGAGGACGCGGAGGAGGAGGAGGCGGAGGAGGAGGATGCGGAGAGGAGGAGGAGGAGGAGGACGCGGAGAGGATGAGGAGGAGGAGGAGGAGGGGAGGAGGAAGAGGAGGACGCGGAGGACGCGGAGGAGGAGGAGGAGGAGGAGGAGGAGGAGGAGGGGAGTGGGAGGAGGAGGACGCGGAGGAGGGGAGGAGGAGGAGGACGCGGATGACGCGGAGGAGGAGGAGGAGGAGGAGGAGGGGAGGAGGAGGACGCGGAGGAGGAGGAGGAGGAGGAGGAGGAGGAGGAGGGAAGGAGATGGATGTCCACGTGGTGCCATGTCATCAAAAATTGATGACGTGGCTAGCCACGTGGCCCGGGCAGCGTTCGGGCAGCTCCGGGCAGCTGCCCGAGGCCCTTTTTGATGTTAATTGGAATAAGTATGACTCGATTGATCAGTTTTTTACCACAGGGTACTAAAGTGATTTTGGTCGATACCACAGGGTACTAAAGTGGACTTTTCCCTAAATTAAATGTTAATAGGCATTATAGAAACCAAAAGTTCATAGGTGTTTGAGCATTACCCCTTATATGTGTTTGTCTACTAAAAACTAAGCACTCGGAGAAAACTGATAAGGGTGTGGTTATAATTTAATTTGAGATTTCGAATTCGAATCATAAAAAAATCTATGTTACTCTCTCAAAATTGCTCTCTTGCTAGGTTTTTACGGTGTAAAATTTATCACTAGCGATATTAACATTATGGTAAAGATTTTCTTAGCGAAATACTAATTTTTTCCACAATTATTTGATCGAATTTTACCGCAATAAGATTTTGACTAAACTGACAGTCACAATATTAATTGAGAGAATTTTACACCACTTCAGATGTAATAAAACATCACTTATCAAAAAAAGTTCCCAAGGAGTTAAAAGGGACGGTCTCTCCGACGAGAAGGACCACCCCCTCTCTCTTTCCCTGCCACCAAACCGCCAATGGACGGCGATGGAGAGAAACGGCGACAGAGAAGCCAAATGGGACCACCTCTATTTTATTTTTTCCTGTTGGAAATGTATCCAAAATAAATGCACTTTGGTCCTTGCATTATATTGCAATGTACTGATTTATTTTTGTAACTTCAAAATTGTATTTCTGATCGTCCCTAAATCAATGCAGGTGAGCGGCAGAATATTATCTAATGGTACAAGGTGTAATATGGATTGACCAAGATCTAGAATTTAAATCTTGGTATAAAAATTTAATCATAAAAAATCATTGCCGTTAAGTGAATGCAAACTTTTCACTAAGTCAACACATGTCATTATTTGTCGGATAAAATATCTCTAATTAGTAAATGATGTTTTTTGAGAATGACTAATTAGTAAATAATAAAAACAACAAAAGACTATTGAAAAAAGTAAAAACGTTACTTTTTTAAGAATGGACACGAGACCTTGTAACAATTTCTATATCAAAACTAGAACTTTGAGACAATAATTTGGTAAATTTTTATAATTATAAAAAAGTCAAAAGTTCTTGCACTTAGCAAGGTCAAATTCGTAACTTTCTTTGAAAATTTTAGAATAGTATCACCTTCCCGGCCGAACGAGAAGTTACAAAAATATATCAGTACATTGCAATATAATGCAAGGAACAAGGTGCATTTATTGTGGATACATTTCCAACAGGAAAAAATAAAATAGAAGTGGACCCATTTGGCTCTCGTCTCTTGTAACGACAGAAATCTAAAACAACGTCGGAAAACAATTAAGGCAGAAAGGCAAGAGCAACAAGACGTTGAGTTGAGTTGAGTTGAGTTGAGGTTATTTGGATTTTACTTTGACGAGGTCACGACAACTCGTGCCCTCTAGTCTCAAGACTAAGTAAATTACAATGACCAAACTAAACTCCATGTTCCTAATTCGAATTTTTAAATACACAACAATATTAAATACTATTATTTACTATTTTAAAAGATTATATACGACTTAAATGTAGATTAATAAGCTGAACGAATTTTGGTTGATATCAACCAAAACAAGCCGTTGGTTTGCGATCGTCCGAAATCACGTGCTTACCTTCTACCGCACCTGACAAGTAGATGAAATCCGAAACGCCTATAAAAAAATTAACGCTCTTCTTCCCATTCCCACTCGTGGACCCTTTTTCCAGTGGAAGGGCAAATAAGGCAGCCATGGCAGGGAAAAAGACTGCTTGTGTGATCGGTGGCTCAGGGTTCGTGGCTTCCTTGCTGGTCAAGTTGTTGCTCGAGAAAGGCTACTCGGTCAATACCACTGTTAGGGACCCGGGTTTGGTTTCTTTTCCCTTTTTACCCTCTCTGTCTTCTTTCGCAAGGATAATCCGAATTTGTTCGCCCAATTCATACCTTTTTTTTAATACCTAATACAAGTCTCTCAATTGTTGTTGCAATATCGATGAAATTGATTCAAGTGATAAAAAAATATTTTGAGTTCAAATCTTACGAATATAAAAGACGAATATAAAAGACGAAAATCACTCATAAAAAAGTCGAACAAATAAGAGAGGTTTTAGAAAGATTGTTGTTCCATTCCATCGTATGTAGTCTTTGTTTTCTTTGGTGGTCCTGATTTCCATGTGTTTTCTTGCGTAAATATGGTGAACTTAATTGGGCTAGAAGAAAATGATGAAGAGTAGGGTACAGGATATTTGAGGAGAGGGAAAGGAAAAGTCTTCACTGACCCTACTCCATTGGCATTAATAAAATTTGGAGAGGGAATTTTAAGTGGCTCTTCATTATTGGCGGTCCACTATTGACTTTTTAGACACTTCTATTTTATCTTTATGAAATCGACTAATTTATTTTTTAGAACATAATTTTAAATAATTGTTAATTTTTCGTTATCAAATTTTAATATTTTAATATTCTCAAAAAAATTAAAAGAGATACTTTCATTAAACTAAATCAATCTTTAAAATGCAGACAACCAGAAGAAGATCTCTCATCTCATTGCCTTGCAAGAACTGGGGGACCTCAAGATATTCGCTGCGGATCTGACCGACGAGGCGAGTTTCGACGCTCCCATTTCGGGCTGCGAGCTAGTATTCCACGTCGCGACCCCTGTGAACTTCGCATCCGAGGATCCTGAGGTACAAGTTTCGTCCATCCGCGAGTTTGTGTACGTTCGAACGCACCCGAAGACCCGAATTTTGATCTGTTAATGGTTGATGGTTTTCGTCTGTAGAACGACATGATCAAGCCAGCGGTGCAAGGGGTGCACAATGTCTTAAACGCCTGTGTAAAAGCAAAGACAGTGAAGAGGGTCGTTCTGACATCTTCAGCTGCAGCCGTGACCATCAACGATCAGAACGGGTCCGGTTTGGTCATGGACGAGAAAAGCTGGACTGATGTTGAGTTCCTGACGTCTGCCAAGCCGCCTACTTGGGTATTTAGCCACTTCGAATCCGAAGAATCTTCGATTGCAGATTGTTGTGATCCGAGTAAACTGACTGGTTTTGCCTCGATATGTAGGGCTACCCTGTTTCGAAGACTCTTGCTGAGAAGGCGGCGTGGAAATTCGCTGAAGAGAACAACATCGATCTCATCACTGTCATCCCGTCTCTCATGACGGGCAAATCACTAACTTCGGATATCCCCAGCAGCGCGCACCTGTCAATGTCATTGATCACAGGTGGGTAACCGAGCCTTTTCGCATCAGTCGAGGCGCGGAGAAGAATATGTATGTACTGATCGTGCCTCTGCTTGCGCAGGTAACCAGTTCCTGATGAATGCATTGAAAGGAATGCAGATGCTTTCGGGTTCCATCTCAATCGCGCACGTCGAAGATGTCTGCCGTGCCCATATCTTCGTAGCCGAGAAGGAGTCCGCTTCGGGCCGTTACATCGCCTGTGGCTACAACACCAGCGTCCCAGAGCTTGCCAAGTTCCTCAAGAATAGATATCCTCAGTATGATATCCCTACAGAGTAAGCTCCTCTACCATATTGCAGCAAGTAAATCAGCTACATTTCAATCGGGCTTATCTTCTATAAATACAAGTATATGTGTAGGAGTTCGTTGGTTTGACTTTTTGGCAATGAGAATAGTAGTATAGAAACTAGATTTAAGCTATTGGCATAGCCCTCACATATGACCTATGAGTCGTACATATTTTATAATGATGATTGTCTCAGGCTCATGATGTAATCTCTCAGTTATCATTTGTTCGTGGTGTTCAAAAATTTCTATTTTGCTTCGCTGCCCTAACACACTTTCTTTGGCCTGTATCCACACAGTTTTGAAGATTTTCCAACCAAGGCCAAGTTGATAATCTCATCTGAGAAGCTCATCAATGAGGGTTTCTGCTTCAAGTACAAAATTGAGGACATTTATGATGAAGCAGTAGACTACTTCAAGGCTAATGGAGTGATCAACTAAAATTAAAAATTAGCCATTTTTGTACATGGAGAGTTGAATTTGAGATGCCATTATGGATGGTTTTAGGCATTTCAAATAGGGCAAACTAGCCATGTCCTAAAGCTTGTCCATGCCTCCTTGTGCTGAAATTAATAATGAAGTGGGTTTTAATCACAATAGCAGCAAATGGCCCAATGCCTCGTTTTTTTTAAACGTAAATTTTACACCTGACAGTGTCAAGGTTTGAACCATAAATCTCCTAGATATTTATAACGTCCTGTGCCGCTGAACTATAAGCACTTTTGGCAATGCATTGTTTCTATTATTTCAACTGGCAAAGACACGCGCGCGATGCGAGTTCTGTTTCAAAACTCGTAAAATATGTCGTTTATTGATTTTCTTTTTTAAGTTGTATACAAATAAGATGTTCTCTTACATATTTAATGATCCTATTTTCTTTTTTGATTTACCTAAGACGCCATAAGAACTTCTTCATTCACAATTTTTTTGTAAACATCCTAACTTTATCAGCAATATTACCTCTCTTGACTAACACCTTAGTGTTCTTGCTTAAAACACCTCTTGAAAGAACAACATACAATTGTCCATGACTGAAGACATGCTCATGCAGATAAATATCGATATTTTTAATTGTTTGACCTTGTGATTTGTTGATCGTGAACGCAAAATACATACTATCAAAAACTGGTTGCGTATAATCTTATACGACATCTTAAGAATCTCTGGTGGGTTCAATGACATCCTATGAATGAATACTCTCTTACACGTAGAATTTCCACTGAGGTTCACTACATCGATTTAAATAGGCAAAAAGAAAAAGTATATATACGTGTGATGGCTGGAGCTCACTTCCCTTATCCTTCTCCGTCTCCCTTGTGGGCCCCAACACCATCTCCATCCGCAGGACCCACATCCACAACCACGCCGACAACGTCCTCGTCATCTGTCGGTCAGTCTACTCCACTGTTAAGCAACACCGGTGTCTCGGGCGTGGACTTCAGCCCGCCGCTCATCGCCATGGTTATCGTTATGGCGGCGGCCTTCCTACTGGTCACCTACTCCAGCCTCCTCTTCTGCCACCTCATCCTCCTCATCCGTTGGTTCTGCCGGTGGTGACGTCGGCACTGCAGATTTTAACTGCTGTCTTACTCCACCATGTTCTCCAACCTGGACTTGCCTCCCCTCCCGTTCGACTATTTCTCCCCCGACGGGACCGCTGGCTTCTACATGTACTCCCCCCTATGGGCTCGATGACTCCATCATCAAGACGATCCCTCTCTCCCTCTACAATTTGGCGCTAAACGATGTCATTCTGCAAGACTATGCCGTGTGCTTATTGGAGTTCGAATAGAACGACTATCTAAAGACTTTCTCGGCCTCCTCCCACCTCTTTCACATAGACTGCATCAACATATGGCTTCGATCCCACGCCAACTGTCCCCTCTGTCGCACCGTAATATTCCTCCCCCTTCGTCTCTTTCATGTCCGCTAGGATCCGCCCACCCCTCGATGACGCCGTTCTAGTTTCCCTCCTCGACCAGGCCAAGAACATCACAATTTAACTTTTTTTGTGGAATAACACGATTTAACTAAAAAGGTAGTTTTGACACTTCTACGGTGTGACACCAAACCACCTAAAATCAGGTTTCTTTTATTATAGTAAGATTTTGACTCTAAGTAAATTGATTAATCAATATTTAATTTTATTTAGTTTATATTACCCGGTATTCAAAAGTGGTAATATTTTTCTAACAAATAATTAACAATGTATTATTTTTCTAGATTCGAATTTGAGACCTTTTTGTTAAATGGTTGGTACTACTTTACTTAAATTAATGATCGATTGTAACCCTTTTCAACTCTCTGTATCATGGAATAAAGGGCAAATAGCCCCTTCTACTTGTTAATAAAGTTCACTTAACATCCTATACTTAAATTTGGGTCAATTAACATCCTATACTTAATAAAGTAGAGCAATTAACACCTTGCAATCAATTTTAATAACATGTCATTGCTTAGTTGACATCCATGTCATTTAAAATACCATTTTATTAATTATTTGACCTAATTTGAACCATTTATATTAAGAATTATGTCTATAAAAAATATTTAAAATAAAAAACCCCTGAAATACAAAATTTTAAAAAAAACATAAAATTTTAAAAAATTCCCAGAAACTCTATACTAAAAATACAACAAAATTAATTAAAAAATGATCCAATAAAATAAAATCATAAAACAAATTTACAAAAAATAAAGAAGGTATATTTAATTACTTAAAAACCAAAAACAATTTGAATAAAAAAATTAATGGCATAAAAACTCGAAAAAAAATTCAAATTCAATAAAAAAAATATTCCAGAAAATCAAAAAATAAAAATAACATAAAAATAAGACATTTCTATATTTAAAATTAAATTAAAAAATAAAAAATAGTGCCACGGGGGAGGATGGTAGGCAAGAGTTTTTCTTAGTTTTTATTTAAATTCAATATTTTTGATGAATTTTGTTGTTATTTTTAATTAATAGTTTCTAAGATTTTTTAATTTTTATTTTTGTTCATATTTTAGAATTTCGGGATTTTGATTTTTTATTTCAAAATATTTTTTGTATAGACGTTCTATTGAAAAATAATTAATTCTAGATATAAATGGTTAAATTAAGTTAAATAATTAATAAAATAGTATTTGAAATGACATGGATTCCACCTAAGTGATGACATGTCATTGTAAGATGTTAATTGTTCCAATTTATGAAGTATAGGGTGTTAATTGACCCAAATTTAAATATAAGGTGTTAAGTGCACTTGTTGAACAAGTACACGGATTTATTTTCCCTTTATTCCTAATATTTTTCTAACAAATAATTAATAATATATTATTTTTATAGATTCGAATTTGAGACATTTTCGTTAAATGGTTGGTACTACTTTACTTAAATTAATGATTGATTGTAACCCTTTTCAACTCTCTGTATCATGTTATTTGTGCAATTAGCTACGGCCGCATGTCTTCACGTGACGATGGCCCCACTTAAGACCTAGGTGTTTATTGTGTGACTATTTTTTAGGCCATACGTCATTTAGATATTTTACTAAATTCAAATTGATTAATTTAATTTTTTAAATAAGCTAGATCATTATCGACATGGCCAGTTGTTGCCACTAAAGCTTGAACAGAGAGCGTGGGCCCTCTGCCTTGTGTTTTTCCTTTCGTTTATATATAATATAACCATACCAACAGCATCCCAATTTAAAAAAATTACGATTTGGTCCAGATTATTACAATTTTTTACAAAGAGATCCGTACCGAATTAGAGAACTATTTTTTTTCAAAAATCTGATGCAAATCAAACTAAATATTTTTTGGATCTAGGTTGGAACCAAAATTTCGGTTCAAATTGGAGCGGCTATACAGTTTTCGGGTTTTTCCCGCAACATAGAGACAAAAAAAATGGTGAAGCGGGAGTGATGATGATTCCAAAGAAAAGGAAGCGAAACTTGAGCTCAAAATGGCCACTCAACTAAAGCTACGCTCCTCTTGTCGCCCTCTACTCCCGCCCGCACCCAATCTCGTCCACTCCTTCGCCGCTCGGATCGCCGTCTAACAAAAACAGAAACACAATCGCAGCGCCATAGGCACAAAAGCAAGCAATCCCCCCTTTTTCTCTCATAGGGGTTTCCGAATTGGGGGCAACCCCAATCAAAACGACGATGGAATTTTGTTCTATGGCATAACACCTGGAAGGAAATGCAAGCCATGGGCTCGTGCCTAATAGAAGTTCAATTTCGTATGTGTATTTTGGAGGGATTTTGTTGATCGTCGTTTCCTTTCTTTCTTTTTTCTTTTGTATTTTTTTTCGTTTTGCTTCCTCCCCCTTCAATTTTTTGTTTCTCGCATTCAGGATTCGTTTGTTTGTTTTTAACGTGTGGGCTTGGGTGCTCTAATAGGGGGAGAAGACGATGATGGAGAGAGCCTATGATTTAGATACATCTTGGGCCGTATTTTAATCACGGGAATACAAAGGAAGATGAAGAAAGGAAGTTTGTTTTGAAGGGGTAGTTTTAAACCGTCTAAAAAAGATGTTTCATTTATTATAGTAAGATAGTTTGAATTTGAATTACAATTCCTAATTCTACCCACTTGACTTGACATCTCATTTCAGCCGGACCGCATGGGGTAATGGTGGGAGTAATTTTACAATGATCATTTCATACTAAATGACACAAGTTAAAAATGTAATCGACCTTGTTAAAAAAATTACAATCCCTTTTTTTAGTATAAGAATAAAAATTAAATTAATACTACGAGCAACAATTTCTAACTCAACTACAATACAATACCAAAATTGGCCTAAGATAATAGAAGAGAGCAACACTAGAGCTTAGGAGATCAATGCGAAAGATATTATTCATCTAGTACTGTATATTATTAAATTATCGAATATTTTTAGAAAAATTGTAGAAGACTTTTAGTGCTTGGTACTACACTAACTACACTAATTTATATTAAAGTGGGCAGGACATTAAATTAAAAAAATTAACTACAGAAAAATGGGAGAGCAAAATGATAGTGCTATGTTCCCGAAAAAATAAACTTCACTAAATATATTATTCAAAGATATCAATTCGATGCCTCTAATTGTTTATGGGACGTGAGACTATGTTTAATGGTGACTTGGTCCAACTAAGGTCATAAAATAAATAAATAATTTTTCTTTTGTCCACATATAATACAATTCAACTAAATATTTTTCTATTTGTTATGGTGACTTAGTCCAATCAAAGTCACTAAATGAGCAATTAATTTCTCTCTCATCTACGTATATGTATCATTTATACAAATTTTTATAGAGTATTAAGAAATTGGACTCTATACGAATTAAAAATATTAGCCTTAATTTATAGAGAATAAAAATATGAATTTTCATATTTTTATCAAATAACATTTTGTCAATTGTCACTAAATTATTTTTAAAAAGAAAAAAATATATAAATAAAATAAACAATTGGTGACCCGCCCGGACGAGGGCTCTGGACTAGGGGTGAGCAAACAAACCGAAAACTATTGAACCAAACTAAACCGGACCAAAAAACTGGACCAAACCGGGCAAATTGTAAAATGGTCCGGTCCGATCCTACATATTTGAGAAATTCAGTTTACGGTCCGGTCCGGGTTTGACCGGTATGAAATTCATTATTTGTGCACTTTTTGGAACTCCAGTCCAATTTTAAGTCAGACCAGACCAGACCTAGATCAGACCGGAGAAGATCTGGTTCACGATATTCATAAAATTCTGTCCAATCTGAGTTTTTTCGATTTGGTCCGATTCGGTTAACCTGCTCACTCTCCTACCCTGGACACCGCGTCAGGGCTTGTCAGCTGGCCTTGGACACCGCCGACGAGGTAAGCATTTTAGTTTTCTCCTCTTTTTTTTGTCTTCTAGCTTGATCTAGTGGTGACAAAGTCACCAATCCATTGTCGATAGTCTAAGGGGGCGGGGAAATGTCAACGTTAACTCAATTGCACGCAATTCGAAATGAAACGTTTATTAAGTAGAACAATTTTATCTTTGTATTACAATTTTTCCATGATAAGACCTTATCATTAATATCTGATAATTTAAATATTTGTAAAACAATATTTTCCAACTTTTTGAAAACTCTACAAATTATATCGATTGATTAATAAACTTAAATTGTTGCAAATATTATGATTTTAACATGGTTAGCACGAATGACAAAAATATCCATACTGTATTTTAAGGGTCAGGCCATATCCTTATCCCTTGGGTCGGTATATTAACTTTGACTGTGTCTAGGGTAGAGTATGAGTATGGGTACATCTTTAGAGGTGGATTCTAGGATAAAGTACAAATCCTTACTTTTTGACCCTTCTTTCGACCCTACGCTAACTAGATCTCGATTAGATCTTAATTAGAATCATTTATCTTTATTTTTAACTTATAAATTATAATCGAATTCTCAAATATTATGAAATATGCTTCATGATAGAGGTCCGAATTTTGTACGGGAGCCCCTATTCCGTTTGGATGGTCAATATAAGCGCCTAGGAAAGCGCGCATGGGAATTTGTTCACTTCCACTTTAATTTCGTTTTTTATTATTTTACTGTTTTTTAATCTTGCACTTAGTTTTTTTATAAGAAATTCGTGAATTGTTAGTACATTTTTAATTAATTTTTTGTTTTTAATCTTGCACTTTTATTATAATGGGACATGTCATTTATCATACACAAACATATCATTAGTTATAGTCGAACATATTATTTTAACATAATCGGATACACTTTTTTATCTAAATCGGGCATATAATTTTATTGTAACCGAACATACCATTTTATCTAAACTGAGCATGTCATTTTATCAAAATTGTGTATGCCATTTTATCATAAAATCGATTGTGCCATTATGCATAGCCAAGCATATCATTACTCATAGTTGGACATGTCATTTTAACATAACTGAATATGTCATTTAATTAATAATTTAATTAATTTATTATTAGTTTCATTAGACATACCTGGTCATGCCATCAGGGCATGCCATTAGACATAGTTGAGCGTGCCATTTAAGATAATCGGGTATGTCTTTTATCATAACCAAGCATGTCTTTTTATCGTAACCGGGCACGCCTTTTATCAAAATAAAGTATGCCATTTTATCATAAAATCGAATGTGCCTTTTTATTATAAAATCAAATGTGCCATTTCATCAAATTGATAAAAAAAAATTCCCACAAATCAAATTGACAAAAAAATTATAGTCATCAAGCAAAATAAACTAAATACTTAAATCATTCTGAAAAAACTAAGGCTTCATCTCTCCCCTTCACCAATTGAAACCAAAGTCACTGTTATCTCAAGTTTAGTACAGAGACGAATCCAGCTTACAAAGAACACAACTGTGACAGACAAAAATCCATAGTACAGAGACGAATCCACCAAAATTTGAGATCCATTTTCATGGGCAACAAACATTTTCGTATGCAGATCATAACCTGGATTTCTTCCTAAACAAAATTAAGACGCTAATTCTACTACTATCCCATCATATCATCAGAGTTTGTGCAGCTTGTACACAAACGACAAATAAAAACCCAAAACAAAAAAGGAACACACTTTCCAATCCAAACCAAGATACCAACTCAGAAAAAAAATCACGAAAAATTGCCCAAAAAACTATCCTTTATGAGATGAACACCGAACTCCCCCAATTATCTCTGAAGGACGGACCTAGGAGCAGCGACAAGGACGGCGAGGACGACCATGTCCCTCCGCCACGGCAAGGTCACCCTCCTCTGCCTCGTCATGACCGTCGTCGTCCTCTGCGGCACCATCGGCGCCAGCAAGGCCACCCACGTGGAGGACCCGCTCCACTGGAACCCGTCACCCCCGCCTTCACTCGCGTGGCAGTCATCAGCGACGGAGGAGGTCGCCGGAGTGTTGGTGCGTCGCTTGGTTGGGAGACAGAGAGAGAGTGAGGGAAGGAGAGAAGGAAACAAGGAAAAGAATGAGGAGAAAGGAGAGAGACGGGAAAGAAGAAGAGGAAAGAGCAAGTGATGGTAAAAGACAAAATTACCCCTAATGACCTAGAGCCGTCAGATCTCTGACGCGCGCCTAGTTATCAAGATCAAAAGATCATATTAAATTTTGTTTGGTACATAAATCTTTTATCTCACTCTGCACGCAATCCGAGACCTCCATGATATTGACTGCAAAATTTGAGGTTATATTGACTGCAAAATTCGAGGTACATATAATTCTACTTTTTTTTATTGATATACAAAATAGTTCATAATTAATCTTCACATATTCATTATGGTTTATTTTAATTATATATATAATTAAAATTTATCAAAAGTATTTAACTCAAAGGTCAGACCTAGACCCTAGGAGTGAGCCAAAAACCGATCTAAACCGAAAACCGCACCAAACCGCACATCACAAACCGAACAAAAACCAAACCGAATTGCTGATGCGGTTTCATGGTGCGGTGTGACACCGAAACCGCACATAGTGGGTCGGCTGCGGTTTTCAATTCGTACCGCACCGTCAAACCGCACACCGAATACAAAACGACGTCGTATTATATATATATATATATATCAGCAGAAGAACCCCCTACCCTCTCTCTCCCGATTTCTTCTTCTCAAGTCCCCTCTCTCCCGATTTCTTCTTCTCTCTCGATTTCTTCTTCTCAAGTCCACAGAGCTCTCCCGCCGGCGACCACCGAGGTCTCCACCCTACACCGACCTCCACCGTCAAACAACCCTACACTGGCCAGTGGCCTCCACCGTCAAACAACCCTACACAAAAGCCCCAAATCAGAAAACCCTAAACCCCCAAATCATAAAATCCCCAAATCGGAAAACCGCCAAACACAGACGATGTCTCCACCCTACACCGGCCTCCACCGTCTCTCTCAGGTGTCCTCCAAGTCCTCATACACCTATTAGAAACCCTAAGGTAAAAATAGCTTAATTTGTGTAATTTCTATTTTATTTTATTAGTTTGTTATAAGTATTAATTATTTCCGCCCTTCCCTCTGCCTTTCCTCTCTTTCAGGCGTCCTCCTAGTCCACCGGAGTCCTCTGCCTCTCCCTCCCAACCTCTCTGACTTTTGTCCTCCCATTCGGCTTTCCAGAAACCTTATGGTAAAAATTCGAAACAATTTTTTGGTCTTTTAATTATGCTTATGTTGTTCGTAATTATGCTGTTCGTAACATCCTAAAGTATATTATTTTTGTTAGATTACGCTTAGTTTTTATTGCGTTGTCTTTTAAGCTTTTATGTTTATTGCTTGCTTTATCAACTTGTAATGGCTTGTGATGTTAATGTACTAGTTCAGTGCTTGGTAGAGGCTGATTTAATGTTGGGATTGTTGATTTGATATTGTTTTGCTAATTACAGGCAAGTGATGACGTTGTTGGTTTGCCCAATGAGATGAATCAAGAGGTTGAAGGACCGAGTCATGCTAGAGCGGCTGAACAACATAAAACTGGTAAGATTCTAGAAAAACCTCCTTTGAGTTCCAAAAGAAAAGAGTCCATTGATTCGAATACTGAGAGTAGCAAAAAGAAGAAGACGAGTGAAGTATGGAATCATTTTACAGAAGTTCCGGATTGTCAGGAAGGATATGAAAAAGCTAGTTGCAACCATTGTGGTCAAAGATATAAATGTAATCCTAGGAAGAATGGAACTAGTTCTATGAAACACCACCTGGATAGTCTTTGCACCAAACTTCCTAGGAAAGATTTGAGACAAGCTACCTTATCGTTTGAACCGGCTGCTGAAGGGGGTAAGCTTAAGGCCGTTGCCTTTACTCAAGAAGGGGGTCGCAAATATTTGGCGATGATGGTAATTAAAGATGAGTTGCCCTTTAAAATTGTAGAAGGTGAGGGATTCATTGCCTATAGCAATTACATGAATTCTAGGTTTACGATGCCACATAGGACAACTGTGGCTAAGGATTGCATGAAAATATACTTTGAGGAGATGATGAGGGTGAAAAAATCTTTGAAGGGTCAGAGGTTGAGTTTTACAACTGATACTTGGACGTCAATCCAAACAAGGAATTATATGTGTTTAACTGGGCATTGGATTGATAAGGATTGGAAGTATCAGAAAAGGATTTTGAACTTCTGTCTCATTGACAATCACAAAGGGGAGACAATTGGAGATAGTATTGAGAAGTGCTTAATTGAGTGGGGGATTGAAAAGATCCTAGCCATCACAGTTGATAATGCTTCATCAAATGATTCCGCTATTCGCAATTTAAAATCATCCACGAGCTACAAATTGAAGAGCATAGTTTCTAATCATGACCACTTGCATATGAGGTGTTGTGCACATATTCTGAATTTAGTTGTGCGAAGTGGACTGATGCACATTAATCAATCGATTATGAATATTCGAAAAGCGGTGAAGTATGTTACCAGTTCTCCACCTAGGCTGAAATCGTTTGGTGATTGTGTGAAAGCAGTGAACATAGAGTGCAAGAAAGGATTGTCTATGGATGTGGATACAAGGTGGAATTCCACATATTTGATGTTAGATGCTGCCGAGAAGTATGAGAGAGCTTTTTCTCGACTTGAGAGAGATGATGGAAGATTTTTGGGATATTTTATTAATCCTGACAAAGATAGAAATGATGAGGAGGAGGAGGAGGATAATGGGGACAATGTGGGAAGAAAAACAAATGTTCTAATGCCTCCCGACAAAGAAGATTGGGTAAATGCAAGATGTTTACTCAAATTTTTAAAGATATTTTATGATGTTACGATGAAGTTCTCTACAAGTTTAAGTGCCACATCCAATGAATTTTTTCATGATGTTGTGTTCATACGTAGAACGCTTGAGAGGCGTGTCTCTGCAAGTGATCGACATTTGGCATCTATAGCAACAAAAATGTTATTGAAGTTCAACAAGTATTGGGGTACGTTTGAATCCACTAATGGGTTATTGTACGTTGCTGTTATTTTGGATCCTCGATACAAGAGCAGGTATGTCAGGCGTTCACTTGAACAATTATATGATGAAGCACATGCCAATGCATACGCCGATAAAGTAGATGCAATATTGTCTCAGTTATATGTGCAATATGAAGAGCGTTCTCGCCGATCTACTTTTGTTGCCTCCACTAGCTCACAACAAGCTGACATGGTAATGGAAGATGATGAAGATGTTAGTGATGACGACATGGAAGATTTGAAATTTCGGGATGAATGGGATAAGCAAATTTTGGTGGATAAATCAAGTGAAACAATATCGTGTTTAGCCAAATATTTGAATGATCCGATAGAGGCAACATCTGACAGCTTTGACATCTTGAGTTGGTGGAAGGTTAACGCCATCAACTATCCGATCATGGCTGATATTGCACGAGACGTGCTAGCAATTCCGGTATCAACTGTTGCCTCAGAATCTGCTTTTAGCACGGGTGGACGCGTCTTGGACCCTCACCGAAGTTCGTTGAAGCCTAGAACCGTGCAAGCTTTGGTGTGTGCTCAAAATTGGTTGCGGACTAAGCCACGCATAGATGATGATGATGAAGATTCGTTGGATGAAGACAAAATACTTGAAGGTTGGTTATATTTAAATCACAAAAGTTTTCTTAGCCATGATACATTTAAGTTCTAAATTCATTTTTCGTGTTATTGCAGAACTTGAGGCAGAATTTGAAAGCGAAGATGAAGAGTAAAAGGGTAAATTGGAAGTTGGAACTCAACTTGACAAGGAACAAGGAATCAGATGAACACCGAGTTTCAATTTGCTGCTGTAATTTTTTTTTCGAACAAGGAATTGCTGTTGTTGTCTTGTAAAGTTTGCTAATGTGGTTAAAACAAGGTTGATAGATTGTGATTTGTGGATGTAATAGTTCGAACAAGGAAGACATTGGTTTGTGGTTTGGCAATTTGCTTTGATGAATCTGTACGCTTTTTTTTTTTGCTTGCTGCGAATGGGCATGGTGGAGGCTTTAAGTTTTTTGGGCCAACAATGGGCTTTTAATTTATCTGCGGTTTAAAACCGCAGGCCCGACTATGCAAGCCGAGCCGCACCGCACCATTTCATTGCGGTTTAAGACCAAACCGCCACACCGAAGGTTTAAAATTTTTTAAAACAAAAAGTGCGGTGCGGTGTCAATTTTGACACCGACACCGCAAAACCGCACCGAACTCACCCCTACTAGACCCTGTAGACCTTGCGGATTTTGAGGATAAGAATATGAGTCTAATAATAAAAAAAAATTAGATGACAAAAATATCATGTAAGTTGATGATGCGTCGCTGGCGATTGGAAAATACTTTCAGGATGTTATTTGACCTATTTAGAGAAGTACATGAACTCATGTGAACTATTTTCAAGTACATGGTACTAATTGAACCTTTTGAGATAGTAGGTGAGGTTATTTGGCATTTATTCCTTTTTATTAAGTACAATAGTTTTTATCTTTATATTACAATTTTTGCATAATAGGACCTTATCATAAATATCGGATAAATTAATTTTTTAAACAATATTTTCCAACTTTTTGAATACTCTACGAATTATATCAATTGATTACTAAATTTAATTTGTTGCAAATATTACGATTTAAAAACAATTAATTTATAGAAGTTTTATTTCAGTGGATAGTTGCGGAAGCAATCCAGTTTTACTGATTAATCATTCTATTAGTTTGTTTTGTAAAGATTAAGGAACTTGTACTTGACTACTCGACTTATTATTCTCCGTTCATAAATTAGTTATACAATTTTTTAAAAATATAATTCTCATATGTATTTGCAGATGTTGTATGATTTTATTTAGCACAAATTGTCCTCATCATTGTTTCAATCTCTCCTGTTTCGAAATCAAAAATTTGGTTTCCTTAATTTATTTTTATTGAACTCTAAGTCATAATTTAAAAATGACAATTATATTTTTTTAATATAAAAAAATACTCCTCTTCAACCTTCAAAAAAAAATCATCATCTTCAACCTTTGAATTTTATACCCAGATTCATCCTTCAAAAAAAAACAATCCTCGTTTATGCATCATCTTCGACTTTTATACCCAGATTCAAGCACCATCATCTTCGACCCTTCACCTCCTCCTCCTCCTCTCTCTCTCTCTCTCTCTCTCTCTCTCTCTCTCTCCCCTGCGACCTCCATCTTCCTCATTCATAAAATTCTAACATCATCTTAGACTAGCCGCATCCGCGGCCTCGACCTCGGAGGTCGGCTGCCACCTCGGATGAAAGTTTCCCCCATTGCCTCGCCCTCGCCCTGCTTGCGTGGCCTTTTTTTTCTTTTTCTATCTACTTAGTATACTTGACACAATATTATTCGTATAAATAAATTTTTTGAATATTATTTGTGTGATTAAAAAAATCAGAATTATCTTTAACAATATAAAAATTCATATTTTTCAAAAATCTCTGTAAATAGAGCCCAAAATTGGAGTTATCTTTGTAGCTCAAATTATTTATATCTAATTTTGTATTTCAATTTTTGTAATCTTAATTTTGATCCTGACATTAATTTTTTCTTGTTATAATTATGGAATAATTATTTTCGTATATTTATTATAATTTTTATATAAACAAAAAATAAAAGTAGATAATATATGGATAAGAGAAAAATTAATTGTTTATTCTGTAACCTAGGTTGGGGTTATCTTTGTAGCCCACAATTGGAGTTATCTTTGTAGCTTGAATTATTTCTATCTAATTTTGTATTTTAATTTTTGTAATCTTAATTTTGTTACTGGCATTAATTTTTTCTTGTTATAATTGCGGAATAATCATTTTCGTATATTTATTATAATTTTTATATAAATAAAAAATAATATTAGATAATATGTGGATGAGAGAAAAATTAATTATTTATTCTGCGACCTAGGTTGGAGCAGGTTGCAGATGTGGGTAAAAAAAGAAATAATTGGGTTGGGTTGGGTTGATGTGGATGAGAGAGAAATTAATTATTTATTCTGTGACCTAGGTTGGGGCAGGTTGCGGATGCTGATGGTCTTAACCTTGCAGCTTCATCCTCCCCGCAAAAACCTGAGAATCTCTAAAAGGGAAAAGAGAACATGTCTAGTTGATTAAAAGGGAAACTCGAAATCTCTAAAAGGGAAAACCCTCACCAAGTCAACTCCAGGCTTGATTAGCCTAGACTGATTAAAAGCACAAAGAACGGCAGAGGAGCAGAGGACGCGGCTGGGATCTAGACGACGAGCCATCGACGGGGGAGGAAGGGACGGAGGAGAGGAGGAATGGCAGAGGAGCAGAGGACGAGGCCGGGATCTAGACGACGAGCTTATTATCCCCACCGAAGTAATATAAGGAGGAGGACGAGGAGGAGGAGTACTTCACTAAGGATGGAGGACAAGCGTAGAGAGAGAAATGTTTTGTTAAGGGGTTTTGATGGGTTTTTTTTGTTTTGGGTTCCCTTTTGTTCTTCGTCTTCTTCCTCGACCAAGTCGAAGAGAAGAGATGGTGGGTGCGGATTGGGTTTCGGGTATTAGTCGACCAGGAACGGAACAAGCTTCTCTGCTTTGTCTTGCTCGTTTCCAAGTTCGGCGAATCTTTGGACTTGTCGAGTTTTTGGTAAATTTTGGTGTTGTTTTCTGGGTTTGGTTGATGTTCTTGGTGGTATTTTCTTGATTTTTTGGGTGTTTGAAGGTTGGAGAAAGGGTTTTTTTTATTAGAAGTGTATAATTATAATTTTTAAATTATGTCGATCGGATGACAGCAGCGAAGAAAATTAGAGTTCAATAAAAGCAAACTACGGAGCCAAATTTTCGATTTTGAAACAAGAGAGGCTGAAACAATGATTTAAGCAAACCCCAGGAGACTCAAGGCAATTTGCCTTTTTATTTAATGAAATAGTTTACTTGTCTCGAAAGAAACATGTAAAAAAATTCTCCATGAGTACTTTAAATTTTCGAGTAATGTACAACCCGGGTTCCCATGAGGTTTTAACGGGATTGCGGTCGCAACATCGTGGTACGAGAAATTTAACACATAGGGACCGTAAATATATACATTTTTATATTGGAATAAAAATCCCCTTATCAAAAAAAATGTGCAACGTGTTTTATTTTCACATTCAGTTTGATGTTAAATAATATTTAACATTATTTAACATTTTAATGTTAAATATATTTAATAATATAATTATTTAAAAATGCTCTAGGGGTGGTTAAAACGGCCTCGGATTCAGTGCGGAGGTTGCTTCGACTTCTGGACATTGCATGATTAAATTCCAGCCGTTGATTGGCTCTGAAAAGAGCGCACGAAGATCCAACGGTCCTTTTCTATTAGGGATAATTATGGTATTTTACAGTCACGCGCGTGTTACGATGTGCCACGTTAGCATCAACAATTTTTTCCTCCTGGTCCACATGCGTAGCAACAGTCTTTTCCCCTTTCTTTTCTATTTGTTTATTAATTGTTTCCTTCCCAATGAGACATCATTAAATAATTAATTGCTTTATTCCCAATGACAAAGCATTAGACTATCTGCATCATCAGTGACCCTTGACCTTGCTACTCATCCATACCCAACCAACCCAACTCCATTATATATTTTTCTACCCAAATCAGTAACCCAAGATCACTGAATAAATAATTAAATTTTCTCTTATCAACATATTATCTACAATTATTTTTTATTTATATAAAAATTATAATTAATTTACGAAAATGATTATTTGTAATTATAACAAGAAAAAAAATAATTAAGTAACAAAACTAGGATTAAAAAGTTGCAATACAGAATTAGAAAAATACATATTATTTATTTTTAGTTTTGTTAAAGATAACTTCAATTTTTATAACCACAAATAATATTCGAAAAATCTATTTATACGAATAACATTGTGCCAAGTATAACTAAGTAGATAGATAGAAAAACAAAAAAATTTATTATTTTAATGTAGGGGGCGAGGGTATAATACCCTACTGCGTTAATCATATTTGTTCGAATTAATTGAAGTATACTTAGTCGTATTGAGCTATTGGATTAGTATTTAAAATTGCATTGCTATGTAAATATAGTGTCAAAGATAGTTGGGAGGAATGCATCTTGATATATCGGACTACCTCGGGGGTTTCGAATATGTGTGAGAAGTTGATCACAAGTTATTTATCCGAAATCTAAATAAAATGACTCAAAATGGTGTGAAAAGGTAAGAAATGGATTTATAAGCTTTGGAAGACATGAATTTATCATGCTAGCAATTTGGACCAAGCCTAGCAAATGGTTGAACAACACACCTGTGTTGTCAATTTTTAAAGTACTTCGGTTGGACTTCTCGGTCTTTAATTCAATAAGGATTCATGTTTATACATCTTTATGAAGTGTGTATAGACATAATTTGGTCTTATAAGGATTCTAGATCAAGCTCAACAAAGCCTACTCAATTAATTCACAAGTGTTATGAAGATAGTTGGTAAATTCAGATAGCAGTAGTACTACTTGGTAATTTGGGCACAACTTTCTCAACTTTACTCCAAATAGTACAAATAAATATGATTTGGAAACTAGACACATAGAGCTACAACTTATCTGTTGACCAATTTTGATAACGATCAACGGAAGTTAGTAAAAAATGGGGATCAATGTGCTATATTCTGATGCTTACTTACCCCACATTTTTTAAGACCCAAAAACACTAAGAAAGAGGTAGAAACCTCTAGAACTTGGCCAGAAACGAAAGAGAGGAAAAAGGAGAGAGAGAGAGAGAGCAAAGAGGAAAGAGAAAGAAGCGGTTGAAGAAAGAATAACTTGACTGATAACTGGATTATACAAGTGAGCTAGAGGAAAAAAGAACTATTCGCCTAAAATGTATTTTGGACAACGGACTGTTTGCTGAAGTATAAAGTCGAGGTGGTTAGAAAGAAGTGCTCGCATGATTGGAAGACAGACTATCTGCCTGAGTTCAGAATTGAGGTGGTTTAAGAGTAACGACTTGGTTATGTACATGTGGAAGAGTGAATAATGGACCATGGATTGAAAGGAGAATAAAGTCGCAAAATGAGCATTCGTCGAGCGGAGTTCAAATGGGTAAGCATATAGATCATGACAGCTTTGGTTTGTTTGCTACATGTGCATGTTTCAGACTTAAGTATGTGTGTCTCATGCATATAAGTTTCGGTTATGAAGTTGTCATGTTCATATGTGTTATGTTTGGTCATACTTGGATTGGTTTATGAATTGTGTGGTATATGTGCTTCTTAGTTTGGGGCTGCGATGATATGTATTTGGATATGTGTCCAATATATTTTGGTCTATGTAAATTTTGGTATGTTTGATTAATTGGGCCCTGATGGGACACTGTATAAGTTTGATTCATTGAAACCTATGGATTTGATTGATATGAAAGTCTATATAATATGGTTGCCTACGGTGGGCAGAACTATTTTGCCGATGAGTTTGGTTTGATATGATTTGGTTGCCTACGGCGGGCAGAACTATTTGGCCGATGAGATTGGCCTGATATAATATGGTTGCCTACGACGGGCAGAACTATTTGGCCGATGAGTTTGGTTTGATATGATATGGTTGCCTACGGCGGACAGAACTATTTGGCCGATGAGTTTGGTTTGATATGATATGGTTGCCTACGGCGGGCATAACTATTTGGCCGAGGGGGTTGGTTTTCTATGGCGCCTTTAAGATATAGTATTCTCGTGTCAGTGTGGGAGTGACACTATCTAGGCCTATCTGAAGTTCATCCGATCTGTGTTATATATTTGTGAAGGTCTGTCTAAAATTCTGGTTATGTCTGATATGTGAATACTTTGATAACCTTATGTGTGAGATGATCTTTTATTGTCTTAACTTTGTGTTCGTATTGGTTGGGTTGGATGTGGAACATAGTTAAGTTCTGTCTCTCCCACATGTATCTGACATAACTGATATGTTATATTCTATGTGCTTACGGAGTGTTCCAAAACACTCACCCCCCTCTCTCCAGTTTTGCAGGTTCTTTGTCTAGCATCTCCGTAGCCACCGTGTCTATTTTAATCCTGGGGTAAATATAAAGAATAATTTCTAGATATTTTGACATGTTTGATTTTGTGAGATTAAGTTACGTTTGAGGCTGGCTAGACCTGTTTTATGTTATAAACGGGTTAGGGTCTAACGCCGATCACCGACCCCAATTTTGGGTCGTGACAGACTTGATATCAGAGCATGGTTTGAGCCGAAGTTTAAGCTTTAGCTTTGAACTGTAGGTTTGAGGAAAGTATCAACTCTCGAGTCAACTCTCTAAAGGTGTGCTATGGAGCACAGGATTCATATCTTATTGTTGGTCATCTGCATAATCCTTAAATCCTTTGAATTGTGTGAGTTATTTGTGCAATTTGTTGTGAATATTTTATGAAAGAAGATGATGTTTAATTTGTGAAATGCATGTGTAGTGGTCTCATTGGTTAAGTAACTTGAGTGTTCAAGATACACGAATGTAAATATATAGAGACCATATATATAGGAGGTTACCTAGTGAAGCAGCAGATTATGGCCCAACGGCAGGTGAGAATAGCCGATTATGGCCCAGCGGCGGGTAAGAATAGCCAATTGATGTTGGCTTCATTAGGGTAGCACTCCTGACATCCATATAGCATTGATATGTATCGAGGTATGACATTGCATGGTGACCATTTATCATTGGTGATTGTATGTTTGTCATATGCATTTTATTTTATGTTGGGGTTCATACATCTTCTGTGTTACCTCATTAAGTGCATCACTTGGGTACGTATTGTGAGATTTTGGATGCAACTTTGATGGTTGCTTATCGTTCAAGACATACAGTATGTGTAAGGCGGTTTGATCTAACCCAATTGGAGTGGGTGATTATGACATGATGGTGCATCTAAATGTGATGGATGTGGATTGCAAGATATGTTAGATGACTTACATGTGTTGGATATTAAGGACTTTTATATAATTTGAGTATGGATTGGTTATCATCGATCGTATCACATGGATTATTTTAGTAAGAATATGATCTTCAGGACAAATGGTGAGTCAGAATTTGATGTTCAGGATGATAAGGTCTTTGCTGTGAAAAGAGTTCTTAGATGTATCTTCAGAAAATTTGCCGGGTTTACTAAATCAGAGGGATATTCAGTTTTGCATTGATTTCACGATTGGTTGGATGAGGATTATATTTTACCTAGTATTTTCTATGATTGGTTTGGTGTTGTTTACATGAAAAAAAAGGATGAGAGTTTGCTATTGTGCATCAGTTATCATAAGCTGAATAAGGAACGGAGGATATCACTTGGTAATTACTCAACAATTTGGTGAAGGTTCTTATTACATTTGGTATATATAATTTCTTTGAAAGGCCCATTCGATTATATATATATATATATAATTTTTCTTCGGGTAGATTTTGATTATGTGACTGGCCAGCACATCATCAAAACACCCTTATACAATTGATATTCATTCGTATTTATAAGTTGGGCCGTATCATATGATTTGTTAGAACTTCACCATATGTATGAGTGTATGCCTAGTGAGTCCGATAAACATCATAGATATTTTCTGTATTCTGATTATGGTTTGGCTGGAGTTAGGATTAGATATTTACTGTGATAATGAAGGGTATGCAGTTTATCGTGATGCTTCAAGATTGGGTTTCTCTTATGTCCTTAAGCAACATGAGAATGTGCCTATATTTGTGGGTCAAGTATATGAGTAGAATTATTCAGAGATGGCAACAATGGTCGTTACACTTTAGATTTGAAGAAATTATTCATATGAAGAGAAATTTAAGATCATTTATTTCGGATTACAAAAATTTTGTGAAGTAAGAGTTAAGTTAGAATTTGAGACTGTTAAGGAATTGTCTAAGCTTGTGACATAAGTTCACATATGACTTATCTTCCGAGATTGAGTTATGGAGTTTCAATATAAGGACCTAGAGGCTAGTGAGCTTGAAATACAAGTTGGTAATGATGGATTGCCAAGCTTCTCACTTTGAACAAATGGTGTATTATGTTTTGGTGGTATGAATATTGAAGATTATAGTATGGAAATATGAGCTGATAAGAATGAATGTGTTTCTAGTATTTCTGGTTACTCTGAGGAGTTATGGTTCTACGTGGATGACAATGGACAATGGCCATGTCAGATTATATTCTTCCAGTAAAGAGAACTTATGAAGATGCTAAATTTGCTCAGTGAATTCAAGTTTTGAAGATATGATGTGAGCTATTGCTATCTATATTCAAGAAAGTTGAGACCATTATGTTTATGATGGACATTTCAAGATTAACTGATGCACATTGAAAATAAGTTGGGATCACTCAATTGGCAAGGATACATGAGACTTAAGAGACATTTGGAATAAGTAGTCACACCTATTATATAGCAATGTGATTGAGCATTCAATTGAAGCAAATTCGGGGATGAATTTTTATAAGGAGGCGAGAATGTAATACCCTACTCTGTTAATCATATTTGTTCGACTTAAGTGAAGTATACTTAGTCGTATTGAGCTATTGGATTAGTATTTAAAATTACATTGCTATGTAAATATAGTGTCAAAGATAGTTGGAAGGAATGCATCTGGATATATCGGACTACCTCGAGAGTTCCGAATATGTGTGAGAAGTTGATCACAAATTATTTATCTGGGATCTAAATAAAATGACTCAAAATGGTGTGGAAAGGTAAGAAATGGATTTATAAGCTTTTGAAGACATGAATTTATCATGCTAGCAATTTGGACCAAGCCTAGCAAATGGTTGAACAACACACCTGTGTTGTCAATTTTTAAAGTGCTTCGGTTGGACTTCTTGGTCTTTAATTCAATAAGGATTCATGTTTATACATCTTTATGAAGTGTGTATAGACATAATTTGGTATTATAACGATTCTAGATCAAGCTCAACAAAGCTTACTCAATTAATTCACAAGTGTTATGAAGATAGTTGGTAAATTTAGACAGTAGTAGTACTACTTGGTAATTTGGGCACAACTTTCTCAATTTTACTCCAAATGGTACAAATAAATATGATTTGGAAACTAGACACATAGAGCTACAACTTATCTGTTAACCAATTTTGATAAAGATCAACGCAAGTTAGTGAAAAATGGGGATCAATGTGCTATATTCTGATTAGACCACTTGGACAAAGCATCCAATCACCTTTCACCACTTGCAAGTTCATTAAAATTAGTCAAAAAGGTGAGTAATAGTTTATGCTTACTTACCCCATGTTTTTTAAGACCCAAAAAACACTAAGAAAGAGGTAGAAACCTCTAAAACTTGGCCAGAAATGAAAGAGAGGAAAAAGGAGAGAGAGAGAGAGAGAGAGCAAAGAGGAAAGAGAAAGAAGCGGTTGAAGAAAGAACAACTTGACTGATAACTGGATTATACAAGTGTAACGCCCCGTGATTCGACTGACTATCTCCACAGACCAACACAGATCTTTTTCAGCGTACTTTGTCCTCACTCGCACGCACCCTGGGAAACTTCCCAGGAGGTCACCTATCCTGATCTTACTCCCGGTCAAACACGTTTAACCCTGGAGTTCTCTCAAGATGGGTGTCATAAAAGAAGGTGCACCTTGTTGGTATGGATAGTACTAATCAAATCACTTAAGGTATTTTAGACAATACATATCATTTACGGGGTATCACATTCACCCCTCCTTAAATACGCGACATCTTCGTCGCGCCAAACAGAATACAGAACAGTCCCAGAAGCGTATTTGCTCTGATACCATAATGTAACGCCCCGTGATTCGACCGACTGTCTCCACAGACCAACGCAGATCTTTTTCAGCGTGCTTTGTCTTCACTCGCACGCACCCTGGGAAACTTCTCAGGAGGTCACCCATCCTGATCCTACTCCCGGTCAAACGCATTTAACCCTGAAGTTCTCTCAAGATGTGTGCCAGAAAAGAAGGTGCATCTTATTGGTATGGATAGTACCAATCAAATCATTTAAGGCATTTCAGACAATACATATCATTTACGGGGTATCACAACAAGTGAGCTAGAGGAAAAAATAAGTATTCGCCTGAAATGTATTTTGGACAACGGACTGTTTGCTGAAGTATATAGTCGAGGTGGTTGGAAAGAAGTGCTCGCATGATTAGAAGATAGACTATCTGCCTGAGTTCAGAATTGAGGTAGTTTGAGAGTAACGACTTGGTTATGTATATGTGGAAGAGTGAATAATGGACCATGGATTGAAAGGAGAATAAAGTCACAAAATGAGCATTCGTCGAGCGGAGTTCAAATGGGTAAGCATATAGATCATGACAGCTTTAGTTTGTTTGCTACATGTGCATGTTTCAGACTTAAGTATGTGCGTCTCATGCATATAAATTTTGGTTATGAAGTTGTCATATTCATATGTGTTATGTTTGGTCATACTTGGATTAGTTTATGAATTGTGTGGTATATGTGCTTCTTAGATTGGGGCTGCATTGATATGTATTTGGATATGTGTCCAATATATTTTGGTCTATGTGAATTTTTGTATGTTTGATTAATTGGACCCTAATAGAACGCTGTATAAGTTTGATTCGTTGAAACCTATGGATTTGATTGATATGAAAGTCTATATAATATGGTTGCCTACGGTGGGCAGAACTATTTGGCCGATGAGTTTGGTTTGATATGATATGGTTGCCTACGGCGGGCAGAACTATTTGGCCGATGAGATTGGTTTGATATAATATGGTTGCCTACGGCGGGCAGAACTATTTGGCAGATGAGTTTGGTTTGATATGATATGGTTGCCTACGGCGTGCAGAACCATTTGGCCAATGAAATTGGTCTGATATAATATGGTTGCCTACGGCGGGCAGAACTATTTGGCCGATGAGTTTGGTTTGATATGATATGATTGCCTACGGCGGGCCAAACTATTTGACCGAGGGGGTTGGTTTCTGATGGCGCCTTTAAGATATGATATTCTCGTGTCGGTGTGGGAGTGACATTATCTAGGCCTATCTAAAGTTCATCCGATCTGTGTTATATGTTTGTGAAGGTCTATCTAAAATTCTGGTTATGTCTGATATGTGAATACTTTGATAACCTTATGTGTGAGATGATCTTTTGTTGTCTTAACTTTGTGTTCGTATTGGTTGGGTTGGATGTGGGACATAGTTAAGTTCTGTCTCTCCCACATGTATCTGACATAACTGATATGTTATGTTCTATGTGCTTACGGAGTGTTCCAAGACACTCACCTCCCCTCTCTCCAGTTTTGCAGGTTCTTTGTCTAGCAGCTCCGTAGCCACGGTGTCCATTTTAATCCTGGGGTAAATATAAAGAATAATTTCTAGATATTTTGACATGTTTGATTTTGTGAGATTAAGTTACGTTTGAGGCTGGCTAGACCTGTTTTATGTTATAAACGGGTTAGGGTCTAACGCTGATCACCGACCCCAATTTTGGGTCGTGACAGATGGCAAGGAGGAGGATCACGTTTTGGCCCAGGGTCGTGGCCCTCATCCCCCCAATTTACATTTTTTCTTTTCTTTCTTAATTTTTTTATTCCACCTAGGCTTGCCCCTCCTCCCAAAGGGCATTGGTGCGCCTAGTCTTAGGCGTATTGTGTAGCTTTTATTATTTATTTGCTTTTTTTAAGGATAATTAATTGCTAGTAATTTCACCTAAATTTACATAGCATTAAATTATAATAAATTTATAATGTTGCATTAATATTTAATAAAATTTATAATAAAATAAATGATATGCACAGTTATGTTAAAATGGCACGTCCGGCTATGACTAATGGTAGATCCAATTTTGATAAAATGGCATATCTAGTTATGATAAAATGGCATGTCCGGTTACGATAAAATGACATGCCCGTTTATAAGCAAATGACAGGCCCGGTTATGATAAGTAATGTGCCCGGTTATAACTGAATGGTAGACCCGATACGATAAAATGGTATGTTCGGTTATAATAAAAAGGCATGCTCGATAATGACCAAATGGCAGGGCCAGTATGATAAAATGACATGTCTGGTTATAATAAAAAGGTCTGCTCGGTAATGACTAAATGACAGACCCGAGACGATAAAATGGTATGTTAGGTTATAATAAAAAGGCATGCTCTGTAATGACTAAATGACAGATCTTGTTATGATATAATGACATGTCCGATTATGTCAAATGACATGCCCGTTTATTTATTAATGGCATGCCCAGTTAAATTTAATAAAACTTATAATTAATTAAATAATTAAATGATATTTTCAGTTATAACTAAATGACATGCCCGGTTACGACTAAATGGTATGTCCGATTACAATAAAATAATTAATATTAATTAATATTTTTATAAAAAATTAACTAATAAAATAAATGGCAAATTACCCTCACGTCCCTGAGGTTTGGTCACCCTCCCCCTAGGGTCCCTGACTTTTGGAAAATGATTGTCCCGTCCCTAAGTTTTGATGATAATAGACTCTCGGGTCCCTAGCTGACGTCATCGCTTCTTTTTTTCATTTTTGACCAATACGAAATGTGATAGAGAGGGAGACAGAGGAGCATAGAGGTTTCAAACAGAGCGGCTCCTCTTATAAAAAGCCGACCCGGAGGCCAGGAAGATGAATCGGAACCGTCGCCACCACCTCCCACTCAGACCTCACCGTCGTAGGAGAACCGACTCTCTCTCTCTTCTTTACTCCACCGTCGCCAAACCCATTAAACCCATGCCCGAGTCCAAACTCGAACGCCCTGAGGAGCTGTCGTTCCCTGAAGGAAAGCTAATAGGCCGCCCGAAGTCGTCAAACCTGGACCAAGTGGAAGGCTTGGACGCGGTCCCTCGAGCCTCGTAGGGCTCCGCTTTCCCTCCATCGTACTGGTATACCCCGTCGCTGTACACATCATCGTACTGAACACTCTCCGCCCTCTTCCTGTATGGGTTCGACCCCGACCCAGGACCCAAATCGTACGGGCTGGAGACCGGGGCAGTCGATCCTAATGAATTGTAAGAAGGCGCGTACATAGAGGAGAAGGACGGCGACGTAGGGGCTGGATTGGGCGGGACCGGAGTCGTCTGATGGTGATCGAACGGCGGGAAGTAAGGCGGCGGCTGATTCGGTGCCGGCGTTGGCATTTGGTAGGGGGCCCCCATGGGGATCGTAGGGAGGAAAAGACGGTTGTACGGTGGACGCGGGGGCGGACGGTATAGGGGTAGGATCGGGATTTTAAGGATAGTACTGGGGGTAAGGCGAGGGGTAGTCGTGCGTGGAGGAGGAGAAGGGCGGCGCGGAGGCGTACGGCGGCGCTTGGTTGAGGTGGGGATCGGCTGGATTGGGATTGGGATTAGGGTTTGGTCAAAAGTTAAGGGTATTTTGGTCATTTCTATGACCAAAAATGAAAAAAGAGCCGATGACGTCAACCAGGGACCCGAGAGTCTATTATCATCAAAACTTAAGAACGGGACAATCATTTTCCAAAAGTCAGGGACCCTAGGGGGAGGGTGACCAAACCTCAGGGACGTGAGGGTAATTTGCCCTGAAATAAATAGTATACCAATTACTACACTATATTGGTTTGATTTAATATGAAATAATATTTATAATAAAAAATTAATATAATAATATACCAATTTGATTTACTATGATATATTTTTTTATTACTACAGTATGATATAAAACTAATTTCTATTTAGAAAAAAGTATATGATAAAAAATAAAAAAAATGTCAGCCTTAATTGCCTTAAAAAGGCGTACATTTACAGCCTGTTTGGAACGAATTCCGTCCGGAAAAGAATTCTATTTCCAATTCTTAATGGTAATGGAAATGAATTCATTTCTCATTTTCTTGTTTGGAACCATAAGTTAAATTTTGAGAATTGATTTATTACTTTACATAAATACCCTTATAACTAGCAAGTGATCCAAGGTGAGATAGAAAAGCCAATCTAAACTAACTTGCAACATAACAAACCATCTCTAATATCTTCACTGCCATAATTCACAACTAAAATGACAACTGCTGCCAAACAGTACCATATACACAGAATATGTAAATTTTTAACTCTTTCAACCATCAAGCAAGGATGGATCCTAGAGCGACTGTACCATATACACAGAAGAAAATGCATGCAACCATTGAGAAGAAAAAAGGAACAACAAGGCCAAAACACCAACTCAAACCCGCAAACAAAGAGAACCCAGTTCATCTCTATATGAAACAATAAAAAAGGGCCATGAGGAAAAACCATAAAACTATCATCGAAGGTACTATGTTGTACAAATATTCAGTGGGCAGCCACCCTGCATCGTTTTGGGCTTTTGGTTGTTATTGCTTTCGGTTGGATTAAGTCCTGAAAGAGGGGAATAGAAATACACCTATCCGGCTGTAGCAGCTACAATTACATCGTGGTCTGATTGTGCTCGAACCGAATTAGTCGCAATGACACTTTAGCTCTAGCAACCGAGTGCTTTCGACAAAAGTAAAATAAAATTATTAGCACATTTTGAAGCAGTGACACTTTAGCTCTAGCAAAGTAACTGTCAAAGTTCAAACACAATATTTTACACTTTAATATCTAGCATAACAATGCAGTACTCCTCAAATAAATAAGTGAAACAGTGGGCTAACAAATATGGCAGATTGTCAACTTGGTGATCCTATGCAACTACGTTAATCAAACAATCCTTAATCAAGGCCTGGAACCAATCAAGCACAGCGAACCCAGCATGATAATGGCTCGGATCAACAGACTGCTAAAAGAACCAAATGACAACAAAATGAGTCCGATGCAGTTAACTTACAATGACCAACACCTGGATGATATACCATAAAGAAACTGGCAACAAACTAGATAGACCAGATTTCGGCAACACTGTTGGCTAAAAATCAAAACCCAGATCGTTACACGAAAAATCAAAACCAAATTTTTTTTTGTTAAAAACCAAGAACTTAATAGCAGGTCATCAACACCCAGATGGAAAACAAAAAACCCAGATGCTATACCATACCCAGATCGTAAATCAAGAAACAAGATATAGTATGGCAAAAACTCATATTGTAAACCAAGAAAATTCGAAACCCAGATCGGAGTACAAAACACAGCTAATGTTGATATTACCAAGAAAAACCCAGACCCAGATAATGTCAGAGGCAGAGAGATTACCAGGAAGAAGAGGCCGAGGATGGCGAGGGAGCAGAGGAGGAAGATGAGGACGGAGACGAGGGAGAGGAGGAGCTCTAGGCCTCCATGCCGTTGACGGAGGATGAGCTCGAGAATGGCTCCTCGCCGCCGATGGAAGATGAGCTCTAGGTCATTTGTCTCCCGGCGTTGCAAGTATTAGGTTTTTTTGTTATATTAGTATATAATGAAGGGTATAATAGATATTTTACTATCAAATCTGGTTTAGTCCCTACGAATCCGACCTAATTTCAAAGGAATTCTAAATCCGGACTTTTAAACAAAATAAGAATTCATTTCCAAAAATATTTGGTTCCAAACAGACTAAATTTTTTAAAACTCCGGAAAAGAATTCTATTTCTCATTTTTAAGTCTTTCCAAACATGCCGTTAATTTAAAGCTCCTGCCAAGTGCCAACATTTTTTTTAGGGTAGCCCTGGTTAACCTTTATTAAACTCAAAAGAGAGACGCGTGGGGACGCGTGATATTTAAAGCCCGCCAGCTTTTGTCTTTTTATGCACTTATTTTTTACTTTTTGGACTATTTTTTCCTTTTCTCGTTCGTAGAGAATTTGGCTTCCTGTATCCAATCTGAGCTCGGTTAAAACATTTTTCATGTGAAATTAAAGAAACAACGGAACGAATAAGACGTTGCATTTCCGTGTGGGTCTAGGGATGGCAATGAGCAGGATCCGGGTAGGATTTATAAGACCCAGATTTTTATTCTCTTTTTAAATGGTGGATTCAGATCTTTACTCTTATCCTCTTTAAAAATAAAGATTCGGCCAGGATCTGGGTCCTAAAAAATTGGGCAGGATCAGGCGACCCGCAGGTCTGTATTTTTTTTAAATATATTTAGTTTTAAAAAATTAAATTATCTTTTGATAGTTTTCAAATAGCAATGAGACATTTTCATTTATTAAACATATCAATACAAAGAAACCAAAAAAATAAATCAAAAAAAAATTGAAGTTAGGTAAGTTAAAATTGAGAATTTGTTTGTAATTTTTGCTGCTTTTACTTGGGACATGTGGCTGCTTCGTAATGGTATTATCTTCAATGAGGCGAGGTACGATAATGAGCTTCTCCTGTATTTTGTGCTCTTTCATGTCCAAGAGTGGATCCTTTGGATGGATGCCTAGATCATTCACAATCAATCGCTGCTCACTTTCTTGATTGCATACAAGAATTTATATGTCCCTCTTCTTTACCTCTTGAGGTTGAGGGAACATTTTGGTCAGGGTGGGATTATAACTGATGTAAATATCAGGCCCCTTTATCTTGTCTTTCTTTTTGCAATTCCTCTGTTTTGAACTTTTGTTTTAATAAAAAAATTTACCTACCAACAAAAACGGAGCTGTTCCCATTTGGTTTTCTCCATTTTTTGTTTTTCCTGCGGTTCATAAAAGCTGACCCACATAGGCATGGCAATTAGACCCTTACCCTGAGGGTCTACCCTGATCCAGATTCGAAGGGTCCAAGATTCGTTGACTTTGACCGGGTCTAGACTCTGATCCTGCCCGGATCCTGATATTTTAAAAGGATAAGGGCATGAGTATGGATCTATAGGATCCTGCCATGATCCTACCCGAATTTTTTAAATTAATATACATGTATATTAATTATTAGACATATTGAAGGTCACGGGGCTTTGTCTTGGTCTTGTTTACTCGGAAAATCCATCTCACCGGTGGTTGTGCTTTAGATATTTTTGTGTCTGCTTGGAAAGATTAATGAAATATGTTCCCTTGAAAAAGATGGAAATTAGTACAGGGTTTGTCTTGATGTCTACCTTTTGTTTTTCTCGAAAAAAAATTCTAACTATTCGGTGGCTGTGTTTAACAGCAACGTTTTCAAATAGGACCCGGAGAAAGATCCGCTCTTGCCTCTGGGTAGCATTTTAACCAGTCTGACTGGTTGGACTGCCGATCGGACTGGTGCTTTTTTATATATTTAAAAAATATTTTAATTATCCATATCCCACAACCCCAACTTTTTCTTTCTTTTTTTAACCACCATAACCTTGAAATCCTAAAAAAAAAAAAAACATTCGACAAAACATGATTTTTCTCTTTTTATTAGGGTTCGGTCGATTTTTTTGGGTTAAAATATCTGACCAACCCTGATTTTTTGGTTCAACCTTATGAACCGAAAAAATGGAGTAAAAAATTTGGTGAAATCATCTAGTCCGACTACTTTTTGGGTGGTTCGTAAGGTTGACAATTTTTTGGCCAAATCGGATACATTGTTCAAACCAAATCATAATCAGACCGGTCAGACTGCGTATTTAAAAACCATGCTTACAAGTTATAAGTTTGTACCTTTTTGAAAGATAAAGAGAAAATTTGTTTTTCTCGAAAAATCCAACTATCCGGTGGTTGTGCATGTGCTTAAAACTCAAAAGTACCTTCTCGAAAAGGTTAAGGAAATCTCATAGGCTTTTTTTAATACTTCATATTTGAATATCCGGTCGACTAATTCAGATTTTAATATTGTAAAATTTTTGAAACGTGATAAATCTCTCATATTTAACGTTATTCTATTTTCAATAACTCAAATTCAAGATCTAAAAAATAATTGATCAAAATGTGACAATTCTCTTACAACAAATATTTAGCACCTTTGGCATTTTCAAAACTTGAACTCAAAATTTAACCAATTTAAAACAACCACATGTAAATTAGTCCAATTCCTCGTTCGTAACTGCCTCGTTGCCTATATAAGTAGTATAACACTATATGTGTTCATCATCCTCCACTCTCACATAAGACAACATACACAAATTTTCCCCAAGAAAAGTTTCCCTTTTGAGCTCTGTTTTACTGTTTCCTTGCTATTCTGAAGAAATAATTGTTTACACCAATATTACGCCACGCTGCCAGATATTAAATCCTTGATTTTCGTCAATTCTTTTTTACGTAGTTTCAAAATTTTATTTTACCCCCTTTGGCTGCTGTTTCCTTGCTGCATAAACATGGATCCTCGGACCCACGGAGGAGATGATCGCCACTCCCTTGCAAGCCAACGACTAGCCGACTTCAACAATGAAGAACAGCAAAGGAGGTCCGCCAATTACAAGCCAAACATTTGGAAATACGATTTTCTGCAATCTCTCTCAAGCAAATACGATGTAAGATTGATCTTTTTTTTCGCTCTACAATTTACCTATGGATTTCGTAAAATAGTTCATGCTCGAGCGTAGAAGTAAACTAGATGCACACTTTGGCGGGAACAGGAAGATCAATACGAAAAGCGGGTAGAGGAGCTCAAACGAGAAGCGAGACGCGTGCTGGCCGAAGCTAAAGACATCTTAGTTAAGCTAGAATTGATAGACAATATTAAAAAGCTGGGACTCGGAAGCTATTTCGAGGAGGAGATTAAAAAGGCCCTTGAAACTATATTAGTTTCATTCCAAATCAATTTTCCTTACGTGGGAGATCTCCATGCAACTGCTTTATCCTTCAGACTCCTCAGGCAGCATAGCCTTGAAGTCACACAAGGTAAATATCCCAGTTAATTATTGGCAAATGGTTCATTTTTCATAATAAGTTTATATTAATATCGTATAGTTTTTAATCTTTTGCTCTTCTGAGTTTGCGATTTATCGTCTACTTTAGTACCATGTAGTATTGCGAAAAATTACTCAAGTATTTTGTGATTTAAAATTTATCAATTGAGACAAATTTATTCTAATTAAATCAATTAGCGGTTCGAGCAGCTGCCCATCCTGCCCGGCCACATGACCAGCCACATCAAATATCGCAGATCACATGCGCCATCTGAACAATTTTACATAACATTTAACAACGGAAAATGATCTTTCAGACATGTTCAGTGGATTCTTGGACGAGACGGGATCGTTCGTGGAGAGCAAATGCAAGGAGGTGAAAGGAGTGCTCGAGCTTTTTGAGGCTTCTCATTTAGCATTCGAAGGTGAGCAAATCTTGGTCGAGGCTAAATCCTATGCATATGGAGTCCTAAAGAGCACCTGCCCCATTATAGAAGATAGCAACCTTAAGAAGCAAGTGGTGCATGCTTTGAAGCTTCCATACCATTGGAGGCTCCAATGGTTCGACGTCAAGTGGCAAGTTAGTGCATTGGAGGATGCTAGTGATGTATTGGAACCAATCTTGGAATTGGCAAAACTCAATTTCAATGTTGTCCAAGCTACACTCCAGAAAGATCTAAGGGAGGTTGCCAGGTATGTATTGGGATCCAATTCGAGATTTTGCTTGGGAGATTCTAGGAAGGAATTGATCAACGGTTCAAACCATGGTTAGGCAAGCAGTGCCAAGATTGACATTCTTTTATACCACACAAGGTGTCGCGTATATTATACAGAAGAATATTCGGATAAGTAGACTGATACGTTACTCAAATTGAATTTGATACAAGGTTACACCAAACCAACAACCAAATTCTACTTATTTTTGTGATTTATTTTTTGAATAAATAAAATTCTACTTCTTCAAAACAAAAAATATCAAACCAACATTTAACCTTGTCTGCTTTACACGGAAAGTGCGAACACATAAAACTCATACAATAAAATTTTTCTAAAGTGATATTGTTGAGACGACAGAAAAATATCATAACAGAAGATAGGTTTACGCTTTTTTAGTTCCAAAATTATTAAAATTGAGTTTTTGATCAATAAAAACGTAAATACCAAAAAAATTACTTTGTCTATATTCAAGTCATAAAAAAATTATCAAGAAATTATAGATATTTCTTTGTTCATATTCAAGTGACTAAAAACATATATTAATAACAATCACACTTATTATCTCATAAAAAATTTCAACAGTTTCTTGACATTCTAAGTAATTTATTAACATCTATTTATGATAAAACTTTCATCCAAAAACACTTATAAATTAGACTAATATTGATTTATCATGAAACTTTCATAAAATATATAAAATAATTTATTTATTCAAAAATAATATTTTGTGCGAAAGTTAGGGCCGAGATTTAGCACTAACATTTTCTGAAAAAAATATTAGTTATTACGGTATAGCATTATTAAATTTTAACACTGATTCTGATTCAAGACCAAAATTTTTAATTAATTTAGAGAGGTTATCATTTTAGAGAATATTATTTTACTGAGATTTTATTTCAGTAGTATTATGTCTAACACTAATTATTAAAGAAAATGATGCATCTTTGGAATGAATTAGAACTAATCTGTCCCACATTTTTTATAATTGTAGATGGTGGTGGAATCTTGGTTTGATGGAGAAGCTAGGGTTTGCGAGGGATCGGCTGGTGGAGAGCTTCTTGTGTACCGTTGGAGTAACTTTTGATCCCAAATACAGCCACTTGAGGAAATGTCTGACCAAGGTCATCACTTTGGTCCTCGTCATTGACGATGCTTATGATGTTTATGGATCACTGGAGGAGATGCATTGCTTTACGAATGCTGTGAATAGGTCCGTGTTTCTTTTATCAAGTCGAGTTAATCGATGTCGCCATAGAAATATGAACATTGACACATGTTTTTTGTAACGTTAAACGAACGTCGCAAAGAACACGTGCGTCGACGTTGAAAAGCAAACATCGTTCAAGATATCAATAATTTTTTGGGGTACAATTGTTCAACGAATTGTCTTAAAAATTCAGGTGGGATCCAAAGGAAATTGACGGTCTTCCGGAATGTTTGACCATATGTTTCGAAGCGTTGCGCTCCATTAATGATGAAATTGCTCATGACATGCAAAAGGAGAAGGGTTGGGGCCAATTAGCAAAACCTCAATTCGAGAAAGTGGTATTATTATCTTTAGTTTCCATCTTAATTCATGTTCTTAATTGATAACATCTTAATTGGGGAATTTTTCAGTTGGAACACGTTTCTAGTTAACTATTTCCCAATATTTTAAAAAACACGGTCGGACCGATGGTCGGAAATCTGGGTGGATTTTTTCGTAAAACCCAAAATGTGGTTCGACAGGTTAAAATCCGGTCGGACTATCCGGTCAGGTACTTCCGGGTGACCCAGTTCGCCCGGATCAGAAAAATTAGTATTTATTATTTTTATTTTATCTGATTTAATTTAGAAACAAAACATCAACTTTCACATTCGAAGAGTGTACATCACTTTTTGATGTTAAAAAACTTATTTTTTTAACAATTCTTGATAATATTTTAACAAAGTCAAACGAATTAGACTAATATGTCGAACCTGAAAACTTGTATAATCATCTTCTTGTTCTTCTAGACTTGTCAAATTCATATTTGGAGACTTTGTTTGGATAAATTGTATAACAAAGTTGCTAAATATTTGAACTTATTTAATATTTTATCATTTTTATGTTAAATTAAATTTATTAAATATTATTTAATTATATTAATATAAAATAAAAATATCGATCTGACTGGTTAGACCGGGTGAACCAGAAATTTTAAGAATTCCAGGTCGCCTTTTGGATCAGTTTTAAAAATATTGCTAGTATTTCCATGAACGCTAATAATCATTGTTTCGTCTTATTTTTTCAGTGGGCCGAGTTTTGTCGGGCCCTATTCGTGGAAGCCAATTGGTATAACAAGGGAATTATCCCATCCTTGGAAGAGTACTTGGAGAATGGGTGGGTCTCATCGTCGGGAATCGTACTCTCGACTCATCTTCTTTTTTTCATAACGAACCAGAAAACAGATTTCCTTCAACGAAATCACAATCTACTACACAACATCTCTCTGGTGATTCGGCTCTGCAATGATCTGGGAACTTCTCAGGTAATACTCGAATATACGAGACCTAAATCCAAGAGGCCGTGACAGTTAATAGCTCCGCTTAACTAACACTTATATCGTTATGTTTAAAGCTACAGAATTCATTCCTCCTAGAAATTTGAGACAAATTATGATAAAAATAGTTTTGTTCTCTACTGCAAATGTCTAGATTCCAGGTAATTTCCATGTTCTGCTAGTTTGAACTCAAATTGGTTGGTCGAGTATTATGATACGATGATATTAGTACGGGTGCAAATATTCCCAAGACATAAAAAATGTACTAGCTTTTTTTTTACCAAAGTAATTTCTGAGTCAACTTTTGGACAAAAAAGAAAAAAAAATTATCACCATTTGAATTCCTGTCGGGTCGAACTCGGATTAGTCAACATAGTAATTTTATTGAGTAATTAACAGGCAGAGCAAGAGAGAGGAGATGCAGCTTCGAGTGTGCTATGTTTCATGGAAGAGGCCAATGTGGAGGAAGAAGCAGCGAGGGAGCACATAAATGGAATGATAGACCAAGCTTGGAGGAGAATAAACGGCGCCGTTCTGGCCCAGTTGCCACCTGAACACGACGAAGACGACCCAGAATCGAGGACGTTGGTCAACCTAAACACGAACATGGCTCGTGTGGTGCTGAACCTCTACCAGAACGGACGAGACAAGTTCCGTGACCAGGACACTGACGACCGCCACCAGTTCTTGTCCCTCCTCGTCCAGCCTTTATAGATCGTATTGACATGGAGGTTGTATCATCTCTATTACTATGTGATTTCAAAATTGTGCTTGTAATTTATTAAATATTTTACACTATTAAGTAGTGCCGTGTAACGTTATTGTTGGAATATTGTATTACTCGAATAACTTTGAAGCTTAGCTAAAGTACTGTAGAGACATAAATCTAGTACCACATTTATCATTTGAAAAAAATAAAAGATCTACTTATAAAAAAAATTAGAATCCCCTTTTCGAATCCCTTGTCTCCGTCCATCCTCGTGAGGATTTTTTTTGGCAAGTAAATTTCTTAATTAATTAACATAGATAGTAATAATATTTACACCCATGGATGATCCCCTGTATAATGAGCAGTGACTCCTTTTGTACAATAATGCAAGGGTTGTAGCAGAGAATCTCATTAAAAATTCTATTTTCACAAAATTCAAAGGAACAAACTACAATAGAGAAATTTCAGCATACAAACTTTTTAGTCTAATAAAAAATATAGAGGTTTGTAGGCTCTCCAAATTTTACATATGAAATGACCCGAGATTTTTCTCAATAAATGGTTGGATCAGTCAGGCTGACGGTCCGGTCACTATTTTTTTAATTAAAAAGCATTGTTTTCTATTCCTCTAGCACTAAAAAGAAAAAAACCATGAAGCCCAATTGCTTTTTGAAAGGGCCAAGGCCCACTTATTCATAGAGAAATAACTACAAAGTGAGGTTTACAAAACAAAGCCCAACACATTCAGATCAACTCAGCCCAAACCCCAACCCAACCGACCAAGAAAGGAGGACAAAAGAAACTGTAAGAATTAGAGAGGAGAGAGAGAGAGAGAGAGAGAGAGAGGGAGCTGCCTTCGCCTTGAAGATCAAATACTCTGCCCCTCTTCTTCTTCCTCCTCACTCTCCCTCACCGCCTCCGATCCCAAATCCCACACATACCCAAGTGGAGAAACAGCTTCGAAGCCCAAAGACCCAACCTTTGAAGGGGAAGAGGTGAAAAAAAGAAAACATGTCCAAGAAGAAAGCTTCGATGAGCTTAAAGGACTTCCATGGCGGCGTCATCCCTTCCGATTTGCCCCTCCCTTCCGCTCCCGGCGTGTAAGCTCTTATCTCCCCTCTGATCCCCAATTGGGTTTTGGTTTTATTTCCCTCTCTCGTGAATTTGTTTTAGTAAAGTTTAGATCTTTATTTTTCTTATTTTTGGGTCGCTGTGTTTTCGCAGATTCGTTAGGTCTGCGAATCTTTCTGGGTTTGATCGGCTGGGTTCGCGGGTTGGTTCTGCGGGTCGCCCCGACCAATGGGTCCGACCCAATTCGGCCCCTGCTTCCCGGCGCTTTGATGACAAGACCCCGTTTCTGGGGCCTAATGTCCCCATTGGCCGCCACTTCGATGAGGATGAGCGGAAGCCGTTGGATGGATCGCCAACTCCCCGCAGGACGATTAGTGATGAGAGCTTCCAAGCCCCGCCTAGTCGAGTGGAGGTGAAGGCAGAGCCAGCATTGGGTGGAGTGCCTCGTGCCACGAATTCCTACTTGGGGAGGGTTGTTGATGGGGGTAATTTGGGGTCGGGCTCGCAGAGCGTGTCTGGAAATGGTGCACAGGTTCGCGGTCCTGCGAACGCGTGGGGTGTGTGGAAGGACCCTGTGGTCAGCGTTGACGAGTCAGGTCAATCTTCTTGGCCAGGGAGGAGTGTCGAGTCGAAGTTGGCTCATGCTAGTGCATTGGATAAGGTTCTGTCTGGGAAATGGCAGACAAAGCAGTCTTTACCTTATCGAGCTGATGCTGAGGTTATTGACCATCTGAGAGTAGAGAAGGTTGTTGTTTCCCGTGTCGATGATGAGCAGAAAAACCATAAGGTAAGTGGGAAAGAGTCTGATATAATGTTGGCAAGGCAACCGGAGAGGGGTATGGCTATTGGAGGGGGAAAGCCGGCTTCCAGAAGGGAGTTTGCAGATCATGACGGTGCTAGGGCTTCATCATTTGGACAGATGAGAGAGAGGAACCTTCCTGTTCACCTTGAGAAGGTTCAACCAGTGCATGTTGATGTAAGATTTGGTGGTCGACCTGTGTCACCCACGATGCAATCTGAACCATCCGAACGGCCAAAGCTAAAGTTGCTTCCAAGAACAAAACCATTGGAGAGCACAGAAGTGCTCGTGCCCAGTCATAAGCAGGTACTACCAATAATCGAAGTTAGGGACGATAAGCTTCTAGATATCCGCTCTTATCTGATTTGATCTGGATATCACAACTCTCTTTCATTGTTATGCAGCAGCTTGCCATGTTATATATTCATGCATTCTTATATTTTTTCCACTCCTTTTTATAAATTTAGGCATATGGTGGACAGAATGACTCTCTTCATGGCCATATGGCAAATAACCAGGAACTGCGTATGAATGGGAAACTTGGTGTTGTTGGAGATGAGAGTGAGAATCAGGTAGTCGAGCGTCCTAAATTGAATTTGAAGCCCCGAGCACAACCCATTGAACTAGCGGAACGAAGAAGTGAGAGGGAAAGGTTGGTGACATATATGCTGACTTTGACATTGCATGTGCTATCACAAGTACTTGTGTTATCTTCTGTTATGTGGGAATTGACCACAAAGGCAATAGATTGGTAATATTTGAGGTACATGCTTCTTGTCTTCGGAAATTTTACTTGACAGAAAAGTTTTACACCAGCAGTTGCTTTTTCTAACGTTTCCCTCAATTAAATAATTTTTGTTATAAAATTATTGGTTCGATTGTCGAATGTTTTACGAGTCTCTTGTTATCACCCTGTGTCTCAAGAGTAACGGGCTTCTAGCTTTACCTTAAATGATTCCTTGTTTTCTGTCCTGTTCTATTGGAAGATTGTTGTTTGTACTGATGCTTCTTATCTTGTCGCAGGACTTCTATGTTTGGCGGTGCTCGTCCACGAGAGATGGTAAGCTTATTGAACTGGATACAACCATCAAGTTTACTGCTCAATAAATAAAACAGGATTTTAGCACAGCTAAGTAGACACAAGGTGAAAACAGATGACCTAAAAGTATGCAGTGATTTTGGTAACCGGAGGTATCTGTGGTTCCAAAGTCCGTGTATATACAGAAGGAGATGAGCAAGTAGCAACCCTTTGATGATGTTTGTTCTGTGTAGCAAAAGCCCTTTGGAGAAGGGAATCTGCTTACATCGTGATCACGCTTGATTATGTTATTTTATGATTTGTTTTGCTTTTCCAGTTTCTGAAGCAGCGAGGAGTAGATGATAGTGCTATGAATAACCATGACTTGAGCCCTCAGGGAGACAGGTACTGGTTGACTGTTAAGTTGTTCCTGTTACATCTTTGTGAGGCTCGATAGAAGATGGTATTAATTTGCATGCCATGTATATTGTTGTTGAAGGGTCAAGCGCAATGTTGGGAAGCACCTTGTTCCCAAGACAGAGAGAGTTGCCCAGCATGCAATTACTCCCCACCCAGGAGAAAGAGAAGCTGGTAGTCCTCGTATCAGTCCAAGGATAGGAAAGAAGCTGGAACGGAAGGATCAGCCGACTGAAAATGAGAGAGACGATATGCAGCAGAAGAACTGGCGTAGTGAAAACTGGAGGAATAACAAGGATACCGAGAGGCAGCAGCAGCGGCAGCTGGTGCAGCGGGATAGGCAGCAGCAGAAACCGGTACAGCGGGAGAGGCAGCCATCACCGGAAACCTGGAGGAAGCCCGTCGAGCCACAAAAACCAACCAATCACTTTGGCAAAACAGCTTCAGCTTTGGAGCTTGCGCAGGCTTTCTCTAGATCGATCTCAGACCACAAGGTTCTTCCTGGCACAAAACAGATGCCGTTCTCTCGGCTGATCGGTCCAGGGCCAAGGCCACAAATAAATGGCTATTAGTTTCTAACTCACGGCATCGACGGATCGTTGATCCGCTCCCGGCGAAAAGATTGGCCACATTCTATTTGCATCCCCACTTGGTGACTATGCCAAATGAACATCTCAATGGACCATTAATCTTCCTGGGGGTGAGAGAGGGGATTTGATGCTAGCAAACATGGATGCAGCCTCTTGTTACAACACACAAGTTGCTTCTTTTTTACCGTATGGTTTATTTCTATTATAGTTTCGATTCTTGTTCTTCCAATTTTATCCTAACCTTCTCCAGGTCGGATATTGATTTCCATTTTATTGTCAAGAGTACTGAGAATTGGCAATTTAGAAGCCATGCTTTGCTAGTCTTACCTTGCTCTCAACGTACAATACAAAGCAACGTACAATACAACGCGGGATTTGTTGGAAAAGCTTTTGTCATTCTTAAAATTCCTACATGACTTGAAGAAGAGTATGGTCCAAAATTTGACTTTTGAGTAATCCTAAGCTCTTGATTTCTTTGTCCTACAAACCTATCTTCCACTGAGATCAGGTTCTCTGTCACCACTACCAGTGCCTAATGGTGGGATCCGCTGTGCATTAGCAAGAAGAAAGAGTATGGTAATGGAGTCAAGCAAATCAAAGCATTGGTGGCACAAGTGACGGAATAAAGCAAGATATAAAAGTCAAATAATTGGATGGCGTTCTTTAACTTCAATTCAATCTCGGACCCATCTCCACAATCCACAGTGGAAGGTGGTGTATCTTCAAGTTGCCAAGTCCAACTAGATCTTTTATAGGTTCCTAGTTACATGCACCTTAGTTGAAAGAGTATGAGATGGTTTAGTTGAAAAGAAGATCAAACTTTCTTGACAATGGTGCATATCAACTCATTCTTTTTGGTAGTTTTGCCATTGCTGCGTTTCCATATTAGTTATGCTAGTTGGTTGGTATTTAGCCACCGGCGGTCCAATCGGTCAGATTACAACTTGTACTAAAGGTGGTTCATTTTTATAACAAAATGCAGAAGGACCGACAGTTGACCAGTGATCAATCTAGTTGGATCGGCCAATCCAAATCTAACTCACCGATTTTTTTAAAATGATTTTGAAATTTTTTTGGGATTAAATATGATTAAATTGAAATTTTGGTAATTATAAATGATAAATGTTATTAATAATAAAATTGTCTAGAAAAATCGTCCGTCAAACTGATCGGACCGACTCGCTCTATGTTTAGTTCAGACCATTGAAAATTTAATAAAATCTAAAAATGAGAAAAATGTATCATGTACATCTATCATAAAGCTAGCAAATATTGAATCCAGTTCCATTTCCCCATTGCTTTCTCTCTATTTTAATGTCAGTGCACATCCTCAACCCTTGGCCAATTATCACTTCTTCACCCCCTTCTCTTCCTTGGACAAAACATCCTGTGCACATTGGACCAAGCAACAGATTACTTGAAAAAGAACCATCCACTTTTTTTCCCTCACTTTTTACCCTTTCTTGGGTTTAGCTCATAAGTTAGTTCCAACTTTACTAGACAAGACACATAGAATAGTTGCATGGACATGTTTGTCTGACTTTGAGCTGGGTTCCTTGTCTTGTTGCCTATTACAAAAAAAATAAAAAATGGAAGCTGCAAGTTTCATAGAAGTTGATGTCAATGGCCAAGGGACTTTCCTTGTGAACAAGGTAAATTTCTGAGCTCTCTTCTCTTATTGGTTTCACAACTATCTACGTGTCGGTTCGCATCCGGACAACCACTCAACTGAATAATATAGGTTCGAGCTGGCCGTAATGATTTTTACTTGCTTAGTTTTTGTTAAGGTCAATCAACACCAACTAGACATCTCATTTAATTTTGTGGCCCTTTTTCTTGATCCTCCTATTTCTTTACTATGAGCTAGTTACCTGTTCTATTTCATTCCTCCTCTTCCTTTCACCAACAAAAACTGTACCAGGAAGCCTTACAATTTATTGCAGGTGGCAACTTGCTGCCAACATTTCCAAGAGGCACATGTTTCCTACCTCTCCTGTATATTTTCTATAAACGTAAATTTTTACACCAATATTACACCCGAGAAGAATCGAAGCTGAACTTCCGTCATTCATTTTTACCCCTGTAAATGGAAATGCAAACTTAATGCTCCCTAAGTGTCTGTTCTTTTGCTTCCTAGCTACCTGTTACCACATTTTGTTGAAAGAAACAGCTTCCCAAGTTTGAAGTTAGAGACAGCTTCTACTTGGAACTCTCCATTTCACTCTTCCTTTCTGTTGTTTGCAATTGCCACAGGAAATTCTTGCATCTTTCTCGGCAAGGATCGACGAGCTATTCGGTACACTGACCGGTCGTTCTTCCGGCCGCCTGAAAGTGATTTTCCACGACTTTCCAGGAGGTTCAGACGGGTTTGAGCTCTTGGCAAGGCTTTGCTATAGCAATGGCGGAATTGAGATAGCCCCCTTCAACTTAGTCCTCCTAAAAAGTGCTGCTCAATTCATGGAGATTCGAAAAAACGACTCGTCAGGATTCGATTTGGTAGATCAACTCGACAAGTCCGTCGAAGGGATCGGATTGTGGACTTGGTCTGAGGTCCTACTAGCTCTAAGACAGTGGCAAGATTTACTTCCTGCAATTAGTCCTCCTAATTTGTTGGAGAAGATCTTGGATTGCCTAGTGGCAAGGATAAGTTTGCATTTCCCTTCAGTTGCTAGTCCTCCTTTCCGATTCTCATCCGACGATCGTAGCTACCCGTCTTCATCTGACACAAGTATCGCGAGTTCTAGCACGCGAATCCGATGCTCTGCAACAACTTGGTGGTTTGAGGATCTCCTGTTTCTTAATCCTGATTTGTTTGGGAAACTTGTAAGGACAATGGTCACCCAAAAGTTAGACCATTCCACTATTTTCAAGTTCCTTGTATTCTACTCAAGGTTGAAGTGCCTTGGAGTCTCACCATCCCTGAAGTGTAAGATCATAGATTCAGCGATGAGGGTACTTCCGTTGCTCGACGGGAATTCGCTATCCTGCAAGGGCTTGTTTGAGATTCTTAGGATCATGTCAAGCTTGAAAAGGGTAAACAAGCATCAGAGAATCAACCTAGTGAAACTGATCGGTCGGAGGCTGGACCAAGCGACTCTGGATCATCTACTTGTTCCACCTCGTCGAAGGAGACGCTACAAGTTCGATGTATGTCTGGTGTTGAGAATGGTGGAGGAGTTTCTTCTTGGAGCTTCCCTGATGGACTCGAGCCGAGCGGAGAAAGTTGCTACTCTGATTGCTTCTTACTCGATGGAGGTCGCTCCGGATGCGTTTCTGAGACCATCCAAATTTGCAGCATTAGTATCTTCTATGCCAGATTCTGCAATAATATCATTTGACAAGCTCTACCAAGCCATTGACATGTATTTCAAGGTAAAACTATCTTCTACCTTGGACTCTATTTACGATGTAGCTTATTTCTCTAATGTCCCTTTCCATTCACGAGGCTCGAACCCGAGACCTAAAACTGACATGATATGAGTCTCTCACAGGTCCATCTACATTTGTCTGAAGAGGAAAAGATGAGGATATGCTCCTCATTGAATTGTGAGAAGCTCTCAAGTGAAACTCTAAGAAGCTTGTTCAAAGATTCCAAGTTTCCAAGGGAGGTAGCTACCAAAGTTTTCCTCACACAGCAACTTGCATCCAACAGATTATTGCCAAACCAGTTCAAGCACCAAAGAGCTTCAAGTGATTCTACTGAGCAAATGGTTGTTTTTCTAATGGAGGCTGAGGATGTTGAGCCAGAGTTGCAAAGTAACAGATGGAGAACACATGAATTAGACAAGGGTTGTACAAAAATTGGACAGTCCCATGTTTCACGGGTCACAAGATCAGGATTGTTCAATTCTGGGAAGGCTAGCTACTTGCCCAAACTCTGTTCTTGAATCTTGTACGGACTTGCCAACCCCTTAATGTACTTGTGAATTATTATCCAGTTGATGTTCTAAACAAAATTTTGAGGTATGGGCATGGAGACATCTATGCAATTGTGAAACTACTTGTTTTTTTCCTAAATCATCTAGTGTCAAGTTCTAAAAAATGCATTCTGATTGGTTTGATTGTGACCCGACATTAACATCGGGTATTTTTTTAATAGAAAAACTAGGATGGCAGTTGGATCGGAGGTCAACAAGTGGTCGAACTAAATTGTCCAAATTTTATTTTTTTAAGTTTTTGAGTTTTGTTAAATTAAAAGCGATCAAATTAAGAATTTTAATATTGTATGATAAACTATGATAGGTAGAATTATTTGAAATTTTTATTCTATAAATCATAAATAATATAATATATTTTTTAAAATTCCTACTGATCAGGAAACAGAGGAAATTCGAGTCAATCTCCCAATTTTTTTTAAAAATATTGGTATCAACATTCTACTGAATCCATTACTGAATCTATTAATCTAAATTCAAATCAGATAAGATTTTTGAATCATGTCGAAATATTTCAAAAAATATATTTAACATTAATATACTACTAAATGTTCGAACTCAAAACCTATTATTTAAGTCGGAAGAATTCCTTGTCATTTCATGAAGCGTAATTTTGAAACTTGTTGATGGAACCCAGGCGGCATGGAGACATCTATGCCCTTTCCCTACACGAGAATCATAGATATGGGCATCAAATGATACATAAATTAAGTAAAACCAAATGGGTGGTTCTGTTCTTCAAGGCATATATTGGGTTTCACACCAATGTGCGTATTCAACCGGCGAGCACCACGGCAACGACAGTGCTCGGTCGTCGCGGGGCTCGTCACGCTCAACAATAATAATAATTTTCGTGGTAAACAAATATTTTTCCCACTACCGAGCACAATTATAATTTGCGTTCTTGCACCTAAACTACCATAGGTACAAACCTTGGGTTAAGAAACTTGACGTTTGGTTAAAGATTAGTGATTTACCTGCGAGACAAAGGTCCAAGAATAACGTGCCTTGGGGAGTTACCAAGTTAATTTAGTAGTCAACTCGAAAAGTAACAGGACCAAAAAATCTACAATAAAAATCAAGGAGGGGTCCATTAATGAGGTAAAAGAAATCGAAGATTACGAAGTGGATGAGATAAAGGAGGAGGACCATGAATCAAAAAGTGGGCCAGTTTATATTTTGAAAAAATATGGACGAGGAAAACGGGTCGAGTGGCCCAAGTGTCAAAGGAGGAAAAGAAATTCTAGATGTCGTAGACCAACATTCTTGAAATTACCGTTTGCACCTTTCGAGACTTCCAATTTTCTTTTTTGAAATCAGGGCAGCATTTATGAGGGCCAAAATCCTATGAAGCTTTTGCATCGAAGCTGTTTCCTATTGATCCTAACATAATTTCGCCCTCATTTGTGTATAGGGCGAAATTTGGAATTGTGAATTTGTTCCAATTAGCTCTTTTTTTAAAACTAAATAACTTCGGTGAAAATCTTTTAGTCCTGGAACCAGAGCAGACGGGGTGTAGAAAATTGAAATATATATTTTTATAACCAAAGTTAAAACCCAAGTAATGAAACTCCTAGTTATAAGAAATTAAAAATAGGGAACATAAAAAAAATTCAGATAACTTGGATCTACATTGATTTATATTTAATATATTATGCACCCGTAAAAATACTCATAACATGAATCCCGATTTATAAATAAAATGTGAAAATGAAACGAATGGTAATAGATCCATAAATCGAACTCAAATTCTATCCGGATCCAAATAATCAAAATCTAGACTCTAAAATATAGGATTTAGCCAAACCAGATCCAAATTAAGATTCAATTTCAACAAAGATGGTCTAGATACGGACTTATCGATCCAGACCTAACTCGGTACGTTGCAATTTTTTTAAGGAGTGACATAAAAACCTTTCATTTATATTAGCAGGTGAGAACAAAAGTTATAGAACACAACGTAAATGCTAAGGACAATACCAAATCCCGACTTAGATCATTATAGACTTCGTCGTACTCCATAATTACAGAAGTTTTTTGGTTACGGGTAGTACCGGTGATAGTTTCAATTTTGAAAGTCGAATCCATTTCGAAGTAAAAATGGTATTCGCCCAAAATCCAAGAAACTGCCGAATAAATCATCTAAAACTACTTTATATTTTAAAAAAACCCTCTCGGCTATAAACAAATCGCAGTCCAAAATAAAGCAAGTACATTGCACCCCTTGATTTAACAAAAACTACTAGTAGTCCAATTATCCAACACAGCCATGCAAATGGGCTTTCACAAATTGGGCTCCATCTGGCCCATACAGGCCCATACTTTGTTGGGTTTTATCTGGCCCATTTTCTTGGCCCATCTCTCTGGGCCTCCCAACAAAACGATGCCGTGGAGACCCCTTCCCCCGACCGGTACAAAACCCGGTTCCCTCGTCTTTCCTTTTTCTTCCCCCTTCACGGGTCAAAGCCAAGGTGCAAACCCGAGAGATCTCCGATCGAAGAGAGAGAGAGCGAAGAAGAGAGAGAGAGAGCGATGCTGGAGAAGATAGGGCTACCAGCTAAGCCCTCGATGAGGGGAAGCAATTGGGTGGTGGACGCCTCACACTGCCAAGGCTGCTCCTCCCAGTTCTCCTTCATCAACCGCAAGGTTTCCCGATCCGACGCCGTTTCGTGTCTTATATTTTTTTATAATTATTTTCTTATTCCTTTTTTGTTTGTTTTGATTGAAATTGTTTTTTTCGGCGCAGCACCACTGTAGGAGGTGCGGGGGAATTTTCTGCAGCGGTTGCACGGGCCAGCGGATGGTGCTGAGGGGCCAGGGGGACTCGCCGGTTCGAATCTGCGAGCCGTGCAAGAAGCTCGAGGAGGCGGCTCGATTCGAGCTTCGGTATGGACACCGGTCCCGAGCTTCCAGAGGAGGTGAGGTTTTTGTAGTGATCGGCTTTTAGATTTTTATTTTATTTGTTGAGAATATGATCATTGTGTTTTGAGCTTGCTGCTGATGAGGCGGTTTCGTTGTAGCTGTTGGTGGAGGTGATCATTGTGTTTTGAGTTCGTGTTTCCTTAGTAGTAGTCGTTTGGGAGTCGATGTATAGTGTTTGAATCGTGAGAGCAGTTGGGGCCTTAGTTTGTTGGTGGTTAATGCCGAGGTTCGGAGTGTGAATGTCTTGTTGACCTTTATTTTGCAAAAAAAAGTGGTTTCATTTGCTTTTGTGTTAGAGGTGGGCGTAACCTAGAATATTGCTGCACCGGAATTTTTTTTTTCCTGTAGGAACTGCTAAGTTGGCGTCCAAAAACGAAGATGATATCCTGGGTGAGATTCTTGGGAATAATGAGGGGAAGGAGCCGTCCCCAAATGCTAGCATTGAGACAGCGAGTAGCAGCTCTTCGTGCTCAACCTCTCGGGAAGTTGCTCCTTCGGGTGAGGGAGGAGTTGATGGAGATGGGTTGGAATCAACTAGCCCTGAGGAGCTACGCCAACAGGCAGCAGAGGAGAAGAAGAGGTATAAAGTTCTTAAAGGCGAGGGGAAGTCTGATGAAGCTTTGAAAGCTTTTAAAAGAGGGAAGGAGCTCGAGAGGCAGGCTAATGCTTTGGAGATAACTCTAAGGAAAAATCGCCGCAGGACTTTCACTTCTGCTGATCCCGCTGATGGCACCAAGGAGCCTGGAGGAAGAAGTAACCATAAGGTTGTTGAGGAAAAGGACGATCTTATGGCTGAACTCAGAAAATTGGGTTGGTCTGATTTTGACTCGAGAGATAAGAAACCAGCAAATATGAGTATAGAGGGTGAACTGTCTTCGTTAATGGGTGAAACCTCCCATGACACTGTTAAACATGGAGGACTAGGCGGCATAGACAGGAGCCAGGTTGTTGCTCATAAAAGGAAAGCTCTTGTGCTTAAACGCGAGGGAAATCTTGCAGAAGCCAAGGAAGAACTAAAGAAAGCTAAAATTTTAGAAAAAGAGCTAGAAGAGCAAGAGCTCTTAGGTGCTGGTGAAGATTCTGATGATGAGATTTCTGCCCTAATTCGAAATATGGATGATGGCAGGGAAGATGCACTGCTGGGGCATGATTTGGATCATGGTCTTGACTTAAATCTTGTGGGCAACGTTGGCAATATTGGCGGTGATGCAGATGTGGAGGTTACTGATGAGGATCTGTTAGATCCTGAAATAGTTGCTTCACTGAGAACACTAGGCTGGACAGATGATTTTTCTATCCCAGAAGATAATGTAGGATTGTCTTTCAGCATGGACCGGGAAGCACTGTCCAGTGAAATTCTTTCATTGAAGCGGGAGGCACTCAGTAAGAAACGTGCCGGTAATGCAGCAGAGGCAATGGCACTGCTAAAGAAGGCAAAGCTGCTTGAGAAGGATCTAGGCAGCGTAGAAAGTGGGGCTGTGAATGTAGTTGCACAAAATATCAATAAGGTGGATAGAGAATCTACTTATCAAACTTATGAGGCAAAGAGCAAAAAAGGTTCTAACCCTGTACCTAAGAATCGACTAACAATTCAGAAAGAGCTTCTGGCTCTAAAAAAGAAGGCTCTTGCTTTGAGAAGGGAAGGAAGAATGGACGAGTCTGAGGAAGCATTGAAGCAGTGTAGTATTCTCGAACTGCAGCTTGACGAGGTGGGGAGTGCTTTAAAGGTGAAGGCTACACATCCAACCATTGCAATTGACCAGGCAGATCATGGTTCTGAACTATCTCAAGATGGTGAAGTTGATGTCACGGACCAAGATTTGCAGGATCCTGCTTACCTTTCTCTGTTAAAAACCATGGGTTGGAATGATGAAGATAATGACGTTGCAGGCCTGCCACTAACACCTTCCAAGAAAGATGAGAATCTTGCTGTGAAGACTGCATGGCCCTCGGTTACTGAGGTTGTATCCAGTCCCCCAGCGAAAAGACCTAGACGAAGTAAAGCTGAAATACAGAGAGAACTCCTTGGCTTGAAAAGGAATTCTCTTGCTCTGAGACGTCAAGGCAAGATTGATGAAGCAGAAGAAGTGCTGAAAGCTGCTAAAGTTTTAGAGGCTGAGATAGCCGAGCTGGATGCACCGCAGAAAGTGATTGAGGGGGAGAGTTCCAGTCTGATGGGTTCAGTGATCAAATCTGCAGATGGAGGAGATGATGAAGATGAGGTTACGGAGGAGGATATGCGAGACCCTGTTATGATTTCAATGCTAGAGAATCTTGGTTGGAAGAATGAAGAAGTTGAAGCTCCCGAAAAGTACGTAAAGCTATGTGAACTATCTTCTCGTAGTTTCATTCATTTTACTGATCCCTTTTTTTGTTATATTGTTACTTTTTAGGGTTCCAGCTCCGACACGAAGGAGTAAAAGGGAAATCCAACAAGAACTTTTGGGACTGAAGAGAAAAGCCCTTGCTCATAGGCGGAAAGGAGAGGTTGAAGAAGCTGAGGAGCTGATGAGAAAGGCACAGGTTTTGGAGGCCCAGTTAGAAGAGATTGATGGAAAGAGCAACAAATCTGGTTCTGAACTACCGAGCCACCAGGAAAAGCCGGGAACCGGGAGAAGCATGGTGGATTTGAGTGAACAATCAACTACCACTTCTGCTAACCAAGATAAACAAGCCGCCGATGTCTTGTTCATGGATTCGGGAAGGAAAGAGATAGATTCAACTACTCCTCCTTCCACCAGAAGGGATGATAGTTATAGTGCATCAAGTTCTCAGAACATTGGTCCCAATATTTTAGCGGAATCAAGGCACTTCGACAACATGCCGAAAAAGCAGGACGAGAATTCTGCTCCTCCAAGACAGCCAGTGTCCGACATTATAGATTTAGTAACTGGCGATCGTAGGGGTGGCTCCAATTTTCCAGCTAGTCGACAGGATACAGCGAAGTTCAACAATGAATCCCATTTAGAGAGTTGCAAGCAAAAGACGAGTGCCAACCCTAACTTGCCATCCTCTAAACAAACTACTTCAGCTAAAATTCCATCTGTTGTCGATGAGAACTCCCTTCAGCAAGAAGTTTTAGCTCGCAAGAGGAAAGCAGTTGCCTTGAAGAGAGAAGGAAGATTGGCCGAGGCCAGAGAAGAACTTCGTCAGGCAAAATTGTTGGAGAAAACCATGGGGGATGAGAGTCGTGTGCCTGAAACCGCTCCCGCTGCTCCTATCACTGCTCCTATCATTCAGCAAAAGGAGCCCAGTCCTTCGAAGTCGGCTGTGAAGCCGTTGTCCAGTCGTGACCGTCGTAAGTTGCAGCAAGAGTCGCTCAGTCACAAACGCCAGGCTTTGAAGCTGCGAAGAGAAGGTCGAACCGAAGAAGCAGAGGCCGAGCTGGAAATGGCCAAGGCTCTTGAAGCCCAACTGGAAGAAGCCCAGGGAGATCCTTCAGCTTCCGAGTCGGATGCAATGGATGTGGCTGTTGAAGATTTTCTCGATCCTCAACTTCTGTCTGCCCTTAAAGCAATCGGGATAGTAGACACTAGTCCGGTAAAGCAGGTACCGGAGAGGCCTAAAGCTCCATCACAGCCAGGACCTGCAAAAGTTAGCCCTGGTAAGGGCGACAATGCCGGCCGGGAAAGGGTTCAGCTGGAGGAGCGGATCAAGGCGGAGAAGGTTAAGGCGGTAAGTTTGAAACGTTCGGGGCAGCAAGCCGAGGCGCTGGAGGCTCTGCGGCGAGCCAAGTTGCTGGAGAAGAAGCTCAATGAACATGGATCACGCTGAGAATTGCAGATTCTTAAGGTTGTACACTGATGTATACTTTCAGGAGAAAAAAAGGAGAGAAAAAACAAGGGTTTATAATTAATTTTTAGATAAGTAAAGGCTGGAAGCTGAATTTTTGAAAGTAATTCAACTTTTCAGATCATAGTTTATGGGCTACAGAAATTTGTTATTTTTTCTTCTTGCTTTCAGTTTTTCTATAGAATTATCGACATATATATCACCACCACTGCATAAACTTTCTGGATTTCTACCTCCTCATGAGCATACGTACCTCCCCGGAAAGCTTCCTGTTTGGAGGACAATGCCAGAGCATTTGTGTTATTGTTGAGGTGTAAAATGTCACTTCGGGTTTTTCGTGTTCGTGCGGAGCAACTCGTGCTTGGGTATGAAGTGTTGACCGAGTGGCGCCTTTTCAGAACGAGACGACCGGGTGGGAGCCTTATCTTCGGAGTCCGACGGGCGCCCCATCCTTGAAGCCCGGGTTAGCGCCTCGTGCTTGGAACGGGATGTCCGGGTGAGCATGTTTCCTTGGACGACCGAGTAGGCGCCCCATCTTTTGAAGCTGAGCGTCTTTCTTTTGAAGTTCGGGTAGGCGCCTCGTCTTTCTTTTAAGGGCCGATAGAGCGCCTCGGCCCAAAGCTGGATAGGGCGCCTTGGCCCATTAGGCGGGAGCCCGATAGGGCACTTTGGGTTTTCGAAGAGGTGGCCCAGATGAGTGCTTTAAGAGTTAATTTGGACGATGACGAGCATAAGATGAGATTTTATGTGGAAAGTTCGCGAAGGTTGAGACGGCTTATATTTTCTAAGTTGAGCCTGGATTCCTGGGATTCGGGCAAGATTTGGTAGGTTCCTCTTTAGGCTACGATTGCTTGGCCGGCACGATCGGGATATTCCTATGAGAAGACGAGTGGGGAAGGCGATTCAGATTTTTTCTATTCTGAGCCGGGTTGATTTGGAAGTAATATATTCGTTCGGGATGGGTTTTCCAAGTGCGAAAGGACAGTTTAGCTAATACTGATTCCAGGCCGGGTGAACGGAGGCGGCCTAATAGGGATTTCTCTTAACTTGAAGGCCAAGGCTAGCTCAAGGCGTCTACTATATAAGGAGGACTCGGGCGACGGAGAAAAAGATCACCAACACAACAAACAAACCTATTTACACTTTATCATTTCCTTAGCTCGTAGCTCACAGTCTAGCTCTTTTTCCACCCTCTCTGTTAGGCTGACCTTGGGACGACCACTTCGGATCTGTCTCGGGTAGTCTTGACTTTCTTGTACCCACTTTCTCTGCAATATATTTTTGGCACGCTCGGTGGGACTAAGGAGGGCGTCTGAGAAGGCGGTCTAGCTTCATTCAGTCAAGATGACCAAAAATCATGCTGCTCAAGCCAACTCCAACCCCAAGGATGCGGTACCACCCTCTTCCCAATAACTCGTTGGTAGGAATCTATCTGATGCGGCTTCCGGCAAGGAAGCAGCAGCACCACCACCTTCTCAGTGAAACCCCGGGGAAGAACTCCATCAACTCGGCTTGCAACAAGGAGCTGGCTCTCCCTACTGTCCAGACGGGTATCGGGAGGAACAATACCAACTTGGCTCCCCTCAAGGAGTCGGGTACCGCCGATTCGGCCTCACTCATAGGGCTAGCCGAAAAACTTACCTCAGTGGTCAAGACGCTTGGGACCATGTTCGGATCGATCAAGGATATCAATGATAGATGCTCCAACATGGAGAGGAATAACAAAGGATTGCAATAAGGCTTTGAAGAGGTCGTCAAGCGTGATGAGGAGATCTCGGGTATGACACGACGAACCGAGGAGTCCTACAAGCAGCTCTCTAGCCAGATCTCCAGCCAGTTCCAAGGATTCCGTAACTATGTAGACGAATCAATTCAAAGAGTGCGTCAACAAGTTCAGACTCATCTTTGGCACTTTTGAAGATGGTCATCCCGTACTCCATGTTGGCTTGATGACAGGCTATCCTCCTCTCTCTCATACGGGCAAGATCGTCTCGTAATTCCTGGTGCTCGGAGTCGGCTTGGATCAAGCTCTCCTGAAGGCGGGCGATCTCAGCTCAAATTCAGTTCGTCGTCTCAGCACGGGTGGCGACCGTTTGTGCAGCTTTAAATTCTTCAACCTTAATCAGCTTGAACTCGGCGACCCTTGATGCCATGTCATTCTGAGTCTCCGTGAAGGTTTTAGTGTGGGCTTCCACGTTCTGCTCCATACAATAGATGGAGTCGATGTACCTTTGGCCACTTTGATACCTGAAAGAAACAAGTGTCAGAAGCGGACAAGGTTGAGCTAAGGTGGTTGGAAAAGAACGAGTATGAAGGAGCTTACCAATGGATAATATGGGCAAAGTTGGCATATTGCTTGCGGATGGGAGCAAGTTGATTCCCGGTGGATGGCTCGTGGTTTGTCAAATACTCAAGAGCCTCATATGCATAGGCTGGAGGTTTTGGGAGTATAGTGCCTATCGTCTGGTTCTTGAGGTCGCAAAGGTAACGGATCAGGTTGGCTCTTCGCCTGTCCTTTTCAGTGTCAGCACGTATGAATGTCGGGACTTCAGACACCAAAGCGGGGATGACCAACTCGTCTATAGTAAACCCAATGCTCTAGTAGAAAGCCTGGCATGGAGTGACATATGTGACCCAAGGAGCGATGAGTCATTGAAAAACAAAGCTGGAAAAGACACGTACAAGTTTGGAGGCATCGATCAGAGATGTAGGCGGAAGTGGAACAATGATAGGTGTCAGTGGTCCAGCCGTAGAAAGCGTTGCAATGGTTGAAGGCATCGGAGGATGCACGACATCCAATATTGTCTGCTGGTACGTAGTGGTCATAGATGTGGAGGCATGCACGACCTCACTTGTGGGATAAGGATCATCCCGAGCAGCGGGATGTACCGGGCCTGGCACTCGCTCGATCTCGATCATCTCGGCGTCAGAAATATTGGCGGCTGAAGAAGGTGCTGCCGGAGGTGAAGGCATATAACCAGGGGAATAAATAGGATCAAGCATAGCTTGGAACTTGGCTTCATCGTCTAGAGGTGCGGAACTCATAATATTAGCAGGGCGACTTTGACGTGGAGGATTTCTTCTGAGCCTTGAAGGAGAGATGACACGGGTAGACTCAGGATCAGTAGTAGGGTCGACTCGTACGGGGGATGCTTTAGGTGATGTGTCTTGAAATAATGTGAGCAAACGTTAGGCGAAAAATTGATTAATACCAAGTAAGCGCCCGGAGTTAGTCTTTACCTTTTCGGACGAAGAAGAAGGGTATGCCACAAGTCTGACCGGAGGAGAGGATGCTCGAAGGATGTCATCTGTACAACAAGAGAAGGATATTTGAAAGTTACCAAGCAAGGAACGAGGTGGTCGTAAAAGTCAAGGGACTTACCATCTTCAAGTAGGGCAGAGTCGTCAATTTTGGAAGAGTGCATCGGAGCATCCGCTCGGTCGTTTGATGCCAAGCGGTCGACCTTTTATTTCTTCTTTGGAGGGGCTTTTTCTGCCTTGGGGGTGTATCTTTGGAGAAGGTGAAAGTCTCGGCTAGTTGCTTGTCGTTAGCCTTCCAACACGTCAGTGTCGCCTACCAAGCCGCGAAGGCGCGAGTACGACCGGAGGAGAAGTTGAAGCGGTTGATTGTGCTTCGTTGTAAAAGGTAGCCGTTTGCCATGAAGGAAAGTTCCACCTTTTCCCACTGGTGTGAACCTCGGTCGGCACGGTGTCCATAGAGAAGGTAGTTGGTCGGGAACAGAATCCGTTGGATGAGACCAAGCTGCTCGGCGGAAAAGTGAGGATTGTAGGGTGCTATGATCATCCTCCCGGTAGAACTTCCACTAATAAGGTCTCCGGCGGTGAGTATGCTCTTCCAAGCATCGGCGCTATGAGTCACGTCAGAGAAATTGAGGAAGTTAGGATGGCAAGTCGCATGAAGAAGTGGAGAAGCTTGGTTGCCACTATGAGCCTTGTTGAAGGCTCGGAAGTAGGAATGAAGGCCTTTCGTGGATTTCTTTGCCCGAGCCCAAAGAAGGCGGTGGCTGTAGCTGGGTAATGACCCGTCGTATGTGGAAAGTGAAGGTGTCAGCTCGAGGAAGTAAGCCAAGCACCATATGGCAGCCATCCATAAGGGACCATTGGCAGTGAAAGTCCTCTTTAATCGATAAGTGTTGACATATATAGCCATCTGATCGTAGATATGAGAGAGGATAAACTGCCCCATTGCCATCTTTCCGTCCCTTGGCAAGTGCAGCAGCTAAGTCGAAGTGCTCATTCGACACGCGTTTGGAGGATGGGCAAGTAATCTAACGAGTAATCCAAATGAGTAGGAAGGTCGTGTGCTCGTCTCTACGGCAAAACTCATCGCCGGGTATGTAGTCGGGGGTGCCCTCTTCTGGAACGATGTCAGGATCAAACTCTTTTCTTGGATCTTCGTCCCGTAGTCAGTAAGCTTTGATGTAGGTAGGAAAACAATTCGCTTTTGGCTTCTTGGCATCATGTCGGACCCGGGCGTTGGCATCGGTCACCAGGGTGGACGGGAGGATCGGTTCACCATCGGGATGAAGACCAAAGAGGGCGGCCAAGTCATATAATGTAATGGTCTTCATTCCTACAAAATGGGATTGATGGATGAGGAGTTTGACTTAGGCTGTGAGGGAATCATTGGTGTTAGAAGTAGCTTACAAGAGCGAAAGAAAAACACATTGGCACTTGGACACCAATAGAGAAGCAAAGTGCCAAGTAGTGGGCGACATGGTTCAAGTTCGTGTGTACAAAGGGACAAGAGTGAGGAGATGCCAGTTTGGTCCCATTGTGGTTAGTGAAATTATTTTAGGACGGCGTACCAAGTCTCGAATTCTTTAAATGGTGTAGGCCATCCGTGATATCCTTTAGTACTGTTCCAAAAGTATAAGTTGAAGGGAGCGCCTTGGAAGAGTGGTATGTCACGATAATAGACCGGAAGGGTGTCCCCAAAAGTCTTGCCGCTAGTAACCGTAGGTCAAAGAACTCGATTTTCTTTGTCTTAGGAGGTGTCATCGACCGGATAACTTAGTCCGAGGGTGGATGTGAGGAGTACATCGGCGGAGCGTTCTTCTTATTTTGCTACGTCGGGAGGTGTCGACATGATCGTCCTATCATCACAAGACAAGCAAAGGTTAGTAGGGATTAGTATCAAAAAGAAGAAATACTACCCATTGTCTGTCTTGATCGAGCTAGGGCATCAATTACATTGGGGACGAGCGGGTTATTCCCGTATTGCCTAGGGTCGACAAGCCCAAACTAGAGCTTGGTAGCTGGGTTCGGCTTGGACAACGATGGGCCGTCTCAATGTTGGGAGGTCCATTTATGACGGGTTCGACTGGACATGGTTTGGGTTGGTCGAGTGGGTCCTTTGTTTTGGGTTTGAAATAAGGATCACAAGGTTCACACCCTAAAGTCTAAGCTCGTACTTAAAGCATTACACTAGATGCGAAGGCTAAGGAAAAAAATGTGAAAATGGTGAGTTATGCATTGTCACAAACACTTGGTGTGCAAAGAGTTAAGGCTTAGGAACATACCTTGAAGGATGGGTGAATGTGAGCCAAGAAATGTCAAGAATGTGAAAGCCTCCAAAGATGAAGAGCAACTCCAATTCCGAGCAATTAATCTTCCTACGAAGTATGAGATTTAATCAAAAGTAAGCTACTTTGATGTTCTTCTTTTGACATAATAGAGAAGAGAAGAAAAGAAGACTTACTTTGAAGATGGAGGAGAAAGATTATGTATACCTTAGCAACTTTGGAGGTGAGGGGTACATTAAATAAACCCTGACTAAAGTTGTTAAGAAATGAGAAATGGAGGCCAAGTCTTGATTCTCATGGTGGAGTTTGAAAAGAGGAGAATGGTGAGAGTATGTGAGAAATAAGAGGTTTGTTTTCTTTAAAGGCTAAGTCAAGGGCCTTCTTGGTAACTCACAATAAGTCAAAGAGGAGTTTGAAATTCAAGGGAGTCAAGGTTGACCCAAAGTTTGGAGGGAAACAAATCAACACTTCTCAATTGGTGATCTTGAAGTATTAATGTGCGGGGGGCATTGTTGAGGTGTAAAATGTCACTTCTGGTTTTTCGTGTTCGTGCGAAGCAACTCGTGCTTGGGTATAAAGTTCGGGTAGGCGCCTCGTCCTTCAAGTTCGGATGGGAGCCTCGTCTTTAAGGATCGATAGGGCACCTCGGCCTAAGCTCGATAGGGCGCCTTGGCCCATTAGGCAGGAGCCCGATAGGGCACTTTGAGTTTTCAAAGAGGTGGCCCAGATGAGTGCTTTAAGAGTTAATTTGGACGATGACGGGCATAAGATGAGATTTTACGTGGAAGGTTCGCGAAGGTTGAGATGGCTTATATTTTCTAAATTGAGCCGAGATTCCTGAGATTCGGGCAAGATTTGGTAGGTTCCTCTTTAGGCTATGATTGGTTAGCCAGCACAATCGGGATATTCATATGAGAAGACGAGTGGGGAAGGCGGTTCCGATTTTTTCTATTCTGAGCCGGGTTGATTTGGAAGTAATATATTCGTTCGAGATGGGTTTTCCAAGTGCGGAAGGACAGTTTAGCTAATTCCGATTCAAGGGCGGGTGAACGGAGGCGGCCTAATATGGATTTCTCTTAACTTGAAGGCCAAGGCTAGGTCAAGGCGTCTATTATATAAGGAGGACTCGGGCGACGGAGAAGAGGATCACCAACACAACAAACAAACCTATTTACACTTTATCATTTTCTTAGCTCGTAGCTCGCAGTCTAGCTCTTTTTCCACCCTCTCCGTTAGGCCGACCTTGGGACGAACACTCCGTATCCGTCTCGAGTAGTCTTGATGTTCTTGTACCCACTTTCTCCGCAATAGTTATATTTGGCGGATATTGGTCAGTTGGAATCTGAATGTGTTAGTTCAGTGGATACATGAATATTGGTCGGTTCGGCCATTCCCCGCACATTAAAAGTAAGCGTTCAAAGCCTTTCTCCACTGGCCATCAACGTGAATACCATGTATCATCTCCTTCCATAAATAACAGCAATCTGTTAATTCAAATATTATATTGAGATTATTTTGTAGTCGACTTGTGAAAATTTTATTAAATTCATTATCTTAAGATTTTAAGTTGGATATGAAGATTCTAAACGGTATGCCCCCATTTCAAACGGTTTGGAGAGAAAGCACGCGGGAGTTTTTTTTTTCAAAGATGTAGAAACACGGAGACCAAAATGAAAAAATCCACATGAGCCAGTATTGTAAATGGTACATGCTACTATCGCAAACACGGAAAATACACTAGCCAATATGATATAATGGGGCATGCTAGTATCACATAACAGGGCATGTCATCGCGCTCTCCTTCACTCCAAACTGTTTGGAATGATTTCCTTCACTCGAAGAAAAGGCAAGAAAAGGCAAGAAATGGCATGAAAAGGCATGAAAAGATAAGAAAAGGCAAGAAAAGGTAAGAAAATGCATGAAAATGCAAGAAAAGTTAAGAAAAGGCATGAAAAGGTAAGAAGAGGTATGAAAATGCATGAAAATGCAAGAAAAGGAAAGAAAAGGCATGAAAAGACAAGAAAAGTCATGAAAAGGCATGAAAAGGCAAGAAAAGTCATGAAAAGGCATCAAAAGGCATGAAAAGGCAAGAAAAGGCAAGAAAATGCATGAAAAGGGAAGAAAAGGCATGAAAAGGCAAGAAAAGGCAAGAAAAAGCAAGAAAAGGCATGAAAAGGCAAGAAAATGAAAGAAAAGGCATGAAAATGCAAGAAAAGGCATGAAAAGGCAAGAAAAGGCACGAAAAGGCACGAAAAGTCATGAAAAGGCATGAAAAGGCAAGAAAAGGCATGAAAAGGCAAGAAAAGTCATGAAAAGGCATGAAAAGGCAAGAAAAGGCATGAAAAGGTAAGAAAAGGCATGAAATGGCAAGAAAAGGCATGAAAAGGCAAAAAAATGCATGAAAAGGTATGAAAAGGCAAAGAAAGGCATGAAAAGGCAAGAAAATGCATGAAAAGGCAAGAAATGGCAAGGAAAGGCAAGAAAAGGCAAGAAAAGACATGAAAAGGCAAGAAAAGGCATGAAAATGCATGAAAAGGCAAGAAAAGAAAAGAAAAGGCATGAAAAGGCAAGAAAAGGCATGAAAAGGCAAGAAAAGGCATGAAAATGCAAGAAAAGGCAAGAAAAGGCAGGAAAAGGAAAGAAAAGGCATGAAAAGGCAAGAAAAGGCATGAAAAGATAAGAAAATTCATGAAAAGGCATGAAAAGGCAAGAAAAGGCATGAAAAGGCAAGAAAAGGCAAGCACAGGTAAGAGAAGGCAAGAAAATGCATGAAAATGCAAGAAAAGTTACATGCCTTTTCATGACTTTTCTTGCTTTGTCATACCTTTTCATGCCTTTTCTTGCCTTTTCATACCTTTTCTTTTCTTTTCATGCCTTTTCATGCCTTTTCTTGCCTTTTCTTGCCTTTTCTTTCCTTTTCATGCCTTTTCTTGCCTTTTCATGCCTTTTCTTGCCTTTCCTTTCCATTTCTTGCCTTTTCATGCCTTTTCTTGCCTTTTTATACCTTTTCATGCCTTTTCTTGCCTTTTCATTTTCATGCCTTTTCTTGCCTTTTCATACCTTTTCATGCATTTTTTCCTTTTCATGCCTTTTCTTGCCATTTCATGCAAGCGTAACCCTAGCTAAGACTCCTAGAAAGTAGGAAAGGTAATTGAAATACAAAAGGAAGATGAGATCAGCTAAACAGGCTTGTACATGACCTTGGCTATATTTAAGCCTCGCTTACTGATGAATAAAGTAGAGGCTCATATTCTACATAGTATCAGAGCAGAGATACTGTACTAGCCCCCCACAAAAAATAAGCCTACCTGCCGTAAAATTATTTACCCCACCTAAACATGATGACGAAGAACAAAAGTGGACCGGCGAACGATATGTCCTCTCCTTACTTCCTTCATCTGTCTGACAATCCAGGTCAGTTGAATGTGAGCGAACTGCTCAACGAAAGAAATTATGCCGATTGGGAGCTATCTCACCAATGGCTGAATGCACCTGCAGTGCAAAGGAATGCTATGCGGTAGCGCGCTAGAAAGAACACCTCTACGTGTTCCTCATGGGATTGTATGAGGTATTTGGCATCGTAAAATCTCAGATTTTGAGCACGAAGCCGCGACAATTCCTAGGGGAAGCTTATCATCTAATCCTAGAGGATGAACAGACTAGACTTATAGCGGCCTCTAGACAACCAAGTATTGAGGCAGCTGCGTTCCAAACTGGAACCTAAAGGCGTGGTGATAATGATCTATCACAGTGGAAGAGTGTCAAGAAGGAAAAGATGAAGTGCAACCACTGTCAGAAAATCGGCCACGTTAAAGAACAGTGCTTTGAGTTAGTGGGCTATCCGGATTGGTGGAAACGAGAAGATGAACATGATGGAGGAAATATGGAGCATGCTGGAACTTTTGGAGCCAAAAGACAGCCGCCACGAGCAGCACATGTCGGACATGGAGTCAGTCTGATACTGGGGTTGAGCATCGATCAATATACACGGTTGCTCGAAGTGCTAAAATTATGGGGAGATAGCATAACTAATGATGCTCGTGACAGCGGGCCTGAGGTGCACATGGCGGGTTTGACACTCAGAAAGCACTCTTGGATTATCAATTCTGGCACAACAGAACACATAGCCTGCGATGCAAGCATGTTCTCGGGACCGTTATGGTCATCTGGGAATACACAGGTAAAAATTCCCACCGATCCTAGTGTTTTGGTTGAGGGGATCGGCGACATCAATCTCTCGAATGGGATTGTCTTTAAAAATGTTTTATATATTCCTACGTTCCAGTATAACCTCATATCTGTTCATATATTGACAAAAGATTTGAGATGTTCACTAACTTTTGTTGCAGACTTATGCGTACTGCAGAACCTACCTTCGAGGACCCTGATTGGAGTTGGTAGACACTGTGGTGGTTTGTACTTGCTGGAGCCGACTTCAAGAATGGGGGTGGTCATGCATGTCAACAAAGCTACAACGGCACATTACTGGCATGAAAGACATGGGCATCCTTCGTTTGAGAAGTTAGGGCACTTGCAGCATTTGTTGTACACTTTCTGATAATGTTCTATAATATGGTGGAGACACAATTTGGCAAAAGAATACAGAAAATACGGACGGACAATGGATTGGAATTTCAGTCTCATACCATGATGGATTTTTACAGGGACAAAGGAGTATTATTGCAGACATCTTGTCCTTATACACCCCAGCAGAACGGTGTGGTAGAGCGAAGGCATCGCTACATCCTGGACACCGCACGAGCCTTGCTCTTCCACTCCAGCCTGCCAACGTAATTTTGGGGGGAAAGTATAATTACTACAATGTATCTAATCAATCGTCTACCAACCAAAGTGATCAACAACAAAGGGCTCTACTGGCTGTAACATTGTTGGAGGATCGTCCAATATGGAAGAATCATCCAAAGTGTCTTCCAATAAATCGTCAAAAAAATGCTCGCGAGTGACAGACTCATTTGGCAGCATGGTATCTTGTGAGGGCTGCTTATTTTGAAGGGGTAGACATGTTCTAAAAATGTCACGTCCCTTGAGTGATAAATGCATATGTCTTTTAAGTCAAATACTCGGTAGCCTTTGTGTCCCTCTGGGTATCTAATGAACACACATTCTCGACTTCATGCTTGAAACTTGTCTTTTTGGGGGCCTAGTACATGTGCATAAACAAAGAACCCGAAAGACCTTAGATGTGCATAACTTGGTTTCATACCAAAAAGTACCTCATAACGAAGATGTTATTTTGGGACATAATAATGAAGATATAAATGCACCTCCTCGCAAAAATGTAGAGATACTGACACCCGTTGTAGATACAGCTCTCGATGTTGGTCTACTAGGGCAGAATCCAGTGGCTTCCTGTCACAGCGCCCATCCCAAACAAGTCCCACAGCGACTACAAGTTTACGAGACATGCATACCACCCTCCATTAACCACCCACAACCTACCTCTCTATCAGGGAACTCAGTGGTATATCCTCTTACTCATTTTGTCTCGTATTCAAAATTTTCTGACACTCACAATGCTTTTTTTGCTGCCATCTGTCACGACCCAAATTTAGGGTCAGTGACCGGCGCTAGACCCTAACCCATTTACAAAACCAAATGAGTCTAGCTAGCCTCAAACCATATTTTGACTTTACAAAGTCTCACTCAAATACAATTATTCTTTACATTTATCCCATGATCAAATTGAACACGGTGGCTACGGAGCTGCTAGACAAAGAACCTGCAAAACTGGAGGGGGGGGGGGGGGTGAGTGTTTTGGAACACTCCGTAAGCACATAGAACATAACATATTAGTTATGTCAGATACATGTGGGAGAGACATAACTTAACTATGTCCCACATCAAACCCAACCAGTACAAACACAAAAAAGCTAAGACAACAAAGACCATCTCGCAAATAATGTCATCAAAGTAAGCACATATCAAACATAACCAGAATTTCAGATAGACCTTCACAAATATATAACACAAATCAGATAGGTCTAGATAGTGTCACTCTCACACCGACACGAGGATATCATATCTTAAAGGCGCCATCAGCAACCAACCCCCTCGGCCAAATAGTTCTGCCCGCCGTAGGCAACTATATTATATCAGATATCATATCAAACCAAACTCATTGGCCAAATAGTTCTGCCCGCCGTAGGCAACCATATTATATCAGACCAATCTTGTCGGCCAAATAGTTCTGCCCACCGTAGGCAACCATATCATATAAAACCAAACTCATCGGCCAAATAGTTCTACCCGCCGTAGGCAACCATATTATATCAGACCAATCTTATCGGCCAAATAGTTCTGCCCGCCGTAGGCAACCATATCATATCAGACCAATCTCATCGGCCAAATAGTTCTGCCCGCCGTAGACAACCATATCATATCAGACCAAACTCATCGGCCAAATAGTTCTGCCTGCCGTAGGCAACCATATCATATCAGACCAATCTCATCGGCCAAATAGTTCTGCCCGCCGTAGGCAACCATATCATATCAGACCAATCTCATCGGCCAGATAGTTCTACCCGCCGTAGGCAACCATATCATATCAAACCAAACTCATCGGCCAAATAATTCTGCCCGTCGTAGACAACCATATTATATCAGACCAATCTCATCAGCCAAATAGTTCTGCCCGCCGTAGGCAACCATATCATATCAAACCAAACTCATCGGCCAAATAATTCTGCCCGCCGTAGGCAACCATATTATATAGACTTTCATATCAATCAAATCCATAGGTTTCAACGAATCAAACTTATACAGTTTCCCATCAGGGCCCAATTAACGAAACATACCAAAATTCACATAGACCAAAACATATTGGACACATTTCCAAATACATATCAACGCAGCCCCAAACTAATAAGCACATATACCACACAATTCATAAACCAATCCAAGTATGACAAAACATAACACATATGAACATGACAACTTCATAACCAAAACTTATATGCATGAGACGCACATACTTAAGTCTGAAACATGCACATGTACCAAACAAACCAAAGCTGTCACGATCTATATGCTTACCCATTTGAACTCCGCTCGACGAATGCTCATTTTGCGACTTTATTCTCCTTTCAATTTATGGTCCATTATTCACTCATCCACATGTACATAACCTGTACAACATTTTTTCATTACCAAAATTTCACAAAGAATCTATTTTAGCCAACCGAAATCACACCGAGCACAAGATACATCCAATAACTTCTATCATCAAAAAACAGCCCATATAACTCAATATTATACAAAAACAAGCCCATATCTTCTTTAAAATACAATTACTCTGTTCTTTCATCATCTCACCAAGTCCAAAAACCTACTTAGAATTCCAAATAATTCACTTACCAAGTCGTTACTCTCAAAACACCTCATTTCTGAAACTCAGCAGTCGGTCTATTTTTCAACAACAGTTTTGGGCTGATTCCTTTGTCAAAATTGGACAATAATATAGTTTTAGAAAGGTATTTGAGTAATCTACAACTTTTATGTTTCATGAAAATTCTATTTCCAAGCCAAAATACGCTTACCGATCACATCTTCTTCAATCAACTCAATTCCTAACCTAGCAAGTCAGTCCGACTTTCAACTAAAGCTTTGAGGACGATTACTTTATCCAAATAAGGCATATGATATATTTTTAGAAATATATTTAAGTCCTCTACAATATATATCAAGACACCAAGATCTAATTCGGAGTCCAAGTAGACTTACCGAGCACCTCTTCTTCCACTCGCTCAGTTGTATTCCGAGCAGATAGTCCGCTGTTCAAAACTAATTTTCCCATTGATTCTTGATCCAAATAGAATATATAATATACCGTTAGAACGATCGTTGAGTCCTCTACAATGTTTATGAAGACATGAAAGTCCAAATCTGAGCGGAAGATAACGTACCAAGCTATTCTTTCTTACCCTACTTCTTTCTCCTTCTTCTTGCTCTCTCTCTCATCTTTCTCTTCTATTCCGTTTATGGGTAAATTCTAGAGTTTTCTTTCTCCTCCTAGATATTTTGAGTCATAAAAGAGAGTGGTTGATTAATTACTCCACGTGACCACCTTTCCAACTCATTCTAATGAGTTTGCAAGTGGTTAAATATGATTGGTTGATTGAAAAACGTGGTCCAGTCAGAAATTGCCTAATTTGAGCTCCATTTTCACCGCCTTCCCTTGCTTTTTCTCAAAACTCGTCAACAGATGAATGGTAGTCTTGTGTATCGAGTTTCTGGATCATATTCATTTGTAATATTTGAAGCAAAATTGAGAAAGATATACCCATTTAACTGAACAAAGGTCATTCTGTCCGAAATTATCCAACTAAATTCATAAAACTTGGAAATAATTTGACTAGGCTTGATCCAAATTACTAGCATGATAAATCCATGTCCTCCAAATCTTATAAATCAATTTCTTCCTTTTCCATACTATTTTGAGTCATTTTATTTAGATCTCGGATAAATAACTTGTGATCAACTTCTCACACATATTCGGAACCCCCGAGGTAGTCCGATATATCAAGATGCATTCCTTCCATCTATCTTTGACACTATATTTACATAGCAATGTAATTTTAAATACTAATCCAATAGCTCAATACGACTAAGTATACTTCACTTAAGTCGAACAAATATGATTAACGAAGTAGGGTATTACATTCTCCCCTCCTTATAAAAATTCATCCCCGAATTTGCTTCAATTGAATGCTCAATCACATTGCTATATAATAGGTGTGACTACTTATTCCAAATGTCTTTTAAGTCTCATGTATCCTTGCCAATTGAGTGATCGCAACTTATTTTCAATGTGCATCAGTTAATCTTGAAATGTCCATCATAAACATAATGGTCTCAACTTTCTTAAATATAGATAGCAATATCTCACATCATATCTTCAAAACTTGAATTCACTGAGCAAACTTAGCATCTTCATAAGTTCTCTTTACTGGAAGAATATAATCTGACATGGCCATTGTCCATTGTTATCCACGTAGAACCATAATTCCTCAGAGTAACCAGAAATACTAGAAACACATTCATTCTTATCAGCTCACATTTCCATACTATAATCTTCAATATTCATACCACCAAAACATAATACACCATTTGTTCAAAGTCAGAAGCTGGCAATCCATCATTTCTAACTTGTATTTCAAGCTCACTAGTCTCTAGGTCCTTATATTGAAACTCCATAACTCAATCTCGGAAGATAGGTCATATGTGAACTTATGTCACAAGCTTAAACAATTCATTAATAGTCTCAAATTCCAACTTAACTCTTACTTCACAAAATTTTTGTAATCCGAAACAAATGATCTCAAATTTCTCTTCATATGAACAATTTTTTCAAATCTAAAGTGTAAAGACCATTGTTGCCATCTCTGAATAATTCTACTTGTACTTCTTTACTTGACCCACAAATATAGGCACATTCTCATGTTGCTTAAGGACATAACCGAAACCCAATCTTGAAGCATCACGATAAACTGCATACCCTTCATTGTCACAGTAAATATCTAAGCCTAACTCCAGCCAAACCATAATCAGAATACAAAAAATCTCTATGATGTTTATCAGACTCACTAGGCATACACTTATACATATGGTGAAGTTCTAACAAATCATATGATACGGCCCAACTTATAATACGAATGAATATCAATTATACAAGAGTATTTTGATGATGTGCTGGCCAGTCACATAATCAAAATCTACCCGAAGAAAAATTATATATATATATACTCGAATGGGCCTTTCAAAGAAATTATATATACCAAATGTAATAAGAACCTTCACCAAATTATTGAGTAATTACCAAGTGATATCCACCGTTCCTTATTCACCTTATGATAACTGATGCACAATAGCAAACTCTCATCCTTTTTTTTCATATAAACAACACCAAACCAATCACAAAAAATACTAGGCAAAATATAATCCTCATCCAACCAATCGTGAAATCAATACAAAACTGAATATCCCTTTGATTTAGTAAACCCAGCAAGTTTTCTGAAGATACATCTGAGAACTCTTTTCACAGCAAAGACCTTATCATCCTGAACATCAAATTCTGACTCACCATTTGTCCTGAAGATCATATTCTTACTAAAATAATCCATTGGCGTGTGATACGATCGATGATAACCAATTCATACTCAAATTATATAAAAGTCCTTAATATCCAACACATGTAAGTCATCTAACATATCTTGCAATCCACATCCATAACATTTAGATGCACCATCATGTCATAATCACCCACTCCAATTGGGTTAGATCAAACCACCTTACACATACTGTATGTCTTGAACGATAAGCAACCATCAAAGTTGCATCCAAAATCTCACAATACGTACCCAAGTGATGCACTTAATAAGGTAACACAGAAGATGTATGAACCCCAACATAAAATAAAATACATATGACAAACATATAATTACTAATGACAAATAAAGAACATGCAATGTCATGTCTCAATACATATCAATGCTATATGGATGTCAGGAGTGCTACCCTAATGAAGCCAACATCAATCGGCTATTCTTACCCGCCGCTGGGCCATAATCTGCTGCTTCACTAGGTAACCTCCTACATATATGGTCTCTATATGTTTACATTTGTTTATCTTGAACACTCAAGTTACTTAACCAATGAGACCACTACACATGCATTTCACAAATTAAACATCATCTTCTTTCATCAAATATTCGCAACAAAATACACAAACAACTCACACAATTCAAAGGATCTAAGGATTATGGAGATGACCAACAATAAGACATGAATTCTATGCTCCATAGCACACCTTTAGAGAGTTGACTCGAGAGTTGATACTTTGCTCAAACCTACAGTTCAAACCTAAAGCTTAAGCTTAGGCTCAAACCATGCTCTGATACCAAGTTTGTCACGACCCAAATTTGGGGTCGGTGACCGGCGCTAGACCCTAATCCATTTACAAAACTAAATGAGTCTAGCTAGCCTCAAAACATATTTTGACTTTACAAAGTCTCACTCAAATATAATTATTCTTTACATTTATCCCAGGATCAAATTGAACACGGTGGCTACGGAGCTGCTAGACAAAGAACCTACAAAACTGGAGAGAGGGGGGTGAGTGTTTTGGAACACTCCGTAAGCACATAGAACATAACATATCAGATACATGTAGGAGAGACATAACTTAACTATGTCCCATATCAAACCCAACCAATACAAACACAAAAAAAGCTAAGACAACAAAGACCATCTCGCAAATAATGTCATCAAAGTAAGCACATATCAAACATAACCATAATTTCAGATAGACCTTCACAAACATATAACACAAATCGGATGAACTTTAGATAGGTCTAGATAGTGTCACTCTCACACCGACACGAGGATACCATATCTTAAAGGCGCCATCAGAAACCAACCCCCTCGGCCAAATAGTTCTGCCCGTTGTAGGCAACCATATTATATCAGATATCATATCAAACCAAACTCATAGGCCAAATAGTTCTGCCCGCCGTAGGCAACCATATTATATCAGACCAATCTCATCGGCCAAACAGTTCTGCCCGCCGTAGGCAACCATATCATATCAAACCATACTCATCGGCCAAATAGTTCTGCCCGCCGTAGGCAACCATATCATATCAGAGCAATCTCATCGGCCAAATAGTTCTGCCCGTCGTAGGCAACCATATCATATCAGACCAAACTCATCGGCCAAATAGTTCTGCCCGCCGTAGGCAACCATATGATATCAGACCAATCTCATCGGCCAAATAGTTCTGCCCGTCATAGGCAACCATATCATATCAGACCAATCTCATCGGCCAAATAGTTCTGCCCGCCGTAGGCAACCATATCATATCAGACCAAACTCATCGGCCAAATAATTCTGCCCGCCATAGGCAACCATATCATATCAGACCAATATCATCGGCCAAATAGTTCTGCCCGCCATAGGCAACCATATCATATCAAACCAAACTCATCGGTCAAATAATTCTGCCCACCGTAGGCAACCATATTATATAGACTTTCATATCATTCAAATCCATAGGTTTCAACGAATCAAACTTATACAGTGTCCCATCAGGGCCCAATTAACGAAACATACTAAAATTCACATAGACCAAAACATATTGGACACATATCCAAATACATATCAACGCAGCCCCAAACTAAGAAGCACATATATGATGTGTGTCTAAAAAACGCATTAAACGCATAGGATTTTGAGTTATTTTCGTATGTTTGTCTTTAGTTTAGTATCGTTTTAGTAAATATTTGAGATTTGGATGACTAATGGGTTCTTTGTGCTAAATTGTAGGAAAAGGAGGCAAATTTGGAAAGAATTATACTTGGAGATGAAGTCTGGCAGGGACAGCTGACTTAGAAGGGCATTTCGGTCAACTTTAGAGCTGAATCAGATGATGCGTATTTGACAGACAATTGAAGATATTTCTTTCCTCTTTCCGTGCATATAAAGAACGCCTAAATCGGAGATCGGAAAAAGAAGTTACGACCAAAACACTAAAGGCTGGTCTGGCAGATTATTATCAGCGAATTTTAAGGGCCAATTTTGGAAATTCGGTCTTCTGATCCCTTAGGACACTGGGGACGACCCATTAAGTTTTTACACTTAGGAGGGCTTATATATAACCCTCTAGACTTATTTTAAGAGAACCTTTTGATTCCAGAGAACATAACATATTTTACTTTGTCTTTGTCACGACTATGAAGAACTAAACCTCTAGGTAGATTTGAGGGAGGAGACCCAAGGATTTGGTTGTGAGGATCAGGTTTTATTAATCTATCTCAATAGTATTTACTTATGTCTTTGTGCTTATTATTGTTCTTGAATGATTTGCGTTTGTGAATTTATTCTTGAACATATTTGCCTTTGATTCTTGATTAGCGGTTGCAGTTAGGAATTGAACCTAGGAGCAAGGTTAATTCAGGGAGGAACGGTCGTTACCAAACTAATTAACTAGGAATAAGTAAGGCTAGTTTGTAGATACCAAGGTTTTGAGTATAATCGCTAGGAATAGGAACATCTATTCTTAATGCTATTATCTTATAGAATAGAAATCGGTCGATATTCTGTCCATTAGGTGATAAAAAACTAGTTAGGCGGTCGTTTGGCTAGTTGATTGTTGGATGTTTGTGGTCTCTTTGCGGTTGCGGGAGATTTACACCTACTTGCTACATGTGTTAGATTATCTTTTGTGATCCAGTGATCAACCAACCTATCGTGGTACTTCGATCTCGAATCTGCTGCTTTTCTCTCATTGATTTTTACTTATACTTCTCTCTTCTGTGTTTTGTTGATTTCGTTTGATCTACAAATCTCACAAAATCCCCCCTTTTGCTTTCGTTTAAATAGTTAGATTAATTGAGTATTCGTCCCTCCTTGGATCTGACTCGGTACTTCCCTTGCTTGCTACAAATTAGTGAGCCGCGAAATATCGGTTTATTTTGAAGGGTCTCGACACGCTCGTCAAAATTTGGCGCCGTTGCCGAGGAGGTAAACGTAATATTTGATTGATCTAACCTATTATGTTCAATAGAGCTTCATTTGCAGGTCCACGAACCTCTACGCTTGAACCAAATTGTAATGGATGGATTGACTATCATACAGATTACTATGGAGATCGATTTCAATGGAATCATGATCCTTATGCTCGTACTTATCAACCACGTCCACAACAAGCATCCAACTCCTCATTGGAAGATCTTATTAGGACATTGGCCATCACCACAAATCAAAGTATTCAAAATCTTGCCAACCAAACTCAAGCGAGCATCAAGAATATTGAAGAGCACATATCCCAACTTGCAGCTGACATAAGAGAGATTAAGGCAAGTAAAAAAAATGTGGAGCTCCAAGAGCTTGAGGTAAAAGAAGAGACGATGGATATTAAAGACATAGAGGATATGGTGAATCTTGAAGAGGAGTATAAACTGGAAGAAATAAAGGTGGAGATACAATGCGAAGAGGAAGCGGTGGACCTTGAAGAAGAGGAACAAGATGAATGTGAGGTGATGGTCAGGTCGCCGCTCATCAAAGAACCACTATAGATCATACTACCTATATTGACACCAACAAAATTACAACAATTGGAGTTCGAAGCTAAAGTTGGTAAACCATATATAGATAGCATGTTTCCATATCAATTCGAGTACGTGTACGTGCTAGATATGGTTAAGGAGGATGACAAGGCACCAAGAGTGAAAATGAAGAGGAAGATTGTTCAACCTTCTCGAGTTAAAATGAAGATTCGTGACCAAAATTGGATATTTAATCCCGGTTGAGAGAGCAAAGAGACGTCTAGCTAATGACGTTAAATTAGCGCTTATTGGGAGGCAACCCAATTTAGTTTTTTTTCTTTCTTAGATATTAATTAGTTCACTAGATTTATATTTTTGGTTTTATCACAGAATCCTTACTTGGGTCTAATCTTTTTTCAATTTTTGCAGAGAAAAAAATCGAAAAAGTCTAATCGAATAGCCCTTCTCGCCATGATGTGAACAGAAGATTTGGAAGCTTATAAATGAATTGTACGGGACGGACGAATCTGCAATTGTCCTCGTGGTGAATAGACAATCCTGCTACGAATTGGACAGAAAAACCCGAGGCACTTTGACCCTTCTCGCCCCGACAATCACCTGACCTCCACGACGTGAACAGAATATTTAAATCTCAAGCCCTTCTCGCGACGACCCAGCCGCTAATTAAAAGTCCAAACTGATAATTTTCAGCCCAACAATTTATCTCTCCGATTTCTGCGCCCATGAAATTTAGTCCTAATTGGACTCCTACAGATTGGAAATCGAATTTGAACTCTCCTTCTCTCCAATATTCTCTTCGTCCATTATATATATTTCATATCCTGTTAAGCTTAATTTTAACTCATCAATTTTTTTAAAACAGGAACAGCAACATTTTCTCGTCATTCAAGCTTCATTGTTATTAATTATTTATTTTTGGACAGAGATTTTCACCATGTCTCCAAAGAAGACCAAAGTCGCACCCACAAATCAAGCTGACCTTCGCGACACATAAAAGGCTTCCTTCCTTATCCGAGATGACAACGAATTCTGGATGCGAGCTGCCACCTCTTCCAGCAAGAGACACACCACATGAGCGAGCCCTTGAACCCTAAACTAATTTATTTTGTTTAACTTTATTTATTTTATTTTATTTTCAAGTGTCTTGTTATGTCTTGTGTATTTTATTCTATTTGTTATGTTTAGAGTCAACCTATTCCATGAGGACATATTATTTTTCTAAGTGTGGGTATGTAGGGAGTCACTAGAAGGTCATGTTGTTTTCTAAGTATGGGGATGTTTAGTTGAAATGTTTAGTATGGTTTGCGTGTCGAGTCAACCATCTGCTTGAACTTGCAACCTTGAATTTTTGACCCCTTAGCAACTTAAAATCCTTAGGAAAGCTCATGCCAAGATGAAATTAGCAAGGATAGGAATAAGCCCATATTGAGAAGTAGTTTTTGCTTTTCAAAAAAATCTCATAATTGGATTAAGCGACCACTAGTGTACAAGACTGATATAACACTTGAGAGAATTCGGGTGGCACGGCTGTAGTAACCAACTCCTGCCTGTATCATATATATGTTTTAGCTGACTTGCGTGAGGATTAACCGAGTGGCGTATAAGAAAACTTGCTGCCCTTCTAAGTTGTGAAAAAAAAATGTTTGAAAGGAATGGGAAAGGAAGGAAGGAAAATTGAAATGCGGAATATGGAATATGGAATGTAGAGGTGGAATGTGAATGAATGCTGGCAGAAGGGCAGTAGTCAGGTAAACAATTGGAGTTGATGTTGCCTCCGGCCTGACTAGGATGGAGCTTGAAGATCGTTATAGGTGTACAATCGGAGCAATAAAAAGTTGTAACCCGGCCTATTGACATCTAAGAGTGAAGTCCCAAGTGCCATGCAAACTTGAGTGCTAACCATGCTAACCTAAAATGTTTTGGGATGAGACCAAGCTAAACATCACTATAAGTACCTTAATATCCAGTCATGCCTGGTGCTTATTGATGTTGAGTCCCTAGTGGTCTTCACCACTTTTTGAATGATTAAAATTATGGGAAACTACTTTAATTTGTGGGCTAGACTTGAATTTTGAAATTGACTTGGCATGAGGATTCCTAGGGATAGTTTGTTGTTGATAGTTTATTAATTCAGTGTGGTTAAAATGCAAGTGCTCATGTTGACAATATCTATTTGCATGCCTATAGGTTGAGTGATTTGCTTGTTGTCTGAAGAGTTGAGTCCTTAGTATTTTGTGTCTAAGTCTTAGTTTATAGTCTTGCTTGGGGACAAGCAAAGTTTAAGTGTGGGGATGTTTGATATGTGTCTAAAACACGCATTAAATGCATAGGATTGTGAGTTATTTTCGTATGTTTGTCTTTAGTTTAGTATTGTTTTAGTAAATATTTGAGATTTGGATGACTTGTTTATAAATACAAAAAATTTATTAAATAATTACTTTAATTTTTTTTAGTTGGATATGTAGATTGAGATTTTAACATAATATTAGAAGATGTTGATTACGTGCTCTTTGTTGTACTCATACGACCCCGTTTTATTACATGTTGGCAAAATAAAAACACCTACAAAAAAACTTAAATTTGTGGTAGTAAAAAACCAACAAGTACGTCTCTATGGACAACTACCATAATGAAACAACAATTCCCAAAAAAAATTTTCCACAACAACCGTACCATTGTTTTTTGTGGAAATTCCAAGTCTTCGACAATTGACGTGACGAGCGTCTACGTCTATGTACATATGTTTTTCTTATTTCGTTTGTTGACCCAATTTATTGGGAAGTACTATGTTGCTCTTTAAACCTTTTTATACTGATAACAAATATAGTACTCACAAGTATTTACAAGTTGTTCTAGCATAATAAAAATTTTTTGACTTAAAGAGTTATTGAAAACATAATTAAATACTTAATTTTGTTACTTTTCAAAAATAATTTATCGTTTCGAACATAGATTAGTCAGTCTATTCAGATATCATATTGTATTAAACAAAAGAATAGAATGATTACCAAAAAGAAAGAATAACAATTAAAATATATATTTTTTGAAAATTGGTTGGAACACCGATCAAATTTGAATCCGGAGAACAGGTCTGGCCGCTCGAATCATTTTTATTGACAAGTAAAAGAGGTAGGGCCTCCTTGAAACACGAAATGGGCTGGGATAGCCATGTGGTCCCCCCCCATGTGATACACGAAATGGGAGAGAGCGGCCCATTCAGAGTGTTTCGTTCGTTGCGAACCAATTCTTTGGGAAGTATTGTTCTACTCTTCAAGTCATTTCTACTAAATAATAAATATACTATATAATTTCGAAAATTAGTTCCACCGGTAATTCCACCAATCAGATTAGTTGGATGGCGACCTGGAAATATAACAGGTCGCAACATTGACAAGTAAAAGAGGTAAGGCCTCCTTAAAATCTGCCAAACATTTTGTCCAACACCAATTGATGAGACATGGAATTTGTTGTCCACGGATATAGAATTCTAAGAATAGCTTCTTAACGAGGGATAGTCCCACACGGGCCGGATTTAGTGGGGACTAAGCTAGTCCCTACTCATAGGGACTAACGCAAACCAATATCGTTACATATACTGCAAACCAATATCATTTCACATGTAAACCAGTATCATGCAAAACAATATCACTTCATATGCAAACTATTATCACCTGTATGTTATTGACCATCATATTTAAAGACAATCAAATCTGACGGCCCAAATTTAGTCCCCTCCGTATGGACATCTTTTATGTAGTCCCCACTAAATTCGAAACCGCCCCACACAGACATCTCTCGCCTGGAGGTGTGTGTTTGATTATTGGTCTCCGGGGAGCGGTTAGGACATCTCTCGCCTGAAGGTCTTCCTGTCTCCGCATATTATTAATTCTCTGACTTTGACTTTTCTGCTGGTCTCGCCAACATGGACGGACTCACTTTCTTGGGCTCTCACTCAGGATGGGCGCTTTTCGACTCACTCCTTGTATAGGGTTTTGTGCAGGGATCGGAGAAGCCACTTGCTGATCCGATCTGGACACGGATTTTGGCTCTACAGGCCCCTAAGAGGATTCGATTTTTCATTTAGCTTTTTGTCATTGCAGGTTAATGACAAATGCGGAGAGAGCACAGAGGCATTTCACTGGGAATGACACATGTCCGAGATGTGGAACTGAGTCTGAGTCTCTGATGCATATGTCTCGTGATTGCAGGTTCTCCAGGATGGTGTGGGCTTTCCTCCTACCACGACCACCTCGGGACTTCCACATAGAGACTGACCCTCGCCGGTGGCTGTAGGCTAACATTTCTGATACCACTATCCACACAGATGGCCCGCCGTGGGCAACAACTTTCGTGACTGCTTGCTGGTGGTTATGGCAATGGCGGAGCGACTCTGCCTTTCCTTGCATAAGCCCGAAGCACCCCCCCCCCCCCCCCCCCCCCCCAACACACACACACACATCATTTCACAAGCACGAGAGTTTGCCAGTGTTCCGACCGACCAGAATACTCCATTACCCCCCGTCGTAAAATCCTAGTCTCGCGGCAGCGACCTGTGGAGGGCTTCAACAAGCTCAATATAGTTGGAGCTTCGATAGGCAACCCGGGTCCTGCTGGGACTAGTGATATTTGATATTATTTGCGACTTTGCGAAGGTGCTCTTTCCCTCCTGCGAATTTTTCCACTGGGTTTTAACAACAGGGGGTTTTTTACTGAAGCCGGTGGCGACAACCTCGTAAGAGGGGATCCCTCTTCTTAGGCCAGTAGTAATAGTCATTAGACTGAGGGGTTGCACGACACTCTTGGTAGGAACTCGGATTACGGGTAGGATACCCTTGGCTGTTGTTCTTATACTTATTTTTTTGCTTTATATAGGAGCTTGACCCATCTTACCTATCGGAAAAATAGCGAGGGATAGCCCATGGACGTCATCGTGTACATGCATTTCGAAATCGATTGGGCCCACCGGTTCATGGTATTGAAGATCTATAAATAAACCACCACGAAGACACCAGAACAAAACAGAGAAAAAAATACTTCGGTTCTTCCAACGTAAAAAAGAGTCTCAGCCAAAATTAGAAATCTTTCCAAGTATGGATGCACCTCGTACTATTTTCTCCACTTGGCTACATGCTTCTTCTACTCATCAAAAGAAGGCAAAATTAGAAGGTGTATCGAACAAAAAATGGATTGGATTTAAGGGCAATGGTCTTCCTCCTCCGAAAGAGAGCAAGTCCCATGCTCTTTTCGTGGGTTATAGTCCCATTAATCAGCCAATAAACCATCCAAGTGCGTTTCCACAAATTAGTAATGGCCATGTTAGTAGTCTCTCTCTCATATTATATTTTTGGTAAATATTGACATAGTATCAGTGGTCAATATTTTTTATCTTTGAGTATTTAGAGTCGAATACTGCCAGATTCTATTTAAAGGACGACTTTCTCAATGGTAAAATTATTCTATCTTAACTAATATATCTTGAATTCGAATAATTTGGAATGCCGAATGTTAAATACTTTCAGTCAAGTTTTTTTGTTATTCAAAGATCATATCCGACTCAAATCCTGATTAGTTGACTACGTGGTTTCAACCAAAAATAATTATTTTCTTCGTTTATGACAGGATTTTGGCAGTGCTCACTCACACAAGTTGGAGGCTCTCAAGCTAATGCTGACCAGATTAGAAGATGGACACCAAGCTCTGCTAATGATTGACGATATACAGCGCCTCGGGATCGATTATCTTTTCCAGAAGGAGATTGAAGCTATTCTTCAAGAGCAATACTTTCAATATTCTCTATCTCAGGGTGATGATTCTGATCCTTTTGCTAGTCTTCATGAAACTGCGCTTTGCTTTCGTTTGCTGAGGCAACAAGGATTTCCCATATCCACAGGTTTTGTTCTTCCTATTATATGCATTATGGTATGTTTCTAATTTATGGAGGTAATGTTTATATTAGACATTGTTTGTGTCATAGGTTTGGGCTTTGTTTGTAGATCCGAAGAATTCAGTAACTCACTATCTCAGGTTTTGGAATGAGTAACGAAATTTTAACATTGTATCATAGGATTAATCGTGCAACTCTTTGTTGTCTTCATGGAACCCTCTAAAATCAAAGAATGTGAAAACTTGAGTCTAATAAGATGACGGAATCAGGGTTCAATTCTTGGACGTATAATATATAGGTGTATAAGTTTACTTTTCAAACAATGTGAACACCTACTGAACAAAATAATTCAGGTTCTAGTCGAGTAGAACTTTTAAAATGTGACAAAAAATTTCTAACTAATATTTAACATTGATCTAAGTGATTGTTGGTTATAAAGGTCATATATATGGATCTCTGTTTCCATATCTTTTATCAGACACTAACTAAAATTTATGTTCTTCAAGATCTTTTGGGATCCGTTGTCATATATATTATCATATATGCTAATGATGGGATTAACGAGAAAATTACTTGCAAATGCTCAGAAATCTTCTGTAAGTTCATGGACGAGAAGGGGAAAATAAGGTGCAATCCAAATGTCGACATCAAGGGACTAATTGCTCTTTTCGAGGCTTCCCAATTGAGCATAAGAGGAGAAGATTTGCTTGACGAAGCAAGAAGGTACAGCTACGAGGTTCTTAGTTCCACCTTGAGACAGGTTGACGATGGTCAAACGGCATTATTGAGAGAGACTCTCCAGAACCCGCATCACAAAAGCTTGACCAAGTTCACTTCCATGAATTTTCTGAAGAACTACTTGCCAGGAGAAAACGGGTGGGGATGGGACCTAAAATGTCTTGCAAATCTCGAGTCCAAGATGTTCCAAGTTCAATACCAGCAGGAGATTGTTGAGATTTCTAGGTAACTAATTTGGTGTTTATATATCCATTCAAACTAAACCGAATGTTGATTGAGCTAACTAATTTAAATTCGAGTTGGAAATGATATTTGAATGGTGGTAAAAATTCTCCCAACATATATTTAGTTCAACTACGAATATCTGTTGTTCTAATTTAAATTCGAGCCTTGAAAATGCAATATCGGAAAATAACAACTTTCATTATGTGAGGTCCTACCATTAATCGGCATATGAATGTCCGAATATATACCAAGCGGTTTTGACCATAATATACGCATTCTATAATCAGGTTGGTAAAACTGACCGGTTGGTTAATCTAATTTTACTAGGTGGTGGAAGGGCCTCGGATTGTCCAAGGAATTGAAGTTTGCAAGAGACCAACCTCTCATATGGTACATGTCGACGGTGGCATGCCTAACGGACCCAAAATTGTCGCAGGAAAGGATTCATCTCATCAAACCAATCTCTTTCATCTACTTAATTGATGATATTTTCGACGTATATGGGCAGCCACGTGAGTTGGCTATCTTCACAGATGTTGTAAACAGGTGAGAAATTCCGTCTAATTGAGTAATTTTATTATGACCTAACTTACCAAATACCATTGTTTCAAAAATCCGATCTCGTTGTGATTCAGTGCCAATGCTGGATCATTTTTACCATCGCCTCACCCGGTTGTTGGACTAGACGATCAATACTAGAATGCCAAAAAAATTATTTTTTATTTTTATTAGTTTAAAAGTGTTTAATTAAGATTTTAATACTTATGCATGATAAATTTTCTAATAAAATTAGAGGATATTTATACTTATTTGACATTTTCATATAAATACAATTAAATATTAAATATTTTTTTAAAATTATGGTAGGACCGACATTCAAACCTGTTGAATCGAGAAATGGAGGATATCTGGATCGCCTATCGGTTCGTTTTAAAAAATATTAGAAGTGATTAGACTAGAATTGGCGTAAACGCTAAAATGCCAATATATATATATTTTAATTTTTTTAGTTTAAAGGTAATTAAATTTTAACTTTAATACGCGTGCATGATAAATTTTGTGATAAAATTATAAGATATTTATAATTATTTAACAATTTAACATAAATATAAACAAATATTAAATATATTTTGAAAAATATATAAATCCAACTGATCAAATCGCAAAATATAGTGTGATACCCCATAAATGATATGTATTGTCTGAAAATACCTTAAGTGATTTGATTGGTACTATCCATACCAACAAGGAGCACCTTCTTTTCTGGCAAATATTCTGACAGAACTCCAAGGTTAAATGCGTTCGGCCGGGAGTAGGATTAGGATAGGTGACCTCCTGGGAAGTATTTTCCGGAATGCGTGCGAGTGAGGATAAAACACGCTGGAAAAGACTCATGTTGGTCTGTGGAGACAGCCGATCAAATCACGGGGCGTTACTTTATGGTATCAGAGCAAATACGCTTCTGGGACTGTTTTGTATTCTGTCTGGCGCGACAAGGACTTCGCGTATTTAAGGAGAGGTGAATGTGATACCCGTAAATGATATGTACTGTCTGAAAATACCTTAAGTGATTTGATTGGTACTATCTATACCAACAAGGTGCACCTTATTTTCTGGCACACATTCTGAGGAGTAGGATCAGGATGGGTGACCTCCTGTGAAGTATTTTCCACGATGCATGTGAAGGAGGACAAAACACGCTAGAAAAGACTCGTGTTGGTTTGTAGAGACAGTCGATCAAATCACGAGACGTTACATATAGAATATTCCGGTCGCTTGCCGGTCCGTTTTAAAAAAAATGTTGTCAACTACCGTGTCACAACGTAATTGATATATTGTTGTGACCCCTATGCTAGACTTATAATATCTAAGAGTTGGGAGGTTAACGGATTTTGTTATAAATTTAAAATTTGTAATTTCTAACCGTCGAAAATATTTACCTCGTTTACAGGTGGGATATCTCGGCTGCCGATAATCTACCGGAGCGGATGAAAATTTGCTTCAAGGCTCTCGACAAGATCACCAATGAAATAAGCCAGTGGGTGTATGAAACACATGGATGGGACCCAACTGGCTCTTTACATAAAGCGGTAAAAAATTACAGAAATTCTCTATTTTTAAGTTACATTTTTAACATGTAAATGGGATATCATCAAGTCTAAACACATACTTACAAAAAATATTTAAAAATTATATGGAATTAAGAAGGACGAAAACAAATAGTTATTGGTTTAGACCATCGCAACAATTGAATAAAATTCATGACTTTTCCGAATTAGGTATGTACTTTTTAGCTGGGCATGGGTCAAACTCTACAACAATTATCAAAATGAGTATTTTAAGTGGGTCGTGTTCCTTTCAAAACGTGCTTGCAAAAAGCTATTTAGTAAGAGACCATCTCCAAAGGTGGCTGAAAATTGCAATTCAAACTTTTTTGTATACTCTTGTTGCACAAAATAAGATGGATCTCTGTATTTATAAATATTCGACAATATTCGACTTGAAAGACATGATCGATCAGAGATTTTATACCCGGTCGACATATTCATTATATATATAAAATGTAAGGTGCCAGTGGCTTCTCTTGCTTGTTGTCACACTAGCATCTTTTAGGATTGAACCATAGAAAATTTATCCGAAATTATTACAATTAAGTCCTTAGAGTTTGAATTTTCTTATTGGAAATAATTTTCCAATGCAGTGGGCGAGTCTGTGCAATGCATTTTTGGTGGAGGCGAAGTGGTTTGCCTTTGGTCATTTGCCAAAGAGCGAAGAGTACTTAAAAAATGGAATAATTAGTTCAGGTGTGCATGTGGTTCTCCTTCACATCTTCTTCCTCCTCGGTCAAGCCATTACCAAGCAAAATGTGGAGCTCATTGAAAATAATTCTGGGATCGTATCTTCACCTGCTTTAATCCTACGACTGTGGGATGACTTGGGAAGCACCAAGGTACAATCTATTTTGTATTCAAAAATTTAGCCCAGTTTAATTTTTTTCAGAACATTATCGAAACTTATTTGGGAGTAACGTTAGGAGTGGCAATGGAGAAAGTAATGGTTCATAGAATTGAAACTCATACCCTAGATTTAGAGGTAAGATCGAGATCTTACCCTAGATCCTCTGGTAAGAATCCATACCTAGACCTTCAAGGTTCTTTAAGGTCTGATCCAAGATCCACGCCCTATCCAAGGACTCATATCCTAACTTTAAAGGTTGACTCGTACCCTTATCTTACCATAGACTCAATATACCCTAGACCCGTAGGGCATATACAGGGCATGACCCACTTGATTTGTATATTTTGCCATCCCTAGGTGACGTTCCCAATAGAGTCTATTCTGCTTATAAGGATTTAATTTAATACTTCTTTAAGAAAATGCAAACTTTTTACTACTTAAACATACCTTATTTAGAGTAGTTTTTTACTTCTTCGAATCTGGTCCTGAACTCTAATCTCGAAATTAAAACCCCACCATTTGGAAAAACTTTATAATGGTATGCCCCTTCCAATCAATCAGTAACATGTGGACAAATGAAGCCACCTGTTATAATCTAGTCACATGAGTATTTAAGGTATAAAATCTTACCATTAATGTAAAAAGCTGTCAAACAATCAAGTTAATTGCGTTCTTTGTACCTATTTTTTTATTTTTCCAACTTATTTTGTTTCATGTTTAATATATTGAAAAATTCATGGTAACAAAAAAAAATGTATTAGAAAATTCACTGGACTCATAAAATACCAAAAAATTGGTGATAGATGATTTTAAAAACATAACTTGTTTTCTAGTTATAGATTAGATGATAGCTTCTGCATTTCAAAAGTATCTTAACTGTAAAAATGAGTATGAAAGTTTTAAATTTTATAATTAGTTAATAATATATAATATTCTGACATGCTAATCAATATCCTTTTGTTGTGCCGACCATTATGATAACACCATTATTAAAAATAATTGCATCACAGATATCAATTTTTACTAAACATACAAACTCTCCATGATTTTTCATTCAATCATTTCATCATTTTCAGTCTCTAAAAATCTAATTTATTTATAATATGCGGTATCATATTAGTATGAGTAGTATAAATATTTTTAACGAATTCTTTTTTCCCTAAAAAGGGGAATTAACTTAAATTATCCTAGAATCAAGTTAAGCTATTCAATCTATATTTTTTGACAATATTTATTTATTAATTGTAAGATTTTATTCCTTAAATACGCATGTGACCAGATTATGAGAGGTGGTCTCATTTGTCCACATGTCACTAATTGATTAGTAGAGACATACCAAGTCATCAAATGACTAATTTTGGTCACTTAAGTTCGGTCTCAAAGATAGCTAATTTATACCTGTGTGAACATTATTTTCAGGACGAGGATCAAAATGGGCACGATGGGTCATACGTCGATTGTTACATAAACGAAAACCGAGGACATTCGTTGGAAGAAGCACGAGAATTCGTTACCCATTTGATATCGGAATCATGGAAGAACCTTAACGAGGAATGCCTCTCACCAAATCCATACCCATTAGCCTTCACCAATGCTGCCCTAAACCTGGCGAGATCTGTCCCCTTGTTGTATAGCCCCGACAATAATCATCGCCTGTCAAGTCTGGAGGAGCATATCAGTTCCCTTCTCGATGATAATGTGTCGGAGTCTGCAGGATAAATGTATGCATTCGGGTTAGGGTCGTACTCTATACCTCGCGGCAATGATTCCTCAGACATTGCTGTCTCTATCTCGACGGTGTTGTCAGTAGATCCAATTAGTTCGTGTATTGGAAAGCACTTGACTATCTACACTTCTTCCGCTAGTGTTCAGGGTAGAAGATTTGACTTGATAGACTAGTGGCTTTATATGGGTACTTCTTGGTGCCTTGTAATTATTTCTATATATAATACAAAACCTCAACTTATTTATAATTATTAAAAAAAAAGGAAAGCTCTTGCGCTGGAACGCGAGGGAAATCTTGCAGAAGCCAAGGGAGAACTAAAGAAAGCTAAAATTTTAGAAAAGGAGCTAGAAGAGCAAGAGCTGTTAGGTGCCGGTGAAGATTCTGATGATGAGATTTCTGCCCTAATTCGAAATATGGAATGTCGAAGATACTGACATTGCTAGCCTGCCACTAAAACCTTCTAAGAAAGATGAGAATCAAGTTCTCAGAACATTGGTCCCAAGGTTTTAGCGGAAGCGAATTCCGCTCCTCCGAGACAGCCAGTGTCTGACATTGTAGATTTAGTAACTGGCGATGGTTGGGGTGGCTCTAATTTACCAGCTAGTCGAAAGGATACAGCGAAGTTCACCAATGACGGTAGTATACTTGTGGAGAGTGGCGAGCAAAAGACGAGTGCCAACCCACACTTGCCTCCCTCTAAACAAACTTCTTCAACAAAAATTCCATCTGTTGTCAATGAGAACTCCCTTCAGCAAGAAGTTCTAGCTCGTAAGAGGAAAGCAGTTGCATTGAAGAGGGAAGGAAAATTGGCCGAGGCCAGAGAAGAACTTGGTCAGGCAAAATTGTTGGAGAAAACCATGGGGGATGAGAGTCACGTGCCTGAAAGCGCTCCCGCCGCTCCTATCATTCAACAAAAGGAGCCCAGTCCTTCGAAGTCGGCTGTGAAGCCGTTGTCCAGTCGTGACCGTCGTAAGTTGCAGCAAGAGTCGTTCAGTCACAAACGCCAGGCCTTGAAGCTGCGAAGAGAAGGTCGAACCGAAGAAGCAGAGGCCGAGCTGGAAATGGCCAAGGCTCTTGAAGCCCAACTGGAAGAAGCCCCTGGAGATCCTTCAGCTTCTGAGTCGGATGCAATGGATGTGGCTGTTGAAGATTTTCTCGATCCTCAACTTCTGTCTTCCCTTAAAGCAATCGGGATAGTAGACACTAGTCCGGTAAAGCAGGTACGGAGAGGCCTAAAGCTCCATCACAGCCAGGACCTGCAAAAGTTAGCCCTGGTAAGGGCGACAATGCCGGCCGGGAAAGGGTTCAGTTGGAGGAGCGGATCAAGGCGGAGAAGGTTAAGGCGGTAAGTTTGAAACGTTCGGGGCAGCAAGCCGAGGCCCTGGAGGCTCTGCGGCTAGCCAAGTTGCTGGAGAAGAAGCTCAGTGAACATGGTTCAGGCTGAGAATTGCAGATTCTTATGGGGTTGTAGACTGACGACGTATACTTCCAGGAGAGAAAAAGAAAAGAGTGGATAATTGTTTTAGACAACAAGTAAAGGCTGGAAAAACGAAAGACATCAATTTTAATGGCTTAGTATTTCCGCTGACCAATTTAATTGTGCAGCTTATTGGTGTTCTTTGTTAGGTTTTTTTTTTAATTTGATCTTGTTATTGGTTGGTATTCTTGGTGTTCAAGAGATTTTTTTATAGAAACAGTGTTCAAGAGGTTGTAAGTTTTTTATTTTTTGTTTAAATATATTTTGGTTATTTTCATGAAAAAAATAAAAAATGGGTGGCTGACATTAGCTAGGGACCCAAAAGTATCTAAAATCAAAGTCAGAGGACGAGCGATTCATTTTTTGAAACCAAGAGACCTATGAGGGAAGGTTACCAAACACAAAAGAAATAATTTACCATATTATTTATCATTTTATAATTTTAATTCAGGTTTAAGCTGAATTTTTTAAAGATTAATAAAAAATTTCCGAACATAGTTTATGGATGAAGCTACAGAAATTTGTTGCCTTTTCTTCTTACTTTCAGTCTTTCTATAGAATTATCTACATATATATCCTCGCCACCGCTGCATAAAATTTCTGGATCTCTACCTCCTCAAGAGCGTACGTACCTCCCCGGAAAGCTTCCTGTTTGGAGCATAAGGCCAGAGCATTTGTGTTATATTTGGCCGATATTGTCCCGCCGAATGAGTCGGGTTCAAATTTAGTGGGGACATGGGTAATCCCCACTGAAAGGGACATGGGCAATATTGGAAATACACTAATTAAAATAATTAAAAAAAATATCAGCGGATATATTAGTTTCCATTTTCTCTGATATTGGTTTCCATATTCTATGCTATTGGTTTCATTCTGCTATGATATTGGTTTCATTCTACTATGATATTGGTTTCCATCTTCTATGTTATTGGTTTCATTCTACTATGACATTGGTTTCATTCTACTATGATATTGGTTTTATCCTACTACGATATTGGTTTCATTCCACCGTGATATTGGTTTTCATCTTCTCCAATATTGGTATCTCATTATAAGTGAAAATGTAGACTATTTGAATGTATTGGTTTTATTCTTCTCGAATACTGGTATCATCGTTCTAGGATATTGGTATCATTCTACTTTAATATTGGTATCATTCATCTATGAATTTTTGCTAGAATTTTAAGCACTAAGTTCGAACAAGAAACAAAACGCCAACATAAAGTTCCAATCTTTAAATACAAAATCATCAGAACCACATGAAATCGATCAATCTAGCGATAATCGAAGTCAAAATAGCATATGGGTCATTTCTTTCGGACCAAATAATCAACGAAAAAAGCTGGCAAAAAAACATCTGAAAACATCAAGATCGTCAGACACGTCTGAAAACATCTTATTTCTTTTTTGGTTAGTATGTAAATCAAGTTATAGTGGAAATTGAAGGAATTGGTCTGCAATTAACAACTAATTGCGTACTAATCACTTCCTAGTTAAAGAACAAATTTATTAATAAATAACAAGACTTACTTGTTGTAGCGAGCTTGTCCACAGATCGAGTAACGAGATATTGTCACTGGTCATTTTACGATCACAAATTAATTGGATCCGTAAACAATTTCCACGAGTTTTCCTGCCTCGTAGAATCTGAGAACCTCTAGGGACTAATTTAAAATTAGCCCCATCAGAGTGTGGATATGGGTGGAGCAAAAAAAAACCACTTTGGTCACCAGCTATCTTTTTCCTTTTATAAGGAGGTCCAGGGCATGCCAACTCACCCAAAAAGGGTGAGTAAGCTGCCACATGGCAAGGCTACACTAGTAGCTTTATTTGGTGTCATTTTCAAGTGTCAATACACTTGGAAAGGCTGCTAGGCCAAATATGTTTTGGGCTCTCATGGGCTTGAACCAAGATTTGCACAATAATGAGTGCAAATCCAAGTCCAAAACCAAAAATAAAACCAACAGAAATTAAGTTGGACTGGTTTATAATTGCAAAAAAATTATTAAATAATTATTTTATTTTTTTAGTTAGATATGTAGATTGAGATTCTAACATAATATTAGAAAATTTTAATCACGTACTCTTTGTTGTCTTCATAGGACCCCGTTTGATTACATGTTGGCAAAATAAAAATACTTACGAAAGAACTTAAGTTTGTGGTAGTAAAAAACAAACAAGTACTTTCTATGGACAAATACCATAATAGCACAACAATTCCCTTAAAAAAATAACACAACAACCGTACACTTGTTTTTATGTGGAAATTCCAAGTCTTCGACAACTGACGTGACGAGCGTCTACGTCTATGTACACAAGTTTTTCTTATTTCGTCTGTTGACCCAATTTATTGGGAAGTACTCTGTTGCTCTTTAAACCTTTTTAGTTTTTATACTGATAACAAATATAGTACTCACAAGTATTTACAAGTTATTCTAACATAATAAAAAAACTTTGAGTTAGAGTTATTAGAAATACAATTAAATACTTAATTTTGTTATTTTTTAAAAATAATTTCTCGCTTCGAACACAGATTAGTCGGCCTATTAAATATCATATTGTATTAAACAAAAGAATAGAAATATTATCAAAAAAAAGCAAAAGAATAACAATTAAAGTATATAATTTTTAAAATTTTGTTTGAACACCAATCAAATTTGAATCCGGAGAACAGGGCAGGCCGCTCGAATCATTTTTATTGACAAGTAGAAGGTAGGGCCTCCTTGAAACACGAAATGGGCTGGGATAGCAATGTGGCCCGCCGCCATGTGATACACGAAATGGGAGATAGCGGCCCATTCACACCTTAAGACTGTTTCGTTCGTTGAATCGTTGCGAACCAATTCTTTGGGAAGTATTGTTCTACTCTTTCATTTCTACTAAATAATAAATATACTATATATTTTCGAAAATTAGTTCCACCGCTAATTCGACCAATCAGATTGGTTGGATCGCGACCTGGAACATTGACAAGTAGAAGACGTAAGGCCTCCTTAAAATGTGCCGAACATTTTGTCCAACACCAATTGATGAGACATGGAATTTGTTGTCCACGGATAGGGGAGAGGATAAACCCGACAAAAACCGCAAACCCGACAATTCGACCACACCGACGCACTGCCAAAAGTCAACCCGACCGTAAAAACGGTGTCGTGGGTTGTAATCGTTGTTAAACCGACTTTTTCGGTGTCGTTGTTTCTCGAACCCGAAACATCGCTACACCGAGCAAAAATGACGTCGCTTTTGGAAAATATAAATATCTAGTATGTTACCTACTTCTTGACTCCGCTCAACACACAACCCTTCATCTCATTCTTTCTCTATTCTCAAAAAAATCTCGTTCTCGTTCTCTATTCTTCCTTCTCCATCTCCCTTCTCCGTCTCTTAAAATCTGCAGCGTCTCCTCCCCTTTACCGTCTCCGTTGTTAGCAGCTCCTCCTCTCACTTGTCAATCCTCTATTTTCCCAAATTGATTAGAAACCAAAAAACCCAAATCGCCAGGAAACCCTAAAAACCCAAATCGTTCCTAGTTTACTTAATGCATGTTGCATGAAAGAATTTTGGTAAAGAAAGAGGATGATGAACGCATCAATCAAAGCTAAGAAAAGTGTTAATGGAGACGGTTATTTGAGAGCAGGAATCAAGATGAAGAGGGAGAAGGTTGAGCTGGCTAATTTATGTATATCAATGCAAGTGTTATGTGTACACGTATACTAGTTAAGTAGCCTTATATATGGAAAGAAGTTACAGTTGTTGGGCCTAGAACCTTTCTTCTCCGTTTCTTTACCCAGGCTTTAACTCTCCGGACTTGGACTTCTTGGGCTTCAAAAGTAGCTGGTGAATTGATCAGAGGAGGCAGTTTGTCCACACCGTCAGCCCGATCATAAATTGGTTTCACCGACGCACCGTGACGCCGTCGGTGTTGGGCAACACCGTGACGCCGTCGATTGGGCTTCGAGAAAATTAGGGTGATCGGTGTCGGCTCCAAAAAGTGGACAAAAACCATGAGACCGACGTTTACTCACCCCTATCCACGGATATAGAATTCTAATAATAGCTTCTTAATGAGGGATAGCCCTACACGAGGCCGGATTTGGTAGGGATTGGGCTAGTTCCTACCCATGGAGACTAACACAAACCAATATCATTACATATACTGGAAACTAATATCACTTCATATGCAAACCAATATCATGCAAAGTAATATTACTTCACATGCAAACCATTATCACCTATAGGTTATTGATCATCAGATTTAAAGACAGTCAAATCTGACGGCCCAAATTTAATCCCCTTCATATGGACATCTTTTATGTAGTCCCCACTAAATTCGAAACTGCCCCACACAAACATCTCTCGCCTGGAGGTGTGTGGTTGAGCATTGGTCTCCGGGGAGCGGTTAGGACATTATTAATTCTCTGACTTTGACTGTTCTGCAGGTCTCGCCAGCATGGACGGACTCACTTTCTTGGGCTCTCACTCAGGATGGGCGCTTTTTGACTCACTCCTTGTATAGGGTTTTGTGCAGAGATTAGAGATGCCACATGCTGATCTAATCTGGTCACAGATTTGGGCTCTACAAGCCCCTGAGAGGATTCAGTTTTTCATTTGGCTATTTTGTCATTGCAAACTAATGACAAATGCAGAGCGAGCATAGAGGCATTTAACGGAGGATGACACATGTCCGAGATGTGGAACTGAGTCTGAGTCTTTGATGCATATGTCTCGTGATTGCAGGTTCTCCATAATGGTGTGGGCTTCCCTCCTGCCACAACCCCCTCAGGACTTCTACACAGAGACTGACCCTCGTCGATGGCTCTAGGCCAATATTTTTGATACCACTATCCATACGGATGGCCTGCCATGGGCAATGACTTTCGTGACTGCTTGCTGGTGGTTATGGCAATGGCGGAGTGACTCTGCCTTTCGGCCTGGCACCAGCCCGGAGCACCCCCCCCCCCCCCCCCCCCCTCATTATTTTATAAGCACGAGAGTTTGCTCGTGTCCCGGCCGACCAGAATACTCAATTATCCCCCGTCGTGAAATCCAAGTCTCGTGGCAGCGACCCGTGGAGGGCTTCAACAAGCTCAATACTGTTGGAGCTTTGATGGACAACCCGGGTCCTGCTGGGACTAGTGGTATTATTTGCGACTCGGGTGACCTCTGGTTATGCGGGTTCGCTAAGGGCATTGGGAGCTGCATGTCCTTAACTATAGAGCTTTGGGCTCTGGTCCTCAGGCTCGAGTTGGCATGAGACAGGGATTTTCGGAGGGTCCAGGTGGAGGTGGACTCGTCTGTGTCCATCTTATGCATTGGGCGAGGAGCTAGGAGATTAATATCCAGCACACCTGGCGAGAAGGCAACCGCGTGGCGGATGCTCTATCCAAGCACGCCCTGGAGATCGCTTATGATTATATTATTTCTAATGTTACGCTGAGTTTTTGTATTAAGACGTATATTGATAATTTTTGGGGAGGACTCGTGTGGCCGGTGATGATTTACGTGAATCAGATCTCGCAGTTTTAACATCAAGGCGGGTCACTCTAACCTTGCCGATGTGCTCTTTCCCTCCTGCGAATTTTCCCACTGGATTTTTACAGCAGGAGATTTTGACTGAAGCCGATGGCCGCAATATCGTAAGATGGGATCCCTCTTCTTAGGTCAGTAGTAAGTAGTAATTAGGCTGAGGGGTTGCACAACCCTCTTGGTAGGAGTTCGAATTACGGACAGGATACCTTTGGCAGTTGTTCTTATACTTATTTTTTCGCTTTATATAGGAGCTTGACCCACCATACATACCGGAAAAATAACGAGGGATAGCCCCATGGACGTCATCGTGTACATGCATTTCGAAATCGATTGGGCCCACCGGTTCATGGTATTGAAGATCTATAAATAAACCACCACGAAGACACCAGAACAAAACAGAGAAAAAAAATACTTCGATTCTTCCAAGTATGGATGCACTTCGTACTATTTTCTCCACTTGGCTACATGCTTCTTCTACTTATCAAAAGAAGGCAAAATTAGAAGGTGTATCGAACAAAAAATGGATTGGATTTAAGGGCAATGGTCTTCCTCCTCCGAAAGAGAGCAAGTCCCATGCTCTTTTCGTGGGTTATAGTCCCATTAATCAGCCAATAAACCATCCAAGTGCGTTTCCACAAATTAGTAATGGCCATGTTAGTAGTCTCTCTCTCACATTATATTTTTGGTAAATATTGACACAGTATCGGCGGTCAATATTTTTTATATTTGACTATTACCAGATTTTATTTAAAGGACAATTTTATCAATGGTAAAATTGTTATATCTTAACTAATATGTCTTGAATTCGAATCATTTGGAATGTCGAATGTTAAATACTTTCAATCAAATTTTTTTGTTATTCAAAGATTCTATCCGACTCAAATCCTGATTAGTTGGCTATGTGGTTTCAACCAAAAATCAATATTTTCTTCATTTATGACAGGATTTTGGCAGTACTCACTCACACAAGCTGGAGGCTCTCAAGCTAATGCTGACCAGATTAGAAGATGGACACCAAGCTCTGCTAATGATTGACGATATACAGCGCCTCGGGATCGATTATCTTTTCCAGAAGGAGATTGAAGCTATTCTTCAAGAACAATACTTGCAATATTCTCTATCTCAGGGCGATGATTCTGATCCTTTTGCTAGTCTTCATGAAACTGCGCTTTGCTTTCGTTTGCTGAGGCAACAAGGATTTCCCATATCCACAGGTTGTTGTTCTTCCTATTATATACATTATGGTATTTTTTAATTTATGGGGGTAATGTTTATATTAGACATTGTTTGTGTCATAGGTTTGGGCTTTGTTGATAGATCCGAAGAATTCAGTGACTCACTATCTCACTTTTGGAATGAGTAACGAGATTTTAACATTGTGTCATAGAATTGATCATGCAACTTTTTGTTATCTTCGTGGAACCCTCTAAAATTAAAGAATGTTCCAACTTGAGTCTAATAAAATTTATCCGAGGGGACGTATCAAGATTGTGCCAAGTATGAAAAATATGTTAACCTAATGCATTAAAATATTTGATTGGTTATAGATACATGTATAATTGAAAAGGATAAGGTTGTTTACATATCATTTAAAAGTAAGGAATTATACATTTTTTCACTACTTATACTGAACAACAAAATTTGATTTTTAAAAACTACTATCGTTAAGGAAATATACACGCAATAGAAAAATTATGACAATCCATTGAGGTATGGTATGTTGTGGACACCCACGATCAAAGGACATTTGTTCCAACGACATAAAGTGTAACTGTGATTTGACGGAATCAGGGTTCAATTCTTGGAAGTATAATATATAGGTGTAAAAGTTTACTTTTCAAAAAATGTGAACACCTACTGAATAGAATAATTCAGGTTCTAGTCGAGTGAAACTTTTAAAATATTACAAAAATTTTCTAACAAATATTTAACATTGATCTAAATGATTGTTGATTATAATGGTCATATATATGGACCTCTGTTTCCGTATCTTTTATGTCAGACACTAACTAAAATTTGGGAAAAAGTTCACTAAAGTACTCTGCAGTTTCACGCTTTATCACTATAGTACCCTGTGATTTGTCTTTTTTTTAGGTGACAGAGATTTCCAAAATTGATACTATTGGTAAAAAAATTTAACCAGAGTTAATTTTCCCTAACCAAATTATACACATCACTACCATGTCATCTCCACATCATTTTTTTTATATCTTAAATGGCGATGATGTGATAAAATTACAAAAATAACCCAATTTATCGGTTATAAGACGTCGTATATATAGACCTCTGCTTTCGTATCTTTTATGTCAGACACTAACTAAAATTTATGTTCTTTAAGATCTTTTGGGATCCGCTGTCATATATTATCATATATGCTAATGATGGGATTAACGAGAAAATTACTTGCAAATGCTCAGAAATCTTCAGTAAGTTCATGGACGAAGAGGGGAAAATAAGGTGCAATCCAAATGGCGACATCAAGGGACTAATTGCTCTTTTCGAGGCTTCCCAATTGAGCATAAGAGGAGAAGATTTGCTTGACGAAGCAAGAAGGTACAGCTACGAGGCTCTTAGTTCCACCTTGAGACAGGTTGACGATGGTCAAACGGCATTATTGAGAGAGACGCTCGAGAACCCGCATCACAAAAGCTTGACCAAGTTCACTTCCATAAATTTTCTGAAGAACTACTTGCCAGGAGAAAACGGGTGGGGATGGGACCTAAAATGTCTCGCAAATCTCGAGTCTAAGATGGTCCAAGTTCAATACCAGCAGGAGATTGTTGAGATTTCTAGGTAACTAATTTGGTGTTTATGTATGCAATCAAACTAAACCGAATATTCTCAAAAAAAAATTGAATATTTATTGAGTTAACTAATTTAGATTCGAGTAGAAAATGATATTACTTACCAAAAAAAAAAGTCTAAAATGATATTTGAATGGTGGTAAAAATTCTCCCAACATATATTTAGTTCACCTACGAATATTTGTTATTGTAATTTAGATTTGAGCCTTGAAAATGTAATAACGGCAAACAACAATTTTCATTATGTGAGATCCTACTATTAATCAGCATATGAATGTCCGAATATATACCAAGCGGTTTTGACCATAGTATACGCATTCTATAACCAGGTTGGTAAAACTGACCGGTTGGTTAATCTAATTTTACTAGATGGTGGAAGGGCCTCGGCTTGTCCAAGGAATTGAAGTTTGCAAGAGACCAACCTCTCATATGGTACATGTCGACGGTGGCATGCCTAACGGACCCGAAATTGTCGCAGGAAAGGATTCATCTCATCAAACCAATCTCTTTCATCTACTTAATTGATGATATTTTCGACGTATATGGGCAGCCACATGAGTTGGTTATCTTCACTGATGTTGTAAACAGGTGAGAAACTCCGACTAATAGAGTAATCTTATTATGACCTAGCCAATTTTTTTATTTTTGTTAGTTTAAAAGTGTTTAAATTAAGATTTAAATACTTATGCATGATAAATTTTGTAATACCATATCCTGGTGGCTTGCCGGTCCGTTTTAAAAAATGTTGTCAAATACCATGTCGCAACGTAATTGATATATTGTTGTGACCCCTATGATAGGCTTATAATATCTAAGAGTTGGGAAGTTAATAGATTTTGTTATAAATTTAAAATTTGTAATTTCTAACCGTCGAAAATATTTACCTCTTTTACAGGTGGGATATCTCGGCTGCCGATAATCTACCGGAGCAGATGAAAATTTGCTTCAAGGCTCTCGACAAGATCACCAATGAAATAAGCCAGTGGGTGTATGAAACACATGGATGGGACCCAACTTGCTCTTTACATAAAGCGGTAAAAAATTACTGAAATTCCCAATTTTTAAGTTACATTTTTAACATGTAAATGGGGTATCATCAAGTCTAAACACATACTTATAAAAAATAATAATAAATTATATGGAATTAAGAAGGAAGAAAACAAATAGTTATTGGTTTAGACCATCGCAACAATTGAAAAAAATTCATGACTTTTTCCGAATTAGGTATGTACTTTTTAGCAGGGTATGGGTCAAAATCTACAACAATTATCAAAATAAGTATTTTAAGAAAAGGAGGCACCCTGCAAGTGGGTTGTGTTCCTTTCAAAACGTGCCTGCAAAAGGAAAGACTATTTAGTAAGAGACCATCTCCAAAAGTGGCTGAAAATTGTAATTCAAATTTTTTTGTATACTCTTGTTGCACAAAATAAGATGATTTTTGCAGTTCCAAATATTCGACAATATTTAACTTAAAGGACATGATTGATCGGAGATTTTATACCCGGTCGACATATTCATTATATATACAAAATGTAAGGTGCCAATAGCTTCTCTTGCTTGTTGTCACACCAGCATCTTTTAGGATTGAACCATAGAAAATTTGTCCGAAATTATTACAATTAAGTCCTTAGAGTTTGAATTTTCTCATAGAAAATAATTTTCCAATGCAGTGGGCGAGTCTGTGCAATGCATTTCTGGTGGAGGCGAAGTGGTTTGCCTTTGGTCATTTGCCAAAGAGCGATGAGTACTTAAAAAATGGAATAATTAGTTCAGGTGTGCATGTGGTTCTCCTTCACATCTTCTTCCTCCTTGGTCAAGCCATTACCAAGCAAAATGTGGAGATCATTGAAAATAATTCTGGGATCGTATCTTCACCTGCTGCAATCCTACGACTGTGGGATGACTTGGGAAGTACCAAGGTACAATCTATTTTTTATTCAAAAATTTAGCCCAGTTTAATTTTTTTTCGAACCTTTTTTGGGAGTAACGTTAGGAGTGGCAACGGAGAGAATAAGGGTTCATAGAATTGAAACTCATACCCTAGATTTAGAGGTAAGATCGAAATCCTATCCTAGATCCTCTGGTAAGAATCGAGACCTAGACCTGCAAGGTCCTTGAGGGTCTAATCCAAGATCCATGCGCTATCCAAGAACTCATACCCTAACTTTAAAGGTTGACTCGTACCCTTATCTTACCATAGACCCAACAGACCCTAGATTCGTAGGCCAGTATAAGGGGTATGACCCACATGATTTGTATATTTTGCCATCCCTAGGTGACGCTCCCAATAATGTCTATTCCGTTTATAAGGATTTAACTTTATACTTCTTTCAAGAAATGCAACCTTTTTACTACTTAAACATTCCTTATTTAGAGTAGTTTTTTACTTCTTCGAATCTGGTCCTGACTCTAATCTCGAAATCAAAACCCACCATTTGCCACTTAAGTTCGGTCTCAAAGATAGCTAATTTATACCTGTGTGAACATTATTTTCAGGACGAGGATCAAAATGGGCACGATGGGTCATACGTGGATTGTTACATAAACGAAAACCGAGGACATTCGTTGGAAGAAGCACGAGAATTCGTTACCCATTTGATATCGGAATCATGGAAGAACCTTAACGAGGAATGCCTCTCACCAAATCCATACCCATTAGCCTTCACCAATGCTGCCCTAAACCTGGCGAGATCTGTCCCCTTGTTGTATAGCCCCGACAATAATCATCGCCTGTCAAGTCTGGAGGAGCATATCAGTTCCCTTCTCGATTATAATGTGTCGGAGTCTGCAGGATAAATGTATGCATTCGGGTTAGGGTCGTACTTATACCTCGCGGCAATGATTCCTCGGACATTGTTGTTTCTATCTCGACGGTGTTGTCAGTAGATCCAATTAGTTCGTGTATTGGATAGCACTTGACTATTTGAGCTTTGATCGTTAAAAGTTGCAGGTTTGTGCATGTGGTCTGGATCAAAATAGAGAGTAGCAATACTTCAATAAAAGGTTGAAAACAAACCGAAAGAGGTTTTGAGTGTAACGAATGAAGTATAAATCACTAGGAAAATGACCCCTAAAAAAACCGACATTGCTCGACTCTTGATAGCAGAGGTTTAAAGTCAAAGACTTGACTGTAGATTCTACCTCAGATTTACTCGTTATGATGCAAACAACTTAAACAACAAGGTCCAAACTATCACCCAGCAAGCCTAAACTGTGACTTCGTTAATAAAGCAATTATCATCTCAAGTGTAAGCGTTGTTAGTGTTTGTTCCAAGAATTCACGGTCTTCACCTGTGACAGCAAACAATCAAAGATAAAACTGACATCGAACAATCGAAGAATTAGGCAAAAGAACCGGAATAAATTGTGAAGAGCATCTTGTTTACCTGATTCAAAATCGAATAGGATCGATAAAATTCGAAGTCTCATACAACGACAAGACTATACTCGTTCGACTTTGCAAGCTGAACAAGCTTCTTCGCCTCATCGACCTTCGACTCTGCAACCAATCCATCAACCACAAGCTGCAGAACCTCAGCATCAACAGGGTACTTCCTCTTAATTACCACCTTGGAAACCTCGAGAGCGAAACCGGCATCACCCTTCTCGCAAAGAAACTTAAGCAACGTCCTAAAAGTGCATTCATCCGGCTTGCAGTTCTCGTTCACCATCGCCTTATAGCTTTTCTTAACCTCCTCCAGCCTCCCAGCGCTAGCATACCCGCTTATCAAAGCATTAAAGCAATACTTATCAAGTTTAATCCCCTCGGCCTTCATCTTCTCAACCAACTCCTCCGCTTCCTCCATCCGATTCCCCAACGTCAACCCGAGCAACTTGGCATTGTAACTTCTAACATCAGGTACAAACTCCGCCTCCACCATCCGCGCCCACACCTTATCCCCATCCTCCAACCTTCCATTCTTGTAACACCCGTGTAGAAGAGTGTTAAACGTGATCAAGCTCACCCCCACGCCTTCCTCCTCCGCCATCTCCTCGAAAACCGAAAGCGCCTTATCCAAATCACCCATCTCGCAGTACCCTTTGATCTCAATGTTATACGACGCAACGTCCTTCGTCACACCAAGAGCCCCCGGAACCTCGTCCAGTATCCGCTGGAACTCATCGTACCTGCCCGCCTCGACCGAAGCGGACAAAAGCGAGTTATACGAGAGTACCGTTCGGGGGCAGCCCAGTTGGGGCATTTCGTCGAACAGCTTCTGGGCCTCGTCGAACATGCCGGATTTCCCATAGAGCAACACCAACCGGGAAGTGAAACCCTCGTTGGTGATGTCATCGTACTTCTTCTGGTGCTCGAGGATCTCTCGGATCAGTGTGAACCTCTCGTTGTTGGCGAAACGGGTCACGATTTTCCGGAAGATGTAGAAGCGGGAACGGAACTGGGGGCTGTCGCAGGATTTCTTGAAGTCAACCATGTCCCGGAAGTCAACAGACCTCTTGTCGATTGCGATCTTCAAGGCGGCGGTTCTCGACGGCGGAGGCATTTTGAATAGGCGGCGGAGGCGGTAAAACGCGGCTGGTGCTGCCTTGCTCATTGTTCTGGTGGAATTTTGTGTGCGACGGCGACTGTCTTTAACGTTATTTTCATATGTGGGTGTCTGTCTTATTTAAGTCCAAGGATATTTTCGAGTTCGAGTCAAATAAGATTACAAAATAATATAAATTTTGGTTTAATTTTAATACAGATACATTTTAGACTTTCAAAATACAGATACATTTTAGGGGCTCGGGAACAAAAATGAAATATGTATAGATGGTTTTTATTGAATAATATTTGGCTCTTATCCTATGCTTTTAGTTTCTAATGTATGTGCAGAGTACAAAAAAATAAAAAAAATTGCTATCGCAGTTTTTTTTCCACCGGAGATAAATAATTTTCAACGAATCATAATTCGATATAGATCCATGACCAAAGCATTAATGCTACAACTGACTTTTTTATGATAAATGAAAAATGTTGGATTCTCATTTTAGTTCGAGCATTAAAAAGGTAGTTGTTTATAAAAATTGACTATGCTCTATTTTATCGAATTTTTAAATCCAAAACGTAATGACCACAAAATTATTCAGAATAACTAATCCTTATAAGTATCAATAGCCCTCATTTCCATCCTTAATAGGCTATAGGAAAACCACAAATAAAAAAATCAAATTGTTCCAAAATAGCAAAAGATATCTAATTACTAAGTAATTAATATATAATTATAAATAAATATGAAATCGGAGAACCACTCCTAAAAAGAAAAAGAACTGATAGTACTCGACTAAATACGAGAAGTTAAAAAAAACTGAAAGGAAACCATACTGATATAGGTTTCTAATCTTATTCTAAATAAAACTTATATCACCCACCCCCTTAGCCAAATTACGGCTGCTTCTCCTCGCCAGCTCCACCACTGATCGGCGGATCCCTCTCAACCGCCAGATCACTCCCCTTGCTTGAACCACCACCTTGCGTGCTGGTATCCGCCTCACCACCGGTAGGAGAATGAGGCTCGAAGTTGAAGTGGAACTCGTCGCAATGCTCCTCCATAGCCTTCAGGTCTTCCTTGGTGCATGTCGGAGAAGGAACGACCATGGTTATGTCCTCGTCCATGTACTCGTACTCGAGCAGTGCGTCGTACGATGGGACATCGTGGAGTGTCACGACGCGATGTCCCTCCACCTCTTCGGATGAGATCCTATAAGTCTTGGTCCGCTTGGAGTTTGACATAACTTTGGTGATGCGAATCACAAAGCAATGGTCGTATAACGAGTGGTAGTTAAGTAGTAGGGCTAGCCTGAGACTTGGTTGGAGGTGTGCTTTTAGAAGTGAAGTGGTGGCTTGGTGGGAGATGGGAGATATATATAGCAGGTGTTCATGCATTCGAGGAGAGGTTTTGTAAGTGTATAGACACGCAATAACCATGAGTAGTTACTAATAGTAATGATTTAGATTTTTTTAAGTATTACAAGTTCGAACATCGTAAACGAAGACTCTTTCTCAAATAAGAAAAAATACTCGATTTCAGACATCAGAATGTCATTGATAAAAAGAAGCACTAGAAATCGATTCTCGTGTCCTTAATTTAGTTGTATCATATGCTTTGCATTTTTTGCGAAGTGTTGTGGCATGAGAAATATATGTTTTATCAGATATGAGTAGGTGATAGAGGATATTTCACAACCAATTTTTAATGCTGAAACGGTTTGTGGTTGGTATGGATGTTTTAATTCAATCAAAATATTGTAACGAGATATTTTGGGTTCTCAATGTTTTAAAAGTCATGAATGTAGCTTTTTTTATTCTACATATTAATTTAATATCGAGTTAGATTAAATCACGAAATGCAATTTCAGAATCAAAACCAAACTTTTGAATTGAAGTTGAGCTAAGTGAGTTATTTTGATAAGTGGATAGATATTATTACTCCATAATTTAGGTTACATCATTGTAAATACACCCAAAAGAGACCTAAAGGTCATGAGCACACTACAATTATGCTGCACAAGCAATGAAACATAGAACTTAATAACGCACACTCTCAGCGAATTGGACAACCGCAACTATTCTTGAGCTCGAAAGAGAACGGTATGAAGAAGAAATGCACAATCACATTGTTATGAATTCAGCAACTTAAAGAACAATACGCGCAAAGAACACGGATACAAGAGATAACGTGGTTCGGCCTAGTGCCTACATCCACGGAGAGAAAGGAGAACTTTTATTGATGAGTTTCCGAGTCACAAAGCTTTACAAAACCTTAGGGTAACATGCTTTTATATAGAGGCAAACCCTTGTACATCAAGTAAGCTATCTAGGTCAAATTAGGAGTCCAAAACCTAATCCGAATAGAATAGGAAACAAGCCCACAAATCGTTTCCTCTTTAATTTCTCGATAGCATTAGGCCGAACCACGTAATTCTCTTATTCCGTATTCTTTCTGTGATCTTGTTCTCTAGTTGCTAAATTCCTAACAAGTGGTATTAAGAGCTAAGGTTGGAGGATGTCGGATCACGGCGCGAAATTTGTCCTTGTGAAGTTCGATGGTTCATTGAATTTTGGGTTATGGCAAAGGCGTGTCAAGGATCTCCTCGTGCAGCAAGGGATGGTCATCACGCTCTCGGAGAAGAAGTCCGAGAAGATGGAGGAGCAAGAGTGGGAAGAGTTGGAGGCCAAGGCGGTAGCAAAGATTTGCTTGTGCTTGGCGGATGATGAGGAGCCACCAGCTGGGTTATGGAAGAGGATCCAGGTCGGAGTCAAAGAAGTTTAATAGAAGTGACTTCAAGTGCTGAGAAGGGCACATGAAGGGGACTATCCAGGATGAACTGGGGATCAAGACAACGAGGAGGGATCGGCATCCACAACCATAGCCACATGTTCAGACTGGTCGGATGGTGACTGCTTTTTGTCTTATCAAGTCCAATGCATCTTGGTAATCTTTTTTTGTTAGGGACCTTGGATTATAATGATGATAGTTATAATGGTAGGCTAATGAAGGTGGAGAAGGATGCGATGGTAGGGTTGAAGGGTAAAAGAAAATATATGCAGGTTAGTAGAGAACATTGTTGTAGGTGGAGTCACATCAATGGGTCTGATGAAGTGGAGAAAAGCTCAAGTCATATGAGGTTGGTTCGTATGAGGGAGCACAGACTTGACATAGATGGTTTGAGTATAGTTGGGATTCGCAGAGACATGGATAGCAAGCTAAGGTTGTTTCGTAGAGGCATGGTTGGCAATGTGCCATGGTTGTCTCGGAGAAGCTTTGTTAGCTGGGCCCCGCTATGGTTGTGTAAAGGAACGCGCACGTCAAAGGTATTAGGTAGGTTTGGCATTAGGCATGCAAAGCCGTTGGTGACACTACAGATGAATCAGGTATCTCACTCAAGGCCAAACGGTGGAGTTCGAGGCATGTCGAGGGTTCTACTTGGTAGAACAAAAGGTTGCCCTTTGTATGCTATAGCATGTAGCATTGGTTTGAAGCAAGAAGGTCCAGCGGAAAAGTAGTTCGAGGTTGCGGAGCATGGGGCTGACCAAAAAATAGAGGGCGTGTCTATTGGTCGTAAGGTTGCTTCCGCAGGTGGACTTGCTAGTTGGGGTTCAATGGAGATTGGAGGGAATAGGCCAAGCTCGAGCTTGAGGGCTGACTCCATGTGATTGAACGGAAAAAGGTAGTGAGAAAGTGGAGATGGTATTATTGATGGCGGTGTATCTATGGTCAAGGTGGAGCTGGTAGAGTCAGTTTGGTTTCTCAAGTTCTCATGGTTCTTCATGGGGCGGTATTTCATCAAAGTGGAGTTTGTTGAAGTTCGGATGGAGCTTCATGGTTCGTCCACGAGATGATTTCTCGCCAAAGTGGAGATTGTTAGAGATGTCGAGAAATTGAAGAGGAAACAATTTGTGTGCTTGTTTCCTATTCTATTTGGACTAGGTTTTGGACTCCTAATTTGACCTAGATAACTTACTTGATGTACAATGATTTGCCTCTATATAAAGGCATGTTACCATAAGGTTTTGTATGACTTTGTGGCTCAAAAACTCATCAATAAAAATTTTCTTTTCTTTCCGTGGATGTAGGCATTAGGCCGAACCACGTAATTCTCTTGTTCCGTGTTCTTTGTGCGATCTTGTTCTCTAGTTGCTGAATTCCTAACACATATTTTATCCATTAAAAAATTGTGTGATTTCGTTGGTTCTAAATACCTAACAATATCGACACGAATGATACTAAGCTACTTTTTTATTGGTCAAGTTTGTTAACTCCACTCAAATTTGGAATAGAATTTTCCACTATCATTGCGGTTTGAATTAGTTCAGTAACACAACACATCACATGGAACCTGGAAGAAAGCAGGCTCCACACTGGAAAATATGTGAAGAAAGTAGGTCCCACGCAGAAAATTTCCATCAACTTTATATATCTTCTAAGCTTTAGAATATAAAAATAAGGTGTGTCTTGACCAAAAAAAATTAAGGTGTGTCACTTAATTCCTCTCTATATGTAGATTCCTCCCTATAATGTCCCCCACAAATTCCTATTTGTACAAACCTCCATAGAAGCTCCTCAACTTTACTTCACACTTTTCCCCACCAAAGTTCAAAATTATGGAGCCCAAAAAAGAGGAAACTAAACAAAAACACAAGGGAGGGAAACAAGAAAAGAAAAACAAAGTGTCCCAAAATATCCTAAACAAAAGTGGGAAAACGAAATCAAATTAAAGTAACAAAATCAACTTGAAGCAGCTGGAAAAATAATCCCTCAGAATTTCTGAACATCAGATCCCACTTTTCTCCCAAGATTCTCCAACATGTCACCTGCATTGAACAGAAACCGAGTAATTTTACGATGGTCCTTTAATAATTAATATCTAGATCTAACACGGAGTTACATATTAACAAGAAGGTACCTTGAGGTCCACAAATGGGAGGCTCTTCAAAGAGGGAAAGGGAGAGTTGCTTACGAGCGAGGCCAATATCAAATGAGATAAGACCAGGATCGCTCACTTGAATCCCCTTCACAGGTAGCCATAGGAAGAGCTCCTCCTGTGTGAGCCCTTGAAGCCCGACAAGCCCGCCATAGCTAAGGTTGGCCCTCACCACCCTGTCGAAGTAAACCCTCGAGTCGAACTTCGCCATGCACGGGCCCTCGAGGTGCACCACGAGCCGGCCAGCTTCATCGAGGTTGTAGGACTTCACGTTGGCCGGGAAGATGCCACCTGGCAGGCCCTGGCTCCTCAGGAGGCCTTGGATGGAGGCGAGGGAGGTGTTGGTGATGAGGAAGAAGAAGAGGAGGAGAAGATGAACAAGAGGAAGGGAGGTGGGATTTGGTTGTCTTGGAGGAGACATGGTTTTGTTGGTTTAGGGAGGAGGTGTGGATTGTTTTTGTTTCTATGAGTGTGTGAGGAAAAGGACCATAGAGATGAAAATGAAGGGGTGTTGTGGTTTAGGTGATCTTTATGGGGTTTTAACTTTTAATGAGGAATGATTTTTGATTTTTTTTTTAATATTTGATATTTAAAGTTTAGCATTGTTGACTCCTATTAAAGTGATTCACAATTTACATTCGTAGGTCTTGAATCATAAAATTTTTAAGTAAATTCAAACTTGTTATTACTTGTAATAATTTCTATCGGTTCTCTACCACTTGCTTTAATTCCTCTTTTTTACACATTCATTTTAAATAGATTAATTTAAATAGGGTAAACTTACGAAAAAAATGTTAGAAAAATCAAACTCTTACATGCTATTATTTTATAAAATTTTGAATTGGACATTTTATTTGTATCTAAATTAAAATAATCTATGGTTAAATGATCAACTGGGCTATAAGCAAAAGGTGTTTGTGGTGATGAAACTGTCCAAAATATGTGCTGGCAGCGGCTAATTTTATTGGCCATAGGTGGACCTTGCATGGATGTAGAGTGACTGGAATGGCCTTGTTCTAGTTTCACGAGGTATTTAATATTTAGGGGTAAAATGGGCAATTCGCAGGACTTTATCATGAAAAGGACTTGAGATAAGATGTAAAAGGCATCCTATTTCAGCACATCATTGGCAGACGGCGAATGCATGTGTTGGGTCCCTGGTGAAATCTACGATGCCATAAACTAGTATAATTTTTTAATACTATTGGTCAGGAGATATTTATCAAATCGGTTAATTCACGTTTGATTTTGATATAATTTTTGAAAGTTAACCAAAATATTTAACTATTTAATATTGTTATAATTTTTATTTCGAAATCAAATCAAAATTTTTTAATTATGTTAACAATATCGCTCATCAATTGATTTAAATATTTTCGGTTGAAAATAGAATAATTTAATATGAGGTGCAAATTTTTGTTCGTGTTTATATACTGAAATTTGGACATTGCATGTATGTTCTCATCCTCCAAGAAGAGCTACGTGTAGATGCTTTATTAATTTTTTTAAGGGAACGTGTAGATGCTTTATTTTAACCGGCCGGATAGATACAAATGGAGGGAGCCAATGCAACCACTAAACCAAAAAGTGTTTTTGTGGGATTTAAAATATACATAACGCGGAAAGAAGTATTGTAAAGAACCTTTAGGCCATTAAGAAATTATGTATAAAAAGAAACAAATCGTGCTAAGTTCCACTTGACATGGGTTAATTAATTTCAAATTCAAGTTTTTCGTTCGAGGGTCGGAAAATAGACTTTATTTTTGGGTGATAAAATTTTATAATAATGACTCGAATCTGAAAATAATTGACTCGTCAAATATTTGAATATCATACAATTTTGGCTAAAAAATTACAATTGTAAAAATATTGTAGTCAAAGATGATTCGTTACAACTGAGGATAGCTATCTCAACATTGTCTAAAATTTTAGTTTGAACTCGAAAAATCAGTTTATATTTTTTTAATTAAGAACTTTATTAATAAGAAAAAGAGAATTACAGAAGAGGATAAGAAAAGAGAAAAAAAAAGAAAAATTAAGGCCTAAACGGGCAATCATAGAGGTTGATCCGCTGCCATAACAAGCTACTCTATTCGAGCACATCCACAAGCCAGGCGGACAAGAATAGATCCTAAACTAGAACTTTCGCCCATGTGACTCGTGGGAGTCATATCCATCGAAGCGGGCCTGATTCAAAGAAACTCTCTCGGCCCAAATGGAAAGGCCCACCAGATACAAAACCAGATTCTTCGCCCATGTAGAACCATCGAAGCGGGCCTAGATCAAAAGAAATACTCTCGGTCCAATAAAGAGGAAGCACACGGCCCATCAAGGAGGATGCCTGCTGCCCCGAGAGGAAAACCCGCAAGCCCTAGGATCGTCGGAATGGTCCGATCACGAACACCAACAACCGCAGAAACTCTCGTCGTCCCGCCCGACAGGAAGTGGCGCCTGTGAAGGGTGACCACGAGCCACGAAAAGGAGGAGCGAGGAGAAATCAGAGGAGAGGTGATTGAGGACCGGAGTCCACGTGGAACAAGGGAGGAGGAGAGGCGGCCTCCATGATTAGGGGGTTGTTGAGATCGACGCCGGCTGGAGACCCCCGGAGGGAGAACCAGAAGGCGCCGCTGGAGAGGCCACTGAAACTGTGGAGTAGAACCCCTAGCAGCGGGCTAGGGTTTAGAAGTTGCAGAGAAGAGCCCCGCACTTGAACGGCCAGATCCGGCCAAAAGTACGGCGTGGGAGAGAGACCAGCCCCCTCCGTAGCTGATGGGTGCCCTGCCATGATCAGCATCGACGGGACGATGTCGGCAGTCCTCCTGAAAGCGGTGCAAGTTTCAGACTCTCAAAATCGAAATATCAGTTTATATAATTCAAATAAGTTAGAACCTGTCTTGAAATCCAAAACATTGACTTCGGACAAGCTCTTAACATATTCAAATGTGAAAATACAAAATTATTTAAAAGGATTTATTTTTCCTTGAAATTAATTTTGGAAAAGCTCTTAACATTTTCACCGACTACCGCGTTAATGTTAATTTTTTGTCGAAACTCATCTGTCAAAAAATTGGATAATTCTATGAGGAATACACTTTCTATACTTACAGTGATGATCAATTGTGATGCTTGAAATATCTTATAATGAGATCATATTACATTGATTAAAGAATATCTCTTTTCACCAACCGAAACTATCAAGTATTATAATGATGCTAACTAAATTAACGTTGAAGTAACATTAAACACTCAAATCAACTCGCATGATATTTTATTGGGGAGGAAAACATTCCAACTATTCTTCAACAAATCAAGGGCACGTCATGTGGAAAAGGCCGAGTCAAATTTTATGATCCTCCGTGACGTTTCGGCGTGATTAGTTACTACCTTTTGGTGTTTAAAGGGAAAACCTCCGGTGTAACAAATTATGAGTTATTGGGATGTATACTTAGATATCGTTTATCATTATTTAGTTCTGATATCTAAATATTTAGTATCTTTAGTGTTGTACTTTGATACAATTAGTGTAAATAATTTTGATTTTTTTCGGAATAATAATATAATTTTACTTATTAAAAAAATGTATATGATACTTTTACTACTTAGTAACTCGGATCTGAATTATCCGTACTTATAAGGGCTTCCAACACAAGAAAAATTAACTCTCGAGCTGGATTGGGCGTGATCTAAAGATTAGATCATCTGTAATGGAAATGCTTTAACGAAATGGAAGCTCCCACAAACACGGGTTTAATGTTAAACAGTGTATTGGAAGACAATAAATGCACTGCATTAATGGGACCTCGCGTTATACTATAACCACTTAAAATCATTCTGTACCAACAAACATAAATCGGGAGACAATTATTATATCTTAAATCTAAAGATTTTGGATTCAAATTTTTTTAAACGTAGCATTGTTAAATATTTTTTTACCTAGATATTAGGTAATAAAAAAAATTAAAATCATTCTGTTGGTGGCACAATGCCGGTCATTATGAGATATAATCATAGTATAAGCGACCACTTATTATGCTTTAATGACCTTTTTCACTATACTAATGACAATTATGAGACATTCGTACAAGCATTGATTGGACTGTCTAGGCCCTTTTTGACCCGCCCCCTCTCGCTTTTCTGTTATCTACGGCTATGTTTGGTTCCATGGCTTAGATAAGACTAGACAAAAAAATTGTTCAAGTCTATGTTTGGTGCATAAAATGGACGGGACAAAATTGTGAGTTTCTCCCAATCCACTCCCAATTTCTTGTCTCATTTATTTCCATGGAACAGAAAATTCTATCCAAAGATATAAATCTCTTGTGATATATTTTTACCATATTATCCTAAATTATTATTTATTTATTTATTTATTAGTTTAACCTAATTAAAACTAATTATTTTCTCTAATATAATTTGCAAGTCTCATATACAAAATTTTTTACAGAGAATTAATAGTTGTATCTCATTTAAATTTTCTAAATTTTATATTTTGGATACTGATCCATATAAAGATATAAATTAGTTAATTCAGATATTTGATTAATACATACATATTTACAATGATCGCATTTTAATGAGGCCTTAGTATAAGATAACTCAACACATGACTTCATTGTACATGGTACATATATCAATGATTCTTAATAATACTTTTACCTTTTCAAAAATATACATATTTGTCAAATTATGTGATGATATATTTAAAAATATTTGTAATGTAACTGCAATGACCCAAAGTTGTAAGGATTTTTTTTTGAAGGATTTAGTTTTGATATTGATTTTTTATGCAAGGATTTCATTTTTATGGTACAATAATTTTTAATGTAACGACAATGATCGATTTTACTCTGACTAATGAATATTTTTTGTTGTTGTAATGAAGGATAATTTTTTCTTTAACGACTGAACTGTTACACGTACCAAACAAAGAACTAGACTAAATATTTAATCATGTAGTGAAGTTACCAAACGCAAGACAAGACAGATAGAACAAATAGGTCTATCCAGTACTATTATGTTCTATATCGGTAGTCCTGTCCAAAATACGTACCAAATGCAGCCTACTATATTTTTGGGGCTGTATTGTCATTCCGGACTGTTTGGATCAAAGTAAGCAAGAATAGAAAATGACAATTTGTTCAAACAACAGGGGAAATTTTCTTAAAGGAATTTAAAATAGCACGCGCTATTAATAAAGAAATGAGGCAGTTATGAAATGAAACAACTCATAACTACAATTCTTTATCAAGATTTTAATTCAAAATGAGCAAATCACGCTACCAAAAATCTTCATTGACATTTCTTATCACTAATTAATTATTTATTTTTATTATAAATGGGGCATGCTATTGTGACATAACAGGGCGTACCATTCATACATCACAGGGCATACCTTGTTTACTTTAATTTTATTAAAGGTCTTGAACTTTAAATAATTTTATTAAAATTAGTTACTGCAAAATTCTTATAATTCTCAAATTTATATAACCTGGCTTATTATTTTGACACAACCGATCATATCATTTTGAAATAAGAGGGCATATCATTGGGACATAACCTGTTATGCCATTCTGACATAACTGGTCATGACATTATGACATAACATAACATTTCATTTGGATATAACCAGTCATATCATTCGCCGACTGGAAAGGCCTCTTAAGTGAGGGGAAAAAGAAGGAGAGGAGAAAGAGGAGAAGAAGGGGAAAAAAGAAGAGTATGAGAAAGCGTAAAAGAGAAAGAAATAGGAAAAAAAGGAAGAAGAAGAGATGGAAGAGGAGAAATGAAAAAAATTGGGGATGAATCGTAGCAACAAGAAAAAAAGGAAGAAATTTACCAAGGAAGCTGGAGAGAGAATGGAGAGATAAAGGGAATGGCGGAGAGAGAAAAGTAACGTTGGAGAGAGAAAATGGAAAACATAAATGAAAAGTGACATAATGGAGAAAGAAGAAAGAATAAAATACAAAACTACCCCCAGACAAGTCCATGCTGTCAGATCAAAGGAAGCACGAGTGGACCTCATCAAACGGCCCAACTCTTATTCCAAACAGTCCAGACTTAGGCCTTCAGTCCGAACCCAATCTGAAACCATATTTTCCCCTTCCAAATTTCATTGGTCTTGCCAAATAGGTTCGTGACTAATTTAACTTTCTACAAATATTCAATTATTCAGTTGCATGCGAAATTACCATAGGTTTAAAATACGAATTTTCGTACGGGCCATATTTGTCCGTTTTCCAGTTCGTTCGGTCCGACCAATTGAATCTTTGGTCGGACCAGAAAGTTTTTATTAATTTTTTACTATTATTCGAATAATATATAGACTAAATAGTTAAAATATAGGTTTCAAAATTCACATTTAGAAATATCAACCAATTTATAACATATAAAATCCATTTTCCTTTGTTGATTTAAAGAAATTGAACATTTGATAATACTTTTTTATTTTAATTTTTGCTGACTTGGATAAAATCTGATCAGACTGGACTGATCAAAAATAAGTACGAACCACATTTTTTAAAACTATCGAAATTACCCGTGTCACAAGTTCTAATGATATGAGCGACACTCGACAATTTTCCCTTTTTTTCCCGGTAAACTAATTTATCAAAATGAAAATGTAAGGAACTTTTTAGTTGCCGATTTATTTATTTTTCCTTTACATATAATTTACTAAACTCTGTAGCTTATGAATTCTTAAAAACCTAGACATTTAATTACGATTAAATAAAAAAATTAGCAACCATTTTTTTGGAGCGTGAATGGATAATCACATGGTTCATACTGATTGGTGAATTTTTTTCTGAATGATTGATGAAGAGGGTCCTCCATAGGAATACGATCTTCCAAACAGGTAATCAGCTGCATCATTCCCACTGGTTTCCATCTCTTCAATTAACACAATCTTCTTGATCTTGCAGGCTATTGTAGGCCTGCCGTAGTTGCGAACTTGCGAGTCAGGCACAGCCAAGGACCGAATAGGCTCTCGCGTCCACGGCTTCCAAACCGTGCCCGCACCCTGATGGGACAATGGTCAGCCACAACCTGCTTTTCATGGTGATCATAGGAACCATTCTCTTCCTCCTCCGGTTGGCCTGACTCTCTTGGGTGTCCACCAAGGCGGCAAGGACCATCTACCACTTCTGTTTGCGTGCATAAACTTACTCAAACATCATTAAGTTTCACGAATCAAGGCAGGCAACATTATAAGCGCAACAACCCGAACTAGAGGCGTTACATTTGTACAGATACTAATACCGGGAAGATAAAGAAAGTAGCAGCATCTTGTTGGTAAACAGACAGTTTCATCTGAATCATTCTTTACAGGTCAAAACTATCTAAAATCCTAGTACAGCAATGTTTACATTACTGTAGAAGACACTCGTTGATATGATATTGTTAGGAGTACATGAACTTCTGTAGACACTACATGAGAACAGGTTCTCTAACCTTGTGCTTAGATTGCTCTCAGCGTTATATTTCCTACGAGGCGTTTTCGGGAAGAACTTCAATGAGCTCCAGTGAGATTGACCGCTTCTACCACAAATGAAATGCCCTGTAAAGAAAAATAAAACTTTTGATCAACAGGCTGGCTGAACTGATGCTGGAAAGAGTCGAGACAAACTAGAAATAGCTGGAATAGAGAAAGTACTTTTAACAGATAATGTGCACACACCTACTAGCTCATTCAGATGTGGAAAGAGATGAAGTTGCGCCTTATTGGGGTTTTCTTTGTGGTGGAGGGCCATTTCTTCGTCTCTCATACCTTCTGCTCTCATACTTGGTATTATTCCGCTTGTTTGGTTGATAAGTAGGATATGTGCACGGAATTATCTCTCCATTGACATACTTATCTCCTGAAGCAAACCATAATTCCAAAGATGCATTAGAACATCAAGACGATACCAAATATGCAGCCCCTAGGCCAAGAACTTAAGACGCGACGGAATAAGTACCTCCATAATCCTTGTTTTTTACATCTATGAAGGAGTCTGGAAGCACCCATTCTACCCCAGGCAATCCTAGAACACAAGTATGAAGACATATCAGAGAAAACACCAAGTCTGAACACGAGAAGGCGGAAGCTTGTTACCAACTTACCCTTAAACTTCTCAGATGTAGCTTCATCCACAGTGCACTGGAATCCAGTATAAGTTGTGGTGCTAAAAGCATACATATTCTTCTTAGCTTCCTCCATGCTGACACAGAAATCACACAAAACCACATGTGAGCCACGGAGCTTAAAATCAAGGCAGAACCTAGACAAATCATTACCGATGCAAGATTGAAATGAAAAGCAAAAGTGCATATTGATAATAAAACCACAAACTTCAGCCTTAGAAACGAACTTGAACCATCGACCATCCAATCAAACCCGAAACAGAGAAAACCTAAAACCCAGGAAAACACAGTCCGCCAATGCCAAACCTACCCACACAGTAAAACCACAAAAAAATTGAAACTTTACAGCCAATCCACGAACTTCAGCCTCGGCAAATAAAAAAGAAGAACTTGAATCATCAATCATCCAACAAACCCGCAACAGAAAAAACCCAATAACCAGAAACACACAATCCGTCAATACAAAACCTACCCACATGGTAGAACCCCAAAAACATTGGAACTTTGATCCACGAACTTGAACCATCAACTATCCAAACAACACAAAACAGAGAAAACCCAATACCCAGAAATGCACAATCTACCGATACCAAACCTACCCACATGGTAGAACCCCAAAAACATTGGAACTTTGATCCACGAACTTGAACCATCAACTATCCAAACAACACAAAACAGAGAAAACCCAATACCCAGAAATGCACAATCTACCGATACCAAACCTACCCACATGGTAAAACCACAAAAAAGATTGAAATTTCACACTTTAAAGGGAAGAACACCTCTCTCTAGTAGGTGCAAAGAAAACCCAAAACAGAGAAAACCCAACAGCAGAAAATGCACAATCCACCATATCAAACTTACCCACATCGAAAACCCAAAAAAGATTGAAACTTCACACTTAAGAAAGCAATTAAAAGCCGGAAAAGATCGAAACTTTACACTTAAGAAAGCCATTAAAAGCCAAAAAAACGAGTAAAGTGTGAACCTGCCCAAGACCGTAGCGAGGGTATTGAGGTAAGTATCAATCATCTGCTCTCTAGTAGGTGCAGGGTCCTTGGGGAACGCCATAACGATGAGCCAGTGGTTATAGTCACATCCGGGCAGCATTATGGGCTGCCTCTCCTCGCCCCCGCTCTTCTTGGAGGAGTACTCGGGGCCGGCGACGGCTCTGGCCACCAAAGGTCGAGATTGGGAGGTGGGAATCCGACGGTGGAGATGGAGCGGAGGAGCCCATGAGGTGGGTGGTGGAAGAGGAGGAGCTAGGGTTTTGGGGGTGAGAAGGGAGGAGAGTGAACTGAGTGTTGCCATTTTGCGGAGGTTTGAGGGGGTTTAGGGGTTTTTGGTTCGTCGGATAAGAGGGAAGTGAAGTGAAGTCGAAAATTTGTAAGGATAAGGTTACGGTATTTGTTGTACTTTACTCACTAATTTATATTCGAATAGTAAAATTTTTACAATAACTATTTAAATATTGTTGTGTTTTTAAAGATTCAAATTTGAGAATTGGTTAAATTATATATTATAACAACAAATTCACTGCTAATTGGTTGTTGGAAGATATTTTACTTCACAAACATTACAATTTACAACTCACAATTATACTAGTTATCAAAAAGACTCACAAGTTTACTAAAAACTCACAAAGTATCCAAGCTTCTATTTAATTAGACTTTTCTTTTTATTTATTTTGACTAATAAGTAATTAGACCAACTGTTGACTCGAATTCTTAAAAATACGATGGTGTTAAATATTCTTTGAAAATTCTTTACAATGATTCAAAAATCATACTTGATACGAATGTGGATTAGTCGATTCAATGAATATTGTTAGGTTGTATAAAAAATTGGTTCCCAAGATTTCCTAGCTAAGCCTCAAGAGGTAAGTCCATAATTCTAGGATGGGCCTGGGTCATAGTTTAAGCAGGAGCCTGAAATTCCCTCCTATGCCGTCTTTTATCCATGGGCTTTTTTCGACTTGACATTATGGTTTGGGTCAGGTTTTAATGAACACAATTTGGAGCCTACAGAAATTAAAGTAGGAGGGATCCATTTTTCCAACACGGTTTTTTGGGGTGGACGGTGGACCGCTTTTAGTCCGTTATAAATTGTTTAAGAGACTTAAATTCATTTAATAAGATATTAAATTGAAGTCTTATTAATAAAAAAAATATAATTGAGAGTATCATCCCTAAAATACCGTTCATCAATAATTAACCCTAAATATCATAGGTCAACTAGAAAAATATTAAGGATTAGGTGCATTGGATATTTTATCGTGACTATCTTGACCAAAATTTTTCTTTTTGAAAGGTAAATTTTACACTCATGCCAGAATTTGAACTCTGAACCTCTTACATATTCACAACGTCTTGTGCCGTTGACCTATCTTCATCAAAGTATAGATTATTGCGTCACTAGCTTCCAACCACGTTGCATATTAGATTGATTTCGTAACACATTGCTCGATTTAGTTTCACGGTGAGACAAATTAATCTATTGACCACATGAACTTCATATTTTGAATCAGAAAAGGAGCATATAGTAATTGTTTTCTTATTAATTGTATTCTTTTTCGGAGTATCGCTTTTATTCTCTCCATTTTATTGATTTCCCCAAAATCTGTCCATTCGAAAAATATATTGTTTCCTTAAGAAACGGGAGCAGCTGTACTTTCCATCAGAACTTAGTACTTTTGACTCCTAGATATATAAGTGGTTGTGTCATGTCCCCTTTTGACTGAACCGGTTATGCATCTATGACACTATCTATCTAATCTCGTTTCTTAATTTAATATCTACTGGTGTGGTTCATTTAATTACGAAGCACTTAAATCAATCAATATGAAATATTAGATTAATTAGAGAGTTTCATTTCGAGCATTAAAAATGCACCAATATTAATTTTGATACTACGTGAGATCTTAAATGATTCAATTTTGTTATCGATCTAATAGATATTTGGAACCCGACAAAGTCGTTGAGTATTTGATTTTCCTCTGATATTATGTCGTCTTAAATTAATCTTTAACCGGGCAAGTTACTGGACCTAGACTTGACCATGGTTCGAATTTGGACGAATTCGAATCGAATTTATTCGAATTCATCAAAACATTAAACCATATTCAATTCTTCACAAGACGAATCGAATACGAATTATGAATTTTTGAATTCGAATCGAATTTGAATCGAATTATAATCGAATTATAATCAAATTCGAATCGAATTATAACCAAATTATAATTGAATTATAACCGAATTTTTTCCTCTCAAATCCCCCCATTTTATTTGAATTGTTTAACATATATTATTATTATATGTACATGAATTTGAATAGAATTTAACACGAATTTAACTCGAATCAAATTTTTGAATCGAATTCGAATTAAATTTGCCGGTTTTGCGAATTATAAATATCTTGAACCGTATTCAATTCGTTTTATGACGAATTCGAATCGAATTTTTTACGAATCGAATTATTGACGAATCGAATCGAATTTTTAACGAATCGAATCGAATCACGAATCAGATTCAATTCATGACCAAGTCTAACTGGACCGTATATCGTCCTAACTACTACTTCATATTCGTATACCATAGCCATAATATATAAATTATTACTATATAAGTTCATTATGAGAAATTAAATCGAAAATAAAAATCTGAATTAATAAAATTAGAGAAATTAAACGTCCAATGTTAAATTTTGTAAATATCTAAAAAATGTTGAAACATAACCGTTTAATACATCTATTCATAATTATATATTATAACTATAATATATCAACTCATACTATATGAGTCCACCACGAGAAATTAAACAGAAAATAGAAATATAAACTAATAGAGTTCTAATAAAATTAGTGAAATTAAATTAACAACCTCGGGGACTACAAGAATCTCAACCTGATCGCCTTCGTCGTCTGCTTTGGCATCTGTGTCCTCAAAGTGATGAGCATCAAAGGCTTCTCCCATTTCAACTACGTAGCCAACATCTTCCACTTCATCGTGACCGTCTTCATCTTCCAAATCATATTTATATTTTTTAATCATAATATATCAATTCATAATATGTCTATCCATCATAAGAAATGAAATGCAAAACAAAAATCTAAACTAATATTATTCTAATAAAATTGGAGAAACTAAATGTATAATGTAAGGCATGATATATATCTAAAATATGTTGAATCATAATTGTTTAATACATCACTTCAAATTTATATACTATAGCCATAATACATCAATTAATACTATATAAGATGGAAAATAGAAATCTAAATTAATGAAATTCTAATAAAATTGGAAAAATTCACACTTTTTGTCAAACCATGTTGCACAAAATAAGAAGATTTCTATAGTTCCAAATATGTGATAATGTGCGACTTGAAAGACATGATCGATTAAATTTTTATATGCCTAATCGACCTATTCAGTATAACTTAGCTCGTTATATATAGAAAATGTAAAGTGATGGTGTGTTCTCTTGCTTGTTGTCACACTAGCATCTTTTATGCCTGAACCATAGAAAATTTGCCTGAAACTATTACAATTAAGTTCATAGAGTTTGCATTTTCTCATAGGAAATAATTTTTCAATGCAGTGGGCAAGTTTGTGCAATGCATTTCTAGTGGATGCGAAGTGGTTTACCTCTGGTCATTTGCCAAAGAGCGAAAAGTACTTGAAAAAATGAATAATTAGTTCAGGTGTACATGTGGTTCTCCTTCACATCTTCTTCCTCTTCAGCCAAGCCATTACAAAACAAAATGTGGAACTCTTTAAAATAATTCTGGGATCATATCTTCACCTATTTCAATCCTATGGCTCTGGGATGACTTGGGAAGTGCCAAGATACAATCTATTTTATATTTTGAAATTTATTTTTTTAAAGTAAAATTCTAGTCTTCATAGTCAAACACTATGGAACTCTGTTTAAGAGTAACGCTCCAAATAGTGTCTATGTCATTCGTAAGGCTTGAACCTAACTACTCTAAAACGAATCCACGATTTTTTACAACTTGAATGTTGTGTGATGTAGATTTGAAGATGGTGTATTAAGCCTTTCTCCTTGTTTGAGTGTACTTGTTGCTCGTAAAATGGAAGAAGAAGTGTAGTCACTGATAAAATTTGTAAGAACTTGTATCTGACATAAGATCCTCTCACAATCATAGCGCTGAGAAAGCTTGAATGTTCTCATGATCAAAAGAGTTTTTCTATCGAATGAATCAAATGAACATATATCTAAAAGATATTAAAATAATAATAAATTATTATATCAATTAATATTTATATATTATAATGATAATATATTAATGCATAATATATCAATTCATCATGAGAAATTAAATGAAAAATTGAAATCTAAACTAATATAATTCTAATAAAATTAGAAATATCAAATGAACAATGTAAATCTTGGTATACATCTAAAATATGTTGGTGAAAGATCTCGTTTATGTCAAGGTCGTCCAAGAGATCCCAATGAGATTCAAAGATCGGCTGCTAACCCAGTCTTTGGATTCATTGGAGATAAACTATATCACGGCCCGCAGTAAGCACCAGATGAAGAAGGACCTCAACTGGTGGGACCTGATATAGTTTGGTATTGAAGTCGTGCTCGAGACCGATATATTTCTTCCTATCAGTTCAAAGCCAAGTACCATGCTGGCCCGTCGACCATCCTTTTTGTACGTCATCTACGGTATATCAGCCATGATACCCATCTTCTGCTACACGAAGTTTGACGTGGAGATTTTAGTAGCTGATGGCTCATTCGCTACCTCTAACTAGAGTTCGGATACTTCTTTGCATTCGTTGCCACGGGTAGGATCCTCCTCGATCACGTCAACAGTGGGACAGCCATGGCACGGTCAAGGACTTCCTACTTTTCCACCCTTTGCAGCCACGAGCTGGACGACTTCTGTGTCATCATCAACAACCTTGGGGACTATGAAAATCTCGACTCTATCGCCTTCGTCGTCTGCTTCGTCATCTATATTCTCACCGTGATAAGCACCAAGGGCTCCTCCAGCTTCAACTACGTAGCCAACATCTTCTTTTCCATCATCACCGTCTTCATCTTCCAATTCGTATATATATATTTTAACCATAATATATCAATTCATAATATGTCTATCCATCATAAGAAATAAAATTTAAAATAGAAATCTAAATTAATATAATTTGAATAAAATGGGAGAAATTAAATGAACAATGTAAGGCATGATATATATATCTAAAAGATCTCGAATCATAACTATTTAATACATCACTTCGTATTTGTATATTATAGCCATAATATATCAATTATACCATAGAAGTTCATTATGAGAAATTAAATAGAAAATAGAAATCTAAATTAATGAAAGTCTAATAATATTATCAATTATACCATAGAAGTTCATTATGAGAAATTAAATGGAAAATAGAAATCTAAATTAATGGAAGTCTAATAAATTTGGAAAAATCAAATGAACAATGTTAAATTTTGTAGATATATAAAATATGTTGAATTATAACTGTTTAATACATTAATTTATATTTATATATTATATATGTAATATATTAACTCATACTATACGAGTTTATTGTGAGAAATTAAACAAAAATAGAAATCTGAACTAATAGAATCCTACAAAAATTAGTGAAATTAAATGAACAATGTAAAATTACTGTTACTATTAGAATCCAAAGATAAGATGTTGTCTAATGTAGATATGAAAGATGGTGTATTAAGTGTTTCTCCTTGTTGCCAAAGGGTTTGTAGCCTAACGGTATAAGGGTTGTAAAAATCTTGGACATTCTCAAGATAAAAAAGCAAGGTTTTGAAAAGGGACCTAGAGCCCACCCGAGATTTGTCTCGTCATCCAGGTCAATCGTTCCAACCGGTCGGACCAAATATTTATATATATTTTCCTATTTTAAATAATATAGATTAAATAATATGTTTAAAAATCTATATTCTCGATATGCCGACGAATTTATTTCATCTTTAGAATAATTTTCTTTGTGGATTTAGTTTATTTTGTGTTGATTTTGGAAAATCGAGTGAGTGATCTAATTTTTTATTTTATTTATTTTTGGTTAGATTGGGCAAAATCTCTTCGGACCGGGTGGTCTGAGTCAAAAAATTAACCAAATTACCGAGTCCAACCAGAATCTGGGCGGTTCGCAAGGTTGGTGTCCTTACTAAGAAATTTGGTACGCCCAACTACCCGATTCATGGTCTGACCAGTTAGACCACTGGTGAGATTGTGTTTGTAAAAATCTTGCAAAATTTTTTTTCCATTGAAGGGATTAAATGAAAATATGTCTAAAAGATATAAGAATAATATATGTTTAATATATCAATTTATATATATAATAATAATAATATATTAATTAATTCAAAATATATCAATTCATCACAAGAAATTAAATGAAATATGGAAAACTAAACTAATAGAATTCTAATAAAATTAAAAAAATCAAATGAACAATGTAAATCTAGGTATACATCTAAAAAATGTTGGTGAAAGATCTTGTTTATCTCAAGGTAGTCCAAGAGATCCTTGTGAGATTCAAAGATCGTTTGCTAACCTAGTCTTTGGACTCATTAAAGATAAACGAGATCACGGCCTGGAGTGACCACTAGATGAAGAAGGACCTCAACTGGTGGGACCTGATATAGTTTGGTATTGGAGCGTGCTTGTGGTGATATATTTCTTCCTATCGGTTTCAAAGCCAAGTACCGTATTGACCTGTTGATTGTACTTTTTGAATGTCATCTCTGGTATATCATACATGCTACCCATCTTCTGTTTCACAGAGTTTGCCGTGGAGATTCCTGTAGCATGTGGATCGTTCGTTACCTCCTGGTAGAATTCGGCTACTTCGTTGCATTCATTGCCACGAGAAACATCCTCCTTGATCATGTCATCAGCAGGGCGGTCGTGGTGCTCTTGCACTTCCTACTTTGCCACCCTCTCCAACCACGAGTTAGACGACTTCTGTATCCTCGTCAACAACCTTGGGGACTATGACAATCTCGAACTGATCGCCTTCGTCATCTGCTCTGTCATCTGCGTTCTCGTCGTGATGAGCACCTTGTACCATTAGGCTAAATGCCATTTGGCTTTATATATTTTAACTATAATATATTAACATGTCTAAACTAATATTATTTTAATAAAATTGGAGAAATTAAATAAACAATGTAAGACATTATATATATCTAAAATATGTTGAATCATAACTATTTAATTCATCGCTTCATATTTGTATATTATAACCATAATATATCAATTAATGCTATATAAATTCATTATGAGAAATTAAATGAGAAATATAAATCTAAATTAATGAAATTCTAATAAAATTAGAGAAATACCGAAGGGACAGATTGATACTTTGCCAATGGTGGTGGCTGGTCCCTTAGAGGAGATGTTGACACGAGATTCTGATCATGCTGCATCGAATGCATTTGATCTAGAGACGCAAGTCAATTTCGTCTCGATGCTCAGGAGGAAGTTCGGCCACTGTTGGAGGAAGGGACTGATACACGAGCCGAGGGAGGGGCGATAACTGATGAGGATGTCGATACTAGCGATCCACGGAGGGAGACAGTATCGATTGAGGAGGTTGACAGTAGATATGGTCTTGACGAGGCCAATTTCTTACGGAGTTTGAATGTCAATGAGTTTGATGTTACACACTCTGTCGACGAGGATGCTATTCGAGTAATGTCACTCTTTTTGGGTCAGAAGTGGGGGGACATTGCAGAGGAGGAGCAGCCTACACGAAGCAGTCAAAAGGACAAGCAGACTGCTACAAGGACACCACATCGAATTTTATCTCGGGGTCACAAGAAATAAGGTTAGTTACCGAATTCGAAGTGGAGGCATTTAACAAAGGGGGAGCGGCCTAGTGCCTTTTGGTTTCGCAAGCTTCCCGCATGAGGATTAGCGAGAGATTCCTTTACCCGTTGGTTTTCATTTAACGTTTCTTTTATTTTCTTTTACTTTGGTATTAATATAGTTTGTCTTATTAAAAAAAGATGTCTCGAGTTCGAGTCATTGTTAACACAATACTATTTAATACTTGTGGAAAAAACTTGATATCATTTAAAAGTCATACTCGGTTCAAATAAAGATTAGTCGATGAAATAGATATCCAAATAAATGTGATTTAAAAAAATACTGTAGTCATTAATCTTGTTCGTCTAGGGGCCACGCTTGGAAATTAGTACTTTAAGCAGCAAGAGGATTCTTGCCGGAAATTATTTAAAAATATATTGGATCACGAAGCAGGTGACAGGTAGAACTGGTATTGTTTTTAATAATCCGACCGCACATATTTTAGTTATTTAAAGCATTGACTGTACATGGGAGTCATAAGCCATGACTTGAGCAAAACCGCAACTATTTTTTTCAATTATATCACCATCTTTCAGTGATAGATAGAACATTCCCTCTAGGAGAACGAGACAATAGAATAATCCAAGCGTCAAATGGGGAATTGGCCAATTTTCTAATTGCATAGTTACAATGGAGAATATGAAAAGTTCGATTACCATTTTTCTACATGTTGAATTACAAAATCAATATTCTGGTCTTATTAAAAATATACCAATAATTTTGGAACCTAAGGAGGTTGTAAATAATATTATTAATAAGTATTATTTATCAAAAAGCAAGGATTTTGCAAAAATTCAGGGTAATTTTCTGTAGAGGCGTTTTGTGGAAAATGCTCCAGCGCTAGCATTTTGTGACCAAAAAATCCCTTTTTTTGGTGAATGACAGTTTTTTCTTGTCCAGACGTCCAAAAATGTTTTTTAAATAATATTTTTTTACATTCTTTTATATTTAAATTGATTAAATTATATTTTGATGCATGCAAATTATAATTTTTTAATAAGATTATATAATATTTATAACAATTTAAGTACAATAAGTAATACATAATTTGTATTTAAAAAATTTCTGCTCTAACAAAAAAATCTATAAGATTGAATCGGTTGATCCGGAAAAGGAGACTAATCCCAGTAGATTTTTCAAACCATGGTCTTTAGGATTAGGACAGACATCATGGGGAAGACCAGAGTGAAATGTGTGAACTACTTTTTTGTTGTAGTTTTGAGTCAACGCGGGGCCCAAACGACCACGCGCGCGTGCGGGAAGGGAGGCACCTGGGCCCCGCTTTAGGCCTCACCCTATAGTCAAATCCCCATCGCGACGTACTCCGAATAAATTTTTCACCTTCTGAAAAAAATAATAAAATTTTCATCCTAGAGTCGTCACGTCTCCTGTAACTGGTCAATTCGGGTATAATTAATTAAAATGATTAAATAAACGCACCAACTGAAAGTGATTAAATAACCATCTTAGTTTTTTATTTATATCATTTAGTACTAGAATATCTGAACAAAATAATATAAATTTGAATTGGTTAAATTTTTAAGTGATGGCCAAATCATTTACCTCAGTTTTATGTAGGAAAATTCGAATATAAGAAATGATCAAAAGGATAGTTTATAACCAATTATTTATTTTGTAAAAGTAAATTTTAGACCAATATTACACCTGCAAAGGTTTAATTTTGAATCTCCATCATGTCATACTCACATTATGCGGTTAGGTCAAATATACTATATAAATTTATAACCAATTATTTGGAATAATGTAGACGTTTTACAAAGTCAATCAACTTCACCGTTTTGCGGTTTCCTAATAATACCTACCTTCCAAATTGAAATTAAAAAATTTGATGTTAATATGTTTTAGAAATATATTTGATGTTAAATTTGAATCTTGTCAATTAACCACAGGATAATTTTTTAATCTAAAAAGGTTCTGTACCTATTTGATATTTTCCCTGTGTATTTTTCAAGGAAATATTGTTACAACATGTAGCCCAAAGACTTCTGATATATATATATATATACACACACGCGCCGTATACACACATATATGTCACTGTATTCAAATGGAAATCGGCAAGTTTAAATATAAAGCTGTTTTCCTCAAAAAAAAATATAAAGCTGTCAAATCAACTTTTGCTTTGTCTTCTGGCTTCGGTTCGATTAATTTTGGGGCAACCTAAATAACAATATTTAATCAGATTTAAAGCTTGGTTGTAACTAATCAAGCTCTATTATTTTAACGAAAAGGTATAGTTGAATGGGGTAGAACAGATCGGATTTCAGCCATGTATGCAATAGACCAGCCGGCCTGTGTGACCCATATGTATATAGATTATATATATACCGGTCACGAACCACTAACCGCTGTTAAGACAAGTTCGAGTTAAATCTTGGTAAGTCAGCAATATTTATATTTGTCGAATGAGATAAGAATGTAATAATGTTGAATATTTATTATTTTTTTGTCATTATATAAATATTTTATCCGACTCGAATATGGATGAGTCAATATCAACATCAACCTTAAAAATAAAGAAAATATTCGAATTAGAATTCTAAAAATAGATATGTTAAAGTTTGATAGCTAAAGTACTATCATCTATTGTGACCAATTCTGATTTGGATTGTGTAAATGAATAGTGTCTAGATACGATTAAATTTAATAAAAGAAAAAAAAAGTCATTAGTAGGCAGTGGTCCATCAATATTATGGGGTATGGAATGGGTACGGAATGCCCAGATTCTGAACTGTTCGGAACGAAGATACACGAGGTTTTTTTACAAAAATATTAAAATACGGAGACCAAAATAAAAAAACTACGCGCAAACACAGTCCTAAAACAAATGTCATTATGACATAACTGCGCATGCCAGTATCACATAACAATACATGCCAGTATCACATAACTGCGCATGCCAGTATGACTTTTTTACAAAAATGTTAAAACACGAGGACCAAAATGAAAAAAGACACGCGCGCCATTATTCTAAGGGGACTTACCGCTGTCACAAATACACATGTCATTATCACATAACTGCGCTTGCCAGTACCACATAACTACGTTTGCCAGCGCGAGCCTCCTTCACTCCAAACTGTTCGGAATGATTTTTTCACTCCGTACCCAATTCAAACCCGATATTATGAATCGTTACATTCAATCGATTACGACATTGTAGCTATTTATGTGGACGCACATCCTTAATTATGTCGGTAATTATACAATTGGGATCACCCAACACAGGTTTCGCACGTTGGTCATCCATCGACACTAGATCTTATAATATCCGTCATTTTTTTTGAAGTCTATAATATCCGTTATCATATGTATTAGTGATAAGTGATTTACAATTTTCACAGTCGGACGTCATAAGAAGGCAGTTTATTCGGATATTACAATATATTTATCCACATAATTATCCAAATACATAGTTCGATCAATAAAATTGAAACCAATTACTATTTGAACCAATTTTTTCGTATGAATTTGTTGATATTTTTGTATGATGGGTGTTTATAAGCGTGAAAAATTCACCAACCTATTGTATTAAAATTTTGGATTGAATAAAAAAAAAATTACATAATATTACAACGGGTTGATATCGTATCCGTTATTGTCTTCCTCAAGACCCTCGCAGTCCACCAACCCATTCAGGATTTCCGGAAGCATAATTTTAACTTTTACATATATGTTACTGTTATTAGTCACATCAATTGATTTAGTTAGATATTCTAAGAACCATAATCAATAATTATTTCGAAAATAAGAAAATTATGATCACAATCATACGACCCCTGAGATATGGATGACTTGTACAGTTTGACGAACGATATAAATCTGCCCTAACCCTAAAAAGAAATGCTGATTTCATCGAGCTTATAATTAATTAGGTTGCAAGGATTTGGTCAACTGCGACACTAGATCCAGTACTAACCATCCATATATGGGTCAGTTACCTCACATCATTTCCCTCCGAATCTGTTGGCACCATGTATATTTATACTTCTTAATTTATTAATTCATTCATATTTTTCTTAAATATCTTGTTCGAATAAAAAAAATATGGAAAAATACCGAGAAGTTTCTAAGTTTTGATATAATAATGTACTCAAAATTTCAGGCCTTAGTTAATTAGTCCCTGAATTTTGTAAAATCGAATTCATTATTCTCTTAGATCAATTTTCATCTTCAATGTCTCATTTTTTTTAGGAAATCATCTCCAATGTCTCATGAGATTAACAAAATAACACTATCACTTTAAAACACGAAAATTAAAATAAAACATACTAATCACACCTTCACGAAAAAAAAAAAGACCCACCTCAGTCCATGTCGAGCTGCCATGAACAATGTGGAGTAGAATCCCAAATATAATTTGCTGGCTCATGCCGGGGATGACAAGAACAGATATCAGGCTGATGAAGGTGTGTGTTTTTCGGATCTTCGGCTTTGATAACCCCCTGAGGATATGCGTAGCTGAAGAATTGAGAGTTTAGTTGGCAGGGTTTCCTCGGTCCTGTAGCTCTACTAGGCATTGGTTATGTAACTTGATTATTATTTATAAAACTTTGCATTATAGTACTTTTTCATCCCAAAATTAACTAATTTGACCATTGTAATGAAAGAAAGAAGGCGGGATCAGGAGCATGCAATATGTAAATGCTTGACACCAGAGATTATTTTATTTCAGGATTTAAAATGATATGGTAGACTTAATTTTTAATTTTATTTTTTATGAGGTGTGCTTTTTTTATATCGTGGAATCTAGATTTGTGTAATTTATGGTGATTAGAGAGTTTTAAAGTGAGTAAGGATATTTTGGTAATCTCATGTATCATTTGAGATAAAAATTGACTCGGAGGACTAACAAGTTCAATTTTTTAAAATCTAGGGACTAATTAACCAAGGTGGATTTGCTAGTACATTATGACAAAACTTAGAGTTTTTTCCCCAAAAAATATCATTAGTAGAGTCAAATCTTAAATAAAACCGGACAATGTTGACCATGACGTTTGATAAAATTAGATGAAGCTAATGTTCTATATTTAGAAGTTTCTAAATCAAGAAGTCTTCTTGGATCAAGTGAGCTAATACTCGGTAGGTAGAATTTTTTTGTCATTTGTGGTTAGACTCTCCTCGAATCTGACACAAATATTACTATGGGTATCCACAATTGAGGCATATCCTGAAGATAATTAAGGGTGTTCAATGAATAGTATGACTGTACTTATTATGGCATAATTATAGTTCCTGCCCTGAAATGAGTATATCACTTGATCATTAAAACACCTGTTTCATGCCACGGGATGTTCTTGTATTGTTAATCTTAGCATGAGATATTTTAGATTAGTTAACTTTTTTCGAATCTATTTAGTGTTTGGATACTCACTGATAAAATTATGTTTGAATTCAAATTTAAGTCAGGTCGAATTATAAATCGCGAAAGAAAACATGAACAGTTATTTAGCCTTTCTTCTCAAGTCACCTAACCTTAGGGTGACCCACATGCAGCAACCTTTGAGATTGCAAAGCCACCCTTCTCTCCCTTGCCCAGCAGAACAAGAATTAACTGGTTTTCTGGGTGACAATAGCACAAAAAAGGGTTCTATTGCTTTCAACTAATTCCAATCGGTTGAATATTGTTTATTTTGTAATAAACTATAAAATAAAGAGGAATCGAATAATATGCAATATGGACCTGTGAATTTCTTCATATAATACTCGTATTTTCCGATGATTATGTACACTTTTATTGGACATATTTAGGAGTGCTTTTGCCCCTTTGCATATAATAAACTAATAATCATATCCCATGACCAAAACAAAATACTCATAATCATTAAGCCTTTGAGGTCTCAAATTCTACTTCCTTGTAGCACAAGGCGATATAAATTTGACACAAGTTTAAGATTTAATTTTTGATAGCTGTAACATTGATAAAATTTACTTCTCGAAAATTCGTTCTCTCTTTATTTAATAAAAAAAAATCCGGACAAAATTTGAAAACAGTAAATTCAATTTCCACCGGAAAAGCTAAACAAGAAATTCGATTCATTGGTCCAATCAGTCCCCTTCGCAGATAGATATATACACACATGTACATAATATCAACTCAACCAAAAATACTTGTATGAAAAAAGAGTTATTATAGCTTAACGAAAATGTATTGAGTTCGAACCATCGGAAATACATCAGTGTTAAATATGTGTTATGAGAATTTTGCCACAATTCAAAAATCTTATTCGGTTCAGATCTCAGCACAATGGTCTGAATACCAGACGATATAAAAAAACATTATGTCAACTCAAGAATATTAATTAAATCTCTGGTGAATTTCATTGTCGGTACTCCTCAACCTGTTCCATATAAATATTTACCCCCTACATTCCCATTCACGCACTTGATCCATACCCACAACACATATTCTCCTTATTAATTATTATATCAATAAGCAACCAACCAACCAAACGACAACAACAAAACAAGCATTGTCTTGTTCAACTAAAGTGGCCAGGAAAGTACCAATACATGGCGGAGGATTATCCGGCGGCCGGGGTTTGTGGCGAAAACTGGTGGATGAACGCCTCTAAGAGCGCGTTCACGGGCTGCGGCGGACCATCGACGTGCTCCACAGGGATCATTGGCAATGATCTAGGGGCTTACGGGTCGTATAATTGGTCGTCTTGCAAAGACTACTTGTTGAATAATAATAGTAACAATATTGTTCATAGCAATATCATTAGTACTATTGAGGGTTCGAGTGATTTTCCTGTGGATCACAATTTTATGGGGTTCAACCTCACTTCATCTTCCTCCTCCTCTTCCTCTCCTGATTGGAACCAAGCCTTGATGTGAGTATTATAATCTTTTAACTTGTTTTTTGCAGAAGTCATGTACTTTTGGTTTTAATCAATGATACTTGCTCATGGCTTCAATTATTAGGCTACCTCATAATTAAGCTTCAAAAAGAAGTCTATTAGAATATTGTAAGATCAATTGTTGCTTTTCTTTTGGTTTAATGGTGAAAAGGAAATCACTATGGCCATGACAATTTCCTTTCACCAAAAGGCTAATTAAAGTTCCTTTTATTTTTGCCATCCAAGCAGAGGGAATACTTCAAATACTGGAAGAGGAGATGCTTATGCTACCATACTCGAAGAGGACATGGATCTTGGTCTAGACCCTTCACCGGAGATCCGAACGGATTGGACTAGCACCACTAGTGATCATCCAAGGAGCTCCACCAGTGGTGGCCCCGGCCGCCGCAGTAGAGGAGGAGGAGAAGATGACGAGGATCACTTCTTGGACCAACAAATTAGCATAGACAATAATCCAACAGCAACATGCCAAGGTCTATCTTCATCAGGTTTTCACAGGTGTCCATCAACTTATGGCTACCCTTCATTACTAATCCAGACCCTTTTTGAGCCTGATCCAATATCTCCTCCTCATCATCCACAACAACAACAATCTCTACTGATTAACGACCGGTCATCCACGAACTTTTTCGGGTCCGATCACTTGGATCACGAACCGTCTTCTTGTTGGCCTAATACAAGCAGTAGTGGCTTCCACTTCTCTAGCAACACTTCCTATTGGAATGCCTCAGCCAGCAGCTCCTTTGATGATAATATTAATGGTGCTGGTAATTTCTTTCCTTCGTCTCGGCCTCAAATTGTAGCTACTCCGGCTTTAGAAGAGAAATCCAATTGCAGCAACCTCACAGCGAAGGTAAATATTGTTTATGTTGGTCGAAACTATACAGTATTCAGTCCAAATTTGAGCCATATGGAATTATAAATACGGCAAACTTACCGAGTTTTTTATATCCATCATGAGTTGGGTTCAGGCGGATACATATGTACTCGTGAATTTTTGTCATTGTTTTGATCATGGTTCTTCTTTTTTATTTTTTCCTTGAAAATTTTAGATTAAGAACGAGGAAGCTAGAAACTTGGGATCGGTGGCGAAGAAAGGAAGCGAACCAGCTTTCAAGCGGCCAAGGATCGAGACCCCATCTCCATTACCAACCTTCAAGGTACATATTCTATATGATTTCTTTTTGCAAAGTACATATACTATATGATTAATATTTTTCATTAATTTGATCAAGACTTTACCTTAAATCAAGTCAAATGAAGTATTGGGAGCTCATTAAATTTGGTAAAGCCTACGTTTTCAATTTAAAATTTATGCATACCTTTTACTGAAATCGCGTGATATTTCACCTACCCGACTAATAAAGGTTCAACTAACTTATACATAGCTTGCTTCCACCTAGAAAGCCCTTGTCCTTATTTCTCATATCAGAAGTGAAGATGGGAAAAATAGCTTTAGCTTTAAAGTTGTTCCTATGTTATGATGATCAGGTCCGGAAAGAAAAGCTAGGAGACCGAATCACTGCCCTACAACAATTGGTTTCACCTTTTGGCAAGGTCAGTGTCTAATTTGAATTCAACTATTTTTTGGTTTTATTAATCGAGCCCTGTGTTTGATATCGTATGATTTCCGTACATCTACTGAGACTGGACTGGACCAGCTAATTTGAATTTGGCCTAATTCAAATTATTGGAACCCTACATGTATATACACACATATATATGTTTCCCTGAGCTGTTCGGTTGATTTGTTTCTTCAACTTCTTTTTTCGAACCTCAGACGGATACAGCCTCGGTTCTCCATGAAGCTATAGACTACATCAAGTATCTTCACGATCAAGTCAATGTAAGCTTTCTCTATCTTATATTCTGTAAGGGCAAGAGCTCATAAGTTATTTAATTACAAAGAATCACGATTTTGATCGATGGAATATAAATCCTATATAGATTGTGCGAAAGATTAAAAAATCTTGTTTATAATGAATTGAACTTCACTTACTCATTCCGATTTTATTGACGGTTCTTTAAGCCTTGTTTAGGTACAGGCGTTTTTATAACGAATTAGACTCCACGTATTCATTGTCTCGATTCCAACATAAATTTCTTTTATGACCCAGGTTTTGAGTATTCCGTATATGAAAAATCCCAACCCCACTCGGCACCAACTGCAACAGGTAAAATGCATGCCCTCTCTTGGCCTCTCTTTGATTCGAATATTATGAAATCTTATGCCTAAAACTGTAACAAACTATTAACAAAGGATATGACATATAATTATAATAATGTTTTCTTATAGGATGTTGATGACCTAGAAGGGACAAAGCAAGATTTAAGAAGCCGAGGGCTATGTCTTGTGCCTATCTCGAGCACATTTCCGGTAACCAATGAGACCACCGGCGACTTTTGGACTCCAACATTTGGAGGTACTTTCTGATAGAAGAAAGGACAATTGAACAACAAGCTAACGAAAACCTTAAGGATGTTCTTCCTATCTTGTAGAGAACTGATGGCACAAAGACAAACATAGTTGTTCTAGATTAATCAAGAGTTATAAGTTCGAACTCTTGGAAATGTACTACTGTTAAATATTTGTTGGGAGAGTTTTGCTACCGTTCAAAAATTGTACCCGGCTCAGACATGAATTAGTCAGTTTAGTAGGTGTCCGGATACAAAATCTAGAATAGCACCAGCCATATGGGGAAATGAAATGTAATTTCAATGTATAAAGGGGGCTCTATTAGCTGTACCAGTTACAAGTCTTGATCAAAAAGCCAAATGAAACAAAGTAAAGGAGGAGAAAAGGGAAGTGACCCTTCAGGGGTGGAAAGACAAAGCTGGGCCAGCTTCAAGAGGAATGATGTAGGCTGCCAAATGATTAGGAACCGTTGGACAGGAATACACACACACACATATATATATATATAAAGGTGTTGGGTTTTTAAAAAATTTCATTTAATTGATTGAGTCGTAGCAAGAACAAATGCTAAATTCATCCAAAAGGGTACAATGTAACAAATAGTTGCTTTACTATTACAGAGTTTCGGGAACAAGATTCGCAATTCATGTAGCTTTGTTGTAATTTCTCTCTCGTACACCGGATATATTAAAAAAGACTTACCTAAATTGATTATACTAGCCATATTAACGTTACCTTCTTTTCAGAAAATTCTAAGGTTGAACGGTTGAACGAGCTTGACATGAAATTTTTTTAAGATAAATGAGATCACAGGACTTTACACTCTTTCAGCTACAATTGAATATTAATATTTGATTTTCGATGTGTTAAATATTTTATTTAAATAACATAATCTGAATACCCTTGAATGTTTGTATATCGCGTAATTTTGAAAGAAAATAAAGGAATGGCTCGTTGTTATATGCATTATGAGCATTATCCGAGTGCCAGTAAGAGTCAGTGGAACGTGTTTGGTTAGTCTAATTTTATAATATGGTTGGTTTTAAATTCTTTACTTGTTTATACAATCATACCTAGGGATTTGAGGTCCCTAGGGTGGCCCACTTATTAGGGTTTCAGTTTTGTCTCTTCCAGAGAGATCATGAAAGAATAAATGGATGCTATTTTGTAGGATAACACGACAACGCTGCTGAAATTGACGGAAAAAACGATTTTGTGTTACTGCTTTTTTCAGTAGTGGTTTTAAAAGTTTTACACTGGTAATAGATTATATTAGATGAAAGCTAAATACATGGACCATATAATAATCAAAGAAAAATTAGACACAACACGATAGAGAATAGAAATAGTGTACAATCTCGTCATTGACAGCATGGTATAGTTAATTTTTATGGTTATAATATTATATACGAGAGAAAAACCTAACCGAAAAATTGCTAACCAAAGTCACAGCTGATAAAATTGGTATTACTAATTGACCATTGAGTTTCAGACATGTACAGTCCGATGGTGATCTTATCCTAAACCATAAACTTAAAATCAACGTGTTTTACGCCAAATGGCCACCTTCTTGTTTAGGTGCTTCTTCGGATATGGGAAAAGAATTGGGAGGAGTAAATCTCTAGTGGGATTTGTACAGGTAGCGTATAAACCAAACTCGCCATGTATCAATTTAATATTTTAATTAGACGCCATCTGTCTCTTCTCCCATCACATATATATCGTAGGGCCTTAAGACAGTCGGAGAAATTTAGGATTTCTGGGTCACTTTTCGCTTTAAGATTGAACATTCTCTAGCTGTAAAGATGACCAATCATCTAGCTTTTTCTAATATATCACCATTTTGTTTCCGATGTTATGGTTACAACTAATTCAGAATGGTGCACGGTTTAGTCTTATAATAATTAGGAATAATTTTTCTAGCGAAATCTACACAATTTTAAAGGATCGAATTCGAGACATTATGATTTTTCGCATATGGACGATAACCTGCTGAAATATCTAGCACATGATTGAAGCTTAAGATTGAAGAAATCCTCATGACAAGAGGCTAATCATGGTAAAAGCAAAATATTCATTTAATAAAAGTCATTGATGGGTGTTTTTCAAATATTCGTATTTCTTTGACATGAGCTTACTTGAACTGAAAAGGAAACATAAAAGGAGAATATAAAAGGAAAAGCATCCTGGTACTACATGTGTCATATCAGCGCGAAGAAGAAGAAGAAAGAAAACGATGTGTTAGAAACGTTCCATTCACACGGACACCGATTGGGAAAAAATAATTATGGTTAAGAACTTGTCATTAAAAGTGTTAATCTCAGAAATTTCTGTTCCAAAAAAAAAATCACCTGACACTTGATAAAAAAAGTCAAACCACAAGGTAGTGAAGTGAATTTTTTTTCCTTATAACAAAGTATATGTAGCAGCAATCTTTTCCATTGATGGCATTTGTCCCAATTTAGGTCTGGTCCGATCAAGGCTCAAGAAGACAGGATGTTCTCTTTCTATCAAAGGAACATATGCTCATCAAAAGGGGGATTGTGCTGTCCCCATTTTGAATCCAATCTTGTAACCCATTAACAAGCCCAGGAGATTTAATTAACTCAAAATGGTGAGGCAATTCAATGAGAGTATAAGGAACCTACGCGAGTAGTCTAACTTGATTATATTCCACACGATTTGGTTTTCAATCAAGGATTGAGCAAAATTAAATTCATCTTAGCGGCCTAGGATTGGTCGACCCCCGACTGGTTAATATTTGAGTACTAAGTGATTTCTACCGAATTAAATTCCAAAGAAAATATAAATTTTATATTAAGCCCATCACTGATTGGGCTCCGGTGCGATATGGGCCTCAATGGATTACTTCTGATATATGGGCCTCAGTGAAAATTGGTGGAAAGCCAGGCCCAACTCGAGCCCATAGCTCACCTTAAAGGGCAGCAAACAGGTCGGGGTTGCTACCAACAGAATCTTTGTACCAATAAAAAAACCAAAATCTTATCACCATAAAAAAAACCCAAATCTCATTAAAAAAAATATTTTTTAAGGGGGAAAAGACAATAAGTTTCGATGAACACTTTATCCAACGTTATCCAACGGGAATCTCGGTCAGAGATCAGAATCGGGGAATCTCGGAAGACAACCACACACCTCACAAGAAAAAAGAGGACACAACCACTTTATCTAACGTTTGGAATGTCAAATGTCAACTTTTTTATAAAAAGAAACTTTAGTACTTAGCATCTTGACCAAGTACGTACTCTGTAATTTCGTTTTGTATTTCTTGATGATAGAGTGATGGAGATACAAAATGATATTATATTTAATAATTTTTGATAGGTTTTGAATTATTATTAAGAAATTTTGGATTATTATTATAAGTTTGATTTATATTAGTTTTGTAGTTAGTAAGTTTATTTTGATTTTTTATAAGTAGGAGCTTCGCTGTTGTTTAAAGTAGTTTAATTTGATCGCTTCCGATATCTTGCTAGATCAAAGGACTTGTGATTTTATCGTGTCTTTCGGGTATTTTCAGAATCAACAGATTCACGATCTTCTATCTATAGTCTGTTTCCAGTATATTCCGAAATCATCCATAGTCTATTTCTAGTATATTCTAAAATCAATAAATTCATGATTATCTATCTACGTGGCCTGCATCATAGTCTCTTAAAAATATGAATCCGAAATCATCCATAGTCTATTTCTAGTATATTCTAAAATCAATAAATTCATGATTATCTATCTACGTGGCCTGCATCATAGTCTCTTAAAAATATGAATTCGAAATATCTTTATCGTCAATTGATCTGCACATCAATTTGGTCTTCCTCAAATCTCTTTTTCTGTTCAGGGGACCTTCTTCATACTTCTAAAAAACTAATGAACATTGACAAGTGGCCTAAACCTTACCGATCAAGATTCCGTCTCTAGTCAATGCCATTCCCCCAATCAAAATTTCCACATTTTAATTAGCCAAAGTTTTCATACTTCAGGAACACAAGCCCATAATTATACAAACATGAAAGGGCCAAAGGGACTTTAGCAAAGCAATGACAGGCTCTATCAATGTGCAGATCAAACATTGCCTATTAGGCTATTACACATATCTGATCAAATCAACCAACAACCTCAAACTAGTGAATGAAACAAACCCTGATTTTCTCACTTCTGATTCAATGAACCCTCAAAACATTCACGCGACATGTCAATTGCGAGTTGATTTCAACTCGCACCCTTGAACGGGTAGGCGTAGCCATGCCCCCGGACCAGGCGGCTCAAGTGGCAATGGATGGGGTGAGGATTTGGTGTCGTAATCCAGGACCATAATTCAAATATTAGCAATCACTATGCAACAATCTATCCCCTCATCAAATAAACAGCAGATTTCTATACCATTGCGAGAAATCCTAAGAACACCTAGGATTCTTCTTGCCATCACAGCATCCCCTCTCGTTACCGCTCCTCGAACGACAACAACAACGATGAACATGATTTGTAAATCCAAAACTGGAAATGGCATTGCAAAGAACAAGAACAAAAGTGTAATGACAATATAACAAATTGAGACCTTTCCTTTCCTGACTACAACATTGGATCTTCAGGGACAGGTTATTCTAATTTTACAAAACAAAAGGCAGCAATAAGAAGAGAAGAGAAGAGAAAACATGTTACCCCATTTGGCAAATCCTAATCCTTTCTGTTGTCTGTACACAAAAACGCATCTCATCTCCCCAACTCCAACCACTCCAAATCCACCACAACATTTACCCCCTGATGAAATTTACATAGAGCCACCTCTTTTACAGCTCCCACAAAGGCTCTCCACCAGCCCTGATGCGTTCCTCCGAATCTTCTCGTTCCCGTCCTCCACCAACCCCGCGCACGCCTCCACCATGCCTTCCCTCCTCGCCTCCGTGCACAGCCTCTCGCTCCAACGACAAAGGCAATTCAGCGTAAACAACGCACATTGCAACCCTTTCTGGCTCCCACTCCGAACCACATTGGCCAGAACCCGAACGCAGCCCGCGGCCCGCCCCATCTCCTCCCTCCCGTCCTTGCATTTCACCAGCACACTCAGGACATCCACCGCCCTCTCGAGCCCCTCCCCGCCCACCCGCACCAGCACCCCCACCGCCCCGTTCTCCACCGCCCTCCTCCGGTTATCGGGGAAAGAGCACACCGTGTACAGAGCCGTCGCCGCCTCCTTCGCCTCTCTCCCTTTCCCGCACCCCACCAAATAAACCAGCGATCCGATCGCCCCCGGGTACGCCCCGATCGTCGCCTTGTTCACCTCCACGACCGCGAGGCTCGTCAGGACAGTGCACGCCGTCGCCCGGCTTTCCGGCGACGACGACTCGTCCCGGACAACCCCGACGACCCGCCCGATAGCCCCCTCGGCCACCAACCCTACCTTATTATCATCGTCCAGTGACAAATTAAGTAGCAAGGAGAGAGCTTTCTCCTGCAACCCGCCGGCACCGGAGCCGGCGCATCGGAGAACCGCCGAGAAGGCGCCGGACTCGGCGAGCTGGCGGCGGAGGGACGAGTCGCGCTTCGTCCGGCAGGCGAGGCGGGAGAGAGACTGGAGCTTGGACTCCGGCGTGGACGCCGGCGATATTAGAGCGGAGATTAGAGCATGGAGCGCCTCGTCGGCGTCGTTTTCGTCGGTTTTTGAGTCGGGTGGCAGGGTTGGTAATTTAGAGGAGGAGACGGGGGTAAAAGTGGAAATGAGGGAGCGGAGAGCATGGTTGGGAATAAGGGGAGGGGGTTCGGGGAGGGGGAGCTTGGAGATGGGGCAGGTTCGGTGGCCGGCGTCCAGCCACCGCTGGATGGACGACCGGTCGAACGTGTGGCCGGACGACAGGATGACCGGGTCCGACATCACCTCCAGAGAGATTGGGCACCGGAAGTCGACCGGTAACTGCGCCTCCATGTCAGAAATTTAGTTCCGGAATTGCCCCTAAGGTTTCTGGAGAGAGCGAGAGAGGTTTCGATTGTGTAGGAAAAAAATATTACTGAAGCTGAGCTGAGGAGCTCTGTATTGATTTTCGAAGGGAGGGGTGGGGTTGCTGCGTGTGGATTGACGTAAATGCCCCTGGGAGTTTGAACTTCTTTGACTAATACACTTGTCTCTCTTTGTAATTATATTTATTCATTGATACCATCTGATATTTTATACTTATGTGATCGATTAATTCCGATTCACTGAGTATAATTTTTGAAAATAACAAAATTATTGTTCTTAATTTATGTTATTTTTTAGATTATGTTTATGTAATCGACTGATTTAGATTTGCTGAATATGATCCGGTGTTATTTTTTCATACATGGTAGTATCCATGTGGAGCTCGTGCACCCTATATTATTATTCTCCCTTTAAAGCTGTTGCCGTTAGATTATTTTTTTGTTTCAACTTTATTGTCATTAGATTTTCTCCTTTTGAAGAGATTGTCGTTAGATTTTTGGAGGGGGGAAGTAATCGCCGGTTGAGTGGCGCAATCCAAGTTTGAAGAGATTGAGTGGTGAAAAGTTTTTTTTTATTTATTTTCATCAATTGTTTTAAATAACGTGGTTCGATTGACGGACCGATTGGTCAGATCGTGATCGTTGATCTAATTGTATCATTTTTACTAAAGTTTTGAGGGTGATTGGAACGATAATCAAATCTGTTGACCGCTGATCTAACTGATCGGACCAACTATTTTATCTGGTTGGACAAGACGACAACCTTAAAATTTGAATCGTTATTACATCCGGAATTATTAACAAGATGTCAAATTCAAGCATTGTAAATCACTTTTTAATCCCATTATACTAAACTAAGCCTATAAACCAAAACTTCATCTGTTTTTATGGCAAATTACATTACTAAAACAACACATTGTGACAATTTTGGAAAGAGTTCCAAATGGGGGAGGAGGAATTTTCATCATGCAAAGTTTCCAATTCAAAGGGAAACTAATTGTGTCGGTCACTTTACCGGAAACAAAGGGAATAGACAACCAAGAAAGGGAAATAAATCAATAATTGTGTGTCCCTTTTCGAAGGGAAGCCATCATCCTCCTAAACCTTTTTCATTAATGACAAACAAAAGCCATGATTCCGGCAATTCCAGGGGCAATAATGGAACTTCACACTGTTGTGAAACGTCACGTCAAACGCGCCGTTTGGTCCTTCATTCTTTTTTAGTGGCTATGGTTTTTTTTTTTTGGGTAAGTAGATTGATTCATTAAAATTGTTGGTGGCTATGGTAGCTGGTAATAAAATAGAGGTGACGAGGAAAGAAAGTTGGATGAAAGAATTTTTTTTCCTGGTTGAAACCAATGAACTTTTTCTAACCCTTCTTTCCCGAAAAGACGAATTTGAAATTTATTTTTATTTCGGCATGAAAAAGGGTTTGAATTTAGTACAAGATTGCTGTTTTCTGTACCGTTCAGGAAGGGGTAAAATAGTCAAATAACAATGGAGAAAGTGACACGCGTAAGGAGAGAGAAGAGAGGGAGTTGGGAGAGTGTGTTCACGTGCTCTTTTTTAAATTTTTTTGTCTTTATTCCTATATCATACTAGAACAAAGCAAACTAATATATTATTTAACTAATTATTTAATTTTTTATTATAAGTATTAATTAATATTATTATAACCAGACATGTCATTTTATGTAATCGGACATGTCATTTTACGTAACTAGACATGCTATTTAACCATAATCGAACATGCCATTTGATTAATTATTTAATTAACTATATTTTATTCAATATTAATCTCACATGCCATTTGACATAACTTGGACATGCCATTTGACATAACCTGAGAATGTCATTTGACATAACTTGGGCATGTCATTTGATATAACATGTGCATGCCATTTGATATAACCTGAGCATGCCATTTGACATAACCTGAGGTTGTAACTCGATTGACTATTGACTTCAAATATATTTTGGACATCTTTTCACTCCGAATTTGGAGAAGTCATAAACTACAAAGTTGTAGATATACATCCCACCTTCATACAACAACTTGAATCACCTTAATCGGACTCTGAAGTAAGAACTTGTTGTCCCCAGACCAAAATATATTTTCGTACCTCGATCGACTTATGGCTTCAAACATATTTTAGACATCCTTTCACTTCGAATTTGGAGAAATCATAAACTAAAAAATTGTAGATCTATATCTCAGCTTTACACAGCAACTTGAATCACCTCAATCGGACTCCGGAGTAAGAACTTGTGGCTCTCCAACCAAAATCTCTCGACCGCTTCTCACCATCACCCCTTCTTCGCAATCAAACTCCGGTCTGCTCCTCGTCGGCGCCGGAGTGGTGGTCAGCGTCGGGCTCGTGGCAACGTTGTTAGCCTCAGATCTAGAACCGTGAATTTTTAATTAGAGAGAGAGATGAGGGAGTAAGAGAGAGAGAGAGGTAAATGGCAAAAGAGAGATATGACGGGGAGGGGAGAGAAGGAAAAAATTAGAGTAGAGTGGGTAAAAGAAGAAACTGCCCATACGAATTACAAACGTCAGATCTCTGACGCGTGCCTAGTCATCAAGATCAAGGGGCCATATTAAATCCTGTTTGGTACAAAAAAATCCTCTCTCTCGGTACCAAATCCAGGGCCCATGAAAAAAGGATTTGATTCAAGCAGAAGAATGCTTAGTTGAATATTGATAAATAATTCACTTTTTACTTAAGGACGCTGTTTAAATTCTGGTCATAACAAAAAATAACTTATCAAAAAATAATTCACTTATTCATCAGTGCAATGTAGTTTACGACTATTGAATGAAGTAGCTCTAAATAAACCTAACAATGTTTAATTTTAAATAAAATTCGTTGATGCTCAATTTTATATACCGAATATTCTAAAAAACACGATGAATTCTAAAAGCAGCTCATAATCGATGAATTGATTGAATGAATTAGAACCTAACAATGGAACTTCACGCCGTTTTAAACGCGTCATGGGTGTCGTAAGGGAAAGAAAGTCTACTCGTGCACCCGTGGACGCACAGGGTAGTTGTTATAAAATAAAATTCAGGGTATTAAAAGGTGATAAATTTCTTATTATGGGTAGAAGTGGTCAACTGTTTTGGCCTTTGGGATGATTCAGGAGACTGAAAATTTTGATTTGGTGCCTTTGATTTTTTCTATTTCCAAATAATCCTTCATTAATCCATTCATATTCTAAATATGCTCGCTTTAATGAAACTCATTTAAATTATTGGACATAAATTCCGAAGCCTCCAATTATGCACATAGGCCTGTTGCAGTGGAAAAAGAGACCAACAACCTAGGACAGTTCGGAGTAGTCGTTCCTAAGTCGGCCTAACTATGCTAAGGCAAGATTAGGCTACGCTAAGCTACGGGCTACGGAAAAGAAAAGCAATAAAGATAAGTAAAGATTTTTGTGTTGTGTTGATGACGCCTTCTTCCTTGCCCGATCCCTCCTTATATAGAGTGTCTTGACCTAGCTTTGTCTGAAAATAGAAAAATCTAAGCCGCCTTCAATGTAGGAAGATCTCGACTAAAAATAGGAAAATTTCCAAGATCCAATCCCGAGAAGTCTGCCTCAAGTTATTCGTTCTCAATGTAAAGGGATCCTCCCGGCTTAGTATAGGAAAACACAAGCCTACTTCCAAAATAAGAAGATCTACTACACGAACAAGTCCTATAGGCCGTGCATCCTAAGCAATCCCGGCCTAAATAGAGACAAGTTCAAATCATGCTCCGAGTCGGGAAGCTTCGACCCAACTTAGGAAAAACCCAACCAGGTGATGCATGACGGGTGCACCCCCAGCTAGGCGCATGGAAGGTACGCCTCCAACCAGGTGCATGATGCGTGCGCCTCCTACCAGGCGCATGAAACGTGCGCCTCCAACTCGATTAGACGCATGAAACATGCGCCTCCAATCAAGCGCATGGAACATGCGCCTCTTACCCGGAGTTGCAAAATCCGCTTATCTCACTTCGGGTCACATGGTGCATGCACTTCACTTCGAAATCAACCTGATCCAGGGCTCTAACATTCTTGCACTTCAACAAGGCCAATATAGGCCAAAGAGCTTGTAGCTCAAGGGCACAAAGAATTGTAAATATATAAGAAGTTCAGGAGTTCAAACTCTGGCATTCTCATGGTATAAAATTAAAAATTAAAAAAAATATAGGCCAATATAGTAACAATTACACATCCCTTGTGGATCTTGCGGCTCTCGGGGTTCAGGCGCATAAAATTCGGATTATTGGAGGGGACGAGTTACTCATTACCTTTGAGAATCCGGATGATATGAAGGTAAGTAGAGAGTTTCAATCTTGTTTCAAGAATTTAACTCCCTGGTCTCCTCATTTCAGTCCTAGCAAAAGGAGAGTTTGGTTAAATATTTGTGGGCTACCGATGAATGCTTGGTCTGTTAATTTCCTGAAGTGGCTAATTTCCCCAATAGGAGAAATCATTCTGGTTCATGAGAACACCTTGGGAAAATCATATTTGGAAGCTCCCTTTGTGCTTATTACGTCAAAGGAGCGGAAGCTTATTAACACGAATATTGAGGATCAGAAGCGGTGAAGAAATTGAAACGGTTCATGGGGCTGATGCCCACCGGGGTTGGATTGAGTGGGGACAAGGCTTGTTCTCACTGAAATGGATCAAAGTTTTTGAATTATAGACACGGTTTTTGATGACTGTCAGATCTGTAGACACGATTTTTAATGAAATTTGATGGTCCAAATGAAATCTCCTTCTTATGGACAATTTTTATGTTGTCCCAACTCAATCCAAAACCGATGCCCACTGCCTGGGGCTTATTGAGGTGGAAATGCGGTACCAAATTTCAAGGACAGTTAACGTGGCGGCGAGTGGTATGCTCGAGTTCCCAGTTTGTCAGGATGTCGGTATTCACTTGTCACCTCCTCGAAGCCCAATTTTCCACGAGCAGGCGTTTGTCCTCCAACCAACTTCACCTGATGGCAAGGATACACCAGTGAACCAATCACGGTATTAGTTCCTTTCAAAAGCTGTTGTATCTCATGTCCGTTCCCTTTTTGCTTCATTAGTGAATGAGGATGTCGCAGACAGATGCATAGCTCACAAAGGCTTTGATGAGAACCTCCTCTTCAGTGAGAAAATTAACGAACAAAGCTACTAGCGCCTCTAAAGACAAGAAACATTATTCGAGAAAAGTCTATTCTAAGTCAAATCCAATTAAAATGAATCTCTCAGAATATATGGCGGATCTCCTCACACAAAATTATCAACATGTGGATGATGCATCGGGAGTCTTGTGCATGGAAGTTGGATCATTTTTACATGATCTAATTGCTCGTTGGAATGGAGATATGTCTGACCTACTCTACACTATCAAGACTGCAGCTATTGGGATGTAATGCTTTTGGATAACAGGTTGGTAAATTTACTTCCCTATTCAGGGAGTTTTAGATACTAAACGATGGTTTCAGGCATAATCCTCTAGGTGTGTTCTTATAGGGGTGTTTCAAGGTTCTTCATCTTAGGCGAACATTTTTTGTGTTATACATGTGGTGGCCTATACTTTTGATATTCATGATGCAACATTTTTTTCCGGAATAATCCAAGTTATACATTTAAAAAAAAATAAATAAAAAGAACTTGCTTCAAGAGCTATTTTTTTATGGTTGCTTCAAGAGCTAGTTAAATAACAACATAATAATTTTTTTTAGCATACAACTTAGAGTTGATTAATAACATGATGACTTATTTTAATAGATATACTGTAAACTAAACTATTTTAACTCATAACTGACTCTACATAATTTATCGAGTTCTTTTAGTGTAAATTGTGGTATTTATAGTTGATCATTTTCGGGTCCTATCGAGCTCGAAGAGCAGTGATGGTAACATCATTTATAGAAGCAGCTCCTTCACTTGTGGATGGGTCACCGCTCCTCCCAATCTCCTTGAGAATAAACGCAGGCTTCCCGGGGGGCTTGAGAGCAGATTCGATGTTGCTCAACATGGAAACAACCGAAGACATGGTCGGCCTCTCGGCTGCGGATTCTTGCACACACAATAGCCCAATTTGGATGCATCTCGATGCTTGTTCGTTCGGACAAGAGTCTCCTAGTGTTGGATCAACTATCTCCAGTGCCCTCCCTTCTTTCCACAGCTCCCAAGCCTGTAAGAAAAACCCATTTCAGGAATTTATTAGACGGTCGTTGATTCGCATAGTAGAGCTCTCCTTTGTCCGTAGTTTTTCTGTTTTGGGTTTGAAGTTGTTATTTGTTTCCATCGTGTTCGTAAAGGTAAAGGTATATAGGGAGGAATTGGACTTACATATCCGATCAAATAGGTGGAGCCATCTGACTCATAATATGTGCGGTTTTTTGTCCCTGCGATGATTTCTAGGAGTAGAACTCCGAAACTATACACGTCGGATTTTACTGAAAATATTCCATGCATTGCGTATTCCGGTGACATATATCCGCTGCATTTTGTAAGCAACATGAATTAGCTGGAGTGAGAACTGGAACACCTTAAAATTTAGCAATACTTACTATGTTCCTACAATCCGCATGGTGTTTGCTTCAATCTGATCCGTCCCGAATATTTTTGCCATCCCGAAATCTGAAATTTTTGGGTTCATCGACGCGTCCAGCAGAACGTTACTGGCCTTGAGATCTCTGTGGATGATTCTCAATCTGGAGTCCTGATGAAGATACAATATCCCTCGTGCAATCCCACATATAATGTTGTATCTCATGGGCCAATCCAATTGTGACCTTTTCTCCTCATCTGCAATAATTTTTGTCACTTATGTTTAGCTAAAATCAAAGCAATAAAACTAAAAGAAGGGTAAGATCTGTAGCTCAGAATTCTGAGCTGATTTACTCTGGATGAACATATCGAATATGATACCCTGGAGTTGGTCTAGGTGGTAAGAGGACGAGTTTAAGGGTAAAAACCGACCAGCCAAGTTCGATCCTCGCAGTATAATAGTTCTACGTTTCAGCAAAAAAGCAACATACCGAAGATGATAGAATCCAAGCTGTTGTTAGGCAAGTACTCGTAGACTAGCATCTTCTCTTCACCTTGGGTGCAATAACCAAGAATCCTCACCAAGTTCCTGTGCTGAAGTTTTGCAATAAGTGTCACTTCGTTCCTGAACTCATCAACACCTTGGCCAGAGTTCTTAGACAATCTTTTAACCGCAATATCCCTCCCATTTTCAAGCAGGCCCTGAAATTTTGCAACTGCACATTAATTTCATACCATGCTCACTGGGTTAGTTAGCCCAGTTCGTGTTCGGATAATAAGTACCTTATAGACAGAGCCGAATCCGCCCTCTCCAAGCTTGTTGGCAATGGCGAAATTGTTGGTTGCTGCAGCTATAGTGCCCAGATCAAAGAATGGTAAATCCTGGCTTCCCTTTTCGGAATATGCCTTTCCGCTTGGAGACTCCCCGAGGTGCGTTGAACTTGTAGAGAGTTGACTAAATTCAAAAGAAAATTGTTGCCTCTTCTGCTTGGCTGTGAAATCAAAATTGCAGCAAATTAGTTTTCTGAACAGAGCAAACACGAATGATAGAGCCGCCGCATCTTTTATAGAGTCGATCGTGCTCGAATATGTATTAGTGTTGTCTACGAGTTCGAACATAGATATATGCTTAAACAAATACTTATTAGCAGAAGAGCTTTAATTTTACCTTCTCGTCTCCTCCGTATGCAACAAATGACGAGGCAGACAAGGAGAAATAATGCAATAATAGCAGATATTATGACTATTGCTTTGACACCATCGTTTGCCAGAGGGCTTTTGGACTTCCCATAGCTAGCTGAGACAGTAAAAAGAAGGAGAAACAAAGGTCAACTGCAAGAAAATTTTCTTTTACCATCCTAGTAGCAAGAAGAAAAGCAAATTTGAGGCGAGTACGACTTTATTTACACGAAAAATGTAACGGGCTGAAATGATCGTCATGTACAAAATAAAGTCTCGATTGCATTGACCGCAAACATTGGATTTCGTTTCAATCAAGCAACAAAAAGTCTCATTTTATCTGTCTGAAATGGTCAAGCTACCAATGTCAGTGAAAAGAACCTTAAACCAGCAACGTTAATTTAATCAAATTATACTATACTGTAAGGATTTTCACCTCCTTCTTAGTCATGGATTCCCACCTGCAAGCAGTATCAGGTAATTAAAAATCATTCGCTTTACGACAAATTTGTCAAGATTGGAAGGAAATTTGTGGGACCTTTTGGACACGTAACGTCTAATAAATTAAGTCTATCTGTTGCCCACGACTTTATAACTTGTGGATCATCAAGGAATGACATCAGCTGATCGTTGAAAGATCAGGATATAGAATTAACAAAGATTTCCTTCGCAACCCATGGACCCGACAATGCTCGATTTTAAATACCAAAAATTATTACGGAAAAAATTTTCTTTCGCAGTAGAGGACTAATTGCAGCTGAGTATGTGACCATTTGATGTTGACACTTACCTAACGTTTTTGCATCGACGCGGACGAAAATATCATCCGATTCGCTGGAGTAGGTTCTGATGTCCACCAAGTCGCCGTACCAAGTAAAACACCCTGACTGTGTGACCGTGTCCGCAACCGCATAACCACTGCAAGAGCAATTCCTTAAACATTCCTCCAGGCAAGCTTTTAGTGTCGTGGTCGTGTTCACACGTGCGGCCACGGTTTCGGGCACCCTGACACGCGCCAACTTGACGAACCCTTCCCCGGTTCGACACGTGGACACCCCGGGATCCCTCACGCAGCCCGCCGACCCGTCCCTCAAGTACCAGTCACTCGGAGACTTGGGCTGGAAACCAGGCAGGCACTTGCACATGAAAGTGTCCGCCTGGTAAGGGTCGCAGTTGCTGTTCGGACCACACACACCGTACTTGTCACATTGCTCTTTCGGATCGGACCAGAACCTGATCCACTGGCGGTTGGCCTCGCTCCAGGTGTATCGGCCAATCAATCCAGACCCGTCCACCATCATCCTTGAGATGATCGACGAGTTGGTCAGATTGTAGGATATGTGAAACCCATTTGCGTCTTCTACAAACATGACACGGAAGATATAATTCGACGTCATTTCGGGCACTCCGCTCAGCCTTTGCCCCGTCCAGGGCCCTGCCCGCCACAACCTAACCCCGCCCTGATACAGAAACACCTCGGGGTAACCCGTCGGATCGAACCTGAAGGAAACATTCCCCTTGCCAGGATCATTCGTCGACTTCCAGGACGTCAGGGACCAATTCAATCCCGATTCCATGTCCATCCCAAGCTTCATACCGGGGAGAAACGTGTCCCCCGGGTAATCAAAACTCTGCCAGACGACATTTCGATCATCCTGACGAACCAGGACGAGGTTCCCCGTTTCCAGGAGCTGAGCAGCCGCGGAACTATTCCCATCCGAAACAGTGGCAGACCAGACAGGAACACTCCCGTTGTGTCCGTACAGGACGAGCCCCGCCTTGCTGGTAACTGACAGGAACCCGAAACTTTCGTTGAGAGGTGCGTCCCTGTTGGCAACCCACACAACTGTCAGTTCCGGAACTCGGTGGTACCAAATTCCCAAGTAGCGGCGGGTAGAATTACCCGGACTGAAGAATCCGAGCGCGAACTTCTGGCCCTCGGAGATCAAGACGTCTCCATCTCTCAGGCTCTGGCCCGGGGCGAGCGTGTCAGTGGCCGAGCTGTAGGAGAGAAGAAGGAAGAAGAGAGTGAGTACGGAAAAAGTAAGAGACCCTTGCGATGGATTCATGATTGGTACAGCGGCGGTAGTAGAGACATGGCTAGCGAGGAAACTAAGCATTAATGGAGAGAAGGAAGAAAAGTTTCAGATTTTTTGTGTGCAGTTGGGGAATTAAAGCTTTCTGAACTACCAAATAAAAGGTTGGAAACGTGACAAGCTGGACACTTGTACGCCTGGAAATTTCGGAAAGGGACGCATTTCTTTTTTTGGTACCCGGATATTTATTGAGTAGATAATATATATTTGATTCGAGTAAAATATGCAAATGATGCTAAAATATTTTCGACAAGTGTTTGATGTTATTGTGTTATCAAAAGTACAAATTCTACTTCGTACAAATTTTTTTAGCCGAAAGTCTAAGTTTGAATGGGACGCGTTTATAGAGGTCCTTATTGAGCCGACGAGGTATATACGACATGGTATAGAAATTTAGGAAAATGACGCATGTATAGCGAATTTCGGAGGAGGAGTTGTCTGGATAAGCCACGACCGACAACCGACTTGGTAAGTATGTTATTTGTACAAGTAATTTAATATTATTAAATATTTATTGGTAAAATTTTTGCTACTCATTTATGTAATAGACCATTTATTATTTTAAATAATTATTAGTTACTAACGAGTGGATCTCCTCCTATATTATCGCTACATTCGCAAAAAAAATGTAAAATTTTACAATCCGATTACATATGTCAAAGTTTGAATCTTGGACTTTCCTGAATTTATATATGTCTTGTGTCGTTAGGCTAAATGTTCTTTAACACGTGGAGTAATAGTGAGCTTGAAAAACTGCAGATTCTCTATAGATATATGGTGAGGAAGTTGCTCTTGATCCTCATTTCACAATAACACCATTGGCCTCACTGATGCGAAAGATAACAAATCAAATCACTCCCTTACTTCCTCATTGACCTTGCTGATATAATAAACCTTCATTTGTCACCATTGATACCCAGAAATCGGACAGTGCTCGCTCTCCTTGCCTGATGCACAGATTGCATCAAATAGGAAGATCAAAATCCAGGCTCGAGGTGATCATCGCATGCACAGGGCGTTGGTTCCCGCCACTTCAAACGATGTTTCCAACTTGGAGGCACTTCTGAAAAATAATTTTCACCTTTCAAGGGAACAAAGCTTTCTTTGTAAATGAGCATCATGTAACACCATGAAGTTAATGTAAATCAAGATAGTTAATCGACCGGTCAAACTGACACCAGGCAATTGAATCATAGTAAACCATAAGGCAATTGAAAACGTGATCCCTCACGCGACCGTCCTGTGGAATCGATATAACCCGCGTGAACAAGTCTGTGCCCATATCAAAGGAAATAATGTAGTCACCATCATCTGGATCGTGAACGCTCCAATAATAAGCTCCATTCAGAAAATTATAGCAGGCAGCATCGTTCACAAAGAAGTAGCGTGGACTCAAAGTAAAAGAAGACCAAGATTCTGAGCTATTATTGTAAACAAGCACTCGAGAATCTTTACCGTTGGGCCCACAGCAGTTATATAATTCTTGTTGAATTATGACCACCTTGAAACCTTCAGTCAACGGATCCCACCCGAATCCACATATATCCGTATAGCTCCCAAAGGGTTGTGGAACTACCGGAATCTGGAGTTCGGGTAAGAATTTGCATTCTCTCGTTGCTGGATTCCACAATAAGAAAATTCCATTACAAGGACCCAAGACACGAGTATCAATACCAGGAACACCGTCGACGTACTGGTAGCTAAGATCTGCCAATGTTGGATCAGAAAACAAGGCATTAACACCTCCGGAGTTGTACTCGGGATGGGCACACGAAAACAAGAGACGGCCGTTGTTTTTGGTGCTCTTGTAATAGTTGTGGAGATGCTTAGAGACAAAGACAAGATCCTGAGAACCTATAACGGAATTCCAGTACTTGCAAACACACCTCAACCGCATCAAGATCTTTACAGGAAGCCACGAAAGAATCTCAATCATCAGATCTTGAGGCAAAATAGCACTTCCGATGTTGTTTTCTCCGGCGGCCATTATCTTTTCCTTTTCGTATCCTTCAATTCGGATTATATGCACACCTATTCTGGATGGTCACAGGCAGAATCAACGGTAGCCATTATCTTTTCCTGTTACAGCGTTGCACTATCAAATTTAAGGAGCGAACTTGTGACTATTTAATTGGGCTTCTAAGTTTCTGTGGATAGAAAAAGTCTTCGCTTCTATTCTGTTTTTAGAATATTAATAACAAGGATGTGCGAAAATCAATATGGTCCGGAGACGGGCGTTCCGTATCTGGAAAAAGCAGGTGCGACTCTAGGTCGCATCACAAATAACATTATAAAATTGCACTAATAACATTATAATTGCACTAATAATTGCAATGGTAATTCTCCGTAGTAAATAGTTGGCATCGGTCTTAGTGCAATTCCCATGAGAATCTCACTTGTGTTGCCAAAAATAGACTCGAACTCCAAAGCGAGTCAGGCGTGGTATTTTGGGGCCTCATCAAAAAACTGAAGTATGAAATATAAATTTTATATACAATAAAAGTAAGTTATATCTACATTATTTTTTCTTTGAATTTTTTTAAAAAAATTTGCATATGGCACGTCGCATCACCATGCTCATGTGGATGCTGCAAAGAATGTCAATGCAACATTGGTCAACAATGAGTGTAAATTGTCTATTAGAAAAGTACATAATGTTAAATGACGAAGTACATATTTATCATTGTATTTTTTTTAATACATAGAAAAATTTCACATAAGTCACTGTAGTTGAAAGTAGCTCACATAAGCTCCTGTACTTCTCTAAATGGCTCACATAAGTACATGTACTTCTCTAAATGTGTCAAATAACATTCCAATAGCATTTTTTCGGTCACCAGTGATACGTCATCAGCTGATGTGACATCTTTGTCATAAAAAAATCATGCCACGTCAGATTTAAGTTCCTATTGAATTCTATTCTGTCAGTGAGTGTGGAAAGGCCCATTTTAGGGAAAAAAAACCAAAAAAGCCCATGAATGGGGAAAAAGAAATTAACATCCAGTGAGTGAGTGAGTGGGGGAAAAATTGGCCTTTGGTGTTTACCCTTGGAGTCGTCGTCTTCTGTGGTCGCACCCCACCGGTCTAAGTCTGCGACCCTGACCTACTCCTGAAAGCTAAGTGCCGAAATACCCAGTTATGGCTTTGGTTGTTTGTTTGAGGTTCATGTTGGTTTGTTGTACTGATTGCGAACTTGAGCCGTGAGCCGTTCCCCGTCGCGACCTGAGCCGTTTCCTTGTCTCTATTTTGAAATTCTTCGTGAAAATTTTCAAGGTTGCATTATGTTCTTGGTAAATTTTTCTAGTGGGGTGTCCTGAGCCGTTCTTCGTTGTTTGCCCTAAGCCGTTTCGTTGTTTGCTCTGCTTTTGTTTCCTGTTCTTGAACTTTTTAAGATCGATTTAGTGAAGTGCTTGCTTAGATCATGGGTAAATCATCGTACTTACTATAAACTAATTTTTTTTTCTAGAAATGACAAATATCTCTCTAGTATTCAACCATGGCGGTATCCTGTTAGCTGAATCACCCAGAGTTTATGTTGATGGCACTTCAAAAGAGTTCGTGTGGATTCAAACTCACTTACGGTGCCTAGCTTCTATGGTACAGTTGTGTCGCTTGGGCATGTAAATGTAGGTCAAATATATTGGAAGAAGTCATATTTTAGTCTTGATGAAATGCTTGATAAGGCTTCTACAGAGGAGGATATTGGTAACATATTTTGCTACATTGCTGAAGGTGGTACAAGAATATAATTACATGTTGACCATAGTGCGGAATGTCCATTCTCATTAGCAGTTTCAATGAAGCTAATGTACGAGAGGAAGAGGAAAATTACTATGATTTGTTAGCCGTAGATGAGTACTTGACATATGATGTTGATGAGGAATTACAAACTGAGAGGGACAACGTTAGTAATTTGAATAGGAGTTAAGAAAGAATGGATGAAGTAACTGGGGTTTCATGTGCATATTGATGTAAGTAGCGATTCATCAGATGATGACGATGATGGCAAAGTTTCAGGTTACGAGAGTGAGTACTTTGACTCAGATAAGGAAGATAGCTATTACACAAGTGATGACATCGACGATGAAGAACATAAGGATGCTTTGAGAAGAAAAAGCAATATCCCTTGCATTGCGTATTCCGGTGACATGTATCCACTGTATTTTGTGAGAAAAATGGTTATCACAATTTTGTGAAATTTCATGAATTGGTTGGAATGAGAATTAGAACACAGTACTTACTTTGTTCTTACAATCCGCCTGGTGTTTGCTTCGATCTGATCCATTCCAAATATTTTGGCCATGTCAAAATCTGAAATTTTTGGGTTCATTAACGCATCGAGCATAACGTTACTGGCATTGAGATCTTGTGGACGATTTTTAATCTGGAGTCCTGATGAAGATACAATATCCCTCGTGCAATCCCACATATAATGTTGAATCTCATGGGCCAATCCAATTGTGATCTTTTCTCCTCATTTCCAATAATTTAAGTAATAAAACTAAATGAATGGCAAACTAGCTAAAAATTCTGAGCTAATTTACTCTGGATGAACATACCAAAGATGATACCCAGGAACTGGTCTAGATGGTAAGAGGGCGGGTTTAAGGGCAAAAAAATCCGACCATCCAAATTCGATCATGGCAAAAGAATTAGTATTGTAGTTCTATATTTTAGCAAAAAGAAACATACCGAAGATGATAGAATCCAAGCTGTTGTTAGGCAAGTTCTCATAGACTAGCATCTTCTCTTCACCTTGGGTGCAATAACTGTCACGCCCCGGAAATAGGCATGCCAACTGCCACGGAGTAAAGTTCTCCGTAAGGCTCAATTACTTTCAAGATACATTATAAAAGGCTACATATTCATATTCTACCTCAATGTTGATTTAAAATATTTTGATAAAAACATGGATGTCGTGCAACTCGATACATGCATCTCCTCCTAGTTCTCATTCACGAGTCGCCCCCTAGTATCTGAGACAACAGCGCACATTATTGAGGATACGCAACTCAGTAAGTCGGCGACACACATAACACACATTCAAGCATAGATCATATCTCAAATGATATAACAATTCATATATCAAACATTCCTAACAATGACAATTTCAAATCAAGTTGCAATCACATAGAGCATAAATTACATGTACACTGACAAACTTTTCAGAACAGAAACAGATGTCACTTAGCCAACTAACTTAGCCAACTAACTTAACCAACTAACTTAGCCAACTAACTTAACCAACTAACTTAGCCAACTAACTTAACCAACTAACTTAGCCAACTAACTTAGCCAACTAACAGAATAGGGCTCTGGAGCCTAACATATCCATGACGGGATTCTCGTAGGGCCCAGAAAAGTACCCTTGGGTATCCCCACGAGCCCAGATAATTTTTACACTCCCTATCCATTTGATCAGTCGCACCTGGAATTACCCGGTAGTGCGTATAAACTATAGGGCCCAAAAGGTATGGAAATAATCCCGCCACTAAAAAAAATAGAACATACCAGTTGCACATCGAAACTTATAATACCCAGAATTCAGACATAAGCAATACGGATCCATAAACCATACAGAATCATGCAATCTCAGAAATAAAAAAATACTACGGATCAAAGAACAATACAGAAACAGATTCATTAGCATTACATAAATCTGATTAGGTCAGAATCCAACCCGAATCATATGTGTTTGAGACGAGATAACCACAAATTCCACTTACTTATTTAACAGAAATTATTCAAACTGGAACGAAATCCAACGATTTCACACAACAAACTGATGCGATACATACATTATATTTCCCCATTCATGCATGCGATGACCAAATTCACGAAGTGAGAAATCTATTATCTAGACCATGGTAGTTACTCGGCTATAATATTTCATGCGTTTTACAAGTTAAAAGTTCCCCTTTAATTAATGTATATTGTCGTATTCATGTACTACTCTCTGAGTTCCTGCGCACTAAAACTCCAAGTCCCCCAATACACAAGTATTCAATTAAAATATATTATATACTCAGGCACAACAATAAATCTTCCGATCAATCGCGACAATGGTGAAATTAACTAATTAAGTATTCGACCATTATTCTTTTCATTCTTTCGGAAGAAGATCAAATAACAGGTTATCTCTCAAGGCTCACGACAACGACAATAAACCAAACACAAAATCGACAGATCAATAGTAGCACAAAACAATGGACACATGTAAAACGGAAACCGACTTATCTTCCTATTTTATTCAAATTTATATTTTTCAAATTTGACTCGTGCAAATAGTCTTAGACACTTTTAAACGACATCTCCACCGTCAAGAATCTTGCCCATGGTGTTAGGAAAAGAACTCCAAAGTTTCGTGTCAATCCGACAACATTCCACTGTCGGATTTTACAAACAATGATGGCTACTCTTGGGACCTATGAATTTTCTCTCTTTTCTTCCCCTAGGATTTTTTCTTTTCTAGCTCCCTTTATATAGAGAAGGTCTAACCCTAATTTGGTCAATTACTATTTGGTCACTTGATCTTATATTATTATCTAAATTAGTTTTACGATTATTACAATAACCAAGAATCCTCACCAAGTTCCTGTGTTGAAGTTTCGCAATAAGTGTCACTTCGTTCCTGAACTCATCAATCCCTTGGCCAGAGTTCTTGGACAATCTTTTAACCGCAATATCCCTTCCATTTTCAAGCAGGCCCTGAAATTTTGCAACTGCACATTAATTTCATACTATGCTCACTGGATTAATTAGCCCAGTTCGTGTTTGGATAATAAGTACCTTATAGACAGAGCCGAATCCGCCCTCTCCAAGCTTGTTGGCAATAGCGAAATTGTTGGTTGCTGCAGCTATAGTGCCCAGATCAAAGAATGGTAAATCCGAGCTTCCCTTTTCGGAATATGCCTTTCCGCTTGGAGACTCTCCGTGGTGCGTTGAACTTGGAGAGAGTTGACTAAATTCAAAAGAAAATTGTTGCCTCTTCTGCTTGGCTGTCAAATCAAAATTGCAGCAAATAAGTTTTCTGAACAGAGCAAACACGATTGATAGAGCCGCCGCATCTTTTATAGAGTCGTGCTCGAATATGTATTAGTGTTGTCTAAACTCAACATAGATATATGCTTAAACAAATACTTAGTAGCAGGAGAGCTTTAGCATTTACCTTTTCGTCTCCTCCCTATGCAACAAATGACGAGGCAGGCAAGGAGAAATAATGCAATAATAACTGGTATTATGACTATTGCTTTCACTCCATCGTTTGCCAGAGGGCTTTTGGACTTCCCAAAGCTAGCTGAAACAGTAAAAAAAAAAACAAAGTCAACTGAAAGAAAAAAAATTTGATAGGAAATAGATGTGTACTATTCCTGGAATAAGTTTACACCATCATAGTAGCAAGAGGAAAAGCAAATTTGAGCCAAGTACGACTTTAATTAGCGGTCGGAAATGGTCGTCGTCTCGATTACTTAAAACCGGCATTGATCGCAAACATTGGATTACGATTCAATCAAGCAACAAAAAGTCTCATTGTATCTGTTTGAAATGGTCAAGCTACCAATGTCGGTGAACAGAACCTTAAACAAGCAACGTTAATTTAATGAAATTATACGATACTTCAAGGATTTTCACCTTCTTCTTAGTCATGGATTCCCACCTGCAAGCAGTATCAGGTAATTAAAAATCATTCGCTTTACGACAAATTTGTCAAGATTGGAAGGAAATTTGTGGGACCTTTTGGACACGTAACGTCTAATAAATTAAGTCTTATCTGTTGCCCACGACTTTATAACTTGTGGATCATCAAGGAATGACATCAGCTGATCGTTGAAAGATCAGGATATAGAATTAACAAAGATTTTCTTCGCAACCAATGGACCCGACAATGCTCAATTTTAAATACCAAAAATTATTACGGAAAAAATTTTCGTTCGCAGTATCACATCTAGAGGACTAATTGCAGCTGAGTATGTGACCATTTGATGTTGACACTTACCTAACGTTTCTGCATCGACGCGGACGAAAATATCATCCGATTCAATCCCGATTCCATGTCCATCCCAAGCTTCATACCGGGGAGAAACGTGTCCCCCGGGTAATCAAAACTCTGCCAGACGACACTTCGATCATCCTGACGAACCAGGACGAGGTTCCCAGTTTCCAGGAGCTGAGACGCCGCGGAACTATTCCCATCCGAAACAGTGGCAGACCAGACAGGAACACTCCTGTTGTGTCCGTACAGGACGAGGCCCACCTTGCTGGTAACTGACAGGAACCCGGAACTGCCGTTGAGAGGTGCTTCCCTGTTGGCAACCCACACAACTGTCGGTTCCGGAACTCTGTGATACCAAATTCCCACGTAGCTGCGGGTAAAATTAGCCGGACTGAAGAATCCAAGCGCGAACTTCTGGCCCTCGGAGATCAGGACGTCTCCATCTCTCAGGCGCTGGCCTGGGGCGAGCGTGTCGGTGGCCGAGCAGCAGTGGAGAAGAAGGATGAAAGTGAGTACGGAGAGATTAATTGACCCTTCCAATGGATTCATGATTGGTACATCGGCTGTAGTCGAGACATGGCTAGCGAGAAAACTTAGTAATAAAGGAGGATTGGAAGAAAGTTTCCGAATTTTTTTTTGTGTAGTTGGGGAATTAAAGCGTTCTGAACTACCAAATACAAGGTTGGAAACGTGACAAGCTGGACACTTGTACGCCTGGAAATTTCGGAAAGAGACGCATTGTTTTTCCCGGTAATTTATGTTTGAATCTGTAAGATTTTGGAAGGTAAATATTCTCAATAAATATTTAATTATGTTGTGTTCTTAAAAGTTCAAATTATTTTTTGAATTGATTAAATTTTATTAATAATATAATATATATGAACACATTTCTCCCTTATGATTAGTGGAATTCCCGTGTACTAGGTATACCATTACAGTCACCAATCTCACTAAAAAACTTGTCGCGGTAGAACTCTGTAAAATTAAAATCGTAACAGAAAAAAGAGCATCGAGAATTTTGCGATTAGAACAAATTTTTTTATACCTAAGTCAAAGTTTGAAAGGGACGCGTTTATAGATGTCCTTATTGAGTCGACGAGGTATATAGAACATGGTACCGTAAAATCTTTCTAAAGTAATATTCTTAGGATTGGAGAAAATTATCACTTTAGAAAGATTATCATATAAAAGAGGTTTACATTTTTTTACTATACAAAAATTATTTTATTTATATTTAAATAACCAAAAAATTATAAATATTTTTTTATGACATTCAGGTCTCCAATAAATATGTTAATAATCACAATTATATAATTTTTTTGAATTTTTTTGAATTTTTAAATAATTTATTAACATTTATTTATGATAAAACTTTCATCCAAAAAATACTTAAAAATTATAATAGATTTCTCTAAATTTATCAATAAAATCTATACCTATGGCTACTAAACAATCTCTCTATGGTACCATGATCAACAAGATCCGCAAATAACTATGTCAATATGTCACGCCCCGAAAAGTTAGGCATGTCAACCGCCATGAGGTAAATATTCCCGTAAGGTATTCTTTAATTCATAAATCTGAATTACGTCATAAAATCTAAATTGAAATGTCTCAACGTAACAAGAAGAGTCTTAAAACATGAATGAACAGTCTTAAATGCGTGTCCTCGCCTCTAGCTCTCATCCCCAATCCACCCCCATCATATCTGAAACAAAAGAGTATATTTTGCTGAGATTACGCAACTCAGTAAGCCGAACTCGAAATAAAGCACATACTTAGAGTCCACAGAAAAATACATCAGACCATCAACAATATCATACAGTATTATCCACGGTATCATACATAATATCATACACGGTATCATGTAAAATACATTACAGACGCAACCCCGGAGTTACTCATATCGGGATCCTGTGGGGCACAGTAGACACTCTTTTTCGCTGTATGTCCCAGAAGCGGAAGCAGTTCTTGCCACAGGACACAGATATCCCATATGCTCGCGTAGGGTATGGAGTCCATACAGAATACCCTACGGGCACAGTAACACAGGGATAATCCCAACCAGTTCAGATCAGTTCATACCACCAGAGCAGGACAATTTTCATAATAGAAAAGATTTCAATACATAATAGATTCGAATACAGCAATCCGAACAGATTTATCGGAACCCTTAGACATATCCCAACAAAATCACAAGTATCGCATATCAACAGAATATAGAGTGCACGTTGATTTAATATTCTAATCCATCCAGTTCATGTCTGATACGCATCGCCAAAATCATGTATAACACATTAACATGTTCACGGAATGACCAACTCACTTATATCATATAAATTATCGATGAATGTAATATCCTTTTCTTAATGAACGATCATCACAGAACCATTACTAAGCGCACACATAAAGTCCATGTCATGTACTCAGTATTATGATGCAATTGTATCCAATACAGGCGGACCAACAAATAATTGATCATATGCGAATAGATAGACCAAATACAGATTACATACCAACAGAATTTTCACATACCTAAATACAGACAGAATTCTACAAACAGAGAGATTTCATCATACGAACTCCAACAGAACACTATATACGAACACACGCAGGTTACACATACGAAACACGGAGTACAGGCGGAGATTCGAATTTACCTCCTACACTGTTCCAACTTTGATAATCCGAGTACTCACTAATCCTCGATGTTCCCCTCGAGTTCCCTAGCATCTCAAGCTGCGATTTCATATTCGTCTTCGTCCCTTAGTTCGCCTGGAAAAATACCTCCACTGGGTTATCCAATTACCCAGACAACGGTCTCTGGCGCTGCCCTCCTCTGCGACGGTGGTCCGCCGCCTCTCCAACAAGGTCTACTCAGACACCGACGAAACAGTGCCAACACCGCCCTCCTCCTCGATGACTTCAGTATTTGGGATGATTTCTATGCGTGGGTGATCGTGAACACCTAGACAATGCCTTCCACGGTGGTGATGGACTCGAGCTCTGTCCTGGACCGGGTCTCCCCCATCTTCGAGAGCTCCAATTCGTTCGTGTCCATTCCAGATCCACCCATCGCCTCCCTCTCTGCCCAATGAGTCCATTTGGAGAGGAGGAAGGCCTCCGATGGAGATGATGAAGCTTGGAAGAGGAGGAGCTTCTCACCTGGGTGACGATTGACATTGTTTGGGTGGGAGGAGCCGTAATGGTGGTCGGTTCGTCACAACCACTTATCATTTTCCCTATAGAAAAGGGATCGAAGCTTATTTTAGGTTTTCAGAATTGAGGTTTGGCAAATTACGGATCCAGTCTCCTGGCAATCTACGGATCACTCCCCCATAAGTTTTAAAATTTCTATTTTAGTTTCTTGGTCTTCACACAATACAAAAAAGACAACCCTAATGTTAGTCAGAAAAGTCTTCAACAATGGCTCGAGTACAAACATAATTTCAAGGTCACCTAATGTTGGCCGCTTAAATAAAAGTTTAAAATGCCAAAAATTAGTTACCTTTATGGAAATAACGCTAATAGAGTAGTATACCACTTACTAAACTAAGATAAATATTACAAGAACATTATATGATAATTTAAAAAAGTTATCAAACAAGCAAATTTAGCACAAACTAGCATCTTAAAATATTTTTCAAATTTGTAAATTATGTAAAATATATGTATTTATTCAAAAATATTACTTTATGCGAAAATTGGGACCGAGATTTTGCACTAATATTTTTTGAAAAATATCAGTTATTACGATAGAGGGATTATTAAATTTTAACACTAGTCCCGACTCGGGACCAGGACTTTTTATCAGTTTAGAGAGGTTATCACTTTAAAGGAGAAGAGGAGAAGTCATCTAGATGAGCCGCGACCGACAACCGACTGGGCAAGTATACGTTTTCAAACTGGTACAAGTTGTTCAAAATATAATATTATTAAATATTTATTGGTAAAATTTTGCTAGTCATTTCAATAATAGATAATTTATTATTTTAAATAAACCCATGGAACGGATTTCGGCAATCGAATCTTTACTCTGATACCAAATGCTGGAGAACAATTATTCCACCGGAGAAATAACTCTGAACTAGATGGATCTCCATGACCTTATGACATTCTCAGATTTTAATGCAAAATCTCATCGAGAGAAATCCGAGCTAATTCTTGATGCTAACCACAGAGAAAGTGCATTAGTGTCTTGTCTCATGATCTAGCTAGCTCGACCGCTACAGTCACTATGATGAAGAATGTGGAGCTTGGAATTAAGCTGCAGATTCTCTATAGATATATGGTGAGGAAGTTGCTCTTGATCCACGAGACTACATTTCGCAACAACACCATTAGCCTCGCCGATGCAAAAAATAATAAACCTTCAACGGTCCATGAACATCCTCATTGATACCCACAATCGAAACACCAATAGAACGGTCCTCACTCTCCTTGCCTGATGCACAGATTGCATCAAATAGGAAGATCAAATCCAAGCGCGAGTTCATCATCGCATGCACAGGGCGGCGGAAACCGCCACTTCAAACGATGTTTCCAACTTGGAGGTACTTCTGAAAAATAATTTTCACCTTTCAAGGGAACAAAACTTTCCTTGTAAATGAGCATCATGCTGCTCGTTGAAGTTGTGATTCCTAGATAACGAACTCCTGGGATGCCCCTCTTAGGATCAAACAAGAAAACTGCTTCTCGAGAATATATTATGATCTGACCATCTTTCCAATATCCAAATGGAAAATAAAAATCTAAGAAAGGTCCAACACTAAACAGTCTGATCCAGCAATTGCAGTCCACATCTTGACTCATTACCCACAAATCAAGATAGTTAATCGACCGGTCAAACTGACACCAGGCAATTGAATCATTGTAAACCATAAGGCAATTGAAAACGTCACCCCTTACGCGGCCGTCATTCGGAATCGAGATGATCCGTGTGAATAAGTCCGTGCCCATATTAAAGGAAATAATGTAGTCACCATCATCTGGATCGTGAACGCTCCAATAATAGGCTCCATTCAGACAAGTGTAGCAGGGACTATCCCTCACACGGAAGTAGCGTGGACTCAAAGTAAAATAAGACCAGGATTCTGAGCTATCATTGTAAACAAGAACTCGAGAATCTTTACCGCTGGGCCCACAGCAGTTATATAATTCTTGTTGAATTATGACCACCTTGAAACCTTCAGCCAACGGGTCCCACCCGAATGCATATTCATCCGTATAGCTCCCAAAGGGTTGTGGAACTACCGGAATCTGGAGCTCGGGTAAGAATTTACATTCTCTCGTTGCTGGATTCCACAATGCTTTGGCCAGAGAATTTTGATTCCACAATAAGAAAATTCCATTACAAGGACCCAAGACACGAGTATCAATACCAGGAACACCGTCGACGTACTGGTAGCTAAGATCTGCCAATGTTGGATCAGTAAACAAGGCATTAACATTGGAGTTGTACTCGGGATGGGCACACTGCAAGAAGAGCCGGCCGGTGTTTTTGGTGCTGTGGTAATAGTTGTGGAGATGCTTAGAGACAAAGACAAGATCCCGAGAACCTATAACGGAGTTCCAGTACTTGCAGACACACCTCAACCGCATCAAGATCTTTACAGGAAGCCACGAAAGAATCTCGATCATCAGATCTTGAGGAAAAATAGCAGTCTCAATGTTGCTTTCTCCGGTAGCCATTATCTTTTCCTATTAGTAGCCAAGTATCCTTCCACTCGGATTAGTTTCTCTGCGTTGATATATGTAACACCTATACTGGATGGTCACAGGCAGAATCACGGTTACCTCCTTCCGCAGTAAAATTCATTCCCTCGAGAAACTAAGCTCAAAGACAGAATTTAAATGATTGAGCAAAGATACTTACCATTTGGCGAAAACGTGCGAACAATTCAATTCATCCCCATATCCGTGGGGAGCAACGTCTAAGGCATCAGAAACCAAAGTTAGGCATTTCGTCGAACAGTTATGGGCGTCCCATGAATCGATAGAAAAGAGTGATTGGGACTAGGGATTACATGGTTGGGTTGGTAGATGTCGAGGACGACGGAGGCGACGGCGAGGAGAGAAGTAATGTCCCAAGTAACAAAAGTTTCGGAATGTTTGTGTGGTGTTGGGGAATTAAATCGTTGCACTACCAAATTTATTTAAGGAGGGAAGATGAGAACTTGTGACGATTTAATTGGGCTTCTAAGTTTTTATGGATAGAAAAAGTCTTCGCTTCTATTCTGTTTTTAGCCAATTGATAACAACAAGGATGTCCGAAAATCATTATGGTCCAAGTGAAAGGTGTTTAAATTTCTTAATTAACGAGGTTCATTTTTCATATCGGAATAGAAATTACTAAAATACATATTCTTTTTATATTCAGACTAATTTAAGTTTGAGTCAATTAAGAAAATTGAAAGATCGGAAAGTTTTTGAATAATTATTTAACGTTCATAATTTTAGATTCAGTAAAGACTAAATGAGGATGTTCTACTGGTGAGAACTTACATATGGACCATTCGATGTAATTAAAATAAATATCGAAAAGATCAAACCGCCAATATTTAATGAGCTTGTTCACAAGGACCCTAAAGGTATACCATTCTCTATATCAAGAACAATGTCTGATCATTATCATTTCGAGTTAGGAACAAAAAGTGCATGATTTTTTGAGATAAAATTTCATTTTTTCTTTTTTCATAAGTGCCTAATCTCTATTAATAAGGTTGAACTTTAATTATAATGTTGAAATTCGGATATTAAGTGAATCAACTAATTCAAATTTAAATTACATAAAAATATTTAAAAGACGATAAAAGCTCACCTAAAAATTTCACAACTACTTGAAACATGCAAGTAACCGTTTCCTATAAATAAGCAACAACTCGTGATGCGTGGAAGAGGGCAGCATTATAGTTAGGATTCATGTGAATGATACAATTTTTTTCTAAAGCGGTAGAAATTTTCTTGTTAGTAATAATATGTGCATGTTACATAATATATGTGCAAAAAAGTGTTCATGATCTAAAATAGAAATTCTTTGGAGTGCAAGGATTTGACCATCGTCCGAGGTCTCGGGAAGGAAACGAATTTGGTACTGGTAACGTAAGTTTACCAGCTTCAAACTGCTCAAATCTGAAATATTGATTTAAAGAATTGGAAGGCTAAAAATACACGTGTAATTTCACATGGTTTTAAATTTTACTCCTCTCTCTTCTTCCTTTTTAATCTTCTTTTTTCTCTTACGAAATTCAATAACTAAAAAAGCCAAAATAAACTTTATATCTTCTTCTTCCAATTTTATTAACAAAATAACTCAATTAAATAATACCTAGATTTATCCTATAATTTTTACGCAAACAATACCTAGATTTACTCATTGGTAAGGAGGGGAAACTCGTATTGGAAATATAAATGTAAAGAAAATGAAGAATTTGAGACCTTATTTAAGAGGGGAGGAGGTGCAAAAACTTGTTCATGAAAGAATGTTTACAACTGACGTGTCTATGTATTTTTTTTTTAAAAACTGATATGTATTTGAAAATTGATGTGATGTTGTATCTTTGCTTTTTAAAACTGATATACTTTTGAAAATCGATGTGAATTTGATAAATGAGAGAATAAATAAGCTAACTCAAAAGAATCGTATATTTCATTTTATCTGATGCCAACTATGCTATATATATATAGTAGAGAATTTTCTAAAATATATAAAGTAAATTAAATAATTAAACCTTTCAATTTAATAGAAATCATCAACAAACCAAACGAGACAGAAAACAATCATTTCAAAATTATGAATAAATATTATTTACAATCAGGCTAGAATGGCCAATCCCATCAAAGCGATCCAGGATACTCCACAATTCCATCAAAGTAGAATGGCCAATCCCAGGTAAACGATCTGACACAAGCGAATCTCTATTAGTCTATTTATGGTACAAACTAGTGTTTGCCAGATGAATCACAAGCCGGAAAACTCTCTAGTAATCAATGAACTTGCAAAAAATGGCCGTGGTAAATAAATATTTATATATAGGGTGACATTAAGTAGTCAAGAACTCTCAGGTCAGTGATAGGTGAGCGGAGGGTGGACAAAACACTTCAAAATGGACAGTAATTTTATTCGAGAAAAGGGTGCAAAGCAAGGAAAATTCAACCTTTTATTATGACTGCTAAAACATCAACAGCTTATCAAGCTGGGATACACATTGCATTCTTGCTAATTAACTTGCTTATTTCCGTGGATACAGTCTAAGAGAATAGTTGTAAATATTGACTATCTCAAAAAGCTTATTGTATTCCGACAGGAGTGGTCACCAGTAGTCACCAGTATTTGAGGACAATTAATAATGTGTATAAGTTTCTTATCGAAACAAATACTAATTTCTTGCACAACACGACTTCCGTTTAGATTGTAGCATGTTATTGCAACGTCAAGTCCTCCCGTCAATCTCTCTGATATTAGTCTTAAAATTAGCCAACGGATAATCGTTTCTGGGGTTGATGTTTCCCTCGCGTAAAGCTTTGTTGATGTCATATTTCTTGGTTTTATTGATAATCATCAGTAGCAAGTAGTTGGCTTTGGTCTGAGTGCAGTCCCCGTGTTCATTCCACTCGTATTGCCAGAAATAAGATTGAGACTCCAAGTCTCGCTTGTTTGTTTTCAGATTAGGCCAAAAATGTAGCATGTCGGCCTCGAGTCTTTTATCTTTTTCTACCTATACAAACAAACAATAGATTAGTTATGGCAATGTTGGTTTGGAAAAATGTGGACATCTCCAACAAAATACGTAGATATTAGATAATCTTAGCACAAAGGAAAAATAAAAACTTCAAAAAATTGACTATAAACAGATGATGTCAATCTCTTTTCAATTTTATGCAACTTCTGTTTTCTAAAAAACTAATCCAAGCATTAAGTAATAGCTAACTCTTACCACTTTAAACAAATTTTCTTTTTGCACGGTTTACATTTTACGGTTTGGCCTCTATCTCCCACACCCCACAAGCCATATCTCCCACACCCCACAAGCCATGCACCACAAAATATAGTGGCACATGAGAATGCTCGCATCCGCCACTGTGAGGGTTAGCGCAGAAGGCTGGAGGCCATGTCAAGACTAGCTGGTTGTACTTGATATCTGAAATATCTTGCACATCACTAAAATTTTGGGTAGAAATACCATACACCGCTAGATTGAAAAGAAGAAATAGATATAAAATAACCACTTTCATTATTGTTTTTTTTTCTAATTAGTTTTTGCAGTATGCGTAGTGTCACGACCCAAATTTATGGTCGGTGACCGGCGCTAGACTTCGACTCCTTTAATCACAAAATAACTCTAGCCAGCTTCTAACGTATTCAAATTTATAATCATAAGCATTTAAACGTAAAATTATGACTTAATAATTTTTAGTTTCATATTCCAAATTTACAAAATATAAGCCAAGTTTTTTCTTTATTATACATACCCCCAAGATCAAAACAAAACCCTGTGACTATGGAGCTTGTAGATGAAAGAGCAAAATACAAACTGGAGACCTCGATGCAAGTTCTGGAGAACAAATCGGACTTGGTACGATCATAGTAGATCTCCGAACTAATACAACTCGTGTACGAGTTCTTGCAAAACTGGTGAGAGGGGGGATGAGTGTTTTGGAATACTCAGTAAACAAATAAGATATGCATCACAATTTATTTAGCTACTCAATGTACAAACATACCTAACACATGCATATGACTAACATGGCAATTGAATCATGCGGACATTAACATTATCATAAAGTCATAATTACCAGATGACCAAATATTAACATATAATCACAACGGCACATAAACATGAGCAAACTACGCAACGTCTCATACCGTCACACAGTTTGACACATAAACACATAATTCCAAAATTATATCACAGAACTGGACGAACGTTCGGCAAGTTCTAGATAGTGTCACTCCAACCCCGACACGAGGATACCATATCTCAAAGGCGCCATCAGAATCAACCCCGCCGGCCAAACAAATCATATCAGAATCCATTGTATCCTCAGTATATGTGCACATATGCGAACATCCCCGGTTGGTCACGGGTAGACCTCTGCCTGCTAGACGTTCATATCACATAGCGGAGCTATCCATATCATATAGTTATTCATATCACACAAATTCATAGGCTCCAAACGAATCAAATATATCCAATGAACAAACCAAATATTTCTAGTGTCCACTCGGGGCCAAATTAATCAAATACTTACAAATAATGTCACATCATAATGCCCATATGAAAAATGCACAATATGCACTAACAATACCATATTCAAATCATGACAAATAAATAGAGTGCGCCAAAGAAAGCACGAGTCACATATTATTTGTTTACCGATTTGATCAATCATCTATTGCGATAATTTTTCCTATATGCTGTTTTGTCCTTTTTTCGGTCCTCCAAGTTCAAACTTGTGCTTAACTCACCAAGGTACAATTGCTTAATTGTCATCCCTGCGACAACCGAAAATCAGTTTTCTAATTACACAATATTTCAATTCAATTGTTCGTTCCACCACAGTTTGTCTCCTTTTCCATGGTCGGCTACTTAAAAGCTACTTCCATTACCATTGAATTATACCCTTTGTTTCGTTAAATGCTCCATTTCCATTCAAAACAAGTTGATTCCGTACAAAATATGTTTTTCCACAAATGAACATCATCTAATTTAATATAGCACTATTTACTGTAATTACGTTTTTGTTACCGTTGATAAAGACTCTCAACTTAGACCTATGAATGTTTTCTAAATAAATTACCTACCTTTTATACATGGTTGTTCTCTATTACTTTTCTTATTTTTTTCTACATTCGTTTCTTTTCCCATGGGTCAAACTTATTCTTTCCAATTTCTTTCATATTTCTCACGTATTTCATTCATCTTTTTTTTTCTATTGGTGAATTTATCCAAACCAACTCTTTCCACCATCTTTTAATAATTGTTTAAATACCATTTAAACCAAAAACCATTTTTGCTAAATTTCAATGAAAATAACTATAAACAGTTACCAATTTCTCAATCATCCAGATTTCTTTCCCCCACTCTTTAATTATCATATTAAAACTAAGCCCAATAGTTGCTAAATCATCTTACAAATTAGTTTAAACTATTTTTAATTATACTATTTATATTTCACGAAACTACTCATTTTAGATATATCATAAATGTTCCATTAGAAACTTTAAATATGAAGAGCTATTAATTTCTGATATCCATAACCCACTAAACTTATAACATCCTAACCAAATCTATCATATTACATTACTAAGAGATAAACTCTCCAACTAAATTCACTTACCTCAAATTTCCCTTTATCTTTTTCTCGGTTGCTGGCTTCTTTCTTTGTTTTCCTTTTATTTTTATTTTTGGTCCATACTTAGGTTTAAAAGATGGAACTCAATAATTTATATTGGTCCCATCATCTTTTCACTGCCTCATATGTATATTAATTTTTACCTTTGTTGGCTGTCAACCTTTTAATCCAGCCACGTTTCTCTTCTTTTCCTTTCATGGTTATCTTCTTTTTTTTATTGGGTAAAACTTATCTAAGTCACCGCACACGGTTGCTTAATTTTTTTAAAGGTAAAATAATATTACTCTAAATAAATAATACACGGTTGCCAACACGCGCTCTCAACCGTATAAGACATTTTTTATCCATAAGAGATTGAACATTGGACATCCAACCATTAGTCTTCCAAATCCCGGTAGATACAAGAGTTTGGATAAAAAATGCCTAAAATACGTTGTTGCCTAAACTTGTATCAAAAAAGGGTTTGTAACCTTTTTAGTTATTAATTTAAGTTCATGATATCGTATTTAGATCCAATTATTTAAGATTCTAAAGTAAGCATATAACGAATGCTGAATGGTTACCTTTTATATAGCAACCTCTTTCAATATAAGTATCCGTAAAGTCACATATTGAAGTAACTCTTGTTATATGTAGCTTTTTTTCATGGTAGGATTAAGCATTTGGCTCTTCTAGGATACATGTATGAGCGCGTTAGATTCGGTGCCGGTGGTCCCAAGCAGCACCAATCTGATAACTAGAAAGGGTCCAGCCGGCTCGCCCTCCTTTTTTTTTCTAAATTTTATTTTGATATCTGATATTTATACGCGATTTTATTTTCGTACATTTTATTTTTCATGGCTAAATTTCATTTTTGTACTAAATATTTTTACACAATCTTATTTTCGTACATTTTAATTTTTTTCAGATATGGCTAAACTTTATTTTGGTACTGAATATTTATGGGGCCGGACGAGGAAGGTGGTCATGGAAGGAGCAGATTCCGGCTTGGAGGAGAATTTCTACGTAAAATCGGATATGGGAGAAACATCATAGTTGGAGTGGTGGAGAGCAATATTACTCAATAATTTACTTCCATACCATATAAGAACATATTGTTTTATTGTCTTCTACGTATTTTCATACGCAATGGACGGGCTCTTCTCCGTGAAATCGGATGTTTTCAGCTTCGGTGTTCTAGTGCTCGAGATTGTAAGAGGTAAAAAGAACAGAGGGTTTATCACTCGAGCAGCGAACATGACCTTCTAGCTTGATCCATCGTAACTGATCCGTTCTATGTTCCATCTCTGCAACGAACAAATAACATTGGTTCGGAATTTCTGCAGGCATGGATGCACACAAGTAGGCCTCTTGTGCATCCAAGAACGTTCCGAAGATCGGCCAACGATGTCATCGGTTGTCCTGATGCTCGGTAGCGAAACTGCAGCAATGCCTCAGCTTCAAACACCAGGGTACTATCTCGGGTGGAATCCGTTCGAGACCGACTCGTCGTCGGGAAAACAGCACGAGTCGTTCTCTGTGAACCAAGTTACAGTAACAACACTGGACGCAAGATGAACAATGACCAGGCTCTGGCTTATTTCTGGCATCCATCAAAACATTTTTGAGGTCTTTCCCAAATGTATATGATCGTGCAACAACTATTATTTATCTTTTTTGGGGTTAAATAATAGAAACTGAAATGTTGATGTATAGTGCAGAAATTCTCAACCCTCAATTGATGTTACATGAAATAAGAATAACTTTTTTTTATTTGATCAGTATTCATGTATAGAGCATTGTTTGATCCCACATGGAGGACGAATTGTTTTAATACCAACACTTGGAAGATGGTTGGACATTGTTGGCCGAACTGCAGCTGCACTAGAACGAAATTCGAACCGAACACCGAAAGGCTGAGTCGTGCTACGGAGCACTGTCCTTAAGAATCAATTCACCAGGCGGTGATGACTCTCCAGTATCAAACAGACTCGTCTAAGGGAAGCCTTAGGTAACCTGAACTAACAAGAACAAGAGGAGCAACTCGAAAGTCAGAAGGAAGGGGAGAAGAGCTGTGTGTTGGTGTGTCTCAAAGGTTGCCTGGGAGCCTCTATTTATAGAACCTGAAGGAAATACGTGGGGCAAAAAATCAGGGCCAAACTATGAACGTTGGTAACCACTTTGACTGTAACAAATGAAAACGTGGATGCAAAAATCGGGGGAGGTTTCGAAAAACTAGGAAAACGTTATTGACTTGGTACCAGTTTTGAAAATAAAAGAAGAATCTCCCCTTTTACATGTAGGCTAAGTCAAAGTCAAAGTCAAAAAATAATTTCAGATTTGTTGGAAGTTGTTACATTTCCTGTAACCACTTTCAATAATTCCTCATTTTTAGTTAGGCCCATTTTATTTTATTTTTCATAAACAAAAAGTTGTGAGGCGTCTATATCGCGCGCGTAGGGGAAGAGTGCGCAAAATTGTCAAAATATACTAAACGAGCCCATTTTCGGCCCATCACATGCGCGCGAGACCTTTTCTTCTCACAAGCTCTTTACAAGCCCCATAACACACATCTCCTTTTAAACTCAATTTCCATCCTTGCATAAACCAATGTGGTACAAGGGTTTGCCAAAAGGGTAAGTCAAAACTCAACTTTGATCTCAATATTTTATTTTTATTTCTCCTTCTCTCTCTCCCATTTTTCAACAATCTCCCACTATTTCAAATATTTTCTACTGATATACATAATAGAAAATTTTGAAATATATTTTCGAGTATGCCATATGGATGTAAGTGCTTTAGATGTGATGTCTCGCAGACTATGAACCAGTCCTTAGACGTATAAGAAAAGCATACAGTGTCATGATAAAGTTGTTGAACTTCTATGAATCATGAACACTATGTTGTATACCTGAACCTTATAAATCACACTTCATCCCTGTAGTCATTGTCGTTATAGCTATTACGTGCTAAATCGTCCATGCGCGCAGCCCAGTTATTCATGAGTGCTCTAGAGATTTAGCCACAATCTCATACGAGCGGCTCAACTCGACACTCATATAGGTGACCTCATCAAGTGTATATTGCACTTTATACACCACCCTTAAGTTAGGGCTATGAGATTCATTAAAAGTTTTAAGTTTATCCTACCACAGTGCAAACTAGTACTCTCTCACACACATCATAGGAAGGAACTAGAATAGTACTATAGTGATTAACTCGTGATTTGTTGTTTACCCGTATGAACCTTCTTCATGGGATCTCCAATCACAAAGGTTGGGTTGCCATCACCGTTAATCTAACAATTTGGCTCAAGTCCCATTCCATTCGATGTTTCATATGTGACCCTTGTACACAAGAGTTTAGTCAGTGGATCGGCCAAGTTCACTTCTGACTTCACATAGTCTATGAAAATTATTCCATATTTTAGCAGCTGCTTAACCACATTATGTCTCAACTTAATATGCCGACTTTTGCTATTGAATGATTTATTCTTAGCAATGGCTATTGCCGCTTGGCAATCACAATGCATCGACACTGAAAGTATCGGCTTTATTCCGAGAGGAATACTCACTAGGAAGTTTCTCAACCAATCAGCTTCACTACCTGCCAGTTCCAGAGCTACAAACTCCGATTCTATAGTAGATCTAGCTATTATAGTTTGTTTGGTTGACCTCCAACTGACTGCACCACCTCCAAGGGTGAATACATAACCACTAGTAGATTTTGTCTCATCTGAATCTGAGATCCAGTTAGCATCGCTGTATCCTTCCAATACAGCGGGAAATCCACTGTATACAATACAATAGTTCATCGTAAATCTCAAATCTCAAATATTTCATGAGTCTCAAAAGAGCTTCTTAATGCTCAACATTGGGGTTATGAGTATATCTACTCAACCTTCCCACAGCATAAGCTAAGTCCGGTCGAGTGAAATTCATCAAATGCAACGAACTCCCAATTCTTTGTGCATACTCAATCTGAGCAACTGGGTTGCCTCGATTCTTCTTCAATTGAATGCTTGCATCATAAGGAGTAGCCATAGGTTTCTCATCGAGATAACCAAACTTCCGAAGAAGCTTCTCAACATAATGTTCGTGTGTTAGCATAATGCTATCATCGTTTCTTATGATTTTCACACCCAATATCACTTTTGCTTCACCCAAAATTTTTAGAAGCATGAAAACTCTTCGTCTCAAGTACAACATCAATACATGTACCAAAAATAAGCATGTCATCAACATATAAGTAAATAATCACATATTCACCATTTACCAATTTGGTACATACACATTTATCAACTTCAACAGAAGTAAAACCATCATTAATCAAAGTATGATCAAATTTTTTATGCCATTGTTGTGGTGCTTGTTTTAAACCATATAAAGACTTGATTAATTTACACACTTTATTTTCTTGGCCACGAACAATACAACCTTCCGGTTGTTTCATGTAAATTTCTTCATCTAAATCACCATTTAAAAATATAATTTTAACATCCATTTGGTGTATAACCAGCTTATGTATCGAGGCCAATGCAATTAAAACACGAATTGATGCAATCCTAGTGACAGGTGCAAATGTATCAAAATAATCAATATCTTGGTTTTGTTTAAAACCTCTTGCTATCAATCTAGCCTTATATTTATCAATCGATCTATCAATATTATATTTTCTTTTAAAAATCTACTTACAACCAATAGGTTTAGCACCCGGGGGCAAATCTGTCAAAATCTAAGTTTTACACTTTAAAATTGAATCGATTTCACTTTTTATCGCTTCTTTCCACATCGGAGCATCCGAAGAAGAAATAGCTTCAGAAAAAATTTGAGGTTCATTATCAACAAGATAAGTATAAAAATTATTTCCAAAAGAAGTTTTTTTCTTAGTCTTTTACTTCTTCTAGATTCCTCACAAGAATTTTCATCCTCATTTTCTAAATATGCATCCTCACTATTATTTCCTTCATTTCCATTATCACAAGTCCTTTTTGATTTTAAAGAAAATATATGTTCAAAAAATTTAGCATTTTTGGTTTCTACAATAGTGTTAACATCAAGTACATTACTCTTCAATACAAGAAATCTATATGCAACACTATTTTGAGCATAACCAATAAATAAACAATCAGAAGTTTTCGAACCTAATTTTCTTTTCTTAGGATCAGGTAGCATTACTTTAGCTAAGCACTCCCACACTTTTAAATATTTCAAAGTATGCTTATGACCTTTCCACAACTCAAAAGGACTTTTTTCGATTTTCTTATAGGGTATCCTATTTTGTAAATAACATACAATTAATAAAGCTTCACCCCAAAGATTTTTCGGCACGGAGGAGCTAATTAATAAGGCATTCATCATTTCTTTTAACGTCTTATTTTTTCTTTCAGCTACCCCATTAGACTCAGGTGAATAAGGTGGAGTTACTTCATGAATTATTCCTTCTTTTTCACAAAATTCATTAAATAGAACATACTCACCACCTCTATCTGACCTCACTCTCTTAATCTTTCTATTTAATTGATTTTCTACTTCACCTTTATACAATAGAAAAACATCAAATGTTTCATCTTTATTTCTAAATAAATATATTTTTGTATACCTAGAAAAATCGTCTATAAGAGTTATGTAATATTTCTTACCACCCCTAGACATAGTCTGTTTAAGGTCTCCTAAATCAGTATGAATTAAATTAAGGAGTTTGGTTTCTCTTTGAACTTTATGGTTCATCTTTTTAGCTAGTTTAGACTCTACACATATACCATATGTATTTGCAAGATTATTTTCTCTAATTGTTACTAGCCCTTGTCTTTTTATTAGTTCAATATATTGTGCACTAACATGTCCTAATCTAGTATGCCACATATCAAACGAATCAATCAAGTAAGCAGAAGAAGATGCATTCTCATTATTCTCAACAACATTAAGTACAAAGAGTCCCTGATCACAATAACCCTTTCCCACAAAAACATTGTTCCTAGTCATAACAATCTTGTCGGATTCGAAAGTCACTTTCACGCCAACTTTTCCCAACAGAGCAACCGAGACAAGATTAGCTCTAATAGAAGGCACGTGGAGTACATCATTCAAAGCCAAAGTTTTTTTGGAAGTCAACTTGAGAAGAACCTTTTCTTTGCCAAAAACTGGAGTAGTTCGAGAGTCACTAAGGAACACTTGTTCTTCAACATCCCCTACTGGAGTGTAGGAGGTAAACACATTCTTGTTAGCACAAATGTGCCTAGCAGCACCAGAATCGATCACCCACTTATTCATAGTGGTCATTATGTTGACTTCAGAAACCACAGCAATAATGACATCATCTCCTTCAACCAAGTTCACCTTAGGTTTAGGAGGATTATCATCTCCCTTCTTATACCGATAGAATTGAGCAATATGACCAGGTTTTTCACACACAAAACACATCCCTTTCTTCTTGAAAGGGGTATTTGTGGGCCTGGGAAATTGATCAAGTTTCTTTTTTTCGTACCTCTTGTTGTTCGTGTTGTTCACCACCAGATTAGCGTTTGACGTCATCGCCTTGGCTTTAGTAGCACGCTTCTCCTTTCGATTGGTGTCTTCAATGATGATATGTGTGATCAGGTCAGTCAGCGCCATCTGCCTATGCTTGTGCTTCAAATGTTGCTTGTAAGATTTCCACGAATCTGGCCTCAATAAGGATTCCTGCAACAAACTCATCAGGCAAGGTTATATTTTCAGCCTTCAGGTCTTCAAGCAGCTTGTGGTACTCGTTGATCTGTAGCTTGATATCCTTATCATCCGTCATCTCCCAACAATAGAAATTCCTGGTCACAAACTTCTGCTTTCCAACATCCTCGGCCTGCATACCTTATTGGTATTTAACCATGCCTCTTGCACCACTGGAACGGCCTGGGGCGAAGGTCTGCCTTTGGTAAGGGCAGAGACCACCCATGCATGTCGAGGACGGTGTAGACTCGCTCCTGCCACCTCTTGTAGTTGACACCGCTAAACAGCTCTATTTTAGAGATGTCTGGAAATGGCCTGGCGAACGTGACAGCAGTAGGCACGGGCGGAGGAAACACCGTAGCAGGAGGCAAGGTCAGAGGTGGACCGACGAGAACAACAGCAGCAGCAGGATCGGTGGGAGTGGCACCAGGGCTCTCGGCAGAAGGAGGGAAGACAGTAGCAACGTCAGAGGAAGATATTGATTCTTAAGATTATTGGCCGAACTGCAGCTGCACTGGAACAAAAGTCGAACCGAACACCGAAAGCCTGAGTCATGCTGCGGAGCACTGTCCTTAAGAATTAATTCACCAGGCGGTGATGACTCTCAAGGATCAAACAGACTCGTCCAAGGGAAGCCTTGGGTAACCTGAACTAACAAGAACAAGAGGAGCAACTCGAAAGTAAGAAGGAAGGGGAGAAGAGCTGTGTGTTGGTGTGTCTCAGAGGCTGCCTGGGAGCCTCTATTTATAGAACCTGAAGGAGATACGTGGGGCAAAAAATCAGGGCCAAAATATGAACGTTGGTAACCACTTTGACTGTAACAAATGAAAATGTGGATGCAAAAATCGGGGGAGGTTTCGGAAGACTAGGAAAACGTTATTGACTTGGTACCAGTTTTGAAAATAAAAGAAAAATCTTCCTTTTTACATGTAGGCTAAGTCAAAGCCAAAAAATAATTTCGGATTTGCTGGAAGTTGTTACATTTTCTGTAACCACTTTCAATAATCCCTTATTTTTAGTTAGGCCCATTTTATTTTATTTTTTTAAAACAAAAAGTTGTGAGGCATCTATAACGTGCGCGCAGGGGAGGGGGGCATCGTCGAAATACACTGAACGAGCCCATTTTCGGCCCACCACATGCGCGCGAGGCCTTTTCTTCTCACAAGCTCTTTACAAGAGCCATAACACACACCTCCTTTTTTTCGGCCCACCACATGCGCACGAGGCATTTTCTTCTCACAAGCTCTTTACAAGCCCCATAACACACACCTCCTTTTAAACTCAATTTCTATCCTTGCACAAACCAATGTGGTACAAGAGTTTGCCAAAAGGGTAAGTCAAAACTCAACTTTGACCTCAATATTTTATTTTTATTTCTCCTTCTCTCTCTCCCGTTTTTCCAACAGACATTTGGTACAAGTTTAACTCTTTTTTAAAAATAATTTTATAATTTTGTAGAATTAAAAGTGGTTTTGGAATTCTTAAATGTAAACTTTTCAAAAAATCATATATAATTATTTGATATCTTAATGATATATATAATTTAACAATAAAATTATTGATAATTTATTTGAAAATCAATAATTATTTAATACTGTCACGATCACTCAAATTTGACCCTCAACCCATACCGGTTTGAAACCACAAAGAAAACAGGTTAAACAGCCAACAAATGTATAAAATTCTAATACAAAAACATACGGTTCGATTGCTTTGGGGCGACTAGTTTGTCCGTGCCTGACCTTGTACATGGTGCGGACCATTGACGAGGTCGCGATAGGTTTTAACTTATTTTGAGGTCCATCTCATGGAAGTTTGATCAAATTTTGTCTCCATCATTAGTTTTGGATTGAGTGAGGACAACATAAAAGTCGTCCCCACGGAGGGAATTTCGTTTGGACCATCAGATTTTATTAAAAATTGTGTCTACAGATCTGATATTCATTAAAAACCGTGTCTATAACCAAAATCACTTGATCTATTTAAGTGGAGAGCAAGTCTTGTCCCCACTAAATCCAACCCCTCCATCATTGGGTACACTTGATTTTTATTCCCTTGGAAAATTAACTCTGAAGTAGACGGATCTTCATGACCTGCGAAGAGGCCTATGACATCCTCGGATTCCAATGCAAAATCCTATTGAGAGCCTGAGATTGCCAATTGTACTAATTCCTGACGGATCCATGAAAAGATGTGCATTACGGTCAATCACGTGCCACGTCAGCCACTACTAGCAGGAGTTTAGTTATGAGCAGTTAAGCATTATAATTCTCCTAAAAATAGCTAGAAAAATTGACTATCTAAATAACATACGCTAGTTAGATAGGAAATTTCTAGAGTACACATCTCCTAAACTAGATAGGAAATTTCTAGATACGCAATGGACGGGCTCTTCTCCGTGAAATCGGATGTTTTCAGCTTCGGTGTTCTAGTGCTCGAGATTGAAAGTGGTAAGAAGAACAAAGGGTTTTATCACTCGAGCAGCGAACATAACCTTCTAGGACAGGTAAGTTCGTTGATCCATCATAACTGATTTCCATTTCTGTTTTCCATTTCTACAATGAACATATAACATTGGTTCGGAATTCTTGCAGGCGTGGAGGCTTTGCAAAGACGGAAGAGGGCTGGAACTTTTAGATGCATCGGTTGGAAGTTCATATTCTTCGTGGGAAGTAGTACGATGCATACAAGTAGGCCTCTTGTGCGTCCAAGAACGTTCCAAAGATCAACCAACGATGTCATCGGTTGTCCTGATGCTCAGTAGCGAAACTTCAGCAATGCCTCAGCCTAAAACACCAGGGTACTGTCTCGGGAGGAATCCGTTCGAGACTGACTCGTCCTCGGGAAATGAGGACGAGTCGTTCTCTGTGAATCAAGTTACTGTAACAACACTGGACGCAAGATGAACAATGACCAGGCTCTGGCTTACTTCTGGCACCCATCAAGACCATTTTGAGGTCTTCCCCAGCTGTATATGATCGTGTAACAACTATTATTCATCTTTTTTTGGGATACAGTTTCTATTAGTCATCAAAGCTATATAAGAAACATGAGTTGAATTGTTTGATGTAAAGTGCAGAACTTCTCAACCCTCAATTAACTCTGAAGTAGACTTATCTTCATGACCTGCAAGAGGCCTTGTTGATGTAAAGATGTCCATTACGGTCTCGTCTCACAAAGGGATCTACCAAGCTAGAATGTTACAGTCAATTAGCTTGTAAAACTGCAGATTCTCTATAGATTTGTGGTGAGGAAGTTGCTCTTGATCCACAGGACTGCATTTCGCAACAAAATGGTCTCACTGATGCAAAAATAACAAACCAAATAACTTCTTTACTTCACCATTGATCTCACTGATCCAATAAACCTTCTCGAATCGTGCATGCACAGGGCGGCCAAAAACGCAACTCCAAACGATCTTTCCAACCTGGAGGCACTTCTAGAAAATAATTTTCACCTTTCAAGGGAACAAAGCTTTCTTTGTAAATGAGCATCATGTCACACGTTGAAGTTAATGTGATTCCCAGTTCACGACACGTTGAAGTTAATGTGATTCCCAGATCACGAATTCCTTGGACGCCCCTCTTAGGATCAAACAAGAAAACTGCTTTTAAGGAATATATTATGATCTGACCATCTTTCCAATATCCAAATGGAAAATAAAATTCTGAGAAAGGTCCAATGCTAAATAGTCTGCTCCAGCAATTGCAGTCACCATCTTGACTCATCACCCACAAATCAAGATAGTTCATCGACCGGTCAAACAGACACCAGGCAATTGAATCATTGTAAACCATAAGGCAACCGCGAGCGTCACCCCTTGTGTGACCGTCATTCGGAATCGAAATAACCCGTGTGAACAAGTCCGTGCCCATATCGAAGGAAATAATGTAGTCACCATCATCTGAATCATAAACGCTCCAATAATAAGCTCCATTCAGACAAGTGTAGCAGGGATTATCCCTCACAGAGAAGTAGCGTGGACTCAAAGTAAAATAAGACCAGGATTCTGAGCTATCATTGTAAACAAGAACTCGAGAATCTTTACCGTCAGGCCCACAGCAGTTATATAATTCTTGTTGAATTATGACCACCTTGAAACCTTCGGCCAATGGATCCCACCCAAATCCATATATATCCGTATAGCTCCCAAAGAGCTGTGGAACCATCGGAATCTGGAGTTCGGGTAAGAATTTACATTCTTTCGTTGCTGGATTCCATAATGCTTTGACCAGAGAATTTGGATTCCACAATAAGAAAATTCCATTAAAGGGACCCAAGACACAACTATGAATACCAGGAACACCATCGACGTATTGGTAGCTAAGATCTGCCAATGTTGGATCAGAAAACAAGGCATTAACACCGGTGTTGTCCTCGGGATGGGCATACTGCAAGAAGAGACGGCCGTTGTCTGTGGTTTTGGTGCTGTGGTAATAGTTGTGGAGATGCTTAGAGACAAAGACAAGATCCTGAGAACCTATAACGGAATTCCAGTACTTGCAAACACACCTCAACCGCATCAAGATCTTTACAGGAAGCCACGAAAGAATCTCAATCATCAGATCTTGAGGCAAAATAGCACTACCAATCTTGCTTTCTCCAGTAGCCATTATCTTTTCCTATTCGTAGCCAAGTATCATTCAACTCGGAAAATGTACGAAACCCAGATGTGTCAACTCATTTTCTTCCCCATATCCGCGGGGAGCAACGTCTAAAGCAACAGAAAACAAATTAGGCAATTCGTCGAACAGGTTATGGGCGTCTCGTGAATCGATAGAACAGAGAGAAGCGATCACCACCACCCAAATAACAAAAGTTTCTGAATGTTTGTGTTGTTGGGGAATTAAAACGTTGCACTACCAAATTTAAGGAGGGAAGATAAGAACTGTCTTAATTTGATTGGGCAAGGAAGGCTGAAAAGTTTGTATGGATAGAAAAAGTCTTCGGTTCTATTATTTTTTTTAGAACATAAAAAAGGAGGATAGGTGAAAACCAATATTGGAAGCCATCTTAACATTTTTTAAGTATTTCATTAATTAAAAATATATGATTAAAATTTGTAACAAAACACACAATGCAAAGAGAAGTAGAATTTTACTAAGCTACATAATTGAGAAATTGCTCGTTGTAATAAACCGAGCTCTAAAAATGAGTATTTAAGACTATGACAAGGTTTTTTTTAATTTTGAGCGGCAGCAACAGTTGTAAATAACTAAAAAATAAAAAAAAAATTTCCATTTATGAAATGCATGGAAGATCAGATAAAAGAATGTGCAAACGACTTTGAAAACGCACCGTACCCATTTATCGTCATAGCACAAAAGAAGAAAAAGCACTGAAACAGCAATTCTTTCAGTTTCAGTATGACAGCAGATACTTACACTATGACAGCAGATACTTCAACAATTGAACTGGTTCAATTCTTTCTTTTTGTGCATCTCTTAATTCCACCGCTCAACCCGAGGGTGGTCCGCCGCCACCTCTTCCAACAACTCGATGTTTACCCTACACTGGTTTGGTGCAAGCATCTGGAGCTTGGAAATCAATCAGCTTGCAACGCTATTGAGGAAGTTCCTCTCAATTTTCCGCAACTATCTTCCACATCAACACCATTGGACTCACTGACGGGAAAAAATTATTAAACAGATCACTGCCTTACTTTCCCATTGGCCTACTTCTCCAAGAAATCTTAGATGGTTCCATAGCAACGCCATTGACACCCAGCGGCAAAACACGAACAAGGCTACGGTACTGGTGACATAAGCTTATAGCCCTCATTTCACTGCATCATAACTTAATACTCATTGCATCAAATAGGAAGATAAAAAATTCCAGGGCAAGTTCATCTGTTGCATAAACAGGGTGGTTTTGACCGCGACGTCAAACGATCTATCCAACTAGGAGGCACATCTGGAATATAATTTTCACCTTTCAGGGGAACAAAACTTCCTTTGTAAATGAGCGCCATGGTACAAGGTACAGCTAATGTGATTCCCAGATCACGAAGTCCTTGGACGCCCCTCTTAGGATCAAACAAGAAAACTGCTTCTGAGGAATGTATTATGATCTGACCATCTTTCCAATATCCAAATGGAAAATAATAATCTATGAAAGGTCCAACGCTAAATAGTCTGCTCCAGTAATTGTGATCGCTATCTTGACTCAATACCCACAAATCAAGATAGTCAATTGACCGATCAAACTGACACCAGGCAATTGAATCATTGTAAACCATAAGGCAATCGAGAGCATTCTTCGTAATGCGACCGTCCATTTGAATCGAGACAACCCGCGTGAATGAATCTGTGCCCATATCGAAGGAAATAACATAGTCACCACCCGAATCATAAACGCTCCAATAATAAGCTCCATTCAGATATGTGTAGCAGCGACTACCCCTCACACTGTAGTACCGTGGAGTCAAAGTAAAAGAAGACCAAGATTCTGAGGCATTACTGTAAACAAGAACTCGAGAATCTTTATTGTCAGGCCCGCAACAGTTAAAAAATTCTTGTTGAATTATGACCACCTTGAAATCTTCAGCCAATGGATCCCACCCGAATCCATGTGTATCATGATAGGTCCCAAAGGGCTGTGGAACAATCGGAATCTGGAGTTCAGGTAGGAGTTTACATTCTTTTGTTGCTGGATTCCACAATGCATTGGCTCCAGAAAACGAATCCCACAGTAAGAATATCCCATTACAAGGGCCCAGGATAGAAGTACGATTACGAAGAACAAGATCTACGTGCTGGTAGGTAAGACCCTCCAATGTTGGATCAGAAAACAAGGCATTAACCTTAGAGTTGTCTTCGTGATGATAATACTGCAAGAAGAGACGGCCGTTGTCTGTGGTTTTGGTGCTGTGGTAATAGTTGTGGAGATGCTTAGAGACAAAGACAAGATCCCGAGAACCTATAACCGAATTCCAGTACTTGCAAACACACCTCAACCGCATCAAGATCTTTACAGGAAGCCATGAAAGAATCTCAATCATCAGATCTTGAGGCAAAATAGCACTCCCAACGTTGCTTTCTCCGCTAGCCATTGTCTTTTCGTATTCGGATTAGTTGCTCTCCGATGATATGTGCACATATACTGGATGGTCACAAACAGAATCAATGGCTACCTCTTTACACAGTAGAATTCATTCCCTCCATAAACTAAGCGGATTAACTCAATTGAAGACAGAATTTGAATGGGACAGCAAAGATGCTTACAGTTTTGGGGAAAATGGAAAAAAAAAAAACCCTTATCTTCCTCGATCCCTCTCTCTCACTAGATTCGAACCCAAGTGCTCCATATCCACGGGGGAAACATCCAAAACGCTGCACCAAACGGCAAAAGAAACAGAAACCAGAGTTTCCAACTGGGAAGGAGGAGGGGGAGGGGAGAGCGGCGGACTGGAACTGTCGACTGGGAAGGAGAAGGAAGAGACCGGAGTGCCAATATTAGGGTTGGGTTGGGACTCTTTTTGGGAAAAATAGCAGGAGGGAGAGAGAGAGGAAATGTGCATAGGCTCTTTTAAACGGAAAATCGCGGTTCGGATAGCTTTATATTTTTGGGAAAGTACACTTCAGTACTCTATAGTTTTATACTTTTTGCATGGAGTACATTGTGGTTTAAAATTGGTAATCGAGTCCCTAAGGTCTACCAATAATTTTCCAAGCAGGCTCAGGACAGCTGTCCATCCAAACGCGCTCGAAACGACGTCATTTTTGAGCCGACGTGGAAGACACTTGGCGACAGAGTGGCTTAAGTTAAAGTTGATGTGTACTATGCCAAATTACCCAATTAGTCCCAAGTTATTATATATTTTTTGAAAAATATCCTCCTTAAATATTAATTAACTAACTCTCTCTCCTCTTCTCTCTCTCTCTCTCTCCTCCTCCTCCTCATCCTCTCCCTCCTCCTTCATCTTCAACTTCCTATTTCTCCTGACCCAACTTCACCAATACTTCTCTCCTAGCCAATCATCTCACCCCTCGCTTCCAATTCCTTTCCTTGAATCGTGATGTTAAGATTCCCTGAAGTTTCCCCGAAGACTGCCTGCGCACCTGGAGGGCCACAGACTGCATACCAAAGACCGCATACCGTCCCAAAGATAACCTCTCCGTTGACCCTACGGGGTGTTCGCCCTCGTCCTCAACACCCCCCTAGGAGCTAGCCTACTAGATCGCCGACCACTTCCGGGCCCTAGGCTCCAACATCCAACTCCGCTGCTCCTTCGTCATTGGGGGCATGGACATGCTTACCCAGGTCAGGGCCCTCGTCGGTAGGCCCCATGTCATCATTGCCACTCCCAGCCGCCTCAAGGTCCTCCTCCAGGACAATTCCAACATAAGATGGCATTGGATTGTTTGCAAATACAAGTGTTTTACTTAAAAAAATCTCTTCTCCAAGAGAGGTGGATGAGAGAGAAAGAGGAGGGGAGAAAGAGAGATGAGGAGGAGGAGGAGGAGGAGAGAGAGAGTGTATGTGAGTAATATTCAAAAGAGGGATTTCGAAAAAATATAAAATAATTGGGGAATATTTTGGTAATTTACTAGATTCCACGTCATCATCAACTAATTCTACTTTATCGCCATATGTCTTCTACGTCGGCTAAAAAATGGCATCGTTTCGAGCACGTTTGGACGGACAGCTGTCCATGACCTGCCCGAAAAATTATTGGTAAACCTCAGGTACTCGATTACCAATTTTAAACCACAGGATAATTCACACGAAAAGTGTGAAACTACAAGATACTAAAGTGTACTTTCTCTTCTTCTTTTTTTTAACGAACTTCTTGGCTTCACTGATCTATGGTTAGAAACATATAGAACAAATATATTTTTTCAATTTTTATCATTTCGAGAACACGAGCTTGCCTGATAATTTTTTTCAAAATGATATTATTTAAATACCTACGTGGACTACCCACTCGGTAGTGACTGGAATGACTCGAAGCAGACAAAATTGAGAGTTTTTTTAGATGTTAGGGTGGAGTTTATTAGATTTATATCCAAAAGCTCACATTCTACCTCTTCGATCAGAACAATTTTTGTTTTTAATACCAAAGTCTAAGTTTTGAAAGGGACGCGTTTATAGATGTGCTTATTGTGCCGACGAGGTATATGCGACATGGTACAGAAATTTAAGAAAATGACGCATTTATAGCGAAATTTCGGAAATATTTTAGAAAGGGAAGAGGAGCAGTCGTCTGGATAAGCCACGACCGACAGCTGACTGGGTAAGTATGTGATTTCAAACTGAATGTAATAATATAAAAAATTTATTGGTAAAATTTTGGTAGTCATTTTAGTAATAGACAATTTATTATTTGAAATAATTATTAGTTACCAACGAGTGGAACCTATAACACACTTGCATTTCAATTTTGAATTTCTTCCTATGGAAAGGATTTCGGCTCCACTGCTCTGATATCAAATACTGAAGAACAATTATTCCACCGGAGAATTATCTACTCAACGTACTCAATTTTTATTTATATTTTATGAGCTTGGATTATTTAGTTAGAATATTCATTTTCTCAGAAATTCTACAAACTCGTTTTTTAGTTATATTCTATATTTTTGGATTAGTCAATTAGAATACTCACTTTTCTACAAACAAACGTCGCATATAATCAGCATGTTGATAGTTAACTTTGAGGCTGTTAAGGATAGTACATCCAAGTGACACGTGGTAGATTGACATCATCTGTTCATATACATTTGTTATGTAAAAAATTATTAATATTCACGATATAAAAAACCTTAAATACACTCACCTCATCCTAACACGGCCTCGACCTTTTGCAACAATCCACATGAACGCCAACTCAGATTTTCTCCTAGAATATACTGCCATTAATTTGTTAAATCTGTGTCAAGTTAAATGCAAAATACATTGCATTATAGGTTTTAAATGTGGTTGCTAAATTTTTTCGAGATCTTATTTCGTAAGAACTTCAAATATCTACTTTATATTATTACATTTCTACTACATAATTTTTGTTTGTGAAAATATATACTTAGGTAACTAATTCTATTATTTGTATTTGATGTACATGGTTGGAATCTCATTGTATGTTTTTGTGTGAACTATTATATATTTTTGGGAAAGGTACTCGGCGTTGATCTTGTCAGTGGTTTTGGTGAGTTTGAGGTTGATGAGATCCGTGAGCAGGGACATCTTCTTCTTCAACTTCTTTCTTCTTCTTAGTAAACGAAGGTTTAGAGAGAGAGAACTCCGCCTTTGATCGTACGTCCTTTGCTAGAGAGAGATGGAAAATGGTGGTGGAGGAGGAGAGGAGATGGGCCCTGGGTTTCATAGGACCATAGAGGCTCAGTAGTGTGATTTAATTATTCGTTTGTATAATTATTGTTCGGGTCAAATTTGAATTATCTCAAAGACAAATGTTAATTGTACAAATGTTAATTAAAATACAGTATTAGTCAATTAGCCTCGTTACAATTGTACAAATACTGTATTTTAATTCTCTAATAATTTTCTCAAAGATAAGTGTTAACGACAAGATTCCACCACGAAATGAAAGCACGAGGAATTGAGCGGCCCAATGGACCATGTAAGAGTTGGTCTTTTGCCGAATAGAACTATCAGGCATTTATCCAAAAGTTGGGCTGATGGACGATAAATAATTTGGTCCCAATCCCATATCTTTCTATTACATGCAACACAACTCCCTCAAAAGCAATAAGTGTCCCTTGCCTCACATGCAAAAATCCCTCTCAATTTGGTCATTCGATCATGTGACAGCTCAGATTGAAAGAAAATTAGGAAATCCTTGTTGTGGTGTTTGTCCCTTTGGACACGGATTATGCTTATCTAGTTGTATGCTCATCACAAATATTTTGTCTCTTTTGTGATCGTACTCGTTTAAAGTTAATTTAGTTAGTTTAATGAATGCCAGATAATGAATAATTTGGGCCAAAGATATTTGCGCGCTCTTGAAAGTGATTGAAGCTGAGTGGTCACTTGTTAATTGCCATTCATTAACTTCATTCATTATCCATGGTTGTTGCAAACGACCCCGCTCTCCCTCCTTCAGTCGCAACAAGGGAAACACAATATTTTCTCATTTCTTGTTTTTCATTTATGTTTGTACGGGTTTTTGTGAAAGCAATAATTTTTATTACTTTGAATTCTAATTCACATATGCCTGGTGCCGCAACTAATTATTTTTCTATAAACCACCTTTGTGTAATTTATACTTCATGCATTCTTATAGCAATGTCAAATTCTCCCGTTAATCTCTATATGATATTAACCTTAACATTAGGCAACATATAATCATTTTTGGTTTGATGTTTCCATTAGCTAAAGCTTTGATGGTTGCATTCCTTGATTTTAATGATAATTCTCTGTAGTAAGTAGTCGGCATTGGTATTCGTGCACTCCCCGTGATCATCACACTCGTGTTGTAAAAAGTAGACCGAGACTCCAAAGCGAGCCGGACGTGGCACTTTGGGACTTCGCCAAGAAACCAAAGTATGAACTATTAGTTTTAAATACAAAAAATGTAAGTTATATCTACATCATTTTTTCTTTGGATGATTAAAAAAAATTACATATGCCACATTGTATCACCATGCTCACGTGGACGCTACATCAGATGTCAATGTAACAGTAGTCAACAATCTAAAAGTGCAAATTGCCTCAGTAGAAAAGTACATGATGTTAAATGACAAAAATCTAAATATATATTGATGATTGCATTTTTTTTGTAAGAACATAGAAAAAATTAATCCAAAAAATATATAAAGTTCACACAAAAGTATACAATGAGACCCCAACCATGTACACCAAAAAAATAGAATTAGTGAACTAAGTATATATCTTCACAAAATAAAAATTATGCAGTAGAAAATGTAATAATATGAAAGTAGATATTTGAAGTTATTACAAAATAAGATCTCGAAAAAATTTAGCAAACACATCTAACACCTATAATACTATGTATTTTGTATTTAACTTGACACAGATTTAACAAATTAATGGTAGTGTATTCTAGGAGAAAATCTGAATTGGCGCTCATGTGGATTGTTGCAAAAGGCCGGAGGCCGTGTTAGGACGAGGAAAGTGTATTTGTGGTGTTTGATATTGAGAACATTAGTAATTTTTTGACATAATCAATGTATATGAGCAGATGATGTCAATCTACCACGTATCACTTGGATGTGCTATCCCTAACTGCCTTAGAGTTAAATATCAGCATGCTAGTTTTATGCAACATTTGTTTGTAGTTAAATATCAGCATGCTCATGTGGATTGTTGCAAAAGGCCGGAGGCCGTGTTAGGACGAGGACAGTGTATTTGAGGTGTTTGATATTGAGAACATTAGTAATTTTTTGACATAATCAATGTATATGAGCAGATGATGTCAATTTACCACGTATCACTTGGATGTGCTATCCCTAACTACCTCAGAGTTAAATATCAGCATGCTAGTTTTATGCAACGTTTGTTTGTAGGAAAGTGAGTATTCTAATTGACTAATCCAAGAACATAGAATATAACTAAAAATCGAGTTTGTAAAATTTCAGAGAAAATGAGTATTCTAACTAATTAATCCAAGCTCATAAAATATAAATGAAAATAGAGTGCGTTGAGTAGATTAACCTAGACTATCATTAAATAATAGCTAACTCTTAACATCAATCATCTTAGAATCTTCATCTAAGGGTTTACAGTATATAGTGTTGGCGGAATCTAGCACACCCCACAAACTATGCATAACAAAAAAATGTGGCACATAAAAACCTGCATATGCCCTTGTGCGGGTTATTGGAGAAGCTCGGAGACCAAGTGAGGACTAGTTAGGTGTACTTGAGCTCTGAAAAATCTTGGAAATTAGTAATATTTTTGGTAGAATCACCATGCGCCATGTGAAATCCATAATGCACTAGATATAAAATAATTTCTTTCATCATGAATTTTTTTTCTAATTGGTTTTGATGTATGTGTGCGGATTTTATAGGTGTGCAAGTATTACAGGTCTTGTACCCTGGGAACCCTAGATCAAGAAAAAGATTTAGACAATGACAAGAGAGAGAACGTAGAGGAAGAAGCTAAGAATAAGACCTCTACGATTTCCAATCAAAATCCATGTGGAATGCCTTCTAGTTAGATTTCCTTTTAATTTATTCAGATAAAGTAGTGACTCATTAAATAATTTATTCGAACTGGGCTTTACAAGTAAAGTAATAACAAAGATTCGTGGTCCAATTATATTAAAATATAATAGTCTTATTTCTTTGGTCCATCACTGCAATTTCTTTCAATGTTCTTCCGGTTCCAGCCAGATGCTTCGAGACCTCCATCACCGAGACGGCATAACAAGGCTTTAAATCAATATTTATCTATTTAAATTTTTTTTTGATTTGAATACAAAAATTTGGAGCATATGATTATTGTATTTCAATACCTAGTCGACATCACATAATATTGCAGCAATTTTTTAACAAGGGACAACACATTGAAATGGACAATAATTGTATTCGAGAAAGGAGGCAAAGCAAGAAAATTGAGACACTATTCAAATATAGCAAAGAACAATTGATTGATGTGTTTACCGAGTCACAAGATTCAAGATGATTTAACTATACTATGAGCAATTTAAACTTTTATTTTTTTAGGTTAGTTAAACCTTTATTATGACCACTAGAACATTAGAAGCTCATCCATTGTACCTCTCGTACACATTGCATTTATTCAGTCTTAGTAATCGACTTGCTTATTTCTTGGTTCAAGGAAGTTGTCTAATAGAATAGTTGATAATATTGACTATCTAAAAAATATTATTGTTTGCCCACAGAGATGCTCGATCCATTTCACTGGCATTGTAGGATAAGCGACAAAGTTAATAAGTTCCTTATCGAAAAAAATACCGATTTCTTGCAAAACATGACTACCGTTTAGTTTGTAGCATCTTATTGTAATGTCAAGTCCTCGGGTCAATCTCTATGTGATATTAACCTTAAAATTAGCGAACATATAATCATTTCTAGTTTGATGTTTTCATTGATGATGTTGTATTCCTTGATTTTAATGATAATTCCCTGTAGTAAATAACCAGCATTGGTCTTAGTGCAATTCCCGTGATCATCACACTCGTGTTGTCAGAAAGTAGACTGACACTCCAAAGCGAGCCGGACGTGGCACTTTGGGACCTCGCCAAGAAATTGAAGTATGAAATATCAATTTTAAATACAACAAAAGTAAGTTATATCTACATCATTTTTTTTATGGATGATTTTTTTTAAAAGTTACATATGCCACATTTCATCACCATGCTCATGTCAATATAACATTAGTCAACAATCTAAAAGTGTAAATTATCTCATTAGAAAAGTACATGATGTTAAATGACCCAATTTTAGGTACATATTTATCATTGTATTTTTTTTGTAAGTACCTAGAAAAAAATAGTTATTATTCCGAAAAATATATTATAATTTCACACAAAAATATATATTGAGACTCCAACCATGTACAACAAATAAAAACAATAGAATTAGTGAACTAAGTAAATATTTTCACAAATAAAAATTATGTCGTAGAAACTGTAATAATATGAAAGTAGATATTTGAAGTTATTACAAAATATGATCTCAAAAAAATTTAGCATTCATATCTAAAACCTATTATGCGATGTATTTCGCATTTAACTTTACACAACCTCTCCCTCAGTTCAACGGCGAGGAGTGTACATTAGGTATGCCTGCACTTGCAGTACTCCGTGCTATTCAAGTGAAGGAAGATAGCAACTTAATTTCACAATTACGTGATTGCATTGAAACTAACAGCTGGATCACGTTGTCTACAAAGTTTGAAGCTAAACTACTTTTGAGAATTGTTCAAAATGGTGTTGTATCATCTCTCAACATTTTCGGCTACTCTTATGAGAAGGAGCTTGAAAAGAAAGCTAACCGTATCTGCGACAACATTGTCACCAAGTCCAAGTATAAGATACTTGGATTTGTGAAGAAGTAGTTATCTCGTATCCGTAATCAAAAGAAGCAAGCCACCTGAAGTGGTTGAAGATTTTGGAACTGGAACTCTACTAAACTACTTTACACCTCTTTCAACAAGCAGCAAAGTGGAAGTTTTTAGCTTTTGGATTGTGGAATAGTGAGAGAGATTTGTTGGTCGGATTTTTTTCTCTTCTGAAACTAATTTTTTCAGTTTCTTTAATGTTTAGTTTAGTTAAAAAAAATTGATGCAAAATTTATAAATTAATGGTGTTGTATTCTAGGAGAAAATCTACATTGGCGCTCATATGAATTGTTGCAAAAGGCCGAAAGACGTTTTACGATGAGGTGAGTGCATTTGAGGCGTTTCATATCATGAACATTAGTAATGCTTTGACATAATCAACGTAGATGATATCAATCTACCAAATGACACTTGGATGTGCTATTCCTAACTGCCTCAGAGTTAACTATCTGCATGCTGATTTTATTCAACGTTTGTTTGTGGAAAAGTGAGTGCTCTAATTGACTAATCAAGAACATAGAATATAACTAAAAATGATTTTGAAAAATTTGTGAGAAAGCATGTATTCTATCTATTTAATCCATGCTTTTAAATTATAAATATAAATGAAAATTGAGTATGTTGAGCAGATTAACCTAGACTATCATTAAATAATAGCTAACTCTTATAACATCAATCATCATAGTATCTTCTTCTAAGGGTTTACAGGATATTGTGTTTTCGTAATGTCTCTATTGAGATGCAAAATTACCCTTTTTTCCACAACAGTCTCACAACCCACAACCCATTCACAAAAAAATAAAAGTGGCACGTGAAAAAAGAGAGGACAAAATGCATTGAAATGGACAATAATTTTATTCGAGAAAGGGCGTGAAGCAAGGAAATTGAGACACTATTCAAATCAAGCAAAGAACAATTGGTTGATGTGTTTAGTGAGTCACAAGATTCAAGACGATTCAACTACAATATGAGCAAGTTAAACCTTTATTATTTTTTTGAGGATTAATTAAACCTATATTATTACCACTAGAACATTAGTAGCTCATCAAGTGGAGCTCTGATACACATTGCACTTATTGAGTCTTGGTAACCAACTTAGTTATTTCCTTGGTTTAAGGATACTATCTAAGAGAAATATTTGTTTAACCAGCATTATAGGACAAGCAACAAAGTTTATAAGTTTATTATTGAAACAAATACTAATCTCTTGCAAAATATGACTACCATTTAGTTTGTAGATCTTATTGCAATGTCAAGTCCTCCCGTTAATATCCATGCGATATTAACCTTAAAATTAGCCAACATATAATTATTTTTGGTTTGATGTTTTCATCAGCTAAAGCTTCGATGATGTTGCATTCCTTTATTTTTACTGATAATTCTCTGTAGTAAGTAGTCAGCATTGGTCTTAGTGCACTCCATGCAATAATCACACTCGTGTTGCCGAAAGTAGACTGAGACTCCAAAGCGAGCTGGGCGTGGCAGTTTGAGACCTCACAAAAAAACTGAAGTATGAAATATGAGTTTCAAATACAACAAAAGTAAGTTATATCTACATCATTTTTCTTTGGATGATTTTTTTTAATGTACATATGCCACGTAGCATCACCATGCTCACGTGGACCCTACATAGGATGTCTTTGTAACATTACTCAATAATCTAATAGTGTAAATTGTTTCATTAGAAAAGTACATGATGTTAAATGACCTAATTTTAAGTACATAGTTTTTTTATGAGTAGATTTTTGTCATGACCAACATTTGAACCCCAGTCACACCCCACCTCACCATTCACTTATATACCATTATAACAATGTGATATACATAGTTATCATTGCACTTTTTGTGAGTACAATGAGTCTCCAACCATGTACACCAAATAAAAACAATAGAGTGAATTAAGTATATATTTTTACAAAATAATAAAAATTATTTAGTAGTAAATGTAATGATGTGAAAGTAGATATTTGAAGTTATTACAAAATTAGATCTCGAACAACTTTAGCAACCACATTTAAAATCTATAATGCGATGTATTTTTTATTTAATTTGACATAATTTTACAAATTAATGGTAGTGTATTCCACGAGAAAATCTGCACTGGCGCTCATGTGGATTGTTGCAAAAGGTTGGAGGCCGTGTTAGGATGAGGTGAGTGTATTTGAGGTGTTTCGTATCTTGAACATTAGTAATGTTTTTTTACATAATCAATATATATGAGCAGATGATATCAATCTACCACGTGTTAGTTGGATGTGCTATCAATATATCTCCGTTTTCGCATACGCTCCATCTTTGCAATATAAACGGTGTTCAGTTACCATCTACTCGAATTCGTAATTATGTGAAAGGATCTCAAGCTGTGTAGTCAGGTGAAGATATTCCCCCCAATGCTCTTCGTCGGAAGATTGATCATTCGTGGAGGAGAGGGTTCAGTTTGGGAGTAGACTTGGAACATCTATGACCCTTTTGAATAGATGTCTAGAAATTCATTTGGACACGCAATGAATCAGCTAATCGCCTATGACCCTTTTGAAGAGACGTCTAGCCTAATTCATTGCCCTGATCTGCTCGGTAACAACTTTTTCCTAGATGTAGTTCATGGTTCCATCACATTACTTAAGTTTTATGATACTCCATGCTTTGGATTAAACGAAGCGTAAGTGTCACGCATATTGTTTGTTTTAGAGTTGGATTATGATTCTGGAAAGTGGATCCTCAAGATGTTGTCGCGGTTTCTGAGACCACCAGGGTGACCACCTGACATTCTCGATAGTAGCTTTGCACCCAAAAGATGTTGTCTACCTCAAATATAGTTGTGGTATATGGATGCATGATTTCTCAAAAGGCCGCAACAATTTGAGCAGAATTGAGGCCGTAGGAGAAATAAACTAGGGTGCAACTTCAGTTCTGCAATTCTTCTTGATCGACCTTAGTGGCCTACCCCCTTAGGTCACGACAATCTCGACTTCTGAAGTAAACAATATTTCCAAATTTTGTTACTTTGTTCTATTTTTTGATATTGGGACTCATTTACAGTGATACCCCCTTAGTTTGCTCTGGCCTCATAAACAAGGATGCAACTCTATGTTAAAATAATTTATGGACTAAAACAATTATCTACCTAGTATCATAAACTAAATAGTGAATTAAACTTCTATACAATAGAATTTACATCTATTTCGATACTCAACACCATAAAATAGTATTGCCTAATTTTAATCTAGATGATCCAAGCATGATCTCATTTAAGAGTTTATGGGTAGCATCGGGGTCTGGGTCTATATGGACCTGATCCAGACCAAAATCCTAACTTTAAAAATTGACCTATACTCTTACCCTATCCTTGACCCTACAAACCCTCGGTCCGTAAGGTAGGATAAGTGCATGACCTACGGGATCTGAATTTTTTTGTCATGCAAGTTAACAATTGTTTCAATATTAATTTCATATCAAGTTTCACCTAAATATTAAAAAATATATATATGTATGTATGTATATATATTCCAATATGTTTATAGTTTTAAATATAAATATTAAATGAAAAAGTGTACTTTGACATATTGAAACCGACGAAATATCAAGTACTTTACGTTTGTTGGGTTAAAAACGAAAACTAAAATAATAATAAAAAACCTTTTCTATAATTCTATTAATAGAAGCTCTATCTACCCCAATTAAATTCTCCTCAAGCCTCCCTTTCCAAGTGCACATCAATATCCCGTTAACTCGTCGCATGTATAGTAATCCCTGAAATGTTTTACAATAATCTATCCCAAATAATTTAATGAATAGTTAAAATTTTAGCAAAGACGACTCTAATTAGAATCTTCCAAGTCAAAAATTTATTTTAAAAAAAAATTCAAACTCTTTAATACTCGAGCTAACCCAGTCGGTCATTCCTTATCCAGACTTCTTCTCCTCCTCCGTCATTTTCCTAAATTTCTGTCCTATTTTTTTGTCGGCCCCAATCATGAATCCATTGAAAGGGTCAATTACTCTTTCCATACTCACTTTCTTCCTCCTCCTCCTCTGCTGCTCGGCCACCGACACGCTCCCCCCTGGCCAGCGCCTGAGAGATGGAGAGGCCAGAGGTTCGAGCTCGGATTCTTCAGTCCGGCTAACTCTACCCGATACTACGTGGGAATTTGGTACCGCCGCTACGGGTTGCTGTCGGTTACCAGCAAGGCGGGCCTCGTCCTGTACGGAAACAACGGGAGTGTTCCTGTCTGGTCTGCCAATGTTTCGGATTAGAATAGTTCCGCGGCGGCTCAGCTCCTGGAAACTGGGAACCTCGTCCTGGTTCGTCAGGATGATCGAAGAGTCAATTGGCAGAGTTTTGATTATCCGGGGGTTACGTTTCTCCCCGGTATGAAGCTTGGAATGGACAGGGAATTGGGGTTGAATTGGTCCCTGACGTCCTGGAAGTCGACGTATGATCCTGGGAAGGGGAATGTTTCCTTCAGGTTCGATCCGACGGGTTACCCCGAGCTGTTTCTGTATCAGGCCGGGGTCAGATTGTGGCGGGCAGGGCCCTGGACGGGGCAGAGGCTGAGCGGAGTACCCGAAATGGCGTCGAATTTTATCTTTGGAGACATGTTTGTAGCCATGTTTGTACAGGACAGAGATGGGTTTCATGTATCCTACAATCTGACCAACTCGTCGATACAAAGGTTAATGGTCGACGGGTCTGGAATAATTGTCCGGTACACCTGGAGCAAAGCCAACCGCCAATGGATCATGTTCTGGTCCGATCCGAAAGAGCAATGTGATAGGTACGGTGTGTGTGGTCCGAACAGCATCTGCGACCCTTACCAGGCGGACACTCTCATGTGCAAGTGCCTGCCTGGTTTCCTGCCCAAGTCTCGGAGTGAATGGGACGCGGCGGACGGATCGGCGGGTTGCATAAGGGGTCCCGGGGTAACCACGTGTCGAACCGGGGAAGGGTTCTTAAAGTTGGAACGTGTGAGGGTTCCCGAAACCACGGCCGCTCATGTCGACACGACCATGACCCTAAAAGCTTGCGAGGAGGAATGCTTGAGGAATTGCTCTTGCACTGCTTACACGATTGCGGACACGGTCAAACGGTCAGGGTGTTTAACATGGTACGGCGACTTGGTGGACATCAGAACCTTTTCCATTGAATCGGATGATATTCTCGTCCGCGTCGATGCAAAAACGTTAGGTAAGTGTCAACATCAGCTGAGTTGTTAATCAATAGACAATTGATATCAATATTGTTATGAATTCAGCAACTAGAGAACAAAACGCGCAAATAACACGGACACAAGAGATAACGTGGTTCGGCCGAGTGCCTACGTCCACGGTGAGAAAGGAGAAATTTTATTGATGGATCCAAGTCACAAAGCAATACAAAATCTTAGGGTAACATGCCTTTATATAGAGGCAAATCCCTGTACATCAAGTAAGCTATCTAGGTCAAATTAGGAGTCCAAAAGCTAGTCCGAATAGAATAGGAAACAAGCCCACAAATCGTTACCTCTTTAATTTCTCGACATCTCTAACAATCTGCATCTTGGCGAGAAATTATCCTGTGGACGAACCATGAAGCTCCATCCGAACTTCAACAAACTCCATCTTGATGAAATACCGCCACATGAAGAACCATGAGAACCTGAGAAACCAAACCGACTCTACCAGCTCCACCTTGACCATAGATACACCGCCATCAATAATACCATCTCAACTTTCTCACCACCTTTTTTCGTTCAATCAGATGGAGTCAGCCCTCAAGCTCGAGCTTTCGAGCTTGCTTGGCCTATTCCCTCCAATCTCCATTGAATCCCAACTAGCAAGTCCACTTGCTGAAGTAACCTTGCGACCAATAGACGCATCCTCTATTTTTTGGTCAGCCCTATGCTCCACAACCTCGAACTGCTTCTCCGCTGGATCTTCTTGCCTCATACCAATGCTACATGCCATAGCATACAAAGGGCAACCTTTTGTTCTACTAAGTAGAACCCTCGACATGCCACGAACTCTACCGTTCGGCCTTGAGTGAGATACCAGATTCGTCCGTGGTGCTACCAACGGCTTCGCATTCCCCATGCAAAACTTACCCAACACCTTTGACGTGCACGTCTCTTTAGACAACCATAGCGGGAACTTGCTAACTTTGTCTCCGCGAATCCCAACTCCACTCAAACCATTCATGTCAAGCTTTCGCTCCATCACACAAGAGCTTTTCTTCCCTCTATCGGAACCCAATGATGTGACTCCACCTACAATCGTGTTTCCTACTAACCTATAGGTGTTCCTAGCATTCCTTTCACTCTTCATCACCACCACAGCATCCTTCTCCACCTCCATTAGCCCGCCTACAACATTATAGTTGTACCCACTATAATCCAAGGCTCCTAACGAGATCAAATTTCTCTCCAACTTCAGAACATGCCTAACCCCACATAATTTTCTCTCAATACCATCCCACATCTTGATTTGGATATCACCTATTCCAGCAATTCTGCAAGTAGAACCATCACCCATAGTCACCAAACTTGAATCAACGAACTTGTAGGTGTCGAACCACCCTCTCTTGGGCGTCGCTCACAAGTTGACTGAAACTATTAATGTGTTGGCTCAAATCCGAGCCCTCCTTCATCTTGAGCCCGTACAATCTTTGCTTAAGATAAAGCTTGTTCGACAAAGACTTAGACATATACCTTGCCTCCAATTTCTTCCATACCTCAGCTGGTGACTCCTCATCCATGACGTGATACATCACATCATCCGCAAAGCACAAGCAAATTGTCGCCACCACCTTGGCCCCCATCTCCTTCCACTCTTGCTCCTCCATCTTCTCGGGCTTCTTCTCCGAGTGTGCGATGACCATCCCTTGTTGCACGAGGAGATCCTTGACACGCCTTTGCCATAACCCAAAATTCGAAGAACCATCGAACTTCACAAGAGCAAACTTCGCGCCGTCCGTCATCCTCCAACCCAAGCTCTGATACCAATTGTTATAAATTCAGCAACTAGAGAACAAAACGCGCAAAGAACACAGACACAAGAGATAACGTGGTTCGGCCTAGTGCCTACGTCCACGGTGAGAAAGGAAAAATTTTATTGATGGATCCAAGTCACAAAGTAATACAAAACCTTAGGGTAACATGCCTTTATATAGAGGCAAACCCTTGTACATCAACTAAGCTATCTAGGTCAAATTAGGAGTCCAAAAGCTAGTCCGAATAGAATAGGAAACAAGCCCACAAATCGTTTCCTCTTTAATTTCTCGACATCTCTAACAAATATTATTTATATCGCACATATATACAGTGTAGAATTTCCCTTACAAAATACAAGGTCGTTATCTCACTAAAATCTTACAAGGGTAAACTTCTGTGGGAAAAAAGCACTACACGTGGGAAGTCCAAAAGCCCGGATTTTCTTCTTCGAATACAATGTTATTAAATTTTCTTCTACTGTTTGTAGCTAGCTATGGGAAGTCCAAAAGCCCTCTAGAAAACGATGGAGTGAAAGCAATAATCATAATATCTGTTATTGTTGCATCATTTCTCCTTGTCTGCCTCATCATTTGTTGCATACGGAGGAGACGAAAAGGTAAATAAAGCTCTCCTGCTAATAAATATGTGTTTAAGCATATATTTATTCTCAAATCCAATACACAACACTAATGTATGTTCGAGCACGATCGACTGTGCAAGTTTACCAATCGTGTTTGTTCTGCAATTCTCTTTTTGACACAGCCAAGGAGAATAGGCACCGGATTTCTCTTGAGTTCAGTCAACTCTCTTCAAGTTCAACGCAGCCATGGGAGGCTCCAAGTGGACAGACAAATTCCGACAAGGGAAGCCCGGATTTACCGTTCTTTGATCTGAACACCATAGCTGTAGCAACCAACAATTTCACCAATGCCAACAAGCTTGGAGAGGGCGGATTTGGCTCTGTCTATAAGGTAATTACAATCCGAAAAAATTATAACCCATTTCTTTAAATTCGGGTTTACTTACACGATTGTTTGATTAGTTTACTGCAAAATTGGTGGACGTTCACATACGAACTCGACTCACTAATCTAGTGACATTATATGAAATTAATGTGCAGTTATACAATTGCAGGGCCTACTTGAAAATGGAAGGGAAATTGCGGTTAAAAGATTGTCCAAGAATTCTGGCCAAGGGGTTGATGAGTTCAGGAACGAAGTGACACTAATTGCAAAACTTCAACACAGAAACTTGGTGAGGATTCTTGGTTATTGCACCCAAGGTGAAGAGAAGATGCTAGTCTACGAGTACTTGCCTAACAAGAGCTTGGATTTCATCATCTTTGGTATGTTTTATTTAATCTTAAAACTGCCCTTTGCCACTTAATCAGTTCTCGGGTCCATCTTTGGTTTTATTTAATCTTTTAATTTGACGACTTGTAGATGAAGAAAAAAGATCACAGTTGGATTGGCCGATGAGATACAACATTATAAGTGGGATTGCACGAGGGATACTGTATCTTCATCAAGACTCCAGATTGAGAATCATTCACAGAGATCTCAAGGCCAGTAACGTATTGCTGGATGCGTCGATGAACCCAAAAATTTCAGATTTCGGCATGGCAAAAATATTCAAGGCAGATCAGATCGAAGCAAACACAAGACGTATTGTAGGAACATAGTAAGTGCAACTAAATGTTAAAGGTGTTCAAATTCTCATTCCAAATAATTCATGAAATTTCACACGATTGTTACAACCATTTTTCTCACAAAATGCAGCAGATACATGTCACCGGAGTATGCAATGCACGGAATATTTTCAGTAAAATCTGATGTGTATAGTTTTGGAGTTCTACTATTAGAGATCATCACTGGGAAGAAAAACTGCACATACTATGCTTCAGATGGCTCCCCTTATCTGGTCGGATATGTAAGTCCAATTCCTCCATATATACCTTTACCATTATGAACACTATGGAAACAAACAACAGCTTGAAAACTCGAAACAAGAAAACTATGGACGAAGGAGAGTTCTACTATGCGAATCAACAAGGTCTAATAAATTCCTGAAATGGGTTTTTTCTTACAGGTTTGGGAGCTGTGGAAAGAAGGGAGGGCACTGGAGATAGTTGATCCAACACTAGGAGACTCTTGTCCCGGCAAACAAGCATCTAGATGCATCCAAATTGGGCTATTGTGTGTGCAAGAATCTGCAGCCGAGAGGCCGACCATGTCTTCGGTTAATTTCATGTTGAGTAACGTCGAGTCGGCTCTCCAGTCTCCCAAGAAGCCTGCATTTATTCGCAAGGAGGTCAGCAGAAAGAGAGACCATGAAGGAGCTGCTTCTGTGAATGATGTTACTGTCACTACTTTCAAGCTCGATAGGACGAATAGTTACATATAAGAGCTTATACAAAAAAAAACTCTGATAGATATTTATAGAGATGATTATGAGTTAAAATAGTTTTGTTTAAAGTACATCTATTAACTTAATTTATCATGTTATTAACCAACCAATACAGATTGGTTACAAGTGATAAGGGATTCAAATCCTTTTTGAGAATTGGATACGTGTTGAACTTAATTTATCGTGTTTCATTTCATATAAGGGAAGCAAAGAACATCAGTGACAGTCCTTCGCAAGAAAATCAACCAGTTCAGCATACTCAAAACATGAGCGGAACATGAGCGGCCAAGCTGACAATCTTCAACAAGCAATGACAAGTCACTACGATCATGGGCTGACACATTCCTTAGCACTCCTTTGATCGAAATTATGTAATTTTCGAATATTAACTAAGTCAATAAATGATCTAAATTCAAGCAATTCGAGACCGTTTCACAAAAGAAATGTTCTGCGAAGCTTAGTTAAAAACTTATTATAGTTGAACTGCCACTAATTGAATCAACGGTCAGAATTCAAAGAAGATAACTGACTTACTTTTTTTTTTGAAAAGGTATATATGTTATTTCACCATGAAAATAGAACAATTACAAGAGTACACCAAGACGCCAAGAGCAAGATTGGCTACTCAGGCGGTAACCAAGGTGCAAACACCTAATAGTGATCAACCCATACCTCAAAGAGACCTAAATCCAAGAGATGTTCTACCCACAACTTCACACCTATAGGTACGAGAAACAGCCGCAGCCTTAGAAAAGAACCCCGACAAAGGAAAAACCTAAGGAACACTGTCATCCCACCTCAGATACACAACATCTAGATGGCAATCCCATACCAGTTGCACCATGCCAAGAAGCTCCGTGACAAGTCCCCTAAAGATAACCTTCTTCCTGTAATTTCGATCATCCAAGCAAAGATCACCCCAGAAATTCCATAACGACCAAATCATTATCGACTTGGAGCAACTTCCGCGTTGGTCCCAGCCGGATTGATATCCCCGATGCATTAGGCTGGAATCAACTTCACCATGTTCTCAAATTGAGTCCCCTCATCGGGCCCCAGAATCACTCCAACGGCCACTGCAGTTGCCAAGGCTTCCCGGGCTTCGTCTTCTCTTCTAAGATCATCCGCTTGCACCATAGCTTGACTTATAAAAGGAACCCGATTGTCTTCGGCTTGATTCAGATAAGTTCTTTTCAGAATGCTAGTCGCCTTCCTGTGGCTGTGAATTCAAGACCTCTAGAACCAGGTCTAGGGCAAGGGTTTGTAGCTAGTCTTTTCTTTGTGCAAACACGTGTGTTAGGGCCCTCCTTTCCATAGTGGGGCGGGGTGGGTGGATATGGCCCAGTCACAGTAGAGACCTTGACTTACTAACTTTGCAACATCAATCCTCCAGTCCTGCAACCACACAATTGGTAGTACTTGGTAGGAGCAATAACATATTATAATTTCTATATAAATAAAAAATTGAAACTTAAAAATTAATAATGACTACATATTGCGAACATCACGTGGCTGTTTGACTAATCAAGCTAATGTAAATTTGTTCTATAAATACTATAGGTCTAGGAAAAAAAGTCTCGTTAAGTAATTATAAATTATCGTTCTATTCCCTAAAAATTGTAAATCTTGGTTAATACAATTTGAAATTGTTTAAAAGGTTTCTAGTCCCGGAAATTGTCGAATATTTTTTTTTCTTTCCGCAATTGGGTTTTAGCAATAGGGAAATAGAAAACAAAAACCAAAACTAGGTTAGTTGATAACATGGAGATCCGGGACAAATCCAACATGCAAGGTTGAGATTAATGTGTAATCCATTGATATACAAAGAATCTGATTATGCATTTATTAGTGATAATAAAATAGGGAGCCTCATTAATTGTTGATAGATTTTTTCATGGTAATATCACAAATTAACCCCAAAATGACATTCTACATGTATATATAAGGAATGCCTCAGTCATGGTAAAAATCACCGAGGATTGAAACACAATTTTTAGGGGAGCAGATTTGGTACTGGAAAGTCAAATTCAACCAGGATCGTTCTGGACAATCCAATGGTTTACTTAGTTATGATTAAATGGTCTATCCAGTTATGATTTAATTATCTACCTAATTATGATTCAATGGTCCATTTTTATCCCGTCCTAGATAAATCGGGACCATCCCAGTTACCAAGTTACTATTCAACAGTTTACCCAGTTACGATTCAATAGTTTACTCAGTTACGATTAAATAGTTTATTCAGTTACGATTTTATGGTTGTGGGCTTTTTTCATTTTGTCCCACCGTATTTCTGCATTTTTGTAAAAAAGTCTCCACGTGTTCTTCAATAAAAATCTTCCAACACCGTGCTGAATTTGACCTCCAGAACCAAATCTGGTCCCAATTTTTAGAAGGAACATGAAGAATTATATGGTGTTTGTCTGCTTCTTCTTCATGCTCTTAGCTATTGGTGCGCGTTCTCTCTTAATTTGCATATGCATGCCATCCATGATCTCGTTCACTTATAGTTGTTTGCCGTAACTTGTTTTTTACTTAATTATTTGCAATTAAACTATTAAAAAAATTTAGTGCCAAGTTAATTTTTTTTTGCAATTTCATAGAAATATCTAAACTTTTGGTAACTTTTTATAATTTTTGACATTGTAAAAATTAAGGAGGTGGTGAACATTTACCAGAAATTTAAGAAATGAAATCATGAATATGATTAACATTACTTAATCACAGAAGTCACATTTTTATTTATATGCACGTGTGCAAATCGTCCTAAATGCATGCACTTGCAATATTAATGGGTGTGTGTATGAGAAGATATCTTAGTTAATGATGTACTTTATCACGAGCACTAATAGTTTTTGGGGAATGGGGGCAATATAATTTTTTTCAAAAAATTTAACGTATGTAATTACAACATTTATAATTTTTTTAGTTGATTGCTTTATTATTTATGGTAGTATAATTAGACTAATTAAGATCTTATAATATATATTAAAAGATTAAGAAATGCCTAAATTTTTTTAAGATTTGGTTTCAATTTTTAGAAATTTTTTTGTGGGATCAATTTTTAATTTTAGTGGGGACATATATTAAAAAGTATACCTAGTTATCAAAAAAAAAAAAGTGGGAGCAATGCCGCACGTCCCTCCGCCCTGGTACATGCCGCACGAGTTCGATTGTTTTGGATTTGTGGGCAAGTACGACACTGCCTGGAGATGTGCTTATAAATGACTCGGAATGCTTGTGCATAAAGCGTTGCAAAGGTGGTGGTCATACAGACGTCGGCGGCGGAGGCATGGTAGCAGAGGATGATCCATGTTGAATGCATTTAAACCAAAAACTTGTTTCTTCGGTGTTATTAAATAACTTGCTTAATTATCACTAAGATTTCTCTTTTCATTCTTCTTTTTCTTGTAAAACAATTCTATCCGTATGTATTATCTAACATGAGCAAATACTAGTTATAGAAAAGAGAGGAGAGCAAGTAGTAACTAATCAATCGGGTCGATTATTAGAGAAAGTATATTTTTTGGAAAAAATAGGTTCACCCACTAAGAGACATGAAATCGCCGAGAAAATTTTCTGCTAATGTTAACATTCCAACATCACACTAACTAATCCAAATTTAAATTATGTAATATTTTAAAAAAAATTTCCCAACAAATATTTAACAATAAAAATCCGCACCATTAAATTTGAAAGCTCACAGCACATTGCAAAAACATGTATGATGTGACCAAGTAAGTAACGCCCAACATAAATGATTAAAGATTTTGGTTCTATTGCATTTTAAAACATTGCTAACAGCCTAAATGATTAAAGAGTTCATTATGTTTCTTGTAATATAAGCTGTTATCAAGCTCAATAGTTATTGGTTAAGAATTTATCTTTTTTTTTTCAATTAATGATGGATTCTACTTGATTAATTTTTTTCTACTACATTTTATTAAAATATGAATGACCCAAAAAATTGTTATTTAGTATATAAAAATCACGATAAAATAAATTCCCGATCATGGTGATCAAATCCCAAAGCCAATATTATTTGAGGTGGAGCAAAACTGTCTATCTCGCCAAAATTATTATTTTTGTGATTTTCAGTGGAAACCAAGCGGAGTGGAGCCTGGAATGGGCTCAGGTTTAGTCTACCACTTTTGCAGCAGCTCCAGTACATGAGCTTCAGCTTCGTAGCGATCCAGGACGAGGTGTACTACTTTTTCCATGCCTCGATTAGTTGTTATGCCATCCTAAGAAGTTAATAATAATAATATAGGGGTTTTCCTCTCACGTAGAAAAAAATTAACCAAATAAATTCCAATACCAGATTGACTCATCCTTATCACTCTCGCCTTTTAAATTTTATCTAGTAGGAAAAAATAGAAGAAACGATTATTTTTTTTAATCAAAGTTATGTAATTTTTGAATATTCGCTAAATCATTTAATGATCTAAATTCATGCGATTCGGGGTCATCTCACAGAAGAAATGTTCTACGAAACTTGGTTAAACTACCAATAATTAAACTAAGGGTCAGAATATAAAGAAGGTAAGTGTCGCGACCCGGAAATAGAGGCGACAATGCCGAGGTATTAAATACCCCGATAGGCAACCGACTTTTATTACAAAATGGGACGATTATCCAACACAAAATCCGAAACAACCAAAACGAATAAAAACATTTGGAAATCCGAAACTGTGATGATGCATGCACTCACTCTACTCCCGTTCTCGGATCCCACCTGAACGATCTGAAACACATACAGCTAGGGTGAGTTGATAAACCCAGTAAGTGGAATGATACCAATTAAACGAAACACAGGAAGAACGATTTCAGTTTGCATATCGAAAGACCTCCTATCCGACTATCTAACCAACTAAGCACATCTCAATTTCGAAGCATACATATCCATACAAGTATTTCCTAACCGACTATCTTAACCGACTATCTTAACCGACTATCCTAACCGACTACTTATCATACGCATAACAGAACATATCATAACTCGAGTTTTGCAAAACACACAGAATCAGGACTTATCAAAGCATTACGATTTCCAAACAAATCACACAGGTTAGAACTTCGAGAACAATCAGACATATCGATACAGATTATTGTTAGATGGAGGGGTCGGCTTAAGCCAGACTCCGAACTCAAGCCATACATGTTCCAGCCTGAGATACGAATCATCTCAGGAGACCTAGGCCCCTCGATCTATGAGGTAACAAAGTTTCCACTTACCTGACGTTGATCTGGGTGAGCCTAATCCAACGATCTGTCCGAGACTCCCTCTGAACTGACTCGTCCTCTCACAGATTCGTCTTCTCCACCTTTTATTTGAGAGGCAAATACGTGACTCATAGCAGGAGAATCACTTGAAATCGAGTTTACGAGAATCAGACAGGATTAGTGACTTACCCTCCTCGTCCAGCGATTCTCCGATGGTCACGTCCTCTCTTGGCGCCTCCTTCCAAGCCGGATCTTGCTCCTTACCTTCACAGAGGAAGGAAATCCGTGGATGTGAGTTTTGGGCGGCCACAGACAGCCTACAAGCCTATTTATATAGATTTTTGAGGCCAAAAACCCTAGTTAAGGAAAATTACCCTTTGCTCCCCAAACTGTTATAAAGTTCTCACTTTAATTTTCTTATTCTTACATTCTTCCCCCTTAGGATAAAGTTTGTCCTCAAACTTACTTGAGCTTTCGAAGAGGTAAGGGTATTTTTCCTTCATTTCAGAGCTCAATTCCCAAGTGGCTTCCCTCTCCGTGTGATTACTCCATTGCACCTTGACATACTCAATCGTTCTCTTGCGAAGCTGTTGAAGTTTGACATCGACAATTCGTAGAGGAACTTCCTCATAGCTCACATCTGGACGTATCTCTGATGGGATATCTTGTACCACCTGCCCCTCCCTCGGGATGTATTTTCGTAACATAGACACATGGAATACATCATGTACCCCTGCCAGAATTGGAGGTAAAGCCAGTCGATAAGCTAACTTTCCTATCCGTTGGGTTACGTCAAAGGGTCCAATGTAACGTGGACTCAGTTTTCCTTTGATTCCAAATCTTCGGATTCCCTTGGTAGGTGATACCTTTAAAAATACATGGTCTCCAACCTCAAATTCTGTTTCTCTGCGATGTTGATCTGCAAACTTCTTCTGTCGATCTTGAGCCGCTTGGATTCGGCTTCGGATCATTGGTACCTTGTCAGTTAGTTCCCTGAACATCTCTGGGCCCAAAGTTTCTCTCTCTCTTGTTTCATTCCAGCTGATGGGCGAACGACACTTTCTGCCATACAGGGCCTCATAAGGAGCCATTCCAATACTCCCCTGAAAGCTGTTATTATAGGCGAATTCCATTAATGGCAGATGTCCCTCCCAATTTCCCCCAAAATCCAACACACAAGCTCTCAGTAAATCTTCTAGCGTCTGAATTGTCCGTTCAGATTGTCCATCCGTCTGTGGGTGAAAAGCTGTACTGAATTGTAATTTTGTACCCATTGCTTTCTGTATGCTGCCCCAAAACTTAGATAAAAATCTAGTGTCTCGATCAGAAGTGATGCTCATTGGAATTCCATGTAACCGTACTATCTCTCTTATGTACAATTCTGCCATTTACTCAATAGACATACCTGTCTTGTATGCTACAAAATGTGCTGACTTGGTGAGGCGATCAACCACTACCCACACCGCATCCTTACCTTGAAGGTTCTTTGGAAGTCCCGTCACAAAATCCATTGTAATCTTCTCCCACTTCCATTCTGGAATCTCTAATGGTTGAAGGGGACCAGCTGGTCGTTGGTGTTCCGCCTTGACTAATTGACATACCATGCAACTGGCTACATAATCTGCTATCTCTTTCTTCATACCGGACCACCAAAAATCAAGTTTGAGATCTTGGTACATTTTAGTCCCTCCTGGATGTCCTGCATAGCGGGCGGTATGAGCCTCTTCCAATACTTTATTCTTTAATTCTTTGGCTGCTGGAACACATATTCTGTTATGGTAATACAGATTATTGTCGGCTCCAATGCGAAAATGTTCTAGCTCTCCTCGTTCAACTTGCCGTCTAAGAGAGATAAGAGTTGCATCCTTGCGTTGTCCTTCGCCTAGTTGAGTTCGCAGTGTGGGCTCCAATTCCAGACTTGCCGCTAAGCCGATCGAACATTCAGAGTCTTCCACCCCCAAACTTCTCAATTGACATATCAATCCTTCTTGTGTCGTATGAACTTTACCCGTTTGATTCTTCCTGCTGAGAGCATCTGCTACTATGTTAGCTTTTCCTGGGTGATAGTGGATCCCAATATCATAATCCTTGATCAATTCTAGCCACCTTCGTTGTCTCATATTCAATTCCTTCTGTGTGAAAATGTATCTTAAGCTCTTATGATCTGTATACATCTCGCATCGGACACCATAAAGGTAATGTCTCCATATCTTGAGTGCATGAACTACTGCTGCTAGCTCGAGATCATGGGTAGGGTAATTCTTCTCGTAAGGCTTAAGTTGTCATGATGCATAAGCGATCACCTTGTCCTCTTGCATAAGTACACATCCCAACCCATTTTTCGAGGCATCACTGTAAACTACATAATCCTTTCCTTCACTAGGTTGAGCTAGTATGGGTGCTGCCACTAATCTCTTCTTCAATTCCTGGAAGCTTTGCTCACATTCTTCACTCCATGTGAACTTCACTCCTTTCTGAGTTAGCCTGGTTAGAGCTATGGCTATCTTGGAGAACCCTTCCACAAAACGTCGGTAGTAGCCTGCCAATCCCAAGAAACTGCGTACTTCTGACACAGTGCTTGGTTGCTGCCATCCTACCACTGTCTCAATCTTACCGGGGTCTACAGATACTCCTTCTTTGGATAATACATGTCCAAGGAATGTAACTTTCTCGAGCCAAAATTCACACTTCTTCAATTTGGCGTATAATTGTTCCTTTCGCATTATTTGTAGAACCAACCTCAAGTGTTCCTCATGTGCCTCCTTACTTGGTGAATATACCAGAATGTCATCAATGAACACCACCACACATTTATCCAAGTATGGGCGGAAGGTTCGATTCATCAGGTCCATGAACTTTGCTGGAGCATTGGTTAATCCAAAGGGCATCACTAGGAACTCATAATGTCCATATCTAGTGCGAAAAGCCATCATATACACATCTTCATCCCTAATCTTCAATTGATGATAGCCCGAGCGTAGATCTATTTTGGAGAACACTCTTGCCCCTTTCAGCTGATCAAACAGATCTTCAATTCTGGGTAGGGGGTACCTATTTTTAATAGTGAGTTTGTTTAGCTCCCGATAATCCACACACATCCTCATCGAACCGTCCTTCTTCTTTACGAATAACACCGGTGCACCTCATGGTGAAACACTTGGTCTGATGAATCCCTTATCCAATAGGTCTACCAGCTGTACTTTTAGCTCCTTTAGTTCTGCTGGGGCCATGCGATAAGGTGCTTTAGATACAGGTCTCGCCCCAGGGCTCAGTTCGATTTGGAACTCTACTACGCGATCTGGTGGTATCCCTTGTATCTCTTCTGGAAAAATATCCGGAAAATCTCTAGCAATAGGGATCTGATCCAATAGAGTCCTGGTCCGCTCATCCATTGCAGTAGCTAGGTAGGCTACCGCACCATTTTGCACCAATCTCCTTGCTTCCATAGCAGAGATTATTGTCAAGGGGGTTTTGACATTGGCGTCTACAAACATGAACTCTTCATTTCCTGGGGGTCGAAAAATAACAGACTTACACCTACAATCAATACAGGCATACTGTCCCGCCAGCCAATCCATCCCCAGGATAACGTCGAAGCCCATCATTCTCATGACTCGGAAATGCCCCTTGAGTTGCTGGCCACTTATAAGAATCTCACAGTCGTAACTCTGGTTTACAAAAATGGTCTTCCCCAGTGGAGTGGTAACTGCCAACTCCTCCTCACAACTATATGTCAATAATTTATGTCTCCTCACGAAGTGATCAGCAATGAAAGAATGGGTTGCTCCAGAATCAAATAATGTATTCGCAGGAAATCCAGCTACTAAAAATTTACCTGCGACAGAGTCCTATGCTTAAATGGCATTTTCCTAGCGATACATGTAACTTAATTGTGTGGAGATTTACCTGTCACCACATCTCCATGTTGCCCAGCTTCAGATTGATTGAGGGCGTACACTCGTGCCGGAGCTCTCGGTGGTGGCAGCGGCGGTGGTGGTGGCGGCTTCCCTCCGGCTGGAGCAAATCGGCCACTGGAATTTGTTGCGGTTGAACTCCGTGCACGCATTTCAGGGCAAGATGCCAGTTGGTGCCCCATCTTACCACACTTAAAGCATGCTCCAGAAATTCACCTACAATAAATATGTGGTAAATTCACATATTGTATTCCAAGTCTCCTAGTTGACTAAAGTAATACTACAATTACCTGCATTGCTCCTGGGTGTGACCCGAACGATTGCATCTCTCGCACCATGGGCCAAAGTTTCTAGCAGGAGGTGGATTGTAAGATCTCTTAGTTGATTCAGCATAATGATTTCCCCCATCCGGTCCCACCTTCCTCTTTGCCTGTTCCTTCTCTGTCTTCTTTTGGCAGGATTTCAAATTTTGTTCAATCACCAGTGCCCTGTGGAGTACATCCGAATAGGTTAGTAGGAGGAAAGGCACCACCAGATTCCTGATATCATCTATAAGCCCATCCTCGAACTTTCTAGTTCGAGTATCTTCGTCTAGCGCCGTCGCCGACTTGAAGATCGAGAGTCTAGAAAATTCTCGATCATACTCTGTCACAGTCAGGTTCCCTTGCACTAACTGGTCGAATTCTCGTGCCTTTTCTCTCCTCTTGGCTGGCGAAATAAAGTGACCCCTGAAATCTTTCAGAAAGTCTTCCCAGCCATACACTTCTACTTCAGCTACTTCCCCTGTCCTCTTGTCTCGACGAATCCTATCCTGAGTTTCCCACCACCTACGAGCGTCGCCTTTCAGTACATAGGCAGCGTACTTCACTTTTTCTGCGCCCTGGGTGTTGGCGATCTCAAATGCCTTCTCCATCTCGACCACCCAATCCTCTACCTGGATCGGGTCCTCTGAACCATCAAAAGAGGGTGGCTTAACCCTCAGGAATTCTCGATAACCCCCAACGGTGGGTTGCGATTGGAGTACAGGCTGTGGCGTGACTGGGGCTGCCTGCTGGTGTTGCTGAACTAAAAGGGTCAGAATCTGCAAAAGTGCACCCTCAACGTTTAACCCTGCTGGGTTCGTGGCAGGGGCAGCAGGGGCATTGGCAGGTGCAGCAGGGGCATTGGCAGGGGTAGCAGGAGGAGCATTGGTAGGGGCAACAGGAATACCGTTAGCTGATTCATTATCCCCGATGTCATCATCCATGCCAGCATTATTAACGACAGCATCCTCCACGTGGTCAGGGATCACATTATGGCCCCCAACTTGTTCCGGCCCTATTTCCCTTGCCGGTTGCTGCCCTTGCCCCCTGGATGCTCCAGCTCTCGTCGTCGGTGCCATTATTTTGTTTCCTGATGTGTGCACATCACTAATATATTCAGACACTTAACACTAACAATATAACTCTATAATCACTAACAGATATCTCCATCATGCTTCTATTCTTAAACAAAATTATATTCACATAATCTGAATAATCACATTACCACGTTAATAGTCATAAACACAATTATAATCTAAGCACTTATCACAGTCATACTCTCAGAGTCACGAATCCCTAATCCGCAGATGAGAATCACTAAATGACAGTTATAATCACAAAATCACAATCAGATTCTCAATCACAATTTTGTATTAAACATTCCTTAATCACAATCCGTATTGGGGTTCCCTACGACCTATTTCACCCCTAAGAACACGAAAACTTCAACACTACCTCAAAATTTTTGACGAAAACTACTTGAAATTTTTGCCTAAAACTTCAAATGGCTGTAACTTTCAAATGGCTGCGAATTAGGCCCCCAAAGTCGATCGTTCTGGCAAAGCGAGAATGTTTGTAGATCTTGAAATTCCCTTTCCGAAAAGTGGTTATAATAGAAAATCGGTTAAGTGAGTCAAAAGTTATGGCCTTTCAAAGTTTTTGGTGGTTTTAGACACAAAATCACGGGATTTTCACACCAAAACCATGGTTTCAACAAGATTTGCACCCCCCCCCCCCCCCCTTTTACCACTAGTTGTTTCCTGAGGCTTTTGGTGGTTTCTCTACATGAAATGCTATGTAATGCTATATATGAACAAAATCATTTTTTTTCTTTGCAGCAGCGGTTTGAAAATTTTATTTTATTTTATTTTTTTTTCGGCTCTGATACCATAATTTGTTGCGACCCGGAAATAGAGGCGACAATGCCGAGGTATTAAATACCCCGATAGGCAACAGACTTTTATTACAAAATGGGACGATTATCCAACACAAAATCAGGACTTATCAAAGCATTACGATTTCCAAACAAATCACACAGGTTAGAACTTCGAGAACAATCAGACATATCGATACAGATTATTGTTAGATGGAGGGGTCGGCTTAAGCCAGACTCCGAACTTAAGCCATACATGTTCCAGCTTGAGATACGAATCATCTCAGGAGACCTAGGCCCCTCGATCTATGAGGTAACAAAGTTCCCACTTACCTGACGTTGATCTGGGTGAGCCTAATCCAACGATCTGTCCGAGACTCCCTCTGAACTGACTCGTCCTCTCACAGATTCGTCTTCTCCACCTTTTATTTGAGAGGCAAATACGTGACTCATAGCAGGAGAATCACTTGAAATCGAGTTTACGAGAATCAGACAGGATTAGTGACTTACCCTCCTCGTCCAGCGATTCTCCGATGGTCACGTCCTCTCTTGGCGCCTCCTTCCAAGCCGGATCTTGCTCCTTACCTTCACAGAGGAAGGAAATCCGTGGATGTGAGTTTTGGGCGGCCACAGACAGCCTACAAGCCTATTTATATAGATTTTTGAGGCCAAAAACCCTAGTTAAGGAAAATTAACCTTTGCTCCCCAAACTGTTATAAAGTTCTCACTTTAATTTTCTTATTCTTACAGTAAGTGACCTACTAAATTCTCAATATCAATCCTCCCTACCGTAACCACATAATTGGTTAATACTTGGTAGGAGCAATAATATATCATATATTTTTTATAAATAAAAAATTGAAATGTATAAATCAATAATGGCTACGCCCTGAGAAATCAAGTGACGGTTTGACTAATCAAGCTCATGTACATTTTTTCTATAAATACTATAGCTCCAAGAAAAAAAATAGGGCAAATTATCTCCTAAAACTTGTGTTTGGTCATCCTCTCCCTAGGGTCTTTTTATTTCTAAAATCTATGATGACATCCCCCATTTTTAGTTTTAAAAACTCTCGGGTCCCTGGCTAACGTCATCATCTCTTTTTTTCATTTTTTTCATAGAAATGACCAAAATATCTTTAAATAAAAAATAAAAAATTTACCTTCTTCAACCTCTAACCAAAAATACCAACAACCAAAAACCAACCAAAAAATAAGATCAAACTAACCAAAATCAAGAATACAATCAATAATATCAAGAATAACAAAAAAAAAAAGGGATAAAGACATTTAACTACTCTGTGTTTTAAAAAATAGACACTTTACTCCATGTGTTTGAAAAATACCCAAGAAAGTACCTGTGTTTATCTCCGGCCAAATATATTTTGAATTTCCGGTCACCGGAGCTGACTTGGCAAGATGATGTGGACTAAGTCAAAATGGAATAAAAAAATCATCTCCACTCTTTTTCCTTTCCGAGACAAGACAGATCGTTGGACATTTTTTCAATTATTTTTCTATTCTTTTCTTATTCCAAGCGTTTCATCTTCTCTAACCCTAAAACACTTTCGAAACCTCAACACCCACCTCCTTCCCCCAAACTCCAAGCACCATGAGACATCTCTCTCTACCTCCATTTGAAATTGTAGATAAACACAATCAAGGACAGAAAGTTTCATTCTTTACGGTTAATAACATATGGGTATTAGGGGAATGAGCTATTGGGTTTCGATAGTTTGGGGAAAGAAGTTGGGGATTCGAAAATGTTGCTGGAGAATATGAAAAGCCATGAGAAAGAAAAGAGTAATAAAATAATAGTAAAAAGTCAATGTTTTGAAAACAAAAAAAAATTGTAATCATTTTTAAAAATAAATTTTGACTTAAATTGTCACGTCATCTTGCCATGTCAGCTTCGGTCACCGGAAATCCAAAACACATATGACCTCAGATAAACACAGGTACTTTTTTGGGTATTTTTTAAACACGGGAAGTAAAGTATCTGTTTCCTAAAACACAGCACAGGATAGTTAAGTGTCTTTATCCCAAAAAAATATTCAAAAAATATCTAAGACCATAGACAAAAAAAAACCAATTCTCTTCCTTCCTCTTCACCTTCACCTTCACCTTCTCTCTCCTCTTCATCTCTGCTGCCTCTTCCGGAAGAACCAGACCTTCACTCGTGTAGTCCAGTTCTTCGACGAGTGGGTGAACGGGAACGAACAGAGACGAGTCGAGTTCTTTGGTCTTCGACATCTCGGTCTTCGGCCCCAACAGCGATGAGTCAAGTGGATTGGCTTTGTGTTGTGGCCTTGAACGAACTTCACAGGCCGTCGATAGTCGTCATCGTGGACGACCACGCGTTCGTTGGTGACAGGGAAGAAGAGAAGTGAGGGAGAACCGTCTCAATTGAGAATTAGGGTTCATCCCTGATTTGGAAATTTAAACCTCCAAACCAACTAATTCAATTAAAACTTTGAAGATAGGTTCTCGAGAGATGAACATTCCGAGAGACAAACTACAATTTAGTTTCAAACACGCTAATTAAATTAAAGAAAAAATTATTGTCAGGCCCTTGGTTTTCGACATATTTCCATCTCATCCTATGTATTTTGAAAATTGATTAAAAACTTCATAGTTTGAAAAAATTATACTCTGAGGCCCCTTGCTGATGTCAGCGGTCAAGATATTATTATTTTATTACTAAAATGACCATTATACCCCTAAGTTGTCTTCTCCGACCCAACCCCTCCATCTCCGGCAACCCATTTTGAGGAAATGGAAATGAATCAGAGCAGTAGATCGTGACCCATTGAAGCACCGACAAAACATCGACATCGTCGACGGAGATGAGGGTGACCCATTGAAGCACCGACGACTCCTCCTTCTGCCACTTTCCTCGCTGATGCTCTCAACCCTTTCCTCGATGAAAGAGTTGGGGACGAAGAGGAAGAGCGTCGTGTTGGTGAAGAGGAACGACCAAATCAGCATCGGGGAGTCGGGCAGAGGTTGGCGGTTACCGCGGCGGTGATTGTCGATAGTAGCTTTGCACCCAAAAGATGTTGTCTACTTCAAATATAGTTGTGGTATATGGATACATGATTTCTCAAAAGGCCGCAATAATTTGAGCAGAATTGAGGCCGTAGGAGAAATAAACTAGGGTGCAACTTCAGTTCTGCAATTCTTCTTGATCGACCTTAGTGGCCTATCCTCTTAGGTCACGACAATCTCAACTTCTGAAGTAAAAAATGTTCCCAGATTTTGTTATTTTGTTCTATTTTTTGATATTGGGACTCATTTACAGTGATACCCCCTAGTTTGCCCTGGCCCCATAAACAAGGATGCAACTCTATGTTGGTTTGTTTCGTTAAAAAAAATGAAAAAAATAATTTATGGACTAAAACAATCATCTACCTAGTATCATAAACTAAACAGTGAATTAAATTTCTATACAATAGAATTTACATCTATTTCGACACTCAACACCATAAAATAGTATTGCCTAATTTTAATCTAGATGATCTAAGCAGGATCTCATTTAAGAGTTTATCGGTAGCATCGGGGTCTAGGTCTATATGGACCTGATCCAGACCAAAATCCTAACTTTAAAAGTTGACCTATACTCTTACCCTATCCTTGACCCTACAAACCCTCGGTCCGTAAGGTAGGATAAGTGCATGACCTATGGGATCTGAATTTTTTTGTCATGCGAGTTAACAATTGTTTCAATATTAATTTTCATATCAAGTTTCACCTAAATATTAAAAAATATATATATATATGTATGTATGTATATATATTTCAATATGTTTATAGTTTTAAATATAAATATTAAATGAAAAATTATACTTTGACATATTGAAACTGACGAAATATCAAGTACTTTACGTTTGTTGGGTTAAAAACGAAAACTAAAATAATAATAAAAAACCTTTTCTATAATTCTATTCATAGAAGCTCTATCTACCTCAATTAAATTCTCCTCAAGCCTCCCTTTCCAAGTGCACATCAATATCCCGTTAGCTCGTCGCATGTATAGTAATCCCTGAAATGTTTTACAATAATCTATCCCAAATAATTTAATGAATAGTTAAAATTATAGTAAAGACGTCTCTAATTAAAATCTTCCAAGTCAAAACTTTATTTAAAAAAAATTGAAACTCTTTAATACTCGAACTAACCTAGTCGGTCATTCCTTATCCAGACTTCTTCTCCTCCTCCATCATTTTCCAAAATTTCTAACCATATCGTACATACCTCGTCCGCTCAACAAGGACATCTCAAGTAATAAGAGTTCTTATGTATTAATTAAGAAGTAGATTTTGAGTCATAAAAATGTATTAATATTAAATATTTATTAAAAGAGTAAAAAATTTGCCACTAATAATCTTACTGATTCAAATCTTAGTAAGTCAACTTTAAGTCACTTTCCAAAATTACCTGGCGAAAAAGCATCCAGCTTGTAACTTTCCTATCCTTTTATTAATGCCCCAAAGACAAAAAAGTCCGAAACTTTTCTTCCTTCCCTCCTTTAATACTTAGTTTCTTCGTTAGCCATGTCGCTACTACCGCTACTGTACCCCAATCATGAATCCATTGAAAGGGTCAATTACTCTTTCCATACTCACTTTCTTCCTCCTCCTCCTCTGCTGCTCGGCCACCGACACGCTCCCCCCTGGCCAGCGCCTGAGAGATGGAGAGGCCAGAGGTTCGAGCTCGGATTCTTCAGTCCGGCTAACTCTACCCGCCACTACGTGGGAATTTGGTACCGCCGCTACGGGTTGCTGTCGGTTACCAGCAAGGCGGGCCTCGTCCTGTACGGAAACAACGAGAGTGTTCCTGTCTGGTCTGCCAATGTTTCTGATTAGAATAGTTCGGCGGCGGCTCAGCTCCTGGAAACTGGGAAACTCGTCCTGGTTCGTCAGGATTATCGAAGAGTTGTTTGGCAGAGTTTTGATTATCCGGGGGATAAGTTTCTCCCCGGTATGAAGCTTGGAATGGACAGGGAATTGGGGTTGAATTGGTCCGTGACGTCCTGGAAGTCGACGTATGATCCTGGGAAGGGGAATGTTTCCTTCACGTTCGATCCGACGGGTTACCCCGAGCTGTTTCTGTATCAGGCCGGGGTATCAGCGAACATCATGGTGCCAAACTCCCATTCCGTAAAGGATAAGAGCCAGCTCACTATTGGATAAAAGAACTGTTGAGAAATAAGATCGAAACGAGTAAAACACGAGACACAATAATTACGTGGAAATCCCAAGACGGGGAGAAAACTACGGGCAAAGGAGAGTCGTCCACTATGTGAGTCCATTCGGTTACAAGGCCTCCGTGAGAGTTCTCTCTACCTCACAACTCTCAACTAGTACAAATAAGACCTAGGCATAGGCCGTATATATATAGGAGACTAGTACTCTATTCTGATCAGGAAATAGAGCCCTACTCTAATTAGGAATTTGGAACAATCCCTAACAAATTTCCACCTTGGACCGAATTTTATGACTCCAATATCAACATTTCTCCACCATCACCATCAGCCCCTAAGGGCAATCATCATCAAGCACGAACACTTACTAAGTCCAAGCAATGCTCGAACTTAGCACCAGAGAGCGGCTTCGTCAACATGTCTGCAGGGTTGTCCTTTGTACCCACCTTGCTCACAACAATGTCACCTTGAGTAACATGCTCTCGAATGAAGTGGTACCTCACATTAATGTACTTTGTCCTCTCATGATACATAGCATCCCTCATGAGATGGATAGCACTTTGACTATCACAGTACACTGTACTGACCTGCAGCTTCTCACAGATTTCACTGAAGAAACCTTTCAACCAGATAGCCTCCTTCACACCTTCAGTTATAGCCATGTACTCCGCCTCAGTGGTAGACAACGCCACTGTGGCTTGTAGACAAGCTCTCCAACTGATAGCACATCCTCCAAGAGTGAAGACATATCCAGACAAGGATCTGAACTTATCAAGATCTCCAGCATAATCTGAATCCACAAAACCAACAACTCCATCACTGGTGCGTCCAAACTGTAGACACACGCCCTTGGTACCCTTCAAGTATCTCATAATTCACTCAACTACTCTCCAATGACCTTCTCCAGGATTTGTCATAAACCTACTAACGACACTCACAGCATAGGCCAAATCCGGGCGTGTGCAAACCATAGCATACATCAGAGAACCAACAGCATTGGAGTATGGAACACCAGACATGTAATCGACCTCAGTAGCTGACTATGGAGATAAGGCAGACGAAAGCTAAAAATATGTACCAAGAGGAGTACTCACAGGATTACCAGTCACATCAAACCTGTCAAGTATCTTTTCAATGTAAATCTCCTGACTCAAAAATAACTTCCTTGCTCCTCTATCTCTGGCAATCTCCATACCAAGAATCTTCTTAGCAGGACCCAAATCTTTCATCTCAAACTCGCTACTCAACAGAGCTTTGAGCTTTCTCACCTCTCCTTTGTCACTGGCAGCAATTAACATGTCATCCACATACAAGAGTAAATACACTTGGGAACCATCGCGTAGCCTTTTCAGGTAAACACAACTATCATACTTGCTCCTCTCATAACCATGAGAAATCATAAAGGAATCAAACCTTTTATACCACTGCCTCGGAGACTGCTTAAGGCCATACAGGGACTTCTTCAACAAGCACACATGGTCTTCTTTGCCTTCAATATGAAAACCCTCAGGCTGTGCCATATAAATCCGCTCCTCAAGCTCTCCATTCAAGAAAGCTGTCTTCACACCAAGCTGTTCAAGCTCCAAATCCTGCATAGCAACAATACTAAGAAGAGAACGAATCGAGGTATGCTTCACAACTGGTGAAAATACCTCATTAAAGTCCACACCAGGAATCTGACTATATCCTCTAGCCACTAGCCTAGCCTTGTATCTAGGCTCTTCAACTCAAGGTATCCCATCCTTCTTCTTAAATATCCACTTGCAACTGACAACCTTCTTATCCTTAGGCAGCTTAGTAATCTCCCAAGTCTTGTTCTTGTGAAGAGATTCCATCTCTTCCTCCATAGCAACCAACTATCTATCAGAGTCTTTCAACTTCATAGCATCTGAGTAACTAGACGGTTATTCATAGCTATCAACTTCTTCTACCACATTCAGGGCAAAAGCAACAATATCAGCCTCACCCAACTTCTGTGGAGGCCTGATAATTCTTCTGGGCCTGTCTCTAGCAATAGAATACGCTGGCTCCCTCTCAACTGTGCCAACATTCTCAGCTTCATCAGACAACCCACTTTGAGTAGGACCATGGCAATCAACATCATGGAAGGAACTCGCTTCTGGATCAGCATCAAACTCCACCTGCACTTTTGACTTTTGCAAGTCCACACTTGGAGCACTCGGAACACCAGGTGAAGAAATATCCTCCCTCTTACTCAGCATGTCTGTCTCTTTGAAAATAATATTCCTACTCAACAAGACCTTAGACAGCTCGGGACACCATAACTTGTATCCCTTCACTCTAGAAGCATAGCCAAGGAAGATACACTTTACAGATCTTGGCTCTAACTTGCCATTATTCACATGAGCATAGACAGGACACCCAAATATCTTCAAATTAGCATAATTAGGAGGATTTCCAGACCATAATTCTTCAGGTACCTTGCCATCAAGTGATGCATGAGGTGAACGATTTACAAGGTGACAGGCAGTGGAAGCAGCCTCAGCCCGAAATGACTTAGGCAAACCAGCATTAGACAGCATACAACGAACTTTCTCTAACAAAGTTCTGTTCATTCTTTCAGCGACTCCATTCTGTTGAGGTGTACCCAGGATTATCTTATGCCTGACAATACCCTCATTCTTGCAGAACTCATCAAACCAACTAGAGCAAAACTCCAATCCATTGTCTGTGCGGAGATGCTTGACATCTTTCCCAGTCTGCTTTTCAATCATAGTCTTCTACTGCTTGAAAGTGACAAAGACATGATCCTTGCTCTTCAAGAAGAACGCCCACACCTTCCTCGAATAATCATCAATAATAGTCAGCATATACTTGGAACCATTCTTTGTTGCAACTTGAGATGGTCCCCAAAGATCAGAATGAACATAGTCAAGTTTTCCCTTTGTAGTGTGCACACCTTTCTGAAAACTGACTTTCTTCTGCTTGCCAAACACACAGTGCTCATAAAATTCCAGCTTCTCAATACCATGTCCACATAATAATTCTCTCCTATTCAGCTCGGTCATGTCTTTCTCACTCATGTGACCAAGTCGCATATGCCACAATAAGGTATTCTCAAAATCTGTCAACGAGCCAGATGCAGCAGCAGCAGTTCCTGTAACTGTAGAACCCTGCAAAATGTACATATTTCTAACCTCTTTCTTGGCCTTCATATGCACTAATGAGTTCTTACTCACATGAAGAACTCCACCTTCTCTGGTATACTTGTACCCCAATGTATCAAGAGTACTCAGCGAAATCAAGTTTCGCTTCAAATCAGGGATATGCCTCACATTCGTCAAGGTTCGAATGACACCATCATGCATCTTGATCTTCACTGTGCCAATACCAACAACCTTGCAGACAAAATTATTTCCCATGAGAACATTGCCCTCCGCATGTTCATATATTGAAAACCAGTCCCGGATGGGACACATATGAAACGTACAAACATAATCAAGGACCCAAGCAGCATCAATTTTAGACTTCCCATCAATCACAGATAAAAGGTCTCCATTAGATTCTTCTTTCTGAGTGGTGGTGGCAACACTAGCACTGCCGCTATCAGAACTTTCTCCTTTCGGAGCACTGGACTTTTCGCCCTTCTACTTGTTCTTCAACTCCAGACAGAACCATTTAATATGCCCAACCTTATGACAGTTGAAACAAGTCTTATCCTTGTGCCTTGACCTTGATTTGCTTCTGCTCTCCTTCCTCGAACCAGACTTAGCATTCCTCTCTTCAGACCTCCCTCTCATAACCAAACGAGTCCCTTGGCTATTTTCAGAGGAACTCACAGTGTGCTTATCAATTCTCTCTTTCTCCAAGAGCGAATCATGAACATTATCCCAACTCAGAATATCATGGCTGAACAACAGAGTATCTCTGAATTGCTGATAAGAAGCAGGCAACGAGCACAATAACAATAAAGCAAGATCTTCATCATCATACTTCACATCCAGAGTTCTAAGATCAGCCACTATATCCTTAAATTTATTAAGGTGGTCATGAACAGACTTATCTTCTTGCATCCGGATAGAAAACAGTTGTTGCTTCAAGCACAGTTTGTTGGTCAAACTCTTGGGCATGCACAACTTTTCAAGCTTTGCCCATAATGAGGAAGCTGTTGTCTCCTTCAATACGTCCCATAAAATATCATCTGACAGATGCAACTGGATCTGACTCACAGCCTTACGATTCTTTGACGCCTTCATCGCAGCATCCCAACTCGAAGGCATTGACTTCTCATCAAGTAGAGTCTCATCCAGCTCTAGATGTGTCAAAATAACACGCATCTTCACCTGCCACAAGGAAAAATTAGTTTTCCTCGTTAATTGAGGGATTTCGTACTTCATGGAAGTCATCCTGAAGCTCCTCGAACAAAAAAATCAGCCCAAAATCGGTTAGAAAACTAAAATCAGCCAAAATAGTTGACTTTTGGTCAACTTGAAAATTAGGATTTTTCAACCCAAATCTCTCACAGGCGGCGGCTGACCCTTTCCTCCTCCTCCGCGGCGACGGGTTCGGTGGTGGCAGCTCCAAGGGGTCGTCGGAACGCGGGCGGCGGCGACTCTAATGGTTTCAAAACCCTAAATCCCGATTTTCCCCCGAATCGGTTACTGTTCACATTTTTTTTTCAATACTCGAAACTCAGATCCGGCTCTGATACCAATTGTTGAGAAATAAGATCGAAACGAGTAAAACACGAGACACAAGAATTACGTGGAAATCCCAAGACAGGGAGAAAACCACGGACAAAGGAGAGTCGTCCACTATGTGAGTCCAATCGGTTACAAGGCGTCCGTGAGGATTCTCTCTACCTCACAACTCTCAACTAGTACAAATAAGACCTAGGCATAGGCCGTATATATATAGGAGACTAGTACTCTATTCTGATCAGGAAATAGAGCCCTACTCTAATTAGGAATTTGGAACAATCCCTAACAAGAACATATATTTGTTAAGGGACAATATCCTCCTTTAGAGGAGTAATTTATGGAACACCATGATACCATATATCAGCGAACACCATGATGCCAAACTCCCATTCCGTAAAGGACAATAGCCAGCTCACTATTGGATAAAAGAATATATATTTGTTAAGGGACAATATCCTCCTTTAGAGGAGTATATTTGAAGTGGCTCGCAACGATACTGGTGTTCATCTGAGTCAAAAGAAATATTTGTTGGACATTCTTAAGGACTCTGGCTATATTGGCAGCAAACCTGCTTCAACTCCAATGGAAGTAAATTGTAACTTGAGTGCAGAACAGGGCATTCCGCTTGATGATAATCCCGAACTGGATACAGATGATGATAATTTTTCCATTAAACCTGATCAACCAGTTTCTTCATATACTTATCGACAACTTGTTGGTCGACTTCTCTATCTTACTACAACATGGCCGGATATAAGCTTTGCTGTCCAACAACTCAGTCAATTAATGGCCCATCCTACAGATATTCATTTAAAAGCTGCCTTTCATGTTCTTCGTTATTTGAAGGGACATCCGGGTGATGGTCTTTACTTCTCCAAAACAGGTTCACTTCAACTCAAAGCTTTCTGTGATAGTGATTACGAAAAATGTGAGGATTCTCGACGATCAGTCACTGGCTTTGCTGTTTTTCTTGGAGATTCTCTTATATCATGGAGTGCTGAGAAACAGACTACAGTTTCCCGTTCCTCCTCTGAAGTGGAATATAGAGCTCTCGCCCTCTTAACTTGTGAGTTACGTTGGTTGACTTATCTTCTTCGCGACCTCCGTCTTCCTCCAGCTGGTCCAAGTTTGATCTATTGTGACAGTCAATCTGCAATATATATTGCTGAGAATCTGGTATTTCATCAACGAACGAAGCATATTGAGATTGATTGTCATACTGTTTGCGACGATCTTCAAGCCGGTAAAATCAGGCTTTTCCATGTTCCTACGGACATTCAACTTGCTGATATCTTCACCAAATCTCTCTCTGTTGGTCGTCACAACTTATTTGCGTCCAAGCTTGGAATGGTGAACATTCACCTTCTAGCTTGTGGGGGCGTATTAGCGAACATCATGGTGCCAAACTACCATTCCGTAAAGGACAAGAGCCAGCTCACTATTGGATAAAAGAACATATATTTGTTAAGGGACAATATCCTCCTTTAGAGGAGTAATTTATGGAGTATTTTATGGGTGTCCCCCACCAATAGAAAGTAGTACATATGTTGGCTATATGTTGGCTGTATTTAACAAACTTTGTAACATATTTTCTCTCAAGCTCAGTACAGAGAAATGAACGTAAAAATGAGGATGGTCCTTTTTCCCTCAACTTCTGCATCTTCTTCATCCTTTCTTCTCCACCAAAATTTTAGTTTTTAAGGCCAATCTTCAACATGGTGTCAGAGCTACTGGTTCATTACTAGTTATCTTCCTTTAAAGAATATATGGTATCAGAGCTACTGGTTCATTACTAGTTAGCCTTTTCTTTTGAAGAATCCTTCAACCATGGAGAACACCGCCACCGTATCCACAATTAGAAGTTCAACGACCACACACGTAGAGGAAGCAGATGCGTACTACCTACACCCTAATGAAAGCCCTGCCATTGTTCTGGTAACTCCACTTCTTAATGAACACAATCATCTCTCTTGGAGTAGGGCTGTAGAGATGGCTTTGTGGTCTAAACACAAGATAGGTTTTATTAATGGTAGTATTACGGCTCCCTCACCCACTGATTCCTGTTATGTCTCTTGGAAATGAAACAACACGATGATCACTAGTTGGATCATACGCTCAGTAGTGCCAAGGATAGCTCAAAGTGTTATGTGGTTTGATTCAGCTTTTGATTTGTGGGAAGATTTGAAGGATAGGTATGGTAGAGGTGATGCTATGCATACTTCTAATCTGCAAGCAGAGATATTTGGTTTAAGACAGGGTGCCTTGAGTGTTTCAGATTACTTTGCTCAATATAGGACTTTATGGGATCAACTGGAACAATATACACCACATCCTCATTGTAAATGTGTACCAAATGCTGATCCTGATCAATGTGAGCTTTATCGAGTTGTTAAAAGGTACAGGTCTAATGAGCAGATTGCTGGTTTTCTTTGTGGATTAAATGAGAACTACTCACATGTTTGTGAGCAAATTTTAATGAACCCTGCTCACATTGTCTCACCTGTTGCAAACCTCGTATCTGAGGTACCTAATCCTGCACTTGCTGTACAAAGTGGAAATGGTAACAAGAAGTTTTGGAATACCAGCAATCGACCATAATGTACTTATTGCAATAGAAAAGGACCATCCTCATTTTTACGTTCATTTCTCTGTACTGAGCTTGAGAGAAAATATGTTACAAAGTTTGTTAAATACAGCCAACATATGTACTACTTTCTATTGGTGGGGGGACACCCATAAAATACTCCATAAATTACTCCTCCAAAGGAGGATATTGTCCCTTAACAAATATATGTTCTTTTATCCAATAATAAGCTGGCTCTTGTCCTTTACGGAATGGGAGTTTGGCACCATGATGTTCGCTGATATGGGGTCAGATTGTGGCGGGCAGGGCCCTGGACGGGGCAGAGGCTGAGCAGAGTACCCGAAATGACGTCGAATTTTATCTTTGGAGACATGTTTGTAGAGGACAGAAATGGGTTTCATGTATCCTACAATCTGACCAACTCGTCGATACAAAGGTTGATTGTGGACGGGTCTGGAATAATTGTCCGGTACGCCTGGAGCGAAGCCAACCGCCAATGGATCAGGTTCTGGTCCGATCCGAAAGAGCAATGTGATAGGTACGGTGTGTAGGTCTGAACATTAACTGCGACCCTTATCAGGCGGACACTTTCAGGTGCAAGTGCCTACCTGGTTTCTTGCCCAAGTCTCCAAGTGAATGGGACGCGGCGGACGGATCGGCAGGTTGCATAAGGGATTCTGGGGTATCCACTTGTCGAACCGGGGAAGGGTTCTTAAAGTTGGAACGTGTGAGGGTTCCCGAAACCACGGCCGCTCATGTCGACACGACCATGACCCTAAAAGCTTGCGAGGAGGAATGCTTGAGGAATTGCTCTCGCAGTGCTTACAAAGTGCAATTAGAATGATATTGGGACTCATTTATAGTGATACCCCTTAGTTTGCTCTGCCCCATAAACAAGGATGCAACTCTATGTTGGTTTGTTTCGTAAAAAAAATGAAAAAAATAATGTATGGACTAAAACAAATATCAACCTAGAATCATAAACTAAACAGTGAATTAAATTTCTATACAATAGAATTTACATCTATTTCGACACTCAACACCATAAAATAGTATTACCTAATTTTAATCTAGATGATCCAAGCAAGATTTCATTTAAGAGTTTATGGGTAGCATCGGGGTCTGGGTCTATATGGACCTGATCCAGACCAAAATCCTAACTTTAAAAGTTGACCTATATTCTTACCCTATTCTTGACCCTACAAACTCTCGGTCCGTAAGGTAGGATAAGTGCATGACCTACGGGATCTGAATTTTTTTGTCATGCGAGTTAACAATTGTATGTATGTTTCACCTAAATATTAAAATATATATATATGTATGTATGTTTATATATTCCAATATGTTTATAGTTTTAAATATAAATATTAAATGAAAAAGTATACTTTGACATATTGAAACCGACGAAATATCAAGTACTTTACGTTTGTTGGGTTAAAAACGAAAACGAAAATAATAATAAAAAACCTTTTCTATAATTCTATTAATAGAAGCTCTATCTACCCCAATTAAATTCTCCCCAAGCCTCCCTTTCCAAGTGCACATCAATATCCCGTTAGCTCGTCGCATGTATAGTAATCCCTGAAATGTTTTACAATAATCTATCCCAAATAATTTAATGAATAGTTAAAATTTTAGCAAAGACGACTCTAATTAGAATCTTCCAAGTCAAAAATTTATTTTAAAAAAAAATTCAAACTCTTTAATACTCGAGCTAACCCAGTCGGTCATTCCTTATCCAGACTTCTTCTCCTCCTCCGTCATTTTCCTAAATTTCTGTCCTATTTTTTTGTCGGCCCCAATCATGAATCCATTGAAAGGGTCAATTACTCTTTCCATACTCACTTTCTTCCTCCTCCTCCTCTGCTGCTCGGCCACCGACACGCTCCCCCCTGGCCAGCGCCTGAGAGATGGAGAGGCCAGAGGTTCGAGCTCGGATTCTTCAGTCCGGCTAACTCTACCCGATACTACGTGGGAATTTGGTACCGCCGCTACGGGTTGCTGTCGGTTACCAGCAAGGCGGGCCTCGTCCTGTACGGAAACAACGGGAGTGTTCCTGTCTGGTCTGCCAATGTTTCGGATTAGAATAGTTCCGCGGCGGCTCAGCTCCTGGAAACTGGGAACCTCGTCCTGGTTCGTCAGGATGATCGAAGAGTCAATTGGCAGAGTTTTGATTATCCGGGGGTTACGTTTCTCCCCGGTATGAAGCTTGGAATGGACAGGGAATTGGGGTTGAATTGGTCCCTGACGTCCTGGAAGTCGACGTATGATCCTGGGAAGGGGAATGTTTCCTTCAGGTTCGATCCGACGGGTTACCCCGAGCTGTTTCTGTATCAGGCCGGGGTCAAATTGTGGCGGGCAGGGCCCTGGACGGGGCAGAGGCTGAGCGGAGTACCCGAAATGACGTCGAATTTTATCTTTGAAGACATGTTTGTAGAGGACAGAAATGGGTTTCATGTATCCTACAATCTGACCAACTCGTCGATACAAAGGTTGATTGTGGACGGGTCTGGAATAATTGTCCGGTACGCCTGGAGCGAAGCCAACCGCCAGTGGATCAGGTTCTGGTCCGATCCGAAAGAGCAATGTGATAGGTACGGTGTGTGCGGTCTGAACATTAACTGCGACCCTTATCAGGCGGACACTTTTAGGTGCAAGTGCCTACCTGGTTTCTTGCCCAAGTCTCCAAGTGAATGGGCCGCGGCGGACGGATCGGCAGGTTGCATAAGGGATTCCGGGGTATCCACGTGTCGAACCGGGGAAGGGTTCTTAAAGTTGGAACGTGTGAGGGTTCCCGAAACCACGGCCGCTCATGTCGGCACGACCATGACCCTAAAAGCTTGCCAGGAGGAATGCTTGAGGAATTGCTCTTGCAGTGCTTACAAAGTGCAATTAGAATGAACCAATTTAATAGAGTAATTGTCAATTTTTACCCACCTCTCTCCAGTTTTGACCTTCTCTGCATTTTTTCATCCACGTTTGTTCTACGTGGAACTTGCAATCTCCTTGATTACTTGTCATTTTTTGTTTCTACCTCACATTTACATTAGATTAGAACTTATTTGAAAAATATGTTTCAACGAGCTTTTCTTTTTATTTTTACAAAGTGCAAATTCTTTTTGATTTTTTTAAATCTTTGTATGGAAAAAAGACGACTTAGGAGCTTGAGACATATAACATTTATAAGATTTGAAACAAGAAGAGATGTTTTAAACATTTGACTTCTTTTATGAATAATTTGTTTTAATAATTTTATTTTCCAAGATTTATAATCTAAATTTGTAAGATTTTTTTGGAAGAATTTTGTTTTGATATTGATTTTTAATACAAGAATTCGGTTTATGATACAAAGATTTTATCTGTATTTGCGATGATTAATTTTACTCGAATTTATGTATATTCTCTTTTTTTCTTGAAGGGTAGTTTTATTTTTAGTAAAATTTCAGAACGAGTTGTTACATGTACCAAATAGAAAATTGTACTTTATGTTCAGGGTTGTAGTGAAACTACCAAACATTGGATAGAACAACTACAACAAATGAGCCAGTCCAGTACTATTCTGTCCTATTTTTTTGTTTTGTCTAAAAGAGGTACCAAACACAGCTAGTCTTGAAGCTTGAAGTACAAGTAATAACTCCATTACTCTTCCTCTATCTTTATTCTATATATTTATTTATTTCTTTTCTTTCTTTCTTATATATATATATATATAATATAAGATTTGAACTAATAAAATTTCTATGAGTTTCCATCGATAATGGATAGAATCCCAAATAAGCTTGATTAGTACCCAAAATGACTTACTTATTTATAGTATTTCTAGCAAGTTTCAAGACCTACTCTTTTTAATATGGTACCAACTCCAAAACTTACTATTTCCAATATGATACCAAGTTAAATGACTAAATACACTAGATGACAAAATGTAATTTAATATGTAAATATATATAACACTAACTTTAAAGATTGACATGTACTTACCCTACCATATGTAAATATATACAACACTAACTTTAAAGACTTAACATATCCTCGATCTAGTAGGGTAAGATAAGTGCATAAATCGCGGGTCTGGATTTTTTTTGTCAGCATATGCAAGTTAACAATTGTTTCAATATTAATTTTTATATCAAGTTTCACCTAAATATAAAAAAGATATATATTCCAATATGTTTATAATTTTAAATATAAATATTAAATAAAAAGGTATACTTTGACATATTGAAACCGACTAAATATAAGGTACTTTATGTTTGTTGGGTTTAAAAAGAAAACAAAAAATACGTTTTCTACAATTCTATTCATAGAAGCTCTACCTACCCCAATTAAATTCTCATCAAGCCTTCCTTTCCAAGTGCACATCAATATCTCGTTAGCTCGTCGCATGGCATGTATAGTAATCCCTGCATTTTTTTTACATTAATCTCTCCCAAATAATTTAATGAATAGATAAAATTTTAACAATGAGATCTCTAATTAGAAATTTCCAAGTCAAAACGTTTAAAAAAAAAAATTCAAACTCACTAACCCAGTCGGTCGTCGCTTATCCAGACTTCTTCTCCTCCTCCCTCTATACATGCCTCATTTTCCTAAATTTCTGTACCGTATCGTACATACCTCGTGGGCTCAACAAGGACATCTATAAACGCGTCCCTTCTACCATACTTGCATCAACTAATAAGAATTATTATATCTTAATTAAAAATTGATTTTGAATTATTAAAAATATATCAATATTAAATATTTTAATTAAAAAATCATTAGAAAATCCGATCAGCACAATAAATGTCAGTCTAAAATTAGACTCAAATCAGAATTGGACTTTTGATCCTCCATAATTTAGGTACATGTAGCTAGGATAAAAATGCCCTATACTTGGTATATGTACGAGGCAATTTTTATCATGACCTAGGATTATATTTGGGTTTTAGATATATTTTTGAATATATATGTAGAAGTTGTATTCAGATAGTACTTATCTTAATGATGCCTCTAATATAAATCTATCTAATACCTAAGATGTAGCATCTATGATACAAATGGTAGAATTAGCCTTTGACGGGTCCAGGATAATAATACTTTACGTATAAAACAAAATCAGTTAATATTAAGTAATGCGTCCCTTTCAAGCGAGGAAGAAAACTGGGAGTGCCTATACCAGTGAGGATCCACGTTGGTCAGAATATGATATGGACTATTGATGAGTTCTGGCTGATTAGTTTTGTCTTTGACCACCCGACTTGTTTGATTGGGTGAGACACTAGGTATGGCAACGAGTTTGCCTCTCTGGCTACTCGTTTAGGCCTTGGACCCGTTTTATTTCCGTTTTTCTTTTTCTTTTCTCTACTCTTTCTCATCATCTTTCTGTAATTTTCTTTTCTTATTAATAAATGCTCGTTTTCGCCCAAAAAAAAAAAGTAATGCGTCCCTTTCCGAAATTCGCTGGCGAAAAAGCGTCCAGCTTGTCACGTTCCCATCCATTTATTTGGCAGTTCCGAACGCTTTTAATTCCCCAACTACACACGAAAATTCCAAAACTTTTCTTCCTTTCCTCCTTTATTACTTAGTTTCCTCGCTAGCCATGTCGCTACTACCGCCACAGTACACCAATAATGAACCCATTGAAAGGGTCAATTACTCTTTCCATACTCACTTTCTTCCTTCTTCTCCGTTGCTGCTCGGCCACCAACACTCTCGCCCCGGGCCAGCTCCTGAGAGATGGAGAATTGCTGATCTCCGGAGGCCGAAGGTTTGCGCTCGGATTCTTCAGTCCGGGTATTTCTACCCGCCGCTACGTCGGAATTTGGTACAACAAAGTCCCGGAACTGACGGTCGTGTGGGTTGCCAACAGGGACGCACCTCTCAATGACAGTTCCGGGTTCCTGTCGGTTACCAACAAGGCGGGCCTCGTCCTGTACGGACACAACGGGACTGTTCCTGTCTGGTCTGCCACTGTTTCGGATGTGAATAGTTCCGCAGCAGCTCAGCTCCTGGAGACTGGGAACCTGGTCCTGGTTCGTCAGGATGATCGAAGAGTCGTTTGGCAGAGTTTTGATTATCCAGGGGATACGTTACTCCCCGGTATGAAGCTTGGGATGGACAGGGAATTGGGATTGAATTGGTCCCTGACGTCCTGGAAGTCAACGAATGACCCTGGGAAGGGGAATGTTTCCCTCAGATTCGATCCGACGGGTTACCCTGAGCTGTTTCTGTATCAGGCCGGGGTCAGATTGTGGCGGGCAGGGCCCTGGACGGGGCAGAGGCTGAGCGGAGTGCCCGAAATGACGTCGAATTTTATCTTCGGAAACATGTTTGTAGCCATGTTTGTAGAGGACAGAGATGGGTTTCATGTATCCTACAATCTGACCAACTCGTCGATACAAAGGTTAATGGTCGACTGGTCTGGAATAATTGTCCGGTACATCTGGAGCAAAGCCAACCGCCAATGGATCAAGTTCTGGTCCGATCCGAAAGAGCAATGTGATAGGTACGGTGTGTGTGGTCCGAACAGCAACTGCGACCCTTACCAGGCGGACACTTTCATGTGCAAGTGCCTGCCTGGTTTCCTGCCCAAGTCTCGGTGTGAATGGGACGCGGCGGACGGATCGGCGGGTTGCATAAGGGATCCCGGGGTAACCACGTGTCGAACCGGGGAAGGGTTCTTAAAGTTGGAACGTGTGAGGGTTCCCGAAACCACGGCCGCTCATGTCGACACGACCATGACCCTACAAGCTTGCGAGGAGGAATGCTTGAGGAATTGCTCTTGCACTGCTTACACGATTGCGGACACGGTCAAACGGTCAGGGTGTTTAACATGGTACGACGACTTGATGGACATCAGAACCTATCCCATTGAATCGGATGATATTTTCGTCCGCGTCGATGCAAAAACGTTAGGTAAGTGTCAACATCAAATGATCATATGCTGAGCTATTATTTACATCGCACATATATACAGTGTAGAATTTTCCTTACAAAATACAGGGTTGCAGTCGCGATCTCATTAAAATCGTAGAAGGTAAAATCTTGTGGGAAAAAAGCACTACAGCCTTCTTCGAATACAATGTTATTAAATTTTCTGTTACTGTTTGTAGCTAGCTATGGGAAGTCCAAAAACCCTGTGGCAAACAATGGAGTGAAAGCAATAATAATAATATCTGTTATTGTCGCATCATTTCTCCTTGTCTGCCTCATCATTTGTTGCATACGGAGGAGACGAAAAGGTAAATAAAGCTCTCCTGCTAATAAATATTTGTTTAAGCATATATTTATTCTCAAATCCAATACACAACACTAATGTATGTTCGATTAAAGCGCTACCAAAGCCTCCCGATGATATCAGCTTTGATTCTATATTGACTGGTAATGAGAAACAAGCGAATCTGGACTTCCAACATGCGAAATTGGCGAAAGACACTTGGAATGTCACCATGATGCTTGGATCGACTTGGAAAGCTAGTGCTTTGCAAATTCTTGATACTCTCCGTGGGGAAGCTGCTTGCAGGACCCAAACTAGGACCTTTGACCCTCCTTGATTATTTTGACTTCGTTATGGTTGGTGTGATCTGGTTTGATAGTCCTATCGGAGGATGTCATTTGGGTTGCTTGCTTTAGTGACTATATGTCCCAAGCAACGTGGTATGGGGGACGTTTGGGGTTGCTTAATTTGGTTGATTTTCCTTTTAAGAGAACTAGTTTATGTCTATCAAGTTCTATTTTGATAGGTATTTATCTTTTCTCTCCGTAATGTAATACCTTTAGAATTTTCTTTGAGGAGTAATACAAATTTACTTTTCAAAAAAAAACTAATGTTTGTTCGAGCAAGTTTACCAATCGTGTTTGTTCTATTTACTTTGGTCGAAAAATAAATTGCTGCAACTCTCTTTTTGACACAGCCAAGGAGAAGAGGCACCGAATTTCTCTTGAGTTCAGTCAACTCTCTTCAAGTTCAACGCAGCCATGGGAGTCTCCAAGTGGACAGACAAATTTCGAAAAAGGAAGCCCAAATTTACCGTTCTTTGATCTGAACACCATAGCTGTAGCAACCAACAATTTCACCAATGCCAACAAGCTTGGAGAGGGCGGATTTGGCTCTGTCTATAAGGTAATTACAATCCGAAATTTTTTTAACCCATTTCTTTAAATTCGGGTTTACTTACACGATTGTTTGATTAGTTTACTACAAAAGTGTTGGATATCCATATACGAACTGGGCTCACTAATCTAGTGACGTGGTATGAAATTAATATGTAGTTATTAAATTTCAGGGCCTACTTGAAAATGGAAGAGATATTGCGGTTAAAAGATTGTCCAAGAATTCTGGTCAAGGGGTTGATGAGTTCAGAAACGAAGTGACACTAATTGCAAAACTTCAACACAGGAACTTGGTGAGGATTCTTGGTTATTGCACCCAAGGTGAAGAGAAGATGCTAGTCTACGAGTACTTGCCTAACAAAAGCTTGGATTTTATCATCTTTGGTATGTTTTATTTAATTTTAAAACCGTCCTTCGCCCCTTAATCAGTTCTCGAATTCATCTTTGGTTTTATTTAATCTTTTAATTTGACGACTTGTAGATGAAGAGAAAAGATCACAGCTGGATTGGCCGATGAGGTACAACATTATAAGTGGGATTGCACGAGGGATACTGTATCTTCATCAAGACGCCAGATTGAGAATCATTCACAGAGATCTCAAGGCCAGTAACGTATTGCTGGATGCGTCGATGAACCCGAAAATTTCAGATTTTGGCATGGCAAAAATATTCAGGGCAGATCAGATCGAAGCAAATACAAGACGTATTGTAGGAACATAGTAAGTATAACTAAATGTTAAAGGTGTTCAAATTCTCATTCCAAATAATTCATGAATTTTCACACGATTGTTACAACCATTTTTCTCACAAAATGCAGCGGATACATGTCACCGGAGTATGCAATGCACGGAATATTTTCAGTAAAATCTGATGTGTATAGTTTCGGAGTTCTACTGTTAGAGATCATCACTGGGATGAAAAACTGCACATATTATGATTCAGATGGCTCCCCTTATTTGGTTGGATATGTAAGTCCAATTCCTCCATATATACCTTTACTATTATGAACACTATGGAAACAAACAACAGCTTGAAAACCCGAAACAAAAAAACTACGGACGAAGGAGAGTTCTATTATGCGAATCAACACGGTCCAATAAATTCCTGAAATGGATTTTTTCTTACAGGTTTGGGAGCTGTGGAAAGAAGGGAGGGTACTGGAGATAGTTGATCCAACACTAGGAGACTCTTGTCCCGGCGAACAAGCATCCAGATGCATCCAAATTGGGCTGTTGTGTGTGCAAGAATCTGCAGCCGAGAGGCCAACCATGTCTTCGGTTAATTTCATGTTGAGTAACGTTGAGTCGGCTCTCCAATTTCCCAAGAAGCCTGCATTTATTCGCAAGGAGGTCAGCATGAGGAGAGACCGTGAAGGAGCTGCTTCTGTGAATGATGTTACTATCACTGCTCTTCAAGCTCGATAGGACGAATAGTTATATATCAGAGCTTATACAAAAATAAAAAACTCGAATAGATATGTTTAGAGTTGATTATGAATTAAAATAGTTTAATGTAAAGTATATCTGTTAACTTAATTTATCGTGTTATTAACTAACCAATGCGGATTGGTTGCAAGTGATAAGGGATTCAAATCCTTTTTGAGAATTGGATACGTGTTTAACTTAATTTATCGTGTTTCATTTCATATAAGGGAAGCAAAGTACATCAGTGACAGTCCTTCGCAAGACCATCAACCAGTTCCGCATACTCAAAACATGAGCGGAACATGAGCGGCCAAGCTGACAATCTTCAACAAGCAAGGCCAAATCACTACGATCATGAGCTGACACATTCCTTAGCACTCCTTTGATCGAAATTATGTAATTTTCAAATATTAACTAAATCAATCAATGATCTAAATTCAAGCAATTCGAGACCGTCTCACAGAAGAAATGTTATGCGAAGCTTAGTTAAAAACTTATTGTAGTTGAACTGCCATCCTTTTTCCCTCTCTTTCCCTTCCTTCCTGATTTCTTCTTCCTCACTTTTTCTCCATCTATCTCTATCTTTGTCTTCTAAGCTCACAATGGGGAGGAAGAAGGCGGTGAGAACACGATGCCGGTGAGCGGCTCCATGACTAGAACCATCTCCCCCGTCCTGATCCAAAATTGGGAGACTTTTGACAGTGAGAAACGATCTACAACTTTGGTTGGGGAGCCACAACTTCTTACTCCAGAGTTCGATTGAGTTGATTTATATTTCCGTATGAAGCTAAGATATATATCTATAACTTTTTAGTTTATAACTTCTCCAAATTCGTAGTGTAAGAATGCCAAAATTTTATTCGAAAGAGTCGACCAAATTACAAGAAGCTAGAAGGGGTGAGAGCTACAACTTCTTACTCCGGAGTCCGATTGAGTTGGCTCAAGATGCTATATGAAGCTGAGATGTGTATCTATAACTTTTTAGTTTATAATTTCTCGAAATTCGTAGTGTAAAGGTGTAAAAATATATTTGAAGTCAATAGTCGATCAAGTTACAAGCGACTAAAAGGTGTACGGAGGCACTACTTCTTATTCCGGAGTCCGATTGAGTTAATTCAAGTTGCTGTGAGAAGCTGAGACATATCTCCAAACTTTTGTAGTTTATAACTTCTCTAAATTCAAAGTGTAAAGATGTCAAAAATACGTTCGAAGTCAATAGTCGACCGAGTTATAAGCTGCTAGAAGGTGTCATATGCAAGTGTGCTATTTGTTCCTGAATGAAATTGTTAAAGGACATGCCTAGTTATGTCAAAATGGCAGATCCGGTTATGTCTAAATGGCATCCCTGGCTATGTATAAATGGCATGCATGAATATGTCAAATGGCATGTCCGGTTATGTCTAAATGGCAGGCCTGATTATGACCATAAGGCATGTCTGATTATGTTAAATGGCATGTCTGGTTATTTCTTAATGGCAAAGCCGATTATGACCAAAAAGCAAACCCCGTTATGTCAAATGGCATGCTCAGTTACGATAAAATTACTTGCCTGGTTACGATATAATGGCATGCCCGGTTATAATAATATTTAAAAATACAATAATAAAAAATAATTTAATGATTTAATAATATTAAAAAAACCATAAAAACGCCACTTTCCTTACCATTCAAAAAAATAAAAATAAAGAGGTCACCTTACTAGTCGCGTGGTATTATTCCCACCACCATTTTTCCATGTGCATGTCAACTTTTTATGTTTCCTATGTGCACAGTGGCAATTCCACTTTTGTCCCTCGTTTGTCCTTTTTCGGATGGGTTTCCGTACCAAATTCATGCTCGGAAAAAGTAGACAAACACCAAAACTAGGTATGGTTGATAACATGGAGATCCGGGAGAAATCCAACATGCAAGGTTGAGATTAATGTGTAATCCATTGATATCAAAGAATCTGATTATGCATTTATTAGTGATAATAAAATAAGGAGCCTCATTAATTATTGATAGATTTTTTCATGGTAATATCACAAATCAACCCCAAAATGACATTCTACATGTATATATAAGGAATTCCTCTTAGTCATGGTAAAAATCAATCAAACAACTATATTGTAACGCAATTTGAGAAGCAACATGAAGAATTATATGGTGTTTGTCTGTTTCTTCTTCATGCTCTTAGCTATTAGTGCGTGTTCTCTCTTAATTTGCATATGCATGCCATCCATGATCTCGTTCACTTATAATTGTTTTCCATAACTTGTTTTTTAATTATTTCAATTTGACTAATAAAATTTTAGTGCCAAGTTTAATTTTTTTACAATTTCTTAGAAATATCTAAACTTTTGGTAACTTTTTATAATATTTGATGTTGTGAAAATTAAGGAGATCGGGAAAATTTACGAGAAATTTAAGAAATGAAATCATGAATATGTTTAAGATTACTTAATCACAGAATTCACATTTTTTTATATATATGGTAAAAAAACAAGTCGTCCTAAATGCATGCACAAGCAATATTATTGTGTAGCATCATACATACATACATATATATACATACATATATATACATACATACATACATACTTGCGGAAACGAGCGAGGAACAAGACTTCGATTGTTTTGGTGGTACAACACTTCTCTCTCTATTTGGAGCGCTCTCTCTCTAAAAATTGGAGCTCTTTCTCTTTTCTAGGTTTTTTAGCCTAGAAACCTTTTCCGCCGCTGCTCTTCTGGCCAAGCTAATCTCCACTCCTCATTACACACTACCCGGTCCAGTCACTTTGACACACATGTAGAGACCTTCTGACCTCTAGACCAGGTGAACTTTGTGCTCAGAAAGCCCACGTCGATAAGGCGAAGGGTATCAATGTGCTCTGCAAAACACATGTTCTGTATTGAGAGTATCCCTGAGCCTCCGCTATGTTCCTCCTCAGACCTGATGTCGTTAAAGTCTCCCTCTATGACCCTAGGGTAGTGCTAAGCACAGAAAGGTGCTCCCATAGCACTTGTCTTTTCAGGCCACTAGGCCTAGCGTGGACCCAGGTGAGGTGGAAGCTTCCTTGCTAGGTGAGAACTTTTTCCAGAATGAACTGGTCATTCCAAGTCTAGATCGAGTGCTGTAAAGTAGTTGCATTCCAGGGGATCCAAATGCCGCCACTATGTCCTGAAACTTCCAAGCGCTCAACGTTCAGGAACCCCAAGTGATGGCAAACCTAGTCAGCCCTGTCTCCTGAGATCTAAGGTTCAAGGATGACAAAGATATTTGGCCTATGCTAACGTACTAGGGATCTAACAGTCTGTAAAAAATGAGCCTTACCAGCACCACAATAATTCCAAAATAGGATAGATGAGATAGACATAAATACTAGTAAATGAGAGTGTAAAATGGGCAAACAGTAGTCGGCTAAGCATTCAGTAGGCACGGGGTCTGGGAGCACTCATACAGACATGGCCCACATCCTTTTTTGCTGGATCACCTGCATTCTCCTATCCGTTCATCATCATTAGGCCATTCGGTGACTCGTGGATCATGAGCTGGCCCGCTTTCACCTCTCCCTATGATGCATGGGCCGAGTCTCCATCAGGAGCCCAGAACTTGGATGTCGACGTTTTGCTCAGCTCTTCGCCGTCAGTATGGGGTAGCATCTCTTGGGCTTGGGCCGCCATTGCCCTATTTTGTTTCGGCCGACCACGGGGCCTTTTCTTGGTTTTAAGCAGGCCCGGGTCCTCTTCTTGATCCGAGTCCAAGTAATAGGCGGCCTATTGGGATAGGGGAATAGGTTGAAGGGTCTTGGTCTTTTCTATTCTTTTTTGGGTTGTCTTTCGCTTGGACTGAAAACCTATAATTGAGGGTACAGTGTTTAAATCAATAGAATTAGCAAACTTAGAAAAAATTGAACTTGGGTCGGAAGTTATGGGTGTCGTATTGGGCTCTATAGCTGGTTCAGTATCATTGCGGGCTTGCTGTTTGGTTTCCTTTTTGGAGCCAGTTCTATTCTCCATGGGTGCTCTCCTCTTCTGTGGGCTTGAGCCGTTCCATTCTCTGCAGAAACACAAGCCAACTTGGAATTAACAAAGGAAATATCAGAATTAGGGATCGACTTACCTGTTTTTAGATGATTGGACAGGCTGGCGTGATTTGACTGGGTAGATACGGGCGGGAGATTTGTTTTGGAAATAGCCGTTGGGTTTCCAGGAGTGTCCCTCGCAAATCGAGGCTGAGATTGGGCTGGAGCCACGTTCTTTCCCAAAACGGTCTTCCCTCTCCTCCACGACGCCGCAGCCTGATGGTGGTGCATTAGAGATTCAGTGGTCTCCTCACCGGCTTGGATCTCCTTCTCGGCTAGCTGTACCTGGTCTCTCAGAGCCTCGAATCTATTACCCGAGGAGCCTCCAGCCGCTTTCATCCTTAGGGCACGTCATGGACGGCAGGACACTTCAGCCACATGCCGATATTCAACTCGGTGCACAGGTCTTTCGCTGGGAGGGTCTGGGGCAGGGAGGTACGAGGATCAGGTGGGTTCTGTGGTGGTGGGGCCGGACATTGGTTTTCTGGGCACGCTGCCATCGTATGCCCGTAGTTTCCACACCGCATGCATATTACATGTAGGTTCTCGTACTCAACCTTTATCCACTTCCCGTTGACCAGTAGAATACCAGAGAGTGGCTTTCAGAGGTTGAGTTCATTGCAAATATGAGCATAGCATCCTCGCTGTGCCCTACAGGTCATCTTGTCGACTTTAATGGTCTCCCTAGGGCCTGAGTAAAAAATGATTTAAGAGTCCCTATAGTCGGATCCAGACCATCGTGGAGGAGGTGGTAGCCGTGTCGAGGTCAAACTCCAGCGACCAGCGATGCATCGTGAGGTAGTGTCTGGTGATCGTCCACGGCCCATTTTCCAGCACTATGTCATGGTCTTCTTGTTGGCCAAATTGTATTAGGTAGTATCCATTGGGCTGGTCGATGAGGGTCATCGTCCCCTTTGGTTGCCAAAAGTTCTGGAGGTGACGCTCTATGACTTGGTGAGTCATGAACCGTCCCAATAGCTTTAGAATCAGGCATATCTTGCCAAGTGCGGGAAAATCTCCGCCAGGAGGTTTAGGTCTACATCAGCTCGTGCTAACTCCGTCAGTCCGGTGGGAAAATGGATACGGACCAAGCTAGCAGTAACTAGGTCTTCCTCCGGTAGTGGGACGTGTTGTGGTGTGTACTGGTTGGTAAGTGTATCCCGAAAGGAGAGTTTTTGTGGGTCCGGTGGTTTGTCTGGTGGCAAGGCGGTGGTGTTGTCCATCTCCATGTGGGTGTTGGTGGATGGGGCCGCCTGAGGAGGTGGTGGATCGTGGTGATTGGCAGTGGGGACGGAAGTAGTGGCGAAGTCAGGTGAGGGGGCAGTAGGGATTTCAGAGAGTGTCATCGAGAGAGCAATTGCCTTTATTTATACGATACTCAGGGTTTTATTTTATGCGGATCTGGGAGGATAGATTTGTATCGCAATTGCCTGATGGTTAATTGCTTAGGAATCTACTAATTCTAAGATTGTATCATGGAGATGGAAAAGGACTTCGTACTCCTAGTGTCATCAGCGTTATTTTTTCTCTAGTGTGATTTTTTCTTTATTGGTTTTGCCGCATCAAAATTTTGAAGAGGGCAGTGATTACGAAATTCCGAGTTCTCCTTCCGACAAATATTATTATTATTATTAAGTTTTTACTTCTAAAAAAAGCTCTTAGATTAATCGTGGTGAAAATGTTCTAGCTTAAACAACAAGTTTTGATTTGAATCTTTAGAAACAGAACAGTTTTAAGCACTCAAAAATCTTATGCCGCTCAAATCCAGAGTAGTTGATCTGTGATTTAAAACAAAAAATATATATAAAGGAAGATGGTGATTAGATATCTTAGAATCAACCTCCTTCAATTAAGTCCAAAAGGGCCAACTTGTGATTTAAAAAACTGTTTGGATCAATATGTAACTTTACATTCCTAAAAAATTACGAATCAGTCACTGATCTTAACCAAATTCCCAAGTAGTCCTCACACTTTTTCCAATTGCACAATCAATGCCCAAACTTCTACCAAATTTCAATCCAACCTCACTTCCCAAATCACAAACCCTAATTAGAGATTGGGGAAAATTCAAATCGGAACCACCAGGGGAAGCAACGGACTAGACGCAGGCCGGAAGAGGGTGTTTAAAATTTGTCGAAGGGCGTTAGACTGTCAGGGTCGCGAGTCTTTAAATCTTCGGGACGTCGCAGCAACGGGTGCCCATCGCGTGAGAAGATTATAATTTTTGTGATGTGTAATATGTCCTTGATTGAGTTTCGGAAAAAAAAAAATTCAACTAACAAGCACATACATCATAGCGTAAAAAATTGTTCTAATTTAATTAAAAATTATATAATTCGAGCCCTTGATAATGCATCACGTACCAATGTTAAATATTTGTTAAAAAAAATTTTACCACCTTCTAAATATTTTACTCGACTAAAAAAATAATTCAATATTTTATGCTACGTTGGTTAAAGACAAAGAGGCGTGTTACTTACTTACCCTTGTACCATATTGATTTGTGCAAGGATGGAAAACAAGTTTAAAAGAAAGTATGTGTTACCACAAAGTTTTTGGCCTAATAATGTAAGGTGTTGAAGAATTGATGGAGATCTAGGGTTCATCTCCGCACCTATAATTATGGTGTAAAATTTTATTTTTTAAAAAAAATTATGTATTATATGAATTGTAAAAAATTAGTGAAAACAATTAGCCACGAGTGCATGAGGTTACTCGAGATTGAGCTCGACCAGTGTAGTTCGACGATTACTTTCCCCTAAAGCACGAGCTAGTGGGAAGGAAAACCTGTTTCTGTGTGCACAAGGCTTTTTTTTTAAGAAACAATGTGCACGAGGCTAAGTGGGGAAGAATAGAAAGGAAGAGAAATACAATTACTTTCTGAAATGGCCAGCTTATAAGGTTTTTTATGTGCAAAAATATCGTCTTCGCAGTGATATCAATAGAACCTTTCCTCACAATATTTTTTCTCAATAAGGTTTATCGATAGAGTTTTGGTAAGACTATCAATTTAACCTCGAACTTATTATTCGAGGGATTTTTTCACATTTACTCTATAAATTGTACATATTATCAATAATAAAATTCAATTGTTCCAAAAAAAATAAGGGTATACATATGGAAATATTTTGGCCAAGTTTCACTATTAGTATCGTATTTTTTGACGCATTTTCATTTCAATACTACTTAACACAAAATCCGTTAAATCGTTGATTAAGGTCTTCATGTTTGACCTTTAAGTTATACCCATGTAAGAGTGTATCTTTGGGCTTTGTTTTTAAAGGCATTTTCGAAATAGCATCATCCGAAATAATACCATCTTCGGCCCAGTTAAGCCCAAAGGACTTTCAACACTATTTTCCAACCCAATACATTTGTCTTATGGGCTTCAACAAATACTTGAGATTATCTAATTTTCTAATATAAAATTTATGCTCGAGGGTCTATTTTAGACAATTTATTTATTTTAATTTCATCACGTGTAATGATTGTATCATCAACATGTTGAATCAGAACTATAATTCATCCTCTTCGTGAACAAAATTTAGAAAAATGTGTGATTAGGTGAGCTCTTCTATAATATAAAGAAATTTAATTCACTATTTAGTTTATGATACTAGGTCCTCTTTCCGTCTATCAAATTTTTTTTTCAGTTAACATACTCGGATCCTTTTAAAGATGGCCATCAGAGTTGTGCGATAATACTATTTCAAAGTTTAGAATACAACCAAAAAAATTTGAAAAATTATGAGTTGGTAGAATTAATGTGTCTCGAATTCGAACAATTATAAACACAGACAACATTAAATAATTATTCAATTACTTTACCATCTTTCAAATATTCTAATCTGAATAGAACCGAAGACTCTTTCTATCCATAGAAACTTAAAAGCCCAATTAAATCGTGACAATTTCTCATCTTCCCTCCTTAAATTTTGTCGTGCAACGATCTATCTTTAGACGAAATGCCTAACTTTGGTTTCTGATGCCCAATCTATCTTTTCTATCGATTCATGCCCATAACCTGCTCGACGAAATGCCCAACTTTTGTTTCTGATGCTTTAGACGTTGCTTCCGGCGGATATGGGGATGAATTGAGTTGACCCACCTGGGTTTCGTACGTTTTTCACCAAATTGTAAGTATCTTTGCTCTAGGGGGAATGAATTTCTACTGTGGAAAGAGGTAACCATTGAATGATCCTTGGCTACGAATAGGAAAAGACAATGGCTACCGGAGAAAGCAACATTGGGAGTGCTATTTTGCCTCAAGATCTGATGATTGAGATTCTTTCGTGGCTTCCTGTACGGACCTTGATGCGGTTGAGGTGCGTTTGCAAGTACTGGAATTCCGTTATAGGTTCTCGGGATCTTGTCTTCTTTGTGAAGGATGCTCCCTGCTATAATTTTCTGAATGGAGCTTATTATTGGAGCGTTCACGATCCAGATGATGGTGACTACATTATTTCCTTTGATACGGGCACGGACTTGTTCGCGCGGGTTGTCTCGATTCCGAAGGAGGGTCGCATGAGGGATGACACTGTCGATTGCCTTATCGTTTACAGTGGTTCAGTTGCCTGGTCTCAGTTTGACTGGTCGATTAACTATTTTGATTTGTGGGTAATGAGTCGAGATGGGGACTGCAATTGCTGGAACAGACTATTTAGTGTTGGACCTTTCTTGGATTTTCATTTTCCACTTGGATATTGGAAAGATGGTCAGATCATAATATATTCATTAAAAGGCAGTTTTCTTGTTTGATCCTAAGAGGGGCGTCCAAGGAATTAACTTCAATGTGTGACATGATGCTCATTTACAAAGAAAGCTTTATTCCGTTGAAAGGTGAAAATTATTTTCCACAAGTGCCTCCAAGTTGGAAACATCGTTTGTATGCTTGATCAACTCGGGCATTGACTTTGGATTTATGGGGATCCGACCGATTGTGAGACAAGACCCTAATGCACATCTTTTCATGGATCCCCTCAGGAATTAGTAAAATTGGCAATCGATTTGCATTGGAATCTGAGGACCTGAAGATCCATCTACTTCTGAATCAATATTCCAATGTAATAAAATTTGTTCAAACTTCCATGAGATGGACCTGAATTGACCTCTTAAAACCTGTCGCGACCATGTACAAGGTCGGGCACGGCCTAACTAGCCGCCCCAAAGCAATCGAACCATATGTTTTTCTATTAGAATTTTGTACATTTGTTGGCTGTTTAACATGTTTTCTTTATGGTTTCAAACTGGTTTGGGTCGAGGGTCAAATTTGAATCACCGAAAAATGTTGAAGTGTTAAATAATTATTGGCCGAATTTTATCATCTTTAAAAAAAATATCAATTTTTTATTAATTATATACAGCATTAAAATATCCAATAATTATATATGTTTTTTTTACAAAGCTTACATATAAAAATTACAAAATCACTTTTAATTTAACAGAATTATAAAATTGTTTTTAAAAAACAGTTGAACCTGTAAAAAATATCCAACCGTCTTCCAAGTTTTGGTATAAAAACAATTCATCCTCCATGTGGGATCAACTATCTAACCACGTTTTTAAACACAATGCTCTATACATGAATACTAATCAAATAAAAATTATTCTTATTTCAATATAACATCAATTGATGGTTGATCAACAATTCACTCATGTTTCTTATATAGCTAAATGATGGTTTACAAGTAAACTAATAACAAAGATTCGTGGCCCAATTACATTAAAATATAATAGTCTTATTTCTTTGGTCCATCAATGCAATCTCTTCCAATGTTCTTCCGGTTCCAGCCAGATGCTTCGAGACCTCCATCACAAGACGGAATAACAAAGCTTTAAATCAATATTTATCTATTTAAAAAAAATGTTGATTTGAATACGAAAATTTGGAGCATATGATTATTCTATTTCAATACTTAGATGACATCTGTTGAGGTATAAAAATAATCTCGACATTGTTAATATATTTTGAGGTACCCAGTGTGGTCGAAAGGTGATCGGGTGACCGGTTGACCGGTGACCGATGTGGTCTGAAAGTGATCGGTGGGTGGTATTGTCTCAAAGTAATCACTTCCGATTTTGAGTTGGAAAGAGGTTGTAGATGGTCTTCCCTCCATTGAGTCCGAAGATGGTCTTACTTGGTCGAAACCGGTGATGATAGACGGCTTCCAAGACCAAAGCTCCCGGTTCGGTCAGCTTCTCGCCTGCCTGGGTAATGCTCCTCCGTAAAATGCTCATAACTTTCTATCTGGAGATCTAAATGAGACGATTCAAGTTTCTATGGAAAGCTAAGATATGGATCTACAACTCTTTTGTTTACAACATTTTCTGATTCGGAGCAGAAGGAGGTTAAAAATGTAGTTTAACGCAGATATTTGCTCTGAGTTCGAAAGTGGACGCCCCATCCGTGAAGTCCGAGTGGGCGTCCCATCCTTGAAGTCTGAGTGGGCGCCCCATCCTTGAAGTCCGAGTGGATGTCCTATCTCCCAAGTCATCTGGGATGTCCGGGTTGTGCCCTCGAAGTTGGATGTCCGGGTTGGACACTTCAGTCCGTGAAGTCGATATGTCCGAGTTGGGCACCTCGGTCCGCTAAGTAGGATGTCCGAGTTGGACCACTCGGCCCACTTGAAGTGGTCATTTAAGTCCGCGTTGGACTTTAAGGCGGTGTTGGAGCACGAAATTATTGTCTTGGAGTGATGGCGGTCTATCTCCGGATGTGCGGGAATCGGCTCGGGCTCGTCGGAACAAGTAGCCAGGGCGAGAGGCCCCTCTCGCCCGTGTAGGCGAGACCGAGCGAGGGCTCATCTCGCTCACGAGGAGCCCGGGCGAGAGGCCCCTCTCGCCCACATAGGCGAGACCGAGCGAGGGCTCTTCTCGCTCACGTTGGTGATCCGGGCGAGAGGCTCCTCTCGCCCACAAAGGTGAGACCGAGCGAGGGCTCTTCTCGCCCACATGGCCGAGTCCTATCGAGAAACTTGTCCGACTCAAATAGGCGAGAGGCCGGTAGGAGGCACGAGCAAGGAGCTGAGTGAGAGGCCTACGGCAAGAGGTCGAGTGGCGAAATGCCGAGCGAGAGGCCGAGTGGCGAGGAGCCGAGTGAGAGGCCTACGGCAAGAGGTCGAGTGGCAAAACGCCGAGCGAGAGGCCGAGTGGCGAGAGGCCGAGTGAGAGGCCTACGGCGAGAGGCCGAGCTAGAGGCCGAGTGGCAAAGGGCCGAGCGAGAGGCCGAGTGGCGAGAGGCCGAGTGAGAGGCCTACGGCGAGAGGCCGAGCGAGAAGCCTAATGCGGGAAGTCGGGCGAGAAACTTAAGGCCGGAAGCCTAAGGCGAGAAGACGAGCGAGGAGCCTAAGGCGAGAAGCCGAAGGTGAGAAGCCAACTTGGACCCGAGCGGGAAGCTCATTTGACCTTCATAGGCGGGAAGGCAATTCCGAGAATAGGTCAACTTTGGTTGAGGAGGCCGTTAGCTTGAGCCCATTTTGAGATTCACTTTGGGCTTGACGAGATGTCCGTCTTGGGCGATGACGGACTTGAGTCAAGATTTTGCGTGGGAGATTCGAGAAGGTCATAACGGTCTATAGTTTCCTAACTTGAGCCGAGATTCTCTATATTTGGCAAGACTTGGTAAGTTTCTCTTTAGGCCGCGATCGCTTGGTCATCACGTTTTGAAAGCTTCCTATCCGAGGATGGGATTTGCTCATTTAAGGAAGACGGCTTGTATTGAGCCAAGAGGATCCCGTCATGTTAGGAACAAATAATTTGAAGCGAATCTCTCGGGATTGAGACTTGGAGCCAAAGGTTTTGGAGGCGTTTTAGGATTTCCTATTGTGAAGGCGCAGAGGTTAGGTCAAGGCACTCTATATAAGGATGGCTCGGGCGAGAGAACGGACATCACCAACACATCAAACAACAACTATCTTTACTTTTTATCTTAGCTTAGCTCGTAGCCCGTAGTTCTTTTTTCTCCCTCTCCCTTAGATTGAACATCTAAGGTTCACTCTTTTTTCACCCTCTCTATTAGGCCGACCTTGGGACGACCACTCCGGATCCGTCTCGGGTAGTCTTGACGTTCTTGTACCCACTTTCTCCGCAACATATTTTTGGCACGCTCAGTGGGACTAAGGAGGGCGTCTGAGAAGGCGGTCTAGCTTCGTTCGATCAAGATGACCGAGAACCATGCTGCTCAAGCCAATTCCAACCCCAAGGAGGCGGCACCCTCTTCCCAGCAACTCGTTGGGAGGAGTTCATCCGACGCGATTTCCGGCAAGGAGGCGGCACTACCCATATCTTCTCAGCCACCTATTAGGAGGAACTCATCCAACTCGGCTCACATCAAAGAGCCGGCTCTCCCTACTATCCAGACGGGTATCAGGAGGAATACCACCAGCACGGCTTCCTTTAAGGAGAAGCTCACCGCCATAGCTAGAATGCTCGATGATATCAACGCTCGACTCGATAAGATTCGACGTGATAACAAGGTGGAGATGAGATGTAGCGAAGAAATTCAGATACAAGGTGACGAGTCCTATCATAGACTTTCTAATCAACCCCAAGGAGTTTGGGACGCCATGGACGAAGTACCTCAGCAAACAACCCCCAGTCCTGATCTCGGTGAGGCATACATAGGGCCATCATCCCTTATTCAGCCTACTTCGAGGCAACCGGTATGGTCTTTACCTTATCGTGATGCCGAGACTCCAGACTGCACAAATTTACTCAGCCGACACCCATCGGTTGAGGCTGCCAATGACCCAATCTTGCAAGAATCCTTTACGAGTGAGGAGATCCAAGAGGTTCCTGTGACGGCCATCGACTACCCAATGTTTTATGATGTTACTTATGTTCCGACCATCGAGCTCGATGACGATGACATCAACCAACATGAAGAGCTCAATGAGGATGATGAGCTCGATGAGGATGACGTCAATCGAGAAAAGCTCGATGAGAATGATGCGCTCGATGAGGATGATGAGCTCGATGAGGATGACGTCAATCGATAAGGAGAGCTCGATGAGGATGACATTAACTGTCAACTGGTGTTCGGATCTACCCAACAATAAGGGGCGGAAGGACAACCTCAACTCTCTCAATTTGAGGGTTTGGCTTCACATCAATGTCTCGGGGGGCAACCGGCAATCAACCCCCCCGCGAGTACTTCCGTTGCTATGGTTGGCATCCAACGAAGTCAAAAAGGAGCGATGCCAAAGCCTACAAAGGCCAACCCTAAGACCTGGAGGGAAAGACTCGGGAAGCAGGGACGGCTGGACTCTAAGAAGGCAATGGCTGACCCTAAGACTCGGCGGGTAAGACTCGGTAGGCAAGGACGACCGCCCGATAGCGGCATCCCAAAAGCTCAGAAGTCTTTGTATCCCAGGGGAGCTGATAGCCTAAAGAAAATAAAGGCCGACCCCAAGACCCGGTGGATAAGACTCGGGGGGCACAGAAGGCCACCTGATAACGGTATCCCAAAGGCTCGAAACTCCTTTAGTATGAGGGGAGCCAATGGTCCCAAGAGAGGGAAGGTTGACCTTAAGACCCGAGGAGCAACACTCTGGGGGCAAGGATGGCCACCCAATGGCGACATTCTAAAGTCTCAAAAATCCTTTCATCTGAAGGGAGTCGATAATCCTAGGCAAGGGAAGGCCAACTTTGAGACCCGAGAGACAAGACTCAGGGGGCAAAGATGGCCGCCCGATAGCGGTATCCCAAGGACTCAAAAGTTTTGTCCAAAAATAGCCGATGAAGCATGGAAGATCAGTCATCCTCGTATCAAGGTGGACCTTTAAGACGAGTCCGACTCACACATGTATGCCTTCAACCGGCTTAGAGATAAGAGGGTTGTTCTTGAGCCACCAACACAAGATGCCCTCACTAAGACTCAGAGGCGTCGCCTTGAGAGGAAGGTCCAGAAGCGGAAGCAAGTCGTCAAAGACCTTGAAAGACAGCTTGCAGGGCAAAGGGTCAAGTTGGAGGAGCAAAATGCCCTCCTAGCTCATCTGCAAGTTAGACACCTACCAAACTGTACTCAAGACCAGGCCAGGGAGATCGAAGCTTCTAAGGCAAAGAAGTACATCAAGGAGGTTCGACCAAAGGCACCCGCTGACCGATACAAGAAGTTGATCCGCAAGTGGGTACCCAAGGTACAAACTGATGTCCATATGAGAGAAGGTCGCCCTCAAGAGGATGAGAAGGAGATCGACCAGAAAGAAAAAGATGTCTCGGTCACTCTTGAGATTGGTTATGTAAAGTTTGGAGACTTCTCAGACAAGGTGTCGATCAATAAGGCGTTCACCCTACCGGCCATCTTTAGGCCAAAACTCAACCAACCTAGCCATATGGAGAGGGACGAGAGTCAGGAAGATACACCTTATCCTCACATAGCAAAGATGTCCTCTATCACTCCTATGGTGAAAGCCTCTAATAGCGATGTAACCATTATGAGGCCAACCCAAAGAATGGGCGAATGCAAGAAACCTCTTTGCATCACGGTTCACATCCTTGGAGAGTTGATCAAGAGAGTACCCGTGGATGGCATGGGTGTGACAAACATCTTTCTTCAGTTGCTCCTCAGGGATCGCAATAAGGAAAAGGAGGATGACAACCTGGCTAGCATGGTAATGACCAACCATGACGAAAAAGAGCGAGACTTGATCCTCTCTGGTCCGCTAATTCCATCTTCCATCCACCAATGTCTAATCTGGTGGGAGTCATATGGGAAGGTGGAGATTATGATGGCTGACGTATGTCCATTCATCCTGGCAATATGCTGCATAGAGGTGGCCTTCAACGACGGGACCACAGTACCAATAAGGGTGGTTTGGAGCAACGTAGATGGCTGGTCTGCATGGTGTGCGAGTTCGGTCAAGCGAGATGTCCTTTCAATCCAACGACCGATCGATGCCACACTCGAGGAGAAAGTAGTCCCCCTTAATCGATGCCACACTCGAGGAGCAAGTAGTCCCCCTTACTTATGGGGAATAAAGCAATAGGCAAGGTGACAAGGCGATTGGAGATTTGCACCTTGCCACCCTATAAGTCGGCCGGGTAGACGGCCTAGATCTCTTCAAGCTGCTCGTCTTCATTCTAACTTAGCTGATGGATGCCAACCGGAGATGAAGGACCACGTCAACGCTTCTCGCCTGATCGTACTGAAGCGTTAACGTGCGGGGGGCATTGTTGAGGTATAAAAATAATCTCGACATTGTTAATATATTTTGAGGTACCCAGTGTGGTCGCAAGGTGATCGGGTGACCGGTTGACCGGTGACCAATGTGGTCTGAAAGTGATCGGTGGGTGGTGTTGTCTCAAAGCAATCACTTCCGATTTTGAGTTGGAAAGAGGTTGTAGATGGTCTTCCCTCCATTGAGTCTGAAGATGGTCTTACTTGATCGAAACCGGTGATGATAGACGGCTTCCAAGACCAAAGCTCCCGGTTTGGTCAGCTTCTCGCCTACCTGGGTAATACTCCTCCGTAAAATGCTCATAACTTTCTATCTGGAGATCTAAATGAGACGATTCAAGTTTCTATGGAAAGCTAAGACATGGATCTACAACTCTTTTGTTTACAACATTTTCTGATTCGGAGCACAAGAAGGTCACAAATGTAGTTTAATGCGGATATTTGCTCTGAGTTTGAAAGTGGACGCCCCATCCGTGAAATCCGAGTGGGCGTCCCATCCTTGAAGTCCGAGTGGGCGCCCCATCCTTGAAGTCTGAGTGGATGTCCTATCTCCCAAGTCATCCGGGATGTCCGGGTTGTGCCCTCGAAGTTGGATGTCCGGGTTGGACACTTCAGTCCGTGAAGTCGATATGTCCGAGTTGGGCACCTCGGTCCGCTAAGTAGGATGTCCGAGTTGGACCACTCGGCCCACTTGAAGTGGTCGTTTAAGTCCGCATTGGACTTTAAGGCGGTGTTGGAGCACGAAATTATTGTCTCGGAGTGATGGCGGTCTATCTCCGGATGTGCGGGAATCGGCTCGAGCTCGTCGGAATAAGTAGCCCGGGCGAGAGGCCCCTCTCGCCCGTGTAGGCGAGACCGAGCGAGGGCTCTTCTCGCTCACGAGGAGCCCGGGCGAGAGGCCCCTCTTGCCCACATAGGCGAGACCGAGCGAGGGATCTTCTCGCTCACGTTGGTGATCCGGGCGAGAGGCTCCTCTCGCCCACGAAGGTGAGACCGAGCGAGGGTTCTTCTCGCCCACATGGCCGAGTCCTATCGAGAAACTCGTCCGACTCAAATAGGCGAGAGGCCGGTAGGAGGCACGAGCAAGGAGCCGAGTGAGAGGCCTACGGTAAGAGGTCGAGTGGCAAAACGCCGAGCGAGAGGCCGAGTGGCGAGGAGCCGAGTGAGAGGCCTACGGCAAGAGGTCGAGTGGCAAAACGCCGAGTGAGAGGCCGAGTGGCGAGAGGCCGAGTGAGAGGCCTACGACGAGAGGCCGAGCGAGAGGCCGAGTGGCAAAGGGCCGAGCGAGAGGCCGAGTGGCGAGAAGCCGAGTGAGAGGCCTACGGCGAGAGGCTGAGCGAGAAGCCTAAAGCGGGAAGTCGGGCGAGAAACTTAAGGCCGGAAGCCTAAAGCGAGAAGACGAGCGAGGAGCCGAAGGTGAGAAGCCAACTTGGACCCGAGCGGGAAGCTAATTTGACCTTCATAGGCGGGAAGGCACCGAGAATAGGTCCACTTTGGTTGAGGAGGCTGTTAGCTTGAGCCCATTTTGAGATTCACTTTGGGCCTGACGAGATGTCCGTCTTGGGCGATGACGGACTTGGGTCAAGATTTTGCGTGGGAGATTCGAGAAGGTCAAAACGGTCTATAGTTTCCTAACTTGAGCCGAGATTCTCAATATTTGGCAAGACTTGGTAAGTTCCTCTTTAGGCCGCGATCGCTTGGTCGTCACATTTTGAAAGCTTCCTATCCGAGGCTGGGATTTGCTTATTTAAGGAAGACGGCTTGTATTGAGCCGAGAGGATCCCGTCATGTTAGGAACAAATAATTTGAAGCAGATCTCTCGGGATTGAGACTTGGAGCCGAAGGTCTTGGAGGCAGTTTAGGATTTTCTATTGTGAAGGCGCGGAGGTTAGGTCAAGGCACTCTATATAAGGAGGGCTCGGGCGAGAGAATGGACATCACCAACACATCAAACAACAACTATCTTTACTTTTTATCTTAGCTTAGCTCGTAGCCCGTAGTTCTTTTTTCTCCCTCTCCCTTAGATTGAACATCTAAGGTTCACTCTTTTTTCACCCTCTCCGTTAGGCCGACCTTGGGACGACCACTCCGGATCCGTCTCGGGTAGTCTTGACGTTCTTGTACCCACTTTCTCCCAACAACATCACATAATATTGCAGCAATTTTTTAACAAGAGGACAACACATTAAAATGGACAATAATTGTATTCGAGAAAGGAGGCAAAGCAAGGAAATCGAGACACTATTCAAATACAGCAAAGAACAATTGATTGATGTGTTTATTGAATCACAAGATTCAAGACGATTTAACTACACTATGAGCTAGTTAAACCTTTATTATGACCGCTAGAATATTAGGAGCTCATCCATTGTACCTCTCGTAATTTCAGTCTTAGTAATCGACTTACTTATTTCTTGGTTCAAGGAAGTTGTCTAATAGAATTGTTGACAATATTGACTATCTAAAAAAAATTATTGTTCACTCAGAGAGGTGCTCGATCAATTTCACCGGCATTGTAGGATAAGCGACAAAATTTATAAGTTTTTTATTGAAAGAAATGCCAATTTCTTGCAAAACATGACTACCGTTTAGTTTGTAGCATCTTATTGTAACGTCAAGTCCTCCCATCAATCTCTATGTGATATTAACCTTAAAATTAGCGGACATATAATCATTTCTGGTTTTATGTTTTCATTGCTGATGTTGTATTCCTTCATTTTAATGATAATTCTCTGTAGCAAAAAGCCGGCATTGGTCTTACTGCAATTTCCATGATCACACTCGTGTTGTCAGAAAGTAGATAGATACTCCAAAGCGAGCCGGATGTGGCACTTTGGGACCTCGCCAAGAAACTAAAGTATGAAATATCAGTTTTAAATACAACAAAAGTAAGTTATATCTACATCATTTTTTTGATGATTTTTTCTTATGTAAAAGTGTAAATTGTCTCATTAGAAAAGTACATGATGTTAAATGATTCAATTTTAGGTACATATTTATCATTGCATTTTTTTTAAGTACCTAGAAAAAAATAGTTATTATTCCAAAAAATATATAATAATTTCACACGAAAATATACAATGAGACTCCAACCATGTACACCAAATAAAAATAATAAAATTAGTGAACTAAGTAAATATTTTCACAAATAAAAATTATGTTGTAAAAACTATAATAATATGAAAGTAGATATTTGAAGTTATTACAAAATAAGATCTCAAAAAAATTTAGCAATCATATTTAAAACCTATTATGCGATGTATTTCGCATTTAACTTGACGCAACCTCCCCTTCAGGTCAACGGCGAGGAGTGCACATTATGTATGCCTGCACTTGCAATACTCCGTGCTATTCCAGTGAAGAAACATACAACTTAATTTCACAGTTACGTGATTGCATTGAACCCAACGGCTGGAATACGTTGTCTACAAAGTTTGAAGCTAAACTATTTTTTAGGCTTGTTCAGAATGGTGTTGTATCACCTATCAACATTTTCAGTGACTCTTATGAGAAGGAGCTTGAAAAGAAAGCTAAGCGTATCTGCGTCAACATTGTCACCAAGTCCAAGTATAAGATACTTGGATTTGTGAAGAAATAGTTGTCTCATATCCGTAACCAGAAGCAGCAAGTCACTTGAAGTGGTTGAAGATTTTGGAACTGAAACTCTATTAGACTACTTTACACCCCTTGCAACAAGTAGCAAAATAGAAGTTTTCAGTTTTTGAATTGTGGAACAGTGAGAGAGATTTGTTGGTAGAGTTTTTTTTCTCTCTTCTGAAACTAATTTTTTCAGTTTCTTTAATGTTTAGTCTAGTTAAAAAAAATTGACTCAAATTTTACAAATTAATAGTGGTGTATTCTAGGAGAAAATCTGCATTGGCGCTCATATGGATTGTTGCAAAAGGCCGAAGGACGTCTTAGGATGAGGCGAGTGCGTTTGAGGTGTTTCATATCATGAACATTAGTAATATTTTGGCATAATCAACGTAGATGAGCATATGATATCAATCTACCAAGTGACACTTGGATGTGCTATTCCTAACTGCCTTAGAATTAACTATCTGCATGCTAGTTTTATGCAACGTTTGTTTGTGGGAAAGTGAGTGATGTAATTGACTAATCCAAGAACATAGAATATAACTAAAAATTGAGTTTGAAAATTTTGTGAGAAAGCAAGTATTATATCTATTTAATCCAAGCTCATAAAATATAAATATAAATAAAAATTGAGTATGTTGAGCAGATTAACCTAGACTATCATTAAATAATAGTTAACTCTTATAACATCAATCATCATAGTATCTTCTTCTACGGGATTACAGGATACTGTGTTGTCGTAATATTTTTGTTGAGGTACAAAATTACCCTTTCCCCACAACAGTCTCACAACCCACAACCCATATACGACAAAAAAATGTGGCACGTGAAAAACCTGCATCCGCTCTCGTGCATGTTATTGCAGAAGCTCGGAGGCCATGTGAGGACAACCCAGGTGTACTTGAGCTCTGAAAAATCTTGGACATCAATAATATTTTTGGTAGAATCACCATACGCCATGCAAAATCTGTAAAGAACTAGATGCAAAATACCTATTTCATCAATAATTTTTTCCTAATTGGTTTTGAAGTATGTGTGCAGATTTTATAGGTGTGCAAGTGATACATGTCCTGTACCCAGGGAACTCTAGATCAAAAAAACACTTCGAGAATGACAAGAAGAGAACGTAAAAGAAGAAGCTCAGAATAAGACATCCATAATTTTCAATCAAAATCCATCTGTATTTCGATAGTGAGACGACACCATATAATATTGTAGAACACCCAATTTTTTACAAGAGGACAAAATGCGTTGAAATGGAAAATAATTTTATTCGAGAAAGGGTGTGAAGCAAGGAAAGCGAGACACTATTCAAATCAAGCAAAGAACAATGGTTGATGTGTTTACTGAGTCACGAGATTTAAGACGATTCAACTACAATATGAGCAAGTTAAACCTTTATTATTTTTTAAGGATTAATTAAACCTTTATTATTACAGCTAGAACATTAGTAGCTCATCAAGTGGAGCTCTGATACACATTGCACTTATTGAGTCTTGGTAACCAACTTAGTTATTTCTTTGGTTTAAAGATACTGTCTAAACACATCTTTATTTCACCAGCATTATAGGACAAGCGACAAAGTTTATAAGTTTTTTATTGAAACAAATACTAATCTCTTGAAAAATATGTCTACTATTTAGTTTGTAGCATCTTATTGCAATGTCAAGTCCTGTCAATATCCATCTGATATTAACCTTAAAATTAGCCAACATATAATCATTTTCGGTTTGATGTTTCCATCGGCTAAAGCTTTGATGATATTGCATTATCTTAATTTTAATGATAATTCTCTGCAGTAAGTAGTCAGCATTGGTCTTAGTGCACTCCACGTGATAATCACACTCGTGTTGCCCAAAGTAGACTGAGACTCCAAAGCGAGCTGGGTATGGCAGTTTGAGACCTCACCAAAAAACTGAAGTATGAAATATGGGTTTCAAATACAACAAAAGTAAGTTATATCTACATCATTTTTTCTTTGGATGATTTTTTTTAATTTACATATGCTACGTGGCATCACCATGCTTACATAGACCTTACATAGTATGTCTTTGTAACATTACTCAATAATCTAAAAGTGTAAATTTTTTTATTAGAAAAGTACATGATGTTAAATGACCTAATTTTAAGTACATAGTTTTTTATAAGTAGATTTTTATCGTGACCAAGATTTGAACCCTTGTCACACCCCACCGCACCATTCACTTGCACCATTATAACAATGTGCTATGCATAGTTATCATTGCACTTTTTGTGAGTACAATGAGACTCCAACCATGTACACCAAATAAAAATAATAGAGTGAATTAAGTATATATTTTCACAAAATAATAAAAATTATATAGTAGTAAATGTAATGATGTGAAAGTAGATATTTGAAGTTATTACAAAATTAGATCTCGAACAACTTTAGCAACCACATTTAAAACCTATAATACAATATATTTTTTATTTAACTTGACATAATTTTACAAATTAATGGTGGTGTACTCCACGAGAAAATCTGCATTGGTGCTCATGTGGATTGTTGCAAAAGGTCGGAGGCTGTGTTAGGACGAGGTGAGTGTATTTGAGGTGTTTCGTATCTTGAACATTAGTAATTTTTTTTGACATAATCAATATATATGAGCAGATGATGTCAATCTACTACATGTCAGATGGATGTGCTATCCCTAATAGCCTCGGGAGTTGACTATCGGCATGCTGGTTTTATGCAACATTTGTTTATGGGAAAGCCAGTGTTCTAATTGACTAATACAAGCACATAGAAGTGATGTTCCCTCCTCCTAAATCCCAGAGCACCAATGTTTATCTTAATGGGATGCTAGAAGGGGCATAGAAGTGAGGTTCAATGATGCAGTCGCTGTCAAATGGGGATGATGTTCAAGGTTGCTTCATAATAAAGATTGTCTGCCTGCTGCCGAAATGCATATAGTTCAAAACTCTTCATCTTCTTTTTTTTGTACGCTCCATCTTTGCAATATAAACGGTGTTCAGTCACCATCTACTCGAATTCATAATTATGTGAAAGGATCTCAAGCTGCATAGTCAGGTGAAGATATCCCCCAATGCTCTTCTTCGAAAGATTGATCATTTGTGGAGGGGAGGGTTCAGCTTGGGAGTAGACTTGGAACATCTATGAACCTTTTGAATAGACGTCTGGAAATTTATTTGGACACGCAATGAATCAGTTAATCACTTATGACCTTTTTGAAGAGACATCTAGCCTAATTCATTTCTCTTATCCGCTCAGTAATAGCTTTTTCCTAGGTGTAGTTCGTGGTTCCCTCACATTACTTAAGTTTTATGATACTCCATACTTTGGATTAAATGAATCGTACGTGTCGCACATATTGTTTGTTTCAAAGTTGGATTATGATTTGGGAAAGTGGATCTTCAAGATGTTGTCGCAGTTTCGGAAACCACCAGGGTGACCACCTGACATTCTCGATAGTAGCTTTACACCCAAAAGATGTTGTCTACTCCAAATATAGTTGTGGTATATGGATGCATGATTTCTCAAAAGGCCGCAACAATTGAGCAGAGTTGAGGCCGTATGAGAAATAAACTAGGGTGCAACTTCAGTTCTGCAATTTTTCTTGATCGACCTTAGTGGCCTACCCCCTTGGGACAATCTCAACTTCTGAAGTAAAAAATAGTCCCAATTTTTGTTATTTTGCTCTATTTGTTGATATTGGGACTCATTGACAGTGATACACCCCTTAGTTTGCTCTGGCCTCAATAAACAAGGATGCAACTCTATGTTGTTTTGTTTCGTTAAAAAAATGAAAAAAATAATTTTTGGACTAAAACAATCATCTACCTAGTATCATAAATTTAATAGTGAATTAAATTGCTATACAATAGAATTTATATCTATTTCGACACTCAACACCATAAAATAGTATTGCCTAATTTTAATCTAGATGATTTAAGTAGGGTCTCATTTAAGAGTATATAGGTAGCATGGTTTATATGAACCTGATCCAAACCAAATTCTATCTTTAAAAATTGACATATATCCTTGTCTTATCCTTGACCCTACAAACTCTCAATCCGTAAGGTAGGATAAGTGCATGACCTACGGGATCTAAATTTTTTTGTCATCATATGTGATTTAACAATTGTTTCAATATTAATTTTCATATCAAGTTTCACCTAAATATTAAATATATATATATATATAGTTTTAAATATAAATATTAAATTTGAAAGTATACTTTGACGTATTGAAACCGACGAAATATCAAGTACTTTACGTTTGCTGGGTTAAAAACGAAAACTAAAAAAAAAAACATTTTCTATTATTCTATTCATAGAAGCTCTATCTACCCCAATTAAATTCTCATCAAGCCTCCCTTTCCAAGTGCACATCAATATCCCGTTAGCTCGTCGCATGTATAGTAATCCCTGAACTGTTTTACAATAATCTATCCCAAATAATTTAATGAATAGTTAAAATTTTAGCAAAGACGTCTCTAATTAGAATCTTCCAAGTCAAAACTTTAGTTAAAAAAAAATTCAAACTCTTTAATACTCGAACTAACCCAGTCGGTCATCCCTTATCCAAACTTCTTCTCCTCCTCCATCATTTTCCTAAATTTCTAACCATATCGTACATACCTCGTCCGCTCAACAAGGACATCTCAAGTAATAAGAGTTCTTATATATTAATTAAGAAGTAGATTTTGAGTTATAAAAATGTATTAATATTAAATATTTGTTAAAAGAGTAAAAAATTTGTCATTGATAATTTTAGTGATTCAAATCTGAATTAGTCAACTTTAAGTGGCTTTCCAAAATTACCCGGCGAAAAAGCATCTAGCTGGTAACTTTCCTATCCTTTTATTTGGTAGTTCAGAACGCTTTAATGCCTTGTCGTTGTTGGAAAAGCTTGAATGAAAATTCAATGCAAAGCCCAAAGTGGAAAGGCCTAAAGTGGGAGGCCCAAAAGGAAAAAGGAAAGTGCAATCCCACATTGGAAAGTGGCACCAACATTTCCTAGTTTATAAGGAGAAACTCCTTGTCGCCTAGGAAATGAGTTGACCAAATGGAAGGATAGCCAACTCGGACCGCGGCGAGGATGGTCCGTAGCACCATCCGAGCACGAGCACGAGCACGCGCCCGCTCGTGTGCGTGTGCGTGTGCGCATTGAACGCAGGTCACAATAATTGCTTTGTGGTGCACTTGGGGCTGCGAGGGGCTGCGAGCACCTTCCAGGATGGCCACCGAAGAGGCACGAAGGGCTGGAACGTCCTGGAGACTTCCAGACGGCCGAAGGGTCACGAGCGCAGCCAGCTAGCTGCTGGCCGAACGGACGCGCCCCTTCGGAGTGCCTGCCTGCCACTCCTCCAGCGCCTATAAATAGGCCTCTCCCCTCATTTACAAATTATCCCAGCAGCAAGTGCATTCCATAAGCATTGTTATCTTTTCCTCTCCCCCGTTCTTCACTTACAAATAGTCCGTCCGAAAGTTCTGGGTATATAAGAGTTCGCCAAAAAGTTTCGAGATACGTGTGCAACGTTCTTGGAAACGCCCGAACAGTCGTTGTATCTTGGGGACGATTGCTGTAGCCCGTACCGCACTAAAATATACGGGGCAATCTCGTCTTACGGAGAAAGTGTCCAATACTTGCCTCGACTGCCGTAGATCCTAATCAAGTACACCGAACCCTCCGATAACAACAATCGTAATCCTAATCAAGTACACCGAACCCTCCGATAACAACAATCGTAAGACGAGATTCGTGTACTTGAATATGGCATCGTCAAGCACCATAGCACTGACAACGGTACCAGGAACTGTCCACGCCGAAAGGCCAGCGAAGTTCAACGGTACCGAGTTCAAGAGGTGGCAACAGAAGATGACGTTCTATTTGACCACGCTCAACCTAGTTCGGTTCCTGAAAGAGGAAGCACCGAAGATAGCAAAAAATAAGACGGATCAATAGAAGATCAACGCTCTCGACGCGTGGAGTCACAGCGACTTCCTGTGCCAGAACTACGTCCTGCATGGACTAGACGACACGCTCTACAATGTCTACGTGGTAACCAAGACCGCTAAGGAGCTGTGGAGTTCACTCGAGGAGAAGTACAAAATGGAGGATGTCGGGACGAAGAAATTCATCATCGGACAATTCCTCGACTTCAAGATGGTGGACTCCAAGAAGGTCATCGACCAAGTGCAGGAGTTGCAGCTGATCCTTCACGAGATCCAAGCCGAAGGGATGCAACTCAGCGAGTCCTTCCAAGTAGCTGCGATGATCGCAAAGCTCCCCCCGCTCTGGAAGGACTTCAAGAGCTACCTCAAGCACAAGAGGAAGGACATGGGCCTAGAAGACCTGATAGTGAGACTTAGGATCGAGGAAGACAACCAAAAGTTCGAAGTCAAGCAAGGCAAGGCCAACTCTGAGACCACCGTGCACCTCGCCGAGGGAAAAGGTGGCAAGAAGAGGAAGAAATCCGGGGATAAGCAGGAGAAGCAAGAGCCCAAGAAGAAAAAGAACAAGAAGATCAAGGGCGACTGCTACAACTGCGGTAAACCCGGCCACAAGGCTAAGGACTATCGCCAGCCGAAGAAGGACGACCAAGGAAAGGCTAACCTGGCTGAAGACTCGTCCGAAATGGATCTGTCAGCCGTGGTGTTTGAAGCCAACCTGGTGGACAATCTGAGAGAGTGGTTCGTAGACACAGGAGCTACCCGCCACTCCGCAATGTCCAAGATCGTTGGTCTGGGTAAGGTGGTCCTGAAGCTGACCTCAGGAAAGGAGCTGACCCTCAAAGATGTGCTGCATGTCTCGGACATCCGCAAGAACTTAGTTTCCGGCTCACTGTTAAGCAAACCCGATCTTAAGCTTGTATTTTAGGCTGATAAGTTTGTACTGACCAAAGTGGGTCAATTCATAGGAAAGGGTTATCTAGAAAAGGGGTTGTTTAAGATGAATGTAATAATGTACATCGCACATTTAACGGTAAAAATAAAGTTAACGCTTCTTCTTACTTGGCTGAGTGTTCTAATTTATGGCATGGTAGATTAGGACACGTAAATTTAAACTCGCTAAGAAAGTTAGTAAGTTTAAATTTATTACCGAATCTAGAGTTCAACCCATCTGATAAATGTGAAGTATGTGTGGAGGCTAAAATAACCAAAGCACCTTTCCATTCGGTGGAAAGAAGTACTATGTCTTTAGAGTTAATTCATACGGACACTTGCGATATGAAACACGTGCAAACTAAAGGCGGGAAGAAATACTTCATCACATTTATCGATGACTGTACGAGATATTATTACGTATATCTCCTAAAGGGCAAAGACGAAGCTCTTGATGCCTTTAAGAGATATAAGAATGAGGTTGAAAATCAACTCAGCGTAAAAATCAAAATGATCCGAAGTGATCGAGGGAGAGAATATGTAGCTCCGTTTGATGAACTCTGTCAAGAACATGGCATTATTCATCAGACAACTGCTCCATACTCACCTCAATCGAATGGCGTAGCTTAACACAAAAATTGAACTCTTAAGGAGATGATGAACGCTATGTTGATTAGCTCGGGCTTACCCCAGAACATGTGGAGGGAAGCTGTGCTCTCAGCTAACCACATTCTAAACAAGTTGCCACACAAGAAAAAGGATAAAACCCCATATGAACTATGGAAATGAAGGAAGCCTTCCTATGGTTACCTTAAAGTATGGGGGTGCCTAGCAAATGTCGAAGTACCTAAGCTTAAGCAGGTGAGAATAGGACCCAAGACCATTGATTGCATCTTTATCGAATATGCGCAAAATAGTAGTGCTTATCGATTTTTGGTGCATAAATCTGAAAACCCTGAGATAAATGCGGGAATGGTCATAGAATCAAGGAACGCAACGTTCTTTGAGAATAGCTTTCCTAATAAGGAAAGAAAGGAAGGAAGTCCAAAGAAAAGGGCTCACGAGTCTACGCAAGGGTCAAATCGGGAAGATGATGAACCTAGACGTAGTAAACAGATGAAGGTAACCAAATCCTTTGGTCCGGATTATCTAACCTATGCGTTAGAAGATGAACCCAGGACAATCCAAGAGGCATTGTCTAGTCCAGATGCTCCTCTCTGGAAGGAAGCTATCAATAGTGAGATATAATCCATTATGCAAAACCACACGTGGGAAATCGTGGATCTCCCACTGGGCTGCAAACCTTTGGGATGCAGGTGGATCCTAAAAAGGAAATACAAAGCTGATGGATCAATCGACAAGTACAAAGCTCGATTGGTAGCTAAGGGGTTCAAACAGAAGGAGGGACATGATTTCTTTGACACGTATTCTCCGGTCACAAGAATCACATCAATTAGAGTACTCATAGCTGTTGCAGTACTCTATAACCTCGAGATCCACCAAATGGACGTAAAAACAGCTTTCCTAAATGGAGAACTGGAAGAGGAGATATACATGGAGCAACTTGAAGGGTTTGTGGCTCCTGGTCAAGATCATAAAGTGTGTCGGCTAGTCAAGTCACTATACGGGCTAAAACAAACGCCGAAATAGTGGCACGAGAAATTTGACAGGACAATGCTGTCGAATGGATTTAAGATCAATGAGTGCGATAAATGTGTTTACATTAAGGGCACACCTGAAGCTTACGTAATTGTATGTCTCTACGTAGATGACTTACTAATTATGGGAAGCAATAAAGAGGTTATTGTGAAAACTAAGGACATGTTAAAGGACCATCTAACATAAAAGTTATGGGTCTGGCAGACGTAATACTAGGAATAAAAATCTCTAGAAAAGCTGACAAAATTATCTTGACGCAATCCCACTACGTGGAAATCGTGCTCAAGAAATTTGAAGCTTTTGACAAACCTCCGCTTAAGACTCCCGTAGATTTGAATCTATACTTAGCCAAGAATCAAGGGGACCCAGTATCTCAACTGAGGTATGCACAAATTATCGGGAGCTTGATGTATTTAACAAACTGCACACGTCCTGATATTGCGTAGTCAGTTAGTAAGCTTAGTAGATTCACAAGTAATCCAGGGAAGGATCACTGGCTAGCTCTGGAAAGGGTTTTACGGTATTTAAAACATACCATAAACCATGGCATACATTATGCTAAATATCCAGCTGTATTAGAAGGTTACAGTGACGCAAACTGGATATCAGACACTAAGGACTCCAAATCCACGAGTGGATACGTATTCACCATAGGAGGAGGAGTTGTGTCTTGGAAGTCCTCTAAACAAGTGTGCATAGCTCGATCCACCATGGAGTCGGAATTTATAGCACTAGCAAAGCTGGGGAAGAAGCTGAATGGCTCAGAAACTTCCTAGAGGATATTCCGTGCTGGAGCAAACCGGTGCCACCCGTATTGATACATTGTGATAGCATGTCTGCAATCGAGAGAGCACAAAGTACAATGTACAACGGAAAGTCTCGATATATCCGTCGGAGACACAATACCATTAGACAGTTGATCTCTAGTGGGGTGATCACCATTAATTACGTAAAGTCCAAGGACAACTTAGCTGATCTTTTTACGAAAGGAATCAATAGAGATCAAATGTACAACGCAGTAAGGGGAATGGGATTAAAATCCACACACTAAAGAACGTCCATAGCGGTAACTCAACCATGATGAGTGGAGATCCCACAAACTTGGTTCAATGAGACAACTAAGTTATGGAGGGTTCAGTTAATCACCTGAAACCTATCTCATTCTCAGAAGCTGCCCAGGTGTTAACCTGCAGAGGCGTGGTAAGGTTAAGCATTACGCTTTTAATGATTCCTACACCTTGATAAAGGTGGAGTATGGCAGGATACTCCTGATAGGAGATCACCTATGTAAGTGTGAAGTGAGGCCGCTTCAAATGGGAAAAACACTTATGAATCCAAGATACGGTCCATGGCCAAAACGGACACAACGTGAGAACCCAAATATACTAGGGTTATTATTGTGTAAATGTTATTGTCTTGGTTTACGCCAAAAGCTGATGGTTCAAGACATCACGTTCATCGAGCAGCGAGTAAATCCGATAACATATTACTAGAGAAGGTTCAAAGCCACAAGCTACCTGTCTCGATGCAATAATAACACGTCAGAACTTTCGATTAGAGTCTGCATGCATTAATCATCATTCATGTGGGGGATTGTTGGAAAAAGCTTGAATAAAAATTCAATGCAAAGTCCAAAGTGGAAAGGCCCAAAGTGGGAGGCCCAAAAGGAAAAAGGAAAGTGCAATCCCACATTGGAAAGTGGCACCAACATTTCCTAGTTTATAAGGAGAAACTCCTTGTTGACTAGGAAATGAGTTGATCAAATGGAAGGATAGCCAACTCGGACCACGGCAAAGATGGTGCGTAGCACCATCCGAGCACGAGCAAGAGACAAGCACAAGCACGAGCACAATCACGAGCACGAGCACGAGCACGAGCACGAGCACGAGCACGAGCACGCGCACGCACATGAGCACAAGCACGAGCACGCGCACGCGCACGCATACGTGCCCGCGCATGTGCGTGTATGCATGGCACATTGGACGCAGGTCGCAATGGGCGCTTTGTGGCGCACTTGGCACTTTGCACGTGTGCATCATCTGGAGGAGCCTTAAGTATTTTGCCCGAGTCCGGAGAGAGCTGCGTAGCTACCAAAGTGACGAGGGGCTGCGAGCACCTTCCAGGATGGCCACCGAAGAGGCACGAAGGGCTGGAATGTCCTGGAGACTTCCAGACGGCTGAAGGGTTGCGAGATCTCTCGTGAAGGAGTGCCAGCATACTCTGGGCGCACCTGGAAGGATCCAGAATGCCACCGAAGGGTCACGAGCACAGCCAGCCAGCCTGCTGGCCGAACGAACGCGCTCCTTCGGAGTGCCTACCTGCCACTCCTCCAGCACCTATAAATAGGCTTCTCCCCCTCATTTGCAAATCATCCCATCAGCAAGTGCATTCCATAAGCATTGTTGTCTTCTCCTCTCCCCCCGTTCTTCACTTACAAATAGTCCGTCTGAAAGTTCTGGGTATATAAGGGTTCTTCCGAAAGTTTTGAGATACGTGTGCAACGTTCTTGGAAATGCCCGAACAGTCGTTGTATCTTGGGGACAATTGCCGTAGCCCGTACCGCTCTGAAATATACGGGGCAATCTCGTCTTACAGAGAAAGTGTCCAACACTTGCCTCGACTACCGTAGATCCTAATCAAGTACACCGAACCCTCCGACCACAACATTTCTACCCGTCGCTACGTCGGAATTTGGTACAACAAAGTTTCGGAACTGACGGTCGTGTGGGTTGCCAACAGGGACGCACCTCTCAACGACAGTTCCGGGTTTCAGTCGGTTACCAACAAGGCGGGCCTCGTCCTGTACGGACACAACGGGAATGTTCCTGTCTGGTCTGCCACTGTTTCGGATGGGAATAGTCCCACGGCAGCTCAGCTCCTGGAGACTGGGAACCTGGTCCTGGTTCGTCAGGATGATCGAAGTGTCGTTTGGCAGAGTTTTGATTATCCGGGGGATACGTTTCTCCCCGGTATGAAGCTTGGAATGGATAAGGAATTGGGATTGAATTGGTCCCTGACGTCCTGGAAGTCTATGAATGATCCTGGGAAGGGGAATGTTTTCTTCAGGTTCGATTCAACGGGTTACCCCGAGCTGTTTCTGTATCAGGCCGGGGTCAGATTGTGGGGGGCAGGGCCCTGGACGGGGGAGAGGCTGAGCGGAGTACCCGAAATGACGTCAAATTTTATCTTGGGAAACATATTTGCAGCCATGTTTGTAGAGGACGGAAATGGGTTTCATGTATCTGACAATCTGACCAACTCGTCGATACAAAGGTTGATGGTGGACGGGTCTGGAATAATTGTCCGGTACACCTGGAGCGAAGCCCACCGCCACTGGATCAGGTTCTGGTCCGATCCGAAAGAGCAATGTGATAGGTACGGTGTGTGTGGTCCGAACAGCAACTGCGACCCTTACCAGGCGGACACTTACAGGTGCAAGTGCCTGCCTGGTTTCCAGCCCAAGTCTCCGAGTGAATGGGACGCGGCGGACGGATCGGCGGATGGATCATATGCTGAGCTGTTAATCAATAGACAATTGATATCAATGTTATTTACATTGCACATATATACAGTTTAGAATTCCCCTTACAAAATATAGGGTTGTAGTCACGATCTCATTACAATTTTACAACGGTAAAATCTTGTGGGAAAAAAGCACCACACTTAACGGCATTCTTCAAATACAATGTTATTAAATTTTCTGTTACTGTTTGTAGCTAGCTATGGGAAGTCCAAAAGCCCTCTGGCAAACGACGGAGTGAAAGCAATAATCATAATATCTGTTATTGTTGCATCATTTCTCCTTGTCTGCCTCATCATTTGTTGCATACGGAGGAGACGAAAAGGTAAATAAAGCTCTCCTACTAATAAATATTTGCTTAAGCATATATTTATTCTAAAATCCAATACACAACCCTAATGTATGTTCGAGCATGATCGACTGTGCAACCCTACCAATCGTGTTTGCTCTATTTACATTGGTCGAAAAATAAATTGCTGCAATTCTCTTTTGACACAGCCAAGGAGAAGAGGCACCGAATTTATTTGGAGATCAGTCAACTCTCTTCCAGTTCAACGCAGCCCTGGGAGTCTCCAAGTGGAAATACCAATACCGAAAAGGGAAGCCCAGATTTACCCTTCTTTGATCTGAACACCATTGCTGTAGCAACCAACAATTTCACCAATGCCAACAAGCTTGGAGAGGGCGGATTTGGCTCTGTCTATAAGGTAATTATAATTCAAATCTTTTTTAACCCATTTCTTTAAATTCGGGTTTACTTGCACGATTTTTTGATTATAAACAAGACAAAACGATTTCATTCACTGCAAAATTGTTGGACATTCACATACTAACTCGACTCACTGATCTAGTGAGCATAGTATGAAATTAATGTGCAGTTATACAATTTCAGGGCCTACTTGAAAATGGAAGGGAAATTCCGGTTAAAAGATTGTCCAAGAATTCTGGCCAAGGGGTTGATGAGTTCAGGAACGAAGTGACACTAATTGCAAAACTTCAACACAGGAACTTGGTGAGGATTCTTGGTTATTGCACCCAAGGTGAAGAGAAGATGCTAGTCTACGAGTACTTGCCTAACAACAGCTTGGATTTCATCATCTTTGGTATGTTTTATTTAATCTTATTGTTGGGTATGGAGACTTCGGACACCGCGGGGGGGGGGGGGGGGGGGGACGTAGCCCCCCGTCCAGAACTGGGATCGACCTGCCAGGAAGAGGATTGAGAGAGATAGAGCTGCAGGGAAGCTATTTCTCTCACAAGCCGAGTACATTGAGAAGGTGCTGCTGAGGTTTAGCATGCAAAATGCCAACCCCAAGTTGACTCCTTTAGCTGGACACTTCAAATTGTCCAAGAAGGACTCGCCTTAGACTAAGGCGGAGGAGGCTAAAATGGAGAAGACTCCCTATGCATCGGCGGTGGGTAGCTTGATGTATGCTATGATTTGTACGAGGCCAAACATAGCACATGCGGTGGGAGTAGTGAGCAAGTTCATGAGCAATCCGGGTGAGCAAACATTGGGTTGCAGTGAAATGGATCCTTGGCTACTTGAGAGGTACCACCGAGAAATGTCTTTGTTTTGAGGGCAAAGATGTGAAGCTCCTAGGCTATTGTGATGCGGACTTGGGGTCCAATGACCATGATGAGAAGAGGAGCACAAGTGGTTATGTCTTTACGCTGGGAGGGACAGCGATATCTTGGGCCTCGAGACTACAAAAGGTAGTAGCTTTGTCAACCGCGGAAAGTGAGTACGTGGCTGTGACGGAAGCAAGTAAAGAGATGGTATGGTTGCAGAATTTCTTGGTGGAGTTGGGGAAAGAGCAAAGTGAGAGTGTGCTCCACAGTGATAGCCAAAGTGCGATACACTTGGCAAAGAATCCCGCTTTCCACTCAAGGACAAAGCACATTGAGTTGAAGCATCACTACATACGTGATCTCTTGGAAAGGAAGATCTTAAGGCTTGAAAAGATTGACGGGAAAGTGAATCCCGCGGGATATGTTGACTAAGGTGGTTACCTTAGAGAAGCTGAAGCTCAACATGGCTTCAGCGGGTCTAGTAAACTAGAGAAGAGACCCGGCGTACCAAGAAGTGAAGAGGAGAAGGGGCCATTAAGTGAATGGCGGCAGGTGTTGAGATCAGTCTCCAGGTGGGAGATTGTTGGGTATGGAGACTTCGGACACCGCGGGGGGGGGGGGGGGGGGGGGTAGCCCCCGTCCAGAACTGGGATCGACCTGCAGAGACAGAGAGACGTTTCGAGAGAGAGAGAGAGAAGAGTAGAGAGAGAAACTACCATTGTTGAGCCTGCGTAGCTCCAAAGTGTACATCGAGTGTATTAGTGAAATCTCTCCTGGCTTGGTACGCCCCCGGACATAGATCGGTTAAGATCGAACCGGGTTACCAAATCTATTGTTCTTGTTTGTGTGTGGGTCTTCTTTATCCGTAGTTGTGGTCGATCTCCTCGTTGCGTTCGTAGATCTTGCTCCGGTGTTGTTCGTTGCGTTGTTTGGGTCCACGGGAAAGTGGGTTATTTCCCAACACTTATAACCGCCGCTTGCCACTTAATCAGTTCTCGGATTCATCTTCGGTATGTTCATTCAGAATAGAACAGCTCTGAATTCTGAACTAGTGAGCTTTCTTTTAATTTGACGACTTGTAGATGAAGAGAAAAGATCACAGTTGGATTGGCCGATGAGATACAACATTATAAGTGGGATTGCACGAGGGATATTGTATCTTCATCAAGACTCCAGATTGAGAATCATTCACAGAAATCTCAAGGCCAGTAACGTATTGCTGGATGAGTCAATGAACCCGAAAATTTCAGATTTCGGCATGGCAAAAATATTCAGGGCAGATCAGATCGAAGCAAACACAAGAAGGATTGTAGGAACATAGTAAGTACAACTAAATGTTAAAGGTGTTCAAATTCTCATAAAATTTTGCTCGATTGTTACAACCATTTTTCTTTGAAATGCAGCGGATACATGTCACCGGAGTATGCAATGCACGGAATATTTTCAGTAAAATCTGACGTGTATAGTTTCGGAATTCTACTATTAGAGATCATCAATGGGACGAAAAACTCCACATACTATGATTCAGATGGTTCCCCATATTTGGTCGGATATGTAAGTCTAATTCCTCCATACGTACCTTTACCATTATGAACACGATGGAAATAAACAACAACTTGAAAACCCGAAATAGGAAAACTACGGAAGAAGGAGAGTTCTACTATGCGACGGTCTAATAAATTCATCAAACGGGTTTTTCTTACAGGTTTGGGAGCTTTGGAAAGAAGCTAGGGCACTGGAGATAGTTGATCAGACACTAGGAGACTCTTGTCCGGGCGAACAAGCATCGAGATGCATCCAAATTAGGCTATTGTGTGTGCAAGAATCCGCAGCCGAGAGGCCGACCATGTCTTCGGTTAATTTCATGTTGAGCAACATCGAGTCGGCTCTCCAGTCCCCAAAGAAGCCTGCTTTTATTCGCAAGGAGGTCGACAGGAGGAGAGACCGTGAAGGAGATGCTTCTGCGAATGATGTTACTGTCACTACTCTTCAAGCTCGATAGGCCGAAAAGTTAAATATCAGAGCTTATACCAAAAAAGCCTGGATAGACATATATATATATATATATATATATATATATATATATATATATATATATATATATTGGGATGGCGAGAAATAGGAAAGATTTATTTCCTATTCCTATTCCTATTCCTATTCTGACTAGGTTTTGGACTCATAATCTGACCTAGATAGGTTACTTGTACACCAAGGGTTTGTATCTATATAAAGACATGTTACTCTAGGTTTTTTGTATGGCTTTGTGGCTCGGAAACTCATCAATAAAAGTTCTCCTTTCTCCCCGTGGATGTAGGCATTAGGTCGAACCATGTTATCTCTTGCGTCCATGTTCTTTGCGCGTTTTGTTCTCATGGTTGCTGAATTCCTAATAATTGGTATCAAGAGCTAAGGTTGGAGGATGTCGAATCACGGCGTGAAGTTTGCTCTTGTGAAGTTCGATGGTTCATTGAATTTCGGGTTATGGTAAAGGCGTGTCAGAGATCTCCTCGTGAGCAAGGGATGGTTATCGCGCTCTCGGAGAAGAAGTCCAAGAAGATGGAGGAGCAAGAGTGGGAAGAGTTGGAGGCCAAGGCAGTAGCAAAGATTCGCTTGTGCTTGGCGGATGATGAGGAGCCACCAGCTAGGTTGTGGAAGAGGATCTAGGTCGGAGTCAAAGAAGTTCAATAGAAGTGGTTTCAAGTGCGGAGAAGGGCACATGAAGGGGACTATCCAGGATGAACTAGGGATCAAGACAACGAGGAGGGATCGGCATCCACAACCATGGCCACATATTTAGACGGGTCGGATGGTGACTGGATTTCTGTCTTATCAAGTCCAATGCATCCTAGTAATCTCTTTTCATTAGGAAACTTGGATTATAACAGTGATAGTTATAAAGGTATGCTAATGAAGGTGGAGAAGGATGCGATGGTAGGGATGAAGGGTGAAAGGAAATACCTACAGGTTAGTGGGGAACATTATTGTAGGTGGAGTCACATCAATGGGTCTGATGTAGTGGAAAAAAGCTCAGGTCATATGAGGTTGGTTCGTATGAGGGACCAAAGGCTTGACATGGATGGTTTGAGTGTAGTTGGGATTCGCGGAGACATGGATAGCAAGCTATGGTTATTTCGTGGAGTCATGGTTGGCAAAGAGCCACGGTTGTCTCGGAGAAGCATTGTTAGCTGGGCCCTGCTATGGTTATCTAAAGGGACGTGCACGTCAAAGGTGTTTGGTAGGTTTTGCATGGGGAATGCGAAGCCGTTGGTAGCACCACGGGCGAATCGGGTATCTCACTCAAGGTCGAACAGTGGAGTTCGTGGCATGTCGAGGGTTCTACTTGGTAGAACAAAAGGTTGCCCTTTGTATGCTATGGCATGTAGCATTGGTATGAGGCAAGAAGGTCCAGCAGAGAAGCAGTTCGAGGTTGCGGAGCATGGGATTGACCGGAGAATAGAGGACGCGTCTATTGGTCGCAAGGTTGCTTCAGCAGGTGGACTTGCTAGTTGGGGTTCGATGGAGTTTGGAGGAAATATGCCAAGCAAGCTCGGGAGTTACTCAAGCTTGGGGGCTGGCTCCAAGTGATTGAACAAAAGGTGAAGAGAAAGTTGAGATGGTCTTATTGATGCAGTTATCTATGGTCCGAGATGGAATTGGTGGAGTCGGATTGGTTTTGCAAGATCTCATGGTTCTTCATGGGGCGGTGTTTTGTCAAGGTGGAGTTTGTTGAAGTTCGGGTGGAACTTCATAGTTCTTCCACGATGATTTCTCGCCAAGGTGGAGATTGTTGGGATGGCGAGAAATAGGAAAGACTTATTTCCTATTCCTATTCTGACTAGGTTTTAGACTCCTAATCTGACCTAAATAGGTTACTTCTACACCAAGAGTTTGCCTCTATATAAAGGCATGTTACCCTAAGGTTTTGCATGGCTTTGTGGCTCGGAAACTCATCAATAAAATTTCTCCTTTCTCACCGTGGACGTAGGCACTAGGCCGAACCACGTAAACTCTTGCGTCCGTATTCTTTGCGCGTTTTGTTCCCTAGTTGCTGAATTCCTAACAACATATATATATATATATATATATGTATAGAGTCGATTATGAGTTAAAATAGTCGATAAAAAAAGGTCGACTTATACTTTTACCGTTCCTAGGTCCAATATACCCTCGGCCCGTAAGATAAGATAAAGACATGACTTACGAGTTTTAGATTTTTTGTCATCTTATGCGAGTTATCAATTATTCCAATATTAATTTTTATATCAACTTCCACCTAAATATTAAAAAGATATATATTTTCCAAAATGTTTATAATTTTAAATATAAATATTAAATGAAACAATACACTTTGACATATTGAAACCGACGAAATATGAAGTACTTTATGTTTGTTGGGTTAAAAAATAAAACAAAAAATATACATTTTCTATAATTCTATTCATAGAAGCTCTACCTACCCCAATTAAGTTCTCCTCAAGCCTCCCTTTCCAAGCGCACATCAATATCTCGTTAGCTCGTCGCATGTATAGTAATCCCTGAAATTTTTTACAATGAGATTTCTAATTAGGAATTTCCAAGTCAAAGTTTTATTCAAAAAATTGCAAACTCTTAATACTCAGTCGTGGCTTATCCAGACTTCTTCCCCTCCCTCTTTTTCTAAAATTTTCGAAATTTCTATACCATATCACATACCTCGTCCGCTCAACAAGGACAACTATAAATGCTACCCCGCAAAATAAAAGGACATCTATAAATGCGTCCCTTTCTACCATACTCAGATAAACTAATAAGAGTTGTTGGATCTTATTTAAGAAGTTCATTTTGAGTCGTTAAAAACAAAAAAATTATTAAATATTTATTGAAAAAATTAATTAATCATCAGAAGATCTTACCGATGCAAACCTTAATTAATCATCATTCTAATAGTAAGTAATGCGTCCCTTTCCGAAATTCCCTGGCGAAAAAGCGTCCAGCTTGTCAATTTCCCATCCTTTTATTTGGCAGTTCAGAACGCTTTAATTCCTCAACGCTTTAGTTTATGTTAATAGGTCATAGATGATTTTTTTGGTTCATAAATTGAATTTTTAAGCAGTTGACGAACATACTCGGATCATTTTAAAGATGGCCATCAGAGTTGAGCGATAATAGTTTTTGTTGAGAATCTCACATCAGTTAAAACACGAGTGGGGGCAACTTTATAAGAGTAAAAAATTCACCAACCCATTGGCTTAAGATTTTGGATTGGATATGGAGATTCTAACATGGTACCAGAGCGGGTTGATCCCGTGCCCATTGTTGAGCTCGCACGATCCCCAGTTCTCGCACTTTGGTGAAATCAAAGCCAGTACAATCTTCGACCCGAGGTGAGACTTGTTTGAGGGGGCATGTTGAGAATCCCACATCAGTTAAAACACGAGTGAGGGGCAACTTTATAAGTGTGAAAAATTCACCAATCTATTGCCTTAAGATTTTGGGTTGGATATGGAGATTCTAACGGTTTTAATTACAAGAAAAAATATAAAATAATTTAGAGTTGGTAGAGTCTACTCCAATAGTAATAATCTAATTCACCATCTACACAAGTTGTGGCTTATTTATAGGAAACGGTAACTTACATGTTTCAAGTTGTGGTTTATAAATGGGAAACGGTAATTAAATAATTGCTTGGTGAATTTTATCATCTTTTATATATTTTGATGAAACCCGAATTTGAATTAAATTTTCCATCTAATATTCGAATTTCAACATTAAAATTAAACTATGTCCGGAGAGTCTCTTTTCTACCAACCCAACCACGTAATCCCTAGACCTAATCTCTCTTTTCTATCGATTCATGGGACGCCCATAACCTGTTGGAAGAAATGCTTAACTTTTGTTTCTGTTCCTTTAGACGTTGCTCCCCGCAGATATTGGGATGAATTGAGTTGACCCACCTGGGTTCGCACGATTTCCCAAAACTGTAAGTACCTTTGCTCAATCATTTAAATTCTGTCTTTGAGCTTAGTTTCTCGAGGGAATGAATGAATTTTACTGTGCAATGAGGTAACCGTTGATTCTGCCTGTGACCATCCATTATAGGTGTTACATATATCAACGGAGAGAAACTAATCCGAATTGAAGGATACGAATAGGAAAAGATAATGGCTACCGGAGAAAGCAACATTGGGAGTGCTATTTTGCCTCAAGATCTGATGATTGAGATTCTTTCGTGGCTTCCTGTAAGGACCTTGATGCGGTTGAGGTGTGTGTGTTTGCAAGTACTGGAATTCCGTTGTAGGTTATCCGGATCTTGTCTTTGTCTCTAAGCATCTCCGGAACTATTAACACAGCGCCAAAAACACCAGCCGTCTCTTCTTGCAGTGTGCCCATCCCGAGTACAACACCGGAGGTGTTGATGCCAACTTTGTCAGATCTTAGCTACCGGTTCGTCGATGGTGTTCCTGGTATTCATACTCGTGTCTTGGGTCCTTGTAATGGAATTTTCTTATTGTGGAATCTGAAATTCTTTGGCCAAAGCGTTGTGGAATCCAGCAACGAAAGAATGTAAATTCTTACCCCAACTCCAGATTCCGATGGTTCCACAACCCTTTGGGAGCTATACGGATTTATATGGATTCGGGTGGGATCCATTGGCCGAAGACTTCAAGGTGGTCATTATTCAACAAGAATTATATAACTGCTGTGGGCCCGACCGTAAAGATTCTCGAGTTCTTGTTTACTGAAAATATGCATGACATAAATACTAGAATATTTTGTGGTGCTTGTAGCTGTAAACAAGAGAAGCTTTCGCTTCTTCCTTTGTTGCTTTCACAGTGTGCAAGTAGGAGTGATGAGATTCGTCTACTTCATGTAAAGCTTTATCTCCACTATGTGGATCTGCAATTCTGAGGATCCATATAATAACTTAGTTATATGGAACGAAAGAAAATTGAGACCATTTGGTGTGGAAAAGAAACCTATTTCTGCATGCACACGGTTAAGTGAGGAAGAAGAGAAAGGAAGAGAAATATAATTTGTTTCTTCATGTCTTTTGGTGCAGTGTTGTTAAATAACCGGTATATCGAAACCATACTGCTATTATTGTGTATCGAAAATTGGGATTGCCATTACGAAAGCCGTTACGATATGTCAACTTCGCTACGCGTCAACATATCGTCGATTTCTACTATACCGGTATAACTGGTATAGCAAAAACAGCAAAAATTGTGGATGTTTTTGGTATTAGGCTACTAATAACGAAGTATAATTATGGTAGTGCTTAATTGACAAGGATATAATCACGAAGTATTAGGCGACCCACCATTGACAAGGATTCTCCCTATTGTTGTATCTTAGAATTGCTGCGAAGATTGAGCTCGAGATAAAAGGGGAATTCGCTCTTCCGTTGTACAATCCCTATGAGAAGGAAAGAAAAACTATTAGAGAGAGAAAGAAATCTCCCAATAATTTTTCTAAATTATTGTATTCTTTTAACATGAATTTGAGATATTTGATGTTGCAGGCATTTAGATGATACCATTTAAAAAATATATATTTTGTACGTGTTTGAAAATTATCCATTATGCTTTCCCGCTAAGATTACTCACACCAGGCCCAATGGGCCTTTGCTCTGAGATATCCAGTCTGAGTGTATAATTTATAACCCGTAGCCCATGTTGTTAGAGAATCTGAAGGGAAAAAAATTATTGTACCCAATTGAAAATTTTGAAAAACTCATTGACCTCTTAATTTTAAGATTTTGAAGTAATGGTTTCTAGATACGCGTACCACTTTCAAATTATATTTTGCGTAAATAGTTTTATCAACGATATGTACGTAACTAGGTAATTCCATGTCTACATGTGTCATTTGATTCTTTATTAATTCCAAACCACAACAAATTCGAACCCTATTTTAATCTTTTCAGTTAATATATGAGTTCTGACAATTATACAAGAAAATTTGATGCTGATACGTATTACTCATCATATTAAGAGGTGTTTATAACTTAAATAAAAATTTTGAATTTCAACTCAGAAAGAAGAACTTCGTCAATTTTATGATACATATTATTCATCATATCTTTTTTTAATCATCTCCCGTCCCATTTTCTCTCTCTCTCTCTCTCTCTAATCTTTTTTCTTTCCTTTTTCATAGGGATTGTACAACGGAAGAGCAAATTCCCTTTTTTCACTGGCAGAAATTCTAACAGACAAATGAAGCCTTTTAATTAAGAATAATCACATCTTCTAGAAAATCCCCAAAAGAATTTCTTTCCTTGACTTCCACTAGGCATGACATGAAAATAATTTCGTTTTTCGGCAAGGAAGGATATCCAGATAGTTGACTTCTTTTTCTTTTAAGAAATAATTTGCCTCGTATTCATGGTTGATACCGTAAGAATCTCCGTATCAAAAACAAAACTTAAGGTAGTAAGTAACTAGATTTTTTATACTTATAAACAAACTCACTGCAGTTGCAATTTCCAATGTAAAATTTTTCAATACATCTCCTCAAAGAAGCATTTCGAACTGAAATTTACATAAACTCTCTCTACTTTCAAAGGGGTGGTGTTATGCCTATTTGGTTGCTCATTATTATTTCCATGTACCACGGATGTAGCCAACTTGTCTTGCCTTGTTTTTTTTCCTTCATCGGACAGGATCCACTTTAAACGGAATTACAGCAACTTTGAACATGGTACGTACTAACACAATCTATCATTAATGTAATCATTTTGCAAAAGAAACAACAAAAACAGAGAGTACAGAGAATTACAAAGACAAAACCAAAACTCCAAATTGGCTGCCACCAACTTTCCTCCACTCTTCAAGTCATGAGGATTAGAAGCTACTTTGTTTTCCATGTACAACTTCTCTTATTAGCATTTGGTTGCTGCAGATTCTGTGGTGCAGTAGGCGTAATAACATCGACCAGGTTCATCCAAGACCCTGAGAGTATAGTCTCCAATGGGAGCATGTTCAAGCTCGGATTCTTTAGCCCTTCGAATTCGAGTAGTCGATGCGTGGGGATATGGTTCAATACCATCAATGAGATCACTCCAGTTTGGGTGGCTAATAGGAACAAGCCACTCAACGACTCATCTGGGGTCTTGACGATTTCCAAGGATGGAAAGCTTGTGGTTCTTGATGGGAAGGGAGAGGTCGTATGGTCATCGAATTCGACAGGTGCTCGGGTTGGCAACACGAGTGCAGCAACCCTTTCGGATGATGGGAATCTGATATTGCAGGACCAGGACAATGGGAATATCCTGTGGCAGAGTTCTCAGAATCTTGCTGACACTCTCTTGGGAAACATGAGGCTTAGTACTAATGTAAAAACAGGCAAAAGGGTGCAGCTGACTTCATGGAAAAGCCCTTCTGATCCATCCGTTGGAAGCTTCCTTGCCGGTATCAACCCTTCAGGAATCGCTCAAGGGTTCGTTTGGAAAGATGGCGTTCCCTATTGGCGTACCCCGTGGATTGGCCAGATGTATATTGGGGCTTCCAATGTGAACACTACTTATCTTGATGGTTACATTCTGTCCACAGACAAGGATGGGACTTACTCCTTCTCGTTGTCGTACGTGGACAACTCTTCGCTGCGCAACATCGTGATGGATTCGAAGGGGCAGCTGAGGGATAGGATATGGAATGGGAGGAAGGAGCAGTGGGAAGACAATTGGAATTCTTATTCAAGTGAGTGTGATGTTTATGGGAAATGTGGCGAGTTCGGGTTCTGCAACCCTCTGAATAGTCCGATCTGCAGCAGCCTTTCCGGGTTTGAGCCAAAGAATCAGCAGGAGTGGAATGGCGGAAACTGGTCCAGTGGCTGTCTTGGGAGGAATCAGTTGCTGTGTGAGATAATAAGAAATGGCAGCGAAGCAGGTCGAAAAGACGGGTTTTTGAGGATGCAGGAGGTGAAAGTTCCCCACCTCGCTCAGTGGACAGATTCTCTCGACAGAGCGTCGTGCAGACAAAACTGTCTGAACAATTGTTCTTGCTTGGCTTATAGCTATTACTATGGTTTTGGTTGTATGGAATGGTCTTCGAACTTGATCGACATACAGCAGTTCAGTTCTGGAACCGGAGGCGCAGATCTCTATCTCCGATTGGCTTATTCCGAATTCGGTAACAATCTGTTTTGGATCTTTACCTGATTTACATATCAGTTGATCTTGATCATCATTTCGGATATACTAGTGCAGATGCAGGGAACTCTGTGTCTTCGTATTGACAGCATTTGAAATACTGATAATGTAGGTCAAAGGAAAGAAATGAAGGCGGTAATTATCATCGTATTGGTCCTCGGACCAAGTATCCTTGCATTATGTGCTTTCTTCTCGTGGAAGTGGAGGGCTAGACATCAAGGTAACGAGCTTATTTATCGATAATTTGTTTCGAGTTTGGAGTATCCGATATGGAAATGGGAAGGAGCAATGACATGAAATTTGTGATTGAATCTAACTCAGAAGATAAGAAGAGGAATGAGGCTGATATGGAACGAAATGGAATGAGACAGATGAAACTCCAGGATCTTCCAGTGTTCCATATTCAAGAGTTGATTACTGCAACGACAACTTCCATCCGTCGAATAAGCTCGGAGAAGGTGGTTTTGGTCCAGTTGAAATTACAACTTTGGCAGCCGAGCAACATTAGATAGCCAGCTTTCTAACTTTGTGATTTGAATGTTCAGGGAATGCTATCAGATGGAAGCGAGATAGCAGTAAAACGACTCGCGAGATCGTCGGGGCAAGGGCTAGAAGAATTCATGAACGAGGTCAAGTTGATCTCCAAGTTGCAGCACAGAAACCTGGTGAGACTACTCGGTTGCTGCGTCGAAGAAGAGAAGATGTTGGTCTACGAATACATGCCGAACTTGAGCTTGGATGCTTACCTCTTTGGTCAGATCAATTTTTTTCCATCCTAACTCCAACACCAAGTACACTTTTTAATGGCAATCTGACAAAGTCTTTTCATGTTTCAACTTGTTCAGATCCACAAAAAGCAGAACTTCTAGATTGGCCTACGCGCTTCAAGATTATCGAAGGAATATGTCGAGGTCTCCTTTACCTTCAAAGAGATTTAAGGCTGCGAATCATTCATAGAGATCTGAAGCCAAGTAACATCCTCTTAGACCAGGAGCTCAATCCAAAGATCTCAGACTTTGGTATGGCCCGGATTTTCGGAGGCAATGAAGATCAAGCCAACACTCGAAGGGTAGCAGGCACCTTGTAAGTACCTTCAGTTTTTCCATCAAACAAAACCATTGTATCCTCTCCTGGACTACACTGCACATTCTGAACCGTCGAATCCGATATATTTCAGCGGCTATATGTCCCCCGAGTACGCGATCAGGGGACGATTCTCCGAGAAATCCGATGTCTTCAGCCTCGGTGTAATAATACTAGAGATTGTCAGTGGTAAACGGAACACAAGCTTCCGCGACAACGAGCAAGCTCTGAGCTTATTAGGATATGTATGGCACTTGATCATTACTACCACTCCTTCACTTTTAAACATGCAATTATAATTGACGTTGTTGGTTTTAGGCATGGAAGCTGTGGAATGAAGACAACATTTCTGCTCTGATACATTCCGTGGTATCTCATCCACGGGTCCGAGACGATACATGTTGGCCTGCTGTGTGTGCAAGATGATGCAAAGGACAGGCCGGTTGCGTCTACTGTCATGTCCATGTTAAATAGTGAAATCATGAATCTTCCAAGTCCTAAGCAGCCAGCATTTACAGAAAGTCTAATCAGATTGGTCCCCGAACCGTCGCAGCCAGACCATGATGGATCTTCTGGCAACAAGATGACAGTTACAGTGATTGAGGGTCGATAGAGTAGTTCGGAATGTCTGATTAGATTGGTTATAGATGTTTGGCGTATACCACTACATAAGTTGGTGAATGATTATTCTAATTTATAACCATAGGTCACCAGAATGCATCATTACAATGTTGTTCCTACTTTATTTGAACGTTTGAACCCGGAATAGGTTTTATATTTGAGAAAAAAAATTCACAAGTCCTTGACATAATATTCTATTTATACTACCCTTTATGTCGATTTACGACTTATTACAATATAGTCACTAGAGATTTAATATTCTTGTACTCCAGTCATTGGTGCGTAACAGGATTTAACTTGCAGTGACCAAGGTTTAAATGCTCGTCGTGACAGGATTCAACTTATATAAAAAAAACAAATATTTTTAAAATACGATAATGTTAAATACTTGTTAAAAAAAATTCTAATATTTTATACGATTCGAAATTAGATTAATTGAATAATTTTCATAAAATTGTATATGAAAAGTCATTTTTTCAATAAAACATTTTTAGATAAAACAAACACGACGTTAATGCGGGTGATAGATTACTAAATAAATGGTACATGAGGAATTTTGTCGACATGGGGAATATGGATCGAGAGGAGTGGGAGATAGCCTGTTTGAAACCAAATTGTACAGGAAAATATTCCATTCACATTCCCATTAGAATCTAATGGAAAAAGAATCTAATTTTTATTTTCATGTTTGGAACTAGAACAGGAATTGATTCACTGTTTTATTTAAAAACATGCCGAATAATCTTTTCTTCTTGTTCAATATCATAAATGACAAGAATGCCCTTACAGATATTTCGAAACATACTCAACATAATCAAACCTTAGTGGCAACTATGATCCAATCAATTCTGCAGAGAAAAACTCAGATCCCACCAACGGCAACCATTCCAATTAATGAAGATAAATTCTTTATTGCAAACCAAAGGATCAGTTCCCATCTTCATCCAAAGAGAAACAAGGTACAATGGAAACCAACAGCAAACAAGACCAACCGAGCGGATTATTCCCGAACAATCTCGGACAGGCAGATTAACCAACCAACCAACTTACACTTGAAGCTCTTGTAAAAGCTTCTCAAGATCAGGCAGAGTTCAAAACCTCTTGTAAAAAGCAAAAAACAAATGCACATATGGATGCCCTTCCTCCACATGAAGTTCCTTAATTATGATCTGTTTCCCAAAAACACAAGCACCAAGTCAATAACCAACCAAAAACCCAAATCCAGAATCCGCCCACACCAACTTGCAAACTGCATCATTACCTTGTAGATAAGCCCAGCTAAGCTTGGTAACGAAACCGTAACAAAACACCTCCTCGAAACCCTACTGGTGGTGATCGTACCGGTCCCTGCTCGGGTCGTACACCCCACCACCATCCATAACTGCACCAAGCCCCTCCAGTACCTGCACACACAGACCCAAAACAGAAATGAGAAGTCGAGAAAATAGAAAATAATTAAAGGGTTGCAGGCCCCGGGACCTGGGGGTCACGGGAGCGGACGATCTCAGCACCATCGAACTTCTCGGTGAGGCGGATCATGATGCAGACGAGAGCCTTGTCGCAGAGGAAGCTGCCATTGTGGGTTCAACACGCTTCAAGTGGGCGAGGAGTAGTGGTCAAGAGAGGAGGCCATGGACGGGTGGCGATGAGGAGGAAGAGGAGGAGGAAGCGGCGGGGGTTTAGGTTTTTAGTGAGGCTGAGGAGGAGGAGAAGATGTGCGTGCGATTATTGCTTCAAGAGAGGGGAGGGGAATTATTGGTTTTTAAGCACAATTCCGGGGTTAGATTTGGTACGGAATGCCACTATTCTGAATTGTTCAAAATGAAGACGCACGGAGATTTTTTTGCAAATGCGCTAAAATACAGGGATCAAAATAAAAAAATCATGCCCAAAACACAGGCCGGATACAAATGCCATTGTCACATAACTGCGCATGCCAGTATCACATAACTGCGCATGCCAGTGTGACCTTTTTGTAAAAATACTAAAATACAGGGACCAAAATAAAAAAAACCACGCGCGCTATTATCATAAATGGGGACTTGCCGTTTTCACAAAAAAAAAATGCCATTATCACATAATTGTGTTTGTCATTATCACATAACTACGCTTGTCATTGTCACATACTTGCGCTTGCTGCCGCGGTCCTCCCTTCACTCCAAATCGTTCGGAATCAATTCCTTCACTCCATACCCAATCCAAAGCCCACAATTCCGCTATCGACCCCAGAATTCTGACCTAATCTAAAGGGATTTCAAATCCAGAGTTAGGGACAGGAAAGCAACACATCCCTGAGATAAATTGGATCCAAACAAACTCAATTTTTTAAAGGAGTAATTACTGTCAAAACTCTGGTGTTTGGTAAAATAGACGTTAGGGACCATGTAGTTTGGCTACTAGTTTTTTAATCCATGTAGTTTAGTTTTTATTATACTCTCGGGTCCCTTGCTAACATCATCATATAATTTTTTAAGTATAATGACATTAGTACCCTTGCAAAAAAATTAAAAAAATTAATTAATTTCCTTCCTCCCTCCACTCTCATCTTCTCCGGCCCTCCTCATCCAACATGTCGTCGAGAACGGAGTTGACCTGGCCTGGCGACCCCGCCGCTGTCGTCGTCAAGTCCAGTTCCTAATTTATTCCACTCCCCGCTCCCACCGTCAAGGACCCACTCCCCGCTCCCACCGTCAAGGACCCACTCCCCGCTCTTAATTCAAAGTCCACCTCCGCCATCCAACATGTCGCCGCTTGAGTTCGTCAACTTCGTTGTCTCTTGAGTTTGATTGTGTCACCGTTTGTAGTCGATTCAAAGTCCGCCTCCACCCATCAACAATGTTTTTATTTCATGAACGACATTGGACTTCGATCTGGTTCAATAGGAGACCTAGAAATTGACTGACCGATGAATAGTTAGGTCAATCGGGAGGCGCGAAGCGGTTGCATTAATCGGGTGAAGTCCGATGAAGGAGGCGACACTGCCAGCCGCCACCCATCGTCGACCCAGCCCAAATGGCATCCCTGAGCCGGCCGGTGACCTCTTCCACCCGTTGAGCCCTCCTCTCCGTCGAGCTTGGGATTTGGATTAGGGATGTAAATGGATTTATGTTGGTTTGGTTGGATTCCCTTGGGTAATCAATTTAGGTCTGGGAGATGTCGTTGCTGGTAATCAATTTTGACATCATCGATTTTGATTTAGAGTTATCGGAGATGTCACAGAAAATATCGCCGAAGAAGACGAAGGGTCGCTGAAATGGAGGTAGGAGAGGATTCCAGGGGTATAATAGTCATTTCATGATTAAAAAATACATAAATAGATCGTTGACATCAGCGAGGGACCCGAGAGTATAATAAAAATAAGACTATAGGGACTAAAAAAATAGTAGGCAAACTACAGGATTTTCAGCGTCTATTTTACCAAACACCAGGGTTTTGACAGTAATTATCCCTTTTTTAAAACTTAAGATTTAGATTCTGACTCCTATCATTTTTAAGTTTCCAAACAGGCTTTTTCGGAAAAGTGCGCCTCTAGTATGTCATTAAAGATTAAGGAACATTTTAGTAGTCAATAGGAATCTACTGCATTTTCCACCTAAATTAACATCTATTTTTTTTCAAAACTATCATATCGATATATTTATTAGGTCGTCTAATTAAAATTTAAGTTCAGATATGATCTTGTATGGCAACAAAGCTTTCTAAAAAAATTAAATCTGTTATATTTCCCAATTTTAAATTCGAAATATTTATTTATGGTAAAATAACTCATTTGTGAATTAATCTAATAATTTATTGATAAATTAATATTTGAATAATGTCATTTTTGTGTGTGGAAAGGGTGGGGTTAAGTCCCTATATAAATATGAAAATACATGCAAATACATTAGTCATAAAGCCCTAACTATAGTTCAGTGTCCTACTACTAGCCTCAGTAGTGGAGTCCCCTCTTATGAGGTTACGGCCGCCGGTCTCACTAAAACCCTCCTGCTATAAAAATCCAGTGGAAAAATTCGCAGGAGGGAAAGAGCACCTCGACAAGGCCTGAGTGACCCACTTTGACGTTGATACCGCAATTTCTGATCCCCGTAAATCATCACCGGCTAAACAAGTACATCGGGGGAGGCTAACCCCTCGCAGATCATCTAAATACTCCTCAAAGCAAGAGGCAATAGGTACATCAGAGATAACATGATCATACAGCAACTCAAGAGCAAGCTTGGAAAGCGCGTCCGCCACTAGATTGTCCTCACGCCAGGTGTACTGGATGTCGGTCTCTCGGCCTATTTCCAGTAGCTCCCATGCCCTCAAGATCAGTATCGCCAATGGGTGGGCTCGATCAACGTCACGGCCCATGCATAGGATGTCTAGTGACAAGACCACCTCTACCTAGACCTTTCGATACCCCTCTCCCAGGCCAACTCAAGCCTCAGAACCAAGGCCCGGAGCTCCGTAGCCAAGAACTATGGCTCCCAATACCATTGACAAGATTGATCACCCAGAAACTACCCGAGTCATGTATGACACCTCCAGCACCGGGAGGCCCCGGGTTGCTCATCGAAGCTTCATCTGTATTGAGCTTGACGAAGCCCTCCGTGGGATGCTTCCAGGATACTAGGATCTCACGACATGGGATGAGTGGAGTAATTCAGTCTGTTAGGACACGAGCATACTCATGTGCTTGCGTGATGATGAGGGAGGGGGTGCACCGAGGCAGAGCCAGACTGGAAGGTAGAGTCGTACCGTCACTGCCTAACCTACCAGCATGCTGTCACGAAGGACATCGCCTAGGGCCGTTCGCTCGTGGGAATGGCAGTGGCCTAGATGTTGGCCCATAGCCATCTGCGTGGATCTGTCTTCGTGTAGAAGTTCCTGGGAGGCCGTGGAAGAAGGGTCGCCTACACTATCCTAGAAAACTTGCAATCATGAGACATATGCATTAGGGACTCAGGAAAATTACCACATCTCGGACACGTACCATCATCCATAAAGTGTCTCCGTGCTCATTTTGCATTTGTCATCAACCTGCCACGGCAGAAAAGTAAGGTAAATAAAAGAATGCACTCTGGTTCTCGTAGGGCCCATATCCAGCTCCTGATCGGGTCAGCTAGTGGCATCTCCCCCTTCTTGCATAGCACTCCGTAAAGAGAGTGGGTAAAGAAGCGGTCGTCTTGGATGAGGCCCTAAGATAGTATGTCCGGCCAACCTGGTAAAACCTGCAAAAAGTCGATGTCAGAGATCTAATAAGGTGTAGAGGCAGGAAGGCCTCTAGCCGAGATATATCCCAACCACACCCCGGCGACCAGTACTTTGCCACCCGCCGTGCAGCCTCCTCGGTCAGGAGATATCTATAGAGATGATTCCAAAGAGGAGATGGGGAGAGCCAATGGTCATCCCAGAATGAAGTCTGTAACCAATTGCCCACATTCTAGCGAGACCGTATGCCAGAGTCAGGCGGGCCTTCACTATGGCCTTCCAAGTGGTAGATGAGCCGGGCTTCAGCTGTAACAAGTCAAGGCCAGTACCATCCCTAACATACTTGCCCACCAGGACGCGCGCCCAGAGGAAGTCCTGAGACTTGATAAATCTCCAGGGCAGTTTGGGAAAGGATGCCATATCAGCCTTCTACATCGGTCAGAAGCCGAGCCCACCTAACTCCTTGGGGAGACAAATGGTGGTCCAATTGACCACGTACATATGCTAGCGATCTGAATACTAGTGGGTATCCCAGATAAAATTGCTAATCCATCTATCCATGTCTGAACACACAGCTAGAGGTAAGAGGTCTGACTATATCACATGTGCCAATACGGTGGATAGCACCAAGTGGGCGAGCGTTACGTGACTTGTTCTGCTCAGCATCCTCACCTTTCAACCAACTATCTTACCCTGAAGTCTCTCCAGGATATAATGGTAGGTATATCGGTATCCTCTCTTTAGGGCTATCGGGGCACCAAGATACTATCCCAAATGAACTTGGACTTAGGTAGGCTAACGCGTTATCCCGAGCAGTCACAGAATGTCACCAAGAGACCCCTCACTATGACTGTTTGGTCAACTGTAGTCTCGCACATAAGAATAAGATCATTAGCAAATATCAGTTGAGATAGAGGTGAGCTCGATGTGTCAGTCTGACAGGTGCCCATCTGCCCTCTTGTACAAGTTTCTCTATGGCATGTGATAAACGCTCTATGTAAAGAACAAAAAGATAGGGAAAAATAGGGTCATCCTGGTGGATCCCGTGGGATGGGGTAAAAGCTGCAGTCTTTCCACCATTCCAGAGCATCGAGGTAGTCGTGACGCACTTCATGATCCAGCCAACAAAGATGATCGGGAGGCCAATCAGAGTAAGCATCTCATGGAGGAATTCCCAGCTGGGGCGATCATAAGCTTTCACTAGGTCAAGCTTAATAACAATCCAGCCAGTTCGCCCGCCCTTGTGAGTCATCGAGTGAATCGTCTCTCGAATGATAATAATAATGTCCGACATATACCGCCCTGGGACAAAGCTAGACTGCGTCAGACTGACGATCGTATCTAGGAGAGGCTTCAGTCGACTTACCAAGATCTTAGTAATGATCTTTTAAAGAACACTACATAGACTGATAGGCCAAAACTGGGTCAACATCTCAGGCGTCAGGACTTTGGGAATCAGCGTAATCAGTGTTGTGTTCAGGTGAGGTGGGAGTCGACTGCTACGGAAGAACTCTTGAACCTGAGCATAGACTGAGTCGCCAATCACATCCCAACATCTCTAGAAGAAGACACCTTGTAGGCATCCTCTCATGGGGCCTTATACAGACCCATCTGGAATAATCCATACCGGATCTCCGCACGGGTAGCTGCCTTCCTAGCTCCGTAAGCTGACCAGTGTCCAAACTCGAGAATCAATTCTGATAAGGGAAGATCGGCCAGCTCGGGTCCTCCTCTAAATACAGCCTTTGAAAGTGGTCCATAGCCATTGTACAGTGAGAGTCCTGGCCCTAGATCCAGTATCTAGAAGGGGATAGAAGATTGCTTACTCAATTTCCATGCCGTCGAACAATGGTCGAGGTGTGGAAAAAATGAGTATTGTGGTCCCCATCTGCTATCCAGTCCTCCCTGGATTTTTGCATCCAATGCAGGGCCTCTTGATCTAGGATGCTCTCGGGCTCTGAGCAAAGCTTACCCTCTAGGTGAAGGAGCCCTCTCGTAGTCTCAATCTCCAAAGATTGTTGGACTCCACTAAGCCTCGCAATGCATCTATCCTTGCGCCGAAGGATATGGCCAAACACATTACAGTTTCACTATCGCAACACCGGTGTGAGGGCCATTAGGACACTACTGGCGATAGAAGTTATGGGCCACTGGGAGTCGAGAAAGGGCATAAAGTTGGTATGGACGAGCCAGGCATCCTAGAAGCAGAATAGTCTCTCTCTTTTATCCCCTTCTACTCTCGGTCAAAGGTCAAGAAGGATAGGGGAATGATTTGACGACAAAGGTGTGAGATGCCTCACTACCACCTCTAGCCATCCCAGTCGCCATTCTCCATTGCACAATACTCAATCCAGATGCTTGGATACCCGGGTGGTGGAGGTCTCCCGACCCCGAGACTAGGTGAATCTTGGGCCTAGGTATCTGACATCAATAAGGCCAAGTGTGTCAATGTTTCTGCAAACCACAAGTCATGGTCTGTGAGAGTTCCAGAGCCACCCTGACGTTCCTCTAGTGACGTAATATCATTGAAGTCTCCACCCATGACCCATGGCTCTGTTATGGTAGAGCTGAGCATTCCGACTCCATAATCCTCATCGTTCCGTAGCTCTGGGGCTGGCGTAAATCGCACTAAGCTGAAAAGTCGTCTGAGAGGATCGGACTTCTGCGAGGATAAACTGAGCATCTCGCACCAGGACAGAAAGTTGAACTACAGGGGTGTTTCAAAGGAGCCAAATCTCACTGCTACGTCCTGTCACCTCGCCCCGTTCGGTATTCGAGAAATCGAGGCATTGACATATAGTGTCAGCCTTAGCCTCTGAAATTTTGGGTTCAAGTATGGCAAGAACATCAGGATTGTACTGATGCAGGAGGGTGCAGGCGGCTTGTAAGAAGCGAGGGCTAACATCCCCGCAGTAGTTCTAAAATAAAATCGAGATATCCGACATCAGAAGATAGATAAGTAAATAAGCAGAATTGATAAAGGAGAGGGTATAGAGACGCAAACACGATGGACACGTCAATGCTGACATGGTCGTTGGGCCAGTATCCACATTAGCGTTGTCTTCCACGTCATGCGCTCTGCGGGCCTCCGGTGGGTCAGCTTGCATCTGGTGGGCCAAGGCTTGACCGACCTCCAATCCGAGTTGGGTGGGTTCCAAATCGTCACGCTGGGTTTTGCCGAAAGCCCAAAATTTGGACCCCCGATGCTTCACCCAGGTCTTGGTCTTCGATTTGGGCCATCTTATCTCGAGCTTGAGTCGCTATTGCTCTACCCTATTTGGGTCGGCCGCGAGAGCTCTTTTTGGATACCACTAGGCCCAGGTCTTCCCACTGGTCTGAGTCCAGGTAATAACTGCCTCGCTGGGACATGGTAATGGGTTGGGATTAATGGGCCTTAGCTTTCCCTTTTCTCTTCTGGGTCGTCTTGGGCTTGGTCTGAAAGCCTGCAATAGGGGAATCATTTGTGAGATCAATGGATTTTGAAAACCCGGAGAAAATTTGAGTTGGGACGGAGGGGTTGGGCATCAAAGTGGTTTCCGTAATTGGGTCGGAGGAGTTGGCTTCTTGGTTGTTTTCTTGACTTGGTTGTCTCCTTGGGCCGATGCATTCCCTGTAAAATGGAAAGAAGAATTCTGGTCAGAACCTGTGGAAGCGTAGGATGGGATTGGGCTTACCTACTTAGTGTTTTTGGGCGTAGTGGATGACGTGGGCTGGGCAGCAGATTTGGCAACAGGTCCGTTTATGGGAGTGTCCTTAAGCCTGTTGCGGAATCCGGCCTACTCCAGCTGACTGATTAACGGGAGATCTGCTTTTGACCATTGTGGGACGAACTTTCCTTCCCGGTCCCAAAGCATGGGAATTCGGCACCGGAGCTCCGATAGCCGGTCTACCTGCTGCAAGCGGTCCGTAGAGTTAGGGTTTATACCATTGTTTTAAAATAGTGAATGTAGCGGTCTAGCTAGGTAGATCATATTGTGAGACAAGACACTACTGCACATTTGTTGTGGTTCGCATCAGGAATTAGCACAATCGGCAATCGAACTCCGAAGTTCTCTCAATGAGATTTTGCATTGGAATCTGAGGATGTCATAAGATCATGGAGATCCATCTAGTTCTGAGTTAATTCACCGGTGGAATAATTGTTCTCCAGATATCAGAGCAACCTACATGGGGGAAATTTTTCAAGTGTTTAGATTATTTTTCCTCCTCTTCTTTATTTTCCTGGTTGAATTGGAAGCATAGACATCGGGGAAATTTTAAAGGGAGTGTGTTTTAGGGGGAGAAGGAAGGCGAAAGAGTGAGAGAGAGAGAGAGAGAGAGGGGGGGGGGGGGGGGGGGGGGGGAGGAGTTGTTTATTCTCCATCCCATTCTCCTTCTCCTTCTCCTTCTCCTCCTCAACCTCATTTGAGGATATCCACTCGCCCTCATCATTTACCTACCTACCTACCTCCGAGACTATATTCATCCTCGTGTAGACCATTCATCTCCACATCATGATCAATCTCCATCATCTTGTCAGGTAAGATCACCACCATTATATCCTATTTATGCTGTCTTGTCATATGATAATCTTAACTCAGATCACAAAATATTTCTTATGGCCTTGGATAGAATTCATGAACCTCAGACTTATGAGAAGGCCAAAGATTATATATGGTGGAGAGAAGCAATGGATGCTGAAATGCAGACTCTATTAGCTAATGACACTTGGGATGTAGTTAATTTACCTACTGGGAAAGAGCCAATTGGTTGTCGATGGGTCTATAAAATCAAGCACAAGGCTGATGAAAATATTGAAAGGTGCAAAGCTCATCTAGTAGCAAAAGGCTGCACGCAAGCTTACAGGATAGATTATATAGAGGCCTTCTATCAGTGGCAAAACTGACTCCTGTACGGTTAGTTCTTGCTCTTGCAGCTATAAAAGGCAGATTTCTTCACCAAATGGATGTCAATAACGCTTCTTACATGGAGATCTTGAAGAGGAAGTGTACATGTCTTTCCCACCTGGTTGGAGTGATGGGGGATAAAGTATGCAAGTTAAAGAAATCTATTTATGGCCTCAAACAAACAAGTAGGCAATGGTTTGCCAAACTATCATTGCTTCTGATATCCATTGGCATCAACCAGTCAAGATTAGATTACTATGTATTCACTCTCACCAAGGGAGATTGGTTTTATACAAGTTGGTAAGTCTTCTACGTGCCCACTTTGCATCAAACAACTGATCTCTTCACGAAGGCATTAGCTCTTACACTCTTCGAGTCTCAAACCTTCAAGTTGAGACTAAGGACTATGCATAGTCCAACTTGTAGGGGTGTTAAATCTTACCTTTGGCCATGATAATCTCGAAGAGGAACAAAAGAAGCAAGCTGGAGAAACACAAAGCCCAAGTGGAAAGGCCCAACTTCAATTATAAAAAGACAAAAATATCCTCTAGCACAAAGCATGAGGATGATACGCGTACATGGGTCATCAATGAGCTAAAAAAACCATCTGCTACTACAGTTGAAGACGACCCCTCATACTTTACAAATGAACCAAATCCAAGAGCCAACCAAACCAACATCACCTAACCCTTAAACAACAAAAAAAAAAGTCAAGTTTTTGATTGCCAATGTTCTTCAGTATTTTTATCAAAAATCCCATTCACAGGTTCAAAAGAAGATAGTATGCTTGAGAAGTTCTTGGTCACATTTGCTTTTCTTCAAAGACCACCTTGTTCCTAAGGTTCCAAATGCTCCAAATGATAGCAACAAACAATGAAAACCAAACCTTCCCGAACATGCCACCACTACACAGCCCACACCAAGAAGAAAGCACCAATTCAATCGAAGGGAAGCCGGACCAAACCATACCAGATCTTTTCACAAAATAATCTCAAATAGATCTGGAAAATGGACAATGGAGAAGAAGATGAGTTGCCATCTCATCAGAGTCCAGACAGAAAGGACACAATACCTCCCACGTTGAATTCGCCTCATACGAGTCAACACGTCTCTAGTCTGGATCCTACATATTACCACATATAAAAGAGGTTGCTATATAGAAGGTAAATATTCAGCATTCGTTATATGCTTACTTTAGAATCTTAAAAAATTTGACCGTAAATATGATATCATGAACTTATATTAATAGTTAAAAACGTTGCAAACCCTTTTTTGCAAGGTTTATAAAAATGACCCGGAGAGTGACCCGCTCAGCTACTTGGATTGCAGGTTGATCGTTCTGACCGGTCAGAATGGCGGTCAGACCGGATAATTTTTAATTTATTTATGTTTTTTTTAGAAATATTTATATTACAGGGGACACATGCTAGATGATTTGGTAACTAAGGAATAGAGATAAATAGAAAATAAGGCCCACTCTTTAAAAAGAGGAAAATAAGGCCCATCAAGCCCATGTCAATTGAAAAATACGTATGCCCAAAAGAATGAGAGAATACACACCCAACTTTCTAAAACGTAAAAACCCTAAGCTCAATTCCACCTAGTACCAAAGATTTCGATCTCACAGAAAAAGTACCAAAAAATATTGTCAATTACCAGATGGCCACAAGAACTCCACTCATTCGGGTAGAAGAGGTCGAACCCTAGACTCCACACGGCCCCTCCGCGGTGGCGAGTCTTCATTTGCGACGCACAGATCCTCCTATACTGTGCCACCACCAACTCTCTCTCGTTCTCCTTTTCTCTCTACCGCCCCTTCCCCTTGCGAAGCTCACCTTGGTTGTAAACCACTTGTCGCCTGAGCGTCATCTACATGCCACGCCAAAAATCAAGTTGGGGTGTCGAGTAATTTGGGGATTTGGTCTTTTTCTGTGTTGTTTAGGGTTGGGGAAATTGGGATTTGTGAACATTTGGGGGAAGAAATCGCTCTGGTTTTTACATTTTTACCCCTGATTGGTTTAATAACCTTACTAACCAGAAAATTACAAGTTGAAATTCTGTTGAACCATCCGGTCCGACCAAATTTTAGGTGGTTCGTAAGGTCAGCAGTTTAACCCTCAAATCCAAGACATTCTCCTGTCTGATTTATGGTCCGACTGATTGAACTATCGGTCGGACCATATTTTTAAAAACCTCTTTTTTTACAAGTTTAGGCAACCGCGTATTTTTTGCTTTTTTTTATCTAACTCATGTTAGCTATTGCCAAGCGGAATTTTAGTGACGAATTTAAGTATGTTCAAAATTAATTCTTTTACATCCTGATATAAAATTTTGTTGCCTAGATAGTTTCTGTAAACCAAAAGGGGCATGACGCAATGCCTAACAATCTAGATTGTCCACAGGGACGGCCGACAAAGTCAAAGGTAATTAGAGATACAAATCTTTCTGCAGAGAAGAATTCACCTCTCAAAGATTAAAGACAACTTCTATCTCGAGTGAACACTCAAATATCAATATTTTATATCATTCGTCAAACTATGAACTAACAACCCTTATGTCGAGTTAGGGTTTATACCAATGTTTTAAAATACCAATTTTGGTACGGGCCAAATTTTGTCCATTTTCTGGCCCGACCGGTCCGACTATCAACATACACTTTTTAATTAGATTTTTACTAATTTTTTAATAATATGCACTAAATAGTCAAAATATAGATTTCAAAATCTATATTTTAGAAATATCAATCAATTTATAACATATAAAGTCTATTTTTCTTTGTTGATTAAGAGAAATCGAGCATATGATACAAATTTTTTGTTTAATTTTTTGTAGATATGGATAAAATCTGGTCACATTGGATTGTCCAAGTAAAAAATTAGTACAAACTACTCTGTTTGGCCAGATTTTGGGCGGTCTGACTGGAGGCCATTTTTACCCCTAAAAATGGACAGCTCTAATGCTTGATTCACGGTCCGACCGATCGGACTGTATTTTTTAAAACTATGGTTTATACTAGAGTTCTAAATAGCTTAAATCACCTAATGAACTTTTGATAAATACTAAATTTGTAGATAAATACCGCGCAGGGTCAAACTAGATAAATATTCAATATTCAATAAAGATAAATCTAACGTGCCTACGTCAGATACTCCTTGCTACACTTGTCTGAATGGAAGAGCTTATTATTAGAGCGTTCACAATCCAAAATTTTGACTTGTTTTTGAATTTTTTTTGTGAATAATTATGGGTAAAAAAAAATTGAAATGGAACTTAGATAGTGAACAATGTCCTAGAGCAAATGTTTATTACATATCAATTATTTTTAATAAAAATAAAACAGGTAGTTCTCGTTGTTTGGATTCGTCATAATATTTGAATGTGACTCAAGAGACTTTGGGTTTATTGGCATCGGAATTCCTTATATTTACGCCACGTAACATAATACAACTAGATTAATAAAGAGATGTGCTTTTTTTCTGAGGGAGAATGCCCTAGGGATGTGGCTGTTCAAACGACAAATTTATGGAGCATTAGTTCCATGAAAATGTGGTTTTATTACGGTGTGGAAAGAGTTGGAAGAGTAACTAGTAAGAGTAACGGATTAAATAATAATTTTTCTTTTCCAACTTAATTATTTAACTTCTTTTGTTCTTAATTATTTATCTTTCAGGTATATAAACTTAAGCAAAAAACGGCCACAAGCATTTAAAAAATGTCAAATGCTCTATACGAGAGAGAGAAGAAGAATCGGGAGAAATATATTTTGGCCCCTCTCGTTTTCATGATTATATCGATTTTTTTCGTAGGGCATATAAATTAGTCCCAATAATTTGTGAATTAGAGAAGGTAACTGTTCAGGTAAAATTTTTATATTGTTCCAATAAATGATTCAACAAATGTGCACATACGTACTAATCAGCTACTCAAAATGTTCTTCTAAACAAAACTCAAAATGTTAAAAAAATATACAAGGTTTCAAATTAAGCATGTGTTATATTACACTAATATGTTGCCGGACAAACTCTATCTCCCCTCACATTGATTGGGCTTAACAGATTTTACGGGAAAATTTGTTCGTGTGATAAGAGTTTTATAGGTAAAGTATTATTGGTTCTATTTTTCTATAAATAGAATGCAGCCCATTTGAATTTTTCAGTTGCAACCAACCAAAAGTCACAAAAAAAAATCAATCAGCAAAAAAAACATAATGAAAGAGATTATTTTGTATCTATTTTTTCTTTGCAGTCTCGTGGCGTTTGGAATTTCTACCCAAAATTTTACTGATGTCAAGAATGTTTCAGAGCTCAAGTACAACCGGCTTATCCTAACATGGCCTCCGGCCTTTTGCGCCAACCCGCACGAGGGCAGATGCTGGTTTTCTCCTGTGCCACAATATTTTGTGGTGCACGGGGTGTGGGAGGTTGCGGCAACACAGTATATTGTAAACCCATAAAAAAAGTCAAAGGATGATTGATGTGGTAGGAGTTAGATATTAATATGCTCAGCGTACTCAATTTTCATTGATATTTTATGAGCTTCGTTTAATTGGTTAGAATATTCGATTACCCGCTTTGACAAAGAGATGAGGTTTCAGTTTGCTAGTATGTCATATTATCTAATTTCTAGCACTGTTTTGTTGTGAAATTTTTATTTTTCCTTTGTGTTAAAAGATTATCTAATATCTACTGGACATTTTGCATCTAATGTCGAAACCAATATTGCCATAACTAATCTATTGTTTGTTTGTATAGGTAGGGAATAGTAAAACACTTGAGGCCGACATGCTACATTTCTGGCTAATCTGAAAACAAACCTGTGAGCCTTGGAATATCAGTCAACTTTCTGGCAACACGAGTGGGACAAACACGGGGATTGCACTCAGACCAACGCCGATGTCTTTCTACGGATAATTATCATTCAAACCAAGAAATACAACATCGTCGAAACTTTAGCCAAAGGAAACATCAATCCCGGAAACGATTATAAGTTGGCTGAATTTAAGGGTATTATCAGATTCGGATTGACGAGAGGAAACGACGTTGCAATAAGGTGCTACAAACTAAATGGGGTTGATGTAGTGCAAGAAATTAGTATTTGTTTCGATAAGAAACTTGTAAATATTATTTCTTGTCCTTCAACACTGGTGAATCAGATCCAGCACTCGTGTGGGGAAATAATAAGTTTTTCTAGGTAGTTAATATTAGACATTACCCTTGAACCAAGGAAATAATAACACCGAATAAAATGCAATGTTTACGACAGCTATATCTGATGAGTTGTTGATGTCATAGTTGTCAACTCGGCCCGCTCCGGCCGAGATCTCGGAACGGAGCAGAGTTTTGGAGTTTGCCGCGCCGGCCCGCCCCGCTCCCGAGACGACGGGCGATGCGGCCGGAGCGGCTGACTCGGAGCGGCCCGCGTCAGGGGTGGAGCGGCCGCTTCACCCAAACCCGGTAAGTTTACTATATTGCCCTCTGTTTTTAATTTTTTTCAGGGGTAAAATTGTAATTTTAAAAAAACCTAAATATCTACTCCTCTTCTCTTTCCCTCCCTCACAGACGCCATTCCCCCTCTCTCCCTCCATTTTTTTTATTTTCTCCTCCAAGCCCCAAGGTCCCACAAGCCCACGAACCCCGGCGACCTCTGGGCTCCGTCGACCACTGCCAACCGCCGCCGCACTCAAGGACGCCCTGACGCCGGCGACTTGAAGAACCCAGGTGGCAGGTGCTATTTTTGATTTTTTTTTTTCTCTTCTTCTTTTAATTTCGGTTTCTTTTTGTAATGATTTGATAAATGTAATGTTCTGTGAGAAGGAGGATGGCTGAATATATGTGGTATTTTTGTGGTTGAAATCTGAAATTATGAGATTGTTATGTAAATTGTAATATGCATGTGGCTGAATATATGTTGTATATTTGTGGTTGAAATCTGAGATTATGAGATTGTTATGTAATATGTATGTGGCTGAATTTTTTTTGTAATATATATGTGGCTGAATTTTTTTTATCTATTTCTAATAGCTATGACAACGACTCCTAATACTAATGGTAATACTCACCCATCATCATCGGTTTCTTCATCTCCCGAGCTATTCAAACCAAGTGGCGGTGATATAGGATGGAGATGGAATAGTTTGAAGGACAAGAATAATAGGAAGAGGGTTACATGTGATTTTTGCAAGGTTGAAACTACTGCAGAAATTTCTCGGGCCAAACAACATCAAATGGGAATCAAAGAAAATGTTACTAGTTGCACTTTGATTTTCATGATGTTTAAACTATCAAGTCTTGAAGTCTTAAAGTGTTTATTTCCTTGAATTTATTGACATTTGCATGTATGTTTTGATTTGTTGCATTGACTTTTATTTCTAATTATAAATATTTGCAAGTGTTTATTTCTAATCATGAATATTTATAAGTATTTTTTCTAATTATGAATAACAGTATTAATATCCGCGTCAAACTATAACTCCCCATTCCGTGCCGCGTTACCGCGCCGCGTCATATTTTTGGTTGGCCGTGCCGCGCCGCGTCACCCGCTTTGACAACTATGGTTGATGTTCAATTTTCCTTGAGTTGCGCCCTATTAAAGTACCCTCCGCTGCTCACCTGTCACTGACCTAGAGAGTTCGTGATTACTTAATGTCATATATATATATATATGTATATATATATATATATATATTTTTTTTGAGAAGTAAATGTTGTATTTCACCAGAAGTTCACCAAAGTATATCGAAGGAATCAGATAATGCCTATCACCGGACCCGCAGTGATAAACACTATCTAGAACACATCAAAAATATCAAATCAAAAGGTCAGTCCAAAAGCCCTATGAACAAACCAAATAATCTCCTGGAGAAGGGCAAACCAAAAAGAACATAAAACCAAGGGACCAATTAAGGAGGGTCGAAGAACCAAAAAGGATTTGAACCTCGGGCGACATCCTTAATCATTTGGAGGATATGTGAAGAATCCTCCTCCCAAGAGAGGCCCATCACGATGGCAAGACGCCATGCTTCTGTAGAGATCTCCACTTAAAGCGCCTCGTCCTGAACATCCATAAGCGCCTCGTCACATGTATATATATATATATATAATTTTTTGCAGTTCATTGATTACTAGAGAGTCCTTAAGCTTGTGATTCATTTAGCAAACACTGGTTTGTATCATAAATAGAGAATCGCTTGTATGAGAAGTCGGATCCCAGCCTGATTGTAAAGAATACTTAACCATAATTTTGAAATGATTGTTTTCTGGCTCGTTTGGTTTGTTGATGACGATAGTGTATTTACTTGGATCAGTAGGCTGAGACTTTAAAATGAGAATACTATAAGTCAATTAAGATGATTTTTTTAGGGGATCAATTAAGATGATTTGGGGTCTACAGTATGTTGGAAATTGTTTTATTTCAAAAGTTAAATTTTATTTTAAATAAAGTAATTTGGAGAGTAACCAATCTAGGCTTTGGATTGTGTGCCGAGTGAAAACAATGAATTCCGGATGTGCGTGGTTTTATCTAGGCCGTTCATTTTCGCTTTGACATACCATAATTGGTCAGACGGGGTCGACTATTTTGACATACCTCCGGCAAAGAACACTCGCTTTCAAGCGAGGAAGAAAACTGGGAGTGCCTATACCAGTGAGGATCCACGTTGGTCAGAATATGATATGGACTTTTGATGAGTTCTGACTGATTAGTTTTGTCCTTGACCACCCGACTTGTTTGCTTGGGTGAGACACTAGGTATGGCAACGAGTTTGCCTCTCTGGCTACTCGTTTAGGCCTTGGACCCGTTTTATTTCCATTTTTCTTTTTCTTTTTTCTACTCTTTCTCATCCTCTTTCTGTAATTTTCTTTTCTTATTAATAAATGTTCGTTTTCGCCAAAAAAAAATCTAGGCCGTTCATTTTATCTAAAAGAATGCGCTCATAGATCCAACAGTTTCGGCCATTCGCATGCCACAAAAGGATACTTTGGGTATTAATGCCAACCCGCTTCTGCCACCTGTCGATTGCTTCTGCTTTGGCGTGCACAGTCGAGAAGCAACAAAACTGACACTCAATTAATAACAAAAAAATAAGGGACATGCACAGAGAGAAGCAAAGAACACCAGAATTAATGTGTCCTCAATATGTTTAAAGAACACACAAAAAAAAAGGAAAAATTTTATTTTAGTATTTTGTAGTATCGCTAAAAATTATTTTAGTATCTTATGATAAAAAATTTATCAATCAAGTCAAACTTTATTCAATTTACATCACTTAGGTCCACGGACAGTTGCCCGAACTTGCCTGAACCTGCCCGGACCCTACCCGCCAACTCAACGTACCTGTTGAGAAAAAAGATCGAAACGAGTAAAATACGAGACACAAGAATTACGTGGAAACCCCAAGACGGGGAGAAAACTACGGGCAAAGGAGAGTCGTCCACTATGTGAGTCCAATCGGTTACAAGGCCTCCGTGAGGGTTCTCTCTACCTCACAACTCTCAACTAGTACAAATAAGACCTAGGCATAGGCCGTATATATATAGGAGACTAGTACTCTATTCTGATCAGGAAATAGAGCCCTACTCTAATTAGGAATTTGGAACAATCCCTAACAAATCTCCACCTTGGACCAAATTCTATGACTCCAACTTCAACATTTCTCAACCTTCACCATCAGCCCCTCAGGGCAATCAGCATCAAGCATGAACACCGACCAAGTCCAAGCAATGCTCGAACTTAGTACCAGAAAGCGGCTTCGTCAACATGTCTGCAGGGTTGTCCTTTGTACCCACCTTGCTCACAACAATGTCGCCTTGAGCAACATGCTCCCGAATGAAGTGGTACCTCATATTAATGTGCCTTGCCCTCTCATGATACATAGCATCCCTTGTGAGATGGATAGAACTTTAACTATCACAGTACACTGTACTGACCTGCAGCTTCTCACAGATTTCACTGAAGAAACCTTTCAACCAGATAGCCTCCTTCACACCTTTAGTTATAGCCATGTACTCTGCCTCAGTAATAGACAACGCCACTGTGGCCTATAGACAAGCTCTCCAACTGATAGCACATCCTCCAAGAGTGAAGACATATCCAGACAAGGACCTGAACTTATCAAGATCTCCAGCATAATCTGAATCAACGAAACCAACAACTCCATCACGGGTGCGTCCAAACTGTAGACACACGCCCTTGGTACCCTTCAAGTACCTCATAATCCACTCCACTGCTCTCCAATGACCTTCTCTAGGATTTGCCATAAACCTGCTAACGACACTCACAGCATAGGCCAAATCCGGGCGTGTGCAAACCATAGCATACATCAGAGAACCAACAGCATTGGAGTATGGAACACCATACATGTAATCGACCTCAGCAGCTGACTGTGGAGATAAGGCAGACGAAAGCTGAAAATGTGTATCAAGAGGAGTACTCACAGGATTACCAGTCACATCAAACCTGTCAAGTACCTTTTCAATGTAACTCTCCTGGCTCAGAAATAATTTCCTTGCTCCTCTATCTCTGGCAATCTCCATGCCAAGAATCTTCTTAGCAGGACCCAAATCTTTCATCTCAAACTCGCTACTCAACAGAGCTTTGAGCTTCCTCACCTCTCCTTTGTCACTGGCAGCAATTAACATGTCATCCACATACAGGAGCAAATAAACTTGGGAACCGTCGCGTAGCCTTTTCAGGTAAACACAACTATCATACTTGCTCCTCTCATAACCATGAGAAATCATAAAGGAATCAAACCTTTTATACCACTGCCTCGGAGACTGCTTAAGGCTATATAGGGACTTCTTCAACAAGCACACATGGTCTTCTTTGCCTTCAACATGAAAACCCTCAGGCTGTGCCATATAAATCCGCTCCTCAAGCTCTCCATTCAAGAAAGCTGTCTTCACATCAAGCTGTTCAAGCTCCAAATCCTGCATAGCAACAATACCAAGAAGAGAACGAATCGAGGTATGCTTCACAACTGGTGAAAACACCTTATTAAAGTCCACACCAAGAATCTGACTATATCCTCTAGCCACTAGCCTAGCCTTGTATCTAGGCTCTTCAACTCCAGGTATACCATCCTTCTTCTTGAATACCCACTTGCAACTGACAACCTTCTTATCCTTAGGCAGCTTAGTAATCTCTCAAGTCTTGTTCTTGTGAAGAGATTCCATCTCTTCCTCTATAGCAACCAACCATCTAGCAGAGTCTTTCGACTTCACAGCATCTGAGTAACTACACGGTTCTTCACAGCTATCAACTTCTTCTGCCACATTCAGGGCAAAAGCAACAATATCAGCCTCACCCAACTTCTGTGGAGGCCTGATAATTCTTCTGGGCCTGTCTCTAGCAATAGAATATGCTGGCTCCCTCTCAACTGTGCCAACATTCTCAGCTTCATCAGACAACGCACCATGAGTAGGACCATGGCAATCAACATCACGGAAGGAACTCGCTTCTGGATCATCATCAAACTCCACCTGCACTTTTGACTTTTGCAAGTCCACACTTGGAGCACTGGAAACACCAGGTGAAGAAACATCCTCCCTCTTACTCAGCATGTCTGTCTCTTTGAAAATAACATTCCTACTCAACAAGACCTTAGACAGCTCGGGACATCACAATTTGTATCCCTTCACTCCAGAAGCATAGCCAAGGAAGATACATTTCACAGATCTTGGCTCTAACTTGCCATTATTCACATGAGCATAGGCAGGGCACCCAAATATCTTCAAATCAGCATAATTAGGAGGATTTCCAGACCACAATTCTTCAGGTACCTTGCCATCAAGTGATGCATGGGGTGAACGATTGACAAGGTGACAGGCAGTGGAGGCAGCTTCAGCCCAAAATGGCTTAGGCAAACCAGCATTTGACAGCATACAACGAACTTTCTCCAACAAAGTTCTGTTCATTCTTTCAGCGACTCCATTCTGTTGAGGTGTACCAGGGATTGTCTTATGCCTGACAATACCCTCATTCTTGTAGAACTCATCAAACCAACTAGAGCAAAACTCCAATCCATTGTCTGTGCGGAGATGCTTGACATCTCTCCCAGTCTGCTTCTCAATCATAGTCTTCCACTGCTTGAAAGTGACAAAGACATGATCCTTTCTCTTCAAGAAGAACGCCCAAACCTTCCTCGAATAATCATCAATGACAGTCAGCATATACTTGGAACCATTCTTTGTTGCAACTTGAGACGGTCCCCAAAGATCAGAATGAACATAGTCAAGTTTTCCCTTTGTAGTGTGCACACCTTTCTGAAAACTGACTTTCTACTGCTTGCCAAACACACAGTACTCACAAAATTCTAGCTTCTCAATACCCTGTCCACATAATAATCCTCTCCTATTTAGCTCGGTCATGCCTTTCTCGCTCATGTGACCAAGTCGCATATGCCACAATGAGGTATTCTCAGAATCTGTCAACGAGCCAGATGCAGCAGCAGTAGTCTCTGTAACTGTAGAACCCTGCAAAACGTACAGATTTCCAACCTCCTTCTTGGCCTTCATATGCACTAATGAGTTCTTACTCACACGAAGAACTCCACCTTCTCCGGTATACTTGTACCCCAATGTATCAAGAGTACTCAACGAAATCAAGTTCCGCTTCAAATCAGGGATATGCCTCACATTCGTCAAGGTTCGAATGACACCATCATGCATCTTGATCTTCACTGTGCCAATACCAACAACCTTGCAGACAAAATTATTTCCCATGAGAACATTACCCTCCGCACGTTCATATGTTGAAAACCAGTCCCGGATAGGACACATATGAAACGTACAAGCAGAATCAAGGACCCAGGCAGCATCAACGTTAGACTTCCCATCAATCACAGATAAAAGATCTCCATCAGATTCTTCTTTCTGAGTGGTGGTGGCAACACTAGCACTGTCGCTATCAGAACTTTCTCCTTTCGGAGCACTGGACTTTTTGCCCTTCTTCTTGTTCTTCAACTCCGGACAGAACCATTTAATATGCCCAACCTTATGACAATTGAAACAAGTCTTATCCTTGTGCCTTGACCTTGATTTGCTTCTGCTCTTCTTCCTCGAACCAGACTTAGCATTCCTCTCCTCAGACCTCCCTCTCACAACCAAGCCAGTCCCTTGGCTATTTTCAGAGGAACTCACAGTGTGCTTATCAATTCTCTCTTTCTCCAAGAGCGAATCATGAACATTATCCCAACTCAGAGTATCATGGCTGAACAACAGAGTATCTCTGAATTGCTGATAAGAAGCAGGCAACGAGCACAATAACAATAAAGCAAGATCTTCATCATCATACTTCACATCCAGAGTTCTAAGATCAGCCACTATATCCTTAAATTCATTAAGGTGGTCATGAACAGACTTATCTTCTTGCATCCGGATAGAAAACAGTCGTTGCTTCAAGCACAGTTTGTTGGTCAAACTCTTGGGCATGCACAACTTTTCAAGCTTTGCCCATAATGAGGAAGTTGTTGTCTCCTTCAACACGTCCCGCAAAATATCATCTGACAGATGCAACTGGATTTGACTCACAGCCTTACGGTTCTTTGACGCTTTCATCGCAGCATCCCAACTCGTAGGCAGTAACTTCTCATCAAGTAGAGTCTCATCCAGCTCTAAATGTGTCAGAATAGCGCGCATCTTGACCTGCCACAAGGAAAAATTAGTTTTCCTCGTCAACTGAGGAATCTCGTACTTCATCGAAGTCATCCTGAAACCACTCGAACCAAGAAATCCGCTCAAAACAGGTTAGAAAACCAAAATCAGCCAAAACAGTTGACTTTTAGTCAACCAGTCAAACAGTTGACTTTTGGTCAACTCGAAAATTAGAGTTTTTCAACCCAAATCTCTCACAGGCGGCGGCTGACCCTTTCCTCCTCCTCCGCGGCGACGGGTTCGGAACGCGGGCGTCGGCAACTCCAAGGTTTCAAAACCCTAAATCCCGATCTCTCCCCAAGCCGGTACTGTTCACGCGATTACTGTTCCGTGTGGTTACTGTTCACACGATTACTGTTCACGTGATTACTGTTCACGGATTTTTTTTTCTTTCCAAAACTCGAATACTCGAAACTCAGATCCGGCTCTGATACCAATTGTTGAGAAATAAGATCGAAACGAGTAAAATACGAGACACAAGAATTACGTGGAAACCCCAAGACGGGGAGAAAACCACGGGCAAAGGAGAGTCGTCCACTATGTGAGTCCAATCGGTTACAAGGTCTCCGTGAGGGTTCTCTCTACCTCACAACTCTCAACTAGTACAAATAAGACCTAGGCATAGGCCGTATATATATAGGAGACTAGTACTCTATTCTGATCAGGAAATAGAGCCCTACTCTAATTAGAAATTTGGAACAATCCCTAACAGAGGCTAACACCTTGGTAACAAGGGGATCTAATGATTTTGATAAACCATCTTTGAGAATCAACCCTTTCACTATTGCAAACGAACACTCAAAACGTTTGGATTACTTGGATCTAGAGCTTATTTCTAGAGAAAGACAAGTTATAGAACTCAAAAATAGTAAATTAGTGTGTATGATCGATAAGAATTACAATCACAGTTTACACAGTAATAATCCACAGTTAAACAGCATAACAGATTTAATAATTAGCCTTGGTACTCATTTAGAATTACATACGAACATAGTAACAAGAAAATTAGATAATTTAATAGAATTTACAATAGAAAATAATAAGCTATTTAGAAACATTAAAGAAAACTTAGATTTTATTAAAAACCAAAACGAACAAGTTATTAAAGAAACCAAAAGACTAGATAAAAGCATTCCTAGTAAAGACGAAATACGATAGCTAAGTATCCAATTAGATAACGTTAAACCCAAAAAGATAGAAGTAGAATAAAAAAGAATTCTAGAAAATCTAGACCAAAAGGTTAAGGAATTTGACGCAAGGATAAGTGATCTCAAGAGATCAGTAGAAGAAGTAAAGCTAATAGTACGCAGTTAGAGCTGGAAAACTTACCCGAATATAAAAGGGTTCTAGAAGACGCAGCTAAATATAAGATCGATAGTAACGAAGAACCCATAACCGGTTTCACTAGATATACATATAACGGTAAATCAGATAAAACTTATCCAATACTATTCAATTTTGTTATAAGCCTGAATTTACAACTCATAGAGAAAACTAATAAGCTAATAGAAAAGGTAGACAAATTAAAAGAAAAGGTCAATAACCTAGAAAAAGAAAAGCAAGATAATATAGAAACAAACGAATTAACAAGGGCTATAGAAAAACTAAATCTAGAACAAAACGAAAAACCCAGGACCATCAAACCCCCTACATACATCCACTGGAAGCCAAAGAAACACGACGACTCCATTCAGCGGACGGAGTAGAACTTTAACAGAACACCGTAGAAGTACTAGCAGTAGACCTGAAGATGACATAACTTCCGATACCTTCTTAAATAGGATCTTACAAAGAGGATCAGGAAGCAATAGCTCATCAACAATAGTCCAATTAGAGGAAGAAATCGATGTAGAAAGAAATCTAGAAATATATAATAATAATAGAATAGATGTGCTAAACCCAAGAATTCTATACCAAACAGGACCCTTAAACATAAATACGGTATTATTACGAAGTAATAGAGAAAAAAGTCTTAGAATAGTAGATCAAAGCGAAGAAATCAACCTATTTTCACCAGAAACAATAAAAAATATTAAGCAATCTAGGAAGAGATTTGCACATATAGGATTAATCGTAATAGGGATTAAAGGATTAGGAAGAAAAGAATTAGGTACTACAGGATACAGTTATTATGAAGAATTAAACAATGAAGAAGATGAACAAATGGCGGGTTTTAAAACAGAAGAAGTAACCATAAATATAGACCAAATTATAAGTAAAAAATTCACAGAATTCAATATTCAAGATCAGGTAGATGATATGTTAATAGAATGTATGACAGGACTAGGCATGACATACGAAGAATCTTATAACAAGTTAAATCAATACTTCAATCTACCCATAGTACCAGATATAGTAAATGGCAAAACACAAATTAGTGAGTTTTATAAGAACAATTCAGAAGTAAATTTTATGGACCAAGCAATGATAGAAAGCAGTAACAGGGAAATTAAAAGACCAAAACCAGAATTCCTAGGACCAGGATTAACAGCTGGAGCACCAGGGGCAGGTAGAGAACCATGGTACCCAGCATCTACACAATATCAAGGAGAATCACAAAGTCTTAGAGGTAAAGGATCTAGAATGCCAATAGGAAGGCTATACAACTCTAACATGCTAATAATAGAACCACAAAGTCCCCAACTTTGGCCTGATGAACTATTAGTATGGGAACAAAATGTAGTACGAGATTGGGAAACTAATAAAAGAACAGATATAGATATATTTTCATACTTAGAAACAACATTAGGACCAACAGCTCTAGGTTTATGGCAGAGTAAGATGGCCAAGGAACCATTAGAAATAAATGAGGCAAAATCACATAGAAATAATCCATATAATTTTACAAGCCTAATCAGAGTACTATTACTAGGAGTAGACCCAGCAAAAGAAAATACATTTATACAAGATACAGCAGTTAGAAACTTAGAACAGTTAAGCGTAACTGATTTTAAATATATTAAAGAATTCAGTTCAGATTTTGCTAGATTATTATCACAAACAGGAAAGGCCATGGAAGATGACCTTCGTGATAAGTACTTTGTTAAGTTACCAAGAGATCTAGGGAGAACAATACACAATGAATGGAAAAACGACTATGGTCATATTAAAAAATTAGGAATAGGACCAAGAATAACGTTTACCTTTAGTAAATTAGAAGAAAAATGTAAAGAAGCCACTATGCAAGAACAAATCAAGCGCAATGCTTGGGCGTTCTGTAAAACAGCTATATATACACCACAAGCTTACGAATATTATGATAAAAGAAAAAAGAAGTACCTTAGGAAGAGTAAATCATATAGAAGAGATAAACCATGGAAAGATACAAATAGATATGTGAAGAAAATAACACCTAATAGAATATGTACATGCTTTATAAGTGGCGATCCAGAACACTTAGCAAACCGATATCCAAATAAGAACAAAAATATAGAAAGATTAAACCTCATAGAACAACAGGTTCAGATAATGAATCCATATATAGTATAGCCACATAATCAGATGAAGAAGAAAGTAGTACTAGAATTACATATACCTATATGAATAATGAAGAAGCAGTAGAATGTCAACAGACCTGGATTATAAACCGAGGAAATCACCATGTTAAATGTTATAACTGCAGATTTTATCCTTCTATAGAGAGACGATACCAATGCAACAATTGCTTTAAGGAAATCTGCTATTTATGTATCAAAAAATTATTCGGGATAGAAACAAATTTAACTGGAACACAACAGACTACTCAAACTATATCGCTAGAAAAAGACTTCTATAAAGAAAGAATAAATAAACATGATGTAGAAATACAACTTATTAAACATAGATTAGATAAATTAGAAAAAAATAAGAACTTCATTATAGAAGAAATACAACAAGAAAATAATAAGATGGCAGAAGAAATTAAATCACACGAGACCTTTACAATCGTAGAATGCATAGCTAATCTAATAACCCTAAAATGCAGAATATGGTTAGATCAGAATAACTATAAGGATTTAACAGCAATCCCAGATACAGGAAGCACAAAAAGTTTAATAGGATATAAACTCATACCAGAACAATACCATAAGAAAATGAGTTATAAAATAATAACCAAGACAGTTGAAAATAGGAAGATGGAACTTACCCATTGCCTAGAATCTACAGGAATTCAATTCTTAGACTTCGCAGGAAACTATAGTAGTAAGTACGACCTACCTCAGGTAAACATAGCACCTAGAAACACCGAGAGTACAGAGTTTTTACTCGGTCTAAATTTTATTTCCAGCCTAAACGGTAGTTTAACAATAGCTCGTAATTGTATTACACTTAGTAAACAGGTCTATAGCTTTCCAACTAACAAATATATGCAAACATCAGAGTTCACTCGAAAGCGTGGTGAACTCCAACACTTAGATTTTTTAAAGTCTGCAAAAATTAATACACATATAGAAAACGAAGCTTACCAGATGCTAGGAAACATTATGGCATTAGATTTAGAAAAAGGACCAGACATTAAGAACAGCATAAATTACCCAGTAATTCAAAGGTTAGAAAAACTAGGAATCATAGGGGATGATATAACAAAATGTAGAGTCACATATTTAGCCCGGATGCAAATTAAAAATCCTGACATAAGAATAGTAACAACTAATATAGATTATAGCCCTCTAGATAAAGAAGAATTTAGAAAATAAATAGTAGAAATGTTAAAACAAAATCTGATAAGACGATCAAAAAGTCCACATATACCAGCTGTATTTATAGTCAGAAACCATAGTGAGATCAAAAGAGGAAAAGCAAGAATAGTTTATAATTATAAAAGATTAAACGATAATACCATAGACGATGCCTATAATATCCCAAATAAAGATAGTCTAATAAGATTAATCCATAATATAAAAATATTCAGTAAATTTGATCTAAAATCAGGATATAACCAGTTAAACTTAGAAGAATGGTCCAAACCATGGACAGCGTTTATCTGTCCAGAAGGACATTTCGAATGGAATGTCCTTAGCTTTGGGCTAAAAAATGCCCCAGCAGTTTTCTAAAGGTTTATGGACAGCATATTTTTAAAATTTGATTTCTGCCTGGTATATATAGATGACAAACTAGTTGTAAGTAATTCAATCAATGAACATGAAAAACATCTAGACGTTATCTTTAATGAAGCAGAAAAGAGTGGTATAGTACTTAGCAAAAGAAAAATGGAATTATTCAAAAGAAAAATATATTTCTTAGGATTAGAAATAGAAAATGGCAAAATAGAATTACAACCGCATATAGCTGTAAAATTTTTTGCAATTTTCAGACAAGCTAGAAGGTCTTAAGCAGATCCAAGCATTCTTAGGAGTATTAAATTATGCTAGAAAATTCATTCCACACCTTAGTAGATTAACAGGACCATTATACAGTAAAACTTCAAAAAATGGACAGAGAAATTTTAATAAAGAGGATATAGAACTAGTTAAGAGAATTAAACAAGAAGTTAGAAAGATAAAACTCTTAGAGCTACTATTAGTAACAGACTATATAATAATAGAATGTGATGGGAGTAAAGAAGGTTGGGGATCAGTTATGCTGTGCAAGCCGAATAAATACATAGGAAAAGAAACAGAAAAAATAGCAGCTTACCCTAGGAGTAATTTCTACAAAACAAGAATGAATTGGACCAGTTTAGACTTTGAGATACAGGCTCTACTCAATGCCTAAGAAAAGTTTAGAATATATCTAAATAACGAATTCATAATTAGAACAGATTGCAAAGCCATAGTAAAATTTCTCAAAAATGATAACAGTAAAAAGGTAAACAAGACTAGATGGATTAATTTGCAGAACTTAATACAAGGGAGTGGTTATAAAATCAATTTTGAACATATCAAAGAAAAAAACAATAGCTTTGCAGATTTATTATCTAGAAATATTAACAAAATATTTGATAAATGATGCAGGACGAGATGAAGAAAAGGGTTATCAAACCCACAGATGAAGAGAAAATTAGAATGGAAGGCGAAGGGCCAAGTACCTATAACTCCACAGACTTCACAGAAAAAAGAAGAACCAAGTGTTCAAAATTTACAGGGGCAAATTACCCTCACATCCCTGAGGTTTGGTCACCCTCCCCATAGGGTCCCTGACTTTTGGAAAATGATTATCTCGTCCCTAAGTTTTGATGATAATAGACTCTCGAGTCCCTGGAGCCGGAATATTCCATATTCTCCGGTGAACCCCCACTTGAAATGACCAAAATGCCCCTCACTTAAAAATAAAAAAATCCTCTCCTTCTACCTTCACCTTCTTCTTCCTCCCAACTTTTAACCAAAACTAAACTTTAGAATCAAAATTTAAATAACCTTAATTTTATAAATTTCAATTTCAATTAACACCAACTAATCCAATCCCTTCAATTCTAATTAACAATAACTAATCGATTCAAACCCAGGTTCTGGACGGCGGTGACCAGTCCTCGAATTTCCATCCTCGAGGAAGAAAATAGAAACCGTCTCAAAATCGTCGTCGTGGTGAGCTCCCACTCCTGGGCGGCGAGGTGCATCACATGGGTGAATGGGACCACCTCGAAGAGCTTCCTGAGCAAAGCGATGTCGTTAATGTTGCCCTCCACGATGAACACCCCGGCCCGCTTGAGGAGCCCCTGGCGGGCCCGCTTCGGGGATGGATCGTAGTAGTCGTTGAAGTTGTCGAGGCCGAGGATGCCGTCGCCGCGCAGCTTCAGCGCCGCCGACACGTGCATCCACATGAACCCCGCCGCGCCGGTGACCAGCACCGACATTCCGTTGGTCCCGGAGCGGACCTTGGCGGAGCTGCGGACGCGCTTCTCCCAGGCGAGGCTGCCCTAGGAGGACGTGCGGAGGGATCTCCGGAAAGGGTCCGGGGTGGAGTATTGGGCACCGGCGGAGGAGGAGGACGTGGCAGAAGGTGACCGGTAGACGAAGAGGAAGATGAGGGCGACGAAGACGAAGGACCAGAAGGTGAGCTTGGATTGCCACCTAAGCCAGAAGTAGTAAGAGGATTTGTCCATCTTGAACTTGCCGGGCGTCGAAAGAATATTTTGCTTCATTGGGAAGCCCTCTCTCAAGCTCCGATCTTTGGAGAATGGCTCGGATTTTTTTTTTGGGAGGAAGAAGTTAGGGTTTAGAAATGTGGGTTCCTTTCTTGAAGGAGGAGGACAGGCCCGGGGAGGAGGATTGGATTAGTTGGTGTCAATTGAAATCGGAATTTATAAAATTAAGATTATTTAAATTTTGATTCTAAAGTTTAGTTTTGGTTAAAAGTTGGGAGGAAGAAGAAGGTGAAGGTAGAAGGAGAGAATTTTTTTTTATTTTTAAGTGAGAGGGGCATTTTGGTCATTTCAGGTGGGAGTTCACCGGAGAATATAGAATATTCCGGCTCCAGGGACCCGAGAGTCTATTATCATCAAAACTTAGGGACGGGACAATCATTTTCCAAAAGTCAGGGACCCTAGGGGGAGGGTGACCAAACCTCAGGGACGTGAGGGTAATTTGCCCAATTTACAGACGTTGCAATTAGATACGGCTGGGACCTCAACCAACATTATATACAGAAATAATCTGGCTATACCAGTATATACAGAAGGAAATGTAAGAGGTGTTTCACCACCCTCTGCAAATCCACAGAATACACAGATTAGATTCGGAACTATCTTTTTAACAGAATTCCCGAATGTGGGAAAAAAAAATTTTAAACCCTTCCCAGTTATTTCCTTTAGACGTAAGCAATGACGTGTCTGTACCAATAATTAGACTTAGACGTAAGCAATGACGCTCTGCGTCAATAATTAGACGAATATTGTACATAGTGTGCCTGTGCGTGCATCTTTTTCGTGCTCATGTGCACTTTACTTTTGGCCTCTCAGTCTTCTATATAAGGGACCTCTTACCTTCTCTGTAAATCATCGAACAATCACAATACACACTGAGAAATTCTCTCACTTATGAACAGTTAAATTTCTCTCCTTCCCCAAGTTACTATTAGGTTCCTTTGCCCTCCGGTACCTCATAAGCCCATATCATTAAAAAAAAAAAGTCGAATCGGCGACTGCACATAAGTCCTCCGCCGGACTTCCAGCTTCTTCTCCTCTGCCTCCCCAGGTATCTTCTCGTCCTTTTCCTCACCTTCTTACCAGCCATACAACCCCCTTCTTGGTGTGTGTGTATATATATATATGTATAATATAACATTTAATCATATTTATAATAAAATATTAAAGCGGTTATGACCAAAATAAAATATTAAAATATATAATTATATCTATAATAAAATATTAAAATATTTGATTTTCCGAAATAGGTTGTACCAACATGTGTAAATGGAAGAATTATTAACTTTCAATTTAAGAACAAACCTCAGTAATGTGTATTGATCGAGTTGTTAGTTTCATCTAATTATAATAAAATGTCATGCCCGGTTTCGAAAAGACGATATATCCGATTAGTATACCCGATTATAACAAAATGATATGTTCAGTTATAACTAATGGCATGCCCGGTTATGTTCAATGGCATGCCAAGTTATTTTCAATGGCATGCCTGATTATAACTAATGGCGTGTGAGAAGCGAACGACAGGTTTCGGTTAGAGAGTCACAACATTTTGCTCCGAAGTCTGATTGAGGTAATTCTAGTTGTTGTGCTAAGCTGAGACATATATCTACAACTTTTTAGTTTATAACTTCTCCAAATTTAGAGTGTAAGAAGGTCAAAAATACATTTCAAGTCAATAGTTGATCTAGTTATGAGGATATGTTTCGGTTGGAAGCCATAACTTCTTACTCCAGAGTCCGATAGAGTTGATTCAAGTTGTTGTACGAAGCTGAGACATATATCTACAACTTTGTAATTTCTGACTTTTCTAAATTTGGAGTATAAGGATGTTAGAAATATGTTTGAAGTCAATAAATGAATGAGTTATGAGGATAAGTTTCAATTGTGGAGTCACAACTTCTTACTCCGTAGTCCGATTAAGTTTATTATAGTTTATGTATGAAGCTGGGACATATATCTAAAACTTTATAGCTTATGACTTCTCCAAATTTAGAGTATGAGGATACCAAAAATACGTTTGAAGTTAATAGTCTACCAAATTACAAGCGGCTGGAAGGTGCTTGTCAAATGGCTTGCTTGGTTATGCCAAATGACATGCTCGGTTATGTCAACTGGCATACCCGGTTATGTCAAATGACATGCCCGATTATAAAAAAATAGCATGCCTAGGTTTGATAAATTGGCATGATCGGTTCGATAAATTGGCATACCCGGTTATGTCAAATGGCATGCCTGATTAATATGTAATAAAACATATAATTAATTAAATAATATGTCTGGTTATGACTAATGACATGTCTGGCTATATCTAATGACATGCCCGGTTAATATTTAATAAAACTTATAATAAATTAATTAAATGACATGTCCGGCTATTAAATAACGACATGTCCGGCTATGTCTAATGACATGCCCGGCACTAATAAAATTTATAATAAATTAAATAATAAAAAAAGGAACGCGCGTGTCATCCAATGTCTTTTGGTTTTCAAGCTTGTCATATTGTCCTCGTCATCCCAGGCGCATATTTCCGATGAAATGACCGTTTTGACCCTCTTCCGTACTGTCCGAAAATGCCTCCCCTGTACCGAATCTGTTCCCAACAAACCTATCCTAAAATCGTGATATTTTTGTTAGTCATGGTTAGTTTGTTGCAAAACTTTCTCCAGCAAAAGAGGTTGCGTGTTTAAACAATTCTCCAATATATATAGTCATAAGTGACACATGAGGTAAAATGAAATGTAAGATCCTTTTGAGTTGGCCTGTTTATTCTCTCATTGTCAAATTTTTTATTCACATAGATGATTGTTTTTAGTTCATAAATTGATTTTTTTTTTTCAGTTCACAAACATACTCAGATCATTTTAAAGATGGCAATTAGAGTTGAACGATAATAGTTTTAATTACAACAAAAAATATATTATAATTTAGAGTTGGTAGAGTCTACTCCAATAGCAACAATCTAATCCACCATCTACTCGTGGCTTATTTATAGGAAACGGTTACTTGCATGTTTCAAGCAGTTGTGAACATATGTTAAAGAATTGGTTGGTTATCATCTTTTAATTATTTCGATGTAACATGATTTGAATTAGTTGATTCATCTAATATACGAATTTCAACATTAAAATTAAGGGAAAAAAACTAAGAAGTCTATGTGTTTTGATATAATATACTGTGAGGTCCAACCTTTAGTTTATTAGTCCCTAAGTTTTGAGAAATCGAACAAGTTAGTCCCTAAAATTAATTTCTATCTTAAATAACCAAAATAACCCTCATTCACTTTAACATTTCAAAATCACTATAAAACATACATATATCTACTCCGCACTAAAAAAAACACCACATCAAAAAATAAAAAACCCAATTCTTCCACGTCCACATCATCCAACTTAATTGATTAACATTTGGTTCTTTCTCATGATATATGTAATTAAATATAATGTAATTGTCTTCTCTACGATTTATGTTTATTTTTCCTGGTATTTGTATCCCATTTTTTATATGACCACTACTATTACTCCCATCTTTTTCTTTGAGAGGTAAATAAAGCTTTATTGATCAACAAGAATATAGATACACACAGTCTCCAACCAAAGCCCAAAAAAGGAGTCAAAACTCCATGGAAAAAGGACACCGAGGCAAGTTACAAGGAGTAACTGCCAGAGATGCAAGAACAAAATTCGATCGAAACAGCAAGCAAAACAACAGCCAAAAACACTACAGCAAGAATAACATCAAATAAAGCCAAAATGAGCAGACCAGGTGAATGCAAAACCAGCAACAGGAATCAAGGTTGACGAGGTTTTTCGAGAAATAACCCAGAACAAGCACCCCCAATTATCCCGCATCCCGAAGAGAAAACATTGCAACCCACAAATCTTGAAATTGAAAACGAGATGCCAACCCCGACCAATAGGCCCACTCTGAAAGACTCCTAAGGATAGAGAGCAACACAGAATTCCAACATGGGGGCCGGCCATCAAAGATCACCTGATTTCTAGTCAGCCAGACATGCCAACAACAAGCAACGAAAAGAACGTACCACACCTTCTTAAAGAAATCACCACGTACAAAACCAAGACACTCATCCACAGCTGAGAGCACCCTACTCCCGGCACACCAACTAATACCAACCAACCTTAAAAAGGAATTCCAAAGTTTAGTGCCAAAGTCACAGTGAAGAAATAGGTGATCCGAAGACTCAGGCTCGTGGATGTAAAGAGCGCAGAGTGAGCCGTTAGTCTCAATAACACCAATCTGAAGCAAGTTATCTCGTGTCTATTACTCCCATCTCCAACACTATACTATATCAAGGGGTTGATGTATCACCAAAATAATGGCATGAAAAATTTGATCATACTTTGATTAATGATGGTTTCACTTCCGTTGAAGTTGATAAATGTGTATATACCAAATTGGTAAATGGTGAATATGTGATTATTTGCTTATATGTTGATGACATGCTTATTTTTGGTACATATGTTGATGTTGTACTTGAGACGAAGAATTTTCTTGCTTCTAAGTTTTTCATGAAAGATTTGGGTGAAGCAAACATGATATTGGGTGTGAAAATCATAAGGAAATGTGATAGCATTATGCGAACACAGGAATATTATGTTGAGAAGCTTCTTCGAAAGTTTGGTTCTCTCGAAGTGAAATCTGTGGCTACTCCTTATGATGGAAGTATTCAATTGAAGAAGAATCGAGGCGACCCAGTCGCTCAGATTGAGTATGCACAAAGAATTGGGAGTTTGTTGCATTTGATGAATTTCACTCGATCGGACTTAGCTTATGCTGTGGGAAGGTTGAGTAGATATACTCATGACCCCAATGTTGAGCATTGGGAAGCTCTTTTAAGACTCATGAAATATTTGAGATTTTAGATGAACTATGGTATTGTATACAGTGGATTTCCCGCTGTATTGGAAGGATATAGCGATGCAAACTGGATCTCAGATTCAGATGGGACAAAATCTACTAGTGGTTAAGTATTCACCCATGGAGGTGGTGCAGTCAGTTGGAGGTTAACCAAACAAACTATAATAGCTAAATCTACCATAAAATCAGAGTTTGTAGCTCTGGAACTGGCGGGTAGTGAAGTTGATTGGTTGAGAAACTTCCTAGCGAGTATTCCCCTCGAAATAAAGCTGACACCCTCAGTGTCGATGCATTGTGATTGCTAAGCGACAATAGCCATTGCTAAGAATAAATCATTCAATAGCAAAAAGTTGGCATATTAAGTTGAGACATAATGTGGTTAAGCAGCTGCTAAAAGATGGAATAATTTCCATAGACTATGTGAAGTCAGAAGTGAACTTGGCCGATCCACTGACTAAACCCTTGCGTAGAAGGGTCATATATGAAACATCGAGGGGAATGGGACTTGAGCCAAATTGTTAGATTAATAGTGATGGCAACCCAACCTTTGTGATTGGAGATCCCATGAAGAAAGTTCATACGGGTAAACAATAAGTCACGAGTTAATCACTCTAGTACTATTCTAGTTCCTTCCTATGATGTGTGTGAGAGAGTACTAGTTTGCACTGTGGTAGGATAAGCTTAAAGCTTTTAATGAATCTCGTAGCCCTAACTTAAGGATGGTGTATAAAGTGCAATATACACTTGATAAGGTCACCTATATGAGTGTCGAGTTGAGCCGCTTGTATGAGATTGTGGCTTAATCTCTAGAGCATTCATGAATAACCGGGCTGCGCATGGCCGATTTAGCGCGAAACAGCAATAACGACAAGGACTGCAGGGGTGAAGTATGATTTTTAAGGTTCAGGTATACAACATAGTCTTTATGATTCATAGAAGTTCAAAAATTTCATCATGACACGGTATGCTTTCCTTATACGTCTAAAGACTGGTTCATAGTCTGCGAGACACCAGATCCGAAGCACTTACATCCATATGGCATACTCGAAAATGTATTTCAAAATTTTCTATTATGTATATCAGTGGAAAATATTTGAAATAGTGGGGGATTGTTGGAAAAATGAGAGAGAGAGAGAGAGAGAGAGAAGGAGAATTAAGAATTAAATATTGAGGTCAAAGTTGAGTTTTGACTTACCCTTTTGGCAAAACTTTGTACCACATTGGTTTATGCAAGGATGGAAATTGAGTTTAAAAAGAGATGTGCGTTATGGGGCTTGTAAAGAACTTGTGAGAAAAAAAGGCCTCGCGCACATGAGGTGGGCCGAAAATGGGCTCGTTTAGTATATTTTGACGATTTTGCCCCCCCCTTGCGTGCACGATATTGACGCCTCACTGCTTTTTTTTTGAAAAAATTTAAAATGGGCCTAACTAAAAATGAGGGATTATTGAAAGTGGTTATAGGAAATGTAACAACTTCCAGCAAATCTGAAATTATTGTTTTGGCTTTGACTTAGCCTACATGTAAAAAGGGAGAATTCTCTCTTATTTCCAAAAATGGTATCCAGTTAAAAAAAATTTAAAAGTCTCCCCCGATTTTTGCATCCACGTTTTCTTTTGTTATAGTCAAAGTGGTTACCAACGTTCATATTTTGGCCATAATTTTTTGCCGCACGTATCTCCTTCAGGTTCTATAAATAGAGGCTCATAGGCAGCTTTTGAGACACACCAACACACAGTTCTTCTCCCCCTCCTTCTTACTTTCGAGTTGCTCCTCTTGTTCTTGTTTGTTTAGGTTACCTGAGGCTTTCCTTGGACGAGTCTGTTTAATCCTGGAGAGTCATTACTGGCTGGTGAATTAATTCTTAAGAACAATGCTCCAGAGCACGACTCAGACTTTTGGTGTTCGGTTTTGTTCGAGTGCAGCTGTAGTTCGGCCAACAATCTTAAGAATCAATATCTTTCTCCGGTGATGTTGCTGTCTTCCCTCCTTCTGACGAGAGCCCTGGTGCCACTCCCACCGATCTTGTTGCTACTGTTATTCCTGTTGGTCCACCTCCGACTTTGCCTCCTGCTGTGGTGCTTCCTCCGCCCGCTCCTATTGCTGTCACATTTGCCAAGTCGTTTCCAGACATCTCTAAAATAGAGGTGTTTAGTGGTGTCAACTATAAGAGGTGGCAGAAGTGAGTCTACATCATCCTCGACATGCATGGGGTGGTCTCTGCCCTTACCGAGGGCAGACCTTCACCCCAGGCCATCCCAGCGGTGCAAGAGGCATGGTTAAATGCCAATAAGGTATGCAGGCATACCATCCTCAGTACATTATCTAATGATTTGTTTGATGTGTACTACATGTACAAAGAAGCGCGAGAAATATGGGAGTCCATGAAGGTGAAGTACACTGCTGAGGATGTTGGAAAGCAGAAATTCGTGACCGAGAATTTCTATCGTTCGGAGATGACGGATGACAAGGATATCAAGCTGCAGATCAACAAGTACCACAAGCTGCTTGAAGACCTGAAGGCTGAAAATATAACTTTGCCTGATGAGTTTGTTGCAGGAATCCTTATTGAAAAGCTGTCAAATTCGTGGAAATCCTACAAGCAGCATTTGAAGCACAAGCACAGGCAGATGGCGCTGACTGACCTGATCACACATATCATCATCGAAGACACCAATCGAAAGGAGATGCGTGCTGCTAAAGCTAAGGCAATGACGTCAAAGGCTAATCTGGTGGTAAACAACACGAACAACAAGAGGTACGAGAAAAAGAAACCTGATCAATTTCCCAGGCCCACAAATACCTCTTTCAAGAAGAAAGGGACGTGTTTTGTGTGTGAAAAACCTGATCGTATTGCTCGATTTTGTCGGTACAAGAAGGGAGATGATAATCCTCCTAAACCTAAGGTGAACTTGGTTGAAGGAGAAGATGTTATTATTGCTGTGGAAACTGAAGTCAACATTATGACCATTATGAATAAGTGGGTGATCGATTCTGGTGCTACTAGGGACATTTGTGCTAACAAAAATGTCTTTACCTCTCCTACACTCCAGTAGGGGATGGTGAAGAACAAGTGTTCCTTGGTGACTCTCGAACTACTCCAGTTCTTGGCAAAGGAAAGATTCTTCTCAAGTTGACTTCTGGCAAAACCTTGGCTTTGAATGATGTACTCCATGTGCCTTCTATTAGAGCTAATCTTGTCTCGGTTGCTCTGTTGGAAATAATTGGCGTGAAAGTGCCTTCGAATCTGACAAAATTTTTATGACTAGGAACAATGTTTTTGTGGGAAAGGGTTATTGTGATCAGGGCTCTTTGTACTTAATGTTGTTGAGAATAATGAGAATACATCTTCTTCTGCTTACTTGATTGATTCGTTTGATATGTGGCATGCTAGATTAGGACATGTTAGTGCACAATATATTGAACGAATAAAAAGACAAGGGCTAGTAACAATTAGGAAAAATAATCTGACAAATAAATGTGGTATTTGTGTAGAGTCTAAACTAGCTAAAAAGACGAACCATAAAGTTCAAAGAGAAACCGAACTCCTTAATTTAATTCATAAGGATTTAGGAGACCTTAAACAGACTATGTCTAGGGGTGGTAAGAAATATTACATAACTTTTATAGACGATTTTTCTAGGTATACGAAAATATATTTACTTAGAAATAAATATGAAGCATTTGATGTTTTTCTATTGTATAAAGCTGAAGTAGAAAATCAATTAAATAGAAAGATTAAGAGAGTTAGATCAGATAGAGGTGGTGAGTATGTTCTATTTACTGAATTTTGTGAAAAAGAAGGAATAATTCATGAAGTAACTCCACCTTATTCACCTGAGTCTAATGGGGTAGCTGAAAAGAAAAATAGGACATTAAAAGAAATGATGAACGCCTTATTAATTAGCTCCTCTGCGCCGAAAAATATTTGGGGTGAAGCTTTATTAACTGCATGTTATTTACAAAATATGATACCCTATAAGAAAACCGGAAAAACTCCTTATGAGTTGTGGCAAGGTCATAAGCCTACTTTGAAATATTTAAAAGTGTGGGGGTGCTTAGCTAAAGTAATGCTACCTGATCCTAAGAAAAGAAAATAAAGTTCGAAAACTTCTGATTGTTTATTTATTGGTTGTGCTCAAAATAGTATTGCATATAGATTTCTTGTATTGAAGAATAATGTACTTGATGTTAACACTATTGTGGAAACCAAAAATGCTAAATTTTTTGAACATATATTTCCTTTAAAATCAAAAAAGATTTGTGATAATGGAAATGAAGGAAATAATAGTAAGGACGCATGTTTAGAAAATGAGGATGAAAATTCTTGTGAGAAATCTAGAAGAAGTAAAAGACAAAGAAAAGAAACTTCTTTTGGAAATAATTTTTATACTAATCTTGTTGATAATGAACCTCAAACATTTTCTGAAGCTATTTCTTCCTCGGATGCTCCGATGTGGAAAGAAGCGATAAAAAGTAAAATCGATTCAATTTTAAAGTATAAAACTTAGATTTTGACAGATTTGCCCCCGGGTGATTGTAAGTGGATTTTCAAAAGAAAATATAATCCTGATAGATCGATTGATAAATATAAGGCTAGATTGGTAGCAAGAGATTTTAAACAAAAATAATATATTGATTATTTTGATACATTTGCACTTGTCACTAGGATTGCATCCATTCGTGTTTTAATTGCATAAGCCTCGATACATAAGCTGGTTATACACCAAATGGATGTTAAAACTGTATTTTTAAATGGTGATTTAGATGAAAAAATTTACATGGAACAACCGAAAAGTTGTATTATTCGTGGCCATGAAAATAAAGTGTGTAAATTAATCAACCGAGGAACAACCGAAAAGTTGTATTATTCTTTATATGGTTTAAAACAAGCACCAAAACAATGGCATAAAATTTTTGATCATACTTTGATTAATGATGGTTTCACTTCCGTGGAAGTTGATAAACGTGTATATACCAAATTGGTAAATGGTGAATATGTGATTATTTGCTTATATGTTGATGACATGCTTATTTTTGGTACATGTATTGATGTTGTACTTGAGACGAAGAGTTTTCTTGCTTCTAAGTTTGACATGAAAGATTTGGGTGAAGCAAAAGTGATATTGGGTGTGAAAATCATAAGGAAAGGTGATAGCATTATGCTAACACAAGAACATTATGTTGAGAAGCTTCTTCGGAAGTTTGGTAATCTCGATGAGAAACCTGTGGCTACTCCTTATGATGGAAGCATTCAATTGAAGAAGAATCGAGGTGACCCAGTCGCTCAAATTGAGTATGCACAAAAAATTGGGAGTTTGTTGTATTTGATGAATTTCACTCGACCGGACTTAGCTTATGCTGTGGGAAGGCTGAGTAGATATACTCATAACCCCAATGTTGAGCATTGGGAAGCTCTTTTAAGACTCATAAAATATTTGAGATTTACGATGAACTATGGTATTGTATACAGTGGATTTCCTGCTGTTTTGGAAGGATACAGCGATGCTAACTGGATCTCAGATTCAGATGAGACAAAATCTACTAGTGGTTATGTATTCACCCTTAGAGGTGGTTCAGTCAGTTGGAGGTCAACCAAACAAACTATAATAGCTAGATCTACCATAGAATCAGAGTTTGTAGCTCTGGAACTTGCGGGTAGTGAAGCTGATTGGTTGAGAAACTTCCTAGTGAGTATTCCTCTCGGAATAAAGCCGACATGCTCAGTGTCGATGCATTGTGATTGCCAAGCGGCAATAGCCATTGCTAAGAATAAATCATTCAATAGCAAAACTTGGCATATTAAGTTGAGACATAATGTGGTTAAGCAGCTGCTAAAAGATGGAATAATTTCCATAGACTATGTGAAGTCAGAAGTGAACTTGGCCGATCCACTGACTAAACCCTTGTGTAGAAGGGTCACATATGAAACATCGAGGGGAATGGGACTTGAGCCAAATTGTTAGATTAATGGTGATAGCAATCCAACCTTTGTGATTGGAGATCCTATGAAGAATGTTCATATGGGTAAACAACAAGTCACGAGTTAATCACTCTAGTACTATTCTAGTTCTTTCCTATGATGTGTGTGAGAGAGTACTAGTTTGCACTGTGGTAGGATAAGCTTAAAACTTTTAATGAATCTAATAGCCCTAACTTAAGGGTTGTGTATAAAGTACAATATACACTTGATGAGGTCACTTATATGAGTGTCGAGTTGAGCCGCTCGTATGAGATTGTGGCTTAATCTCTAGAGCACTCATGAATAACCGGGCTGCGCATGGACAATTTAGCGCAAAACAGCGATAACGACAAGGACTGCACGGGTGAAGTGTGATTTATAAGGTTCAGGTATACAACATAGTGTTTATGATTCATAGAAGTTCAACAACTTCATCATGACACTGTATGCTTTCCTTATACGTCTAAGGACTGGTTCATAGTCTACGAGATACCAGATCCGAAGCACTTACATGGCATACTCAGAAATGTATTTTAAAATTTTCCATTATGTATATCAGTGGAAAATATTTGAAATAGTGGGGGATTGTTGAAAAAATGGGAGAGAGAGAAGGAGAAATAAGAATTAATTATTGAGGTCAAAGTTGAGTTTTGACTTTCCCTTTTGGCAAACCCTTTTAGCACATTGGTTTGTGCAAGGATGGAAATTGAGTTTAAAAGGAGATGTGTGTTATGGGCTTGTAAAGAGCTTGTGAGAAGAAAAAGCTTCGCTCGCATGTGGTAGGTCGCTTCTGAGACACACTAACACACAGCTCTTCTCCCCCTCCTTCTTACTTTCGAGTTGCTCCTCTTGTTCTTGTTAGTTCAGGTTACCCGAAGTTTTCCTTGGACGAGTCTGTTTCATCCTGGAGAGACTTCACCGCCTGGTGAATTAATTATTAAGGACAGTGCTCCACAGCACGACTCAGACTTTCGGTGTTCGGTTTCGTTCGAGTGCAGCTGTAGTCCGGCCAACAAATAACACCAATCTGAAGTAAGTTATCTCGTGTCTATTACTCCCATCTCCAACACTATACTATATCGAGGGGTTGATGTAAGTTCTACCTACGAATTTATATCTTTTAGTATAGCTTTTATTTTACCTACATTTATAGTTTTGTCGTGGTGGCCTCTCTAGGGGGATTGGAGGGAAAGTGATTGTGGAATTAAGTATTCCACTTTGTATAATATTTTGGAGCGACGCAATATATTTTTAATTTAAAAAGTCAATAGATTTTATTTTCTAATTAAAAGTTGTGGGCAACCGGGTAATTAGAATCGATGAAGAGTTTTATTGTTTGAGTCAAATATTAATCTAATTTAGCTGAATGAGATGGGTGAGATATGTTTTTATAAGTTTTTTAATGTGGTCGGTGGGTTATGTTTACGATGATTTTGGAATTTAAAGTGATAGAAGGGATATTTTAGTACCTTGGTATATTATTTGAGATAGAAATAATTAATCTTATGTATTAACGAGTTCAATTTCTCAAAACCGAAAAATCAATTAACTAAAAATTATACCTAGTATATTATATCAAACTATAAGCACTTTGAGAACCCAAGACTTTTTCTATCCATAGAAATTTAGAAGCCCAATTAAATCGTCACAAGTTCTCATCTTCCCTCCTTAAATTTGGAGTGCAAGGCTTTAATTCCCCAACACCACACAAACATTCAGAAATTTTTTTTTGGTGGCGATCATCGTTTCTCTTCTCGCTTGCGCCTCCGTCGTCCACAACATCTAACAACCCAACCACGTAATCCCTAGAAGTAATCTCTTTTCTATAGATTCATGGGACGCTCACAACCTATTCGACGAAACTCCTAACTTTAATTTCTGTTTCTTTCGGCGGATATGGGGAAGAAATGAGTTGACCCGCCTGGGTTTCGTTCTTTTCACCAAATTATAAGTATCTTTGCCTTAGCTATGGATTCTACTGTGGAAAGATGTAACATCCTTCGTTACGAATAGGAAACGATAATGGCTACCGGAGAAAGCAACATGGGGAGTGCTATTAGTATTTTGCCTCAAGATCTGATGATTGAGATTCTTTCGTGGCTTCCTGTAAAGATCTTGATGCGGTTGAGGTGTGTTTGCAAGTACTGGAATTCGGTTATAGGTTCTCGGGATCTTGTCTTTGTCTCTAAGCATCTCCGGAACTATTACCACAGCACCAAAAACACCGGCCGTCTCTTCTTGCAGTGTGCCCATCCCGAGTACAACACCGGTGGTGTTAATGCCTTGTTTTCTGATCCGACATTGGCAGATCTTAGCTACCAGTACGTCGACGGTGTTCCTGGTATTTATACTTGCGTCTTGGGTCCTTGTAATGGAATTTTCTTATTGTGGAATCGAAATTCTCTGGCCAAAGCGTTGTGGAATCCAGCAACGAAAGAATGCAAATTCTTACCCCAACTCCAGATTCCGGTAGTTCCACAACCCTTTGGGAGCTATGACGATAAATATGGATTCGGGTGGGATCCATTGGCCGAATGTTTCAAGGTGGTCATAATTCAACAAGAATTACATAACTGTTGTGGGCCCAGCGGGAAAGATTCTCGAGTTCTTGTCTACAGTAATAGTTCAGGATCTTGGTCTTATTTTACTTTGAGTCCACGCTACTTCTCTGTGAAGGATGCTCCCTGCTATAATTTTCTGAATGGAGCTTATTATTGGAGCGTTCACGATCCAGATGATGGCGACTACATTATTTCCTTTGATATGGGCACGGACTTGTTCGCGCGGGTTATCTCGATTCCGAAGGAGGGTCGCATGAGGGATGACACTGTCGATTGCCTTATGGTTTACAGTGGTTCAATTGCCTGGTCTCAGTTTGACTGGTCGATTAACTATTTTGATTTGTGGGTAATGAGTCGAGATGATGACTGCAATTGCTGGAACAGACTATTTAGTGTTGGACCTTTCATAGATTATTATTTTCCACTTGGATATTGGAAAGATGGCCAGATCATAATATATTCCTTAAAAGCAGTTTTCTTGTTTGATCCTAAGAGGGGAGTCCAAGGAATTCGTGATCTGGGAATCACATTAACTTCAATGTGTGACATGATGCTCATTTACAAAGAAAGCTTTATTCCCTTGAAAGGTGAGAATTATTTTCCACAAGTGCCTCCAAGTTGGAAACATCGTTTGGAGTTGCGGCTCTCGCCGCCCTGTGTATGCTTGATCAACTCGGGCATTGACTTTGGATTTATGGGGATCCAATTGTGAGACAAGACCCTAATGCACATCTTGTCGTGGATCCCGTCAGGAATTAGTAAAATTGGCAATCGACTTGCATTGGAATCTGATGATGTCTTAGGCTTCTTCAAAGGTCATGAAGATCCATCAAGGGAATACAAATTCTCTGAATGTGGACCTACTCTCCATCAAGTGGAGCCAATGATGGAGACAAAATTTGTTAAGGCTTCCATGAGATGGACCTCAATTGACCTCAAAATTTGTTAAAACCTATCGCGATCCATGTGTTGTTGTATTAGAATTTTATACATTTGTTGGCTGTTTAACATGTTTTCTTTGGGGTTTCAAACTAGTATGGGTCGAGGGTCAAATTTGAAGGCATCGAAAATATGACAGTGTTAAATGGTTATTAGTAGAGTTTTATCATCTTTCAAAAAAATCAAAATTATTTTATTATTAATTATATATAGCATTAAGATATCAAATAATTATATATGTTTTTTCTGCAAAGTTTACATTTAAAATTTACAAAATCCCTTTTAATTTAACAAAATTATAAAATTATTTATAAAAAAACAGCTAAACTTGTACCAAATGTCCAACCGACTTCCAAGTTTTGGTATAAAAACAATTCATCCTCGATGTGGGATCAACGATCTGACCACGTATTATTTAAACACAATGCTCTATACATGGATACTAATCAAATAAAAAAATTATGATTATTTCATATAACATCAATTGAGGGTTGAGAATTTCTGCACTCTACATCAACAATTCACTCATGTTTCTTATGTAGCTAATTGATGGTTGTTGCACGATCATATACAGTTGGGAAAGACCTCAAAAATGTCTTGATGGATGCCAGAAATAAGCCAGAGCCTGGTCATTGTTCATCTTGCGTCCAGTGTTGTTACTGTAACTTGGTTCACAGAGAACGACTCGTCCTGTTTTCCCGACGACGAGTCGGTCTCGAACGGATTCTTCCCGAGACAGTATCCTGGTGTTTTAGGCTGAGGCATTGTTGCAGTCTCGCTACCGAGCATCAGGACAACTGATGCCATCGTTGGCCGATCTTCGGAACGTTCTTGGACGCACAAGAGGCCTACTTGTATGCATCGTAGGACTTCCCACGAAGAATACGAACTTCCAACCGATGCATCTAAAAGTTCTAGCCCCCTTCCGTCTCTGCAAAGCCTCCATGCCTGCAAAAATCCCGTACCAATGTTATTTGTTCATTGCAGAGATGGAAACCGAAGGGATCAGTTACGATGGATCAACGAACTTACATGTCCTAGAAGGTTGTGTTCGCTGCTGGAGTGATAAAACCCTCTGTTCTTTCTACCACTTACAATCTCGAGCACTAGAACACCGAAGCTGAAAACATCTGATTTCACGGAGAAGATCCCGTCCATTGCGTATTCCGGGGACATGTAACCACTGTAAATGAACATATTCAGAACACAAATAAGCTCAAAAATGGGCATAAATTTAGGATTTAGACACCACACTAGTAGAGTTTAGTTCTAGGAGCTTACTATGTTCCAACCACTCTCCGGGTGCTTGATTCTGTCTCCTCGCCGCCAAATATTCGAGCCATGCCAAAATCCGATATTTTTGGAATCCAATCACCATCAAGCAAGATGTTGCTAGCTTTAAGATCCCGATGGATGATTCTGAACCTCGAATCCTGATGCAAATATAGAAGACCCCTAGCGATCCCACAAATAATGTTAAACCGCGTTTGCCAACTTAATAATGAGCCTTTTGCTTTATCTGCAACAACAGCAGAATCATGTCAGCATCTGCAATTCGATTATGTTTCGGAACAAAAAGTTCGAAGGGACTAACCGAATATAATCGAATCGAGGCTTCTGTTCTCCATATACTCATAAATGAGAATTTTCTCATCCGTCTCAATGCAGCAACCAAGCAACCGGACTAGATTCCGATGCTGCAGCCTGGCAATCAACCTGACCTCGTTCTTGAACTCCTCTACTCCTTGCCCCGAAGTCCTCGACAGCCTCTTCACTGCTACTTTCTCGCCTTCAATAAGCCTACCCTGTCACCGATCACCACCGCAATACGAATTCCATTAGCTTTCAACCAACGTTCATCGACATACAACACCCCCGAATGATCTGTGTAGAATGTACCATGTAAACGGAACCAAACCCGCCTTGGCCTAACTTGTTCTCGTCCGAGAAGTTATTCGTGGCAGTCGCAATGGTACCAAAATCGAAGATCGGAAGCTCGACATCGTCGCAGTTCCTCTCGCTCGAAATGTCTCTCTTGCCCGAAACAACCACCTCGTTCAACAGAAAATCTTGGCTCTTCTCCCTCGCACCTGATCATCCGATTGCGAATTCGACAATTGTTAGAATCCAGAACAGACTAATGCAATCTATTTACAGACAAGATGAGCAACTGGAGATGATTAACCTTTGCGGATACGTTGCGGTACTGTCTTTCCTTGGCATACGCTAAGCACTCTCTTCCGTTTCCAAATCAGACAGGCAGCGATTAGTCCTAAAAGCAGAAGGCCGACGCCCACAGAAACTCCGATAATCACGGGACCTTTATTGCTTCCCTCGTCTGACAAAAAAAATTTAGTTATTACTTGTGATATAGTGATGTTAAGGGAGCGGAAGCGAAAACATAGATATTTAAACACTCGTTACAGAGAGATAGAAAGAACGAGAATAAATAAATTAACACTTTATCGATGCTAATTAAGTTATAACACAAGAACTTTCTCCCGCGTATTTCTTTAGTGACAGATTCGGGTCTTAAAAAAACGACTCGTAGTATCGCTCTTTGAACAAATCTTATTTCTAGTTATTTGACCCGTGAATATATATAACGGCATTATATATATAACAGCATTACCATCAAGTGGATCAATCAATAGAAGTTGTTTTAGTTAAATTAGAAATCTCGAACTTTAACTCTTAAGAATTCAACTGTATTCAAATTTGGTTTGGATTGAATTAAATAACTAGACGACTTGATACAAAAAGACATTTAGTCTAGCAATACAATGTAAAATGATTTGATGGAATTCCATAATTCAACTATGGCAAGGCAAATGTGTTTTGGTATAAATTTACCTTTACATTAAAAAAATTGATTGTTTGTAGTAAAAGAGGAATACTGCTCAATTATTAAAAGCATTTTATACCAAACTTTATTAAAGATGCAGCTTTGTGCTTGGTTTTCAATTTCAGGGGAAGTCTGTGGTCGTTCAAGGAATAATAACTGCTTTCGCATTACGGAAAAGAGACATAAATACTTTCACACAATGAAAAGGAGGTGGCAAATTTGGATTTGTATTTTATGATTGGTATTCAAATTTTGAAAGACACTAGAATAGTTTAAGCAGTAATAGATTTGAATTTTTGAAATAACAATGAGTTTAAATTCTGTATAAATAAAATACTATTGAAAGAGAAATTTCTTTTATAAGAAATAACGCTCAATTCTGAAATGAGTCGTTATTGCTATTAATCCAAAAACCAGTATAAAGAGATACTTGGTTTAGAAAATCTGGAATACAAGCAGCCCAACACAATGTGACGGAACCTTCTTTGTCTTTTTATACTTTGGAAAAGTAATGTCAACCTTTCCCAGTGTTTTTATTGACTGACCTACCACGAATCTAACCTTCATGTGTTTTCATTTCCCCCCGTTTCATCATACTAATACTAAAATGATAAAATATTTGAATTTACCTTAAAAAGTTTTAGATTTAATTTTTTTAGAAAATATAAAAAATATTATTAATAGAGTCTCTAAGTAAGATCTAACAATACCTAATAAATAAATTTCTTCTCAAAAAAATAATAAATTTAGAAAGGGTAAAGCCCGAAAAATTCAAAGACTGCTATTTGATTTCATCTCCGGGTATACCTAGTGTCCGCGTAGGATGACAGATCCCCCAATTGCAAATAATTTTATTCCTAAGTTTCCAATTTAAAGTAGCACCAACTTGAAACAGATGACGTCGTTCAAAAAGGGCAAAACTTGAAAACAGTTTTCTTCCAATTGAGAATAAATATTTATTATTAGTTTGAAACATTGCATTTGTTTTCTTTTGACATGAAGATTCTATTTTTGAACAAATGGACATGAGGTCCCCTGGTCTTATGATTTTGTCATGGTCGTGACAAAATGGTTTACTACAAGCATTCCTTGGTAGACTAATATGGTCAGTTTATTAATTTTTTAAGGATTAGAAATAAAATAAAAGTTGTGCTCAATTGAGAATAATCCTAAACACATGTTAAGCAAAAAGTCAATAGTGGTTCAACGCTCCACACCTTAGTACCGAACTTAATGCACCTAACAATTCAACCTCGTCATTGTCGTGACATCCTAAGGACTTGTATTCAAGTATAAGTATTCTATTAGTCTAACAATTAAAAATAGATAAATTATTCTCAAGTCCCTGACCTTTTGTCACCCTCTCCTTAGGGTCTCTGATTTTTGGAAAATAATTGTCTCGTCCCTAAGTTTTGAAGATAATAGACTCTCGGGTCCCTGGAACCAGAATATTCATTTTTCTCTGATGAACCCCCACTTCAAATGACCAAAATACCCATCCCACACAAAAAAAATTAACTAACGTCATTCCAACTCCACTACGATGCTAATAATGAAACAAATCCCCAATTGAGTTCTTACTGGAACAATTCAAACAACAAACACAATTCCATTCTCCATCTTCAAAATCAAAATTAACTTACCTCGACAAACTCGCTGATCAGCTCGTCTATGTCGAGCTCGAAAGGGGATATATTCAACTTCATTAAGGGGAGAGAGAGAGAGAGAGGGCTATACTGGAGGTGGAGGTCGGCCGACCGAGAGTTTGACGGAACTGCAGGTCCAATGGCGGTGACGAAGGTCCAGCCCAGAAACGAGGACAGTGAAGAACACGAGGACGATGGAGCGACCTCGTGCCGACGGGTCCATCTCCTCCGCGCTCGTGATGGTGAAGAACACGAGGACGATGGAGCGACCTCGTGCCGATCCAACTCCTCAACGTGGATGATAGAGCAGCGTGTGGTTTTCAAAAGGAGCATTTTGAGGTCGGTGTCGTCCCTGACGTAGGACAGGGACAGGTCGAGGTCAAAGAGGAGGTAGCTCCGCTTTCAAACCTGGCCGAGTCGGCGATACTGCTGCTCGATCTGGGTTTTTTGATTTTTAATGAAGACGAACAAGGAATTTTCGATCTCGATTTATTAATTTTTGATCTGGGTTGTTTCCATATTGAGTGTTCTAATTAAAATTAAAGTTTTTAAAATTAGGGTTCTTCAAATTTTAATTCTTTCTAATTAGTTTTAATTCTCACAAAAAAATATAGGTTTTGAGTTGTGGTTGCAGGTTGGAGAATGGAGATGAGGTGGGAGCAAGAAGGAAAGAGAATTTTTTTTGTTTTTAAGTGGTAGGAATATTTTGGTCATTTCAAGTGGGGTTTCACCGGAGAAAAAAGAATATTCCGGCTCCAGGGACCCGAGAGTCTATTATCATCAAAACTTAGGGATGTGACAATCATTTTCCAAAAATCAGGGACCCTAGGAGGAGGGTGGCCAAAGGTCAAGGACTTGAGAGTAATTTGCCCAATAAAAAAAGCATAATCGAATAAAAACAAATATACATACCTGCATCAATGGCGGCCAATCTGACAAAGAGATCCTGCCCAGCTTCGGTGTAGAGCCGCATGTCCAAGAGCTCACCGAACCAGAGCACGCACCCGCTGCCTCCCCCGCTAATATTCGCGTACGCGTAGGCCGTGCAAGAGCAGTTCCTTAGGCACTGGGCCTCGCATTCCCGTATATCCCCCATCCCCCTGTCCACCCACGACGTGGTACTCTCTGGCACCTTCGCGTTCTTCAAGTGCAGGAACTTGTCGGTGCCGCACCCCAGCTGCGTCTTCCTCACGCACCCGCCTGAGCCGTCACGTAGGCTCCAGGCCTGCGGGTTCTGGGGAGAGAACCCCGTCAAGCAGGTACAGACAGGGGACGCATTGGCGTCGCACACTCCGTAGGACCCGCAAGCTAAGTAGTTGTCACACTGGTCCTTGGGAGCGTACCAGTACGGGGTCCACACCTGGCTCTCCGGCACCCATGTGTATCTCTCGAGGATCCCCGACTGGGTCATGGTCAGCCTAAAACAGAGTCCATCCCAATTTAGTTCAGTTGTCAAAACACCGATCCTTGCAACGTACACACTTCAAAAGTGATAATAGGCAACATCCAGAAAATGGATATCAAAAACAGATTTAGAGCATTTGATATCAACTGTTTTATGTTCATATAACATGTAAACGACTAATCTAAAATCGAGAGTCCTAATTTAGTCCAATTGACAAAATATATATTTTTTTTTTCTTTCTTGTCAATATAATTCCCATTGTTGAAATCTATCACACTTCAAAAATTGATAACCAATAGGAAACATTTACGAATAGGATATCAAAATATTAAACTCAAATTATGTTGATTCAAAAAATTCGAATTGAGAATTTTATCTAAAAAAATTCAAGTTCTTTCTTACTTATGCAAACTCTAGTTTATTAACTCAGCAACAAATTAATCCCGTCTAAGTTCTTAGACGGAACTAATTTTCCAAAATTCAAATTCGAAACATCTCGAAAATGTGGAACTCGGAGCTAACCTGGAATAGATCGACTGGCTGGAGACATGGAAGGAGTAGTAAACCTCGTCCTGGTTCGCCACGAAGCTGAAGCTCATGTACTCGAGCTGCTGCATCTCCGGGACCCCACTGAACCTGAGCCCATTCCAGGCCCCGCTCCGGTACTTCCTCACCCCGTTGCTGGTCAGAAACGCCTCCGGAAACCCGCGGAAGTCCAAGTTGAAGCAGTACCCACCCGGAGACGGGTCGGCCTGGCTCTTCCAGCTCGTTATGTTCCTGTCCAAACCCGACCGGAGGTCCCACCCGAGCTTCATGCCCGGGAGGAGCGTGTCGGTCGGGTGGTCGAAGCTCTGCCATATGTAGTCGTTTTCCCGAGTCAGGACCAAGTTCCCCGTGTCCAGCAGCTGGATCACTAGAGGGTCTGTCGAGGAAGCGGAGCTGTTGCCTGTCGTCTGGTTGGATGACGACCAGACGATGTTCTTCTCCTGGTCGAGGAGGACGATCGCAGGCGTAGTCGACTCAGTAGATATCTGGACTTTTCCTGAGGAGTTTGTAAGTGGGGCGTCCCGGTTGGCTACCCAGACGACGGTTTTTCCAGGGATTTGCTTGTACCACATCCCCAAGTACCATTTCCCGGAGCTTTCCCCCGGGGAGAAGAGTCCAACCTCGAAGGACCCGCCGTTGGAGACGAGGGTTTGGTCATTGGTGAGGAATTGGGTTGATGAGAGGGTGTCTGTTAAGGAGAAGGAAAGCTTGAAGAAGAAACAGAGGAAACAGAGGAGGAGGAACAGAGGGCCACTTGTTGATTTGGGTTTGATCATTATTTGAGGGTTTTGCTTGGTTTTAATTTCAGTGTTTTGGTGATGGAGGTTTGGCAATTGGGTTTTGTAGTTGGTGATTGATTGTCTTAAAAAAATATTGGGTACATTTGGTGCTTTTAGATAGGAAGAATGAGAGAGGAAGAGGAAAAGAGAGTTGGAAAAAGAGGGGAAGTGGTTGCTGACTTCCTTTTTCCATGTGTTTTATTGTGTGCTGGCCATCATGTCTGACCTTTTTGAAATATCTATACTATATTAAATCATATTTATAAATAACTTTTCTAATAATATATTTTATATTTAGAAAATTTGGTCAAAAATTTTACTAAATGAATTCAAATCTCTTCGAACTTTAACTATCATTATTCGTCATGTATGTTCCTTTGAAAGAGGACAAGATTTGGTGCTGGAGGTCCACTCCAATATGGTGCTGGAAGATTTTTATTGAAGAATACTAAAATTTTTTTTGCAAAAACACAAATATACGGGGGGCAAAATGAAAAAAGTCCACAACTATTGAATCGTAACTAGGTAATTGAGACGATTCCGATTTATCCGGGACGGGATAAACACGGACCATTAGATCGTAACTGAGTAAACCATTAGATCGTAACTGAGTAAACCATTGAATCATAACTGAGTAAACTATTGAATCGTCCAGGACGGTCCTGGTTGGATTTGACCTTCCAGGACCAAATTCGCGCTTTCCGGGACCAAATTTTCATGTACGAGTAAGTAGGGATTTGTTTATTAAGTATTAAAAGCAAGGCGATGATACGGAGACAGAATGGGAATTTTTGTAGTGTAGTACAATATTGACATGAATATACCTTATTAATAAGATATAGACTCTCTTAATAAGAATTAAGTTTACCTAAAAATCTTGAGCTCAATTTATTAAAAATATAGAATTGTTAAATATTTGTTACACAAATTTTCTCATATTTAAAAAGTCATATTCAACTTAAATTTACTCGGTTGTGTTTGGAGATGATAGCCAAAAGAATCTAACGTACCTACTTTACATTCTTAAGTTTTTATTTACATTTTATTGGTGCAAATATAAATATAAATATATATATAGGACCATAAATTGTACGAGAAGAATAAGTACGAAATTGTAATAACCTTATTTTGGTTTGTTATGGGTCAAAATGGGAGTTCACCGAACTTTCTTCGTGTTACATGCCTTTTATTTAGGTCGATTCCCGCATGTACACGTTTGGAAATGGGCGGCCTTGAAAGTGACCTTCCATAAACAAAATTGAATTCATATATTTTTATAAGTAGATGATATTTACCAGAAAAATTATTCATCAAAATAGTAATTAATTATACTTATTATTTGTTACATTTATTATTCGTAAAAATATATTATCTAAAGAAATAAACAGTGTTAATACATTTAATTCTAATTAAATATAACACGACGGTTGTTCCTTCAGCCAAGCCTCAACATTTCCCGTATCTATTTTCATACGCCAATTCACTTTTAATAAGTCTGAAACCACCATCCTCGCGGTAAAAATAATTCTTCCAATATCATGCGTCCGGTCCATCCCATATCACATTGCCCTTACTTATTTCTAATTTTATTAATAAGTACCTAGATTAACTGTCAAAGGAGTTGTTCCAACTTAACTTTGCCACTTTTTAAAAGTTTTACCTAACTCGAACTTAAATTAATCGACCTAATGAGTCAGGATACCAAGTGGTATAAATCAAAACTTATTTCCAATTTTAAATCATTCCCGTCTGGTTTTTTCAGCCCACAACTATCCTTTTCTGTCTAATTTTTTCCCACCTGCTTTCGGCCCGTTCGGCACAACTTTGCTGGACCAAGTTTTACTTCTCCTTGTTCAGTTGCACCTACCGTGAATCAGTTTTTTGGGCCCATCTTATGTGAAACTCCTTGATGATTATAGCTTTGAAAAATCTATCCATTTGATCCTGATCCGACCCATCCTTGGGCTTTTCCATTTTTCCACCATAATGTCCCCTTTTCTGTTCCTGATCTACTGAAAATGCTAAAACATTTAGATTATCCAAATTTTAACTATTCGAACTTTTTATTATCCAAACTATCCGAATTAGATATTTTATTATCCGAATCTGAATCGTAAATTATCCGATATCCGAAAATATCCAAAAAAATTTCGGATTCGGATACAGATAATTCAAAATATCCGATTTTACAAAACAACTGGTCATCCACAATCCAAATCATGAAAAATCATCCGATAATTAAACGACATGAGTATCCAAATATTCCAAAATTAAATGTCATCCATGACCACGACAGTAGCATTATATCAGAATCCACAAATATCACAGGAGGACGACAATTCTCAACTCATAAAACATCAACCCAAGTCAAGCCAAACTATAACCCTCAAGATTGAAATACAAGTAGATTTAAAGATGAAGAAAGGGATACAATGCGCAAGCAACCAGTGTGGAGGTCGGATGTCGGAGTCGGGTGTAACGGGCTTCTTTGCGGAGTCGATATCGGGGCAGAGATTTGGGGAATCGGCGATTTTAGGGAAGAGAGATTTTTTCCCCTTGGGGTTTTAATCGGTAGATGTGATTTGGTTTTTGGTTTGGAGACTAAATATCTAGGAAGGAACATTGCAGACTGGACTTAGCTTCCCAGCCCAGGCCCAACTAATATAGTTCGGATATCAGAACTCATATTTTTGTTATCCAAATCCGAACTAAAAATTTTGGATAATTCGAATCAGAATCCGAATAATAAATTATCCGAATCCTAATCCGAAAAAATTTCTGATTAAATGCTTGCTCATAAATGCTACCACAAAATGTTTTCACTAAAAATGTTCTTTGCGTCGCTCAAATCACCCTCTACTTCATTTGATACTTGGGAGCCATGTATTCTGTAACGTTCCTTATTAACCTTGATCTAAAAGACCTTCTCGATTTGAGACATTTCAGAGGGTCGAAATTAGGATCGTTGCTTTGTCTAATCTCTCCATGGTATTGGTGCTCTTGTGTACTTCTACCAATTCTAACAAAGAACTTTCTTGTCCGTGCATGAAGTGGTACGCCTTTTAAGTTTACCCAGACCGGTCTTGGTACCAGATTTGACCATGTCCCTGTGACTTTCCAGTCGCCGTTTAAAGTGCATGAAGTTGTTGTGATTATACTTTGATAATCCTCCATTTTTAGAGGAGTGTTTATGGCTTTTTATTATTTTTCCAAGCTGTCATTATCAGGCTCAGGCTTTGGTTGCTTATGACTTGATTGAATTTCCTGGAAATATGTAACATTATTTATCAGCAATTGACGTAATAATATTTATTAGCAATTAAACTGGGTGGTCAAGCATCAAGGTCACACATATTTATCGAGAATTCATTGGCTAGTCAACTATGGGGGAGGATTTGGGGGGACAAGGATAGTCCCCAAATTTGGGGACTAAAGAAGATGGGGTGGCAGGCTAGATATTAGTAAGCTTTTTAAGGGTAATTTTGGAAAACTACTCTTCACCTAAAATTGAGGAAATAAAAAAACGAAAATTAAAAAAAGCAGAAATAACCACCACTAAACGTGGAAGACTTTTCAACTTCCTTTAAGGAAGGACTCTTTACCAATATCAAAAACCCTAGCAGATACTTTTTCTCTAACCCTACCAGCCACTTTATCAGTAAACTAAATTCCCTAAAACAAAGAATCTTTTGGAGCTCTTTGAAGGTTACGGAAAAAAAAGGTTGGCATATTATTTTAGTATTTTTGGCATTCTATGTAAATTCAACTACACATACTTCTCCTCTGTTGAAGGTACGTATTTTTTTTCCTTTAAAACCAAACCTTCTTCGTCTTTGAAGGTACTGAAGGTACGTGTATATTTGGTTTTGACGTCTGAGTAATTTTAGATTTTCATATGCAGCGGCGAAAATGGAAGAAACCGATTCTGAAACATACATGATTGATATTCTTTTGGGTGAAAAATCATAGTGATGAGGAGGTCCCAGAAATTGGGTAGAGGATGGAATTAATTAATGGGTGACAACATTCTCACGTCTATGTCCTATGGATCTTTGGTGTTCTTGTCTAGAATTAATTAATTAATTGGGTGTTCTTGGTTGAGGTTGTTGTTAGGAGACTTGAAGGAGAGGCCAGGATGTGGGTGACGATGGTTCATGGGTTACAGTTGGCTTTATTGTTATTGGTTTTCACTTATAGTGCTATTGGTTTTCAGATTCATTGATACTGGTTTTGGACAGTAGTGCTATTGGTTTTGAGATATATTGATATTGTTAATTTAGTGATATTGGTTTGTACCTTCAGTGATATTGGTTTCAGATTTTTTTATTATCATGTAGGTTTGACTGTGTATCGATATTGGTTTGCGTCTGTGATGATGTTGGTTTGCGTATGTGTTTATATTGGTTTGACGCTGTGTACATATTGGTTTGCGTCTGTGATGATGTTGGTTTGCGTATGTATCGATATTGGTTTTTAGTATGTGATGATGTTGGTTTGCGTATGTGTTTATATTGGTTTGACTATTTGTCGATATTGGTTTAATACTGTGCTGTTGTTGGTTTGCGTATGTGTTCACATTAGTTTACGCTGTGTAGATATTGGTTTTAGTCTGTTATCATGTAGGTTTGCGTATGTGTTTATATTGGTTTGACTATTTGTAAATAATAATTTTATCATGTGCTGTTGTTGGTTTGTGTATGTGTTGATATTGGTTTGACGCTGTGTACATATTGGTTTCAGTCTGTCACCATGTAGGTTTACGTATGTATCGATATTGGTTTTTAGTATGTGATGATGTTGGTTTGCGTATGTGTTTATATTGGTTTGACTATTTGTCGATATTGGTTTAATCCTGTGCTATTGTTGGTTTGCGTATGTGTTCACATTGGTTTACGCTGTGTAGATATTGGTTTCAGTCTGTTATCATGTAGGTTTGCGTATGTGTTTATATTGGTTTGACTATTTGTAAATATTGGTTTTATCCTGTGCTGTTGTTGGTTTGCATATGCGTTGATATTGGTTTGACGCTGTGTACATATTGGTTTCAGTCTGTTATCATGTAGGTTTGTGTATGTATCGATATTGGTTTTTAGTCTGGGATGATGTTGGTTTGCGTATGTGTTTATATTGGTTTGACGCTGTGTACATATTGGTTTCAGTCTGTTATCATGTAGGTTTGCGTATGTATCGATATTGGTTTTTAGTCTGGGATGATGTTGGTTTGCGTATGTATTTATATTGGTTTCACGCTGTGTACATATTGGTTTTAGTCTGTTATCATGTAGGTTTGCATATGTATCGATATTAGTTTTTAGTCTGTGATGATGTTGGTTTGCGTATATGTTTATATTGGTTTGACTATTTGTCGATATTGGTTTTATCCTGTGCTGTTGTTGGTTTGCGCATGTGTTGAAGCGGTGGACAATAAAGGCAAAAGAAGGAATAGAGATAACTATGGATGAGCCTAAACCAGAAATTATATTTTCTCAAAACTACCAGTATTTAACAAGGAAGATGAATCATTTGGCAGCTCTCGTTTCTATGGAACCAGAAGTTGTAAAAAATGTTGACAATAATGTTAACATTATGAATAATCAATTCTCACACTGTCCCGTACGAGGTAAACATCGCTAACTTGAATTTGTTAATCATAACTTTATTTTTGTCCTATTTTTAATAAACATTATAACATTTTCATTACAAGGTACAAAAATGCGTCAAGCACAACAAGCTGATGATGTCCAGACAGCATCCAAAGCATGGGATAAATGTATAAAGAAACTCCCAAATCCGAACAAGTTAAGAAAGAGATTGAAAAGCAGTAATGAGGTCGGTCGGAAAAAAGCAATGGCAAAGCATTTGAAGACAAAACAGAAGCAACAAAACAGTCATACTGATGTCTCGAACCATCAGACAACACAAGATAAAAATAGCATGGACATAGATTTTAATCAACTACTAATCTATTTTTAAACTTGAAATATTGTAAAGACCAAAAGGTTGTTTAGAAGTTAACATCATATTTTTTATTAACATTTGGGATTTCTTTTAGCGTATCTTACATATGAACTTATCTTAAATTTGAAAACTAATAGAAGAAAAGCTGAAAACAAATATCGAGTGTTAACATTTCGAATGTTAACACTTCACGAAGATTCTTTCTCTCTCTCTTTAAATTATTGTCAATTTCAAAAATACTATCAGTTACCAGATATTTTTTTTAATAAATAAACTCAAAGAACCAAAGAACAAAAATTCAATAGAAACCAATATCACTGCATTCGAAAACCAATATCACTACATTCAGAAACCAATATCACTACCTTCGGAAACCAATTTCACTACATTCGGAAACCAATATCACGACGTTCGAAAACCAATATTACCATATTCGAAAACTAATATCAACACATTCGAAAACCAATATATCACCACATTCGAAAACCAATATCACTACGTTCGAAAACCAACATCATTACAGACTAAAACCAATAGAATTACTTATTCAAACCAATATCGTTACATTCGGAAACCAATATCACGACGTTCGAAAACCAATATTACCACATTCGAAAACCAATATCAACACATTTGAAAACCAATATCAACACATTCGAAAACCAATATATCACCACATTCGAAAACCAATATCACTACATTCGAAAACTAATATCACCATGTTCGAAAACCAATATCATTACAGACTAAAACCAATGGAATTACTTACTCAAACCAATATCATTACCGACTCTTTCTCTCTCTCTCTTTAAATTATTGTCAATTTCAAAAATGCTACCAGTTATCAATTATTTTTTTTTATAAATAAACTCAAAGAACCAAAGAACAAAAATTCAATAGAAAACCAATATCAACTGCATTCGAAAACCAATTTCACTACATTCGCAAACCAATATCACTACCTTCGGAAACCAATATCACTACGTTTGGAAACCAATATCACTACATTCAGAAACCAATATCATGACGTTCAAAAACCAATATTACCACATTCGAAAACCAATATCAACACATTCAAAAACTAATATATCACCACATTCGAAAACTAATATCACTACGTTCGAAAACCAATATCATTACAGACTAAAACCAATAGAATTACTTATTCAAATCAATATCATTACAGACTCAAACCAATATCCTTACCGACTCAAACCAATATCAATACATACTCAAACCAATATTAGTACATACTCAAACCAATATCTTTACTTACTCAAACCAATTTCAATACAGACTCAAACCAATATCATTACATACTCAAATCAATTTCAATACAGACTCAAACCAAGATCATTACATACTCAAACTAATATTATTACATACTCAAACAAAACAAAAGAGATCACAAAAATCCTAATCGAACACATCCTTTGAAAGAACCCCACCCAAACTCAAACCCGAACTCGAACCCACACCCCTCTGTAGCTTTAGGTTCACATACAAACTCCGGCTCTCGGGACGGGGACAGGGACGGGCACGGGAGTCGTGGCCGATCGGAACCCGAACCTGGGCTAGGGCGGGGGAGCGACGGTCTTGACTGATATTGGTACCCAACGCTACAGGCTTGGATGGTTTTTCTGAATTTATGCATTGACTGATATTGGTACCTCTTCGATCCTGGATTAAGTTCCGGTGATGAGGAAGGGGGGCGAGCGCGTGGCGGCCTCCAACTCTGTACAGGGTCTGTAAAGGAAAAGAGAAAGAACCCTAAATACCTAAAAAATCTCGACAATCTAAACCTTACTCTATAAAAAAGCAAAATCAATCTCTCACCTAAATCGGGACGAAGCTTGGATTCTGGGTGGGTCAAAGGTAATTGCCAAGGCGAGCTCCGAACGGTGGGATCGGTGGTCGTCACAGAGGAGAAGGTGAGTGTAATATTCTGGATTAGGAAATTGGGTTCAAGAACCCTAATCAAAATATTTGGGGAAAAAAGAAGAAGAAATAGACGAGAGAGAGAGAAAGATGGAGAGGAGATGTTACAGTGAGTAGTCGGGAATGGAGAGGAGATGTTGTTGGAGGCTAGGTTTTTTTTTGAAAATTTGGGAGAGGAAGAAACTGTAATAAATTTGTGTTGGACACTAGTTGATGCCTTTCTCGAGTAAAAATTCAAAAATGCCCTTGATAGGTTAGTGACCATTGGATTTATAGATATTCTTTTAAAATCAAATCTGACGGTTTAAAATTCAATCCCCACCTGTGGACAATATTTTAATAGTCCCCACTCAATCCGCTCTCGTCAACTATGGTTTCACCCTTTTGTAGACTCCCATATTTTAAACCACTCACCTCAGGGCTTTAGACGCATGTTATTACAAGATATTAGTGATAGAGCGTTTTGACGATCAGTTTTAATGGCGTTCGAAGAATTTAATGATAATTATAGGGGTTTTTCCCTCGCTTCGAAAAAATTGACATAATAAATTCCAATGCTAGATGGACTCATCCTTATCAATCCCGCCTTTTAAATGCAAGCATGACGAGCGTGTCGAGGTCCTTCAAAATAAACCGATATTCACGGCTTACTAATTTGTAGTAAGAAAGGAGAAATACTGAGTCAAATTCAAGGAAGAACGAATACTTAATTAACCTAACTATTTAAACGAAAGTAAAAGGGGGATTTTTTGTGAGATTTGTAGATCAAACGAAATCAACAAAACACAGAAGAGAGAAGTAAGAGTAAAAATCAACGAGAGAAAAGCGGCAGATTCGAGATCGGAGTACCACGATAGGTTGGTTGATCACTGGATCACGAAAGATAATCTAATACATGTAGCAAGTATGTGTAAATCTCTCGCAACTGCAAAGAGACCACAAACATCCAACAATCAACTAGCCAAATGACCGCCTAACTAGTTGTTTATTACCTAGTAGATAGAATATCAACCGATTTCTATATTATAAGATAATAGCATTAAGAACAGATGTTCCTACTCCTATCGATTATACTCAAAACTTTGGTATCTACAAACTAGCCTTGCTTATTTCTAGTTAATTATTTTGGTAACGACCGTTCCTCGCTGAATTAACTTTGCTCCTAGTTTAATTCCTAACTACAACAGCTAATCAAGAATCAATGGCATATCAGTTCTAGAATAAACTCACAACCGCAAATCATTCAAGAACAAAAATAAGCACAAGAAAATAAGTAAATACTACTGCGATAGATTAATAAAACCAAGATCCTCACAACCAAAACCTGGGTCTCCTCCCTCGAATCAACCTAGAGGTTTAGCTCTTCATGGTCTTGGCAAAGATTAAATAAAAATAGGGGTTCTCTAGAATAAAAGTTTTTTTTCTAAAATAAGTGTAGAGGGTTATATATAAGCCCTCCTAAGTGTAAAAACCTAATGGGTCGTCCCCAATGTCCTTCCCGATCAGAAGACCGAATTTCCAAAATTGGTCTTTAAAATTCGCTAATAATAATCTGCCAGACCAGCCTTCAGTATTTTGGTCGTAATTTCCTTTTACGATTTTTGCGTAATTTATATCAACGGAAAGAAGAAAGAAAGATCTTTAATTTTGCGTCAAATACGCATTCTCTAATTCGGCTCCCAAGTTGACCAAAATGCTCTTATAAGTCAGCTGTCCCTGCTAGACTCCTTCTTCAAGTATAATTCCTTACCAAATTTGCCTCCTTTTCCTACAATTTAGCACAAAGAACTGATTAGTCACCCAAAACTCAAATATTTACTAAAATGATACTAAACTAAAGACAAACATGTAAAAACGACTCAAAATCCTATACGTTTAATGCGTATTTTAGACACACATCAAACATTCCCACACTTAAACTTTGCTTGTCCCCAAGCAAGACACAAAACTAAGACTTAGACTCAAAAGACTAAAGACTCAAGACAACAAAACAAATCACTCAACACATAGAACATGCAAATAGATATTGCCAACACAAGCCCTTGCATTTTAACCACACTGGACTAAAGAACCATTAACAACAGACTATCCTTAAGAATCCTCATGCCAAGTCAATTTCACAATTCAAGTCCAGCCCACAAATTAAAGTAGTTTCTCATAATTTTAATCATTCAGAAAGCGGTGAAGACCACTAGAGACTCAACATCAATAAGCACCAGGCATGACTGGATATTAAGGCACTTATAGTGCTGTTTAGCTTGGCCTCATCCCAAAATATTTTAAGTTAGCATGGTTAGCACTCAACTTGCATGGCACTTGGGACTTCACTCTTAGATGTCAATATGCCGATTTACAACTTTTCGCTGCTCTAATTGTACACCTATAACGATCTTCAAGCTCCATCTTAGTCAGGCCGGAGGCAACATCAACTCCAATTGTTTACCTAACTACTTCCCTTCCGCTAGCATTCATTCACATTCCATCTTCACATTCCACATTCAATTTTCTTTCCTTTCTTTCCCATCCCTTAAAAACTTTTTTTCTTTTCACAACTTAGAAGGCATCAAATTTTTTATACGCCACTCGGTTAATCCTCACATAAGTCAGTTAAAACATATTTATGATACATGCAGAAATTGGTTACTACAGCCGTGCCACCCAAATTCTCTCAAGTGTTATATCAGTCTTGTACACTAGTGGTCACTTAATCCAATTATGAAATTTTTGAAAAGCAAAAACTACTTCTCAATATGGGCTTTATCCTCTCCTTGCTAGTTTCATCTTGGCATGAGCTTTCCTAAGGATATTAAGTTGCTAAGGGATCAAAAATTCAAGGTTGCAAGTTCAAGCAGGTGGTTGACTTGACACGCAAAACACACTAAACAACGTGTCCTCGTGGTGTAGGTTGACTCTAAACATGACATACTAGTGACTCCCTAAAATAATAATAATAATGATACAAAACACACAAGACATAACAAGACACGAGAAAACAAAATACAATAAATTAATTTAAACAAAACAAATGAGTTTAGGGATCAAGGGCTCCCTCGTGTGGTGTGTCGCTTGTCAGAGGAGGTGGTAGCTCGCATCCAGGCTTCGTATCATCTCGAAGCCTTGTACATGTTGCGAAGGTGAGCTTGATTTGTGGGTGTGACTTTGTTCTTCTTTGGAGGCATGGTGAAAATTTTTGTCCAAAAGAAAATAACGATAAAGCTTGGATAACGAGAATGCCTTGATGTTCCTGTAAGAGTATAGGTTAAATTAATCGTAATAGAGGTTTATATGAAATAATAGAAGAAAAGAATAATGGAGTGAAAGAGAGTCTAAAGCCAGTTGAAATTCTGAAAGGGAATCCAATTAGGACTAAAATTATCAGTGTGGGCGTATAGAATCATTCTTTGGTCGTCAAGAGATGGGCTTGTCGCTGCGAGAAGGGACGAATTTTAGTTGAAAATCTCTGTCCACCTCGTAGCGAGGATTTCTGATCACCGCGAGTAATTTCGTAGTTGTTCGGTTTTTCTCGTCCCGTGTAACCCTTTGTCATTGCGAAAAGCTTCCAAATATTCTGTTCACTTCGTGGCGCAATGGCTTCCTCACCTCAACTTCCTTTTTTTCTCTTTTTTCCTGCAAAAAATAGAAGAATCGATTCGACCCAAGTAAGTATTCTGAAATAAAAAAAAAAAATCTAATGAACTAATTAAAACCTAAGAAGGGAAAAACTAAATTGGGTTGCCTCCCAATAAGTGCTAATTTAATGTCATTAGCTAGACGTCTCTTTGCTCCTTCAATCGGGATTAAATATGTGGTTTTGATCTCGAATTTTTATCTTAACTCGGAAAAGTTGTGCAATCTTCCTCTTCATTTTCACTCTTGGTGCCTTGTCATCCTCTTCCCCTATATCTAGTATGTACACGTACTCAAATTGATACGGAAATATGCTATCTATATTGAGCCCACCAACTTCAACTTTGAACTCCAATTGTTGTAATTTTGTTGGTGTCACCATAGGTAGCATGATGTCTAGTGGTTCTTCAATGAGCTGCGGCACGATCATCACCTCACATTCATCTTGTTCCTCTTCTTCAAGGTCCTCCACTTCCTCTTTGCGTTGTATCTCCACCTTTATTTCTTTCTCCTTGAGCTCTTGGCACTCCACGTTCTGACAGCTTGCTTTAATCTCTCTTATATCAGCTGCAAGTTGGGATATGTGCTCTTCAATATTCTTGATGCTCTCCTGAGTTTGGTTGGCAAGATTCTGAATGCTTTGGTTAGTATTTTGTATACTTTCGTTGGTGTGGATGGCCAAAGTCTTAATAAGGTCTTCCAATGAGGAGTTGGATGCTTGTTGTGGACGTGGTTGATACGTAAGAGCATAAGGATCATAATTCCATTAAAATTGATCTCCATAGTACTCCACATGATAGTTAATCCATCCATCACAATCTGGTTCAGTCAATCCATCCATCACAATCTGGTTCAAGCATAGAGGTTGGTGGACCTGTATATGAAGCTCTATTGAATATAATAGGTTAGATCAATCAAATAATACGTTTACCTCCCCGGCAACGGCGCCAAATTTCGACGAGCGTGTCGAGACCCTTCAAAATAAATCGATATTCACGGCTCATTAATTTGTAGTAAGAAAGCAAAAATACCGAGTCAGATCCAAGGAGGAACGAATACTCAATTAACCTAACTATTTAAAAGGAAAGTAAAAGGGGGAGATTTTTGTGAGATTTATAGATCAAATGAAATCAACAAAACACAGAAGAGAGAAGTAAGAGTAAAAATCAATAAGAGAAAAGCGGCAGATTTGAGATCGGAGTACCACGACAGGTTGGTTGATCACTGGATCACGAAAGATAATCTAATACATGTAGCAAGTAGGTGTAAATCTCATGCAACCGCAAAGAGACCACAAACATCTAACAATCAACTAGCCAAACAACCGCCTAACTAGTTGTGTATCACCTAGTAGATAGAATATCAACCGATTTCTATTCTATAATATAATAGCATTAAGAACAGATATTCCTACTCCTAGCGATTATACTCAAAATCTTGGTATCTACAAACTAGCCTTGCTTATTCTTAGTTAATTAGTTTGGTAACGACCGTTTCTCACTGAATTAACTTTGCTTCTAGTTCAATTCCTAACTGCAACTGCTAATCAAGCATTAATGGCATATCAGTTCTAGAATAAACTCACAATCGCAAATCATTCAAGAACAAAAATAAGCACAAAGAAATAAGTAAATACTACTGCGATAGATTAATAAAACCAAGATCCTCACACCAAAACCTGGGTCTCCTCCTTCGAATCAACCTAGAGGTTTAGCTCTTCATGGTCTTGGCAAAGACAAAATAAAAACAGGGATTCTCTAGAATGAAAGTTTTTTTCTAAAATAAGTGTAGAGGGTTATATATAAGCCCTCCTAAGTGTAAAAACCTAACGGGCCGTCCCCAGTGTCCTTCCCGATCAGAAGACCGAATTTCCAAAATTGACCCTTAAACTTCGCTGATAATAATCTGTCAGACCAGCCTTCAGTATTTTGGTCGTAACTTACTTTTCCGATCTCTGATTTTTGCGTTCTTTATATCAACGAAAAGAAGAAAGAAAGATCCCTAATTTTGTGTCAAATACGCGTTCTCTAATTCGGCTCTCAAATCGACCAAAATACCCTTGCAAGTCAGCTGTCCCTGCTGGACTTATTCTTCAAGTATAATTCCTTACCAAATTTGCCTCCTTTTCTTACAATTTAGCACAAAGAACTCATTAGTCACCAAAAACTCAAATATTTACAACAATAATACTAAACTAAAGATAAACATGCAAAAATGTATCGAAATCATATACGTTTAATGCGTATTTTAGACACACATCAAAGCAATTGCCAATTCGAGACCGTTTCATAGAAGAAATGTTATGCGAAGTTTATTGAACCAATTGTCAGAATTTAAAGAAGATAAGTGACCTACTAACTTCTCAACATCAATCCTGCCCCACAATCACACAATTGGTTAATACTTTGCAAGAATAAAAATATATCTTATGTTTTCTATATATAAAATATTTAAAAAGTATAGACTAATAATGGCTACACCTTGCGAACATCACGTGGCTATTTGACTAATCAAGTCCATGTAAATTTTTCCTTAAAAAAAGTCCATGTAAATTTGTTCTATAAATATTATAGCTAAAAAAAAGTCCCATTAAGTATTTATCGATTATCGTTCTATTCCCCCCAAAATGGTCAAGCTTGGTTACCACAATTTTAAATTGTTTAAAAGGTTTCTAGATTTGGAAACTGTCGCATATTTTTTTTACTTTTCGCCATTGGGTTTGAGCAATAGGAAAAAGAAGTCAAACACCAAAACTAGTTGCGGTTGATAACATGAAGATCCCGGAGAAATCCAATATGCAAGGTTGAGATTAGTGTGTAATCCATGGATATCAAATACTCTGATTATGCAAGGTTAGCATTTATTAGTGATAACAAAACAGAGAGCATCCTTAATTATTGATAGCTTTTTTCTACCAAAACAATTATTGATAGCTTTTTTAATGGTAATATCATAGATCAATGTGTAATCCATTGATATCAAAGAATCTGATTATGCATTTATTAGTGGTAACAAAACAGGGAGCCTCCTTAATTGTTGATTGCTTTTCTTAATGGTAATATCACAATTAAGCTCATAATAGTATTCTATATGTATATATAAGTGATGTCTCTTAGTCATAGTAAAACATCAATCAAAAAACTATCTAAGGATTGAAACAATTAAATAACATAGTTTTGAGCACCAAATATGAAGAATTATATGGTGTTTGTCTGCTTCCTCTTCATGCTCTTAGCTAGTGGTTCGTGTTCCCTCTTGATTTTTTTTAATACATACCATCCATGATCTCCTTCACTACTAGTTGTTTGCCATAACTTGTATTTTTCTTAATTATTTTTAATTTAACTATTAAATTTTTTTTGTGCCAAGTTAAAGTTTTTTATAATTTCTTTGTAACATCTAAACTTTTCGTGACTTTTTATAGTTTTGACATTGCTAAAATTTAAGGAGGTCGTGAACATTTACTAGAAATTTAAGAAATGAAATCATGAATATTTTAACGTAATTTAATCATAGAAGTCACATTTTTATTTATATGCACCTGTTCATGTCGTCCTAAATGCATGCACATGCAATATTATTGTAGCATCATATATATATATATATATATATATATATATATATATATATATATATATATATATATATATATCTGTGTGTGTGTGTGTGGAGATATCTTAGTAAATAATGTACTTAATCACTGGCACTAATGGTGGTGGTGCCATATTTTTGGTTTTGAATGTGAATCATATAGAAATGGTGGTACGTACGAAAGCGAGCAAGGCACAAGAGCACGATTGTTACGGATTGATGGGCAAATGCGACACTGCCTGGAGATGTGCTCGTAAATGCATACATGCTGGGTTTATTAAGTCAAAGTGTTACGACGACTGGGAATGTTTGTGTAGAAACCCCTGCAATCGTGTATATGAACCCATAGGCGGTGACGACAACACTAAAGGTGGGGAATCTCCACCCCATCACGTTGATAATATGCCAACTAGTAGGGGATGATCCATATTTAATGCATTTATGTACACCAACAACTTGTCTCTTTTATGTTATTAAATAAAAACATGCCTAATGTATCACTCATGTTTATCCTTTTATTCTTCTTCTGCTTTTAAAATGAGAAGAAAAATACTAACTATTACAAGTTATATATGTATTAAGAGGAGATAATGTATGTATCTGTGTATGTATTTTCTAACACGAGCAAATATTGGTTATAAAAAAGAGAGGAGAGCAAGTAGTAACTAATCAACGAGGTTGACTGTCAGAGAAAGTAAATTTTTGGGTTAACATGGAAAAAAAAAGTTCCGCCCACTAGGGACATGAAAGCGTCGGAATACACAGACTATTCCAAATTCAAATTATGAACATTTTAAGTGACAAAATTTTTCCAACAAATATTTAACACATAAAATCTGTACCATTAAGTTTCAAAACTCATACCACATTTCCAAAACATGCATTGAGTGAGATAGTAAAAATCTCTGGCTTGGTACATCTCCGAACGTAGACTTTTGTGTCGAATCGGATAACCAAATTTTTTGTGTTCTTTGTGTGTTCCTTTGTGTTTGTGAGTTCGTACTTCTCCTTGTGTTCATAGCTTTGCTCGTGTATTGTGTGTGTTACTTGGGCCCTCGTGTTTCCCAACATTGGAAGCATATCGTATGTTGTGTGTACAACTTGGGCCCTCGTGTTTCCCAAGCTTGGTTATCAATAATTTGCTTGCATACCATATAAGAACATATTATTTAGGAAAAATTACTCTCAAGTTTCTCGGGTTTGCTTAAATATACTCAAAAATCTTCTCTGTTCACAAAATACATTCCTATGTCCCTTTAGTTTTCTTTTATTATACTTTCGGATCCCTGACGCACGTTAGCAACTCTTTTTTTTATTTTTGTCAATGAAATGACCAAAATATCTCTAGTACAAAAAATAAAAAAATGGCAAACACATCCCAGGTGCCCACAGCCAAGCCGAGGAGAGAAGGCTTCGAGCCAAAGTGGGCAGGTTGAACTCAGACCTCGGGTGCCTGCGGGGAGACATCGGTAGGCTCAATTGCGAACTTGGTTCACCGAGTCGACTCACCCCTCTCGCTCCTCCTCCTCCTCCTCCTCCTGCTCGTCTCCTACGCTTTCGTCCACCTCTTCCTCCTCTCCCAAGCTGTCGTCCATCCCCCCTTCTCTCTCTCTCTTTCTCTTCTTCTCCTCTTTTTCCACTAAAACTCAACCGCTTTCTTAATCTTGACTTGCCACGACCCGACTTTGACCCAGACCTTGAAGGAATATATGCCCGAACCCGAAAGCGATGGACTTTATGAGGTTGGTTTCTTAATCTTCATCGTCATCGGTGAGTGTTACCGGAGAGGTTGAGGCTGAGGCTTCGTCGTCAGGTAATAGATCTCGATTGTTCAGTTTGTACTCCGCCCAGATCTTTATCGTCCTCACATTTTGGTTCTTCGGTTTGTACTCCGCCAAGATCTTGATTGTTTTGTTTACTTTTTTATTTACAGGGAATAAAAACAAGAAGAGGAACATGATACGCAGGAGGACGAAGAAGAAGATAATTTCTCTTTTTGTTTTTTGGTTTTGTGGTTCGCAGGAGGATGAAGAAGAAGAGGAACATAATGTCAGCAATTTTTTTTATTTTTTGTTCTAAGAGTACTTTTGTCATTTCAATGATAAAAAAAGAAAAAAATTTATTTAGGGATCCAAAAGTATAATAAAAGCAAACTAGAGAGACGTAGGAATGTATTTTGTGAACAGGAAAAACTTTTAAGTATATTTAAACAAACTCGAGGAACTTGATAGTAATTTTCTCTATTATTTATTGTCTTCTACGTACTACGATATTGTTTTTTGATACGTACTACAATATTCATCATGTGATCCCATTCTCTCCTTACCATCTTCCCTTTATATAATATATATATAAATTACGAGGTCGACTAATCGGGGATTCGAACCTTATATGATCTTTGAGAGCTTAAAACTATCGCGTTACTAAATACTCAAATCAAAACTTATTGTTTAAGTCAAAATAATTCTATCACGAATTAATTTAAGTAAACTTAGATTGTTGGTTTTTTTTTATAAGTAAATTTTTACATGAAGATTTGAATCCTTTCTATCAAATCGTCTACTTCTTGGAAAATATCCTTTGTGTGGTTCTACACTTAATATTGAGTCATTGGAAGGTTCAGGATGTTGTAATCTAGGTGTTATGCTGTTTGCGTCGTTCGTTGGAGCACTGACGCTTGGACATTCTTTTCATCTCGTGGATTTTTTTCACCGAATTTTTCTACGACAAGATTTTAAGAAGACATGCATTTGTAACCTCGTACGAGGATGGTGGGTTTTGTATCATTGAAGGGGGCCTTTGCGTCTGTTGCTATCTTGTGAAACAGTTGTGCATATCGTGTGTCTTGCATTTGTTGGCTTTGAAATAAAATTTTATCATCTCCAAAAGAATGTCACCATCACTCTTTCCAAAATAAAGCGGCACATAAATTATGATTTTAGTTGAAAACATGAAAATGGAGCAATGAATAGTCATGGTACAGTTTACCATAAAACTTTAGAGCATGCAATGAGAATATATTAGTTACACCAACTTGTTAGTCAGGTGATAACTGTGGAGTAGTGAGAATATATTCTACTTCCTCATTTCGACCAAACAATGAGAATATATTCTACTTCCTTATTTTGACCTCCCTACCAAAACTTAAACCCCAAGCTGTCATTGTACAGTTTACCATAAAACTTTAAAGCGTGCAATGAGAATATATTCTACTTCCTATAGACACCCTTATAAGTAGGCCACTTCAGAAACTAAGAGAACATAACCACTATACCACCGAAAGCCATGAAGAAACAAATTATATTTCTCTTCCTTTCTCTTCTTCCACACTTGGCCTTGTGCACACAGAAACAGGTTTCTCTCTTCCACACCAAATGATAAAAATTTTCTTTGCCTTTCGTTCTCCAATGTTTATACCATAAATAAATCATTGTATGGATCCTCATAATTGCAGGTCCACATAGTGTACTTGGGAGAGCACAGTGGAGACAAAGCTTTACATGAAATAGAAGAATCTCATCACTCCTACTTACACTCTGTGAAAGCAACAAAGGAAGAAGCGAAAGCTTGTCTTGTTTATAGCTACAAGCACCACATCAACGGCTTCGCGGCCTTGCTCACACCAGATGAAGCCTCCAAGCTATCTGGTAAACCCCCTAGATATTTGTAATACAGTCGATAAGATTTTGAATTTGATATAAAACAAACAACGATTATACGTGTCTCTCGTTTACGTGCGATCCAACTCTAATTCTTTGTGGGTGGTGACAATCGGACAGAATCGGAAGACGTGATATCAGTATTTCCAAGCAAGATGTACTCAACTCAAACGACAAGGTCATGGAAATTTCTGGGGCTGGACGAGGAAGGTGGCCATGGAGGAAGCAGATTCCGTTTTGGAGGAGAATTGCTACGTAAAGCCCGATATGGGAGAAACATCATAGTTGGAATGGTGGATACCGGTATTACTCAATAATTTTTTATTCACTTAGGCTCAAACCGGAATTTTCATTTCTGTGGTCCTTTTTTCCAAAATATTTGCATGATTATTGTTGCACGTGACCAATCAATTTGGTGGGATTAATTTTAATGATCAGGTGTGTGGCCAGAATCCAAAAGCTTCAGGGACGAAAAGATGGGACCCATTCCAAAATCATGAAAAGGAATGTGTCAAATGAGTGAGGATTTCAACTCTTCAAGCTGCAATAAGTGAGCCATTTTTCTTAATTCCTCTTATTTTGCTTATCTTTGAGGCAACCAGAAACAATGAGATAAACCACTAATTTATTTTTGTTTTCGCGTTTTTTATTTATTCAGGAAAATAATCGGTGCTCGATATTATACAAAAGGGTTCGAACTAAGTTCAAACGATTACATTCTCGACACATTGTCTCCTCGGGACCTGGACGGCCACGGAACGCACACAGCTTCGACCGTTGCCGGAAACCATGTCCGGAATGCAGCCGCCTACGGGGGCTTCGCCTGGGGCACGGCCTCCGGCAGGGCCCCATTTGCCCACTTGGCGATATACAAGGCCTGTTGGCCCATCCCAGATAATGAAAAATTATATCATGGCTCTTGTTCTGAAGATGACGTGCTCGCCGCCATAGACGATGCCATCGCGGAAGGGGTCCATGTGCTGAGCCTTTCTATCGGCGCAAACGATCCTTTCTCTCGCTTCGAAAATGCCATTGCAATTGGTACTCTCCATGCCGTGAAGAAAAACATTGTGGTTGCTTGTGGTGCGGGTAACCTTGGGCCTGCCGCAGCTAAAGTATCCAACGTGGCTCCTTGGATCATCACGGTTGGATCTAGCAGCATCGATCGTATTTTCTCGGCCTCCGTTTTGATGGGAAATGGCAAGAAATTTGTGGTAAGTAAATATAAATACTTTTTAATAAGTACATATTCTGTTGTCCTCTAAATTTGAATTGTGATCCTCGTTTCTAATTTTAAAATCACCAATCAATCGTTTAGTACTTGAATCGGGTTTTAATGACAAATATATAGTAGTATTGTTCTTTGTAACGTTCACAGTTTATTAGAACTAAGCAACGTTCACGTTTTTACTCGAGTCGATCAGGACATGGCCCTCTACTCTCATTCTATCTGCCTATAAAAAGAGCTATCTTTGCTAATTTGTTCATTATTGTAATTAGAATTATATGAATTAATTGTATAAGTATTTATTCTAGGGACAATCTGCCACTCCACACGGGCTAAAGAGGAAGCACCCATTGGTATTTGCAGCGGACGTGGTTTACCCTGGTGTGCCAATTAACTTGACAATGTGATCTTCACTTTCCTTTTCTGGATTAGTTTAAACTGTGATCGATTGTGTTCGGTCCAAAAACAAGACATGTCATGGGACATCACTTTCCAATGCAGCAAATGCCTACCAAATTCTCTTTCAGACAAAAAGGTCAAGGGAAAGGTAGTGTTATGCATGAGAGGGAAGGGAACGAATATTGGCAAAGGAATGGAAGTGAAAAGAGCCGGAGGAGTTGGCCTCATCTTGGGAAACACCAACTTCTTTGGTAACCGATTGTGGCTGGACGCTCATGTTCTTCCGGCCACTCTGTTGACCGCCAATGATACCATTGAAATTAAGAAGTACATCAATTCAACCAAAAGCCCCAAGGCTCTCATTGGGCGCTCGAGGACCATCTTAGACCATAAACCAGCACCAGTCATGGCTAGATCCACTAGCAGAGGTCCTAACGCGATCGACCTCAACATTCTCAAGGTAATTTTCATGTTGGTTTGGTGCATTTAGAAATAATTGTAGTGCTGAAATCAAATTCGGGTTGGCAAGTTGTCCTAAACATTGATTTTTTAATTTATTTTGCAGCCTGATATAACGGCACCGGGGGTGAATATATTGGCAGCATGGAGTGGAGGAGACTCACCTTCCAAGTTATCATTTGATAACAGAAGAGTTGAGTATAATTTACTGTCTGGAACCTCCATGGCTTGCCCCCATGTGGCGGCCGCAGCTACTCTTCTCAAGGCCATCCACCCGACTTGGAGCAGCGCCGCCATTCGCTCCGCCCTCATGACCACAGGTACATGCTGCCATTGGCAATTAAGGTGATTCCGTAAGCACTCCCCAATCTGAACTCTTATGTCAACCTGTGGCAATTATATTCAGCTTCGATCACCAACAACTTGGGTATGCCTATAACCAACGAACGCGGAGAGGAAGCCACGCCTTTCGAGTTTGGCTCCGGTCTCTTGCAGCCATCAAAAGCGGCAGATCCTGGCCTAGTCTATGATGCGTCCTACGAAGACTATAATGCATACTTCCTCAATCATAAACGGGAGATGTTGGCGTCAAAACCATCTTACAATCTCAATTACCCCTCCATTGCAGTCTCTAAGATCAATGAATCTGTAACTATCATCAGAAGTGTCACTAACACCAGTCCAGGAAAAAGTCTCTACTCCTTCGTGCCCAAGCCACCACTCGGTTTCTCCTTCGTGGCGTCGCCGAGCGTTTTGCACTTCGACAAGGTCGGCCAGAAGCGAACCTTCACGATAACAATCACAGCCATAAACAAGGAGTTGGCAAAGCACGCATACAAGGACGACGAATATGCTTTTGGGTGGTACACTTGGACTGATGGAGTCCATCGTGTGAGAAGTCCAGTCGCAGTTGGTCTTTATTAGTCTTCTCATCCATACTTGGGTTAACAATTATGACATAATATGATATTATTGAAATAATAATGGATGGGGCTTCCGGTGTTTATGAGTGTTCCTTCACCGATCTTACATCTTCGTCTTTATTTGTGTCACTTTCGGTATGAAGTGTGCTCAAGTTGCATGGTCCATGCTATAAGAAGATCGGAAAAGAATTAAGTCAACAATTATGCATTATGTCGAAATCAGTAAAATGGTTGGCTTCTATATTTTAGAAGATTATCCCACTTCATTATCTTGGAGATGGACAAGATTTCAAATTGATGCGTCCTAAGTTAGGTCATCCTTCAGATGCTGTACTAATTAAGGTCAAGCCTCAAAGATTTATTTCTGTTGGTCCCTGTGAAATCTACAAATTGATGCATCCTAAGTTAGGTCATCCTTCAGATCGGAAGCTCGAGATAGTCGCAGTTTCTCTCGCTGGAAATGTCCTTCTTGCTCGACAAGACCACCTCGTTCACCAGAATATCTTGGCTCTTCTCCCTCGAACCTGATCATCCTTGATTTGAACTATGTTTTAACACTCTCAACAAATTTCTCTCCTACTTATTATCTTTCGTCATTTTTCGTCATTTTGTTAGATTGACTTTGCGACGACGACTCTAAATCCATCTCAGGGTCTTTTAACGTTCTACTACTTTTTCCCCAACACCTAATCATCTTTAACACCTTGAAGATGCCACGGAAATCATCGGTTACTTGTCACTAACCATGTGCCACGGTTCGCTTTCTCGGAAGTCCGAAAATGCCACGGAAGATCAAGGGACGTTCTAAAACCCTCCACCGAGAAGAGATGAGATGGAAAATGGGGTTTTGGCATATTCGGTCAGGAGATTATTGTTGTGTGTTTGCAGTTGACCGGGTGTTTTTTATGTTTTGTCGCTTGGTTTACCTGGCATGAAATTTTCCACTGAAAATCACAAAAATAGGAATCTTCCTGAGATAACTGGTTCTACTCCACCTTAAATAATATTGGATTTGGGGTTTGATCACCATGATCCGGAAGTTATTTTATCTTGATTTCTATACTAAATAATAATATACGAATTATTAATTTTTTAATTAAATATAGCAGAAAAATGAATAACGGAAAATTCCATCGTTAGTTGAAAAGAAATGATAAATTCATAACCAACAACTATATCAAATCATGTAGAGATGGAGCTTGATAACCGCTTATATTACAAGAAACGTAAAAAGAGAACCACTTGTATTTAACATCTCAGTCCTACCTAGGAACGACAGTGCCCCCAATCGTTAAAAATTGTATTCCCTTTGTATCAAAAAACTATATTGCACCACATGTTTTGGCTATGTGGTGTTCTTTGGAACTTAATGATACAGATTTTCAGTTTTTATCGCTAAAATTATTGTCTAATTTGAATTTAGATTAGTTAGTATATTCTAAGTATGTTTTAGGAATGTTAACATTAGAAGAAAATCGTCTTGGCGCTTTCATGTCCCTTAGTGGGTGGAACTATTTTTTCCATGTTCACCCAAATTTTACTTTCTCTGATAATCAATTCGGTTGAATAGTTACTGCTTGATCTCCTCTCTTTTTTATGATTGGTATTTGCTCTTGTTAGATAATATATACAGATATAATTATTTTAAAAGGAGAAGAAGAATAAAAAAAAATCACAAGGGTTCACACACAAACATTCATTGTTGTATGCAGGGGGACAAAATCCCCAATCAAACGCAGCTTGTTTGCACTTACGAGCACATCCTTTGCCCTCAGTCGGGCACTTGCCCATCAATCCAAAACAATCTTCCCCTTTTGCCAATTTTGCTTCCGAATGTACCACCATTTCTATATGATTGACGTTCAAAATAAAAAATGTGCCCCACCACAATTAGTGTCTGTGATTAATTAAATCATTGACTAAGATATCTGCATATATATATGATGGATGCTACACAATAATTTTGTAAAAATTTACAAAAAGTTTAGATATTTCTATGAAATTGTAAAAAAAATGAACTTGCAACTAAAAATATTTAATTGCTAAGTTGCAAATAATTGAGAAAACAATAAGTTATGGCAAGCAACTGGAAGTGAAGGAGATCAATTATGGCATGCGGGAGCTCTCCTCCCTAGCCATGACCCTCTCCTCTCCCGTTTCCCTCCTCTCCTCCCTAGCCTTCCCATGGGCCCAATTATGTTTCCCTTCATAATCCTCATCCCTAACCCCATCTTTAACCCCATCCCTAAACCCACCCTGAACCTTGTCTCAGCTGTCTTTTGGAGTAGTCATAGGTGCGATCTCATCCCGGTATCTGGTAAGCTTTGTTTCTCTCCCTTGTCTTTATGGCGTCTAAGCCCTCTTCGGCAACACTCTTCGTCGATCATCTACCAGCCCAATGGAGTCACGAGGACCTCCGGAATCTATTCTCCAAGCATGCCAAGGTTCTAGATGCCTATGTCCCTAACAAATTGTCCAGGAAAGGTACCAGGTTTGGTTTTGTCAGAGTTCCGTCTGGTAATGATCCAGCTCTGGTAATCAACAATCTGAATAGGAAGCAGGTCGGGAAATCAAATATCTTGGTCGACATGGCCCGTTTCGAAAGAGCTTCCAAGCCTACACTTGCTGAGGGTATCCTGCATGTTCCCAAGATAGTCCCCAATCAAGCTAGTAGCGTCTGGTCTAGACTGGGTGGCCGCGTCTCTCACGGCCGTGTTGCCGGCTCTTATGCTAATGTCTTGAAGGGTAAGGCTCCACTTACTTTGAACGCCCTTGGGTCATCTTCAGTTCCTGTTGTTTTTCTCCACCGGAGTTACCCAGCTGGCTCTCGTGCTCTTCCATTGTTAAAGTTGCGGAGCCATCGTTAGGGCTATGCTTGGACTCGACTCTCCGTAATCTGGGCTGTGCCTTTTCATCCATCCAAGCTCTGGGTGGTTTGCACTTCCTAATTTCCTTCCAGAATTATGAAGAAAAAGCAAGGTGGACCACAGTTCCAAGAGGTGCAAGACTGGTCTCCCTCTTTTGTCGCTCCTTTTAGGTCTGTTTGGCTCTCCTGTAGCGGCATCCCCTTTGTTGCAATAAATTGTGGTAAAACGTCAGAAACGATCTTAAGAACGGGTCCGGAGTGGTCGTCCCAAGAGCGATTCGAACGAAAGAGAGAAAAGATGAAATATGGGGTAAGAGAGGAGAAGAAAGATAGTGGGGAGGAAAGATGTTTATTGATAGGGAAAGGAGAAAAATATGTAAAACATGAAAGATAAAAGCTACGAAGCTACATAAGATAAAACCTACGATAAAAGCTATGAAGCTAAGAATTTGGTATTTGGTTTGTGGGTGTCTTCATGCCTGTACCTAGCTCTCCTTATATAGATAAGCTCACCCCAGCCCCATAGAAAAACCCTAGGCCGTTTTCAAACAGGAAAACTTAACATAGCCTCGACCTAATAAGGAAAACTTAAACTACCTGAAACTTCCAACCCATATTTGGCCCTTTTCCATACTAAATTTGGAAAAGTCATAAACAACAAAGTTGTAGATCTCTGTCTTCTCCTTTTGTGACTTTTAGAATCGTATCAATCCGATACTTGAGCAGAAAGTTACGGTATTTTTACCAAAATAGATTCAGCAGTTCTGTCACCTAATAAGAAAAAACCTACTCCCGAAACTTCCAACCCAAGTCTGACCTCTTTCTGCGCCGAATTTGGAGAAGTCACAAACTAAAAAATTCTAGATCTGTATTTTATCTTTTCTTAACTTTTAGAATCGCATCAATCGGATACACGAGTAGGAAGATACGGCTATGTTACTTAGACATGGTCAAACAAATCCGAGAATTAATTTTTCGCTCCAACACCCTTAAATGCAAGATGTGAGAATTTCTATAGTATCTTGGTGGCCTCAGTTGGTTCCTTTGTCACGGAAGATTCCTGTTGTCATCCTTTGGTTGATGAAACATTTATACTTATCCACACTAAAGAATCTGGTCTTATCAACTTCTCGGTTCATGCTTTGATTGGTGGCTTTCCCCATGTGGTCCATCTCAGGGAGGTAAGTAGAGATCACAATTGGGCGAACGTCGGGGACATCTGGGATTCTAGCTCATGCAATTCCGAAGTGCCAGAGTTTGTGGCGGATTCTTTTGCCGGCGTTGCCGATAAAGTTTCTCCGACGAAGGATGGGAGTGGAGCCGTCAACGTTTCATCTTCTCAGGACCTTTTGGCGATGGGACCCTTTAAGTGTGTCCCTTCGGCTCCCCAAAGGGACTTTCAAAAGTCTCTTATTTCCAAGGCAAAAACTAGCGTTTCAACTTCTGACGACACCAAACCTGAGATCCCTGGGGCCCACGAGCATTCTTCTATTTTGGAAGAAATTGTTGGACCGGGCCTGGCTCATCCGGATGAGCTTCTTTTACCTTTGGTGAATGAGCCCATTAACCTGGACCTGGATGTCGTTACTTCCAGTGTGGATACTACTGGGCTTAACGGTGGTGGAGTTGGCCCATCTTGATCAAGAGGCCAATAACTTGCAGTTAGTTCCTCGAAGAGGTCAAAGGTCAAAAGGAGGTCTCTCAAGAAGTCAATCAATGTTATTATGTACAATTTTAAGCCTTTCAAGAAGATTCCCCAGTGCAAGTTAAACTCTAGGCTGCTGCAGATAGGTGATCATTGGATATGTCTTGAGGGGGAATTAGCCACTAGTTCAGTTCGCTGCTGCGTCATTCTTGTGTATGGCCCTTCTGATTCTCAGGAACAATGCTTTGAAGTCAGACTCAATTAACTGGGGTCTGAAGCCCTTCAAATTCTTTTCAGCTTGGGTGTCCTCCCCGGGGTTCATGGAGAAGGTTTCTTGCTGGTGGGCTGATTTCGACTCTTCCACTCATGGCCCGAACAAGGTTTTCTTTAAGTTAAGGATGCTCAAGGACAAACTTCGGAGTGAATGCTTCACACCTTTCGCGGATCTTTCGGACGAGATTCATGGCCTTGAAGCTGAGCTTGATTATCTTGACCTGGTGGACGAAAATGTTGGGCTCACTGATTTTCAGGCTACAAGAACGAAGGAGGTTAATAATAAGCTTGGGCACGACCAGAAGCTGCTTGACCTCTATTATGCTGCCTCAAGTTAAATCGTGCTTCATCGCTCTCATTCCCAAGAGCCCGGGAGCGCGGCACTTTAAAGATTTCAGGCCCATCTCCCTAGTGGGTAACCTTTACAAGATTGTTACCAAAATTCTGTCGAGAAGGCTAAAGCAGGTCATGGGGCAAATTATTGCACCCGAACAATTTGGCTTTATTGAAGGGCGACAACTGCTTGACGGGGTCATGACTTGCAGTGAAGTGATTAATATGCTTAAAAAACCAAGTCAAGGGGGGCCCTTGTCAAGTTAGATTTTAAGAAAACTTTCGACAGTGTTTCGTGGGCATATATCGAAGACCTAATCCCATTACTGGTTGGGCCTCTTGCTGTCTACGAGGTTCATCATCTTCGGTCTTAATCAACGGCTCGCCATCTAGTCTCTTTTCTCTAGAGCATGGCTTGAAGCAAGGCGATCCGATATCCCCATATCTATTCCTGATCGCTATTGAGGGTTTACGCGAGATGGTCTTACGCGCTGAGGGCTTGGGTTTGATTCATGGCCGACCGATACCGGGGATGACTTCCAACCTATACTTACTCCAATACGCTGACGACACCATCCTATTCTCAAAAGCCTGCCACCAAAACCTCAGAAATCTTAAACTAATCCTCTTGTCTTTTTCTTTAGTTTCAGGTCTGAATTTGAACTTTGACAAATGCTCGATCATTGGCGTGAACTTAGACGATGAATGGTTGGCCGATGCCGCTTCTTACTGGGATTGTAGGATTCAAAAGCTCCCTTTCAAATATCTCGGAGTTCCCATAGGTGCTTCCATGAAAAGGCTTTTCCATTGGGAGCCGGTGGTGGAATTATTTGACAAGCGGTTGTCCTCTTGGCAGGGAAGTCTTTTGTCGATCGGCGGGCGTGCAACATTGGTCAAAGCCGTCCTTTCAAGCATACCTATCTTTTATATGTCATTGTTTAAAATTTTGGCAGGAGTTATGAAGTTGCTCGATGGCAGGATGCGAAAGTTCTTATGGTCTGGCGACCCTTCCAAGAGGAGCCTGTCTTTTGTGCCTTGGTCCAATGTATGCCTTCCTGTTGACAAAGGTGGGCTTGGTTTGATTCGCCTAGACCTTCAGAATGAGACTCTATTATAAAAATGGCTTTGGCGCTACTTGGCTAATCCTAACGCCTTGTGGGCTAAAGTGGTTCGAGGAATTCATGGTGCTATTGATGATCTTTCCACGGATGTTTTTTCCAGATTTCTGCAGTGTTCGCGCTTCCCAGGTCTTTGGATTAATATTTGGAAGGTTGCTAATTCTGACTCTGCCATCGCCTCCACCTTCAAACGCAATATTGGTAATGATTTGGGTAGAGGTGATGTGATCAGATTCTGGGAGGATATTTGGTGTTCAGATGCTCCGCTTTCGAGTTTGTTTTCCCGTCTTTACTCGTTATCATCCAACAAGGGGGCTCCTGTGAAGGAGTTTGGCTATGGTGATTCTGGTGGGTTGCAATGGGCTTTTTGATGGAGGAGAGGCTTACGTGCTTGGGACGAGGAGTCTTTGCAGGGGATGGTGAATCTACTGCCTGTTAATCCTGGCTTGCGTGATCGTGATGATGGCTTTGTGTAGAAGCCTGACCCTTCCGAGGGCTTTTCTACTAAGGGGCTTTATCGTTTGGCTTTTGACAATTTTTTCTTTGATGCACCATCCGTGCTCAGGAATGGTTGGCCAAAGTTAGTTCCCTACAAAGTTAGTTGCTTCTTATAGATGGCATTACAGGGCCGGATTAAGACAAGGGATAATTTATTAAGGATTGGTATGCTGGGACAATCAGATTCCTTATGTCCCTTTTGCAGGCTGGAATGCGAGTCTTCAGATCATTTATTCCTTCAATGCCCTCTGGTTACAATGGTCTGGAATTCTTTGGTCAGGTTGGCGGGTGTAAGATGGTGTGTATGCAATTCTACCTTGCAGTTTCTGGAACTGTGGCTTGGTTTGGTTCGTGGCAAGTTATTCAGGCATATCTGGTTCACACTTTTTGCGGCTGTGTGTTGGTGTGTTTGGAAGGCTAGGAACCGTGTGGTCTTTGAAAATGAGCCCATCTCGCTTGGTAATCTTTTGCGAAACGTTGCTAGACGGACTACTGAATGGTCTTACTGGTCTGGCCTTTCTGCAAAATTTCATCTCCAGGACGTTGGTATTGCTGTTGGAGCACTGGCGTAGCTTTTTTTTCATGCTCTTTGTTTTTCTATATTATGGTGATGCCTAGTTTTGGATATTGCTGTTGCCGTGGCTTGCTCTCTGTGCAACCCACTGGCCTGAACTCTGCTGTATTCATTTTGGAGTATTAATTCATACCTTTTTTACTTTTTCAAAAAAAAAGGGAAAAGTCCACTTTAGTACCCTGTGGTATCGTCCAAAATCACTTTAGTACCCTGTGGTAAAAAACCGACCAATCGAGTCATACCTATTCCAATTAACATCAAAAAGGGCCTCGGACAGCTGCCCGGAGCTGCCCGGACCCGCCTGGAGCTGCCCGGACCCGCCCGAACCCTGCCCGGGCTACGTGGCCAGCCACGTCACCAAAACTTGATGACATGGCGCCACGTCACCTCTTCCTCTTCTTCTTCTTCTTCTTCTTCTTCTTCTTCTTCTTCTTCTTCTTCTTCTTCTTCTTCTCCTCCTCCCCCGCCTCCACCGGCCGCACCTCCGCTTGCTCTTCCTCCGTGGCCTGCCCCATCTCCTCCACCGCCAGCACCCCTGCCACTTCCACCACCGCCTCCGCCTCCTGACGCTCCTCTGTAGCCTCCACCGGAACTGCCTCCTTCACCTCCCCCATACCCGGAACCACCTGCTCTCTACTTCTCTTCTTTCCCTCGCCAATAGACATCCCTTTGAAACCGAGAATACAAAAATCCCTTATAAACCTTAAACCCTAAAACCTCCCCATTCTCTGAGGTAATGGCGGAGCTAAAGCTCTCGGAGACCCGGGACCTGACCCGGATCGGGCGCATCGGGGCCCACTCCCATATCCGTGGGCTGGGCCTGGACTCTGCCCTGGAGCCCCGCGACGTCTCCGAGGGGATGGTCGGCCAGACCTCTGCCCGCAAGGCCGCCGGCGTCATCCTCCAGATGATCAAGGATGGGAAAATTGTGGGCAGGGCTGTCCTCCTCGCCGGGCACGGGCAAGACCGCGATAGCCATGGGGATGGCGAAGTCCCTGGGCCTCGAGACCCCCCTTCGCGATGATCTCTGCTAGCGAGATATTCTCGCTCGAGATGTCGAAGACGGAAGCCTTCCGGAAGGCGATAGGCATGAGGATAAAGGAGGAGACGGAGGTGATCGAGGGGGAGGTCGTGGAGGTCCAGATTGACCGACCCGCGGTGTCTGGGGCAGGCCACGGAGGAGGAGCAAGCGGAGGTGCGGCCGGTGGAGGCGGGGGAGAAGAAGAAGAAGAAGAAGAGGTGACGTGGTGCCACGTCATCAAGTTTTGGTGACGTGGCTGGCCACGTAGTCCGGGCAGGGTTCGGGCGGGTCCGGGCAGCTCCGGGCAGCTGCCCGAGGCCCTTTTTGATGTTAATTAGAATAAGTATGACTCGATTGGTCGGTTTTTTACCACAGGGTACTAAAGTAATTTTGGGCGATACCACAAGGTACTAAAGTGGACTTTTCCCCCAAAAAAAATTATGGCATGCGGGAGCAAATCAAGAGGGAGCACAAACCACTAGCTATGAGCATGAAGAGGAAGCAGATAAACACCATATAATTCTTCATATTTAATTGTGTTTCAATCCTTAGATAGTTCTTTGGTTGATGTTTTACTATGATTAGGAGGCATCCTTATATATACATGTTGAATGTCATTGTGGGGTCAATTTATGATATTGCCACGAAAAAACTATCAACAATTCCTTGTTTTGTTATCACTAATAAATGCATAATCAGATTCTTTTATTTACATAGAAAACATAAAATATATTATTGCTCCTACCAAGTATTAACTAATTGTGTGGTTGCGGTAGGGGAGGATTGATGACGAGAAGTTAGTACGTCACTTACCTTCTTTAAAAGCTGACCGTTGTTTCAAATATTAGCTGTTTAACCATAATAATATTCTTAACCAAGCATCGCAGACCATTTTTCTGTAAAATGGTCTCTAATTGATATAGTGAATATTCAAGAATTACATAACTTCGATCAAGAATGATCATTATGTCTGTTTGTTTCCCTTTTCTTAGGGTGTCTTTTCCTCTTCTGAGGTGTCTTCCCTTGTCTTAGGGTATCTTAATCTGCACACTTCTTTGTATTTACAGTGAAACGTTAGTGATCTCCTCGTTTTTGGTCTCGTCGTATGAGTCTGTGTGCTTTTAGGACGAGATTCTTTGTTGGATGTCTAAGTTTCTGGTGTCTTGTGTTCAGGGTCACTGGTGTTCTGCTACAGGGTTTCTGATTTGTCTCATCCAACTTAACTTTAAATTTTTTTTGGCTGTTTGAAGAAATTCATGAATAAGGATATTTATTTAGCCTCTGAAATTTTGCAAATTAACTCATCGATTCTTAGACCTATTTTGAGTGCCAAAAATATTCCTAGTTCACCTAAAAATTAAAAAAAAATCGTGTAAGGACGAAAAAATTTCATCTTCCAACCCAAAAAAAAATTACAAAAGTACACTCTACACTCGAACCAACAAGAAGGCTTCCATCAATTTGTTCTTCACTCCATTAATTAAGATTATAATTTTGATATTTCCATATCTACTATTATCAATTATTGTTATACGAAAAAATATGTTAACAAAACACTTAGATTTTTAACTTAATTAGAATATTCAAATTTAAACTTTAAAATACAACTGTGTTAAAATGTGATGGGCAATTCCTACGAGGCCTTTTACTCTTTAGATGTATTAAATTGAAAATTTTCTGTCATTGTGAATATAATATGATTTTATTATGTGCGAGCTAAAAGCTAACCTCGGGAAACAAGTTTTCCTACTTAGTATAAAATTCTCATTGCATGACCACATATCTCTCTCTCCCAATCATGATTATTATTTTCATATAAATCATCGCCAATTATTTTATGGTAGTTTATGTTTAAAATTGATACTTAGCCAAAATACTCAAAGAGCCTACCACCTATAATATGTAACCCTAGTTCACCTAATTCTTGGAATATCTAAAAAAAATTCCTTAGGTAATTTTGTAATTTTTAGGTGAACTTTGGCACTTAATATGAGTCTAAGGACTTATTAGTTGATTTACGAAACTTCAAGGACTAAACAATAATAGAGTATTTTTATTCATTAATTTCTTTAAACATCAGATACCTATGGTTATTTTGTCCTATTTTTTTATTTTTTTTTGTTTGGTCTTTTATATGGAATTAATTTAAAGAATGAATCAATTACAATAATATTTTCAAGTATTTTCTTGCTTTTTTGAAGTAAAGTTTATAGATGGTATATATTTACAAACTAATTTGTGTAAAAAAAAAATTTCGAAATTGCGATTGTCAGCCTCATTAGGAGAGTGCCTTCTTGCTATCATGAACAACAATTGACATTTTAATTTTTTTTATAAAATGATTTTAAAATAATAGGTCACATTCTTGCCCCAGTATTTTATGACCCAAATCCTCCTGAGTTCTACCCATTGCCATTTAATAGACTAAAATATAAAACCTAGTCTGGGTTCAAATTAAGTAAGAAAAACATTGTAATGATGCATTCTCGAGACCGGTTGTTAAAAATTAGAATAAACATTCTAATCAGAATTTTCGAACCACTCTATCGACCCTCAATCCCTGTAATTGTCATCCTGTTGCCAGAAGATGGTCTGGCTGCGATGGTTCAAGAACAAATCTGATCAGACTTTTCGAACCACTCTATCGACCCTCAATCCCTGTAATTGTCATCCTGTTGCCAGAAGATGGTCTGGCTGCGACGGTTCAAGAACAAATCTGATCAGACTTTTCGAACCACTCTATCGACCCTCAATCCCTATAATTGTCATCCTGTTGCCAGAAGATGGTCTGGCTGCGACGGTTCAAGAACAAATCTGATCAGACTTTTCGTAAATGCTGGCTGCTTAGGACTTGGAAGATTCATGATTTCACTATTTAACATGGACATGACAGTAGACGCAACCGGCTGTAACACATATGGAACTTGATTGTAATAGCTGAATAGTTTGTGTGATCAATTTGTAATAGGTCACAGTATAAATAGAGGATAGAGAGAACTCTGGAAGGATTCTGGATATTCTTTAATCAATTCCTATTGGAACGGTTATCTTTCTCTCCTATCTCTCTTCTTCTTATTTCTTTCTCCTTTCTACCAAATTAGGGTTCTTGATCTTAATCAAGATCGTTACAAGTGGTATCAGAGCCTCTCGTCCTCGGATTGAGAGCTAAATGACTCGTAAGAAGCCTATGGAAGAATCAATTCAAGGAATCGTCCAAGATCTGGGCAACCAGGTCGGATTTCTTGTGGAAGAAAATGGTGAGCGACGCACTCAGTTCGACGAGCTCCGCGGATGACTGGAGACGATGGGCGAACGCTTCGACTCGCTGGAGACAACATTGAGGTCGTTCATGGCCACGATGGGGAAATCTCCGGTGGTGGAGAGGGACTCTCCCCTTCTCCCTACCCCACCGGGTCCTCCGAGGGAAGTTCACCAGGGAGATCCTAGCGGGTCTCGAGCTGAGGGAATTCATTCGCAGAACTTTGCGTCACCAGAGATGGTCGCATCGAGGCTAGGGCGTGAAGGGATTCCGGAGGTGAATCAGCGTCACCACCCTCAAGAACGGCATCGTCACGAGGTAAATTTTTCTTACCCTAAGCTCGATATCCCATTCTTTAATGGAGTCAATCCTAGGGTCTGGGTGAGGCGATGCGAAAAATTCTTCATGGTGAATGGGACGCCTGAGGCTAGGAAAGTGAATTTAGCTACAATTTACCTTGAGGATAAGGCGGATGTATGGTTCTTATCATGGTACGCTAACCATGAGGGTGCAAGTTGGAAGTGTTTGTTGAAGCTCTGTGTTCTAGGTTTGGGAATCGAGGTTATGGAGTCTTGATTAAAGAGTTTAACCAAATCAAGCAAACTGGGGAAGTTGATGAGTATATTGGAAGGTTTGAGGAGTTAAAAGGCTTAATGTTAGTAGAGAATAGGTCACTTCCTGAGAAGTACTTCACCTCTAGTTTTATTGCGGGTCTGGAAGAGGATGTACAGGCGTTGGTTTGGGCTACAAATCCTACAACTTTGGCTGAGGCAATGAGGTCAGCGAGGTTGAATGAAGCTGCTATAAGTGCAATGTTTAAGAAGAAGCAGGGGAGTAGGGAAACATGGAGTAGTAATGGTAACAATGGCAGTGGCTACAACTCTTATGGGTTGGGTTATAAAGGTAGAAGTAATGCTGGCAATGCTACTAGTAATAAGAGTAGTAGTGGAAGTAATAATAACTACGATGGAAGACCAAGCAAGAAGGACAATCCTTGTTGGACTTGTGGAGAAAAATATTTCTATGGTCATACCTGTTCTGGCAAGAAGAAACCCACTCTTAATTGGATGGATGATGGACCACCAGAATCATGGAATGATGCAGATGATTGGGGTGTTTTGGATAATAATGTGGGTTCAGCTATAGTGTCATTACAGGAGTAGAAGATGGAGAGAACTTGAGCAAATCATTGCAGAAAAGGGGTGTTGAACAAGTGGAGGAAGTAATTCTTATTATTGAGGAGTTACCTGACCAGCTTCTTGACCAGAAAATTCAGTTGTTGGGTTGGATAGATTTTGTTCCATTAGATGTGTTGTGTGTCCCTGACAAGGATATACGGAAGAGGAGGATGAAGATCACTTCAGGCCTGAATGTGTTAATGGAAATTCCTTGTGCACGAGGGAAAAGCGAGGGTGTAGAATTGATATGCTCGATACCAGATTCACACCTTTATATAGATCTATTATCAGGTGCAGGGTTGCCAATTGTAAGGGCTGCAAGTAATGAACAATTGTTTACAGAGGATGCACATTTGCCTGTTCAAAAGGGTCGGCAATTTATAGCACAACAGGAAGCTATGGCATCAGGTCTGCAATTCATTTCAAAAGGACTGCTATTTGCAGGTTCATCTCTTGGATTTGGAGGTCTGCTATTTGGTTTAGATGTCAAATCTAAACCATCTGATGATTTTGGAGCAAATGTAGAGGTGGAGCTAGTTGTTAATTGTGCATCACTGTTGCAATTGACAAGTCAAGCTTTGGATAAGTTCATCTCACAACTGGGTTGGTCTTTTGTTGCTGCTGGTTCAGAAGAGGATGTTGAGAAGTTTATGTCTCTAACAAGTAGCATCAAGGAAGGCTTGGAAGATGGTCTGCGATTTGTTACAGGTCTGCAATTTTATGCAGCACTTCCATCCTCTGCAAATTTGTGCAGGACTCTGAAATTTTCTGCAAAGGAGAGTGCAGTAGCTGCAACTTTTGTATGCTCTCCTTTCCTTCTTAATTGGCAGCTGCTATTAGCAGCTTCTGCAGGTCTGAAGTTTGTTGTTACCAGTCTTTTTAAGGCTACGACCAATATTGATTGGCACTAGCAGCTCCTTCGGTACCTTGCGGACAAGGGCAATTGTAAACAGCTGTGTACAAGGGTAAATATTGATTCTTGTACACAGCTGGGCAAATGTACAGCTGAAACATTGTGGATGTGGATTCAATATTTGAAGGATGAAAAATGGTCATGTCATGATCTGAACCTTGAAAATAAGGTTTTGTTAGTACCAGGGAGAGGTTGCTACATCTATATCCCTGTGGTTCAAGTTGCTTCTATTGCTCTCGATCGCATGAGAACCAATATATTTTTGATTCCGCTTAAGTTTCTGGTGGAAGACATTCCACCTTTACTTCAGAATATTGCTCAGGGTGACTATGTTGTTAGAAAAGGTGCAGATGTTCTTGACAGCGAATATGTCATTGTTTGCAAGTGTTTTAGTGACCACCACATTGAATTCTTTGCATTGCAGAACATAGTGGACACCTTTATGAGTTCCTTGGCTGCAGATGATGAACATTGGATGATGAGGCTAGCAATGTGCAGGTGTTGCTGCTATCGACAATTACAGAGGGGAAAGCACGTAATGGCACTAGTCTTGAAGTCTTGGTGCAATTCGAACTCAGATGATGGAACACGTGAGGTCGTGGCTGATATGCGAACTCGATGTTCTGACTTTGATGTTCCTTGAATCTTGAGGACAAGGTTCTTCGAAGGAGGGAGTTGTAACACATATGGAACTTGATTGTAATAGCTGAATAGTTTGTGTGATCAATTTGTAATAGGTCACAGTATGAATAGAGGATAGAGAGAACTCTGGAAGGATTCTGGATATTCTTTAATCAATTCCTATTGGAACGGTTATCTTTCTCTCCTATCTCTCTTCTTCTTATTTCTTTCTCCTTTCTACCAAATTAGGGTTCTTGATCTTAATCAAGATCGTTACAACGGCCTGCCCTTTGCATCATCTTGCACTCAGAGTAGGCCTACATGTATGCATCGGAGGACATCGTCTCGGACCCGTGGATAAGATCCCCGTACTTAGTGATCAAGTGCCCTGAAAGGCTCAGAGCCTGCTCGTTGTCGCGGAAGCTTGTGTTCCGTTTACCACTGACAATCTCTAGTCTTATTACACCGAGGCTGAAGACATCAGATTTCTCAGAAAATTGATCTGACCAAAGAGTTAAGCATCCAAGCTCAAATTCGGCATGTATTCGTAGACCAACATCTTCTCTTCTTTGACGCAGCAACCGATTAGTCTCACCAGGTTTCTGTGCTGCAACTTAGAGATCAACTTAACCTCGTTCATTAATTCTTCTAGCCCTTGCCCTGGCGATCTCGCGAATAGTTTTATAACAGTCATCTCTATGAAAAAGATGACCACGTTAGAGGAACCCAAAGTATAATTTAACCAAACTACAGGGACGGGTGCAGGGACTCTATTGCCTATTTAACTATACCCAAAGACTTAGAGGTAATTTACCTAATTTTTTCCCTAAAAATTCTCTAACAACATGGGCTACAGTCGGGTTATAAATTAGGGACCAGATTTGGTATTGGAGTGATCTTTCCGGTGAATCATTTTATTATAACTGAGCGAACCATTTTATCCAACCCCTTTTATCCGTGAAACCATTTTATCATAACTCGGCAAATTATTTTATCATAACTGGGCAAACTATTATATCATAACTGGGCGAACCATTTTATCCAACCCATTTTATCCCGGTTGGGATCCCGATTTTTTCGAGACGGTTCCGTGAAACTATTTTATCATAACTGAGCGAACTATTCTATCATAACTAGACAAACTATTATATCATAACATGACGAACTATTTTATCTCCTAGAACGGTCCTGGAGTGTTTTACACATCTAGGACCGAATCCATAATTATACGGTCATACTGGATAAGTAACTATATTAGCGGGAAAAGCAGAATGGATAATTTTCAAACATGTACTATATTTTTTAAAATTTATCATCTAATTGCCTGCGACATTCTTTAGGGATAAAAATAAATGACATCAAATATCTCAAAGTCAAAAGAATACAACAATTTTAAAATGTGTTCAAACACTAGATGATTTGGAAAAACAAAAGTTGGTCTTTTTTTTAGGAAACAAAAGATAGTCTTAATTTGGGAAGAAAATGTAATTTTTTTATCATCTGATATTTGGACACTCACTTATCCAACTATTTCAGGTTCGAGACGGGTGTGATTTTTGAAATGTGGTAAAAAAATTTCAACAAATATTTAATACAGGTGCGTTCGCAAGAATTCGAACTCGAAAAACTATAACAGTGTCTTCACGAGTTAATCTAAATATTTGTTGGTAGAGAAAATATTGCAGTTAGCAGTGTGTACATTATTTCCCTTTGACCACAAAAACATACCTTAATCCTTAAGGACATCACAGAAGACGCACTTTCCTACATGGTCCCTATTTCCCACCCCACTCAATCCATATTCCCCATGTCGACAAAATTCCTCGATTACCATTTTCTTTAGTACTCTACTACCAAAAATTGAAGCCTTGTTTGTTTCACCGAAAAATATATTTAGGAAAGAATACTTTCCGTGCATATTTTTTACGGAAAATTATTTTATGATACAACTTGGAGTCACAAAGGGTTTCTGAAAAATAAAAATTTTTATTAACAAATATTTAATATTGTTATATTTTCAATAATTCTAATTCGAGACTTCTTAAATTAACTACAAGTGTTCTATCATTGACTTGGTTTACTTACAAAATAATTAATTCATAAGAGGTAAATGGTAGCTTTGCACTTCCCCATAAAATACGACCCATATATAGAACTTGGTACCTTCTCATGCAACTTCGAGGAAGCAAACCTTTTCAGATTGAGAAATCACAGCGAACCTTATGCGACCCAGCAAACCGAAACAGCCTTCCCATAAATTTTACTTTCATCCCATCTCTTTCTTATCTGTACCTTAGTTGTCATTAATAATTCTCTGAAACACCTCCTCTTTCCTCGAATGAATTAATCGGCCTGGTGGGTCTCCGAAACAGAGCATATGACCAGTATAAATACATACCACAACCCTTTTCCTAGCTGACCATCTAACACTTGCAATTGCAATTAGATCACCAAGTATGGGGTCAAGAAACATTAAGGTGGTGTTCGAGGACTTCTTCCCGGTAATGCTGGAGAAACTAGGCACTGAAGGGTTCATGAGAGAGCTCTCCAATGGCTTCAGCTTGCTGATGGACCCGGAAAAGGGCGTGATCACCTTCGAGAGCTTGAAAAGTAATGCGAAATCGCTCGGGTTACCGGACATGGGAGACGATGAACTGAGGAGCATGGTAAGAGAAGGTGATGTTGATGGGGATGGAGCTCTTGATGAGATGGAATTCTGCACGTTGATGTTCAGGCTCAGCCCTGGGTTGATGAGCATTTCTAGGCGATGGTTGTTGGATGCCATTGCAGACGATATGTGATTATGATTCTCTGATAATCTGGCTACCGATGATTATTGATCGAGTATTGTTATCGTTCTATTTATAAAGTTTGAACTGAAAAACGTATATAAGAGAATTGAAATTCCTTTTTCGATTGAATTTTTCACTTTCTCTATTTGTTTAAACGATTTGAGGTTGGATTAGTCAACTAAGTTAATTCTAATATGGAATGGTTTCAACCACGGTTAATAAAAATTGGAATATGCAGGTCTGATCGTTCTTCTCTTGATTGAAATATATCTACTTATACTAAAAGCTACAATCGGAGATCTAATTTTACGTTTTTTTCATCTGTGAGAAACAAAATATAATAAAGGTTTCGTGTGGTAGGAGGAAAATAATGAAATTTAAGGTTACATAAAAGATTGACATGGGCCTGGTTTGCCCGGGTACTTGAGCCTGTGTGCTTCATTCTTTTGTTCTATGTTGGGCTTTTCTTCGGGAGGTTTTGCACCTGGGAAATTCTGGACTTTGAAAATAGTCAATTACTTTTAATTAAAATTAGAAGTTCAATTTTTCTCTGAGTAATAAAACATATACCTTTCAAAAAAAAATTAGAAGTTCAATCAATGAAAAAAATAATATTATTGTATAAGTTATGTTCTCAAATATGTTCCCAGATGTTCAATTTTAAATACTAAAATTTTAAAAAAGTCCACAAGCAAGAAGATAACTGATTTGGGCATTGGATTAAGACAGGATGCGGCCCACCTTTGAAAAATAAAAGAAACGGATGAGGTCCTCTTACCCAAACGAAAGGGACACATCAAAATAATAAAAATACAACATTCCCTATTGACATAGTTCCACTCTTCCCATAATTTTTTGCATTTTTCGAAACATCTAATATTCCGGTACTGATTTAATTAACTAATCGAAATTCGAGTCGAATTTGTTCAAACTACAAATGAATCAAGAATATTGTACGGGAAGGTGAATGTCATTGTCAATTACCAAATTTAGACTAAAGAATCGACCTTCATCTCCACATAACAAGACAAAACAAGTAATAAAAGACAATAATGACCTAAGAGTAACGCATTAGAAGATTAAACACTAACCACAAATCTTGGAAAGGGCACTACACCCTAAAAGGTGCAACTTGCAAATTGTTAATTGGGGATTGAGATTAATGTGTGTGAAAAGAAACTGGCAGCCACCGGTTAATTAGTATGAAGATAAAGTTAAATCCCAACTTGCACCTGCACCTGCACCATGTGTCCATTAAATATTGTTTTATTTCCTCAAATCCACTTTCTAGAGGTGGACTAATGTTAAATGAACTTGGTCATAAATAATTCAAAATTGTAAGAAATATCAAATATGTTAAATTTAATTTAAAGTTAATATTTAAGTCAATAACTATATAGTATACGTTTTTAAAATGTTTATAGACTGGAGTAGCAATATCAGATACTATTTAGAGAGTGACTCTTCCAATAATGTATTTTACATTCGTAATGCATGAAATATCTTCTATACGTTCTCATATTAAAGATAACGTACATTCCATGAATACGACCGGATGTTAGACCTGGGATGATTTGAGACTTCTTTTTGAAGAATTTGTCATTTTTAAAAGTTCTATCAGGATAAAATCTGGATTAGTCATTCCAGTAAATTTACGAATGTCAGGTTGTATAAACAAAAAATGAGGCCCCACTCTCACACAACTTCAAATGGAGAATTCCAAGTTCCCTAGCAGCCAATAGTCTTTTACATTTCTCCCTCTTCAATTACTAAATATCATCCTCATTATCTATACAATGAACTCGAGGTGTGAGCTATGCAATTCCCAGGCAACCATCTCCTGCGAATCAGACCAAGCAAAGCTCTGTTGGGAGTGTGATTCCAGGGTCCATGGAGCCAACTTTCTGGTGGCCAAGCACACAAGGACTCTCCTTTGCCACCTCTGCAAATCTCACACTCCATGGACAGGGTCAGGGCCTAGGCTCACCCGTATTGTCACCTCTTGTGGCAACTGCGAGACGCATGGTCGCGGAAGGAATGAGGACGACGAAGACGATGACGAGATGGATGATGATGAGGAGGAAGAGGAAGAGGAGGAGAACCAAGTTGTTCCATGGGGTGATAACTCCTTATCTGCAAGTATTAGTGCTTCTTCTTCTTGTTCTTTGAAGGGGCCTAATTCACAGATTTCAGGTTCTGATCAGGAGAGTTCAAGTAGGTTTTTTGATGGGCACCCTGAAATCTGTCTACCAAGAAGAGGGTTCCCATTTAAGTAATTAAATTCCTGAAATGTCGGTATTGTTTTCTTGTTGTTTAATGATCAGGTACCTAAAAATCTTAACAGTGAATTTTGTCCTCTTTGGGTCATTTTTATTTGTTCTGCAATTTCTTGATGATCTGCTTCCTTTCTTGGGACTTTGTTTTGATACATAAACCAAGGAATTAGTGGGCCTGATGCTTGAGAAAATGTGGGTTGAAGTACCATTTGGGGACTAAACAATAATAGAGTATTTTTATTCATTAATTTCTTTAAATATCGGGATCTATGATTATTTTGCCCAATTTTTTTATTTGTTTGTTTGGTCTTTTTATATTGAATTATTTTAAAAAACGAATCAATTACAATCATATTTTCAAGTATTTTATTACTTTTTTGAAGTTAAGTTTATTAATGGTGTATGTATACAACCTAATCTGTGTAAAATTTTCTCTTTCGAAGTTGCGATCATCAGCCTCGTCAAAATCCTTATGCGGTAAAATTTAATGGTAAAATCCTCATTAGGCGAGTGAGTGCCTTCTTGCTATCATGAACAACAATTGACGTTTTAATTTTATTTTATAAAATAATTTTAAAATACTTCACGTTTCTGCCCCAATATTTTATGACCCAGATATTATTGTATTTTTACTTTTAAAAATATAATAACAAGAAGTTGGATTCACTTCCAAAAAGGTAAGTATTTGGTTTTTTATGGATCCTCCTGAATTCTACCCATTGCTATTTAAAATATAAAACCTAGTCTAGGTTGAAATAAGTAAGAACAACAATGTAATGATGCATTCTCGAGACCTATTGTTAAAAATTAGAATAAACATTCTAATCAGATTTTTCTAACAACTCTCTCGACCATCAATCGCTGTAATTGTCAACATGTTGCCAGAAGATCCATCATGGTCTGGCTGCGACGGTTCAGGAACAAATCTGATCAGACTTTCTGAAATTGCTGGCTGCTTCGGACTTGGAAGATTTATAATTTCACTATTTAACATGGACATGACAGTAAACGCAACCGGCCTGCCCCATGCATCATCTTGCACACACATTAGGCCAACATGTATGCACCGGAGGACATCGTCTCGAACCAGTGGATGAAATACCACAGGATGTAGCAGAGCAGGAATGTTGTCTTCATTCCACAGCTTCCATGCCTAAAACCAACAATGTCAATTGTAATTTTTAAAAGTAAAGGAGTGGTAATGATCAAGTGACATACATTTCCTAATATGCTCAGAGCCTGCTCATTGTCGCGGAAGCTTGTGTTCCGTTTACCACTGACAATCTCTAGTATTATTACACCGAGGCTGAAGACATCGGATAGCATTCCATGAACATTCAAATCACAAAGTTAGAAAGCTAGCTATTTAAATGTTGCTGGGCTGAACAGTTCTAATTTCGAAAGATATTGTTAAGAGAGCCATCCCAATTTTTATGTTTGGCAAAGATAGCAGAAAAAAGCTCCAAATGACCTTGTAAACCGGACCAAACCCACCTTCTCCGAGCTTATTAGACTGATGGAAGTCGTCTGCTGCAGTAACTATCTTAGCGGGAAAAGCAGAATGGATAATTCTCTAACACGTACTATATTTTTTTAATTTTATCATATGAATGCCTGCAATATTAAATATGTCGAGTTCAAGTTAAAAGAATACAACAATTTAAAAAACTTGGGAGATTTTTACTGCCATAAAAGATTTTTCCACACTCAAATTAGTCAATTTAATATGTGCAAAAACAAATTTTAGATCTTAATTTGGGAAGAAAATGTAATTTTTTTAGACCACTTGATATTCGAATACTCACTTGGTTAACTAATTCAGATTTGAGACGGATTAAACCTTTAAATTAGGGCAAAATTTTTATAATAATTATTTAATACCGGTGTATTCTCAGGAACGTGAACTCGAGAAACTAATCAAAATCTAATAGTTAGCAATGTGTACAGTTCCTTTTGGGGCATGGATTCACCGGTAACAAGGGGTAGTCCCTACCCATACAGACTAAAGTGAGTGAAGGGATAATTTGGACAATAAAATTATATTTATGGGTAATATTAGAATATTAGCAAAGACAAAGGAGAAATGAATAATTAATTAGTTTTTTTAAACCCAAAATTCTACTATTGGTTGACTCTTCACATTTTTCTTTCTTTCAAAATTCAAAATTATCCACTCAAGAAAACTGATGGTCTTCAAAATACGATCTGGAGTTGACCCAAATTTTGGGTCGTACTCTGAGTCAACCAATCCGATCGGACAGACCACCAGTCAGACCAAATTTTTTAATTTGAAAAATAAATATATTTATATATAATCTAGGTATAATTGTACATGTAATCACATACATACCTAAAAATATATTACATTTTTCATCAAAAATATTAGAATATAACCAATAGGAATATTAGACCGGGTCGGACCGGATATGTGATTTTTTATATAAAAAATCTGGGTGAACCACCTCGGGTTGGTCAGATTTTTGGTCTGACTATTTTGTCCGACCAAATTTAGTTCGGTTCGTAAGGTAACTATTTTGGGTCAAAACTCGGTATGCATTTACACTCGTATCCTGGTCCGACCGGTCGGATCGCATATTTTAAAATCTGGAGGACGACGACACACAAACCACTATTTGTAAACATGCTAACCAATATCACTACACATGCAAATCAATATCACTACATATGAAAACCAATATAACTATATATGAAAACCACTATCGCTACACATGCAAACCAATATCACTACATACGAAAACCAATATTCCAACATTCGAAAACCAATATCACTACACATGCAAACCAATATCGCTACATATGAAAACTATTATCGCTACACATGCAAATCAATATCACTATATACGAAAACCAATATCCCAACATACGAAAACCAATATCCCAACATCCGAAAACTAATATACGAAAATCAATATCCGAAAACCAATATATGAAAACTACTATATACGAAAACCAGTATCACTAAATACGCAAACTATTATCACTCGACATGGAAACCAGCGTCAATTAACATGCTAACCAGTACCAGTGAACATGCGAACCACTATCACCACAAGTGCAAACGGCTATAAGTAAACATGCTAACCGCTATAAGTAAACATGCGAACCAATATCATTACATTTGCAAACCAGTATTATTAAATATGAGAACCAATGTCATTACAACTGAAAACCAGTATCACTACATCTGAAAATCACTATCATTACATCCAAAAATTAGTATCAGTATACAAATATACCAATACAAAAAATACTATTGTACAAATACAAAAATATCATGGTGGTAAACATGATGTTCATGATGTTTATGGTGCGGACGGAGCCGAAGAGATAGCAGAAGAGGCCGTCAATGGCGGCGTCAAGAACGTTGGTGCGGACAGAGCCGGCCAGATCATGGCGAAGCCGAGCTACATGGAGAAGATGATGTAAGTGGAGAAGAGAAGGAAGGTGTTGTCGATGGCGTACCGAAAAAAGAAAAGAAAGACGAAGAGAAGAAGAGTGGCGGGAGGGGGTACCTGGAAGCGGGCGAGATCGGCGTCGAACTTCTTCCCATTGAAGGTGATTCCGGCGAACAAGAATGAGAAGAGAGGCGAAGGAGAGAAGGGGTTGGGTTTAGGGTTAGCGAGAGAGAGAGAAGAAAAAGAAGTGACCAGGAAAGAGAGTGAAAGAGGAAGAGACTAGAAAAGAGAGGAAAAAAAGAAAAAAAAGAAAAAAAAAATGGGCGGCGGAATTAATGTGGGTGGAATTTTAGTTGGCACTTTTTGAGATATATGGTAAAAAAATATCATTCGTTTGATATTGACCATCAAATCAATTTTTTTATTAAAAAAATAGATTTAGTCTCATCCGTAGGAACAACTTCTTAATAATCCTAACTCAATCCAAATTTGTTCCGTTTGACCATGAAAAGATACCTTAATCCTTAAGGGCGCACTTTCCCAGAGGGTCCCTATTTCCCACGCCACTAAATCCATATTCCCCTTGTCGACAAAATTCCCCGAGAACCATTTATTTTGTACTCTATTACCAAAATTAAAGCCTTTTTTGTTTCACCGAAAATTATATTTAGTGAAAAAGTGACTTTCCGTGTATATATTTTACTGAAAATTGTTTTATTGTTACATCTTCAAGTTAGGAAGAACTTATAAAAAAATGATACATTTTATTTAAAAATATTTAATATTATTGTATTCTCAATAATTCAAATTTGATACTTCTTATATAAGTTTAAACTATTCTATCATGAGTTTTTTGGTTAACTTGCAATTAATTCATTTATAAAAAGGTAAATGATCGCTTTGCACTTCCCCATTAAATACTACCCATATATAGAACTCGGTACCTTCCCATGCAACTTCGAGGAAGCGGACCATTTCAGATTGAGATATCGCAGCGAACCTTATGCCACCCAGCAAAACGAAAAAGCCCTTCCCATAAATTGCACTTTCTCCCCATCTCTTTCTTATATGTACCTTCGTTGTCATAATAATTCTCCGAAATCGCTCGGGTTACCGGACATGGGAGACGATGAACTGAGGAGCATGGTCGGAGAAGGTGATGTTGATGGGGATGGAGTTCTTGATGAGATGGAATTCTGCACGTTGATGTTCAGGCTCAGCCCTGGGTTGATGGGCATTTCTAGGCAATGGTTGTTAGATGCCATTGCAGACGATATCTGATTAGATTGGTCAGTCATTTAGGTGGTTTAATTTATGATTCTATGATATCCTAGATACAGATGGTTATTTGGCGTTTTATTTATAAAGTTCGGATTAAAAATATATATAAGAGACTCAAAATTCTTTTTCGATTGGATTCTTCCCCTTCTCTATTTGCTTAAACGATTAGAATTTAGATTAGTCAACTAAGTTAATTTTAATACGTAATGGTTTCAACCACGGTTAATAAAAATTGGAATATGCAGGTCTGATCGTTCTTCTCTTGATTGAAATTTATCTACTCATACTAAAAGATATAATCGGAGATCTTATTTTATTTTATTTTTTCATCTATGAGAAACAAAATATAATAAACGTTTCGTGTGGTAGGAGGAAAATAATGAAATATTCCATTAATGTGTTTAAGGTTACATAATAAAAGATTGACATGGGCCTGGTTTGCCCGGGTACTTGAGCCTGCTTCATTCTTTTGTTCTACGTTGGGCTTTTCTTTGGGAGGGTTTGCACCTGGGAAATTCTGGACTTTGAAAATAATCAATTACTTTTAATTAAAATTAGAAGTTCAATTTTTCACGGAATAATATAACATATACTTTTCAAAAAAAATTAGAAGTTCAATCAATGAAAAAAAATATATTATTGTAAAATTTATGTCCTTAAATATGTTCACAGATGTTCAATTTTAAATACTAAAATTTTAAAAAAGTCCACAAGCAAGAAGATAACTGATTTGGGCATTGAATTAAGAGAGGATGAGGCCCACCTTTCAAAAATAAAAGAAACGGATGAGGTCCTCTTACCCAAACGAAAGGGACACATCAAAATAATAAAAATACAACATTCCCTATTGACATAGTTCCACTCTTCCCATTATTTTTTGCTTTTTTCGAAATCATCTAATATTCTAATATTTATTTAACTAACTAATCAAAATTTGAGTCTAATTTGTTCAAATCTTATGAACTACAAATGAGTCAAGAATATTGTACGGGAAGGTGAATGTCATTGTCAATTACCAAATTTAGACTAAAGAATCGACCTTCATCTCCACATAACAAGACAAAACAAGTAGTAAAAGACAGTAATGACCTTTTTTTATATAAGCAAATAGATTAAAGAATAAGTGCGAGAGCACTAAGCCATCCACCAATACAGACCAAAACAGGCCAAAAGCCCCCCACAGCAAAATTACAACACATTCTCAAAGGTCCAAAACAGGCCAGATGAGAAAGAAATAGGGGAAGTCGTGGGGAGGCAATAGCTGGAATATCTCAAAAGCAAGCGTTCAATAACATAGAGATATCTTGACCTGCTAGGTCTAACGTCAAATTCGACCAGAACACCCATTCCTTGATACGAAGAAAGACGGTATGATAAAGAAGCTATTGGTCATAAGACGCTACCTAAAAAATTACTCAATTTCTCGAGTTCCAAATAGCCTAAGAGATTGCGCCAAATATTGAAAACCAAATCTTCTCGATCGTGCCACCTTGTTTCCAGACAAGTTCTAACCAAATTGAAAGAGAGTGAGAAAGAGAGGGTCAAATACACCAACTAATACTCCGCCTAGAGGTAAAATAGTTCCAAAGTAGCCAAGAGCCCCTGCAATGGAGAAGTAAGTGCTCTCCTATCTCATCGACATCACCGCAAATAGGGTATAAACAGTCCCACTCATTGAAATGATTGATACGAATCCGGTTGATTCTAGTTGGCAATAATGACCTAAGAGTAACACATTGGAAGATTAAACACTAACCACAAATCTTGGAAAGGGCACTACCCCCTAAAAGGTGCAACTTGCAAATTGTTAATTGGGGATTGAGTTTAATGTGTCTGAAAAGAAGTTGGCAGCCACCGGTTAATTTTTTTTGGCAGCCACCGGTTAATTATTATGAAAATAAAGTTAAATCCCAACTTGCACCTGCACCATGTGTCCATTAAATATTGTTTTATTTCCTCGAATCCACTTTTTAGAGGTGGACTAATGTTAGATGAACTTGGTCATAGATAATTCAAAATTGTAACAAATATCAAATATATTAAATTTAATTTAAAGTTAGCGTTTCAGTCAATAACCATCTAGTATACGTCTTTAAAAATCACTGTTTATAGACTGGAGTATTGTCGGGCATTATTTAGGAACCAAATTTCTCAATAGTGTGTATTACATTCGTAATGCTTAAACCATCTGTTATACGTTCTCAATATCAAGAATAACGTATATTTCATACTTGAACACGACCGAATCTTAAATCTGGGATAATTTGAGACTTCGTTTTAAAGAACTTTGCCATTTTTCAAAAATTTTACTTGGATCGAATCTGAATTTGTCAGCCTAACAAATGTACGAATATCCAATAATATTAAAAAAAACGAGACCCCGCTATCATGGGAAAAGAAACACAGAAAAACTTAAACCCCAGTATTAATTATTCATATTAAGCAAGAAAACTCTCACACAACTTCAAATGGAGAATTCCAAGTTCCCTAGAAGCCAATAGTCTTTTACATTTCTCCTTCTCCAATTACCAAGTAAGGATCACAAAATACCCTCCTCATAATCAGAACAATGAGCTGGAGTTGTGAGCTATGCAATTCCCAGGCAACCATCTCCTGCGAATCAGACCAAGCGAAGCTCTGTTGGGAGTGTGATTCCAGGGTCCATGGAGCCAACTTCCTGGTGGCCAAGCACACAAGGACTCTCCTTTGCCACCTCTGCAAGTCTCACACTCCTTGGACAGGGTCAGGGCCTAGGCTCACCCCTATTGTCACCTCCTGTGGCAACTGTGAGACACATGGTCGCGGAGGGAACGAGGACGATGAAGACGAAGACGAAGAAGACGACGATGATGAGGAGGAGGAGGAGAACCAAGTTGTTCCATGGGGTGATAATTCCTTATCTGCCAGTACTAGTGCTTCTTCTTCTTGTTCATTGAAGGGGCCTAATTCACAGATTTCAGGTTCTGATCACGAAAGCTCTAGTAGGTTTTTTGATGGGCACCCTGAAATCTGTCTACCAAGAATTGGGTTCCCATTTAAGTAATTAAATTCCTGAAATGTTGGTATTGTTTTCTGGTTGTTTAATGATCAGGTACCTAAAAATTTTAGCAGTGAATTTTGTTCTCTTTGGGTCATTTTTTACTTGTTCTGCAATTTCTTGATGATCTGCTTCCTTTCTTGGGACTTTGTTTTGGTACATAAAGCAAGGAATTAGTGGGCCTGGTCCTTGGGAAAATGTGGGTTTGAGTTCAACCTTTTATGCCATTAAAAGAACAAAAGCAAACACAAGTTATTTTCGTGCCTTTTTCAAGTAATATCTCAAATTCGAACACAGAATTTAAATAAAAATAGGTGTTTATGGGTTTGAAAAGGGAGATGAGAGACGGTAAAGAAGGGAAGATATGTTAATTAGAATTTGACATTTAGATTTATTGTTTGGGAATATCGAGTATTCAAAAATTTGTTGTCATTATAACGAGTGAGAAAAAATATATATTTGTCATGTGACTTTGCCAAATGTAAACTCTTTTATGCGTGTTTCAACAAATTATGATTTGTTTGGTCCAGTTCTCCATAGTTTTTTTCAAAAAGATTTTAACCAGATTCAAGAAATATTTTTTGAGGAAAAAAAGAACCGACACGCATCAAGTCTTTTTGAATCTGATTCTGGATCGAGTTTTTTTAGTTTAGTTCTAGTTCTTTTATTATTGGTTTTTTCCCTCAGTGCTTGGTGTGTAAACACAAGGGGAAAAAATCATTTGGAATATTATTTAAATTAGTTGGTACCAACCAAGTGGAATTATTCTATTTCCGGTCTCCATTTTGAGCCCCATGTTCAGGTGGGTCCCTACATTAGTATGTTTTTCAAAATAGGCAAAAACATACACATATTTCCTAAATAGGTTTAAAAAATAATTAAAATATTAAATTTATCTCTATCCACATTAGTCTAAAATAATATATATCGATAAATTTAATCGTTGTACCGTAAATTTATCCCAATACTAAATGAACAAACTCGGTAAATTGTTGTATACTTTTTTTAGGGATAAATTATTGTCTATTAGTATAATGACAATGTTTAAATCGTGGTGTCATAAATTCAGTATCGATAAATCTATGTTGTATCGTAAATTCGGTATCATTTTTTGAAAGGTACTGATATAATTCGATATCGTTGTATCATAAATTTAATATACTAATATAATTTAATCATTGTCATTATACTAATATAATATATCGATAAATTCAAATCATTTATATGATACAACAATTAAATTTATCGATTATATAAATTCATGTCGATACTTTATCGACATGAATAGACATGTGTACAGCGTTTCTTTAAGTTTTTTAAATATTAAATAATCTTTTAACCTATTTAGGAAATACGTATAACGTTTTACCTATTTAAAAAAATATGTATATTTTTTGTCCATTTCGAAAAAAATCCTGGAAAAAGCTTATGTGGGTGGGCAGGTAGCAACTGGCTGGAATTAAGCTCAAGAAACTATAAACCATTATTTAACGGGATACTTGTTTACGATTATAATTTTGATGGTTATTTGCTCGCCGACACCTCCACGTGCTTACCGCGAGCCCTCGATCAATATTATTTATCCTAGGTAACGGTACCGACAGAATTTGATTCAAAGTTGTAAGAGACGTTAGGTTTTCTGAGAAAATTTTGAACTCGAGCTATATGAACGAAGAAAAATGATCATTGGAACAATCACAAGTACAATAATATTTGATTTTGGAATGACGGGTATAAATACTTATTTAGGGGTGACCTAATTAATTAAGGGACTCTTTTTCCCTGATCTTTTATAGAGACGAATAACCAAGGATGACCCTCGTTAATCACTCTTACCTCATCACATAGGCTTACTTACATAGTAATTATAAAAATAATTAATCTATGGATTATTCCGATCCAGTAGATTTTAATATTTCGACTGTTAATCGGATCTGGATATGGATCTCGAATTAAATTTGCAAATTGCCGAAATCTCGTCACAACATGTGAAATGATACTTATTTATAAATAGAGATCGAAGAACCGGAGAAATATACCAGCGCTCATCGAGTAGCACACAACGCCGGATAGTACAAAAAGCAGTGAAAACAGCAACAAGAGCCACCAAACTTTCTCAAATTACATCATCCTGCGGTCTCGAGACATCTTTCTCCATATCTGCAGAAGAGGTAACAAGTTTTAAGTTTTCGGAGAGACGAAACGATGAAGATGAAACCCGGTAAAGGAAAAACGAATGGTGCTTTCGCAATTCAAGATTTATCGCACGGACTGCAACATGCATCAAGGACTGGTATCTGGAGAACCTTTCGCCAGCAAAGATAGACCCTGACTGCAACCATATTGGTGCTGGAAAAATATGAACTTAAGGGGAATTTCCTAGACATCCACAAATAAAAAGTCCTATGCCAGATGAAAGTCGGTTATCCGCACTAGATTAGCGAACATTCCCAACAATAGATGGTTGAACTCGCAAAGTATCTAAATCATGCAAAGGGTAGTCCAATACCACAATGAACAAAATTTGTTGCTTCACCAGATTGTGAAGATGCTTTTTCCTAAAAGCCACAGAAAGAAAAACAAAACTCCAAACAATAGCAGGCAATCATCAACCTCGCTACGACTGACGCAAAATAAAAAAGACCATTTACTACAAAACTACAACAAAATTTGACGTCCAATGCCTGGAGCAGTAAACAACGTCAAACCTCGGCACCTTATTGTCCATAGCAACCCAACTTCTCGTTCCGCTAACGTGGTTAAGACATCACAACATTTATTTATTTTCCTTCCTAATAGCCTCGTTACTAGTTGCAAATACTCAGCTAGTCTCCCCTCTAACGGCTATATCCCGTATCTACCTAAAGCATTAACCAAAACTCGAATATCCAAGGGTGCAAGATTGTACTTTAATCATCTACAAACTTAATACCAATGACATTGATGAAAACTATGATCTAAGGCATTCACCATCATAGACGAGCTCGGACCCCTTCTTCCCCGCACCTATCCACGCAGCTGCCTATCCCGGGTTCAGATCCTAGTAACATCTACTTCAAAAAAAAAAGGGCAAAGCTAAGCACATTGTCCTCACCTGATCATTGATCATAACTACTTATCAGATGCATCATGGAACGCCTTCTCCTCCCCATCCTCGTCCTCCTCCACCCGAGTCCCGGGCTCTTTATCCTCAGGGAACCTAACAACGATAACAGGGCAAACGCAGTGGTGAACACAGTAATCACTAACACTCCCAAGCCTCCCCTTACTCGCCTTCTTCGAAGCCCCGAACCCGCGGCTCCCCATCACCAGAGCCGAGAGCCCCAGCCTCTCCACCTCCAAACACAGCCTCTCCTTCATGTCGTGATCCTTCACTATGTGTATCTTGAACGGCACCGTCTCCTCCACCAGCGGCCGCGCCACGTCGTTCGCCTTGGCGTTGGTGAACTCGTCGAATTCCTCCTCCATCTTCTGCTGCGACGCCGGCGAGGGGCGAGGCCGGGGGAGCGGGGAGGATTCCGGCGCCGGCGGGGATTGTTCGTCGCCGGAGGAGAAGTCGGGGGCGAGGGAGAGGTCCATGGAGCCCCAGTCGGCGCCGTAGAGGACGGAGGTCGGCCGGACGTGCAGGAGGATGACGGCGTCTCCCGGCCGGAGGTAGTTCTGGACCGCCCACCGCACCGCGTAGGCGCTCTCGTCGCTGAGATCCACCGCGATCCCAATCCGCCGCGGGGACGAGGTGACGGCGTCCGCCGGCGCCGGCGACTTCTTCCGCGATGGTGACTTCATCTCGGACCGAAGTTTCTCTCTCTTCTCGAAACGGGATTCGAAGGAGCGAATAAATAAAGGTTTTTTTTCCTTTTATTTTATTTTATTTTATTTTAATTTTTCGTTCCGAGCAAAGGGAAAGAGAAGGGATGGGGGAGAGTGTGTAAGAGAAGGGACAAGCTGAAGCGAAGGAGGCGATGACACGTGGACGGAAAGTGTCAGCACCTGCACGGGAAAAGGCGAATATGTTCTGTTTGCGTGTAGAAGGGATAGATATAGATAGGTCGATTGAACAACAGACACTTAGATCAACTGGTGAGAGAGTTGTTCTAATTTAACCAGGTCTCGGGTTCGATTCTTTGGGTACATAGCAGTGTTAAATATTTGTTGGAAGATCTTTGCCACCTTTCAAAAATTCTAACCGGTTCGAATTGGATTAGTCGGCCCAATAGACCAGACAGTAATGGTTGAAAACCAAAAAAAAATAGGTCGTTGAATAGATATGGCCTTTATACTTCTTCTGACTTCTCTGTAAGTTCGAGTTGAATTGGTTTATCAATTAATAAACTAATTGATTTTTTTCCAAATTTTGTGACACAAATATAATATATTCGTTTATATTAAAATAATTTTTTGATATAGATATATCTGGTGAATCTTTCTATCCAACTTCGAGTATTGTCATATTCTAAACGTCTTTTACGTTCGTATAAGATGTGGAAGTAAATATAAATCTCTCATAGTTTGGAGCTACCTCATGTTCTATCCATATTGATTTTGGACTACATTTATCCACAACTCAACTCAATACAACCTTCTAATTTTTTTTAAAGTTCAATTTTGTATACCATAATTATATTTGTTAGACCTTAAACCCTAAATTTTTTTTAATTGCAAACTCTTATTCTTTTAGGCTATATGCCTTTTGGTCAATACAACTTTCTAATAAACAGTTAATTTCTCTATGATCCACGTACACAATTTATAACACAAGATAACTCTAACAACAATTTATAACACAACATAACTCTAACATTTTTATACTTTAGTAACATCAACCCAACTTTATATATATTTTTTTATTTGATTACATGTATAATTCATAATAAATTTATAGTGCACTTAATTTTCAAAAACAAATTTATAATAAATTTAAATGTTAATAAATATAAAAGTACAAAAATGCAATTTTTAAATTTTTTCCAATTTTTTTGTCTAAGATGCAAACTTACAACCCAATCGGGTTGGTGATATTGGGTTGGTTAGTCAACCGGTTTCACCAACCCTTTACATTTTTTCCAAAAAAATTACTTGTCTTATTTAAAAATTAAAATCAGTTACCCTTTAGTCTTTAACCCTTGACACCAACCATTTAAATTGTCTTAGACTAGGTCGCTTGTCCTAAACTGGGTGGTATACTGAACTGAAATATGAATTTCCAAAATAATTCAGCTCCTAGTTTTGGAAAAAATATATATTTATTTACAATTTTAGGCACAAAAAAAAATAAATCTTTTAAAATAATAATAATAAATCCAGGCATCCGTCATCAGACGACCAGTCACCTGATACCAATCCTAATCCCAAAGGCAAGGGTAAAAGGGGCACATTAAAATCCCAACTTCCTCCCATTACCCAAAATTCCCCCAAAAAAACCCCAACAGATTTAGATTTAGGGTTCAGCCGGATCGTCGAAGATGCCGCAGCGCCACTCGAAGAACAACAACGACCTCGCCTTCTTCACGTACGACGAGAAGCGGAAGCTCGGGTACGGGACCCAGCGGGAGCGCCTCGGGAGGGACTCTATTAAGCCCTTCGACGCTTGCTCCCTCTGCCTCAAGCCCTTCATCGACCCCTTGTCTTGCCAGAAGGGCCACGTCTTTTGCAAGGAGTGCATCCTCGAGTGCCTCCTCTCCCAGAAGAAGGACATCCTAAGGTATTGTATCAGAGCGGGTTCATCTCGTACCTCGCTAGGGTTTCGATTCCCCCTTTGCGGGTTTTATGATTAATATTTAGGGATGTTGGCAACCTCTAATATGTTGATTTCGCAAAATAACGGAAACCATCTATAGTCTCGATCTGTTGATTTTAAGAATATCGGAAGACAACAGGGAAAACACTTATTTTATTTATCAATTCAATCAATTAAAACAATCGAGTAGAGGTCTTATTTATAAAGAAATCTTCATCTACATCAGCTTGTCAATGTTATTGGAAGAATTTTTGACGTTTCTGTATGTACTTGATCTCTGGCGCTTGGCAGGAAGTTGGCTGCTCACGAGTTGCAGAAGAAGAACGAGAAGGAAGACGAGGACGAGAAGTTGATGCAGCAGAGAGCGAGAGAGCTCGACGCGTTTGATCAGCAAAACCATGGTGCTGTCCCGCATAGCGACAGGAACCATAACCGGGACAAGAATGGTTTCCAAGGGGCGAATAGTGTGAAGGCGACTTCCTACGAGGAGGAAGCGTTACGGACAATGAAAGCGTTTTGGCTGCCCTCTGCCACGCCTGAGGCCCCGGTGAAAGTGGACGCCCCATCCACGTCAACCGTCTGCCCCGAAGGCAACGAGAAGCTAAAGCTGAAGAGCCTGTTTCCGATCCATTTCACCGAGGATACTAGTGAGAAGAAGGAAGCGAGTATCTTTGATCGGACGTACATCTGCCCTAGCTGCAAGGTTACTCTGACTAATACAATGGCGCTCGTTGCCCTCAACACTTGTGGCCATGTTTTCTGCAAGAAGTGTGCCGACAAGTTCATGCCGTCTGACAAGGTTTGTTTGGTCTGTAACAAGCCGTGCAAGCAGAGGAACTTGGTGAACTTGGAAAAGGGTGGAACAGGGTTTGCTGGGCATGGGGATAATCTAGTGGCCAAAGACTTCAAGCATCTAGGTAGTGGTTCGGGTCTAGGGCTCGTGAGACCGGCCGCAACGAAGATTTGAATGTTTGAATCATTCCGTAGCTTTCTCATTCCTCCGCGATTGCTTATGCCTCTGCTCCATGTATCCTTTTCTACTCTCAAAAACACATTGAAGTTATAGCTCAACTTTGGCCACTCAAGTTTGGTTATTGTAATTTAATTCTGAGTATCCTTTAATCTATTTATCTGATTTTTGCTGTTGTTATTCCTGCTTTGTGGGGCTAATTGTTGTTATCTGAAATTCAGACAAAAATAGAATTGTCATGCTGGGATCTTGGGTGGAGACGGGCGATATTTAAGTACGTAAGTTAACACCTCAAGAATTCGTGGGATGCCTGGGTAGATCGATTAGTAGACGCCGTTCTCAGTTTCTAAAGCCTAATCATGTGAAATTGTAAAATGAGCAATGCTATTTGTTTTGGCAAGAGATCACAATGACCCGATTATTTCCAGTCTGAACCCTGACCGAAACAGTGACTATGGTCTACAGTTTGTGAACCAGAATTATCGGTTAACGAACCGGCTGAAACAGTGATCGTGATCAACAGTTTTGTATTCGAACCGTCGGTTAATTGACAGCGTAGTCCAGTTAAAAACTGGACCACTTACGCCCCATAGCTTCAACAATCTCTCATGGGAAAGCATATGGGAGAATTTGTTGCAGCTTGCGTGATTGTTAGATCAATATCGGCATGGGCCATCTTCAGGCCAGTTGAAGCCTGGCTTCTGTTTGGGCCTTTGGGCTTATTTTGAAAAAGGTAGTCCAACCAATTGGATATTTGTAAATGATGAAATGTACAACAACATTAGATGATATTCGGAATTGTTTGACATAGAAAATCGTACCTATCTGGAATTCATAACGATTCGCCTCTGACGATCGTTTCTTAAAACATTGTTTAAAAAGGTCTTATTGGCTAAACAACAAAGCTTTTCTCCACGTGGGGCGGTCGAGAATGTGCATGGACAGGGGCCGTCCAATGTGACCTTACCTTTCCTAATGAACCAGAACCATTAACGCAAAGGCGAACCAAACTCTTGGTGGATAGTATCTTTTAGGATCTTGTCTCGTTTTTCAGAAATTGGTTGATCAATTTTATTTTTTACAAAAATAGAAAAATTATGTTTGTAATAAAAATAAAGCCTGATGTTATCTTTTGAACCTCTTAAATTTACACCAACCCGTACAATTATGTTTCTTAATTGGGACGTCTCTTTCCTTGTCAGCCTAAGCTAAAGAAAACAATATCAATTAATGTGCAACTTGAAGGAAAACTCAATTATTGTCCCAATATAAATTTGATACACGAATTCATCCCGTCACTAAGGTTATGTGAAGAATTTATTTAGTTTACGGTATTAGCTGATTCATTCCTTACGTATTGGGTCAGTTTAAAAAAATGAAAAAGCGATACCTAATTTTTTTTAATAAAAATTAATTGTTATTCAGAAATTCACCGTATCCATCACAGCAAGCTAATGCGCAATCATACAAAAAAAAGTCATAACAAACCGCAAGTTGATAAGCTCGATTGATAATAGACGTAAGTTACCGTTTAAAAATAATAAATCGTCGAAAAGGAAAAAGGGGTTTAATTTAGTATCTGTTTGATGTTAATATATCCACAAGATAGGATCTCTTTCGGAAAATAATCAGGGTGGCTGTCCTAATAAACAAGCATCTCTCTAACGTTGGCTGTTCTGTTTCATGTCCTAAATTGCATTAACTAACGAAACAAGAGACCAAACATTTGGGGGTATGGATTGGGCACGGAATGCTCAGATTCCGAACCGTTCGGAATGAAGACACGCGGGGACTTTTTTGCAAACGCGCTAAAATACGGAGACCAAAATGAAAAAAGCCACGCACAAACGCAGGCCGGATACAAATGCCATTATCACATAACTGCACATGCCAGTATCACATAACTGTGCATGCCATTATCACATAACTGCGTATGCCAGTGTGACCTTTTTGCAAAAATGCTAAAATATGGGGGACCAAAATGAAAAAAACTACACGCGCCATTATCATCAACGGAGACTTGCCACTGTCACAAATACACATGCCGTTATCACATAACTGCGCTTGCCATTATCACATAACTGCGCTTGCCACTGCGGTCCCCCTTCACTCCAAACCGTCCGGAATCAATTCCTTCACTCCGGTCCGGAATCAATTCCTTCACTCCGTACTCAATCCACTCCCAACATTTGGAGACCATTCTAACTTAATAAAAAGAATGAAAAACTGATTAATTGGGTCAGTTTAAAAAAAATGAAAAAACTGATACCTTTATCAAAATTAATTGTTATTCAGAAATTCACTGTAGCCATCAGAGCAAGCTAATTCTGAATCATAGAAAAAAGTCAAAACAAGCCGGAAGTTGATAAGCTTGATTGATAATAAGTTACCATTTAAAAAACAATAAATCGCCGAAACAGGAAAAAAAATTAATTTAATATCTGGTTGATGTTAATATATAGGATCTTTCGGAAAATAATCAGGGTCGGTGTCCTAATAAACAAGCATCTCTCTAACGTTGGCTGTTCTGTTTCTTGTCCTAAATTGCATTAACTAACGAAACAAAAACGAAGCAGATTAACTGGTAGGATGTAGTTCTAATTTAGTTTTAAAAAAAGTTAGAGTTAGAGTTAAAAGCAGAGTTAAATATTTATTTAAAAAATTATATAATAATTTAAGATCTTTTTCTATTTGAATTAAAATTAGTTGATCTAATAAATACTTAAATCATAAACTCACAAAATCAAAACCAAACCCCACATAATCCACATGACAGTCCGTTTAGACAACTTTGCTAACCTACCATCCTACGTGGCAACACCTGTACCGTCGAATAATGCAGATCCTTTGTAATAACCGGGCCCCACTTTCCCAATTAATTTGCCCGCCAAACCCACCCATCTCCCAACTCAGGAGAGAGAGAGAATCAAATCAATAAAATTTTGCTATATCCTCTCTCCACGAACCCGAAAAAAAGCAGCCTAATTCTCCGAAAGGGAGAACATTTATTGCCCACCGAAGATAAAGTTCGAGTCTTTGGTGGGTGAACAAAAGAGAAGATGGGTGATTTGGAGAAGCAAGAAACGGAGGCGTTGAAGGGAGAAACGGAGGAGGAGGACGAGGCGGACATGGGAATGGCGGTTTTGGACTTTGACGTGTTGTGTTCGACGGTGGCGATGCAGACCCAGCAAGGGATATGGTCGAAGAAGCTCAGCCTCCGCGACGAGGAGGAGGAGAGCTGGGGACTTGGTGGTGGCGGCGGCGGCGTTTTTAGGATGTGGGAGGGTGAAGTTCTTGATTGCCTCGACGACCGCCGGGTTGCTATTGAATCCGCCTGGTATATATATGTTCTTATTTATTTTTATGGATTCTCTCTTCCTGAATTGTTTTTCTTTGGCCATGATGGATTTTGGGTGCTTGTTTTGTTTTTGGTTGGGTTTTTTTTAGAAGATTTTTTTTGGTTGGTTTGATGTGGTTGAGATTGATTATTTGGGAAAGTTTTAGTTTGGTCAGGGTATAAGTATGACTTGACATACCGAATAAAAGTACACTAGGGGGTTTATTTTCTACCTCTTGGGTTTTATTGAAATTTTAATGTTCGAAATTCGTTGCTTTATGGGATGACCACTATAAAGTTGCTCCTTTTTTGTTGCCAAAACAGCGTCTTCCCGTATTGCCAAGGATGTTGTGCTTTCCTTAGTGTTGTTATTTCTGTTTGTGATTGCGGAACGGACAATTCTTTGTTTGGGGCTTTTATATTTGTGAGAGAAAATATGCTGTGTTCTTGTTTTTTTAGGTTGAAGTAAGCTTCGTTTTTCGGGTTTTAGAATGTAGTCCGGAGTTGGTTATGATGTTTATCTTTGTTGTTGCAGTTGTCCGTGCTATAGATTCGGGAAGAACATGAGCCGTGCTGGCTTTGGCGCTTGTTTTCTTCAGGTATGTCGTCGCGGATTTGATTACAGATAACAGAACGTACTATTATGCAACATCAGAAGTGTAGAGCTAATTGATTCTGCTCGGACTCGGAACTTAGTATCGAACTCGAAAGGAATGTGCCTCTAAATGAAATCTGAATCATTTCGTGTCTGTTGCAGGGTTCGGTATACTGCACACTGGCTCTGGCCGCCATACTCAATTTCGTCGCCCTTGTCGTTACCAAGCGGCAATGCTTTCTGTACTTGGCAATCGCTTTTACTCTTTGTCTAGGAATATATTTGGGGTTCTTCCGCTCCTTAATGAGGAAGAAGTTCAACATTCGGGCGAGTGCAACATATTCGAAGCAAAGTTGTATATCTTTTAATTTGCAGCTCTTTCGTGCGGGTCTATGTCTGTTTCTGATGTGCTTAAAATTGGTGTTATGTTGTGTTTCAGGGTAATGATAGTCCATTGGATGATTGTGTCTTTCACCTAGTTTGTCCCTGCTGCTCGTTGTGCCAGGTCTGTTCCTTGCAAAAGTTGTTGCATGTTTTTATTCAGTTGCAACAATGACCTGATCTATGAATTTGATATGGCAAAGGAGTCGAGAACGTTGGAGATGAACAATGTGCAAGATGGGACGTGGCACGGCCGGGGTGATACAATATGTATAGGTGGCTCTACTGAAGCGAACAAAACAGTCTTTCAACTCCATCCTCCCCCTGTTGTCCCAACGATGTCTCCTGATATCAACAGCTTGCAAAAGAATGCAGATGCAGATGACCATTCATGACCTATCAGAACTCGAGGGACGTTGTGTTTCTCTATTCCGACCAGCTAAGTTATTCATGAAGACGGGAGCCAATACCGATCATATGACAGAATCACAGACCTCTCGCAGCCCAGACGCCTGCGGCTAAGCTAATGACGAAGTCTCCGTCTCTGATTTTTTTCTACAGAACCGAAGAAGTTTGAAATGCACATACAGCTAGCATTATCTATCGATACACACATAAGGGTCCCGAGAAGATGATGTTCGTGCACGCTCTTCCGCATTGGTCGGTGACACTAGATCACCCGTGTTTCAATCATTTGAGTTTGAGTCATTGCAGCACTGGAGTGACATATCTGGTTTTCCAACTAACTGCAATTGTAAACAGTGTACATATCGCCTGTGTTTTAAGCATCTCATCCGATTTTCTTCACCTTTCCATTCCTCGATCTGCGACCGCTCTTGAACATTCGCCGATGACATTGTTTGATCTCGATCATACAAATATCAGATGTCTCAGCCACGGTATTTGCAGCAACTGAAGCATGTTGATGACCATCTAGCATGCATGCAATGGAATGAACGAGGTTGCCCTGACTACGGTTTGCAAACTGTTGGTTAAAATTAGGATCAAATCATAAATTTCAATCAAACTATGATCATACCATAGTTCACAAATCACGGGTCGATGATTTAACCAATATGTTTTATTAATCGTAATGGTGATGGGTAGTTCTTAGATCGTCGTTCAAGTTGAAGAATTGGTGTCTAGCAATGTTTTAAAAAACGTGGTCCAACTGATTGGACCGCGATGGCGACCCAATACTGAAATTGTGTTGTTTTTATACAAAAATTTGAATGACCTCAATAAATCTTTAAAAAATTTACTGTTTGAGTTTCATTATATTTAAGTGATTAAATTAAAATTTTAATAATTGTATAAATTTTCAATACATTCAGAATTATTTGACATTTCAATATTAAATATAATTGATAATATTATATTTTTTTAATATAAAAATCTCCTGTCCACAATTTGATAACAGGGCCGTGGAGTTGTTTTCGCTGCCCACAATTTGACTGATTAGGTCATGTATAAATGGGCTTCTTGTATAGAGATGGGCCATGGATTTGTTTTCTGAGCCCGCAATTCGATTGGCAAGCCTGATGTATCAATGTGAAAACTGGGAGAGGATCGATAGTGTCCTGATCGTAGGCAATAACATACTACATAGATAAAATTAGTGATTTGATATAATATATATATATAATCAATAATTTATCATGAAATAATGAATATCATAAAACAACTTGGACTATTAATGTGATCATTTATCTTTAAAAAAATGGGATATTTGATTGTCAATCAACTAAAATTCGAAATCACGGAATTAGAGTTTTAACCCGAGTACAATACGAAATCTGAGTCAAACCTTAGGGCAGAATAATAAGACACGTCACGATCCCACGATCTTCACGACGTGTTAATTTTCCCGCAATTGCTGATTTTTATTACACCAATTATTGTATCTTCCTTCTTTGATCCACACAATTAGGTTCCTATTTTGTCCCCCATTAGGTAGTCCAAATTTTTTGATTGGTACGGCGCGTTGGTCATTTTGTAAGAAATTCTCGTCGGCAGTTGGACGACAACTAATATCAAAGGATGAGAAAGTTGACAGCAATTTGAAACAATGAATAAAAAGGAGGACTAAATAGTAAGGTCTATTGATTAATCATAACAAATTACGACTTAGGTTATATGATTTTCTTCTAACAGATAAGTTGATTGTCATCTACTAAAACGCCCGATTAAGCAATTAACACGTGTTACTCATGGACCATGTTGCAAATATTTTCTTATACAATTCACAAGTATAATGCCTTGCATATATTTTGTGGATACAAACAAGGTGGCCACATACAAATGTTGTTGACACAAGTGATACATAATTATAATTTTTTAAGAAAATTTTGAGTTTAAATTTTATAAGTAAAAAAAATATTATTGAGATAAAATTATTTCCTTAAATATGATCTAACGTAACTCGAAAAAGTTTGTGTTGCAACTCCAAAATTTTTTGACACAATTTTATAAGGCGGATGGTGTGAATGATGGCATGACTCCTACATGAAGGTGTTGGCAATTATTCGCAATCCCTGTTCTGCCTGGTTACTAGAACTAAAACATACTTTTAGTGAAGTCATTGATCCTTTTCTATTTTATGCATATATATTTGTCAGTTGTCTTCAATTTTGTATGCATTTTGATAAAAGAGGCACTTGATATTGTTAAAATTTATCATTGCTGTCCTTAATTAATGTCAGACCTTAAATATTTAAACTGTTATATTTGCTGTATGATTTGTATTGACGAAATTGTTAGTTTCTAAAACAATAACTTTAGGACAGTTATATATATATTTTATAACTAAAGAGTTCTATTACATGAGTAGAAACTTCAAGATACGGTTACACCAATGGTACAAAGGTACGACCTCTAGATAATCAGATATCGCTAATCAGTACGTACCATAATATTAGGCGCTATCTGAAAACATCACCAAGGTACACCAAAAGAAACTAACCAAAGTATCTCGAGGACAAAAAAATCAGAATATACAACAAAACGCTAGTAGAGCAAACCATGGGGACGCCAAGACCCCGGATTACGGAAGGACAAAAAGCCTAAAATGAGTCAGACTACAAGCAGAATCCTTAATCGCTTGTAAGATTTTGGAAGTGTCTAGCAAGGCGCCATGCTTTAGCTGAGAGTTCCACACACAAGATGTCATCTTGCATCTCCATTCTGGCCATGATCAAGGGTTGGCACCAGCGAAACTCACATCGGAGACCTAATCTTCACTTTCCGAAGCAGAACTTTTAAAAGGGCAGCGGCCTTTTTCGTTGACTTCCTGTCGCGACAGCTCGAAAGCGTCGGGGTCGGCAAAAATGGAGCACCCAAGCGACCCTTCTTGATAGAAGCAGGCGGTAACAAGGTGGCATCGCGGGGCGTCCCGACAGGCCAAGCCAAGAATTCCTCCAACCAGTCAGGCTCCAGATCCATACCAGCAACAGGTTGGTTGTCCAAACCCACAGGAACGCTCAAGGAAGCAGAAGCAGTGGTGGGAGCAGGTGAAACATCCAAAGCCGATGGAACACCCGAGGGCACAGAGATGCCAACAACATCCAATCAGACAACGGCACTGAGGGGAGACTCTGAAGCCTCGCTAGCACAAGGCGAAGGACCAGAGGAGGGGCTAACAAGCGAAGGAGGAGTGCCTGAACCTCCCCGAGCATCCAAAGAAGGAAGAACACCCTTGGCCGCACCCCGAGCAAATTTCGCCACTGAGACGAACAAATGCCTCTTCTCCACCCTTGACCCGTTGGCCTTGAGGACCAAAGCAGCGACATCTTCCGAGGGAGAAACCCTAATGAACCCGAAGCGAGAGTTCCGCTACGATCTCTTGCTGGCCATGAACGCGTCGAGGACCAGGCAAAATTGAGAGAAGAATTCCCGGAGGCCAACGAAGCTCCAGAGCGGTGGAAGGTTGTCCACGAAGAGTGTAAACGGGGAAACTATTTGAACCGGAGGGTGGATCCACTATTTGAGCCGGAGGAAGACGGAAGGAAGAAAGGGATACGAAGGAGAAAAAATGGGGATGGTGGTTCGATTTTGGGGAAGAAGAAAGGATTCTTGGGTAGTGTGCCTGGGAGAGAAAATCGAGTCGGAACTGCGAGGTTGTGTAATACTAAATGTTAGGACACGTACGAACGGATTAATGGTGTGATAGATACGGTATCAGTCTTTAAGCATGAAGTGAGAGGATCGAGTCTCAACAACCGTCCAAGATTCAAAATTGTAGAAATAATTTATTCCAAAAAAAATGTTAGGATACTTAGCATGATAATTGGTTCAAGTTGTATAGTATTTAAATTTTTTTAAGAAAAATTTGAAAAACTTACGAATAGACTGGAAAATATTATGAATACAAAATATTCCTTAAAAAATGAATGTCATGACAGTTTAGGGTAACTAGGCCGAGGTGACTGCTTTTTCTTCGAGATTTCCTTGAAAATGTTTTCCTCGTTTCTCATTGACTTCTTGGTCAAATGTAGGAATTAATCTTCTACCCGTGACCATAAATTCGTTACATTTTCATAACAACTCGAATAGGCTTTGGATTGAGTGAGGACTACTAAAAAATTGTTCCCACGGAGGGGACTGATTCAGAGCCCTTGGATCCATTTTTTAAATTAAAAAAATTGATCTGATGGTCAATATCACACGAAGGGTATTTTTGACCATATATCCCAAAAAGTACCAACTAAGATTCCACCCACATTAATTCCGCCGCCCACATTAATTCCGCCGCCCACATTGATTCCACATTAATTCCACTTTTTGACCATATATCTCTTCCTCTTCCCCTCTCTTTCCTGGTCACTTCCTCTCTCTCTCTCTCTCTCTCTCTCACCCTAAACCGAACCCCTTCGCCTCTCTTCTCATTCTTGTTCGCCGGAACCACCTTCAATGGAAAGAAGTTCGACGCCAATCTCGCCCGCTTCCAGGTACCCCCTCTCACCACTCTTCTTCGCTTCGTCTTTCTTTTCTTTTTTCGGTACGCCGTCGACAACACCTTCCTTCTCTTCTCCACCTACATCGTCTTCTCCATGTAGCTCGACTTTGCCATGATCTGGCCCGCTCCGTATGCACCAACATTCTTGACGTCGCCACCGACGGCGTCTTTTTCTACCTCTTCAGCTCCGTCTACGCCATGAACATCATGTTTACCACCATGATATTTTTGTATTTGTAAAATAGTATTTTTTGTATTGGTATATTTGTATAATGACACTGATTTTCGGATGTAATGATAGTGGTTTTCAGATGTAGTGATACTGGTTTTCAGATGTAATGACATTGGTTTTCATATTTAATGATACTGGTTTGCAAATGTAATGATATTGATTTTCATATTTAATGATATTGGTTCGCACGTTTACTTATAGTGGTTAGCATGTTTACTGATAGTGGTTTGCACTTGTGGTGATAGTGGTTCACATGTTCACTGGTACTGGTTAGCATGTTAATTGATGCTGGTTTCCATGTTGAGTGATAATGGTTTGTGTGTTTAGTGATACTGATTTTTGTATATAGTAGTTTCATATATTAGTTTTCGGATATTAGTTTTCGGATGTTGGGATATTGGTTTTTGTATGTTGGGATATTGATTTTCAGATATTGGGATATTAGTTTTCGTATGTTAGGACATTGGTTTTCGTATATAGTGATATTGGTTTGCATGTGTAGCAATAGTAGTTTTCATATGTAGCGATATTAGTTTGCATGTGTAATGATATTTGTTTTCAAATGTAACGATATTGGTTTGCATGTGTAATAATATTGGTTTTCGAATGTAGCGATATTGGTTTTCGTATGTAGTGATATTGGTTTGCACGTGTAGCGATATTGGTTTTCATATTTAGTTATTGGTTTTCATATGTAGTGATATTAGTTTGCATGTGTAGTGATATTGGTATAGTGGTTAGCATGTTTACAAATAGTAGTTTGTGTGTCGTCGTCCTCCGGATTTTAAAATATGCAGTCTGACCGGTCGGACTAAGATACGAGTGTAAAGGCATACCGAGTTTTGACCCAAAAATGGTTACCTTGCGAACCAAACTAAATTTGGTCGTACCAAATAGTCAGACCAAAAATTTGACCAACCTAGGGTGGTTGACCCATATTTTTTTAATTAAAAAAGCACATATGCGGCTCCGACCCGGTCTAATATTCCAATTTGTTATATTCTAATATTTTTGATGAAAAATGTAATATTTTTTTAGGTATGTATGCGATTACATGTACAATTATACTTAGATTATATATAAATATATTTATTTTTCAAATAAAAAAATCTGGTCTGACCGATGGTCCGTTCGGTCGGACTGGTTGACCCAGAGTATGACCCAAAATTTGGGTCGACTCCGGGTCGTATTTTGAAGACCATCGATTTTCTTGAGTGAATAATTTTGAATTTTGAAAGGAAGAAAAATGTGAAGAGTCAACCAATAGTAAGGTTTTGGGTTTAGAAAAACTAATTAATTATTCCTGTCTCCTTTGCTTTTGCTAATGTTCCAATATTACCCGTGAATATAATTTTATTGTTCAAATTATTCTTTCACTCCCTTTAATCCCTATGGGTGGGGATTACCACTTGTCCTCAATGAATCCATGCCCACTGGAATATCACCTTTTGGACTTTCTTTATATTCCCTTTTTTTCTCACAGCCTTTCATTAAATGTTTTGAACATTCAAGATTTTGTGTCGTTTCCATGTTTTTCTATAGGACTAATTTCTTTCTCTTAATTTTTTTTTCTGAAGAGGTTCTAGAACTCACTTCAAAGCCACCATGGCTTTCACACCGTACAATGGTATTGACCCTCTAATTAAAATACATTTATAATTAAACCAGCAACTGCTCCATTCTACTACGACCCATTTAAGAGTTTTTAACTAGGCTTAATTAATTAATTTCTTGAAGAAAATATTTGAGTTTCCATTGCACTCTTTTTCTTCTGGGAGACTGGTTTTCTTGGACTTCTTTTGCTAACTTTTGAACTTTCAAAGATTGCAAAATACCGCGTTTCAAATTCCTCACTCATTTCAGAAACAAAAAAAAATATCTCTCGGTTGTTTAAGTTTTTCCCTTTAGTTTTAGAAAAAAGTCAGAATAACATTCATTAAACATATTCAAGTTAGATTTTCTATACTTACAAACAAACTCACAAAATTTACATATAATAATATTATAATCTCAAAACATTCCTTAAATGAAGGAGAATAATTGACGTGACATCAACCCACTGTGATAACTTATTAAATCTCTCAAAATAAACAACTAGTATATATAAATAATTTTACCACACTTCCAACTATTAATATTTTAATCTCAACACGCTCTCTCAAAGAAGGGACAACAATGCAAACACAATTTTTCTGATATCATATTGGAATCTTTGTATGAACCTCAAAACTTTATAAAATTATGGGAATATAAATCATAGATTAACCTTAAGATAAATCATATATAATTTGCGTTGCTTCATAGATTGGTCATTATCTTATGGTTATATGATAATATGTGCTCACGAGTACTAAATAATGGACAAAAGATCAACCGGCTCAATGTTAGTCATACTCATCCACAATTTTAGACAATGAATATAACAAGCCCGCTATTAATGTGGTAATCTCATTATTTGTCCTATTTTATTAGCTAGTAGCGAATTATAATCTGGACCGTCAAGTTCAAAAAATTAACAATGGCCGCCCGATGAGTTTAATTTTGAAATATAATAAAGATTTAATGCATTCGTTTGGGTACAAATCCTGTGACAAACACTATATAGTATCCTGTACCATATCATTGGGATAGTAGACATATTTTAATTTACGTAACTTTAGTAATTAACTTTTCTTATAATATTTAAGTAATGACGCACGTGTTCATTTCGACTTTTTAAGATTTTCCTTTGCCTTTCCTTCCCCATAGAGTTCTCTCAAGTGAACTTTTCCTTTGTTGTTTTATCTGAACTTTCAAAAGCTCCACGCCTTTCACACCATTGATGCGCGCGCACACACACCCCTCGTGAATCTAAATAGTTAACAAGGATAATTTAGTGTATCAAAATGTAATTTACTAGGGCTAATATTTAATTAAGTAATTTATGTACGACCAATCATAAAATTGTCACTTGGTAAAATTCTAACTCCCAGGTCATAATTGTGAAGTGATGGTTGTAAAATTTTGAAACAACAAATGCAAAGTTTGTCCAGTTTTCATTTGATTTCAAGTGAAATTCAATTTGAATTATATAAACTAATAATTATTCCCATAAATAAATTCGGGCTCTCTATGATGTAGTTGGACTTCCACGTAAAAGAGAGAATGAATCATTTATTGACTAGCATTGCATTACAAGCAATGTCCTTGATCAAGTCCACATTCGAGGTACCCGTGATACTCGTTTCTTAATCAAGTCAACCAAATTTTTTGCTTGGCCGCCGGCACTAGTTCTTTTAAATCTAAACTGAACAAAATAATATGGAATCGAGTCGGATAAAATTTTTGAGTAATTATAAAAAAAATTTAACAATTATTTAACAATATTATATTTCGAACACAAAATCTTGATAAAGATAAAAAAAATTTAGTGTTAGTTGATTTAAGTAATAGTTGGTAATTACTTTTGGCTTAGTTTCAAGTTTCTTTACACTTGTTGAACTGAGTTTTATTTTTCCAACATGCAAACGCGTACGCCATTCGTCTAATTACTGACATAGTAAATTTGAAGTTTAAAAAAGTCAAGATTTTCATTGGTCAAATACCAAAATTATAATTACATTTGCTTTGATGATATCAAGGTTTTTGCTGATCATAGTTTAGATGTCCTCGATTTTTTTTTAAATTCAGGTGTCTGTATTATGTACTTAAGGTGTTGACGGTGAGGAATTAACTATACGATTTTAACATCAAAATAAGATAAAGAATTTTCTTATCGGAATTCTCTTTTTCTCCTCTGATTTTTTCTCACTGAGTTTTTTATGGTAGGATTTTGACGAGGCCGACAGTCGCAACCTCATCAGAGAAGATTTCTTGCTATGTAGGATGTAAATATTATATAAATAAATTTTACTTATCATAAATCTTTTCTTTTTTTAATTTAAAGGTACCAAAAGACTTAAGCACATGTGATCCTTGCTTGTCTTTGACCTTAATTAAATAAAAAAAATTCTTCAATTGACTAGGTTCAAGGTTTCTTTAGACTTGCTGACCTATCTTTGATTTTGCAAACAACCATACGCATTTTCTATAATTTTAATATTATTTCTGCCATTTTTCTAATCCCAATTTTGCCATTTGTCTTATCCCTGATCACTCTATTTGGAGAGAATCTTCGTTAGATTGCGTTATCCACAGATAGAATTTTAAATTCTTGATTTGTGGGTTAATCTTTATTTCTGTAGCTTTCAATAACATCTATGAACTCGCTTCCCCAACTTGTACTATAAAATCTCTATTCTTAAAAACCTTGTAATATGAAACCTTATTAAATTATTGCCTCTAGGCTGTACCATCTTTAAGCTTTTTTTGCTGCTGACCTAAGATCAAGACGTAGTCACGTGTCTTTATTCATAGCTTCCGATATCAGATAGGTATGGAATTAATTTGAATCTATTTACTTATATATATGGACAAAACCATTGCTGTTGTGCAAATTACGGATGGACTAGTTGCGAGTGTAGTGAACTTATTTATAAGTGTTAAAAATTTACCAAAATATTACCTTAAGGTTATAGGTTGGGTATGAAAATTTTACATTAATATTAGAGTGGGTTGGATCCGTAGCCCATTGTTGAATTCATATGTCGCATGTTGGCAAAGTCAAAGTCCGTACAAACTTTAACTCTGTGGGTTTCGTTTGAGGAAACGTATTGAGATTACTACATGGCTAGTCGCGACTCAGGTGTGCTTGTTTATAAGTATAAAAAATCTATCAACCTATTATCTGGATATAGAGATTCTAACACCAATAAATATATTATAATGAAAACGGTTTAATCCAAAAATATGTTTTGATTAAACATAAAAATTTTAATACTATATCAAAATGTATCGACTTCTTGTTCCTACGACATTGAAAATGGAGATTCAGTACACATTGGTACGGCTTCAAATTTGCAATCTATCGTTCAATCAATAGCCAGCCCATTAGACTGAAAAAGGAAAGAATAAAAAACTATATACTAATTGACATGAATTTAATAATACAGTCTGGAAGCCATGTCTATTGTCTACATCCTCATTCTCAACTACTCCAATGAATTGGCATTTTGTATTGAAACTAAATACAAAGTTTTCTCGATAGGAGGGGCCCTCTTCGTATAAATCTGACTTTTTTGAAGGATGCAAGAGCTTTCGTGTATCTTTCCCTCTACTTTACAATTTTTTTTAATAATATAGCATGTCTCTAATTCCTGGGCCAATCTAATTTATGATATAAAAGGACGAGTCCAGGCGATTTCCTCAGAGTGAGGTTTGGTACTGAACCACTAATTAGTAACTAAAAGCACTGAAAAGAAGATGTCTCTCCTAATCCAGTTTAAAGAAACTCCATTGAAAAGAGGGGCTTGGAGTGTTGATGAAGATAACAAGTTGGTCGATTACATAGAAGGCAATGGTATTTGGAATTGGAACGAGATTCCACAAGCAGCAGGTATAAATTCGCTCACCCGTTGCTTTAAGGTTTTGGGTTGGACACGGGATTCTAACAAATCTTATTATTATTGTTTTTTGCGTATTAGGTTTGGCGAGAACGGGAAAGAGTTGCAGGCTTCGTTGGATGAACTACCTAAGGCCTAACTTAAAGCATGGGAATTTCACAAAGGAAGAAGATGAAACCATACTCAAGCTGCATAAGAAGCATGGAAATAGGTAAACCCTAGTTCTTATTTGTTAGAGTATCAAAAGCAAAGATAAAATTGGAACGATACATAGAAAATTAGCATGGCCCTGCGTAAGGATGACACACACGAATCGAGTATCGAAAGCGAAACATAGATGATAAACGCTATAACAATACTGTAAGACGAGCAGGCGATATTGAATATACGTGATTCGGTCTGAAAATTGTTGTGTGTCCTTTGAGAGATTCTATGAGTGCCATGTTCCTTCAGTAGCTAAACTCTAATAGGAGAGATAACTAGAGCTAAATGTTTATTTTGGTTAGCCTCTCCCATTTACTTCAGTGCAGTTAGGCATTAAAATAATAAAATTAGGAAATCATCAAATTTTATTTATAGGATATGCCAAATCACATGCATACACTGATTGTACTAAAAATTTCTATTTTATAACGCTAAAATAAAATTAGGAGAAGTGTGTAATGTTGAAGTTTATCCTGTATTGGAAACTGGTAGTATTTGATCCTATTTACATGAAGCAATAAAACTGTTAGGGTTTACTATTTTTAAATTTTCGGATAGAACAAAGAACCTAAATAGTTCATTCTTATTGCAGATGGGCTACAATTGCAGCAAAATTACCTGGAAGATCAGACAATGAGATCAAGAATCACTTCAACACCCGCTTGAGGAAAATTGCAGAGAAGGGACAAGTTAGATCACTTCATAGAACATCATCAGGGCAAGCTTCTTCCCCAGTGAAAATCGACCAAAACTACTCCGTGTCTGAACAAAATCCATTCTCAGCTTCAAAATCATTGGATCCATGCCCTACTTCTTCTTGCACTAATTACTCTTCATCAGCGGACACCAGTAATCTCATCAGCTCCGGAAATGGTCTCCATGAAACTATTCGTTTCGAAGCCCTCAAAGAGGAGCAGACGGGTGACCGCTTTGGGGTTGATCAGCTGCAATTTTCGGTTGAGAGGATGTGCATGCGGGGGAATGATGATAATTATGTCGGTGAAATGTTTGGTGATTATGAGGGTTACGGGCTGGAAGAATGCTTCAACGTCCAGGGAGGGGATAATGTTATGCTTGAGGATGTTGATGACATCTCCAATTATTTTTGGATTGATCTCTTCAATCACGGGAGTATAATGTAATGTAGGTGGGTCGGGTCGAGAGAGAGAGTTAACCATATAGGCTTACCATAATATTACTACTTAGTAAAATCCAAATCATCGAGGTAGTTGTGAAAGATCATTGTAAAATTTTCCAGGTCGACAGAGTCTAGATGCGTTTATCAATTTTCAATTGGGGACAATATTTTGGACAACAGAACTAGTTAGTTATTGCCTTATATAGAACGTCTGTTCTGCCTGATATTTCCGTGGATTACCATTGTCTTAAATGTTTTGGATCATTCTATTGATTAGGGTTGGTACATTGATTTATGATTATAGCCGGTTCAACCGGTCAAAAATTTAAATTTTTTAAGACAAATTTGAATTTATATAATCGCAAAATACCTAATTAAAAAATCACCCCTAAGCAAACTTAATGGTTTTTTTTCTATGGTTAAAAAAATCTACGACATGGAATAGCTGGCCAATGAGTTTAAGTCTGAAACGTAACTGAGCATTCGTGAATTTGTGTGGGTACAAAATGACGATATCCATGAAATCTTGTACCACGTCACTGACATTGTGGACATAATATTTAATTTCATGAACCTTTTGTCTGTGATAAATATTTATGTCATGAAGAACGTGCTCATTAGTCATTTCGACCTGTTTGCGTGTCCCCTTTTGCCAAGAACATTCCAAGGATAGAGCCCTACGATACCTCTTTTAGTTTTTTTTGAGAACTAAAAACCGAGGACCTATAAATTGTCACTTCGACTCCCCTATAATTGTAATTAGGTCGTAGTCGAGAATTTCACTAAAAATTCAATTGCCGTAAAATTTAATAAAAAAATGACATTTGAGAAAGGAGTTGTCTCGCTTACATAACAATACAAAATCAGCCATTCGAAAAATACTAATAGCAAATTAGCTCACTTTTAACATTTACCGTAGCCTAAGATTAATCTGAATAATTACACTAGAATTGTAATAATTCGAGTTAATATTACCCAAGTGGACCTAAATTAAAATTTTGCCTTTCCAGGCGTAGCACTCCCCCTTTCACCTTCAAGAAGACGATCCTCATCTTGAGAAGGCCAAAGGACGAAAATAGCGAGTGTGATTTTTTTTAATGATAATTTTTACATTTGTAAGATTCGAATTCAAGATATTTTAAATGAATCTAAATTTTTACTATTTAAATAATTATGTATATTAAAAAATAGTTAGTAAATTTTTTACACTCACAACAACTACTCCACAATCTATCTAGAGTTTTTCACACATTCCAATAGCTCTTATTCTTTTGCCAATTATTGTACATATTTGCCAATGGACATTGCCAAAATTGTTATTAATGTTAAGATACTTAGAGTCATATATTTGGGTTTGGTCTTTTAAGAGAGTAATCGAAGTGGGTGCAGGAAAATTTCCCTCCATTGTGCAGTCTATCAATATGATAGGACTTCTATATAAAAGAGAAATAATTTTGAGCTATTTGACGAAGAAAAATACTTTTGAGCTATTTGAGAAGATAAAGAATCAATATTGTCTTGCAGTTTTAATAAATTACTGTAGTCAAAGAATATCATTTGTGCCAACAAAAATTAATATAATTAAGGATATTAAAAGATGAATCATGCCGATCACCCGTAATCCAAAAAAGAAATAATGTTAAAATTTGACCCTTCTAATATACTAATATTTAATTATATTATATGCTGTGATGGTACAAACTTTTTACAATTTCGTGGAACATTTTAGTATTAACTTGCATGGGGTCCACACTTTAATTTCGAAGACTTAGGTACATGTGATACTCGTTTGTGTTTGACCTTAATTAAACTAAAATATTTCCTTAATTGGCTAGGTTCAAGGTTCTTTAGACGGGCTCAAACTGACTTTAATTCTTTTAAAACATGCTCGCACATTTTGTCTAATCTCTTTCCTGTCATTTTTCCTAATCCCTGGTTTCCTCCCTTTTTTTCATATCTGGACAAATTGCTTTGTTATTACAGATTCGTTATCGGTCCAAATAATAACAGATTTAAATTTACGAATGAAAAAATAACATATTGTTGTTTAATGGCGCAACTTGTTGCTTGACATCTTACGCGACCACAACGTGGGAAAATTGTTGGTTGGTGGGTTGGATATTGTTTATAAGCTATTATCAAAATATATAATTATATTTATAAACTCGCTTCCCCAACTTATAATATGAAATTAATATTAGAAAAAAGCTTGTGAAATAAAACCTCATCAAATTATTGCCCTCTAGGCTCTTTAAGATATTCTTTTCTGCTGGCCTAAGATGAGACGTAATTGTCAATTGTATGTATTACGTCATAGTTCTACGTACCCGATTGGTATGGAATTAATTTGCATCTTTGATAATATTTTTTGGAAAAAGAATTATAATGTGGACAAATCTATGGCGTGCCAAACCGAACTCAATAATTGATTTTTTGTCGAAATCATATGTTAATTCAGATACTCAATAAACTAATTAATATGATAATCTAGATTTAAGATAAAGCTATACCAACTAAACATTTGCAAATGGTGGCCGAACTCAATAATTTGTAAACAATGTCAGCTATATTGATATCCAGTAGAGTTGCTAATGATCCTTAGTTGGCATAGGTTGGTGTTTGTTTGTGTAAACTACGGTTTTTTCTCCAAATCAGTTGATATTTATTGAGAAAATTTATCTAGGTTCGAGTAAGATGATATTACAAAATGACAATCTCTTTATCAAGTTTTAACATTAGTATTTGAATATGTTTGTTTAATTCAGGTTCACTACGAACATAAATTCAAATAATAGTAAACTCTGCCAATTTTCTAACAAGGCTGTATTTCCATGACTCAAGTTGTTGCTTACTTTAGGTTGGTGTGTTCTGTTGGAAAAATCTCGGGTAGGAGGATGAAATTGGTGTAGCACGAACTTTTAGGATCTTTCTATTCTTTTAGACAAAGTTTGACCCTCCGAGTGATTTTCGCGAGTACAATAATTTTATGAACAATTGCCGTCAGAATACCAAAGAAGCCCTTAACATCGAAATCAAGTTCAAAATTTAGACTACCTTTACTCAACCAAGAACACACTAATGTCAAGTTTCTGATGATGCTTTGAGAGGAAGTGAGTAGGAAGGCTTTTGCAATTCTTAAGAAGATTTTATAGTAATTCAAAATGAGACCATAATGCTACTATTTATAGTTGTTGGCACCACCTTTTTGGTGCCCTTTCATCACCCAAGAAGTTCTTGAAATAATCTTCAAAGGTGGCTAATTGGAAGGTCACATTTTTTCGAGTTTGAAATGAAGAGTCACCAGTTTCAACCTGTGCTGGCATGCCCGGCGCCTGCCAGGTTCGAACGTGCTTCTCAAACCTGGCGTCCGCCAGGTGTATGACGCCGCCAATATTTGAACTTGTGCATGTACACCCGGCGCCCGCCAGGTTCGAGTATGCTCCTCAAACCTGGCGGCTGCCGAATGTATGGCGCTCGCCACCTCGTACCGTTTCAGGGTCGATCCCATTACTCCCTATTATAGCGGTCATAAAATGCAACATGTAACATGTTTGAAAATATCTAACATGTTCCAAATCGACATTTAACATATAAATGTGATTTATACTCTGCCCCAACGGCATATTTATTGCTACGTTGGTTCTCAAATCAAAAGAGGTCAAAAAGCTGGTACACCTTCAAGTGCGCAATCAGACGTTAGCTAGCCCACTAAACTGAAAGAAAGAATATATAATTATTTACTAATTCACCAGAATATACATAAATACAGTCTGGTCATAATGTCTACATTGTCACTCCCAACTACTCCAATGAATTGGTATTTCATATTGAAACTTTATATATATTTACTCTAGAGGATGGACCCTCCCAACTACTGGTTTAAAGAATATTTCTTTAACATGCAGAACACTGCTAATACTTTACTTGATGACACTGATAATGATTTTTGGTTTGATCTTTTCAATCACGGTACAACTGTAGTATAGGGTCAATGTCGTTTCTTTTCTATATCAATAAAAATCGAGGTCCCTTACCACTTTAACTGATCACTAATGGCCAGATTCGGTCATCTCTCTTCTTCACACCTCCTGCATCATTATGGGTTGTTCTTGAGGTCTCGTTCAAGTTGCAAAGAAAAAAAAGGGATTTGGAAGTGGTGTCTAGCGTTGTTTTAAAATCGTGGTCGGATTAGTTGGACCGTGACCCAATACTGATATCTGGTCGTTTTTATACAAAAAATCGGATAGGGATTTGATTGGTTGGTCATGATCAAACTGTCCGAAAATTTATTTTAAAAAATCTTATTTTTTTACTTTTGTTATATTCAAAATGATTAAATTAAGATTTTAATAATAAATATAAGTGATAATATTATAATTTTTTATATAAAAATCTCCTGTCCACAATTTGATAAGTATGGCCGTGGAGTTGTTTTCGCTGCCTACAATTTGACAAATGGGATTCTTGTATAGAGATGGGCCATGGATTTGTTTTCGGAGCCCGCAATTCGATTGAAAAGCCTGATATATCAATGTGTACGGGAAGAAGACCGATGATCGGTCGCCAATCACATAGATAAAATTATTGATCTGAAAAAATATGCGAATAAAATTAATAATTTATATAAAATTTTAAATATTTCAAATAAATTAGACTAGTATGTATTATTTGGTTGTTAACGAGCCGTGTGTTAAGACACGGAACCAGAGTTCTGACCCGAGTACAATCCAAAATCTGAGTCAAACATTATGGCAGACTAATACTACACGTCGCAATCCCACTATCTTCACGTCATGATAATTCTCCCCCAATTGCTGATTTTTATTACACCAATTATTGTATCTACCTTCTTTGATGAAAACCATCGTAGGTTCCTATTTTGTCGCCCATTACGTAGTCTAATTTTTTTTTTGGTACGGCGCGTTGGTCATTTTATAAGAAATTCTCGTCGGGAATTGGACGACAACTAATTTCAAAAGATGAGAAAGTTGACAGCAATTTGCAATAATGAATAAAAAGGAAGACTAAATAGTAAGGTCTATTGATTAATCATAACAAATTACGACTTAGGTTATATGACGTCCTTCTAACAGTTGTTACTCAATAGACCTTACTATTTGTTATGATTAATCAATACACCTTACTATTTAGGAACTTGGTACCTCGACACATGGTACCTCGACACAATTTTACAAGACTTATGTTGTGAACGATGGCATGACCCCTCTATGAAGGTGTTGGCAATTATACTAAATCCCTGTTATGTATGGTTACAATAAGTAAAACATACTTATAGTGAAGTCATTGTTCCTTTTCTATTTTGTGTAAATTTATCTTTCCATAATTTGGTATGCATTTTGATAGAAGGGTACTTGATATTGTTGAAATTTATCTTAAAAACAATATATTGTTGAAACAATAAAATATGATGCAGCACTTTATGGGTATGTTATTGTAATAAAAAGGATATTATCAGGTATCAAAAATATAAAAAGGATTTGAAGGATCCATACAATTTATAATCATATTTATAAACATAATTGCAAGAATTCAAATAACGATAATCATAAAATATACTTACCTCTTGAAGTGCAGATTTCACTCAAGAGTGACTTTAGGATCGTTGTAACGGAAGTTCTGTCACTGATAATCTTGGTCACGATTTTATCGAAGTAAGGTTAATTTTCACGGTTTAAATGTCACCATAGCTCCGGAGTGTTTTTGTTTGTGTTTTGTTTATAAGAAGAAGTCGTTCACTTTTTCTGTGTCCATGAGAAGCCTCACTTCTCTTTTTCATCCAGAAAAAACCATGTGCACACGTACTTATAAAAGAAACGCACAGTTTCTTTTAAACGGTTGCCATTTGTTTTTCTGTTTATCGTCTTATTCCACGACTATTATATTGTCTATTCAGTAATTTTTTTTGGTAAATAGAATAATATTATAAACCTAAAATATTTACATCAAGTAGTACTAATCTTACGCAACTAGTTAATTACATTGGTAATCTCTCCTATCGCGTAGAGATTCCATGTACAAAACTAAATATTTGGGACCAATATCTGCTATAGAATTTGACCATGTAAGCCATTCTTGAACTTGTCCAGTAATAGCATGGATGAGAAGCTCCCTGTTGCACCGCTCGCCTTGAAATATCGCTCGGTTTCTCATATTCCAAAGTCCCCAAAGTATCGCTCCAAAGAGTGCAAACCAAACCTTCTTGATCATCCTATCATGCACGAGTCCCATCCAATCCTCCAAAAAATATGTGAAAGAAGAATTCTCACACCAAGATACACCAACTTTGCGAGCAAAATAATTCCAAACCGAATTGGCAAAACTGCATGTGAGAAACAAGTGATGGGAAAATTGTCTATTCAGTAATTGTATCTCACATCTCCTTAATACTTCCAGGTTATCAAGAAGTCGTGAGTTTAAAGTTAAACGAATTCTACGTTTAATATTGGAATAAGATTTGTATAAACATTTAATATTAAATCATGGGTGTACATTAAATTTTACAAATAAAATTCTAACAGGATATCAGGATAATTGAAATTTAGGTTTCACGACTAGCAATTTTGCAAATTTAATTGATATGTTCATTGGTATATACGGTATAACATAAAAGAAACGTAAAATTACTAGGTAGTTTCATGAGTTAAAATGTGGTTTAAGTTTTATGAATGAAAAAATAAATGTAGTTTCAATATATTCCTCGTTTACTAGTGAATGATAGGATAATTATTGACGGGAGTTGGTATAAATGGCAAAATAAATATTAAAAAAATTGGATGTAAGTTTTGTGAATAAAAAAAATTAATATTGAAATTTAAAATAGGACTCGAAAATATCCACTCTAGATAAATTTTTTTGAATGTTAGGACAGTTTAAGGTAGCTAGGCCGAGGTGTACTGCTTTTTCCTCGAGATTTCCTTTGGAAAAAAAAGCGTTCCTCATTTCTCATTGACTTCATTGTCAAATGTAGGAATTAATGTTTTACGTTGTGATTTAGATTTAATGGAGATTATATAAAAGTCGTTCCCATGGTATGGACTAAGTTTTGGCCGTTAGATTTGATCAAATTCTTTTTTTTATAGATCTGATGATCAGAATTCGCCAGGGGTATTAAGGAAACCCTATTAGGGTTTCACGAGATTATGTCCACTTCCCTCCTATTTAATCAAAAAAAATTCCAAAGCCGCCTCTCTTCATCTCTTCCTCGCGCCATCGTCGTCCAGCGCCTAACCGCCGCTCCTCCATGCCAATGGCACCTCTTCAACTCCTTCTCCTCACTTCATTCGCTTCCTCTCCCGCTCTCCTCCTCAGGTACTCTTTAATCTCCCATTTATTTTTTTTGCTCCTAACATTTTTTTTACCTGATTTAATATTTTCGACAGTATGGGAACTCAAAACCTAAAGCGCTGGATTCTACCGGAGCGGCTTTGCTACAAATTCGACTGTCGAATGTCTTAGGGTTGGTCTGATCGGCAAATTCAAAATCGTCTTCCATCGGATCCTAGAGAGGGAAATGGTCTACCACGGAGGACACGGAGAGGGATCTTCTTTATTTGGTAGGTGGCGGTGGTGGGTGGATAATTCCTTTTCGCTTGTTCTATATTTTTTGTATGTCCATTTTTGTTGCGGACCAAACTTCATTTAGATGTTTGATATTTGGTATATTTTCATCTCAGTACTTTATGGTTTAAACTTCATTAATTTATTAAGATGCAGGATCATACACATGGACGTGATAGCACTATCACTACCAGGACATTAATCTTGAGGGGCTCGCAAAACAGGAACAGACGAAGGTTGACAGTTGGAGTTTTTTCGGATGGGCGGGTCAAAGAAAACCAATATGACATAAGGATACCAATATCGGAGTAGAATGAAACCAATATCGGAGTAGGATACCAATATCAAAGTAGAATGTTACTAATATCAGGGTAGAATGAAACTAATATCAGAGTAGAAGAAAACCAATATAAGAGTAAAAGAAAATTAATATCACAAAAGGATACCAATATCAGAGTAGAATGAACCAATATCAGAGAACAAGAATACCAATATCTAAAAAGAAGGATACTAATTTTAGAGTAGAAGAAAACCAGTATCGGAGTAGAAGGAAATCAGTATTGGAGTAGAAGAAAATCAATATCGGAGAACAAAGATACCAATAACACAGAAGAATAAAACCAATATCAGAAAAGAAAGGATACCAATATCAGAGAAAAACGAAACCAATATTAGAGAGGAAGGAAACCGATATCAGAGTAGAAGGAAACCAATATCAGAGAAAAAGAAAACCTATATCAGAGTAGAAGAAAATAAATTTCGGAGAAGAATGACACCAATATCTGAGAAGAAAGAAATCAATAAACTTACAATTGTATCAGTGTTGTTGTTTTCATTGAATCTGTATTCATACAATTGTATTTCCATAAAAATATTCTAAATAAAATTTTAATGTTGTCAATTTTAATCGGCTATTAATTTGCATTTTTTTGTTGTCAATTTTTTAGAGCAGAAGGTTTAGGGTTTTTGCTTTTTTTAAAATGAATTTTAATGTATTTTACGTGATTTTGGTTTTGGGTAATTCCCTTTTAAAATATTTCCATAACTATATTATCCCTAATTTTTAGCTTGATTTAATTAAGGGCAAATTACTCTCACGTCCCTGAGATTTGGTCACCCTCCCCCTAGGGTCCCTGACTTTTGGAAAATGATTATCCCGTCCCTAAGTTTTGATGATAATAGACTCTCGGGTCCCTGGCTGACGTCATCGGCTCTTTTTTTCATTTTTGGTCATGGAAATGACCAAAATACCCTTAACCTTTGACCAATAACACCAACAACCAAAAACTCTAATCCCAATCCCAATCCCAATCCCAATCCAGCCGATCCCCACCTCCATCCCGGTTGCTGCTTCTTCGACATCGGGCGCTCGTCGTCTCGTCGTCTCGGTGGTTGCCTTTCTTCCCTGGAGCTGCCCTCCTTTCTGATCTTCTCGCCGTCCCCTTTCCGATCTCGCCATCATAGCTACACCGATCCCGCCGTTCCCGCCTAGTCAGCCGCCTGCCCAGCCTCGTCCTGCCACCATTTCTACCGCCTCTACCTTTCGCCCATCATAGCTATACCGATCCCGCCGTTCCGTAGCCATCCCAGCTCACAGACAACATCAGATCCACGTCGCTTCACCGATCGTCTTGTCCACCGTCGTTCGCGCCTGCTCCTCTGCTCCTGTTCTCTTTTGCTTGCCATCTCACTCACCATCAGTCTTGCCGTATCCATCGTCGGTCTCTCCGCCCATCGACTTCCACCTTCGCCAGCTTCCCTACTCCCTTTTCTCGTTGGCTCCCTTTTCTCGTTGGCTCGTGGGGATCGGCTGGATTGGGATTGGGATTGGGATTAGGGTTTGGAGGGTTGGAGGTGGGATCCCAGAAACCCATTAAATCAAACAAACCCAAATCCCAGAAACCCATTCAAGCCAACGAGAAGTAATTGAACACTGACGACGACTCGAACACCGACATTGATTCCCTCGTATCCACTTTTTTTTTGTTCTTGATGTTCTTGGTTGTGTTCTTGATTTTGGTTAGTTTGATCTTATTTTTGGGTTAGTTTTTGGTTGTTGGTGTTATTGGTCAAAGGTTAAGGGTATTTTGGTCATTTCCATGACCAAAAATGAAAAAAAGCTGATGACGTCAGCCGGAGACCCGAGAGTCTATTATCATCAAAACTTAGGGACGGGACAATCATTTTCCAAAAGTCAGGGACCCTAGGGGGAGGGTGACCAAACCTCAGGGACGTGAGGGTAATTTACCCTTTAATTAATAGTGGTTTGCCAATATTGTCCGTCCTTGCCATTCAATCCCCTTTGATCTCCTTCAGTAGGGACAATGCTTGTCCCCATTGAATTTGAACTCATATTGAGAACAGATTGAGTGGGGATTAAAGAAAAGTTGTCCATAGGTGGGGACTTAAATATAGGCCGTCAGATTTGATTTTAAAATAGTATCTGCAAATCCAAGGGCTATTAATCTATCAAGGATACTTTTGACCTTTTACCCATCACATACCAACCAGGGTTTCCACCCCCCATATATTTAAACCTTTTTATCTCCTAAATTTACCATTAAAAAATCGTGGCCGCCATCTCTCTTCTTCTTCCCGTAAAAGAGAAATCTCTCTCTCTCTCAACGAGTAGTACAACTCAAAGAAGAAGCCCCAATCGGTGAAACAGTAGGAGAGAGAGGAGATGGCAGCAGTAAAAGTTGAAGCGGCGAGAAAGGTGGAGGACACGTGGACGATGAACAGTAATAGTAGCCGAAAGCAGCAGCAAGGGGATGGGTGAGGCAGTACTATCTCCAGCAAATGCACGAGCTCGAGCTTCAGGTCTGCTAGAAGACACGATCTCAACCACTGCCTCGATGCTCAGCTCAACGGAGGTGTTGAATTCAGGGTTTGAGTATGTATTGATATTGGTTTGAGTATGTACTGATATTGGTTTGAGTCTGTATTGATATTGGTTTTAGTCTTTATTGATATTAGTTTTGGTATGTATTGATATTGGTTGGAGTATGTATTGATATTAGTTTTAATCTGTACTGATATTGGTTTGAGTAAGTAATGCTATTGATTTGAGTATATACTGATATTGGTTTGAGTATGTAATGATATTGGTTTGAGTATCTATTCTTATTGGTTTTAGTCTGTATTGATATTGATTTTTGTGTGTAATAAAATTAGTTTGAGTATGTATTGATATTGGTTTGAGTATGTATTGATATCGGTTTGAGTATGTAATGATATTGATTTTTAGTCAGTAATACTATTGGTTTGAGTATGTATTGATATTGATTTTAGTCTGTAATGATGTTGGTTTGAGTATGTATTGATATTGATTTAAGTCTGTAATGATATTGGTTTGAGAAAGTAATGCTATTGGTTTTAATCTGTAATGATATTAGTTTTCGAACGTAGTGATATTGGTTTTCGAATGTAGTGATATATTAGTTTTTGAATGTATTGATATTGGTTTTCAAATGTGGTGATATTGGTTTCCGAACGTCGTGATATTAGTTTCCGAATTTAGTGATTTTGGTTTCCGAACGTAGTGATATTAATTTTTCGAACATAGTGATATTGGTTTTCGAACGTAGTGATATTGGTTTCCGAAAGTAGTAATAATGGTTTGCGAACGCAGTGATATTGGTTTTCGAACGTAGTGATATTCATTTTCTATTGAATTTTTATTTTTTGGTTCTTTGAGTTTATTTATAAAAAAAATATCTGATATGATTTTTGAAGTTGACAATAATTTAGAGAGAGAGAGAGATATTCCTTATGAAGCGTTCCTTCCTCTTTTCACCTGAGGTTAGTTTATATTTGTTTTGAACTTTTTTATCTTTCCATAAAAAAAGTGTGCCAGCTAATTTTTCATCTCTCTTTTTATTTTTATTAGTTTTTCAATTTTACTCCTTGTTACTTTATTAATACCTAAATTACCACAATCTCCCTTTTAGTCCCCAACTTTGGGAACTACCCTTGTCCCCGCCGAATCTCCCCCATATATATTATCCTGTACCATGTCATTGGGATAGTGGACTTATTTAATTCATGTAACTTTAGTAATTAACTTTTCTTGTAAAATAGTAATGACGCACGCGTTCATTTCCACTTCTTAGGCTTTTCCTTGCCCTTCCCTTCTCTAAAGAGGTTTCAGGGATATAGCCCTCATAATTAACTATTTATACTATCATATTGTGGTTTTGTTTTATTAACTTTCCAGATCTCCACGCCTTTCACACCATTATCTGCAGACACGCAAATACATCTAGAATTGTGAATATAAGTAGTTAACAAGGAAAACACCAATTCCTCAAATTACACCACTTTATGCGGTTATTTTAGGGAATCTGAAACATGGTGTGTTTGTATATTTTGTGAGAACGAGTTTAGAATTGTGTATATGGGGTGTAATTGATGTACTCTTTTTTTGGTTGAATTTTTTTCGTATGAGTGTTTTAATGAAATTGATAGCCACATCTTGGTTTACGAAAGAATTCTATACTGATTAGAGGTAAACAGTAAATATTATTCCTATTAATAAAATTTCACTTAAAAAAACTACTATGTAATTAGGTAAATCATGTATAACCTATCAAAAATTATTACTTGATAAAATTCTAATGATTCGATATTCCAAGTCACACGTGTCGAAAAATGGCGGATCCTCACTCAATTTTGAAACAGCAAAGCAAGGGTTGTCCAATTTTCAAATTCAGGTAAATTCTTTATGAATATATAAAATTTGCATTTTAAACAATATTAAATAAATAATTATTATTCGCAAAAATTTTTTATGGCTCCGCTATGATGTAGTTGGACTTCCACGTAAAAGGGAGACTGAATCGTTTATTGACCAGCAGTGCTTAACAAGCAAACAATATATTTGTCCTTAATCCAGTCAATTTTCATTACAAGGACTGAGGTATCCGTGATACTCGTTTCTCTTTGTCCTTAATCAAGTTAACCAAATCTCTAATGAACAAATTAATTTGAGTTTAACCGGATAAGATTTTTGAATGATTACAAAACTCAGAAAATATTTAACAATATTATATTTGAATAATTCAGACTCAAAATTCTTGATTAAGGTAAAATAGTTGATTTAAGTAATTATTGTAATAACTTTTCGCTTAGTTTCAGGTTTCTTTAGACTTGTTGTACTAAGTTTGATTTTTGTTAGAAAATTGAGGATATCAAGAGAACAAGAACATGAATAATGGACACGAGAGATCACGTGGTTCGGCCTAATGCTGAAGTCCACAAGGAGAAATGAGAACTTTTATTGATGAATATCCGAGTCACAAAGCCATACATGAACTAGGGTAACATGTCTTAATATAATAGACAAACTCTTGCACACCAAGAAACATATCTAGGTTGACCTGAGTCCAAAACAAAAGTCTGATAAAAACAGAAAAACTGTCCGCTTAAGACCTGGCGCTCGCCAACCTTCAGAAATTGGCACCTCCTATAACTTCCCCCTGGCTCGCTAGGGGGTTGGCATCCACCAATTTGGTGATTCTTGCCAGAACTCAACAATCTCCACCTTAGCAAGAAGTCGTCTCTTGGAAGAACCATGAAGCTCCTCCCGAACTTCAACAAACTTTAACTTGACGAGATACCTCATTTTGAAGAAACATGAGATCTTGCGACACTAAACCGATTCTATCGACTCCTCCTTAAACCATAGATACACTCCATCAATACGACCATCTTCACTTTCTCACCATTTTTGTTGAGTTGAATCACTTGGAGACATCCCTCAAATTTTACAACTCCTGAGCTTGCTTAGTGTATTCTCTCCAACCTCCACTTAATCTCAATATGCAAGTTCACCTGCTGAAGTAACCTTGTGACCAATAGATGCTCCTCTATTTTTCTAGTCATCGCTATACTCGATAACCTAAAACTGCTTCTCTGTTAGACCTTTTTGCCTCGTACCAATGCAACAAGCCATAGCATATAATGGACAGCCTTTTGTCCACCAAGTGAAATACTTAACATGTCACGAACTCCACCATTCGGCCTTGAGTAAGAAACTCAATTTGTCCGTGCTGTTAGCAACGACTTCACATTCTCAATGTCAAATCTATCCAACACCTTTGACGTTTACGTTCTTTTAGACAACTATAGCGGTGCCTTGCTAATCTTTTCTCTGTGAATCACCACTGCATTCAAACTATTCATGTCAAGTTATCGCTCCTTCATATGCCAATAGTTTTCCCCTATCCATCAGAATCCATTGATGCGACTCCACCTACAACCGTGCCTCCTACTAACCTGTAGGTGTTCTTTGCATCACTTTCACTCTTCATCACCACCATAGCGTCCTTCTCCACCCTCAGTTAGCCCACCTACAACTTTATAGTTGTACCCACTATATTTTAAGGCTCCTAATGAGATCAAAGTCATATCAAACTTTGGAACATGCCTAACCCCACAAACCTTTCTTTCAACACCATCCATATCTTGATTCAGATATCACCTAAGCCAGCAATTCTACAAGTAGAACCATTACCCATAGTCACAATACCTGAATCAACGAACTTGTAGGTGTCGAACTACCCTCTATTGGACATTATGTTGAAAGAGAAAGTGCTATCCAAAATTCAAAAATTAACAGGATGCTTAGGACCTAATAAGATAGAAAGACAGTCACCATCCGACCCGTTCGAGTATGAGGTTCATGTGTGCCGATCATTTTCCCTCATATTCCAGAGTCTTCTTGGATAATTCTTCTTCTTGGATAATTCTTCTTCCGTGCCCTTTTTCTCTGCACTCAAAATAATTTTCTTTGAATCTCCTTGACACAAACTTGGACCCCCTCCCATATTTTCTTTCTCTGTGACCATTGTTGCTCCTCACAACCAGTCCTTCTATTTGTTCATCGCCAATTTTTCTCCTTTGATAAAACTCTGAAGCACTTGTGATATCCTCCAATACACCTTTCCCGAAGTTAGAGTTGTAACCAAACTTTCATAGGAACTTGGTAAGGAATTCAGCATCACCAATGTCTTATCTTCATCCTCGAACTTTACATCGATCCTTTCAAATAACTCATTAGCTCATTAAAACTGTTGATGTGTTGACTCAAATCTGAGCCCTCCATCATCTTAAGCCCGTACAACATTGGCTTAAGATAAATCTTATTCGACAAAGACTTTGACATATACCTTTGTTCCAATTTCTTTCAAATTCTAGCTGGTGACTCCTCATCCATGACATGATACATCACATCATCTGCTATGGAAGTCCAAGCTAAGCTTATGAACCTTCCATTATGCCATCTTGTACATGTTCCTCGGCTTGCTAATCGTGTCGCAGATTGACTTGCAAATAAAACTATATTAGGTTCTAACTTGAGCGAGGTGGTTCATTACCCTCCACATGAGCTATTTTTGCTCTTTTTGTACGACTCTAATGATTAATATAAGTTCTAGCCTTTGCCCTTCAAAAAAAAAATAAGTGGGAGAAGACTGGTGGTGTCCTCGTCCTAGATGTTACATAGATAAAATTAGTGATTTTATATAATACACGGATAAAATCAATAATTTTTCATGAAATGTTGGATATCTTAAACAGCTTGGACTAGCAATGTGATCATTTCTTAAGAAAAACAAGGGATCTTTTGATTTTCAATCAACTAAAATTCGATATCACGGAATTAGAGTTTTAACCCGAGTACAATACGAAATCTGAGTCAAACTTTAGGGCAGAATAATACGACACGTCACAATCCCACCATCTTCACGACGTGTTAATTTTCCGGCAATTGCTGATTTTTATTACACCAATTATTGTATCTTCTTTCTTTGATCCAAACCATCATAGGTTCCTATTTTGTCTCCCATTTTTTTTTGGATAAATTGTCGCGAGGCTTATATAAAACACAAGTAACAGAACAATAAAGACAAGTACAGACAGAAGACAAGAAACCCAAACAGAAAATGATAGACGATCCGATGGCAGCAGGGTGGCATAAAGGGGGGGGGGGGAGCGATGGGCGATCAAAAAGCACGAAAGCTAATGATCGGGGCAGAATTCTGCCAAAGCAAGCTTCGGCCAACAACCTCAAGACAACGTCAAGAGGGCATCTGAATGCATACAAGATACACTCAGATGAGAGCCAAGATCGACGTAAATCGACTAAGACAAGGTTCTCCACCCGCAACCACCGGACAGGCAACGAGATCAGAAAGGATCTCAGGTCAGGCGAAAGCCGAGTCAGGCAAAAGCACAAGCAAAAATTCGACGCAGCCACTAAACACGTGTGACTCGAGAGCAAAAGCAACACACAAAGAGAGAAAGCAACAAAGACATAAAAAAGAAACAGCAAAATGAACAAGGAAAGCAAGCAAATTGGGGGGAGACGGCTGTGACCATCCCCCCCGGGAAGCCACCGGCGATGTCAAACCAAACCCCAGGGGACGAGCGGCGGTGAAGATAAAGGCTACACGACGACGCACAGATGGTGAGACGAAGACGAGCAGCGAACAGTGAAGCTGCAGGGATCCACAGACGGTGAGGCGACGAGGACGACGATTGACAAAGACGGAGAGGGCTGGCGTGGATCGACGAGGACGGCGAGGACCGGCGAAGACGGTGAGGACGGCGAGGACTGGCAGGGGGCTGGCGAGAGCGAAGGTTGAACTAAGGACGGCGAGCTGTGACGGTGGAGAACAGAGGGCGGAGCGGAGGATGAGCGGAGGTGGAACTAAGGACGGAGGTACGACGCGTTGGTCATTTTATAAGAAATTCTCGTCGGGAATTGGACGACAACTGATATCAAAGGATGAGAAAGTTAACAGCAATTTGAAATAATGAATAAAAAGGAGGACTAAATAGTTAGGTCTATTGATTAATCATAACAAATTACGACTTATGTTATATGATTTTCTTCTAACATCTAAGTTGTTTATCATCTACTAGAACACCCGACTATGCAATTAACACCTGTTACTCATGGACCATGTTGCAATTTTTTTGTTCTTGTAGAATTCACAAGTATAATGCCTTGCATAGATTTTGTGGATACAAACAAGGTGGCCACATACCAATGGTGTTCACACAAGTGATACGTGATTATAATTTTTTTAAAAAAATTTTGAGTTAAAATTTTATAAATTAAAAAGATATTATTGTAATAGAATTATTTTCTAAGATATGATCTAACATAACTCGAAAAAGTTTGTATTGCAACTCCTAAAATTTTTGACTCAATTTTACAAGGCAATTATTCTCAATCCCTGTTCTGTCTGGTTACCAAAATAAAACATACTTTTAGTGAAGTCATTGATCCTTTTCTATTTTATGCGTATATGTTTGTCAGTTTGTCCATAATTTTGTATGCATTTTGATAAAAGTGGTACTTGATATTGTTGAAATTTATCATTGCTGTCCTTAATTAATGTCAGAATTTAAATATTGAAATTGTTATATTTGCTGTATGATTTGTATTGATGAAGTTGGTAGTTTCTAAAAACAATAATTTTAGGAAAGTTTTTTTGCTAATAAATGTTAGGACACTTAGCATGAGAATTGGTTCAATTTGTAAAATATTTAAATTTTCTTAAGAAAAATTTGAAAAACCTAAAGAATAGACCGGAAAATATTAGGGCAAATTATCCTCACATCTTTGGTCTATAGTAAAATTACCTCTAAGATCTCTACTATCAAAAAAATTATTTTGCTATTCCTACTATTCGAAAAAATATTGGTCTCGGATCCCTGGCTGACGTCAGCATCCCTTTTTTTCGTTCTTTTGTCATGTGAAATGATCTTTATACTCTTACACAAAAAACAAAAAAAAGTTACCTTCTTCAACCTCTTGAGCACAAGAACACCAACCAAGAATATCAAGAATCTGAAAATTACCAAGAACATAAAAAATTTGCACACTAAATTAACACCATCAAAAATTTTCACACTAAATCAAGAACTTCAAGATTCTGCAAACCAAAATACGTGAATGACGAAGGAACCCCGACAATTCCCAAATTTCCCCCAAATGGAAGTTCACCAAACCTAGAATCGAAACTGGGCAACTCCACCGCCGTTGAGAGGTAATCGAGAAGGACAAGTCAGAAACCCCAATCAATTAACTGGGCAACGGGGAAAAATTGAATACCAAGAGCCCTAATTCTCTAATCAAGAAGAGGCTCCGACCCCACGGCGACCACCGACGGCTCGGGATTTCGACATCGTGACAGGCAGCTGGGACTGGTGAGGAGCTCGGACTGGTGGTCGTTTGGATTTCGACAACGTGATTTTGACATGGTGAGGAGCTCGAATTGGTGGTCGTTTGGGTTTGCAGCTCGGAAGATCTGAGATAGAAAGTAGACGATTTTGTTTATTTGATCCTGTCTCGTAATTTTATTTGTTCAGATTGGGTTTCTATGAGATTCATAGTTGAAGATTGAAATTAAGGTTCATTCTTGTTTAATCTTGGAATTAGGGTTCAGATTGGGTTTTTGTTTGTTTGATTAGATTGGTGTTCTTGGATTTTGGTTAGTTTTATCCTATTTTTTGGTTGAATTTTTTAGGTTGGTGTTCTTCGCTAGAGGTTGAAGAAGGTAATTTATTTTTATTTTTTCTGTTAGGATATTTTGGTCATTTCATATGACAAAAAATGAAAAAATGGGTGCTAATGTCAGCCAGGGACCCGAGACCAATATTTTTTTGAAAAGTATGGATGACAAAATAATTTTTTAAATAGCGGAGACCCTAGAAGTTATTTCACTATAGACCATAGACCTAAGAGTAATTTGCCCAAAATATTATGAATACAAAATATTCCTTAAAAATGAATGTCATAACAGTTTAGAGTAGCTAGGCCGAGGTGACGTGCCTGGATTTGGTGCGGGCACTAATAAGTGCATTATGTGCCGTATATGAAATATTATGGTCCTTTGATTTTGATGACTAGGCGCGCATCAGAGATCTGATGGTTATAATTTAAAGAGGTATTTTTGTCTTTTACCCATCCTCCTTTTTTCCCTTTTCTCTCCTCCTTGCCATATTTTCATTTCTGCCTTTCTCCTCTCTCTTTCTTACTCCCTCATTTCTATCTCTCCCAAGTCCAACCCTAATTAAAAATCTATAGTTCCAGATCTAACACTGAAAATGTTGCCATAAGCCCAACGTCGACCACCACTCTAAAACCGACGAGGAGCAGGCCGGAGTCCGATTATGAAGAAGGGGCAACGGTGAGAAGCGATCAATAAGTTTTGGTTGAAAAGCCATAACTTCTTACTCCAGAGTCCGATTGAGGTGATTCAAATTTTTATGTGAAGGTGAGATATATATCTAGAACTTTGTTGTTTATGCCTTCTTCAAATTAGGAGTGTAAAGATTTCAAAAATATGTTTAAAATCAAGAGTTGATCAAGTTACGGTCAAAAGGTTTCGGTTAGGGGCCCATAACTTCATACTCTAGAGTCTGATAGAGGTGATTCAAGTTATTAGGCGAAGCTGATAATTATATCTGCAACTTTGAAGTTCATGACTTCTCCAAATTCAGAGGGTAAGAATGTAGAAAATATATTTGAAGTCAAGAGTCGACCGAGTTGCGGTTGACATATTTTAGTTGGGGAGCCACAACTTCTCACTCTGGAGTGTGATTGAGGTGATTCAAGCTATTGTGTGAAGCTGAAATATATATCTACAATTTTTTAGTTTATGACTTCTCCCAATTTAGAGTTTAAGGATGTCAAAAATTTATTTAAAGTTAAGAGTCGATCGAGTACCAAGCGGCTGGAAGGTATTTGTCAAATGGCATGCCCAATTATAAAAAAATGGCATGTCCATGTTCGATAAATGGGCATGCTTGGTTTGATAAATTGGCATGCCCGATTATAAAAAATAGCATGCCTGATTATAAAAAAATGTCTTGCCCACGTTCGATAAATTGGCATGCCCGGTTATAATATAATGACATATCCGTTAAATATTTATTAAAATTTATAATAAATAAAAAAAAAAATTACTCTCAAGTCCCTTGGATTTGTTTAAATATATTCAAAAGTTCTCCCTGTTTAAAAAATGATATTTTTATCCCTCTAGTTTACTTTTATTATACTTTCGGATCCCTTATCCCTTAAAACAAAAAACACAAAAAATTTCTTACCTCATCTTTTCGTCCTCAGAATATTCAACACAAAAAAATACAATTAATAATCAAACATCAAAGAAGAAGAAGCTGTCAAAGTCACGAACCCAAACTCAGACATCTTCTTTATCGATGCTGGAAGTAGAAAATCAACCTATCTCTATCATCTTTTCCATCAATTCAATAACAGATTCTCCAGATCTAAAATCAATTAAAATCAATTGCAAGATCTATAACTGGGTAGAATGTAGATTGCGTAAGAGATCTTGATGTCTTCGTCTTCCTCACCATCAAGATTAACAAACAATAAAGGGGAAATCTTTCCAAAAAATTTGAACCGGTCGCTCGCCTAATTTCAAGGCAACAAAAGAAGAAATTCAGATTCAAACTTTCAAATAAAAGGGCGAATCTTTGAATAGAGACAATTAGGATTTAGGGTTTTTGACCCAATCGGAAGCAACGGAAAATTATCTCAAGTAGAGATTTGTGGGGTGGGTCCACAACGGACCCTCCGCCGGAGCTCGGAGCCGTAGCGGTTGGGGTCGCGTGCTCCCTTCTCTCTTCCTCGTCGTCTTCGCCTTCTCCTGCTCCCGCATCGAGCTCGTCCTGCTCCTCGTCATTCTCCTCTTCGTCTAGGAGATCTTCCTCTTCTGAATCGTTTTGGAATTTTTTATGTGGACAAACCAATTGTTACTGATCTAGCGGAGAATGGTGGAGTCTATTTCTTGTTTTTTTACTTATTTTGGTGGGTTTTGAAAGGGTCCAATTTCAATTAATTTTCTTGTTGGTTTCAGGGATTTTGATAGGCAAGTTGTAACCTCCGGTGGGTTTTTGGATTTTTATGTTCCACCTTTTTACCTTTTTTATGAGATTCGGCCCTTTTCAATTTCTTTAGCTCGATCATCTTTGATGAAGATGAAGATGAAGATGAAGATAAAGAGGAGGGAAGATTCGCAAGAGGACGATTTCTTTAGCACTTTTTTTAAAGAAATTATCGAGATGATGTCACATGTTACGAGGTTGAAGAAGAGATGATGTCAGTAATTTTTTTATTTTTCTTTCTAAGGGCAATTTGGTCATTTCATTGACAAAAATGGAAAAAAGCTACTAACTTACGCCAGGGACCCGAAAGTATAATAAAAGCAAACTATATAGACGTCAGCGTGTATTTTACAAACAAAAGGAACTTTTGAGTATATTTAAGCAAACTCGAAGGGCTAGAGAGTAATTTTCCCTAAAATAAATGGCATGCGCTGTTAATGTAAATGGCTTGCCTGGTTATGTTAAAATGGCAGACCCAGTTACCATAATATGGGATCCTCGGTTACATAAAATGGCACGCACAATTATGATAAAATGGCATAACATATTATATTAAAATGATTAATATTAATTAATACTTATAATAAAAAATTAAATAACATATCAGTTTGATTTGTTTCAGTATAATATACGAATTTGATTTAAGATTTAAAAAAAAGGCAGGACCCATGCGCCGTCTCCTTCTCTCACCGGCTGTAATGCACGTGGTCTCCTTGCGTTAGTTTTTGGATTCTTTTTTCCCTGATCCCGGACGGTATGGGATCAGGCTTCCCAGACCTAATCTATGCTCCGAGGTGACTGCTTTTTCCACGAGATTTCCTTGAAAATGTTTTCCTCATTTCTCATTGACTTCTTGGTCAAATATAGGAATTAAAGTTCTACCTTTTTTTAAGAAGGGTAGTTCGATGCTTATATTATAAAAAATGGAGTACGATACGGGAATAGAAATGCATAAACAAAGAACAAAGACACTCAATTAGAAAAAATACCACTCCGAGAGGAGATAGAGTGGCATGGGTAGAGACGAACAGTGGATGATAGGCTACGAGAGGCAAACGTCCTTGGCGAAAGCTGCCGAGGCAAGCTAGGGCTAATAACCACGAGGCCGTATTAAAGACACAAATTTGTGGACATTTGAATACATACGAGATGCACGCAAATGAGAAGCAAGATCGGACAAATCCAATCAAGACAAGGCTATCCACCTGTTCTAACCGGAAAAGTTTTGAGAATTGAACAGATCTCAGATCAAATATAGTTCGATCCGCACAAAAGAAAATAAAAATAAACTGAGGCCAATCACAAAACAAGTGCGACATGAGACTAAAAGCAACACACAGAGTAAACAAAAAACCAATGCAACATAACAATAAACAAAGAAAATAATAGAAATTACAGTGGTAAAAGAGACAGGGGACGAGTCGGTGAGTGGGAGGTCGGCGGTGACCAAACCCCTGCCGGGGACCACCGGCGTCCTCAAACCGGCCAATCAGGAGCCAGAATCTGACGGAGAAGGACGAGGGCCGACGAACGAGCTTTAGGGGACTGGCCGACAGATGACGACGGAGCGAGAAAAATGGTGACCTGAAAACTGGACGGCAACCAAACAAACGGGCGTCCTCAAACCGGCCAATCAGGAGCCAGAATCTGACGGAGAAGGACGAGGGCCGACGAACGAGCTTTAGGGGACTGGCCGACAGATGACGACGGAGCGAGAAAAATGGTGACCTGAAAACTGGACGGCAACCAAACCAACGGCGACCTGAAAATGGCAGACGATGGCAGACTGGAGGATGGAGAGGTCAACTACAGGCAAAGGAGGACGGACATGCGAGCTTGAGGACCGGCCGACGAGCTTGAGACGTGAAGGGACAGGGAACGGGGGGTGGATTTGGTGGAGACTGGGCTAGTCCCCATCTATGGGGATTAACTCAAACCAATATCACTACACATGCAAACCAATATCACTTCACATACAAACCAATATCACTTTATATATAAACCAGCCTCTTGCAAATCAATATCATTTCACATGTAAATCAATATCACTTCACATGCAAACCAATATCACCTGTTAGGTTATTGACCATCAGATTTAAAGATAATCAAATCTGACGGCCCAAAATGTAGTCCCCACCTGTGGACAAATTTTCTTTAATCTCCACTCAATCCGGTCTCCAAGGAACAAGGTGATGGTGGATGGGGACAAAGGAAGGGTCGTGGTGATGGAGGATGGGATTTAAAGGGAAGGTGTAAGAGATATTTTTTCCTGAGAAAGTAAAAGATATTTTGATAGGGATAGAAACGTCCCTACTGAGAAGAGAGAAAAAGTCTCTCTCTAAAAATAGAGAGAAAAGGGAAAGTTAGAACCTTATCTAGTACGGATATTTGCAGATCAATTAATGTAATGTTCTACCTGAGACAGTAATTTCGTTACATTTTCATAACAACTGGAATATCTCCTTTTGGACTTTCTTTATATTCCCTTTTTTTCTCGCAGCCTTTCATTAAATGTTTTGAACATTCAAGATTCTGTCGTTTCCTTGTTTTTCAATAGGACTAATTTCTTTCTCTTGTGTTTTTTCCTGAAGAGGTTCTAGAACTTACTTCAAAGCCACCATGGTATTGACCCTCTAATTAAAATACATTCTGCTCCATTCTACTACGACCCATTTAAGAGTTTTTAAATAGGCTTAATTAATTAATTTCTTGAAGAAAATATTTGAGTTTTCATTGCATTCTTTTTTCTTATGGAGGATTTTTATCTTGATATCTTGGAGATGAAGGAGGACACGATTCGATTATGGTATAAGCGAAGCGATGTTGATGGTGATGCTACATGTATTAGGGTGCTGGATGATATGCAAGTTGTGTGATATGAATATGAGAAGCACTCCTATGATGATTTCAAGTGCCAATCTGACCAAGTGAGAGAGCACGCACAAAGTACTTCAAGTCACAACTTTGCGGGCTGATTTTCAAGCATACTTTGGAGAGTTGGGCTCAAGCACATTTACTAAAGTCCATGGACCAAGAGCCACGAAATTCAACTAAGTTTATGACCTTAATACAAGTTCTAGAAGGTCCTTTCAGCAGCAAAGATCATGAAGATTCATTCTCTCTGATTTGGGCATTCAATTTAGGAAGTTTATTCAGCCATTAGTTTTGATTAGGAAGTTATATTCCAACAACTCTTGGCTTATTTAGCTTGTTTGTCACGTTTGTAGCCTTCCTAAAAGGCTGAGATTTGTTTCCTTTTTAGTTTCCCTTTCCAGCCAGATTTTTAGGAGTTGTTTGATTTGGAATCTCTTTGTAATATTGAGCCTATTTATAGAGGCTTATGCAATGAGAAAATGAGACCATTATTGATTGAAAAACGTGGGCTTTGCTCTCTTGGTTCTTCAGAACTGTTCGAACACAACGGAGGGATTCCGTCGAGTTCACTATCGACTTATCAAGCGGATCTTCATCACCGTTTGTGGCGTCTTCGACATATCAAAGTTTTTTATTTCAACTCAAGCAGCGGGTCGCGGTCTTAATACCAAGGTTCTTGTTTGGTTGTGAGCATCGGGTCGAGATCTCCATCACGAACTGATCTAGAACGATCTGGGATTTCAATGCTTCTTGGACGGGTCTCGCGCATCGTTGGCGGGGTTCGTATCATTTGGTATCAGAGCTTAGACTTCTACTTCAGATCATCTATCTTTAAATTTTGTTTTTTTATCATTAGTTTTTAGTTCGTTATTCTTATTGTATTCTCTGTTGGAGAAAGAAAAAAAATAAAAAAAGAGGCAAAAAAAAATTCCAAAAGAAAAAGATAGAGAAGAAGGCAGCCAAGAAAAGAAGAAGAAAGAAGGCTGAAAAAAAAATCAAAAAAAGAAAAGTTGAAAGTAGAAAAAAGGAGAATCTGCAAGAATGTCTTATAACTACTCAAGAAGATCCTTTGAAGGTGTTGCACCATTGGTTGGTGATCCACACACGTTTATGGACGCCCTTCTTAGTGGGATGAGGCATATAATGAGAACGGAGGTCAAGAAGCTCAGCGAAAAGGTGGACCGGATAGTGTGCAAACAAGAGAGGATACATGATGTTCCTAATGTCTGTAGCGGAAGACAAATTCAACAAAGGAGGATGAGGGTCAAATATGAGAAGAATTCAGGAGCTAATTTTGTTGGAGAAGTCAATAGAAAGAGGGAGAACACCATTAACACTAAGCACGACATTGAGGGGAAGGTATGTAGTTCTGACGATTTGGAGGTTACATCTGAAGAGATTATTGAAGAAGAGGTTTTGACATGGGAGGAATTTGGTGAATATTCTATTGACTTGTTTGATGGATAATGTTTTGATGAGCATACTATGTCACTTCTTTATTTGAGGATTATGTTCAATGAATCAGAAGTTGTGAACATTGTTCACATGAACAAGTGCATAATTCCTATTGATGGTGAACACGAAGAACTTGTTGTTGCTGTTCAAAAGAAAGAGGTTCAGCCCATATCTTACATGTTTCCAGATTTTCACGTTGAATATGTTAAGCATTTTGATTTCTTGGGAGTTGACAAGTTTGATTATGTTGGTGGTTCACCATTGATCAATTTATGGAATAGTTTGAAGATTGCAGAAAGGCATATTCGAATAAATAAATCTTGGGCTTTTGAGTTGGAGATGATATCAGATTGTTTATGTTCGAAGTATCTATTCTGTTGGAGAGGAAGGTATTAAGTACAACCACGACGTTCGAAGACTCAACCTTGTTCCAGCATGGTTGTTAATTTGTGGAACTATGACATATGCGAGGATTTGAGGACAAATCCCTTTCAAGAGGAGGGGAATGATATGAATATGAGAAGCACTCCTATGATGATTTCAAGTGCCAATCTGACCAAGTGAGAGAGCACGCACAAAGTACTTCAAGTCACAACTTTTCGGGATGATTTTCAAGCATACTTTGGAGAGTTGGGCTCAAGCACATTTACTAAAGTCCATGGACCAAGAGCCACGAAATTCAGCTAAGTTTATGACCTTAATACAAGTTCTAGAAGGTCCTTTCAGCAGCAAAGATCTTGAAGATTCATTCTCTCTGATTTGGGCATTCAATTTAGGAAGTTTATTTTAGCCATTAGTTTTGATTAGGAAGTTATATTCCAACAACTCTTGGCTTATTTAGCTTGTTTGTCACGTTTGTAGCCTTCCTAAAAGGCTGAGATTTATTTTCTTTTTAGTTTCCCTTTCCAGCCAGATTTTTAGGAGTTGTTTGATTTGGAATCTCTTTGTAATATTGAGCCTATTTATAGAGGCTTATGCAATGAGAAAAGGAGACCATTATTGATTGAAAAATGTGGGCTTTGCTCTCTTGGTTCTTCAGAAATGTTCGAACACAACGGAGGGATTCCGTCGAGTTCACTATCGACTTATCAGGCGGATCTTCATCACCGTTTGTGGCATCTTCGACATATCAAGGTTCTTTATTTCAACTCAAGCAGCGGGTCGCGGTCTTAATACCAAGGTTCTTGTTTGGTTGTGAGCATCGGGTCGAGATCTCCATCACGAACTGATCTAGAATGATGTGGGATTTCAACGCTTCTTGGACGGGTCTCGCGCATCGTTGGCGGGGTTCGTATCATTGTGGACATGACTACTACTGAAAAGGGCAAGGATTATAGTGATGTCTTCGCCATTGAAGAAGGAAATGATATTGCTGGCATTGAAGTTTTGAAAGCAAGGTTGAAGGCTCAGTTGATCAAGGATGATGATGTGCGACATGAAGAGATTTGTAGTCTTGCGGATGAAGAAAGTTGGAGTGAAGATAGTGGAGGTGTAGTTCGTTTGGATAAAGAAAGTTTGTCATTTGAGAAAAGTGATGACAAAGATTATGTGCAAACTAACAATGCCGAGGATGTAGTTGACAAGAATGTAGTTGAAGATGATGTAAACTTGGTGGATAAGGAGGTTCATGTGCAAGACGAATGTGGAGATTAGCATGATGACGGCCCGGTAATTGAGTGTGACACTGAGTTGATGGACGTCATACATGACTCGAATGATGAGGGTGGAATTGATCACCTATGGTAAAATGAGGAGATGTCACAAATTGGTGTGACTTTGACTGTTGGGATGAAGTTCAAATCTGATTTTGAGGAAGGCATTTAAAGAATGGAGTATAAAGAATGGGGCTCCATTTGTGTATTTGAAGAACAATCGGGAGACAATGACTTCGGTATGTAAAGTCAGATGCGGGTTTAGAATCTATGCGTCAGTAATCAATAATGAAGGCATGTTCCAGATCAAGACGTGGAATCCGAAACACAATTGTACAAAAAAATGGAAAATTTGTCTAGTAACTGCGAGGTAATTTATCCTTTGGATGTTAATGGTATAATGTAATTTTGTGGATTATATAACTTACATTGTTTGTCTAACTTATGTGGTAGGTACCTTGCTAAAAAAATTATTGAAAACTTTAGGGACAATCTAGATTGGAAAGTGATTCTCATGAAGAGGACAATACAGAAGAAGGTGAATGAAAAAATTTCTATTAAACAATGTTATAGGGCAAGGGCAATCAAGATTATTCATGGTGATACAAAGAAGTAATATGCCAAAATTATTACTTGAAAATTCTAACCATTGCGTGTTCCAAGTCACATTATCGAGAAATGGTGGATCCCCACTCAATTTCGAAACAGCAAATGCAAGGTTTGTCCAATTTTCAAATTCACGTAAATTCAATATGAATATATAAATTTTCATTTTTAAAAATTATTAAATAAATAATAATTATTCGCACAAGTACGATGTAGTTGGACATCCACGTAAAAGAGAGAATGAATCGTTGACTAGCATTTTTTGGGTTAAAATCGTTTACTAGCATTGCATAACAAGCAAACAGAATAATTTAAATCAACCGAATCAGTCCATATTCATTACAAGGACTGAGGTACCCGTGATAATCGTTTCTGTTTGTCCTTAATCAAGTCAACCGAATCTTTCGCTTGGGCCTCCGGCACTAGTTCTTTTAAATCTATACTCAAGAAATTAATTTAACAAATATTTAATAATATTGTATTTCAAATAAAATTCTTATTTAAGGTAAAATAAAATTATTGTTAATTGATTTAAATAATTGTTGGTAATAACCGCTGTTTAGTTTCAAGTTTCTTTAGACTTGTTGAACTGAGTTTGATTTTTCGCAACATGCAAACGCGTACGCCATTCGTCTAATTACTGACATAGTAAATTTGAAGTTGAAAAAAGTCAAGATTTTCATTTGTCAATCAAATATACCAAAAATATATTTATATTTTCTTTGATGATATCAAGGTTTTTGCTGGTCATAGTTTAGATGTCCTCGATCTTTTTTTTAAATTCAGGTGTTTGTATTATGTACTTTTTACGGTGAGGAATTAACTGTGTGATTTTAATTTTACGATGAGGTTTTTTTATTGAGATTTTCTTTATTCGTCGTAAATTTTTCCTACTAGATTTTATGATTTTGATGAGGTCGACGATCGTAATCTTTTCAGAATAAATTCCTTGCTAAATAGGATGTAGATATTATATTAATAAATTTTGCTTATCAAAAATATTTTATTTTTTCAATTTAAAGGTGCCAAAATACTTAGGCACATGTGATACTTGCTTGTCTTTGACCTTAATTAAACCAAAATATTCCTCAATTGACTAGGTTCAAGGTTTCTTTAGACTTGCTGACCTGTCTTTGTTTTTCAAACAACCATACGCATTTTCTATAATTTTAATAATTTTTCCTGCCATTTGACTAATCCCATGTTTTCGCCATTTGTCTAATCCCAATTTTTCGCCATTTGTCTAATCCCTGATCATTCTCTATTTGGAGTGAATCTTCGTTAGATTACGTTATCACCAGATAGAATTTTAAATTCTTGATTTGTGGCTTAATATTAATTTCTCTAGCTTTCAATAACATTTATGAACTCGCTTCCCCAACCTGTTCTATAAAATCCCTATTGTTAAAGCCTTTGTAATATGAAACCTCGTTAAATTATTGCCTCTAGGCTGTACCATCTTTGAGCTTTTCTTTGCTGTTGACGTAAGACCGAGGCGTAGTCACGTGTCTTTATCACGTCATAGCTTCCGATACCAGATAGGTATGGAATTAATTTGCATCCATATACTTAAATTATAGGGAAAAGTACAGTTTCCTTACCTGTGGTTTGTCCGATTTTGCGTTTAGGCTACGTAATTTTAATTTGGTAATTTAGTCCCTGTACTTTTCAATCTTTTATAGTATACGATCTACTTCGGATGACAGGGATAAAATAGACACCTGGCTTGCCATGTAGCCTATATGACGTCGTTTTGTCGTCCACGTGGCAAGGTGACTTGGTAAATTGTTTGACATGGTTTCGAGTAGTCAATTTTCAAATTTATCCAAACTAAAATTCTCTTACCCTCTCTCCTTCATCCTCTCTCCTCCCTACGCCCACCCTCCTCCTCTTCTTCATTTTAACTGGGGTAGGATTCCTTTTAAGAAAAGCCCACGATCTTAGTTAGAATCGTCTAACGCTTTTGGATTATTTCCAAACAGTTGAAACAACTGACCAAAATGTAAACAAGCAACCAACACATGAGAGCTTCAAAGTCTGAAACCAAAATGCACAAATAGAAGCGAGCTTTTACACAACCTTACTCTCGCCGTGCACCCCAAGCTCGTCAACCGCCGTAGCCAGTCCTCCACACAACCCAGCCCCGACCCTGTGCTATGGCCTCGATCCCTCCCTCAATCCCCAACCCAACGAGCTTCCTTGCGAATTCTAGATGATGCCTCGATAGATCCGATGGAGAACGGATTGAGTGGGGACTAAAGAAATTTAGTCCACAGGTGGGGACTCCATTCTTAGCCCTCAGATTAGATTGGGTGTTCAAATAAATTAATCTGATGGTCCAAAATTGTCAGGGGCATTTCTGACTTTTTTACACTACAAAATACTAATTTTGAATATTAAAATAGCCAAACTCTTCCTCTCCCATATCAATTAAATTTTTTTGGCCCACCTCCCTCCTTTCTCTCACGTTTCCCTCCACTCTTCCATACTCTTCCATAATCTTTCCTCCCACGTTGCCCTCTGTCTCCTCTTCTCTTCCTTCTCCTCTTCCTCTCCGTGTTCACCTTCCGCTTCTTGACTGGAACCCCTCCGTCTCCCCTTTTCCCTCCGTCTCCCCTTCCCCTCCGTCTCCCCTTCCCCTCCTTGATCGGAACCCCTCCGTGCTCACCTTCTGCTCCTTCACCGGACCACCTCCGTGCTCGCATTTTCTCCTATCCAAAGGTGCAATTTTTTCTTCCTCCAAGTTGCGATTTTTTCTTTTTGGGTGTCTGATTAGGGTTTGTGGAACTGTTCTAGCATTCAAGTCATGTTTTTATTTATTAATTTGTTGTTTTTTTGCTGACTGGTGATGATTGAACTTCAATGGAGAAGGATTTGAAGATGAAGCAGGAGGCTGCAGAGAAGAGCATAAGAGATGAGAAGGTGGAACCTCAAAAGAAAAAGGTACTAATTGGTTTGACGACGTGATGATATTTGTTGATAAGAGATTGACGATGGTTTGATATTTGGTTTGACGATGTGATAAAATTGGTTTGACGATGTGATGATATTGGTTTGTGTATGCAATGCTATTGGTTTAACGATGTGTTGATATTGGTTATATTTTTCTGATGATGTGTCGATATTGGTATGACTATATGATGATATTGGTTTGACGATGTGATGATATTGGTTTTGAGCTGGGTTGATATTGGTTTTGAGCTGTATTGATATTGGTCTGTGCATGTGTTGATATTGGTTCGAAAATGTTATGATATTGGTTTAACAATGTGTCGATATTGGTTTGACGATGTTCTGATATTAGTTTTACGATTTGATGATATTGGTTTTGAGTTGGGTTGATATTGGTTTTGAGCTGGATTGATATAAGTTTACAGATCAGATATTGGTTATAGCACAGCCGGACAATTTGATACTGCCAACCGTATTGACCCGAGCGTTGCAGTGGCATGAAGGAAAAGGGACAAGGGTTTATACAAGATCAAAGAAGTGAGCTAGAGAATAGCGGTCATGCCACATCTTTCGACATATTGTAGCCACATTTTGTGTTAGAAATCGTGTTATATCAGACTTGTTTATGTTCTTTGATGGTGAAGTTATTTTGTTCATGTTGTGATACTTTGGACTTGTTTCAAACATGAACCAGCCCGCTGAACTGTTTAGGATTATTGGCATTGGTTTCAGTATGTACATATATTCGTTCGAGTATGCACTGATATTGGTTTAAGTGTGGACCGATATTGGTTTGAAGTTGGACTGATATTGGTTTGAGTATGTACAAATATTAGTTTGAGTATTTATCTATATTGGTTTGAGTACTTACTGATATTGGTTTGATTATGTACATATATTGGTTTGAGTATGTACATATATTAATTTGAGTATGAACATTAGTATGTACATATATTGGTTTGATTATGTACTCATATTGGTTTTAGTATGTACAAATATTTATTACAGATACAAACCAATATCAATACATTAGACAAACCAATATCAATTCACGTTGAAACCAATATCACCGCACCTGGAAACCAATATCCTTACCGCTAAAAACGCATATATCAAAATACCTAAATTCAATATCGAAACAACCAAAAACCAATATCAATACACTTTTAAACCAATATCAATTCATCTAAAAACCAATATCAATGTACGTTAAAATCAATATCTTTACACCTCGAAACCAATATCAGTACACGTTAAAACCAATATCACCGCACCTTGAAACCAATATCAATACATCTAAAAATTAATATCTAAATATCTAAAAATCAATATCAAAACATCTAAAATGTAAGATCAAATAATAAAATGTAATTAGATTTTTGAATGTAGTGATATTTGTTTTTCGATGTAGTGATATTGAATTTTCGGATGTAGTGATATTGGTTTTCGGATGTAGTGATATTGGTTTTCGGATGTAGAGATATTGGTTTTCGAATGTAGTGATATTGGTTTTCGGATGTAGAGATATTGGTTTTCGGATGTAGAGATATTGGTTTTCGGATGTAGTGATATTGGTTTTCGGATGTAGTGACATTGGTTTTCGGGTGTAGTGATATTGGTTTTCGGATGTAGAGATATTGGTTTTCGGATGTAGTGATATTGGTTTTCGGGTGTAGTGATATTGGTTTTCGGATGTAGTGATATTGGTTTTCGGATGTAGAGATATTGGTTTTCGGATGTAGAGATATTGGTTTTCGGATGTAGAGATATTGGTTTTCGGATGTAGTGATATTGGTTTTCGGATGTAGTGATATTGGTTTTCGATTAAAGTGATATTGGTTTTCGATTAAAGTGATATTGGTTTGAGTATGTATTGATATTGGTATGAGTATGTATTGATATTGATTTTGCGGTGTAGTGATATTGGTTTGCGATGTAGTGGTATTGGTTTTGTGATGTAGTAATATTGATTTTCGAATGTAGTGATATTGGTTCGCATGTGTAGGGATATTGGTTCGCATGTGTAGGAATATTGGTTTCGCGATGTAGTGATATTGGTTCGCACGTGTAGGAATATTGGTTTCGAATATAGAGATATTAATTTTCGAATATAGTGATATTGGTTTTCGGATGTTGTCGCATTGATTTTTAATGATATTGGTTATCCGATTAATTTTCATTTTTTAGTTATTTGAGTTTAATTATAAAAAATATCTTTTTTTTAACTGACAAGAATTTAAAGAGTCTCACCTTTATAAGAATATGAAGGGTCGCCTCCTGCTCCTTCACGTGGGATTGATTTTAATTTTTTCCCTGTTTAGAGTTTCCATAAAAATCGTGCATTATCCCTCCTTTAATGGCGCATTTAAATCAATCGTGCATTATCTCTCATTTAATTTTTTCCCTGTTTAGAGTTTCCATAAAAATCGTGCATTATCTCTCATTTAAAGGTTTTGATTTAATTTTTATTAGTTTTGATTTGATTTTTATTAGTTTTCCAATATTACCCTTGATTGTTTTAATAATACCTAGATTGCCACCACATCTCCTTTAGTCCCTAAATTTGGGGATTATCCTTGTCCCCATCAAATCCTTCCCCGATCTGATGAGCTCTGAGCGGCGAACTTCGAGCGGCAAGATCTGGAGGAGCTTCTTGTGGCGAGGCTTTGAGCTTGGCTGGAGGGAGAAAAGGAGAACGATGGCTTGGCAGGGTTGGGGCTTTACTGGGCTAGGTTGGATGGGCATGGGGTCGTCGAGGCTGGGGTAGGTCGGTGGGTGGCGGCCAGTGATAAAAATTGAAAACTCTAAAATTTAAAAAAACCTGCGATTGGAGGAGAGGGAAGAGATGGGGCTGGTCCCACAGACGCCTTTGGCGTAGGAAGCATAGGAGGAGGAACACTGGATGTTAGAGGAGTTAGAGGATCACCCCTGCTTCCGGTATTGCTGGTGTCATTCTTATCCGCCCTTAATTGATTGAAAGGGAACGAAAAGGAGGTAGGAGAGGGGGAAAGAGAGCAGGAGGAGAAGAGTAGGGATTGATTTGTTAATTAACCACTCTAACACGTCATACATGACTTACCAAGTCACCTTGCTATGTGAACAACAAAACGACGTCGTATAGGTTACGTGACAAGCCAGGTGTCTGTTTTATCCCCGTTATCCGGAGTGGACCATATACTATAAAAAATTGGAAAGCACAAGGACTACATTACCAAATTGAAACCACACGGCCTGAACGCAAAATCGGAAAAACTACAGGTAGGTAAACTATACTTTTTCCTAAATTATATATATATGAACAAAACCATGTTTTGCTATAGTGTAAATTTCGGATGTACAAAACAAATGCGTATTGAGATCATTACATTGCTAGTTGCGAGTGTATTGAACTTGTTTGTAAGTTCAAAATTCTACCAATACATTACTTTGAGGTTATAGATTGGTGTGGATTTTTCAACATGAGCGGGTTAGATCCGTGGCCATTCGTTGAATTCACACGTCACACGTTGGCGAAGTCAAAACCCGTGCAAACTTCGGTCATATAGACTTCATTTGAGGGAGGCGTATTGAGATTGCCACGTTGCTAGTTGCGACTAAGATGTGTTTGTTTATAAGTGTGAAAAATCTATCAACCCATTATCTACATATTATAATGAAAGCGGTCTAATCCAAAAATATGTTTTGATTAAAAATAAATTTATATTATATCAAAATAAATTGATTTCGTATTCCTATGACATTGAAAATGGAGATTCAATGTATGGCTTCAAATGTGCAATCTATCGTTCAATTAATAGCCAGCCCACTAGGCTGAAAAGAAAAAATAAAAAACTATATACTAATTGACATGAATCTAATAATACAGTCTGGTCGCCATGTCTACATCCTCATTTCAACTACTCCAATGAATTGGCATTTGGTACTAAATACAAAATTTTCTCGATAGGAGAGACCCTCTTCGTATAAATCTGACTTTTTTGGAAGGATGGAGGAGCTTTCGTGTATGTTTCCCGCTACTTTATTATTTTGTTTATAATATAGTATGTCTCTGATTCCCGGGCCAATGGAAATTATGATATAAAAGGAAGAATCCAGGAGATTTCCTCAGAGTTAGATATGTTACTGAACACTAATTAGTAATTAAGAGCACTGAGTAGCTAGTTAGAAAGAGTAATCTGAGTGTTAATAGAAGATGTTTCTTCTAATCCAATTTAAAGAAGCTCCATTGAAAAGAGGGGCTTGGAGTGTTGATGAAGATAACAAGTTGGTCGATTACATAAAAGGCAGAGGTATTTTTAATTGGAACGAGATTCCACAAGCAGCAGGTATAAATCCGATTATCAGTTACTTTAAGGTTTTAGGTTGGATACGACATTCTAACAAATCTTATTCTTGTTCTTGTTCTTTGGGTATTAGGTTTGGCAAGAACGGGAAAGAGTTGCAGGCTTCGTTGGATGAACTACCTGAGGCCTAACTTGAAGCATGGGAATTTCACCAAGGAGGAAGATGAAACCATACTCAAGCTGCATAAGAAGCATGGAAATAGGTCAACCCTAGTTCTTATTTGTTAGAGTATCAAAAGTGAAATATAGATGATAAACGCAGTAAAAAATACTATACGATGAGTAGGGGACATTTAATATACCTGATTCGTTCTCAAAACAGTTGGGAGTCCTTTGAGAGGTTCCATGATTGCCATGATCCTTTAGTGGCTAACCCTAATAGTTTTTTTTGGTCAAGTAGCTAACCCTAATAGTTGAGTTAACTAAAGCTAACAATTATTCTTGGTTAGCCTCTCTCTCCTTTACTTCAGTGCATTTAAGCATTGAAAATATGGAAATCATAAAATTTTATTAGTAGAATATATACCAATTCATACTTATTCACTGATCATACTAAAAATTTTCTATTAAATAAGGCTAAAAATAGAAATAGAGATGTGTGTAATGTTGAAGTTTATCCTATATTTGAAACTGGTAGTATTTTATCCTATTAACATGAAGCAATAAAAAGCTAGGGTTTATGATTTAAATTTCGGATTGAATATAGAACTTAAATAGTTCAATTCTTATTGCAGATGGGCTACAATTGCAGCAAAATTACCGGGAAGATCAGACAACGAGATCAAGAATCACTTCAATACCCGGTTGAGGAAAATCGCAGAGAAGCGACAAGTTAGATCACTTCATAGAACATCTTCACGAGAAGCTTCTTCACCGGTGACAATCGACCAAAACTACTCGGTGTCTGAACAAAATTCATCCTCTGCTCCAACATCATTGGATCCATCCCCTACTTCTTACACTAATTACTCTTCATCACTGGACACCAGTAATCTTATCAGCTTCGGAAATGATCACAACAAAATTACTCGTTTCGAAGCCCCGGAAGAGGACCAGGCGGGTGACCATATTGAGGTTGATCAGCAGCAATTTTCGCTTGCGAGGCTGTGCATGCGGGAGGATAATGTGAATTATATCGGTGAAATGTTCGGTAATTATGAGGGTTACGGGTCGGAAGAATGCTTCTTCAACCTGCAGGGAGGAGATAATGTTATGCTTGAGCATGTTGATGACATCTCCAATTATTTTTGGATTGATCTCTTCAATCACGGTAGTATAGTGTAGGGTTGGGTAGAGAGTGAAATTGAAACATGTAGGCTTATCATAATACTGCTACTTAGTAAAATCTAAACCACCGATATAATTGTGGAAAGATCATTGTAAAACTTTCCGGGTCGACGGAGTCTAACTGCGTTTATCAATTTGTAATTGAGGAAAATATTTTGGACAACAGAACTAGTTTGTTGTTGCCTTATACAGAACGCTGTTTTGCCTGATGTTTCTGTGGATTACCATTGTCTTAAATGTTTTTGATCATTTTCCTGTTATTTCTAATTATATACGAGCCAGACTGGTCCATTCTGATTGTTAGGAATACGATAATGAAATTGATTAATCATTAGGTGTGGTTTGCAAGTGTAAAAAATTGTCATTTGGATAGCACTACAAGGAAAGTTGCCAACTAGAGACATTCTCATCCGAACAGGCCGCCTCAAAGTTTGGGATTGCTTATGTCCTCCGTGTGGGATCTATGACGAGTCAACTGAACATCTCTTTCTTCATTGCCCAGTGTCATGGAAGGTATGGAATTATTTTGTTAGGAAGGTTGGTGTTCAATAGTGTGTCGAAGGCGATATCATTGGATCATAATTGAGTTGGTCCTTTTTGTTGAGAGATGGCATAGGAAAGAAGGTCTAGTTTGCAATCTTTGGGTCGGTTATGTGGGGATTGTGGAACCTCCCAAACCGTGCAATATTTCAAAATGAGTCATGCAACCGGAAACTTCTTTTGCATACTATCATCCATCAGATTCAGGAATGGCTTTCCTGGTGCTCTGCCTCGGTGTGTTTTTCAAAGCAGGATATACTCTTGCTTCTAGATTCTATTAATATCGGTCCTTAGTGTATTTTTCTTACTCATGGGGTAGATTCATGTAAATCTCAGGAGTAAATAGGCATACTGTAAATTTTAAATGGGTAATATACAAAATTTTAGTTATAAGAAAAAATAGTCATTTGGTGGTTCGTAAGGTAAAAATTAATCTATGCAAACTTCAAACAAAATTATTTGTAATTTAGAACAATTCTTATAAGCTCGTAACATTGTTGCATACAATAAAATTAACAAAGTATTTAATGAGCTCAAGTCTATATTTACTTATTTATTTTTTGGTGAAAATGGAGGGAACATTTACTTATTCATTACCACATGGAAAATTAGAAGAAGCGCTAAAGCCCGAGTCAAATTAATTTTCCAACAATGTTGCCCCTTTTCAACCCATCATATATCGGTCCACTCTATTGATTAGAGCTCGTACAATTGATTTATGATCAAGGATTTGGCGGGACAGGACTTGATTCTCTTCCTGGACTCCATACAGTGAAGAGGACGTGGGTTTTTTGGGTCCTCCTCTGCGTTTCAACTAAATATTAACTTGGGGGGTTTAGGTTGTTCAAGTTTTGGATGTATGGGATGATTTTTGTGTCGAATTTACAATTGATTTGTGTTCTTGTCTAAACCCGTTGTTGCTACCTCTAGCGAGGTTTTTCGACTTTATACCTTTGTAATTATTATCTTAATACAAAATCACTTATAATAAAAATTGATTTATGATTATAGTCAGTTTAACTGGTAAAAATAAATTATTTTTTAAAGACAAAATCAAATTCTTATTTTTGTGATTGCAAAAGACATAATTAAAACAATCACCCATAAATAAACTTAACTGTTTTCTTCTATGCTTAAAAAACTCTGCAACATGGAATAGCTGGCCAATTTATTTAAGTCTGAAACATAATTGAGCTTTCGTGAATTTGTGTGGGTACAAATTATACGACAATATCCATGTCATCTTGTACCACGTCACTCACATAGTGGACATAATATTTAATTTCATGTACCTTTTCATACTTCAAATAACTTGTGTGATAAATATTTTTGTCATGAAGAACGTGCACATAAGTCATTTCGATTTGTTTAGCTTGTCCTTTGCCTGTCCCGTTTTGCTAAGAACTTTCCATGGATAGAGCCCTACAACATCTCCGTCTGAGTTAAACACTTTCGAATATTATTTTTTAGTATAATTTTTTAATGGTAGATTTTATGTTTGTAAAATTCGAACTCAAGATATTTTAAATGAATATAAATTTTTTACTATTTCGGCGATTCTGAATACTAGTAAATAGTTGGTGAATTTTCTACAGTGAAAAATTATACTAACAATCACCCCACAACCTATGTAGACTTCGCCACACATTCCAATAGCTCTTGTCAATTACTAATTATTTTACATCTTTTGCCAACGAGACATTGCCAAAATTGTGACTGTAGTAATTTATTAAAATTGCGAGTTAATATTGATTCTTTATCGCCGTCAAATAGCTCAAAGTTATTTCTCTTTAATAGGGAAGTCCTACCATATTGAGAGACTACACGATAGAGGAGAATCTTCTAGCACCCACTTCAATTACTCTCTTAAAAGACCAAACTTAAATCTATGAAATATACTAATATTTAATCATATTATATGCTGTGATGGTACAAACTTCTTACAATTTCTTACTTGCATGGGGTCCACACATTAATTTCGAAGACTTAGATACATGTGATACTCGTTTGTCTTTGACCTTAATTAAACTAAATTATTTCCTTAACTGGCTAGGTTCAAGGGTCTCTAAACTTGCTCAAACTGACTTTGATTCTTTTAAAACATGCTCCCACCATTTGTCTAATCTCTTTTCTGTCATTTTTCCTAATCCCCGGTCCCTCCCATTTTTCATTGCCGGACAAATTGCTTAATTATTACCGATTCGTTATCGGGTTTAAATAGTAACTGATCTAAATTTGTTGAAAAATAATAATAGACCATCACAAAGAACGTATAACGCTCCGTGATCCGACCGACTGTCTTCACAGACCAACACGGGTCTTTTTCAGCGTGTTTTGTTCTCACTCACACGCATCCCAGAAATTTCTCAGGAGGTCATCCATCTTGATCCTACTTCAGGCTAAACGCATTTAACCTTGGAGTTCTCTCAAGATGTGTGCCAGAAAAGAAGGTATACCTTGTTGATATGGATAGCCAAATCAAATCACTTAAATATTTCAGACAGTACATATCATTTACGGGGTATCACAGAACGAAAAAAAAGAGGAAAAAGACAAGCGATTTGGTAATCCAATTTGACAAGAATGTCTACGTATGGGGGCGTGCCAAGCTAGAATTTTTTCACTAGATTTCTTGTGCGTCACTATACTTTTTGTCACATATTACAATAGGTTATTACATGGGTTTATATAGAGGAGAAACCCTAATTGGAGTGGGAATCACGAAACAAACAAAACAGGAAACAAAAATTAAGGTTGTCAGCCGGACCTAGCAGTCGCTATCCCCCTAGCGGCCGTTGGGTCCTCAGATTCCCAACATTCTGCACCCCCCACACGTTTGCTAGGTCCTTCATGAAACTTCTCATTTCTCTCATCATTCACTTGGCGGGTGCTCGTACTCATGCGTGGTCTTTACTCGATCATCCAACGCCTTCTCCGAGTACAAAATAGGCTCCATAACCCAACAATCTCCCACCTATAGACTAACCTCATCACTTGTCACCTTTCACTAGATGACTATCTTCACTTCTTTGGCACGCCATACCTCTTCTCAGTTCACTAGGCCAACTGAAGCCATGTTCAGTTTCATCTTCTCCAAGGCAACCACCTTGGTCAACATATCTGCAGGATTCATACTTTCTTCAATCTTCTCAAGCTGCAAGATCTTTCTCTCCAAGAGATGCTGTATATAGTGATACCTCAACTCAATGTGCTTAGTCCTTGAGTAGAACATAAAATTTTTTGCCAAGTGAATCGCACTCTGGTTGTTACTGTGGAGTGCACTGTCCTTCTTCTCCTTTCTCAACTCACCCAAGAAGTTCTACAACTATACCATCTGTTTGTTCGCTTCCATCACTGTCACATACTCACTTTCTGCAGTTGACAAAGCTACTATCTTTTGTAACTTTGAAGCACAAGAGATCGATGTCTCTCCTAGCGTGAACAGATATCTTGTAGTGCTATTTCTCCTGTCAATGTCACTGGACCCCAAGTGCTATCTTATGACGTGTTACATTGGTTAACTAACAAATTAATCCCAAATTTTTTTAACTTGACAATAATGTTCACAACTTGCACTCCTTTTTTGACAGCCCATCGATTAATTAGACTGTTACCCACTGATTGGGATATTCAGATATCTAGAACCCACTTTTCTCTTTCATCTTCTACATCCCTTTCACCTCCATGCTCATCCTTTTCTTTTCTTCGATTGAGATTTTTTCAAGCTCCAGTTCATCCTTGGAGTTCCTGTCTTCATTATGAAAACACCCAGCCAAGACACCCTCCTTTCCCACGCACTCCACTGTCTGTGCACCTTCTTTCTTCCAATTGCATTCCTTAGTCGCGCACTCCTCCTTTATACTTCCTAGTGTAACCTGGTTTAGACATAAACCAGAGAAAAAATTTCCTAACTCCAGAACCCCCAGCTCCTCTTTTTGTGGAGTTCTGAAATACTAATTTGGTAGAGCTCATCGTCAATTCTCACCTTCCAATTCTTCACAATGCGCGACATGGATGATCTCGAAACTGACACCATTGCCAAGTCCAATCTCCTCCTAGTTGTTGTACTCTCAAAAACCATCCTCATTTTTCCTAATTTCCCAGTAAGCAATTCAAAAAATCAGTTGACCAAGCATGTAAAGGAACATTTTTTTTCTTTAGCCATACCTATCCTTCTTGAGTTTGTTCCAAGGATTGGGCCTCTTCGTTCTTCCCTAGAGACTTTGGGTATCGGCTAACTTTGAAATGCCGACGAAGAGCTTTTTGCTCCCAATCTGGAACACCCAATCGTCCATCGCTCTTGCTTATCAGTATCTACCCTCCTGATGAGGTGGTGGAGGAGGAAAGGAGGTGGAGAGATAGGATGAAGAAGAGGAGGAGAGGAGAGGAGAGGAGAGGAGGAAGGAGTAGTTTTGACATTTCTACATTGTCGGACCAAAAAAGGATGTTTACATTATTATAGTAAGATTCAAAAAAATTATAAAATGGACAAATCTATAGCGTGCCTAACCGAACTCGATAATTGTTTTTTTCAAAATGATATGTTAATTCAGATACTCAATAAACTAATCAATATAATCATCTAGATTTAAAATAAAGCTACGCCCTACTTATATAAATAATAATAAAGCTATGCCTACTAAACATGTGCAAATGGTGGCCGAACTCAATAATTTGTAATGTCAGCTATATTGATATCCAGTAGAGTTGCTAATGATCAATGGTTGGCACATGTTGGTGTTTGTTTGCGTTAACTACTTCGGTTTTTTCTTGAAATCAGTTGAGTTGATATTTAGTGAGTAGATTAATTTAGGTTCGAGTAAGATGATACTAAATAATGACAATCTTTTTATCAAGTTTTAATGTTAGCATATTCTCAATGTCCAAACTATGTGCTTGAAGATTGTTGGTTTTATTCCAAAATCACATAATATTTGAATAAGTTTGATTAATTTAGGTTTAATCGGAACATAAATTCAAATAATAGTAAAACTATCTGCCAAATTTCTAACAAGGCTGTATTTCCATGACTCAGGTTGTTGCCTACTATAGATTGGTGTGTTCCAAATCGACATTTAACATATAAATGTGACTTATACTCTGCCCTACATTGGTTCTCAAATCAAAAGAGCTCAAAGAGCTGGTACACCTTCCAATGCGCAATTAGACTAGCCCACTAAACTAAAAAGAAAGAATAAATAATTATTTACTAGTTGACAAGAATATACATAAATACAATGTGGTCATAACGTCTACATTGTTTTCCGGCATTGATGGGCATCAGGGATTGCTCTGCATCGATTTTAATAAACGGCTCTCCATCGAAGCTGGTCAAGTTGGAAAGGAGGTTACGTCACGGCGACCCCTTTCACCCTACTTGTTTATCTTGGCTGCTGAGGGTCTTTGTAGAATGGTCTTTCATACTGATGAACTAGGACTGATTAAGGGCATATCTATTCTGAGTGTGGAGAGGAATCTCTGTCTATTGCAATTTGCTGATTAATTTATTTCAATATTTATTATTCTGATAAATTTTAGTGTAAGTCGAGAAGATATACACGAACATGTCATTTTTTAAGCAAACATAAATTTTATGTCATTTTTTTAGAGATAATTACAGAGAGGAACCTAGGGTATAATCAAATAGACTCTGAGGACCCTGTAGTTTTCCTACTAATTGCTGAGCCCCTGTAGTTTGGTTATTATTATACTTTCGGGTCCCTGGCTGATGTCATTAATCAATTTTTTCTTATTTTATATTTGAAATGACTGATATGCCCTTGCTCCGGTCAACTAAAATCGCCGGTCATCTTATCCGGCCATTTTTTCGGCCACTTTTTTTCCCGGAGCACCGCTTCTGCCTGTTTTGATGTTCGTACGGTCCCAAGGGCGGCGTTTTCTTCTTCTTCTTCTTTGAGCTCAAGCGATGATCATAGCCAGAACCTAATTCCGCTAAGCCGCTCCCGGAACCTAACTCCCCGAAACCTAATTGTCGTGTGGACCCCGTGTAATCCGCCGCCTGCAACATCATAGCTGGCTGCAGGTTCAGCACAAGTGGCCGGACTCCATCAATCCCCGAGAACTCTCCGCCCTCCTAGCCTCAACCTCACCTCCCCTTCGGCTCCCTTACGTAAAACCTTAAACCCTAACCGGGAGAGCCTGCTGGCTCCCAACTAAACCTTTATGGCCTCCCAGCAGCGGTGGGTATGGAGAAGTCGTCGATCCCGGTGGTCAGCCAAAGTAATTAATTATTTTTATTTTTGCAATGGTATTTGAGTCATTTACTTGAGCCAGGGACCCAAAAATATAATAATAACCAAACTATAGGGGCTCAGCAATTAGTAGGAAAACTATAGGGTCCTTAGAGTCTATTTGACTATACCTTGGGGTCGTGTATGTAATTATCTCTTTTTTTAACGCCTTGTGATCTCACCGACCGTCTTTACAGACCAACATATGTCTTTTTCAGCATATTTTGTCCTCACTCACATGCACTTTGGGAAATTTTCTATGAAGTCAGTCATCCTGAAATTATTCCAAGCCAAGCGCGTTTAACCTTGGAGTTCTTTCAAGATATTTACAAGAAAAGGAGGTCCACTTTATTAATATGAATAGTACCAACCAGATCACTTAAGACTTTCTAAATATATATGAAGGATTCTAAGCAATCATAATCATAATTACAATAATTCTAAAATCATAAAAGGTTACTCACTTGTTTTTTTATAAGTAAAATTTTATAACCCATCAAGAGGACCACCAAAATAATTACACCAATCTGTACTTCGAGCATAACGCCTAAGGTACTAGATAAATATCAGACATAACAAAATTATGTTTAATGCTATCTAAGTACATTTCAAAAGTATTCTCTTAGTAACTCCAAAAGGTTACTTACTTGTTACCCGCAAAAAAAGTTACTTACTTGTTGAAGCGCACATTTCTCTTTAGAGCATTTTTCACAGGATCTTTGTAACAAAAATTTGTATGTGGCTTGTCCTTGCTCACGTAGACAAAGCAAAGATCACATTTCACAGCCTAAAAGCCCGAGAGTCTTAAGAGAGTTTGAGAAAAAAAACATAACTTTTCTTTTCTTTTGTCTGTCTATCTTATGAATTCTCTCCTATCTCTTCCTCATAAAGAGATATTAGAGTGGAGATGAAGAGTTATCAAGAGGAGATGAAGAGTTACGTAAGACTTATACTTCTCCAATTTCTCACGAACATTCAACTTGAATCTATTAATTTAATCTCTTTTATTCTTCTTAGATAATTATGGGTGAAAAACCAATAGTATCATCACATTCTAATATTACTAATCTATTTATTTTAATATTGGAGAGGTTCTAGAACTCATTTCATGGGGCCTGATTTGGCAAGCAAAAGGGGGAGACATGTGCAAAAAGGGAAAAAGCGCTGACGCAAGCATTGACATGCTATTTGACATAATTGGTCATGCCAATTTATCGAACCTGGGCATGCCTTTTTTTTAATCACCAAACATGTCATTTAACATAACTGAGCATACCATTTGACATAACCCGGATATGCCGTTAACATAACTAAGCATACCATTTGACAAACAACTTACATCCCGGTTGTAACTCAATTGACTATTGACTTCAAATATATTTTTGACATTCTTCTATTATAAATTTGAAGGAGTCATAAACTATAAAGTTGTAGATATATATCTCAGCTTTACACAACAACTTGGATCACCTCAATCAGACTTTGAAGTAAGAACTTGTGGTCCTCCAACTGAAATATGTTCTCATAACTTGATTAATTATTGACTTCAAATATATTTTCGACATCTTTCCACTCTAAATTTGGAGAAGTCATAAACTAAAATATTGTAGATATATGTCTCATCTTCACATATCAACTTGAACCAACTCAATCAGGCTTCGGAGTAAGAAGTTCTGGCTCCCCAACTAAAACTAGTTCTCATAACTTGGTCGACTCTTGAATTCAAACGTATTTTAGATATCCTTCGACTTAGAATTTGGAGAAGTCATAAACTACAAAATTGTAGATATACATTTTAGCTTCACCTAGTAACTTAAATCACCTCAATTGAACTCTGTTGTAAGAAGTTGTAGGTCTCCAACAAAAACTTGTTGACTGATTCTCGCTGTCGTCAAACATGCCATTTGACATAACTGACCATGTCATTTTACATAACCTGGGCATGCCAATTTATTGAACCTGGGTATCCCTTTTTTTTTATCACCAGTCATGCCATTTGATATGACCTGGCATGTCATTTGACATAATCTGGCATGCCATTCGATATGACCTGGCATGTCATTTGACATAATCTGGCATGCCATTCGATATAACCTGGGCATACCATTTGACATAACCTGGGCATGCCATTTGACAAACACCACGAGCCCGCTTGTAACTCAGTCAACTATTTACTTCAAACATATTTTTGACATCCTTTCACTTTGAATTTGGAGAAGTCATAAACTACAAAGTTGTAGATCTATATCTCAGCTTCACATAACAACTTAAATCACCTCAATCTAACTCCGGTTATGGCCCCATAACTGAAATCTATTCTCGTAACTCGATCGACTCTTGAATTCAAATATATTTTCGAATCCTTCCACTCCGAATTTGGAGAAGTCATAAACTACAAAGTTTTACATATATGTCTAGCTGCACATTACAACTTAAATCACCTCAATCGGACTCCGGAGTAAAAACTTGTGGCTCTCTAACCGAAAAATCAAAATGAAGAAAAAAAATAAATGAAGAGAAAAGTAGATGCACCTTGTCGATTTGATAGTCAAATCAAATCATTTAAGCTTTTCAGACAGAACATATCATATGTGGTGTATCACATTCACTCTTTTTTAAATACCCGACGTTCTCGTTCTGCCACACAGAATACTGAACAATTCCAAAATCATTTTTGTTTTGATATCAAATATAACGCCCCGTGATCTCACTGATTGTCTCTACAGACCAACACAAGTCTTTTGTAGCGTTCTTTCTGCTCACTCGCACACATCTCAAAAATTTTTTCAGGAAGTCACCCATTCTGAAACTACTCCAGAACAAGCACGTTTAACCTTGGAATAATATGAGGATGTTTTCCCGAAAAGAAGGAACACATTTTCTATATGGATAGTCAAATTAAATCATTAAAGTCTTTTAGACATAACATGTCATTTATGTGGTATTACATAAACCTCGACTCAATTTTACAAGACATATGTTGTGAACGATGGCATGAATCCTATATGAAGGTGTTGGCAATTACACTAACTCCCTGTTATGTCTGGTTACTATAAATAAAACATACTTGTAATGAAGAAATTGTTCCTTTTCTATTTTGTGTACATTTATTTTCCCATAACTTGGTATGCATTTTGATAAAAGGGTAGTTGATATTGTTGAAATTTATCTTTAAAACAATATATTGTTGAAACAATAAAATATGATGCAGCACTTTATGGGTATGTTATTGTAATAAAAAGGATATTAGCACGTATCAAAAATATAAAAAGGATATGAAGGATCCATGCAATTTATAATCATATTTATAAACATAATTGCAAGAATCCAAATAGCCATAATTGTAAAATATACTTACCTCTTGAAGTGCAGATTCTACTCAAGAACGTCTTCAGAATCGTTGTAACAAAAGTTCTATCACTGATAATCTTACTCACGATTTCATCGATGTAAAATTAATTTCTACTGTCTAAATACCACCATAGGTCCAGATTGTTTTTGTTTGTGTTTTGTTTATAAGAAGAAGTCGTTCACTTCTTCTGTGTCCATGAGAAGCCTCACTTCTCTTTTTCATCCAGAAAAAAACCATGTGCACACATACTTATAAAAGAAACGCACAGTTTCTTTTAAACGGTTGCCATTTTTTTCTTCTTCTGTTTATCGTCTTATTCCACGAGTATTATACTATCTATTCAGTAATTGTATCTCACATCTCCTTAATACTTTTGGGTTATCAAGAAGTCGTGAGTTTAGAGTTAAAAGAATTCTAAGTTTAATATTGGAATAAGATTTGTATAAACATTAAATCATGGGTATAAATTAGATTTTAGAAATAAAATTTTGCAAATTTAATTGATATGTTCATTGATATATACGATACAACATAAAAGAAACCTAAAATTACTAGGTAGTTTCATGAGTTAAAATGTCGTTTAAGTTTTATGAATGAAAAAATAAATGTAGTTTCAATATATTTCTCGTTTACTGATAATTATTGACCATAGTTGGTATAAGTGGCAAACAAATATTTAAGAAAAAATTGGATGTTAGTTTTGTGAATAACAAAAATTAATATTGAAAGAACATTTTTTTAAATAGGATTCGAAAATATCCACTATAAAATATTTTTGAATGTTACGACAGTTTAAGGTAGCTAGGCCGAGATGTACTGCTTTTTCCTCGAGATTTCCTTTGAAAAAAAAGCGTTCCTCATTTTTCATCGACTTCATGGTCAAACGTAGGAATTAATGTTTTACGTTGGACCAGAAATTCATTACATTGGAATATCACCTTCTGGACTTTCTTTATATTCCCCTTTTCTCTTCATCTTTCATATAAATGATCGGAAATTTCTGCTTGTTTTCATGGACTAAATTCTTAAGGTTTGACATACTGTATTAAGAGATCCAAATTTTACCACGTTAGTTTCTAAGATTTGATAAATCGAACTCATTAATTTTTCTGATCATTTTATGTCTGTGGGATGACTAAAATACCCCTTCTTCACTTTAAAACTCTAAAATCGCCATAAGACATACTAGATCAAAGCCTTAGAAAAACAATTTCATCCATCCCATCAAAACAAATAAAAAAAATCCAAGCCTACCCTCACTCACTCTATCCAACACAATCGCTTAACCCTAAATCAAAAACATAAAAATTCCTCCTCCATCCCACTTGTTGGGTTAATTTCACATGTTTATTTTTATTGTTGGTTTGATAAATTTACTATCTTGACATTTTTTATCTTGTTATATCTTCACATGGAAAATTGTTTTTAATGGGTTCAACAGGTTTTTTTCCGTCCTTTTATTAAATAAGTGAGTGAAAATATTGTCCTTTATGGTTTAATGTTTTGAGTGTGCATGGTTTTTCACTTCTCTTTTATTTGTTGTGCTATTTTTTTAGAATCTGGTCTTTGTTTCTGACTTTCTAGTCCCCAAACTATGTGATAATCTATATCTTCAAGGGTTGAGGTTCTTGTTCCATCTAAGAACATTTTCGTTTCTTTTGGATGATCTTGTTTCAAAGTGCTTGTATGAAAATTATTTTATGTTGATCGATTGAGCATAGGGTGAGGATAGACTTAATTTTTTTGTTATTTTGATGGGTTTGTTGGGCTTTTGTTAATTACGAGTAGTAAGTTTTAATTATGATTTTTAATATAGTTTTAATGTGTTGGGGAGGATTTGATAATCTTAGGTGATATTTGAAATAAAAATTGATCCTAGGTACTAAGAGTTCGAATTGTCTAAACTCAAGGTCTAATTTACTAAGGACTAGATCTTTCAGTACATTATATTAAACCTTAGGCACTTCTCACTATTTTTTCTAATATTTATTGTGCCAATTAATTTTAGTACGAGTTGAATAAATATACACGAACACAGACCTTTTCCAATGTGTTTTGTCATCACTCACACCCACCCTGGAAAACTTTTTAAGAGGTCAACCATCCAGAAATTACTCTAAGATAAACATGGTTAATCTTGGAGTTCTTTTAAGATGTTTGCTAGAAAAAGATGAGCACTTTGTTGATATAGAAAGTATCAATGAAATCACTTTAAATATTTTTAACATATCATCATCACTAAATGGTATCACATTTTTATATTACTAATTTATTTATTTTAATATTGGAGAGGCTCTAGAACTATCAAGGCCATCATGGCTTTCACACCGTACAAGGATATTGATCCTGTAATTAATATTCCTTAATAGTTTAGCTATATAAGAGTTTAGCTATGTTGTGAAAGGACATGTAAATTCCAGAAAGTTCATGATTCAAGTCCCGGTAAGTGTGATGATGTAAAAATTTATCTAAAAAATAGAGTTTACCTAAGCTTAATTAATTTTTTGAAAGAAAATATTTGAGGTTCCTTTGTACTCTCTCTTTTTTTTAGACTGGTTTTCTTGGACTTCTTTCGCCAACATTTGAATTTTCAAAAATTGCAGAAAGCCGTGCGCCAAATTCCTTACTCGGTTCCTTTCAAAAATTAAAATTTTAGAATCACATTCACATTGAACTTATTGAAACATCATAAACTTAGAAGAAATTTTGCAAGAGCAAAACCATGGATTTTTTTTATTTACAAAAAAGTTTACAACATTTGTAATTAGCAAAGGTGGTTATCCAAAGATGTTCTTCAAACGAAATTCTTTAGATATTCAAAGATGTTCTTCAAAAAAAGTTCTTCGGATCGAGCACGATTTTTATCTATCAACATGCGTAAAACAAGAATCGTGTGAAAATAATAATAAACACAAAATAAACCGACTATTACACAAAATAAACTCGTACGGTAGATATATTTTTATCTCACCTCCTTGTCTCATTAACACTGTCCTATTTTACTAGCTAGTAGCGAAATATAATTTGAACTGTGAACATAAAAATTAATAGAAAAAATTACGCTCACGTCCCTATAGTTTGGCGTTCCTCCCTCCGGGGTCCCTGCATTTTCGAAATCGTTGCTGACGTCCCCGAAGTTTGGTCCCTGATGTCTCTTTTTTCATTTTTGGTCATAGAAATGACCAAAATACCCTTAAACAAAAAATTAAAAAAATTACCTTCTTCAACCTTTGAACAAAAACACCAACCACCAAAAACTAACCCAAAACTAAGATCAAACTAACTAAAATCAAGAACACGACGAAGAACATCAAGAACAACCAAAACTAGCTCCAACACCAAACCTTAAGAACATTAAGAAAAAAAAACTCAGATCTTCTTGGTCGTGTCTGAAATTTTTTGCAGGGGACGTCGGTAAGAGTTATTAAACTGTACTGTACCGCTGCAATTAAACTGCCATCCGTCCCTCTTCCTTGGATAACAGAGAGAACCGCAACACCAAATGGGGATGGTGGGGTTGGCGCCGGGGGTGTCCGGGAAGCTGAAGAAGGTTCTGGAGTGCAAAACTGAGATGCCAGATCTGGTAGCCTCATAGGACACGCTCTCCACTTTCTATTCCAAAAATACCCCCCCCCATCGCAACCTCCGATCCGCCATCGAGAAACGCTCCCTCCAGATCAACCTCGACTTCCTCCACGCCTCCCGCTCTGCTCAGATCGTATGTGTTTCTTCTATGCCTTCTCTCTCTCTCTCTCTCTCTCTCTCTCTCTCTATCCAATCGCTTCATTCCCCGCTTCCCCCAAAACCCTAATTCTTTCTTGCTTTTACAATGACAGGCTTTAGATCGCGTCGAGGAGGAGGTCGATACGCTTGCCGAATGTTGTGACAGGCGAGTTCTGTTCTGTGGTTTGGAAGAACGATTTTGACTAATAGTGTGCCATTATACTCTATGCTTCATGGTAGTTTCTTTCTCGTGCTTGTTATGAAATCCATAGTGGAGCTAGTTTTGGTTGTTCTTTATGTTCTTGGTCGTGTTCTTGATTTTAGTTAGTTTGATCTTGATTTTGGGTTAGTTTTTGGTGGTTGGTATTTTTGTTCAAAGGTTGAAGAAGGTAATTTTTTATTTTTTATTTAAGGGTATTTTGGTCATTTACATGACCAAAAATAAAAAAAGAGCTGTCAGGGACCCGAGAGTTGATAAAACCAAACTTCGGGGACGTCAGGAACGATTTTGAAAATGCAGGGACCCCAGAGGGAGGGATGCCAAAATACAGGGACCTGAACGTAATTTTTCCAAATTAATAATGGCCGCCCAATTGAGTTAACTCTGAAACATAATAAAAATTTAATGAATCCGTTTGGGTACAAATCCTATGACAACGCTATATATTATCCTGTACCATGTCATTGGGATAGTGGACTTATTAAATTTACGTAACTTTAGTGATCAACTTTTCTTGTAATATAAATAATGACGCACGTGTTCATTTCCACTTCTTAGGATTTTCCTTGCCCTTTCCTTCTCTAAAGACCTTTCAGGGATATAGCCCTCAAAATCAACTGTTTATACTATCTTATTGTGGTTTTGTTTTATTAACTTTCCAAATCTCCACGCCTTCCACACCATTATCTGCAGATACGCAAACACGTCTAGAATTGTGAATCTAAGTAGTTAACAAGGAAAACACCAATTCCTCAAATTACATCACTTTATGGGATTCAAATTGATTGGGACATGGATAATCCCCACTGAAAGGAATAGAGGCAATATTGAAAATACAATAATTAAAATAATTAAAAAAAATATCAGCAAAATAATACAAATTATGGAAATACAAATATGAGAATATTGGTTTTCATTTTCTCGGATATTGGTTTTCATCTTCTATGTTGTTGGTTTCATTCTACTATGATATTGGTTTCATTCTACTATGACATTGGTTTCCATCTTCTATGTTATTGGTTTCATTCTACTATGATATTGGTTTCATTCTACTATGATATTGGTTTCATTCCACCGTGATATTGGTTTCCATCTTCTCCAATATTGGTATCCCATTATAAGTGAAAATATATACCATTTGAATGTATTGGTTTCATTCTTCTCGAATATTAGTATCATTGGTATCATTCTACTTTAATATTGATGTCATTCATCTAGGAATTTTAAAAACCACAAAACAAAAAAACATTTTACAAAAATTGAAAAAAACTAATTAGTTCCCTTTTAATATTATATTATACCCTTAAAATTCATCGCCATGTCGGAGCAGTTGTACTTCTGCCACGAGTGCAACCATACGGTTACGATCCCGGCGCCGTCCTCCCCCGCCGCCGACGAGCTCTCCTGCCCTACCTGCCGCGGCGGCTTCCTCGAAGAAATCGACACCCCTAGCCCTAACCCTAACCCTAACCCTAGCCCCTTCGAAACCTAATCGAAAGACTTGAGTGCAAAAAACCTCTTAAGCAAAAGGCTTTTTTGTTTTTTTTTTAATTTGAAAGGGATAAACGAGATATGGAAGGGATAAGCGGTCTCCGGAGGATAACCATTTTGGGAAGGCACCTCGGTGCCGGTTCGAAGGATGTCTCCGGCACCGCGATCTCTGCTTCTCCGATCTCCGCCGGAAACTCCGTCTTCTCTCATATCGTTCAGGTGCTGGAAGACGCGATCCTCGGGGTATTAATGGATTTATATTTTTTTTGTGGGATTATATAAAAAAAGGTGGAACCCTAATGAGTATGTTTGGATAAAAACTCGAAAATACCTTCAACAAATTTTGACCATCAGATCTGTAAAAAAAGAATTTGATCAAATCTAAAGGTCCATATTTAGTCCATACCATGGGGATGATTTTTATGTAGTCCCCCTGAATCCAAATCCCACTTTATGCAGTTATTTTAGGGAATTTGAAACATGGTGTGTTTGTATATTTTGTGAGAAAGATGGTAGAATTGTGTATACGGAGTGTAATTGACGGTACTCTTTTTTTGGTATGATTTTTTTTTGAATTTTTTTATATGAGAATTTTAATGAAATTGATAGCCACATCTTGGTTTATGAAAGAATTCTATACTGAATAGAGGTAAACAGTAAGTATTATTCCTATTAATAAAATTTCACTTAAAAAACTACTATGTAACTAGGTAAATCATGTATAACCTATCAAAAACTATTACTTGATAAAATTATGATGATTGGATGTTCCAAGTCACACTTGTCGAAAAATGGCGGATCCTCACTCAATTTTGAAACAGAAAATGCAAGGTTTGTCCAATTTTCAAATTCAGGTAAATTCAATGTGAATATATAAAATTTTCATTTAAATAAATAATAATTATTCGCACAAATAAAATTTTATGGCTCCGCTATGATGTAGTTGGACTTCCACGTAAAAGAGAGAATGAATCGTTTATTGACCAGCATTGCTTAACAAGCAAACAAAATCTCTGTCCTTAATCCAGTCCATTTTCATTACAAGGACTTGGGTATCCGTGATACTCGTTTCTCTTTGTCGTTAATCAAGTTAACCAAATCTTTCGCTTGGCCATCCGGCACTAGTTCTTCTAAATCTCTAATGAACAAAAATTAATTTGAGTTTAAATCGGATAAGATTTTTGAATGATTACAAAATTTTCTTAATAAATATTTAAAAATATTATATTTTTTTGCTTAGTCTCGAGTTTCTTTAGACTTGTTAAACTAAGTTTGATTTTTGTTAGAAAATTGAGGATATCAAGAGAACAAGAACATGAGAGATTACGTAGTTCGGCCTAATGCTGACGTCCATAAGGAGAAATGAGAACTTTTATTGATGAATATCCGAGTCACAAAGCCATACATGAACTAGAGTAACATGTCTTTATATAATAGACAAATCATTGCACACCAAGAAACCTATCTAGGTCAACCTGAGTCCAAAACAAGAGTCCAAGAAAAATAGAAAAATTATCCGCTTAGGAACTGGCACCCGCAACCCTTCACAAATTGGCGCCTCCTGTAAGTCCCCCCGGCTCGCTAGGGGGTTGGCGTTCGCCAACTTGGCGATTCTTACCAGAACTCAACAATCTCTACCTTAGCAAGAAGTCATCCCTTGGAAGAACCGTAAAGCTCCACCCGAACTTCAACAAACTCCTACTTTACGAGATACCTCCCCTTGAAAAAATATGAGATCCTACGATACCAAACCGACTCTATTGACTCTACCTTGAACCATAGATACATTCCATCAATAAGACTAACTTCACTTTCACCACTTTTATTGAATCACTTTGAGACATCAATAAGCTTGCTTAGTGTGTTCCCTCCAACCTCTATTAAATCCCAATATGATAGTTCACCTGCTGAAGCAACCTTGTGACCAATAGATGCTCCTCTATTTTTCTGGTCATCCCTATGCTCTGCAACTTCAAATTGCTTCTCTGTTGGACCTTTTTGTCTCGTACCAATGCAACAAGCCATAGTATACAATGGACAACCTTTTGTCCACCAACTGAAATCCTTAACATATCACAAACTCCACCGTTTGGCCTTGAGTAAGAAACCTGATTTGCCTGTTGTGTTAGCAACGGCTTCACATTCTCAATGTCAAACCTACCCAACACCTTTGATATTTATGTTCTTTTAGAAAACTATAGCAGGACCTTGCTAACCTTGTCTCTGCGAATTCTCACTGCACTCAAACTATTCATGTCAAGTCATCGCTCCTTCATATGATCTAACCTCATATGCCAAGAGTTTTTCCCCTATTCATCAGAATCTAGTGATGCAACTCCACCTACAACTATATCCTCCACTAACCTGTAGCTATTCTTTGCATCACTTTCACTCTTCATTACCACCATAGTATCCTTCTCCACCTCAATTAGCCTACCTACAACTTTATAGTTGTACCCACTATATTTCAAGGCTCCTAATGAGATCAAAGTCCTCTCTAACTTTGGAACATGCCTAACCCCACAAACTATTCTCTCAATACTATCTCACATCTTGATTTGGATATCACCTAAGCCAGTAATTCTACAACTAGAATCATGACATATAGTCACAATACCTAAATCAACAAATTTGTAGGTGCAGAACCACCCTCTTTTTCATGTCATGTTGAAGGAGCAAGGGCTATCCAAAATCTAAAAATCAACAGGATGCTTAGGACCTGATAAGACAAAAAGACAGTCACCATCCGACCCGTTCGAGTATGAGGCCATATTCATATATGCCGATCATTTTCCTTCGTATTCCAGAGATCTTCTTGGACAATCCTTCTTCACATGCACTTTTTCTCTGCACTTAACATAATTTTCTTTGAACCTCCTTGACCCAGACTTGGACCCTGTCCCATCTTTTCTTTCTCTACGACCATTGTTACTCCTCACAACCAGTCCTTCTATTCATTCATCACTAGTTTTTCTTCTTTGATGAAATCCTAGAGTACTTGTGATATCCTCCAACACTAGAGATTCTTTCACCAAAGCTAGAGTTGTAACCAAATTCTCGTAGGAACTTGGTAAGGAATTTAGCAGCAACAATGTCTTGTCTTCATCCTCGAACTTTACATCGACCTTTCAAATAACTCACTAGTTTATTAAACCCGTTGATGTATTGGTTCAAATCTGAGCCCTCCATCATCTTAAGCCCGTACAACATTGGCTTACGATAAATCTTCTTCGATAGAGACTTTGTCATATACCTATGTTCCAATTTCTTCCAAATCCCAGCTGGTGAATCCTCATCCATGACGTGATACATCACATCATCTACCAAGCACAAGAAAATCATCGCCACTGTCTTGGCCTCCATCTATTTTCGCTCTTGCTCCTCCATCTTCTCATGCTTATTCTCCGAGAGCGTGTTGACCATCCCTCTTTGCACCAACAAATCATTGACACGCCTTTGCCGTAATCCAAAATTTGATTATCCACTGAACTTCACAAAGGCAAACTTTGAGCCGTGATCTGCCATCCTCTAACCAAGCTCTGATACCAATTGTTAAAAAATTGAGGATATCAATAGAACAAGAATGCTGATAATGGACACAGGAGATTACGTGGTTCGACCTAATACCTACATCCACACGGAGAAAGGAGAACTTTTATTGATAAATATTCAAGTCACAAAGCTATATATGAACTAGGGTAACATGTTTCTATATAATAGATAAACTCTTGCACACCAAGAAAGCTATATCCATGTCGACTTAGTAGTCCAAAAAAAGGGTCCGAGTAAAATAGAAAAACTGTCTGTGTAGGACCTAGCACTAGTCAGCCTTCAGAAACCGACACCTCCTGTAACTCCTCCCGGCAGTCACCAAGGAATTGGCATCAGCCAACTTGGCGTTCTTGCTACAACTCAACAATTTTTTTCAAAATGCAAATGCCGAAGCCATTCGTCTAATTACTGACATAGTAATTTGAAGTTGAAAAAAAAATGTCAAGATTTTCATTGGTCAAATATACCAAAAATATAATTATATTTGCTTTGATGATATCAAGGTTTTTGCACGTCTTAGTTTAGATGTCCTCGATCTTTTCTTTTAATTCAGGTGTTTGTAATATGTACTTTAGTAAACATCTTATTCGTATTATTTTGATTCGAATTACGACTAGTTTCAGTAGTCTTAACTCCATTTTGGAATAGGAGCATCAATACCTACTATTGTACTTAGAATCTTTGAGATTAGGTGATTAGTTATGTATCCTTTATTTTCTTTTAATCTTGGTGATATTTATAAAATTCAATCTATTTACCAAAACAATATGAAACCTCATTAATTTATTGCCTCCAGGCCGTACAACCTTTAAGCCTTTCTTTGATGCTGACCTAAAATTCAGATGTAGTCACTTGGCTTTATTACGCCATAGCTTCCAATACCCAACATGTTGGAATTAATTTGCATCTATATACTTATAATATATATGGACAAAAATATGTTTTTGAATGTGCAAATTTCGTTCGATGGGCTTTATTTGAGGGAAAGTATTAAAATTATCACATCGCTAATTGCGAGAGTAGTGAACTTGTTAATAAGTATGAAAAATCTACCAACATTGCCTTGATGTTATGAGTTGGGTATGAAGATTTCAAGATGGTATTAAAATAGGTTGGACCTGTGGCCCAATATTGAACTCACATGTTACATGTTGGCAAAGTAAAAAGTCATGCAAACTTTGGTCTGATAGGCTTCGTTTGAAGGGACGTATTAAGATTAGCACATCGCAAGTTACAACTGTAGTGAGCTTGTTTATAAATGTAAAAAATCTATAACCCATTGTCTCAATATAGAGATTTGAACATCAATAGTTTACAATACATACTATAATGAAAGTAGGTTAATCCAAAAATATTTTTTTGATTAAACATAAAATTTTAATATAATATCAAATTGTAACGATTTACCAAAGGGCAGGTAGTCTAAAAGTACAAAGCATTGTCAAATTCAATGAGGTTGAGGGTTCAAATCCTCACAAATCTAACAGTGTAAAATAATATTTACCTTCAAAAAAATTATTCAATTTCGTGCTCTTGTGACATTGAAAATGGAGATTCAGTACACAATGGAATGGCTTCATATTGGGAAGTGTCTAGAAAAAGCAATGGTGAAAAAGTCTAGTGGAGCTAGCGACTGCTAACCCCCTAGCGACCGCTAGCTTCAGGAAGCTGTTACAGAAAGTCAATGTTTGAGGACCTAGCTGCCGCTAAGCCCTAGCGACCGTGAGGTGGTGCTGACAGGCATTTTCTATTTTGCTCAGGCTCTTATATTGGAGTCCTAGGATGACCTAGATAGGTTTCTTATACTCTAAGATTTTGTTTATTATATAAGGACGTGTTACCCAAGGGTTTTGTATGACTTTGTGACTCAGATCCATCAATAAAAGTTTTTCTTTGTTCCCGTGGACGTGGACGTAGATATTAGACCAAACTACGTAATCTCTTATGTCAGTATACTTTGAGCATTATTGTTCTCTTGTGGGCAGAATTTCTAGCAAGTGGTATCAGAGCTAAGGTTGGAGGATGTCGGATGGCACGAATGTGAAGTTTGATTAGGTTATGGCAAAGGCGTGTCAAAAATCTCCCCGTGCAACAAGGGATGGTCATCGTGCTCTCGGAGAAGAAGTCCGAGAAGATGGAGGAGCAAGAGTGAAAGGAGATGGAGGCCAAAGAGGTGGCGACAATTCGCTCGTGCTTGGCGGATGATGTGATGTATCATGTCATGGATGAGGAGTCACCAAATGAGGTATGGAAGAAATTTGAGGCAAGATATATGTCTCAGTCTATGTCGAACAAGCTTTATCTTAAGCAAATATTGTACGGGCTCAAGATGAAAGAGGACTCAGATTTGAGCCACCACATTAATAGTTTCAGTCAACTTGTAAGTGACTTGAGAAATGTTGATGTGATGTTCGAGAAAGAAGACAAGATATTATTGCTCTGAAATTCCTTACCAGGCTCTTACGAAAATTTAGTTATAACTTTAACTTGAGAGAAAGAGTCCCTAGTTTTGGAGAATATCTTGACTGCTCTGCTAGGGTTTCATCAAAGGAAGAAAAATGGCGATGAACGAATAGAAGGGCTGGTTGTGAGGGGTAGCCATAGTGGTCGTAATGAAGATGGAAGAGGATCCAAGTCGAGCTCAAGGAGGTTCAAAGGAAATTACTTCGAGTGCGGAGAAAAAAGATACGTGAAGAAGGATTGTCCGAGAAGAACTCGAGATCGCGAGGAAAAAAGATCGGGTGCCGTGAATCTGGCCTTTTATTTGGATAGGTTGGATGGTGATTGTCTTTCTATTTTGTCAGGTCCGAAATACTTGAATTCCTAGATTTTGGATAGCGCTTGTTCCTTTCACATGATGTCCAAGAGAGGGTGGTTCGACACCTACAAGTTAGTTGATTCAGGTACGGTGACTGGGTGATGCTTCTACTTGTAAAATTGCTAGTATATGTGATATTCGGATCAAGATGTGTGATGGTGTTGAGAGAAAGTTGTGTGGGATTAAGCATGTTCCAAAGTTAAAGATAAATTTGATCTCATTAGGAGTCTTGGATTATAATGGGTACAACTATAAAGTTTTAGGCAGGCTAATTAAAGTGGAGAAGGATTCTATGATGGTGATGAATGGTAAAAGAGATGCAAGGAATACCTACAGGTTAGTGGGGGCACGGTTGTGGGTGGAGTCACATCTTTGGGTTTTGATGGAGAGGAGAAAAGCTCATGTCATATGAGGTTGGTTCGTATGAGGGAGCAAAGGCTTGACATGAATGGTTTGAGTACAGTTAGGATTCGCGGAAACATGGATAGCAAGATATGGTTATTTCGTGAAGACATGGTTGGCAAATAGAGGGCGCATCTATTGGTCACAAGGTTGCTTCAGTAGGTGGACTTGCTAGTTGGGGTTCAATGGAGGTTGGAGAAAATAGGCCAAGCAAGCACAGAGGCTCGACTTGGGGGCTGGCTCCAAGTGATTGAACAAAATGAGGAGAGAAAGTTGAGATGGTCTTGTTGATAGTGGTTATCTATGCTTTGAGATGTTCTTAAGATTGTTGGGAAGTGTCGAGAAAAAATAATGGTAAAAATGTCGAGCGGAGCTAGCGACTGCTAACACCCTAGCGACCTCTAGGTGGTGTTCACATTCGTCTTCTGTTTTTCTCAGATTCTTATTTTGGACTTTTAGGACAACCTAGATAGGATTATTATACTCTAAGGATTCATCTATTATATGAGGACGTATTATCCAAGGGTTTTGTATGATTTTGTGACTCGAATGTATCAATAAAAGTTCTCTTTTCTCTCATGGACGTAAACATTAGGCCGAATCACGTAATATATTGTGTACGTATTCTTTGCGCGTTATTGTTCTCTTGTGGGCGAAATTTCTAACACTTCAAATATACAATCTATCGTTCAATTTATAGCCAACCCACTATACTGAAAAAGGACAGAATAAAAAACTATATGCCAATTGATATGAATTTAAAAATACAGTGTGGTCGCCATGTCTACATCCTCATTCTCAACTACTCCAATTAATTGGCATTTGGTATTGAAACTAAATACAATGTTTCTCGATACGTGGGACCCTCTTCGTACAAATCCGACTTTTTTGAAGGATGCATGAGCTTTCCGATATGTTTCCCTCCATTAAAATTAATTTTTTAAGAATAAATTACTCTCAAGTCTTTGGAGTTTCGTCATTCTATCTCTAGCGTCTCTAGGTTTTTGAAAATAATTTTTCCGACCTCTATGTTTAATTTTATTATACTCTCGGGTTCTTCGTTGATGTCAACAACACTTTTTTTTATTAAAATGATAAAAATATCTTTTTTTTACTAACCCAAATCTCCGGTCATTTTCTTTGGTCAATTTTTTCGGCGAACATATCGACTTCGACAAACTTCGGTCGTCAAATGATTCCACAATACACCGTACCTCTTCCTCGCATATTCGTTCTCTATTTCACTTTCAACCTTGCGCCGGAGAAGGAATCAAAATCGATTCGATTTGTACTTCCAGTCAATCGTTCTCTATTTCGTTGTTCTTGAATGTCGTAAGGGTTTAGCCATGGATTCAATTTTTTTGTTTTCTGAAAAAGCCAAGTCCCTTTGTTCCAGATCTTGAAGGGTCTCTTTGTTCTTTATTTCATCTCCGTTCCAGATGGTATCTAGCACCACCACCGACATCATGGGGTTGCCAACGCGGTCTTCAAGCTCCCAAATGGAGCATACCCAGGGAAAGCGTGGAACTTCACGAGACCGATGATGTTGACGTCGGAGAGGGTGGTGGTCGGTGCAGGGCGGGAGTCCACGTGGAGGGCAGGGCGGCGACAGGGGTGGAGGACCATCGGCAAGTTCTTCCTTGGTGGGCCCGAGAAGAATAAAGGAGTTTGATTTTTTTTTTGAAAAATATTTGTCATTAAAATAAAAAAAAAATATTGCTGACGTCAGCAAAGGATCCAAGAATATAATAAAATCAAATAGTGGGGATGGAAAAATTATTTTCAGAAATCTAAGGACGCTATAAATAAAGTGACAAAACTTCAAGAACCTGAGAGTAATTTATCCATTTTTTTAAACTATAGTATGTCTCTGATTCCTGAGCCAATCGAATTTATATAAAAGGACGAGTCCAGGAGATTTCCCCAGAGTTAGGTATAGTACTGAACCACTAATTAGTAATTAAGAGCACTGAGTAGCTAGTTAGAGAGAGTAATCTGAGTGTTAATAGAAAATGTCTCTTCTAATCCAATTTAAAGAAGCTCCATTGAAAAGAGGGGCTTGGAGTGTTGATGAAGATAACAAGTTGGTCAATTACATAAAAGGCAATGGTATTTTTAATTGGAACGGGATTCCAGAAGCAGCTGGTATAAATCTGCTTATCAGTTACTTTAAGATTTTAGGTTGGATACGAAATTCTAACAAATCTTATTCTCGTTCTTTGGGTGTAAGGTTTGGCAAGAACGGGAAAGAGTTGCAGGCTTCGTTGGATGAACTACTTGAGGCCTAACTTGAAGCATGGGAATTTCACCAAGGAGGAAGATGAAACCATACTCAAGCTGCATAAGAAGCATGGAAATAGGTAAACCCTAGTTCTTCTTTGTTAAGAGTATCAAAAACGAAACATATTTCGACACTTGATATACGTGATTCGGTCATAACAGCTAAGTCACCCATGAAGAGTTCAAAAGAGTTGTGAGAACTTGGAGATTTCTATGAGCGTCATGATCCTTCAGTTGCTAACCCTAATTGTTAACTAAAGCTAACAGTTCATCTTGGTTAGCCTCTCTCTTTTACTTCAGTGCATTTAAACATTAAAAATAATAACTAGGAAATCTCAAAATTGAATTATAAGGATATACCAAATCACAGTTTATAACTGATCGTAATAAAACCCTTAGGGCTTAGAGTTTTATTACTTTTAAAATTTTCTATCGAGTATAGAACTTAAAAAGTTCAATTCTTATTGCAGATGGGCTACAATTGCAGCAAAATTACCGGGAAGATCAGACAACGAGATTAAGAATCACTTCAATACCCGCTTGAGGAAAATCGCAGAGAAGCGACAAGCTAGATCACTTCATAGAACATCATCACGACAAGCTTCTTCACCGGTGACAATCAACCAAAACTACTCGGTGTCTGAACAAAATTCATCCTCTCCAACATCATTGGATACATCCCCTACTTCTTACACTAATTACTCTTCATCACCGGACACCAGTAATCTTATCAGCATCGGAAATGATCACAATAAAATTATTCGTTTCGAAGCCCCGGAGGAGGACCAGACGGGTAACCATAATGAGGTTGATCAGCAGCAATTTTCGCTTGCGAGGTTGTGCATGAGGGAGGATAATGTGAATTATATCGATGAAATGTTCGGTAATTATGAGGGTTACGGGTCGGAAGAATGCTTCTTCAACCTGCAGGGAGGAGATAGTGTTATGCTTGAGGATGTTGATGACATCTCCAATTATTTTTGGATTGATCTCTTCAATCACGGGAAGTGAAACAGGTAGTCTTATCATAATATTGCTACTTAGTAAAATCTAAATCACCGAGGTAATTGTGGAAAAATTATTGTAAAATTTTCTGGGTCGACGGAGTCTAACTGCGTTTATCAATTTGCAATTGAGGAAAATATTTTGGACAACAGAACTAGTTTGTTGTTGCCTTATATAGAACGGCTGTTTTTTCTGATGTTTCTGTGGATTACCATTGTCTTAAATGTTTTGGATCATTTTCCTGTTATTTCTAATTTATACGAGCTAGACTGGTCCATTCTGATTTTTTTTTTTTTGGAAAGGTAAATTATATATATATAATGGTAAAGTAATATTTACAGCACATAGCCCAGATCTAAACATAAGTGCACTAAGTAATAAAATACAAAGTGCAAAATATGAAAAGACCCAGAATATAGTCTCCCTCTCCTAAGGTATGCAGCTTCGACACCACTAGTAGCTTTAACAGTAGGCTGTCCCCCTTTATTCTAGAGAAAATCGTTGTTGCTTCCTCCCGTTAGCTCGAAGGAATCAGATTTTGCAGCACAATCAATAAATCTTGACAAGAGTAGGATGAGCTTACTCCAGAACAATTTGACCACTCTGAGATTATCTGGATGGTTGATAGGAATAGGCGATTCTCTTCCGGTATTCTATTGTTGAAGATAATCTGGTCCATTGTGATTGTTAGGAATACGATAATGAAATTGATTAATTGTTAGGTGTGGTTTAAGTGTAAAAAATTGTCATTTGGTGGTTCGTATGGTAAAAATTAATCTATGCAAACTTCAAACTTCAAACAAAATCGTTTATCATTTGAACAATTCTTATAAGCTCGGAACATTGTTGCATACAAGAAAATTAACAAAGTATTTAATGAGCTCAAGTCTATATTTACTTTTATACATATATATATATATATATATATATATATATATATATATATGTTGAAAATGGAGGGGATATTTACTTATTCATTACCACCCGAAAAATTTTAAGAAGCACAAAAGCCCGAGTCAAATTAATTTTACTTAGCCCAAAAATGTTGCCCCTTTTCAGCCCGTCGTATATCGGTCCACTCTATTGATTAGAGCTGGTACAATTGATTTATGATCAGGATTTGGCGGGACAGGACTTGATTATCTTCCTGACTCTTTACATTGAAGTGGGCGTGGGTTTTTTTGGCTCCTCCTCTGCGTTTCAATTAAATATTAACTTTGGGGCCTTTAGGTTGTTCAAATTTTGGATGTATGGGGATGATTTTTGTGTCAAATTTATAGTAACGTCGGGTGCTCTTGTCGAGACCCGTTGTTGCTACCTCTAGCAAAAAATTTCGACTTTATACCTTTGTAATTATTATCTTAATACAAAATTACTTATAAAATACAATTGATTTATGATTATAGACGGTTTAACTGGTATAAATAAATAAAATTTTTAAGACAAAATCAAATTCTAATTTTTATGATTTCAAAATACATAATTAAAACAATCATCCATAAATAAACTTAACTGTTTTCTTCTATGCTTAAAAAAATCTGCAACATGGAATAGCTGGCCAATGAGTTTATTTCTGAAACGTAATTGAGCTTTCGTGAATTTGTGTGGGTACAAATTATACGACAATATCCATGTCATCTTGTACCACGTCACTCACATCGTGGACATAATATTTTATTTCACGTACCTTTTCATACTTTAAATAACTTGTGTGATAAATATTTATGTCATGAAGAACGTGCACATAAGTCATTTCGACTTGTTTAGCTTGTCCTTTGCCTGTCCCCGTTTGCTAAGAACTTTCCATGGATAGAGCCCTACAATACCTCCTTTTGAATTAAACACTTTCAGATTTTATTTTTGAGAGTGATTTTTTTATGTTTTAAGACTCGGACTCAAAATATTTTAAATAAATTCAAAATTTTTACTATTTGACGATTCTGAATACTAATAAATAGTTGGTAAATTTTCTACGTTGACAAATTATACTAACAATCGCTCCACAATCTATGTAGAGTTCGACACACATTCCAATAGCTCTTGGTCAATTACTAATTATTTACATCTTTTGCCAATGAGACATTGCCAAAATTTTTAATTAATGTTAAGACACTAAGAGTCATATATTTAAGTTTGGTCTTTTAAGAGAGTAATTGAAGTGGGTGCTAGAAGATCTCCTCTATTGTGTAGTCTCTCAATATGGTAGGACTTTTGGGAGGAAGGAGGAATAAAGAGAGATAAAGTATCAATATTGACTCGCAATTTTAATAAATTACTACAAAGTATATCATTTGAACCAACAAAAAAATAATAAAAATTAAGAACGTTGTAAATAAATCATGCCAATCACCCATAATCCCAAAAACAATGTTAAAATTTCGTCTGTCGAATATACTAATATATAATCATATTACATGCTGTGATGATACAAACTTTTTACAATTTCTTACTTGCATGGGGTCCACACACTAATTCCGAAGACTTAGGTACATGTGATACTCGTTTGTCTTTGACCTTAATTAAACTAAATTATTTCCTTAAGCGGGGCGATTTGGAGGGGACAAAGATAGTCCCCAAGTTTGGGGACTAAAGAGTAGATGGTGGCAATGTAGGTATTAATTAAATAATAAGGGGTAATATTGGAAACTAATAGAAGCTAGAAAAATTATAGAAACTTTAAAAAGGTAAAAAATAACCACCAATGAACGTAAAAGGCATGAAGGACTCTTTGAATTCCTGTAAGGAAGGACTCTTCATATTCAGCTTAATCTACAAAACCCTACCAACTTTTTCCCCTCTAAACTAAACTAAAGACCAAAAAAACGAAAAATCCTCCAAACCAAAAAACAACGTTCTTTCGTGGGAGGGTTTCTTAACAATTACAGCTACATCAAATAAAATCTTAGTTACATATTATAGTAGTTTTAGTATTCTACATCAAATCAACAACAACTATTGCTATATTAAAGGTACGTCTAGTTTTTTTTTTTAAAGCTCGAGTTGTAGTTGTTTGTTTTAAGGTACGCCCTCTGTCGTCTAGTATGTCTAGTATCATATTGGCCAAGTTATTCATTCGTCTAGTAGTTTAAATGTGCGATTTTATAGAGATATTAGTTTTATGTGATTATTTGTTCATGCTTTTCCTTGGTCATTATTATTTATGTTTTGATCTGTAAAGGATATTATTTTTTAGCTATATTGATATTGTATTTAAGTTGTAGTAATTTTGGTTTGACGTTGTATTCATATTGATTTTTTACTGTACGGATATTAGTTCAGCTTAACCTATTGATATTGGTTTATCGTTATATTGATATTGGTTTTTAACTATATTGATATTGGTTTGTCGTTGTATTGATATTGGTTAGACGCTGTATTGATATTGGTTTTTATCTTTACTGATATTGGTTTGACGTTGTATTGATATTGGTTTTTAACAGTGTTGATATTGATTTTTAGATGTGTTGATACTGGTTTTACCATGTAGTGCTATTGGTTTTGGGCTGTAGTAATAATGGTTTAATGTTGTATTGATATTAGTTTTGACGTGTATTGATATTAGTTTCCATGTGTATTGATATTGGTTTTTAACTGTATTGATATTAGTTTAAGCCTGATATGATATTAGTTTTGAGCTGTACTAATATTGGTTATAGGCTGTATTGATATTAATTTTTATGTATATTGATAATGGTTTTTACCTGATATGATATTCATTTTTAGCTGTAATGATATTAGTTTTCGGCTGATGTGATATTGGTTTTAGACTTTAGAGATATTGGTTTTAGGCTTTAGTGATATTGTTTTTAGTCTATTTCGATATTGGTTTTTAACTGTATTGATATTGGTTTTTAACTGTATTGATATTAGTTTTTAGCTTTACTGATATTGGTTTGTCGTTATATTGATATTGGTTTTTAACTATATTGATATTGGTTTGTCGTTGTATTGATATTAGTTTTTAACTATATTGATATTGGTTTGTCGTTGTATTGATATTGGTTAGACATTATATCGATATTATTTTTTAGCTTTACTGATATTGGTTAGACATTGTATTGATATTGATTTTTAGCTGTATTGATATTGGTTTTGAGCTGTACTAATATTGGTTATAGGTTGTATTGATATTAGTTTTTACGTATATTGATAATGGTTTTTACTTGACATGATATTCGTTTTTAGCTGTAATGATATTGGTTTTAGGCTTCAGAGATATTGGTTTTAGGCTTTAGTGATATTAGTTTTAGGCTATTTCGATATTGGTTTTACTAGAAAGTCGACTAGATATTAGTTGTGGGCTGTATCGATATTGATTTTAGGCTGTATTGATATTAGTTTTAACGTGCATTAATATTTGTTAGTAGCTGTAGTAATATTGGTTTTTAGCTATATCGATGTTGGTTTTGGGCTGTATTGATATTAGTTTTTTGATGTAATGCTATTGGTTTGTAACTGTATTGATATTGGTTTTTTGCTGTAGTGAAATTAGTTTTAACGTGTATCAATAATGATTGTATGGTATTGTGGTATGAATACTAACAAAACTTATTCAGATCGAAGTATGGATGGAAACACAACAAGTCGATGATGACCAAACAACATTCAAAGCGTTGGGTAAATGTATAAAGAAATATGAGAATCCGAACAAGTCAAGAAAGATATTAAAAAACAGTTGTGAGGTTGGTCATGCAAAATCAATGTCAAAGCACTAGCAGATGAAACAGAAGAAAAAGAACAGTTGTACTAATGTGTGGAACCAGGAGACAATACCCAAGAAAAATTGTTTAGACATAGATTTGAATCGACCACTCAGCTATTTATGAACTTTGCAAATTGTAAAGAGCATAAGATTGTCCAAAAGTTGAATGTTGCAACCGTCTATTGCTAAACTTGACATCATGTTATTAATTGAAATTTGAGAATATTTTATCTTCAGTGATATTAGTACATACTCAAATCAATACCAGTACATACTCAAACCAATATCTGTACATAATCAAACCAATATTCATACATATTCAAACCAATATCTGTACATAATCAAACCAATATCTGTACATACTAAAATCAATATCGGTACATACTCAAACTAATATATGTACATAATCAAACCAATATCTATACATACTAAAACCAATATCAGTACATACTCAAACCAATATCAGTACATAATCAAACAAATATTTGATATTGGTTTTAAAGTGTAGCGATATTGGTTTTGATGAGTAAAAGATATTGGTTTTTAGCTCTAGGAATATTGGTTATCCGATTTGGACATCTCATATGCATTCGAATATATGTTTTGTAATGTACCAATATCATTATAGACGGATACCAATTTCATTCATCAGGTATACCAATATCAATACACCTAAAAACTAATATTAATATATCCTCAAACCAATATCAACACATCTAAAAACCAATATGATTACATCTAATAACCAATATCAATCCATCTAAAAACTAATATCACTACAGCTAAAAACCAATATCACTACATCGTCAAACCAATATTAATACACCTAAAACCAAATATCAATACACCTAAAACCTAATAAAACTCTCGCATATCATAAAGAAAATCAACCCCACGAAAGAAATGGGCAACCATAACAAAGACCTATAAAACTTGACCTGCATCAGTTAACTGTTATTATTCACAATCTTAAAGGCTAGCCATCCAACCCCGCAATAACACACAATAGAAACGCAAAATGACTAATTCTCCACAAACATCTATTTTGCATCTAATAACAACATACAAATGGATACTAAGCCGCAGATATTCTAGATTTCAATCTTCATTAACCATTACAGACACAAAATTGGTTTTCAACAACAATAAAAACTTGAAAAGGTAAATGAGCACATAGCAATACACAGTGGTTACTAAAACGTAACAACATAAGCTTCAATTTAGAACAGTAGCACCAAACTACACGAAGAAGTAGGTGATCAGACAATAACACTCGAAAGCCAGCCCCAGACTCATTTAAGTTAGCACGATATTGCAACAACTCCAACTAAAATAATCCCAATAGCAACAAGATGATCGATTGCATTCGTCATGAGTTACAATTACCAAAAAATTAGTCCTCATAGTTAAAAGACATCTCCAGCAGAAAAAATTATCATGTCAACATCCTACCAAAAAGGCATAAAAGTAACAAATTTTCCCCCAAAACACAAAACTTCCTCGGCACCATTCTTCAGCAACTGCGAGTCACATCCTCCATCCATTCAACGATACTGCAATTCAATTCACAACCGAGAACATATCAAGTCAAAACACTTGCATCCACCTTCCTTAAACAACAAACTATATATAAATATATACATATATTTTCTAAAAATAATTAAAAGAATTAAAAGAAAATAAGGAAACCTTGATGAAGCCGATCTCCTTAGTGTTGCTGCGGAAGCACTGCCTGCAGCACATGAGCCCGTACTTCCTAATGATATTGTACGGGTTCCCGCACACCTGGCTACCACACCTCAACACCAATTCTAGTACAATTAGAATAAAAGCGACATCGGGATGGGAACGAAATGATAGATACGCGAGACTTTTACCAAGTGCGAGAGCCGGGGCCGTAGTTCTTTGGGTGCGAGATGGAGAGGTCGTCGGGTATGGCTGACTTTCAAACATGAACGCGAGGAGAAGGAGATGAGATGGAGAGGTGGCCGGTATGGTCACAAACTAACGGATCGCCCGAGAAGAATGGGTTGAGATGGAGAGGAGCAACGATTAGGGTCCCGATTTTTTAAAACAAAATCTTGGTCAAAAAAGTAGAATGGAGGTGAAAAGATGGGAACCCTAGTAAAGTCTTATTGGTGAAAATCCCTCCTTCTCCAACCGACAAACTCTCACATACAAACTCTGGCTCCCCGGGACGGGGACAGGGACGGGCATGGTAGTCGCGGCTGACCAGAACCCAGATCTGGGCTGGAGCAGGGGAGCGGCGGTTACTATGAGGGAGTGCTCGATGGCGGCCTTAATGGCGGGGCTGGAGAAGGTGGCCTCCCTAATGACCCGGCTCACCGACGGGTCGTCGAAGATGGAGATGATGAGTTGTTCGAGCTCCACCTTCACGACGAGGAGCGGCTGCTCCGGGCACCCACAGTGCTGGTGGGTCTGGCAAAGAAAGAAGAAGATGGAGGTTGTTTAGAGTTGAAAAATAATAAAAGAATGGATGAGATTTGGAAGAAGAAGAATTATTATTATTATTTTCTAAAATGGAGGAGAGAGATGGCTGCCATATTTTTTTTCCAACTTTGGGAGATAAAAGTTAAAATGGTAGTGGGGTAGAATCCCTAATTGGTAGGTAAAATATCAAAAATATCTTTTATAGATTAATGACCCTTGGATTCAAATATTTTGATTAAAAATCAAATCTGATGGCCTATCCCTACCTGTGGACAAGATTTTAATAGTCCCCACTCAATCCATTCTCTTTCCTTAATTGGCTAGGTTCAAGGTTCTCTAGACTTGCTCAAACTGACTTTGATTCTTTTAAAACATGCTCCCACCATTTGTCTAATATATTTTCTGTCATTCTTCCTAATCCCTGGTTCCTCCCGTTTTTCATTGCCGGACAAATTACTTTGTTATTACCGATTCGTTATCGGGTCCAAATAGTAACTGATCTAGATTCACGATTGAAAAAGATAATAAGTTGTTGTTTAATGGCGCAATTTGTTGCTTGGCATCTTACGCGACCACAACGTGGGGAAATTATTAGTTTGTGGGTTGAACATTATTTATAAGCTATCATCAATATGTATATATTTATAAACTCGCTTCCCCAACTTGTAATATGAAATTACTAATAGAAAAAAAGCTTGTGATATAAAACCTCTTTAAATTATTGCCCTCTAGACTCTTTAAGATATTCTATTCTGCTGACCTAAGATGAGAGGTGATGGTCACTTGTATGTATTACGCCATAGCTCTACATACCGGATTGGTAAGGAATTAATTTACATTTTTGTCTAATATATATTGAAAAAAATTATAATATGGACAAATCTATGGCGTGCCTAACCGAACTCAATAATTTTTTTTTGTCGAAATGATATGTTAATTCAGATACACAATAAACTAATCATTATAATAATCTAGATTGAAGATAAAGCTATACCCTACTTATAAAAAAAATAAAGCTATACCTACTAAACATTTGCAAATGGTGGTCTAACTCAATAATTTGTAAACAATGTCAGCTATATTGATGTCCAGTAGAGTTGCTAATGATCATTGGTTGGCACAAACTGGTGTTTGTTTGTGTTAACTACTTCAGTTTTTTATTGAAATCAGTTGAGTTGATATTTTGTGAGCAGATTAATCTAGATTCTAGTGAGATGATACTACAGAATGATATTCTCTTTATCAAGTTTTAACATTAGCATATTTTCAATGTCCAAACTATGTGCTTAATCATCTATGTGCTTAAAGATTGTTGGTTTTTTTCCAAAATCACATAATATTCGAATAAATTTGATTAATTCAGGTTTAATAGGAAGATAAATTCAAATAATAGTAAAACTCTGGCTGTATTACCATGACTCAGGTTGTTGCTTACTATAGGTTGGTGTGTTCCAAATCGACATTTAACATATAAATGTGATTTATACTCTGCCCCGACGGCATATTTATTGTTACATTGGTTCTCAAATCAAAAGAGGTCAAAATCCCTCCAAAAAATCAAAAGAGGTCAAAGAGCTGATACACCTTCCGATGCGCAATCAGAAGTTAAATAATAGCTAGCTACCCCACTAAACTGAAAAGAAAGAATAAATAATTATTTACTAGTTGACAAGAATATACATAAATACAGTCTGGTCATATAGTCTACATTGTCTCTCCCAACAACTCCAATGAATTGGTATTTCGTATTGAAACTGTTAAGAATTGAGCCACGAGAACAAATGCGGAAAGAATATGAATGCAAGATATTATGTGGTTCGGCATAATGCGGTAATATCTACGTCTATGGAGAGAAAGGAGAATTTTAATTAATAGATCCAAGTTACAAAGCCATACAAAACCCTTGCGTAACATGCTTTTATATAGAGGCAAATTCTTGTACATTATGTAAGCTATCTAGGTCGAATTACGAGTCCAAAACAAGAGTCGAACTAATTTGGAAACAAGCCCACAAAACGTTTCCTCTTCAATTTCTCGACATCTCCAACAATCTCTACCTTGGCGAGAAATCATCCCGTAGACGAACCATGAAACTCCATCCGAACTTCAACAAACTCCACCTTGACGAGACACCGCCCCATGAAGAACCATGAGAACTCGCGAAACTAATTTGACTCCACCGACTCCACCTCGAACTATAGATACAACCGTCATCAATAATACCATCTCAACTTTCTCTCTTTCTTTTTGTTCAGTCACTTGGAGTCACCCCCCAAGCTCGAGCTTCCGAGCTTGCTTGGCGTCTTCCCTTCAATCGCCATCAAACCCCAACTAGCAAGTCCACCTGCTGAAGTAATTTTGTGACCAATAGATACGCTCTCTATTTTTTGGCCAACCCTGTGCTCCGCAACCTCGATCTGCTTTTCTGTTGGACCTTCTTGCCTCAAACCAATCTACGTGACATAGCATACAATGGGCAACTTTTGTTCCACCAAGTAGAACCCTCGACATGTCACGAACTCTACCGTTCGCCCTTGAGTGAGATACCTGATTCGCCTATGGTGCTACCAACGACTTTGCACTCCCCATGCAAAACTTACCTAATACCTTTGACGTGCACGTGCGTTCAGACAACCGTAGCAGAAGAAACTTGCTAACTTTGTCTTCGCAAATCCCAACTCCACTCAAACCATTCATGTGAAGCCTTCGCTCCATCATACAAGAGCATTCTCTCTCTCCATCGGAACACAATAAGGTAACTCCACCTACAACCATGTTCCCCACTAACCTGTAGGTGTTCCTAGAATTTCTTTCACCCTTCATCACCACCATAGCATCCTTCTCAACCTCTATTAGCCTGCCTACAACCTTATTGTTGTACTGACTATAATCCAAGGCTCCTAATGAGATCTAATTCTTCTCCAACTTTGGAACATGTCTAACTCCACACAATTTTCTCTCAACACCATCTCACATATTCATCCGGATATCACCTGTGCTAGCAATTCTACAAGTAGAACTATCACTCATAGTCACCATACCAGAATCAACGAACTTGTAAGTGTCGAACCACCCTCTCTTGGACGTCATGTGGAAAGAGCAAGTGCTATCAAAAATCCAAAAATCAGAAAGTTTTAGACCTGATAAGGTGTCGAACCAACCTCTCTTGGATGTCATGTGGAAAGAGCAAGCGCTATCAAAAATCCAGAAATCAGAAAGTTTTGGACCTGATAAGACAGAAAGAACATCGCCATCCGACTCGTCCGAATATAAGGCCATATTCACGAAATTCGATCCTTTTCTCTCGCAACCTCGAGTTCTTCTCGGACAATCCTTCTTCACGTGCCATTTTTCTCCGCACTCGAAGCAATTTCTTTCGAACCTCCTTAACCCCGACTTGGATCCCTTTCCATCTCATTCTCCTCCTCAACCATAGCTACACCTCACAACCAGCCCCACTACTTGATCATCACCAGTTTTACTCCATTGATGAAACCCTAGTAGAGCACTTGTGATATCTTCCAATACCGGGGTCTCCTTCCCCCAGGTTAGAGTTGTAACCAAATTTTTGTAGGAGCCAGGTAAGAAATTCAATAGCAACAATGCCTTCTCTTCTTCTTCAAACTTCACATCAATCTTTGCTTAAGACAAAGCTTGTTCGACAAAGACTTAGATATATACCTTGCCTCCAATTTCTTCCACACCTCAGCATGTGTCTCCTCATCCATGATGCGATACATCACATCATTCGCCAAGCATAAGCGAATTGTTGCTACCGTCTTGGCCCCCATCTCCTTCCACTCTTGCTCCTTCATCTTTTCGGACTTCTTCTCCGAGAGCGCGATGACGATCCCTTGTTGCACGAGGAGATCCTTGACACGCCTTTGCCATAACCCAAAATTCGATGAGCCATTGAACTTCATAAGAGCAAACTTTGCGCCGTGATCCGACATCCTCCAACCTTTACTCTTGATACCAATTTGTTAGAAATTCAGCAACCAAGGGAACAAATGCGCAAAGAACACGGACACAAGATATAACGTGATTCGGCCTAATGCCTACATCCACGGAGAGAAAGGAGAATTTTGATTAATGGATCCAAGTTACAAAGTCATGCAAAACCTTTGGGTAACATGCATTTATATGGAGGCAAACTTTTGTATATCAAGTAAGCTATCTAGGTCGAATTAGGAGTCCAAAATAAGAGCCCGACCTAAACTGGAAAAAAGTCCACAAAATATTTTCTCTTCAATTTCTCGACATATCCAGCAGAAACTTTATATAAATTTACTCTAGAGGATGGACCCACCTTGTGTTTCCGTTAATCACTGGTTTATACATCTGACTAATTTGAGTTCGAGCCAAATATGATTTTTGAATTTTGTCAAAACTCTCCTAACAAATATTTAACGCTGTTGTACACTAAAGACTCGAAACGTCTTTTGCTAAGGTAGAATAATCTTTATGTAGTGCCTCCGACAATGTTAAAAGGAGACGAGACCTTTCATGCATGTTTCCGTTTACTCTATAATTGATTTTGTCCTGCTATAGTATGTCCCTTATTCCTTGGCCGATTTAATTTATTTATGATATAAAAGGAAGAGGCCATAAGAGTACTCATTAGCTACCTAAAGAAAGTACTCTGTGTGTTCATAGAAGATGGCTCTCCTGATCCAGTTTAAAGAAGCTTCTTTGAAGAAAGGGTCTTGGAGTGTTGAGGAAGATAATAAGTTAATCTCTTATATAAGAAACCATGGAGTTTGGAATTGGAACGAGATGCCAAAAGCAGCGGGTAAATAAACTTCCTACGTACCGTGTTTCCTTATTCGGATATTTCGGGTTTTCTCTACATCCAAGTTTCGGCCAAGAATTTTAGTAACGTTCTTTTAGTATTAGGTTTGGCGAGAACGGAAAAGAGTTGCAGACTTCGTTGGATGAACTACCTGAGGCCGAACTTAAAGCATGGGAATTTCACCAAGAAATAAGATGAAACCATTCTTAAGCTGCATAAGAAGCATGGAAATAGGTAAACCCTAATTTCCATCTTAGGGCACCAAATCAAATCGATTATAACCGAGTTTATTGATTTCTCATTGTTCACATGAGATTTGTGTTTCAACACAACCTTTCAAATGATGTTGACTCAATATTGTTTACCAGCCCAGATTAGCTTCTTTCAGCATTAAAATTTTCATATCGAACTCGAAATTTTGAGAAGATGTGTGAAAGGAGTCTATTCAGTAACACTTGCATGTGGTTAAATAACATGGATGATTTATATTGCAGATGGGCTACAATTGCAGCAAAACTACCCGGAAGATCAGACAACGAGATTAAGAATCACTTCCACACCCGCTTGAGGAAAATCACAGAAAAGCGACGAGTAGATCATCATCAGGGCAAGCTTTATCACCCGCCACTAGTCCAAGTTCATCATCATATTCCTCATCACCAGACTCCATTAACTTCATCAATTCCGGAACCGATCGCCACGAAATCATCGGTACTTGCGAATTCGAGGAGGAGAAGACGAGGGGTTACTATTATGGGGTTGACCAGCTGCAACTTTCGTTCGAAAGGCTGTGCTTGAGGGAGGATGATGAGGTTATCACTGATTATGAGAGTTACTGGTTTGAAGAATATATCTTCAACCTGCAGAATGGTGCTAATACTTTACTTGATGACACTGATAATTGTTTTTGGTTTGATATTTTCAATCACGAGACTAGTGTAGTATAGGGTCAATGTAATTGGGGCGATCATTGTATAAAATTCGTACACATATTAATCGTATTATCAAGATTTCTATTTTATTGACCAAAATTTTATTACCTTCTTAAACTTTAGTACATATTTTATTTATTTTTGTACATGTTACGGCTCGTACTAAATTAACACCCGAATGTTTTTTTTTATAAATAGATTAATATTGTATAATGAGATTTTGATGACCTACATCTACTAAAGAAATGCGAGTAAAAAATTCGCGGTTGCAACTATTTCTTTAATGCTGTACAGCCCACCATAACCACCAGATTCATGTACTCCAGCTTAAATTAGATTGCAGTTCAGCCCTTTAAAATGGTCTCGCAAGCTCAAGTCCACTTTATATTCGGGTCATTGCAACAACCACTTAAATGTTGTAGCAGAGATGAATGCCATTACAAAACGATTTGAATTAACTTAAAAATGTCTTGAACTATTCTACTTTAACTATATTTCGAGTTCAAGACCTTAGAAATATAACAGTATTAAATATTTATTGAGAGTGTTTTGTCGTCTTTCAAAATTCATACCCAGCTCAAATTTAAATTAGTCGATGTAATGTGTCAAATATCATGAGCTATATAAAAAAGAAGTTTGTGAGTTAAAATGGTATGACTGAAAAAATATTATTATGAAAATAGATATTCAAAAAGGACTCAAGACAATATTCGAATTACTAGAGAATTAAAAAATAATCGACGAAGCGGGCCCGAAATGGGCCGGTTCACGGGCCAAAGTCAACCAGTGAAGATGCATCGGCCATTAATTTACCGACAAAAGATAATCAATTTCGGTCCAAAACCCTAATTACGTACGGCGATCATAGAGCAACGGATGATGGCGCGGGTCACGTCTTCGAGGCCAGGGTGATATGGCCATGAAGGTGAAGCTCCAGGTGCCCTCCTAGCTAGTAGCGATGGAGCTGACCGTCCGGAGGGTCGGGAGGAGTGGCGGGGTGGATGCACACCACCTGTTCGATAAAACGCCCCAGTTGAACTCGGGAAGGGGATGGAGCTGTGTTTGTTGTCTTTCGCGGTGTTTCCCGAAGGCACGACAGATACAAAGAGAATGCTGGTGTATTGGCGGATCAAATCGATAAGGAGGGGGAGCTGGTGGAGAATGTAGCCACATTGGTGCACTTCCTACTACAGTGTGGAGCCTTCCTATTTGCGGATATTGGACTTGAATGCCTGTCACACTTCGGAGAAAATCCCTGACGGGATAGTGTCTCCAAAGAGCTTGATGCACTTGGATGTTTCTGGCTCGCTCTCGGAGCTCCAAGTTCCTAAGGGGTTTGTGATCAGAGACGAAGAATTCCGGGGTGCTCGAGGAATTAGCAGGCTTGTCGGAACTGAGGAAGTTGAGGATATACACTAGCAAGAAGAGCTTGATGCACTTGGATGTTTCTGAGTGATAGGGGCTTGGCTCGCTCTCGGAGCTCCAAGTACTTAAGGGGTTTGTGGTCAGTGATTCAGAGACTAAGAATTCCGGGGTGCTCGAGGAAATTGCAGGCTTGTCGAAACTGAGGAAATTATATGTATGCACCAGCAAGAAGATCTTCCCTATTGAGCAAGAGCTCGTTGCTCTTTACAAGCTCTCAAGAAGCTGACGATCATATGGGGAGGGAGATATGGAAGCCAAGTCAGGGTATGCAGAAGATAGGGGTTCCGCTCCTAGTTCAGTACCTAGAGGGCAGCTTCGACGACAAGAGGGTAGAGGTCCGAAAACATCCGAGGTAGTCGATGCACGCCTTCCTGAAGGGCTGGAGAAAAGTGTTATCCAGAGATTGATGCACCTACTTGGTTGTCACCCAACAAGCTGGTGAAGATGAAAAATCTTTATATGCAATCTTGGCAATCTCAAGGACGGTCAGTGGAACGGTGAGATTGAGATACTACGCCTCAAGTTTCTTGTTCGGATTATCAATGGACTGGAACAAGTTGCATAATCCGTTTCCAAAGCTGATTTATTTAGAAAATGTCAGGTGTTAGTGACTGTCTTTCTTCCTCCCCGACGAGTGCGGAGTGTGGATTGTCAAAAAGAGGCTTTCACAGGAATAGCTGGAAGAATTAGGACTCTCTCGGTCATCCCTCGCTGACAGGTTCACATGATCAAGAAGCACGTATGCATTATGTATCCTTGACACTTGTAGACTTGATTCGATTTGTAGTTCTACGATTTTGCTTTCATCTGTAATTCCTTATCTACATTAAGAAACCACGAGCCCCTCTAGCCTCTGGTGTATGTATGTGCGGTGCTCAGAGTCTCGGTGAGTGCTCTTACCTCCTTTTCCAGTTATGTAATGATCTATGGAAGCCATTGTAAATCCACTGCATTGAAATTGTTATAAATGCCCATGTTTACAATTCATATCCAGTATTGTTAGGTTCTATCTGTGACAGAAAGAACCTTTTTTATCGTCGTTGACATCAACTCGAAACAAATTCATACTGCCCTGCTAATGAAATTGGCACAACTTGGTTTATTATTGAACATAGACATGATATAACACATTGAAGATCAGATAGACGGTCTTGGATTCTATGATAAAGAATGGAAACACAATGCTCTGCAGAGAATATAATGCCGAAGGCAAAACCATAAAGCCGAAACTTGTTCATCATGGTAGGCTAGTCCTCATTTGAGGGTGGAGCACCATCTACATTTTCATCCTCCTCCTCCTCTTGCGATTCTTGAGGCTGCTCCTCTTCCTGAATCTCCGATGTGGAGGCTTTTGATGGCTCTTCCGTAGTCTTGTTCTCTGTTGATTCGACTGGAGGCGGCTCTTCTGCAGTCGTGTTCTCTGTTGATGCTTCTTTAGGCGGCTGTTGCGGCTCTTGGATTAGTTCCGTCAGAGTTGGAATCTTTTGCATGATCTCTCCCATCATTTTTGCAGCTAGTGGAAAGCCTGCACATTTCTTAATGATCTCTTTCTCCAGAAGTTTGTCAAATTGTAGACCCTGCTTATGAACCGAGTCTTTGAACATCTTCAAGACAAAGTCCTTGTCTGCCCGGGGCACCAGGCGATGCACATTTGCGTCCACCCTCACCATGTTATTCACCAATCTGAGTCTCCTGCTCGTCACGACGACCGTCCCTCCGTAGCCCTTGGGCAGCGCGTAGGCGAGGAGGTTACGCCAGTTACGCTCTTGAGGTGACTTCTTAGCAGCCAAGTCATTGTACCATTTAGCATCAGAAGTGACATTATCAAGCACAATCAAGTACTTCTTTCCTATCAGCTGCGCGTAAACTGCGCACGATAGCCTGTCTAGCTCCTTTTGAATCTCCTCTCTCTCCTTCTGCATTGCAAGACGCTTGTCATTCTTCTCCTTTTGATTCTTGTCTATCGTCTTCCCCTGCACTCCAAGCTTCCCGTCGCCTTTCGTCTCCTCCTTCACAACAGGCTGCACGTCGACATCGTGCTCCTTTCGGATCTCCTCTATCATCTTCTCCTCCACTCCGAGCTTTTTCAGGATATCAACAAGCACAGCCTTATTCTCTTTCGCATCCCTAAGCAACTTATCGTTGTCCTTCTCCTCCTTAGACTTCTCTTGCTCCTCCTCATTGTCAACAACTTGCTTCTTGTCAGGCAGATGCACGTAGATCCTTGGGACATAGAGGTTCCTCACGTCTTGACGCTTCAGGAGCTCCTCGCACAGTGTGGTCTTCCCAACCCCCGCGTTCCCCGCAATCCCAACAGCCTTGAACCCGTCCTGCTGGCCAGGAACCACCACCAATCTCTCCACCGCGACCAGCTCCTCCATGAACCCGTGGACTTCCTTCCCCTCCACAGCCGCAGCAGCAGCCATATCAGCAGTACCTTCCTGCGAAGCATCAGCAGCAGCAGCAGCAGCCGTATCAGCAGCAGCTTTTAATGAAGCCAAAAGGTCCTTGTGTTCATCTGAAAGCTTATTTTTCAGTTCTTTGAGGCTGTACCCAACCGAGCGATACTGTGTATTGTGAATCAAGCAAGGAACCCACTTCGTGGACAGTCTCAAGCACTCATCCAATGAGTTCTTGAGATCATACAGATATCCCCTGGTGTTCTTCTCCTTGAAGAACGCGGTTGACTTGCAAAGATCCTTGAGCAAGCCGTTGAGCTTCGTGAGCTGTCGGGTATGGACCTTGGACTTGACCTTGCCGGTGACCCCTTTGTTGAACGTGTCGACCAGGAACTTCTCGATCTCGTAGGAAGCCATGGCTAGGGGATGATGATGAGTGCTGCCCTGTTCAGGTCTCAGAGGCATGGTCAATGTTGTTAATGTAGTTGCTTGTTCTTGGTCTGAGAAGCTGGTTTCTCTTAAATTTGGTTTGCCTGGTAGATAGTATCATATTATAAGGTCTATTTGATGAGACTTTGGAGGGTTTTCTTTTTGGGTCTTGGTCTTTGTTTAATAGGGGACTTTTTTAATTTAATGTAAGTGGGAAGTAAAGTATATTTCTTTGTTTGGAGATGTGAGTCACACTCACGCACACATGAGGCATGGTCCCTACTCCTTCCGGATTCTTGCTTTGATTAAGGTAGGTTGCAATTCTACTTGGCCGCTTCTACTTGGCCGCTTCTCTGTTCTTTCCCTCCCAGGTTCTACTTTTTACCACTTGTATCCGGACATTTAGATCGGGCCAACTAATTCAGGTTCTAGCAAGGTAAAATTTTTAAATGGAGACTGTTCTATTTTCAATATTTCGAATTCGAAACCTCTTAGTTAAAATAGACCAACTCTCTTATTAGTTGATATAAATATTGCATTGCATTACTATTACCTCCAAGACTTTATGATATTTTCCACGTGACATAATATTTGGAATAATTCAACTAACTAGTGATAAAACATATCGAACAATTTAGAATGTAACGTGTCAAATAGACTTTAACTATTAAGTAATAAGATTCTTCTTGGTTTCCGGAAGGGAAAACTCTAAGACCAGGCGCATTCACGCCTTTCAACAACCTCGACCTGGGCCACGTCGGATAAAAAAAAATCAAAAACAAAAAGGGGCGGTGCCCTCAAATAAAGTGGGGGCGAAATTCGCCCCCTCGCCCTCACCCTCGACCCTTGATTTTTTTTTTTTTTTCTATCTACTTAGTTACACTTGGTACAATGTTATTCGTATAAATAAATTTTTTGGATATTATTTATGTGGTTAAAAAAATTTTGAATTATCTGTGATAAGAAATAATTATAATTTATATAAAAATTTGTATTTTTCAAATCTCTATAAATAGAGTCCAACACTAACATATTTTCACACACAATCTCAAATTCTCTCTACTTTTACTATATACTATCTTCTTAATTTTTCTTGTTATATTATTTCTTGTTATCTTAATTACGGAATAAATATTTACGTATATTTAATATAATTATTATATAAACAAAAATGAAGTAGATAATATGTGGATGAGAGGGAAATTAATTGTTTATTCTGTGACCTAGGTTGGGGCAGGTTGCGGATGTGAGTAGAATAAGGGATAATTGAGTTGTGCTGATGTGGATGAGAAAAAAATTAATTATTTATTCCGTGACCTAGGTTGAGGCATGGCACGAATGCGGATGGTCTAAATGCGCAACTGTAATTCCACCTAGGGGTGAGAGAAAAACCAAGAACGTAGAACTGGTTCGAACTCATCCAAAAACCCGAACCAAACATAAAAATGGTTAGGATCGATTCTTATTTTTGATCTAAAAATAGTTCTTGGTTGCAGTCCAAATCTTTTTGTAGTAGGGAACTGCAAAAATTCTGACCGAAATACAATTTTCCAAATTAGTCATGTTCTACCGTAATACTTTATCATAATATTGTAATGGTCTAACCTAACCTAATTAGCCACCCCTCTCATTCAGATTCTCAATCTTCCGCATAGACCCAACCTTCAAAAACAACTAATCCCAAATTCATAAGTTCTAGTAAAACATGTAATGAACTTGACCTAATAGCATTCTAAGTTGCATCAGTGTGTTGATGTGTGTATTTTGGAGGGTAAAGAACTTGAGTTCTACATGAAGAAACTCCAGAATAAGAAGGGCAACGTTGCTCATGTCGCATAGATTTAATTTTAGTTAAGTCGGTGCTTTATGAGATTTTGCATCCGACATTTCTATAACTGGACGTCACATGTGTTCTAATTATGTTTTGTAATATCCCACAGAGTGCCCGGTTAAAAAAATTGTACCGCTGTGTTGGGAATTTACTCTTTTGGGTAAACGAGATTACTTTGGACTTTTTTTCAATTGCTGATACTTTGGACAAGTAGGATCCCGGATTTGGTACGGGGTCAATCATGTACCGAACAGAAAAAGAGTAAAACTGTCTTAAAAAAGGGGGAAAAGAGGGGATGCACATAGGTCGCGCGAGTCGGGAGAGAAGCAATGATGATTGGCACATGGTAATGGGAGGGAAAATTAACGTGCGTGCATGCCTTGTAATTGATTTTTTTTTTGCAATTAACTTTTTAATAAAAATTTGTTTGATATTGTATATTGTAGTAAATCAAACTGGTATTTTTGCTGTACCTATTTTTGTTCTCTTGCAGTGTCGAGCAATCTATCTGTCTATGAGCTACACACTTTAGTTTTTGCTTTAGCTATTTTTGTTTCTCTTGCAGCATCTATTGAGAGTAATTCCTGTTATAGGCATCCTAACTGACATGAAAGCACTTACGCCTGTTCCGAATCCGGCTGAAGTTGAAGCAGTATTTGATGTTCCTTCGGAAATGTTCAAGGTATCCTCAATTCCATTTGTGCATTGGCAGTACCGGGATCTGATTCATACTCGACTCGAATCGGGAGGGTTTTGCCTGAGATCCATTTAGACAAGCTCTTCTTCTCAGCCCTATCTTCATAAAGCTACCCTGGAAAAATTCGCCATCTTTGTTCTGTATTCCCATATCTGATAAGATGGCTCTAATGTGCAACTTTTTTCTAAATTTTTCTTCCTGCCAAATTGTACAAGAAAATATGTAACGTGTTCAGATTGATTCAATTTGCCAATGTATTTATTGATATAAGAAATCAATGATCATAAATGAAAAAAAATTAGCGACTATAAGTTAAAATTTATAAAAAATTAGTATCCATGGATGTAATTTTTACCCGTGATCATAAGATGAACATCCATAGGTAACTCAGATCCTCCACCTACCCACCTCACGAGAGTTCTGTTCAGACATTTCAAACTACGGTAGAGGTAGAGTTCTTGTTATTCAATCAATATGAGTGAGTTAGCAAGAGACATTTCTTTTTTAAAAAAATTCCTTCAAACCTTCTGATGAAAAAAATATTATTAAAAAAGAGTCCAACAAATAGGAGTCAAAAGTTCTTTATTCAATGATAATTGTTCAATGTAGTTAGATACATTTTTTAAGAGTGCTCAAGATTGGCGGTTTGCAAACATAAAGGATACTATTCCGAAGACCATTTTCTAAATATAATTCAAATGTAATTGATTATACATATCAGAAGTTCATAAAAAAATTCTCGATATTCAGTATAACAGTCAACAACCAACCGTTATTTCCACACCAAACAACCCACACTAAACCGTTCATTTTAAGATCCCACGTGCAGTCGAGCAACTATTCTACTCGATTTAATTTTAGAAGAGTGAATAGAATTTTATGAAATAAATTAAGCTTGAGTTATGTTATGTCCCATAGAGTAATTATATTTATGTGACTTTATTTAGATTGGTGAAATAAATTAAATATTTATTTTATGTCATTTTGTTTGGTCACGGAAGAGTAATTGATAATAAAATAAGAAAGTAATTATTTGGTTTGAATGTAGTTGGTTAGAGCGATAGTAACAAATAATTTGTCAGAAAGAAATTAAGAAGTAGGAAGTAGGTAGATGTAATGATCGAATTTGTCTCATATATTAAATTTAGAAAAAGTCCACTTTAGTACTGTAGTATCGTCCCAAATCACTTTAGTACCTTGTAGTAAAAAAACTGACCAATTGAGTCATACTTATTCCAATTAACATCAAAAAGGTCCTCGGGCAGCTGCCCGGACCTGCCGGACCCGCCCGAACCCTGCCCGGACTACTTGGCCAGCCACGTCACCAAAATTTGATGATGTGGCGCCACGTGGACATCCATCTTCTTCCCTCTCTTCTTCTTCTCCTCCTCCTCCTCCTCCTCGTCCTCGTCCTCGTCCTCGTCCTCCTCAAAACACGGAGTTAACCACGACGATCTTCTCCCCATCGCCAATCCCGAGCATCTCCGGCGAGGACGGAGAGCTTCCACCCGACCTCCTGGAGGAGGCGAAACGACGGGGGCCACAAGTTCCCTTCCCTCGCGCGCTGTGTCATCGGGGACGCGCGGAGAGGGGTTCCGGGAGAGAGATCGCTTGAGGGAGGCAACGAAGGAGGTCTCCGGCCTGGTGAAGAGGGTGAGGTTGGGGATTGCGTGGGCGGGCGGGTCTGGGAGGAGAGGACGAAGAGGATGACCAAGAGGGGGAAGGCCAGGAGCGCAAGCGTGAGGAGGAGGACCGGCGATCTCGATGCCGATGACGTCGCTCGCGGCGATCTCAACCCGAGAAATGACGATGTCGAGGCATGTTGTTTATTTTCCATTTTATTCCACGTTCTCCAATTGGTTTTTTGAGATTTAATTCTTGTGGATTATGGATGGAGTTGGAAGTTGGAAAGTGGAGTGATAACTGAGGAAAGTGGGAATTTTATTCGTTGGAGAAGAAGAGATGATGTTATCAATTTTTTATTTTTTGTTCTAATGGTATTTTTGTCATTTCAATGACAAAAAAAGAAAAAAACTCATTTAGGGATCCAAAAGTATAATAAAATCAAACAAGATGGACGACGGCGTGTATTTTACAAACAAGAGAGATTTTTGAGTATATTTAAGTAAACCCGAAGGACTTGAGAGTAATTTTTCAAAAAAAAATTTAATCTGTCAAGTTCAAAATTGTGTCAATGAGGATACGATGGTGACGGATGATTAATGGACAGCTCAAATACAGAGTAGTAAGCCTCAACTGCCGTTTACAAAAATAATTAATTTCGTCCACCATTTTAGACACGACGTTTAATGTTATTGGTCGCCGTGGGAACGGAGCTAATGAAGCACATGGCTTGTACAATTTTTTACCAGATTTTGGCCTGCAAGATTTAAGTTCAAATTGTTTTTGGGTAAAACAAAATTTTTTTAGAAGGACTTTTAGATGCCATTTTCTTAGGAATCTATACCTGTTTTCAACTTGTGTGCTACATTAATATTTGTTTTAAATCTCTGCCGGCCATTAATAGATAAGGGCATTTAAGTAAATTATACATTAGCATGCCGACAATAATTGTCTATAAAAAGAACTTCTTCTTCTTTCTCTTGTAAGTTCCAATTTGATCCGATCAAAATAAGTTTATCAAATTAGAATTTTCATATTCAAAAACTTAAATTTACAAGTTTGTACATTTTTCGCTAATAAATTAGGTCCAACAACTCGCGAAAATAAAATTCGAACTAGTTAAGCAAGCTCGTGTCGGAGAACTGCAGGGCCTGGAAGGTCTCAGGAGGCAGTCTCTGTGATTCAGTAAGCTCCAGCTTCATAATCTTCCCCATCATCCTCGCAGCCATAGGGACACCCCCGCACTTCCTCAGAATCTCCTTCTTCACCTCCTCGGACGGCTCGAACTCCTCCTTGTTCATGTCCAGCGCGTCCTCGAAGATCTTCCATGTCGTATCCTCGCTCGCAAGAGGCAAAACCCGGTGCAGATCGCCAGCCCCGACCATGTTCTCGGCCACCTCCTCGTCGCGGGTAGTGACGATCACTACTCCTCCATTCCCCTTGGGGAATCCGTACGCAAGGGAGCTTCCCCAGTCGGGATTAGAGGAGTGTATCTGTTGTGTTAGAGTATGAATCTCATGTCAACCAACTAACAATGAACTAGACAGTCAGTAATTCGATACGAAGATTCTAATATTACCTCGGTTTTGAGGTTGTACCAATCATCTCTACTCGAGACACCATCCAACACGACCAAGTACCGCTTCCTCATCAACCTGACGTAGAGGGAACACACAAGTCCGGGGAGCCCTCTCTCCTTTCGGATCATCTCCACAGTCTCCTCCTCCACCCCGAGCTCGTCCAGCGTCTTCCTGACGACATCTTCGTACCCGTCCTCGTTCGAAATCCTGACGCTGACGCGGACAAGGAAGTGCTTCTTCACCTTCTCCGAACTCCTCAGCACCTCCTCGCACAGCGTGGTCTTCCCGATCCCCGCGATTCCGACCACCCCGACACATCCGAACCCGGATTCCGTCACCACCAACCTCTCCATCTCGATCATCTCCTCGTCGAATCCCCACACTCTAGGCGGGTCCCCGGAGAGCAAATCCCTCACCTGCTCACATACTCGAACATGGGTAAGGTCCGGGTCTGGATCTAGGCGCGCGTCCCCGCGGGGTTTGATGGCCAACAGGGTGTCCTTGACATGGTTGAGATTCTTCCCTAGGTCAAGCAACGACTTGGGACCAATGAAAGGGTACTTGTGGGACAGAATCTGGCACTCATCCAGCAAGTTGTTGACTTGGTAGAGATCTTCCCGGAGTTGACCTGAAGTTCTTTCCAATTGGTCTTGAGATTTGAGGGAGACGAGAGCTTGGGAGAGCTTTTTGAGCTTCCTGGGGTGGATTTTAGTGCAGGATTCTGCTTCTTTCAGGAATTTCTCCACCAGGAAGGTTTCTGTCTCGTCAGCCATTGGTTAGCTAATTTGGTTCTCTGTTCCGGCTAAATTTGGAACGCGTTATGGGTATGCTTTTTATTCGTACAAGGTTTGAATTTGATAAATTTAAAAAAAATCTAAATAGTTGTCACTCGGATTAATTTATATTGGTAAATAAGTTGTACATTGTTGTAGGGGTATTGACATGGTAGCTGGTAGGGTCTTTCTATGATTCTATCTTCTTAAACTATCCAAAATTCGACTTTTTTTAATCGAGATTTGAAGCGAATCGAAAAAAATATTTATGACTGATCCTCCCGGAATTGCAAATACACGGGTTAAGACTCAAATCAATTGATTAATCGAAGTTCTTAATTTCGATTTTGAAAATGTAATTTTAATTACTTACATTTGAATTAATTGTTTCAGAAAATTAAGATATTTTAAAATAAAAGATGTAGATCTTGATGTTTCTAAAGTGGGTCCATTAGTTGCTATCCCTGCATTGAAATTCCGACCGTTGGCATGGTCCCGGGTGCTCTCTTGCTATTTATTATATGGGTCACTTCGAATCACAATATCCGTAGACTTTTTAAATTATTCTATATTTTTTTCCTACATTAAATGCATTATCAATTATCATGGGGTTCCTTTAGGCAAATTACTCATAATCTCTGGTATTTGGTCATCCTTCTTCTCCGGTCTTTGCATTTTAAAAACTTATTTTGTCGTCCCCGTGATTTTATCAACTCTCTGGTCCCTGGATGATATCATTGGCTTTTTTTTTATTTTTGTTCAAGAAAATGACTATTATACTCATGTGGTCATCTTCTCAGGCGAACCCAACCTTCCGGTCATCTTTTCCGGCAAAATTCGGCGACTTTTTCCGGAAAAAAATATATTTAATTTCGCCTCTCCACTCTCGCCTCTCCTTCCCTCTCTTCTCTTCTCCCCTCCCTTCTCTCCTCCATTGATAAACAAAAAAAGCAATCGAAGGTTTTGACACCCAAAAATTAATGGGCCCACCTTCACTATAGACGTCGCCCAGAACAGCGGGTCGACGACGCCGTTTCCTAAAAGGGTATCGTCTCCTTGGATTCCTTGAAGTCGAAGTCAATCTAGGGTTGTTCTTGAAGGACTCTCAGAAGACGGCTGACTACAAGAGAGATGACGAAGGCCGCACATGTCCACGATGATGGATTTTTCCTCGAAGGCGAGGAGATTGCAGTCCGTGGGAGCAAGGACGTGACCTGATCTTTGGATGTCGAAGACCGACGACCATTTTTTTAGATGGTGGACCACAGACAGCGAGGGGGTTTCAGTCACTTGGATTTGGACGATCTACAAGTATATGATGTCGTATCAGGTGGTCCTCGACGATGGAGGTTCCGACAGGAGACCACAGACGACGAGAAGTCACGGCTTTTCACCGGGGGTAATGTTCTCACCGTTTGTCAATCGTCCCGGCGACGACAAGGCTGCAATCCTCACTGACGGTGCCATTCCGTGGAAGAGGAAGAGGAGGAGCAGGAGACCACTAAAGATGAGAAGTCTTTCCATTTGCCGGACAATGACCCTTTGGAGAAGAGGAAGAAGAGGCAGAGGGCGGAGTTCCCCGGATTTGAATTTTGTATGGTTTTTTTTGTCCGGAAAAATTCGCCGGAAGGTTAGGTTCGCCTGAGAAGGAGACCAAAGGGGTATAATAGTCATTTTCTTGACTAAAAATAAAAAAAAGTTTCTAACGTGCGCCAGGGACCTGAGAGTTGATAAAATCAAACTCGGGGGACAGCAGAATAAGTTTTTAAAATGCAGGGATTCGAGGAAGAGGATGACCAAATACTAGGGACTATGGGGTAATTTGCCCAAAAAGTTATCATGGGGTTCAATAATTGCTGCCCATTGTGCCCATCACTTTCACAGTCAACATATATCTTTGCCTTTGAGCTGTAAAACGACATGAAAAAGTCATGTTTTAATATAAAGATGTCAAAAACTAACAAACTATTTAAATTTGAGAGTACCTAGTTCTAGTTAAATCAGGTATCGAATTCAAATTTTTTGAGACATAACAGTATTAACACTCGTTAGGAGAGTTTCATCACCTTTTAAAAGTTTCACACGGCTTAAATTTAGATTAGTTGATCCAAAAAATTATATAGATTACATGAAACAAAAATATATAAAAATGTCCAAAATTTAACTAGCACGAGAAACAATCTCAACCAATTACTTTTTTACAACAAAAGCCCAATTCTTTATTTGAGCATTTTCGAACCTTTTGATTTTACGAATCTTACAGTTCCTTACAAGCCCAATAAATTTCTGAATCGAGCATTGTCTAACCATTTATATTACGAATCGTATAATACCACGTATTTCAATGTTGCCCAATTACCAATTTTACTCTGGGATCCATCCCCAAACAACAGCATGTAGAAAAGAATTCTGATAAAATAATTGAAAAAAGAAGTTCAAATAATTGGTACAACGAGTACAAGTACCAGGCCCATGTATTTAGGGTGGAAGGAGGCCCATAATCTATTATAGTTCACCATATAATTTCCTAAATCCTAATCAAGCTCAATACCACGTTGACCCCATAAAAAGTTCTCTCTTTTTTATTATTGAAGTTTTCGGGTAAAATAACAACTAATCTTTATGAATTTTAACCTATTGTTATTTTTTTTCCAAGATAACTGTTCTATCAACAAGTCATCCTTGATAGTAATTTTAGCTAATTTTGAAATCGTAAAATTTTAAAAACATCTGAAATTTGATTATAAGAATAGTTAACTTATTTATAACAATAGTGTTCGGATACGAGATGGTTTTAAAAAAATCATCCAACCCAAATCGTGGATCGTAGAATCAGGCGAAAACTCGAGGAGATTATTAAATATTCATATGTCGATTAATGGAGCTCAATCGGAGGCGTTGAACCTTTGCTTCCAATTGTTTGGTAACCATGTGGCCAGCTGCTTGTTTCTCAATTATTTTAAGAACGCAGTTTAACACGAGGAATTAAAAATAATCAATCCTCACTATATAACAATAAAAATATCATAACATTGATAAACTAGTAATCACAATAACGATGATTAAACTTCTATGTTCACCAGCTTGTCTTATGGCTGCATGCAATTATTAATCTGATTGATTCGTTGTCCCACTGCTGGTGCATACAGAGAATTATAGATTATTTAATGAAACAGATACATAGATGCCCTTTAATTAATATACTTCAATTAATAAAATGGATGACCCGTGAGCTAAAAACAGCTTGGGAGATCATAAACAATTACCTTTAAAACTATTTGGTCCGTGGACCCAAATTTAGTGGGGATATGGGTAATCTTCATTGAAGGAGATAAAAAGATAATCTAAGTATTATAAAGATAATCAAGAATAATATCGAACAATTATTATTAACAAAGAGAAGTTGAAATTTAGGTATAATATAATTAAGAAAATAATTGAAAAAGAAAATAATACCAACTAATTACCCTAAAATCACGTTATTATACAATTATTAGATGTGAAAAAAATAAATATGTCACGATCCCTAACCAATTTCTTCCAACATTCGTTCCAACCAAAAAACCCTAAGAACCCTAATCCAAAAATGACGTCGGAATCCAATAAAGAAGAATTATTGTTTATTTTTCGTGGGACTATGAATTTTTTTTATCATACCAATATGTTTCCGATATTGGTTTTCTTCTTATATGATATTAGTTTTTCTTTCTCGGTGATATTGGTATCCTTCTAATATGATATTGATTTTCTTCTAATCCAATATTGGTTTTGGTCTTCTCCGATATTGGTTACCTACTTCTATGATATTGGTTTTCTTCTTCTATGATATGAGTTTTCTTCTTATATGATATTGGTTTTCCTTGCTCTGTGATATTGGTTTTCCTTGCTATGTGATATTGGTATCCTTCTAATTAGTTTCCTTCTTTTCCGATATTGGTTTCCGTCTTCTTCGATTTTGGTTACCTACTTATATGATATTGGTTTTCTTCTTCTATGATATTAGTTTATTGCTTCAATAATATGTTGTTTGTCGGAGTGTTGGTGTACTTGATTAGGATCTACTTCAGTCGAGGCAAGTGTTGGACACTTTCTCCGTAAGACGAGATTGCCCCGTATATTTCAGTGCGGTACGGGCTTCGGCAATCGTCCCCAAGATACAACGACTGTTTAGGGCGTTTCCAAGAACGTTGCACACATATCTCGAAACTTTAGGGCGAACCCTTATATACCCAGAACTTTCGGGACTCTTTTCTAGATGAAGAACGGGGGGAGAGGAGAAGACAACAATGCTAGGAGGTGCATGTGCTACTGGGATGAGGAAATGGCAAGGAGGGCACGCCTATTTATAGGCTGAAGGAGGCAGAGAGGCAGCCACCCCGAAGAGACGCGTCCGCTCAGCCAACAGGCTGTCTGGCTGCGCTCGTGGCCCTTCGGTGGCTTCTGGACCCTTCCAGGCGCGCCAGGCTGCGCTCGTGACCCTTCGGCGACTTTTGGATCCTTCCAGGCGCTCCAGGCTGCGCTGGCGCCCTTTCGCGGGAGATCTTGCACTCCTTCGGCCTTCTGGAAGCCTCCTGGACGTTCCAGTCTGTCGTGCCTCTTCGGTGGCCAACCTGAAGGCGCTCGCAGCTCCTCCTCGCTTCGGTAGCTGCGCAACTGCCTCCGGGCCTGGGCAAAATACTTAAGGCTCCTCCAGCTCCTCGCGACGATGCGCACGTGCAAAGTGCCAAGTGCACCACAAAGCGCCCATTGCGACCTGCGCCCATTGCGACCTGCGTCCAATGCGCCATGTGCGCGTGCGCGTGCGCGTGCGCGTGCGCGTGCGCGTGCTCGTGCGCGTGCGCGTGCTCGTGCTCGTGCTCGTGCGCGTGCTCGTGCTCGTGCTCGTGCTCGTGCTCGTGCTCGTGCTCGTGCTCGTGCTCGTGCTCGTGCTCGTGCTCGTGCTCGGACGGTGCGAAGCTAGCGGTGGGTCAGCCTTTGGGTGGTCAACCAAGTTTGAGAGGTAAGGAGTGGAGTTCCTTATAAACAAGGAAATCCTCCTTGCTCTAACCAATGTGGTATTGCACTTTTCCATTTCCCTTTTGGGCCTTACCATTTGTGGGCTTGCATTGAACTTTCATTCAAAACCCAACAATCCCCCACATAAATGATGATTAATGCATGCAGACTCTAATCGAAAGTTCTGACGTGTTATTATTGCATCGAGACAGGTAGCTTGCGGCTTTGAACCTTCTCTAGTAATATGTTATCGGATTTACTCGCTGCTCGGTGAACATGATGTCTTGAACCGTCAGCTTTTTGCGTAAACCAAGACAATAACATTTACACAATAATAACCCTAGTATATTTAGGTTCTCACGTTGTGTCCATTTCGGCCATGGACCGTATCTTGGATTCATAAGTGTTTTTCCCATTTGAAGCGGCCTCACTTCACACTTACATAGGTGATCTCCTATCAGGAGTATCCTGCTATACTCCACCTTAATCAAGGTATAGGAATTATTAAAAGCGTAATGCTTAACCTCACCACACCTCTGCAGGTTAATACCTGGGTAGCTTCTGAGAATGAGATAAGTTCCAGGTGATTTGCTGAACCCTCCATAACTTAGTTGTCTCATTGAACCAAGTTCGTGGGATCTCCACTCATCATGGTTGAGTTACCGCTATGAATGTTCTTTAGTGTGTGGATTTTAATCCCATTCCCCTTACTGCATTGTACATTTGATCTCTATTGATTCCTTTCGTAAAAGGATCAGCTAAGTTGTCCTTGGACTTTATGTAGTTAATGGTGATTACCCCACTAGAGATCAACTGTCTAACGGTATTGTGTCTCCGACGGATATGTCGAGACTTTCCGTTGTACAATGTACTTTGTGCTCTCCCGTTTGCAGACATGCTATCACAATGTATCAATACGGGAGGCACCGGTTTACTCCAGCACGGAATATCCTCTAGGAAATTTCTGAGCCATTCAGCTTCTTCCCCAGCTTTGTCTAGTGCTATAAACTCTGACTCCATAGTGGATCGAGCTATGCACGTTTGTTTAGAGGACTTCCAAGACACAGCTCCTCCTCCTATGGTGAATACGTATCCACTCGTAGATTTGGAGTCCTTAGTGTCTGATATCCAGTTTGCGTCACTGTATCCTTCTAATATAGCTGGATATTTAGCATAATGTATGCCATGGCTTATGGTATGTTTTAAATACCGTAAAACCCTTTCCAGAGCTAGCCAGTGATCCTTCCCTGGATTACTTGTGAATCTACTAAGTTTACTAACTGAGTACGCAATATCGGGATGAGTGCAGTTTGTTAAATACATCAAGCTCCCGATAATTTGCGCATACTTCAGTTGCGATACTGGGTCCCCTCGATTCTTGGCTAAGTGTAGATTCAAATCTACTGGAGTCTTAACCGGAGGTTTGTCGAAAGCTTCAAACTTCTTGAGCACGCTTTCCACGTAGTGGGATTGTGTCAAGATAATTTCGTCAGCTTTCCTAGAAATTTTTATTCCTAGTATGACGTCTGCCAGACCCATATCTTTCATGTCAAAGTGATTCTTTAACATGTTCTTAGTTTTCACAATAACTTCTTTATTGCTTCCCGTAATTAGTAAGTCATCTACGTAGGCTTCAGGTGTGCCCTTTATGTAAACACATTTATCGCACTCATTGATCTTAAAGCTATTTGACATCATTGTTCTGTCAAATTTCTCGTGCCACTGTTTCGGTGCTTGTTTTAGCTCGTATAGTGACTTGACTAGTCGGCACACTTTATGCTCTTGACCAGGAGCCACAAACCCTTCAGGTTGCTCCATGTATATCTCCTCTTCCAGTTCTCCATTTAGGAAAGCTATTTTTACATCCATTTGGTGGATCTCGAGGTTATAGAGTGCTGCAACAGCTATGAGTACTCTAATCGATGTGATTCTTGTGACCGGTGAATACGTGTCAAAGAAATCATATCCCTCCTTCTGTTTGAACCCCTTAGCTACCAATCGAGCTTTGTACTTGTCGATTGATCCATCAGCTTTGTATTTCCTTTTTAGGATCCACCTGCATCCCAAAGGTTTGCAGCCCGGTGGGAGATCCACGATTTCCCACGTGTGGTTTTGCATAATGGATTCTATCTCACTATTGATAGCTTCCTTCCAGAGAGGAGCATCTGGACTGGACAATACCTCTTGGATTGTCCTGGGTTCATCTTCTAACTCATAGGTTAGATAGTCCGGACCGAAAGATTTGGTCACCTTCGTCCGTTTACTACATCTAGGTTCATCATCTTTCTGATTTGACCCTTGCGTAGTCTCGTGAGCCCTTTTCTTTGGACTTGCTTCCTTTCTTTCCTTATTAGGAAAGCTATCTTCAAAAAACGTTGCGTTCCTTGATTCTATGACCATTCCCGTGTTTATCTCAGGGTTTTCAGATTTATGCACCAAGAATCGATAAGCACTACTATTTTGTGCATATCCGATAAAGATGCAATCAATGGTCTTGGGTCCTATTCGCACCTGCTTAGGCTTAGGTACTTCGACCTTTGCTAGGCACCCCCACACTTTAAGGTAACAGTAGGAAGGCTTCCTTCCTTTCCATAGTTCATATGGGGTTTTATCCCTTTTCTTGTGTGGCAATTTGTTTAGAATGTGGTTAGCTGAGAGCACAGCTTCCCCCCACATGTTCTGGGGTAAGCCCGAGCCAATCAACATAGCGTTCATCATCTCCTTAAGAGTTCGATTTTTGCGTTCAACTACGCCATTCGATTGAGGTGAGTATGGAGCAGTCGTCTGATGAATAATGCCATGTTCTTGACAGAGTTCCTCAAACGGAGCTACATATTCTCCTCCTCGATCACTTCGGATCATTTTGATTTTCACGCTGAGTTGATTTTCAACCTCATTCTTATATCTCTTAAAAGCATCAAGAACTTCGTCTTTGCCCTTTAGGAGATATACGTAACAGTATCTCGTGCAATCATCGATAAACGTGATGAAGTATTTCTTCCCGCCTTTAGTTTGCACGTGTTTCATATCGCAAGTGTCCGTATGAATTAACTCTAAAGGCGTAGTACTTCTTTCCACCGAATGGAAAGGTGCTTTGGTCATTTTAGCCTATACACATACTTCACATTTATCGGATGGGTTGAACTCTAGATTCGGTAATAAATTTAAACTTACTAACTTTCTTAGCGAGTTTAAATTTACGTGTCCTAATCTACCATGCCATAAATTTGAACACTCAGCCAAGTAAGAAGAAGCATTAACTTTATTTTCACCGTTAAAGGTGCGATGTACAGTTATTACATTCATCTTAAATAGCCCCTTCTCTAGGTAACCCTTTCCTATAAATTGACCCGCTTTGGTCCGTACAAACTTATCAGCCTCAAATACAAGCTTAAGACCGGCTTTGCTTAACAGTGAGCCAGAAACTAAGTTCTTGCGGATGTCTGGGACATGCAGCACATCCTTGAGGGTCAGCTCCTTTCCTGAGGTCAGCTTCAGGACCACCTTACCCAGACCGACGATCTTGGACGTTGAGGAGTTTCCCATGAACAGCTTTCGGCCGGTGATCGGGATATAGTTTGAGAACATCTCCTTATCCGAGCAGACGTGGCGGGTAGCTCTAGTGTCCACGAACCACTCTCTCGGATTGTCCACCAGGTTGGCTTCAAATACCACAGCTGACAGATCCATCTGGGACAAGTCTTCAGCCAGGTTAGCCCTTTCTTGGTCGTCCTTCTTCGGCTGGCGACAGTCCTTAGCCATGTGTTCGAGTTTCCCGCAGTTGTAGCAGTCGCCCTTGATCTTTTTCTTCTTGGACTTTTGCTCCTTCTGCTTATCCTCGGACTTCTTCCTCTTCTTACCACTTTTTCCCTCAGCGAGGTGCACGGTGTTCTCAGAGTTGGCCTTGCCTTGCTTGACTTCGAATTTTCGGTTGTCTTCCTCGATCCTTAGTCTCACTATCAGGTCTTCTAGGCCCATGTCCTTCCTCTTGTGCTTGAGGTAGCTCTTGAAATCCTTCCACAGCGGGGGGAGCTTCTCGATCATCGCAGCTACTTGGAAGGACTCGCTGAGTTGCATCCCTTCGGCTTGGATCTCGTGAAGGATCAGCTGCAACTCTTGCACTTGGTCGATGACCTTCTTGGAGTCCACCATCTTGAAGTCGAGGAATCGTCCGACGATGAATTTCTTCGTCCCGGCATCCTCCGTTTTGTACTTCTTCTCGAGTGAACTCCACAGCTCTTTAGCGGTCTTAGCTTCTGCGTAGACATTGTAGAGCGTGTCGTCTAGTCCATTCAGGACGTAGTTCCGGCATAGGAAGTCGCTGTGACTCCATGCATCGAGGGCGTTGATCTTCTGTTGATCTGCCTCATTTTCCGCCACCTTCCGAGCCTCTTCCTTCAAGAATCGGACCAGGTTGAGCGTCGTCAGGTAGAACAACATCTTCTGTTGCCACCTCTTGAATTCGGTACTGTTGAACTTGGCCGGCCTTTCGGCGTGGACAGTTCCCGGGACCGCTGGAACTGGTGCTGAGCTTGTCGATGCCATCTTCAAGTACACAATCTCGTCTTACGATTGTTGTTTGTCAGAGTGTTGGTGTACTTGATTAGGATCTACTTCAGTCGAGGCAAGTGTTGGACACTTTCTCCGTAAGACGAGATTGCCCCGTATATTTCAGTGCGGTATGGGCTTCGGCAATCGTCCCCAAGATACAACGACTATTTAGGGCATTTCCAAGAATGTTGCACAGGTATCTCGAAACTTTCGGGCAAACCCTTATATACCCAGAACTTTCGGGACTCTTTTCTAGAAGAAGAACGGGGGGAGAGGAGAAGGCAACAATGCTATGAGGTGCATGTGCTGCTGGGATGAGGAAATAGCAAGGAGGGCACGCCTATTTATAGGCTGGAGGAGGCAGGGAGGCAGCCACCCCGAAGGGACACGTCCGCTCAGCCAACAGGCTGTCTGGCTGCGCTCGTGGCCCTTCGGTGGCTTCTGGACCCTTCCAGGCGCGCCAGGCAGCGCTCGTGACCCTTCGGAGACTTCTGGCCCGGACAAAATACTTAAGGCTCCTCCAGCTCCTCGCGATGATGCGCACGTGCCAAGTGCCAAGTGTGCCACAATGCGCCCATTGCGACCTGCGTTCAATGCGCCATGCGCACACGCACGTGCGCGTGCTCGTGCTCGGACGGTGCTTCGCACCGTTCTCGCAGGCAGCTAGCGGTGGGTCAGCCTTTGGGTGGTCAACCAAGTTTGAGAGGTAAGGAGTGGAGTTCCTTATAAACAAGGAAATCCTCCTTGCTCTAACCAATGTGGTATTGCACTTTTCCATTTCCCTTTTGGGCCTCCATTTTGGGCCTTACCATTTGTGGGCTTGCATTGAACTTTCATTCAAAACCCAACATAATATTAGTTTATTGCTTCTATGATATTGGTTTATTGTTTCTATGATATTAGTTTATTACTTTTATAACAAACACATCGTCAATGAAATAAAAATATATCACAAACGAACAAGACAGAAGAATATAGCCCGAAAAATCTTCAATACCAAGGAGATCAAATACACCAACTCATTGCTGTACATTCTAAATCAAATAGAACCTCTAAAAAGTTTCCTATCCATTCCAAAAATAACTCTAGGCTAACCCATGCAGCATTCTTTGTACTCCAGATTCTTGAATCGAAGAAAGACAAATCATCGATTCGAATCTGGATTATGTAACTACATGCTGTTAATTTGGTGATCTTCCCTTGCCTACGGAAATCTTAAACTTAGATTCCATTGTTGATTACACTTGATCTGCTCCAACCAGATTAAGGGTACCATAAAATAGAACTGATTCCTCCTAACAAGGGAAAGACGACAAATATTAAGCCATTTTTATACCATTTCTGTGATACCCCATAAATGATATGTACTGTCTGAAATGTCTTAAGTGATTTGATTGGTACTATCTATATCAATAAGGTGCACCTTCTTTTCTGGTACACATGTTGAGAGAACTCCAAGGTTAAACATGTTTGGCCGGAAGTAGGATCAGAATGGCTGACCTCTTGGGAAGTTTTCCAGGATGCGTGTGAGTGAGGATAAAATACGCTGGAAAAGACTCGTGTTGATTTGTGGAGACAGTCGGTCAAATCACGGGACGTTACATATGGTATCAGAGCAAATACGCTTCTGGGATTGTTCTGCGTTCTGTCTGGCGCGACGAGGACGTCGCGTATTTAAGGAGGGGTGAATGTGATACCCCGTAAATGATATGTATTGTCTAAAATGCCTTAAGTGATTTGATTGGTACTATCTATATCAACAAGGTGCACCTTCTTTTCTGGCATACATCATGAGAGAACTCCAAGGTTAAACGCGTTTGGTCGGAAGTAGGATCAGGATAGGTGACCTCCTGAGAAGTTTTCTAGGATGCGTGTGAGTGAGGATAAAATATGCTGGAAAAGACTCGTGTTAGTTTGTGGAGACAGTCGGTCAAATCACGGGGCGTTACACCCCAAAAATGATATGTTCTGTCTAAAGCCTTAACTGATTTGATTGGTACTATCTATATCAACAAGGTGCACCTTCTTTTCTGGCACACATCCTGAGAGAATTCCAAGGTTAAACGCGTTTGGCCGAGAGTAGGATCAGGATGGGTGACCTCCTGAGAAATTTTCTGGGATGCGTGCGACTGAGGACAAAACACGCTAGAAAAGACTTGTGTTGATTTGTGGAGACAGTCGGTCAGATCACGGGGTATTACATTTGGTATCAGAGTAAATACAATTCTGGGACTCCTCTGTAATCTATCTGGCACGACGAGGACATCGCGTATTTAAGGAGGGGTGTATGTGATACCCCGAAAATGATATGTTCTGTCTGAAAATCTTAACTGATTTGATTGGTACTATCCATATCAACAAGATGCACCTTCTTTTCTGGCACATATCCTGAGAGAACTTCAAGGTTAAACGCGTTTGGCCGAGAGTAGGATCAGGATAGGTGATCTACTGGAAAATTTTTCAGGATGCGTGCGAGTGAGAACAAAATATGCTGGAAAAAACTTGTGTTACTCTGTGGAGACAGTCGATCGGATCATGGGGCGTTACAGTTTCTGTCATTTAAAAGACAACAAAATAGAATATAAATCAATTTGAATATTTACCAAGGAAAAAAGGAGAACGAGGGAATCTCATGCACGAGCGGTTCACAAACATAGATCTCTACTTTGAGCAATCACGGCGAGCGCCAATCGGGTCACAGATCACGGGGAGGGGCGAGCGCCGAAAGAGATGGAGAGGCGAGCGGCGAGTGGGTCACAGGGAGCAGCAGTGGCACGCTCATCATGGCCAGTGGCAAGAGGCGAGCGGCGACACGAGGAGCAGCGGTCGTCGCAGAGTGGAAGAGATTTTTGCTATGAAGCAATGACGAGCAATCCCAAGGAGCAGCTGAAGAGATGAAGAGAAGAGGATGCTTTTGGCGGGGGTTTTTTTTCTAAAAGATTTGGAAGAGAGGGAAATGGAATGAGACTTTTTTTTTTGAAAAATAGCAAAAGGAAAGGAGGGGGGAATGGTGGTATCTCGTGGAACACTAGGTCTTCTTGAATAAAAACTCAAAAATACCCCTCGGATGATTTTGGTCATCAGATTAATAAAAAAAGATATTTGATCAAATCTAATGGCCCACAATTAGTCCATATTATGGGGACAGCTTTTATGTAGTTCTTACTCAATCCAAATCCTCATAAAGTAAGAATTTTTTTACAAGTAAAGTTTGTAGGTCCTAAAAAAATCACCAATTAATTACAAAGTAATTATGTCAGATACTAGATAGACACATATCTAGTAAAAAACTAAGATAAGTAAGTACATTTTTCAAAACACCAAAAGAACCACGTCGTCCCCTCGAACACCAAAACACCAAATTAACCATCTAGCTTACGGGGGTTTGAAGATTTTAGTTTGCAAATTTTCCATCGCCGCATTTTTTATACTTTGAAAAATAGCTGAGACATCTTCCTCCCAAGTTATGCACATTTCTACGGCCAAATTTCATGCCGCATTCACACGGTCTGTAACCCGAGTCTCATCTAGATCCATAGCTCCAACTGTGGTTGATCTTTCATGTAAGACCTAGCAGCCAGATGCAGATTACAACAAAATTCAATATCGTACAACAAGATTACCGATAAAGTTGGTATTGACAAATGAATTAGTGATTATATTATACGAGATATCACTTATGGACATAAATTTTATTCTTAATAATTCATCCAAGGCGGGAGCTTCAACTTGTGGTTCACATGGATATGCAGCAGATAACAACACAGACGAAAAACGGATCAAGGATCGGTTATAACCTAATTAGATAATAATCACCAATAAATATTTAGATCAACTAATGATAGTGATGTTCTAGCTTAATTAAAAAGTTTTGACTGTGAACCATTATCAACAGGAATATCCGAATACCGAGTGGTGTGAACGAAAACCTCAATGGAGAGTCACTTTTAACTTTTTGAAAGTGTTGTATGTTTAGCAACTTGCCCATATTCTCGTCCACCAATTAAACGAACCATTTCATGGTTCACATTGACCATAATGTAGACGTATCGATTTAATTCATACAATATTGTGGCCCCATCCAACTCCAATTTGCTGCTTTGGACTTCTTCCATTTCAGTTGAAAGCTCTTCCCAGAGTTTCTTTTACTTAATTATTTTTAATTAGTTTTAACGTGCTTGGACTATTAGACGACCTCGTGGTCACACACCTTTACGAAAAGGTTGACTTAGGAATCAACCAATCTTTAATTAGTTTTACTGTCGCAGATGGCGACCCACAACTAGACCTGACCATGAATTGAATTATATTCGTGATTCGATTCGATTCGATAAAAATTTGATTCGATTCGTCCAAAATTTGATTCGTTTAAAATTCGATTCGAATTCGTCATGATACGAATTAAATATGGTTCAAGATTTTTATAATTCGTCAAACCGGCGAATTTAATTCGAATTCAATTCGAGTTGAATTCGAGTCAAATTCTATTCGAGTTGAATTCGAGTCAAATTCGTGTATATATAATATAATAATAATATGTTAAAAAATAAATTAAAAAAAAGTGGGGGAGGCGGGATCGGGAACGGGAGGGAAGGAATTTCTAAAAATTGGGGGGGGCCCACAAAAAAATTAAAAAGGGGCGGGCGGGAGTTTTATTTTTTGGTTAAAAGATGATGACGTCATCGCCTGCGTCATTGATGATGTCATTGTCTGCGTCAGCGAAGGGAAAATTACCGTTGGAATCTACCCTTTTTTTTTGTTACCGTTTTAATACCCAGGTTACCGTTTTTTTTACTGTTTGTCCTTTTTTAATTTTTTAATTTTTTTTATTCAACATTTTTTCCAAACTCTATAAATACCACCTTTTATTCTTCAAATTTTACACATTCCAATCTCAACTCTCTACTTCTCTTATTGAAAATTTAAGCTATATACGTTCTCCCTCAAGTTTACTAATTAGTCATTAGATATATTAGTCATTAAAATATTTTCCACAAGATGTTCAACATCGTTGGAATTCGACTTATGAATTATTAAAAGAAGCTCTTCCATACAAAGATCTTCTATGTAATTTTTTTGCATCTAATGATCAAACTAATAATATTATGTTACAACCTCACCATTGGGACCTTGTACAAAAACTAAATGAATTTTTAGAATGTTTTAATTATGCTACACATCTTTTATCGGGTGTTTATTATCCTACATCTCATTTACTATTTTTGGAATGTTGTAATATATCGGAGGCAATATGTAGCGCTTATCAAGATTTTGCATTGTCATCATGCGTTTCAAAAATGGCTAACAAATGGTTAAAGTATTTCAGGGAGATTCCCCAACTTAATTTAATTACAACCGTTTTTATACCGAACAAAATTGATGGTTTATAAAATTTATTATATGCGTATTACACAAATTTGGAAAATTTTATGCAAGTTGCTAATCTAGAAGATCATGTTGTAATAATTACAAACAATATAAAAAATAGTATTTTGGATTTATTGAATGAATATAGTAATAGGAATAATGCTTCTACATCTAATGAACCAACTCCCTCTCCCTCACAAGGTAAAAAATTAAGTTTTACGGAAAGATTGTTGTTAATGAAAATTTTTTAATATTTGAAGCAAAAATCAAAGTTTTCGAATTTTTCAAAAAATATTAAAACTTTTTGAACTTTTTCAAAAATATTCAAAATATCCAAAAAATAGAGGTTTTATAATTTTATAATTAAGTATTAAAATTATAGAATTAATTCGAATTCGATTATAATTCAAATTCGATTATAATTTGAATTCGATTATAATTCGATTCGAATTCGATTCAAATTCAAAAATTCATAATTCGTATTCGATTCGTTTTTTGAAGAATTGAATATGGTTTAATGTTTTGATAAATTCGAATTCGAATAAATTCGATTCGAATTCGTCCGAATTCGAACCGTGGTCAGGTCTACCCACAACTCGCCAACCCTACCATATCAGTTATATAACATTAATCCTAAAATAAATATTTAATTTTATTGTGTTGACAACAACTCGAACTTGAGTATTTTTTATTGAGGTTGAACAATTTTATATTTATCAAAAATAAATTAGAACAATTTCTTAGCATTTAATCTAATTGTTGTTTGTGAATTTGAAGTTGAGTTAAATAAGATGGAGAATATAATAATTAATTCTTATTCATGTAGTTCTAATATAGTTCGACTATATTATTGTCTTCTATTTGGAATATGTGTTGCATTTAATGTAACTTTACACGTTCATTTTCAGGATTAACTTTTGGGCAAATTACTCTCATATCCCTGTATTTTGGTCACCCTCTCTATAGGGTCTCTCAATTTTGAAAAATGATTATCCCGTCCCTAAGTTTTGATGATAATAGACTCTCGTGTCCCTAGAGCCAGAATATTCTTTTTTCTCCGGCGAACCCCCACTTGAAAAGATAAAAATGCCCCTCCCACTTAAAAAATATAAAATCTCCTTTCACCTTCTTCCCAATTCATCTTCAACCCCCAACCTTGAAAATATCAAATCCAAGTAGCAATTGAATCCATCGTCAGATAAGATCATCATCTTCAACCTCTGGCAAGAACGCTCAATTATAATTAACCAACGGAGAACAAAAAAACAATGAAACTAATGAATCTCAACAAAAAAATTAACCCACATCTAATGTGAAAAATAGGGATGAACCCTAATCACACGACACAATTAAAAAAAATCCAGATCTGAAATGAAAACTTCAAACATTTGTCGGCATTAACGAGAACTTGTTTGATTCCTCGTCCCTGTCGTCATTGACACTCGATGACTGCCCCGAGATCCATCCATAGTAACTGCAACCGGGTTGATGTTGGGAGGACCCAGCCGTGAGCGATGGTGACGCCGGAGAGAAGCTTCCCGAGCTCCTCGTCATTCCTGATGGCCAGATGCAAGTGCCTCGGGATGCCGACGGAGAACTGGAGCCCCGCCTCGGGAGCTGGGCGTAGCGGCCTGATGTACGCAAAATTGATAAGCAATTAAACGCACAAGCAAATAGTATAGTGGTAAGTAAGGTTTTTAGAACTGAGGGTTGAACACAAACTCAATGCAAATAATTATGTGAAGCGGAAAAATTAAAAGATTGTAAAGATTGTAAAGTAAATAAAACTAGATCGAAAACGCAAATAAAAGACGAGTTATAAATCAATGGAGATAAACGAGCACGATACCCTTATGGACTACCCATCTATGTCAAGACTATGGTTTTTATGAAGTTCTAACTAGTACCCGGAGTGTTCTAATGCATCTCCCTAACGCTTCCGCTCATTAGGGTGACAAAACTAAGCTAGAGTAGTTCATGATTACTAATCAACGCTTCCGCTCATTAATTAGACCAAGAATTAAACTAAACTCAATTATGAAGTTAACTCCTATCGGGTTATCCCTTAGTATCAAGATTCCTCATTAATACCTTAAGACATGTCAATTGACTCTTCCATTGATTCTAATGCCTTCCGGTCCATTATTATAAACTAAAATCATAATCTAAGTGATCAAGTTAGATTAAGCATTAAGATCATCAATTGACAACTACTACGAAAGATAATCAAACCATAGCTAACATAGACGAGGAATCACATAATTAGGGTATCGCACTCACAAGAGAACTACTCGCTAAGCATGTTAACAAAGCACAATAGATTAACGAAGAACATGATAGCAATTAACATAAAGATAGAGATAGAGAAAGCTTAGTCGTGATGATCAAGCTTTGCCAATCCTCTCCCCGTGCTAACTGAAATCGCCCCTTTATTAAGCTCTAAAGGCTGTTCTCAATTCCACAAGTAGTAATGTCCTCGTAGTCACCTCCCCAAAACCTAAGAGACTAAGGCCTATATATAGCCAAAAGTCTAACACGAAAATAGGAAAACCTAGAGGAGGTTTAACCTAAACTAGAAGTCTTGCTATCCAAGTAATAATATAAATAATATACCTTAAGTCCTAAAGCCGAAACAGGAGGCTAAAAGTCGAATATTTCCTTTAGCGGATCCGAAATCACAACTAAATAAGAAGTCGGACTACAGCTGCGTTGGGCGAACTAACGATCGCTAGTTGAGTAGCGGCCGCCAGTTCGACCCCTTCGTAAATCTCTATGCTTCCCGACTAGCGATCGCTAGTCAACTAGCGACGGGGAGCCCTTCCACTTTCACTGGCGGCCGCTAGTTGACTCCCCGTCGCTAGTTGGCCTGCACAGCTTCATCGAATCTTTGTATTTTTTATTTTTTATCATCTTCCGCTCCGAATTTGACTTTGACTATAAAAGAACAAATGTAGATCTCTCTTCAAGCTTTCCAACGGTATCTTATGCGTTATAATCCGATGCTCGAGTAGAAAGTTATGACTCTTGCAATATGATCTCTTGAAATCACCCCTCCAACGACCTTCATTGAGCCCCAATTTCCTACAAAATAGGACAATGGGTAGAAATCCATTCCCGAACATAAATATACTAAAATGATCATAAGACTTGACATGACATGATGAATATAACTCAAAACTTGACTAAACACACTCGAAACATACGACAGAACATGAGCGTTTACACACTCATCACGGCCTTTCTTGAGGAACCTTCTGATCCTGCCGACGGGGAACTGGAGCCCTGCCTTGGACGACCGGGTAACCACCTTCTTCCTGGGCCCACCGGCCTTCCTCCCTATGAATCCCTTCTTCAGTGCTACTGCGTCCATTGCTTCGGCTTCTTTCTTGTGAAGTGGTAAAGGGCTTTTTTTTCAAAGAATCGGAAAGAGAGAATTAGTTTGTGTGTCAAGTGGGGAGAAGCTCCTGGGAATTAGGGTTTCAATAAATTGAAGTAATTGAATTTGTCGAATCCTTAATTCTCCTTCACTTGCTAATTTAAACTCCAATTGAATGGGCAATTTTTGGGTTTTGTTCTATGTGAGTTTAATTTTCTTCCGCTTTGATAAGTGGCTTTTTTTTAGTGGGAGGGCATTTTGGTCATTTCAAGTGGGGGTTCACTGCAGAAAAAGGAATATTCCAGCTCCAGGGACCCGAGAGTCTATTATCATCAAAACTTAGGGACGAGACAATCATTTTCCAAAAATCAGGGGCCCTAGGGATAGGGTGACCAAAGTATAGGGACGTGAGGGTAATTTACCCTTAACTTTTTTTCTGACACGTAATTTCAAACTAATTTCACTTTATTACAAATATAAAAAAATATTATATTTTCTCCATAAAACTAAGAAACAGTGTCAGAAAAATATTAGAACCCTTCAGAATGCGTCCGGACTTCACAGTATGATACAACTGCACTGGACAATAGGATAAAAATGAAAAATCCTTTGGAGTAATGGAGACGGAAATATTATTTTTGCGTGTTTTTGTTACGTTACGTTTTGAACATTAAAAATATAATATTACGTTACGTTTCGCAGGATCTTAAATGTTATAAAATGTCTCAGTTTCCTCTCTCCTCTCAATGTGAAAGGCGACGGATTGGTCCCGAGCATTCAGACTATATGTTCATCCAGCCGCTATGAGAGTAGTTTATATAGACATTATAATGCCAAATAATTCAAGCTCAAATTAGACCTGATCTTTGAAATTAGACAAAATTTTCCTATAAATATTCAAGATCATAAATAATTATTAATCTATAATATCAATGTGACTATTAATTGAAAAAATCACTAAATTTTAACTAAACCAAATTGGTATCGAGAAAAATAATAAATGTTAATTTAATGATGTCTTGCCGGTTGTTTGTTTCTATCCCATGGACCATCAATCTTTCCGTCCGATAAAAAGCAAAAGTGTTCTGTCTTTTGGCTGGAACGATAGCGTTGACTGAGAAAGAGACCGAACATTACAATGGGTGTCTGATTCATTTGATAATAGACTTTTTTTAGGATTCTTTTTCATTAGTACAGAGTATTTGGAAAATAATAAATCAGATGTTGGAGTCCATGATTGTAACATATATCGAAGGTGAACAATCTGTGAGATTGTAGTTGCAATGGGCGTTTGGTTTATTGCAATTATAATGTCCATAGCTGTATGTAATAGGTCCTTTGGGCCCAGTTTATTTAATAAAATCTACTTACCAAAAAAAAAATCGGATGTTGGAATTTAAAAGTGCTTGGCGCCGGAAATTTAAACATCACAGATTCACAGGGATTATTACTTACAAGAAAAAACCTAGTCAAACAAATAGTCTAAAAAATAAATAAATAAGTGACTTGAAAAAATCACCAATATAAAACTTAAAAAATAAATCTAAAAATTCAGAAATATTCATATTTTCATAATGACTATAATATTTTTTAAAATGTGTCAAATAATATTCATCTAATTTTTTTGGTATTTATAAATTTTTACATCAAGATGATAGAGATTTAACCTATACTTCTACTAAGTGGGCGTATACAAAGTATTTATGAGAAAAATTACTATAAAGTCGAATCTGGCTGTTACTAATTGGACCATACAACGCAAATTCCAAACCTAGCTATCTTCCAAACAATGTTGCCTTCAAACTGTCAACTTTGTATTTGGATTTGTATATTTGGAAATCGGAAGGAGCCCACGAACAAGCGAACGAACTTTTTATTTCCACCAAAAAAAAAAACCACAACTCTTCATTACACGCAAGCAGATGCAAGATTTCCACAAAAAAACAAAAGCAGGTGCAAGATAATCAATCGGCGGTTTATTCAAAGTAGTAGAAAATTTTGATTCTCTTAAAAAATAGTCGATGATGATATTTGGTATTTTTTTGAATATCAAAAATAAAAAAGCACATGCAATATGTTCGATTCCGCCATGATGCCATTTGAATTTAAGCGAATAGCCATTGAAATTTATAAGGATATTCATGGCTGATTCGCTTTCCATGCCCACCTCCCTTTTAAGAATCTATGATAGCTACGTAACTTATATTGCTTTCACATGGATTATTAAATTTTTTACTGTTGTTTTTATTCTGATTTCATGCCACATAACAACTAATTCGGTGAAAGGGATTTTAGCTTAACGACAAGGTGCAGAATAATTTGATAGAGGTTCATGGTTCAAACTTTACAATGTTGTATTCATGGTTTAATAAATTTAGGATAAATTATTCTCAGCTCCCTGAAATTTGATCATATCCCCTCTAGCGTTCCTCAATTTCCGAAAATAATTTTCCCGTCCCCCATGTTGGATTTTATTATACTCTCAAGTCCCTAGAGTTAGATATACACGTTGGAAAATTCCTTCAAAATATAATCCAAAAACGTGGTATAATCTTATTTTAAAATGGTTATTATACTAATTCTTCTCCCAATTGGGCTGCATATATTTTTTTTGAGAAGGAAGTGGGCTGCATATAGAGTAGTTTTCGCATACAGAGTAATTTTTGTCCACATAGTATTATGGAAAATTTTACTTTAAAGTCAAATGTGGCTATTACTTATTGGACCGTACAAGGAAAATTCCAAACGTAGCCATCTTTCAAACAAGGTTCCTTTCAAACTGTCAACTTTGCATTTGGATTTGCATATTTGGAAATCTGAAAGAGGCCAATAACAACCGAACGAAACCACTACTTTTCATCACACGCAAGCATATAAGATGGCTATAAAGAAGTTCGTTTAAGTTGTAAGTAAATTCTTAAATTTTAATTTTATGGATGGTAAAAATATTATCGAGATAGTCATTTTTAAATAGAATTTTATAATTTTCTATTCTGAATGTCCAATTTCGCCACAATGTCATGTTTTGGTCAATTTTAAATTTATGCTGGTTAGCATAAAAATTTTGGGGTTCTAGATAGTATTTGGTCTCTTTCCAAACAATTTTTTTTCATTTTTATAAGGATTGAGAATTGATCCACCAAGTCTAAAAAATGAGATAAGATTCATTGAAAGAACTTCGTAGCCTATTTGCTTTCCATGCCCATCTTCCTTTTTTCGGTCTATGATAGCTACATAACCTTTTCTGCTTCCACACAGTCCATAATATTTTTTTTCCCAAATCCTTCACAAATTTATATTAATGGAACATATTTCTTACTATGTCATGCTGCAACATTTAATTTAAAGTTGAACAAAGTGAGATCTATACATATATTTCCATTCACAATATTTTAAATTAAAATCTTACTCAGTGCCACTTTGGATAAAATTAAAGTAATGCAAAACAAAAAAATCTTTTATTATTAAGGGATAACAAAAAAAGGGTCTTGATACCGGGTCTGGATTGGGCACGGAATGCTCAGATTCCGAACCGTTCGGAATGAAGACACGCGGGGACTTTTTTGCAAACGCGCTAAAATTTCGGGACCAAAATGAAAAAAGCCACGCACAAACGCAGGCCGGATACAAATGCCATTATCACGTGACTGCGCATGCCAGTATCACATAACTGCGCATGCCAGTGTGACCTTTTTGCAAAAATGCTAAAATATGGGGGACCAAAATGAAAAAAACCACGCGCGCCATTATCATCAACGGGACTTGCCACTGTCACAAAATACACATGCCATTATCACATAACTGCGCTTGCCATTATCACATAACTGCACTTGCCATTATCACATAACTACGCTTGCCACTGCGGTCCCCCCTTCACTCCAAACCGTACGGAATCGATTCCTTCACTCCGTGCTCAATCCAGACCCCTTGATACCAATTTTCGGACTCTTTTCTTTTTTTGAGAATTTGGACTCTTTGTTTTTTGAAATTAAAAATAAAAATGAAGTCTGATTACTCGCATCGAATTCAGCGCCAGATATGAAAAAGTCAAAACAACCAGCTGTCCGCAAGCCGAGCCAACTCCGACCTTATTAGCAGCTCAAATCTCTTTCCGACAAAAAAAACTCCGATTGCTAGTCCAAATGATTTTTTTTTACGGTAAGCCGTGATATTTCGCGTTCTTGTTTGTTTCGGCACACAATATCTATAAAAATATAATTTCACAAAAAAAGTTAATCCAAATAATAAACACTTAGGTTTTCTCAAGCAGACTTATAGTTTAAATCTAACACAAAAAATTTAAGAGAACCAGTTCTTACGTGTGGTTCGATAACATCAACTATGAATATTATCTTCCGACCAAAAAAAAAAACTCTTATCATCTTCCGAAAAAAAAATTAATCTCTTACCATCTACCCATGGTAATAGTCCAAATGATAAACATTTAGATTTTTTCAAGTAAATATGGAGTTAAAATTTTATGGAACAGACATAATTAAAAGAACGTTTCTTACATAAGATCCGATATATATAATTTTGATAGTGTTCCGTTATGGAGGCAAGAGTTTCAAGAAAAGAAAAATCTCTTACCTTCCAAAGATTCCCTCGACCCTACAGATTCCCTGGATACGCCTTTCTAACTTTAGTCTTTTTTTTTACTTTTCTCTCTGCTTTTGGCTTTTCCCGAATCAAATCAATCATCACTTCCACCTCACCAACCTATTGAACTTGCACTTCTCCCTATATCTATCTATTTAACGAGGCTAAAGATTCTTCATTCTCTTTGCCCTTCAAAAAAAAAAAAAGAAAGCACCTCATTAGTCCTCCATTGGTTCAAAGCTCCATATTATCCAAGATTGAAAGGGTAAGGTTTAAAGGGTCTCTAGTCTTTTACTTTCCTTTTAATCCAAGATTTTGTTATTCTTTTTATAAGTGGATAAGCTAGATTTGGTTAATTGTTAGTACGTCGAGAGGACTCGAGCTCGAACCATTGATGTACTTCGGAAATATGGAGAGACAGGATTCGGTTAATAAAGATTCGAGCTTTAGTGTTTTGAAGTGAATTTATACCTACCCTCTGATCCATTTTCTTGAATTTCGGTGTTCCAGTTCTTGTATAGGTGAAAGGGTAGCCATGACTATGCCCGGAGACGAGGTTCCAACTCGGCTGGAGGTCGGTGAATTCGAAGTTTTCTTATTCGGTTCAGCCATTAATTAGTCTGCTTAATTGGTTTAGTACCATGTGCGTTCAAGTTCCAATCACATTTTTGCTGTCTTTGGAGCTACCAGGGAAGGTTTAAGGCACTTGTTGTCTGTTGGATTCTGGGATTTGGCTCCCTTGTGGCTTGGAACAGTTTGCTCACAATTGGAGACTATTACTATGCATTATTCCCGGTAGGTAGTTGTTGTTTTAATCCGATTTTCATAGACGATTTAACCCTGTTTCGCTTATGATGCTCCTTCTCTATGAAGAAATACCATCCTTCAAGGGCGCTTACGCTTGTTTACCAACCATTCGCGGTGGGAACGATGGCGATACTTGCCTACAACGAAGCGAAAGTGGATACGAGAAAGCGGAACATAGCCGGATACATTCTGTTCTCTGTCAGTTCATTGTTGCTAATAGTTGTAAGCAAGAAGATGCTGTTGCTTTTTTCGATTTCCTATGATACGACTTGGTCCGAGTTAGTCCTCTGCATATTCACTCTGCTGATGTTTTATGTAACAGTTGGATTTAGCATCATCAGGGAAAGGAGGGGTCGGGCCTTTTGTTGCGATTTGCGCGCTCGTCGCTACATTTGGGGTTGCAGATGCTCATGTTCAAGGTGGAATGGTCGGAGACTTATCGTTGATGTGCCCCGAGTTAGTCCAGGTCTGCAGTTGTCTTGAATTGCCTCCCATTTCTTCTGCAGAATTGATCTGCTTAACTTGTGTCATTGACATTCCTTGTAGTCATTCTTCGCGGGGTTGGCTGCATCAGGAGCTGTGACCTCTGCTTTAAGACTAATCACCAAAGCAGCATTCGAAAAGTCTAGCAACGGCCTGCGAAAAGGAGTTAGTATGTGACTTCCACTATGCATTTTGACTGTTGATAAGGCCAAAAGCATCGAATCGAAAGCTAACCATCTTTTTCACGCGATATTCTTTTTGCAGTGTTGTTTCTAGCAATCGCCACCTTCTGCGAGTTTCTGTGCATCTTCCTATACGCGTACCTCTTTCCGGAGCTACCGATAGTGAAGTACTACAGAGCGAAGGCAGCGGCAGAAGGTTCGAAGACCGTTTCAGCTGACCTCGCGGCTGCTGGAATAAACAACCAAGTACTGAATTTCGCAGATACAACGTTGATGGTTTTCGGCTTGGCTAGTTTATAGAATCAGCTTATTTTTGCAGGTAGATGACACGAAAACATTCGAACGGTTAAGCAACAAACAATTGATTATCCAAAACATAGATTACTGTCTGGACCTGTATCTGATATATGTCCTGACTCTGTCGATTTTCCCCGGATTCCTCTACGAAAACACGGGCCATCACGGGTTGGGAGAATGGTATTCTCTTGTTCTGATTGCCATGTACAATGGATTGGATCTCATAGGAAGATACACTCCGCTGATTAACTTCTTGAGGTTGGAGTCTCGGAAGGGACTCATGGTGGCGATTCTTAGCCGTTACTTGCTCGTTCCCGCCTTCTACTTCACTGCAAAGTACGGCGATCAGGGATGGATGATCTTTCTCGTATCGTTTCTGGGATTGACGAATGGTCACCTCACGGTGTGTGTCCTCATGGTGGCACCAAAAGGATACAAGGTTTGTTTATAGACGAATGATAATCAACATCGAAACTTCGCAATTGTATGAATCTGCTAACTTGATTCCTCTGTTTTTGTTCGATCTTTTTGTCCGTTGTTGTAGGGTCCGGAGCAGAATGCGTTGGGTAATATACTCGTGCTGTTTCTGCTGGCCGGCCTCTTCTCCGGTGTTTCTTTGGATTGGCTGTGGCTCATAGGCAGCAACACCTCCTTCTGAGGAGCCTAGCCATTAGCCACTGATGAAGGAAGTTGGTCAGTCTTCAGAAGAGAAACTGAATCGCAATTCGAATGGTGCAGCAACGCGACTGCGCTAGATTGCGAATGTGCAGCAGCAACCGAAACACACGCCATTACAAGAAGACATGTAGGTTTAGTCTGTAGAATGAGGTCCTTTGGCCATCATCAAGTTCCTCGTTGCGTCATTTCGTATCGTACATTTGAGCAAATGAATACTGCAGAATCCGAAGACTATGTCGCGCATCCTCGTCGAAAGAACAATTATTTGCTGAATGTAAAAACAACTGAATACTCATTGTGCATCTATAAGCAACAGTTCAACAATGTATATCGGTTTACGTAGCTTTTTCGAGTTCGAGCTCTAATGGTGCAGCAGTGTTAAAAGTTGTTTAGATGCGATTTTGCAGCAGCTAACTGCTTGTCGTTCTGGTATGCTACAGTGTGTCTAAAGTTATTTCCCCCCGGACGACCGGTCACCCTCTAGCCAGAAGCAAAAAGATGCATCTCAAACAGAAAAAGTCTGACCAGTGATTTATTTTCCCTTTTAGTTGAGTCTCTTTTGTTCTTTGCATTTCCCGTAAAATTAGAGAAGTTTCTTTAACCAACGGTACACCTTAAATTTGGTGATAGACATTCCAAAATCATCGGATTAGCCGCCAAAATTAGGACAAATATATAAAGTATTTTATCGAGAGGATAAAACCAAATAGATTCTTGTTCGAATGAAAAATTAATGCGACTTATAATTAGATTGTAAACACGGAATCTCTCATTTCCTCTCTTGCACTCAACCGAATTCCATGCACGTTAGCTAAAATGCTTCATGGTTGAAACAATATCCATCTTCCTTTCATCTCCTTCTCATCAATCACCAAGATGTTAACGTTTTTCGACATTTCTGGACTCTGAATACCGTATGTTCACCTACAAAAATGTTTCCATTGGTAATCTAAAATACCTCTTCTTGCTTGGTTTTGGCCATGCATAGGCTCCAATTTCTCCCCTCCTATGCATTTTCTCCCATCTCTTTGATCATTTCACCAATAAAATTCCCTCCATGGAATCTTTTTTTGATGGCCAAATTCCTAAAGAATTTTTATGTTCTTAGTTTCTAGTTCACCATTAATGCATCAAACATGTACATGAAGCCTCTCAACTTCAGCAAATAACTAACTTATCCCGTGTACATTTCTCCTCTCAAAGATGTTATCCATGGCTAACCTGTTGATAAGCTACCAGAAAATCCGAAGCCCGGCTCGTTGTATCTTAACAAGGAGTTGGCATAAGGACTCTATTCCTGTAGCCTGGAAGAAGCCCGAATTCGGATGGACCAAGCTCAACTTTGATGGTTCCTGCAAAGGTAGGGATAGTAGAGCCAGCATTGGAGGCGTCTTTCGAAACCACAAGGCGGAGTTCATGCTCGGATATGCCGAATCCATCAGAAGAACAACTAGCACGATAGCGGAGTTCGCCGCCCTACGAAGAGGCCTCGAGTTGTCATTGGAAAATGGTTGGAGTAACGTTTGGCTTGAAGGGGATGCAAAGACTTTGGTGGACATTCTTGAGCATAGGAAAAGGGTTAAGTCCTTGGAGATGCAAAAGCATGTTAGTGAGATAAAATTGATCATACCCGAGTTGGATAGTTGCATTCTAACATTTATATACAGGGAAGGCAATCGAGCTGCGGATAAGTTCGCCCAGTTAGGGCATCGTCTGGACAAGCCTAAAATTTGGATGAATGACCCGCCAAAAGATGTTATGCGAATTGTACATGAAGATTCTTATGGTAAGATCATTTTCCGAAGAAGATGAAGCATATTGTAGATAATGACCATATTTAGCAGTGTTGGAAAGTATAGGTACTATAAGTTAATTGATTAATTAATTTGTTATCTTCTGGTGCTAACATCTATTGAGTTGACCAATCTTGATAACAGTCAAGCCGGACCACAATCCGTTGTGCTAATCACATGTTGCAGAAGTTAATTGATTAGAGGAATCCCGATAGAAAACTATGTCTTGAAATTTTGTATGCTTGACATTTAATCCAAGCATCTTGTATCGTCTAGATATATAGACATTGTAAATTACTCGTGAGAATATATCTTGTCAATAAACCAATGATTGTATCATCAGTGTAAAATCGTTATAACTTAACCACAAAGTCTCAGTTCGATTCATTGAGAACGTAACAACGTAAAATATTTGTTAAGTAAGCTTCGTCACCATTCAAAAATTCTACCTAACTTGAACGTGAATTAGTCGACCTTATAAATATCTGGATACCAATCATGTACCAAGCGATTCAAAATGAGACGATTGCTTTTCCTATTTCTTGTAGCGAAGGATTACAGTAACTTGTGCGGGCAAATTCCCCCCTTCACGTGTTTGATGCGTATATTACTACAAGAACTTGAAGGAACCATCTCATAATATGCCTTTCGTACTCCTAAAGGTGTGTTATTTCATGAATTAAACAGCAAAGCTCAAATTTTTAGGATAAATTACATTTTAATATCGTGTGATATTGACTTTTTTGTCTCTAAGGTATGGTCGTGCGCGCTTATACTGACCGGTATTTGGAGACATTATTCATTAACACATTAAAACAAAACATATAACTCGATCAGTTAGTTGCTCGCATGGTAAACCAACGTCACAGGTCTATTGCCATTTTTGTTTATTGAATCACCCAAGTCGAAATGACATTGTTTCAATCAGAAAAAAAATAAGAAGAAAATAATAAAATTAGAGTGCTAATTGAAAAAATAAATCAATGGGTACCTTGTTTAGATAACTTTATATATGGGCGGTTGAGATGAAAATGTCGAAATCAAATAGAATTAAATTCAAATTTTCCAAAACTTTTACTTGGACTCTATATACATGTATGTCGTGGAATATAAAAGAAACATAAGTAACTTAGTTTTTTTTCATAAGTTAAGTAGCATTACCATCAATAAATCAAATCCAGATTCACAAACAAAAAAAGGTGATTACATCAACTTGATTAAGATTGATGACAAGTAGTCAATTAACCCACCAGTCGAACCATCACCATCAAGGAATTTTTGGTTGTATTTAAAAATGATTCTCTTAACAATATTTTTTTTAGTAAAATTTGAAGACTCTTTAAGAAAATTCAAAATTTTTATCATTTGGATGAAAGAAACATTCTAAAGAATGCTGCAGTACTGGTACAATATTAAGTTGTACTACAGATACCAACAAACGCTTAGATCAACTGGTGATGGAGTTATTCTATCTTAACAAGGTCTCGAGTTCGATTCCTTGGATACGCAGCAGTATTAAATACTTGTTGGGAGAACTTTGCCACCTTTCAAAGGTCCTACCCAACTCGAATTGGATTAGTCCGCCCATTGGGCCAGATACCAATGGTTAAACCAAGAAAAAGTTGTACTACAGATCTGAAATCACCATTTTCCTCGCTGGAATGATCGAATCTGATGTCCGTTTCTTGGTGGCCTCACATTTTGGTCCAGTACACAACTTTTTATTAATTTTAAAAAGCTCAGTTCACAACAGCGGTGCAGCTAAGCCAAGGATGGGGTAGTACAAGAGTCATGTACTGCACTGGCAAAGAACAAACTACTATATAAACTTGCACATGAACGTTACAAATACAATTTGGAATTGCGGCGAATTGCAATTGCATTGTCTAATTGGAGGCACTCTGGAGAATGGAAACATCATTGAGTGCGGCGTTGATGAATTTCGAGTATTGCAACCACAATGAATTTGACTGCGATACTGTGTAAAGTTCATCGACGCTGCACTCAATCGTATTTCCAATTGTCTAGATAAGAAGATCTTGAACCTTAAAGTGGAAGGTACAAAGTTTGCATTTCCTCTTCGAATCTGTGTTGGTATTTTGGCTGAAATTTGAGTTTTACAATCTTGTAAAAACTGGCCTAGTACTAACATAAGTTAAACCATATTTTGTCTCGGTTCGATAAAGAAGGCAAGTGCTGCAATTACCTTTTGCTTTACTCAATTTAATCTTATTGTCTGTTTACTCACTTTTTAATCATTTTTCCTGCAATTACTCGGATGTCTTTTCGGGCACCTAATTAGTCGAGTAATCCAGGTCTCAAGCACGTGACCTATGGTTAAGTTAGATCAACCTACTACCGGTTAATCTATGCGCTAAAATTATGTACTGTTCTGCAACTTCTTAAATGTGCAATCATAAAGTAGCGACTAAAATTTGTTTTTTCGTGTATAAAGTGTCTTACAGACCATTGAAGCTGCTGGTAGAAGGGGCTTGTTACAAATAATAGAAATCTGTTACAATTTATAAAAGTTGGAATAGCGCTTCTCACGCCTCCATTTTCTCCTCTGGAAATGTACAAATTGGTATTCTAGAACGTAAAGGAAACATAAAGTTACCAACAAATACTTAGATCAAATTAACTAGTAAAAAAGTTGTTCAAATTTAGCCTAAAAATTTCAAGTTCGAGTCATTAGAAATGTTGCAGTGGGAGAGTTTTGTCACCATTCACCTGGATTAGTCGATCGGATATCAAATGGTATCAACCAAATGAAAAATAAATAAACTAAATTAAAGGGAAAATATCAATATGCGCAGTGACTCTTCAATGTACTGCAGGTGTTGCACATTGCTGCAATCTGTAGAAATTTTTAAATAATTAGTATAATATAAGGTCGCCAAAGGGTACATTGTATCAGCAGATAATTAGTATTAATGAGTGCTACTAACAGTTTTAATTGGCACTACATTAACTCTGAAATGTACACGGTTGACTAAAAAAAATCTGAATTTGAACTGCTTGATGTAAACGGAAGAAAGAGTTGAAGCAACAACATAAATTCAAAATATGGTATTTTTTTTGTTGATAAGTAGAGATTTCATTAATAAGAATGAATCAAGTAAGTATACCAAAAGAATCAAGTATAAAAAGAGAGAACTTTCACAAGGAGTGAAAGATCAACTCTTTACATATTTGATTCAAGGAAAAGTAAAAGATCTTGATTACATAGAGCCCTTGAAGTATTAGACCAAAAAAGCCACTCACGAGTACTAAGAAGGATGGTCTGGATGGTGAGCTCGTGGTTGAACACCTTCCCTTCGAAAATAATCGCATTCCGCTGTCGCCAAAGACCCCACATAATTATACCAAAATATGGTAATAGCCATTCCAAAATCTTCGGATTAGCCGCCAAAATTAGGACAAATATAGAAAGTATTTTATCTAGAGGATAAAATCAAATAGATTCTTGTTAGAACAGAAAATTAACGTACATTTGCGGCTTATAATTAGATTGTCAACACAACATAAATTTAATAGATTTTACAACGAAAACAAACATTTCAATTTTTTTTTTCACCAATTGTTTGTTCGGGATCTCTAATTTCCTCTCATGCAAGCCTTCTTCTTCCGTAGCAAAACAGCATATATATTCTTGCACTCAACCTAATTTCATGTACGTTAGCTAAAATGCTTCAGGGTTGAAGCAACATCCATCTTCCTTTCATCTCCTTTCCATAAATCACCAAGATGTTAATGTTTTTTTTGCTATTGGAAGAACCGTTTCTAAATAGGGCTCGACATTCTCGACCTTGAATACCAAAAATATCTAAAATACATCTTTCTTGCTTGGTTTTGGCCATGCATGGGCTCCAATTTCTTCCATCCAATGCATTTTCTCTTTGATAATTTCACCAATAGGATTCCCTCCTCGGAATCTTTTTTGATGGCTAAATTCCTACAAAAATTTGATGTTCTTTGTTAGAATTTTTATATCCAACCCAAAACCTTAAGGCAATGAGTTGGTGGATTTTCCACACTTATAAACTTGCCCCCCACTCGTGTTTTAACCGATGTGGGATTCTCAACACGCCCCCTCAAACGAGACCCACCTCGGGTTGAAGATTGCACTGGCTTTGACTTCACCAAAGTGCGGCACGGGCTTTGACTTCACCAACGTGCGAGAAATGGGGGTCGTGCGAGTTTAACAATGGGCACGGGATCAACCCGCTCTGATACTATGTTAGAATCTCCATATCCAACCCAAAACCTTAAGGCAATGGGTTGGTGGATTTTTTACACTTATAAACTTTCCCCCACTCGTATTTTAACCGATGTGGGATTCTCAACATTCTTTATTCCAAGTTCACTATTAATGCATCAACCATATACATAAATCCTCTCAACTTGAGCAAATAACTAAGCTATCTCTTGTACATTCTCCTCTCAAAGATGTTATCCATGGCTAACCAGATGATAAGCTACCAGAAAATTCGAAGCCCGGTTCGTTGTATCGTAACAAGGAGTTGGCATAAGGACCCTATTCCTATAGCCTGGGAGAAGCCCGAATTCGGATGGACCAAGCTCATTGGAGGCGTATTTCGGAACCACAAGGCAGAGTTCATGCTCGGATACGCGGAGTCCATCGGAAGAACAACTAGCACGATCGCGGAGTTCGCGGCCCTTCGAAGAGGCCTCGAGTTGTCATTGGAAAATGGTTGGAGCAACGTTTGGCTTGAAGGGGATGCAAAGACTTTGGTGGACATTCTTGAGCATAGAAAAAGGGTTAAGTCCTTGGAGATGCAAAAGCATGTTAGTGAGATTAAATTGATCATACTCGAGTTGGATAGCTGCGTTCTCACATTTATATACAGAGAAAGCAATCAAGCTGCGGATAAGTTTGCCCAGTTAGGGCATCGTTTGGACAAGCCTAGAATTTGGATGAATGACCCGCCAAAAGATGTTATGCGAATTGTACATGAAGATTCTTACGGTAAGATCATTTTCCGAAGAAGATGAAGCATATTGTAGTTAATGGCCATATTTAACAGTGTTGGAAAGTATAGGTACTATAAGTTAATTGATTAGATTAATTTGTTATTTTCTCGTTCTAACATTCATTGAGTCGGCCAATCCAGATTTAAATCAAGTCGGACCACAAAAGAAAATAAAACTCTTCCTACCAAATCTTAACAATCCGTTGTGCTACTCACTTGTGGTAGAAGTTAATTGATTAGAGGTATATCTTGAAATTTTTTATGCTCGACATGTAATTCAAGCATCTTGTATCGTCTAGATATATAGACATTTGTAAATTACTAGTGAGAATATATCATGTGCATAAACCAATGATTGTATCACCAAACAAAATTATCTTAATTTAATTACGAGGTCTCTGTTCGATCATTAAAAATGCAACAATGTAAAATATTAGTTAAGAAAATTTTATCACTATTCAAAAATTTTACCTAATTTAAACATGTATTTTTTTATAAGTAAAGTTGTATTCAAATACTCCTAAAAAGAGCCCCAAAATTTACAACGTCGTAGAGATAATATCCAAGTACTCATATCGAAAATCCCCACTAGGAGCACTCAACGTGTCCTATACATAAATCACCCCTTAATTACAACTGAAAACCAAAGCCCCCAAGTCCCAAGCAAAATAGACGTCTTTTACCAAGGATCATAATTTGAACATATATTAATTGGCCTCGTACGCGTGATACCAATCGATTCAAAATGAGACGATTGCTTTTCCTATTTCTTCTTCTTTTGCTTTGTGAAGTGTTACGGTTCCTTTCTTGTAGCGAAGGATTACAGTAACTTGTGCGGGCAAATTCCCCCCTTCACGTATTATAAGAACTTGAAGGAACCATCTCATAATATGTCTTTCGTACTCCTACAGGTATATTATTTCATAAAGGTAACATCAAATCTCAATTTTTTAAGGATAAATTACAATTTTAGTACAGTGTGATTTTGACATTTTTGTCTCAAAAGTACGGTTTCACGCGGATAAAGTCGGTTATACTGACCGGCATCTAGAAACATTATTCACGAGCACATTAAAAGCGGAACATATAATTCGATTAGTTAGTTTTTTTGGGTAGAAATCCGATTAGTTTGTTGCTCGCATGGCACACCAACGTGGAAAGGGTCCATTGACATTTTTGTTTATTGAGTTACCCAAGTCTAAATGACATTGTTTCAAACAGAAGAAAATAATACAAATTAGAGAGCTAATGAAAAATAAATCATTGGATACCCTATTTAGATAACTTTATCTTTGGACGGTTGAGATGAAAATGTCGAAATCATGTAGTATCAAATTCAACTTTTCCAAAACTTTTACTTAGACTATATATACATGTATGTCGTGAAATATAAAAAAAACATAGGTAACTTAATGTTTTTCATACTTATCAAAAAAAAAAACTTAATGTTTTTCATAAGTTAAGTAACATTACCATCAATAAATCAAATCCAGATTCGCAAACAAACAAAAGGTGATTACATCAACTTGATTAAGATTGATGACAAGTAATTAATTAACCCACCACTCGAACCATCACCAGGGAATTTTTGTTTGTATTTAGAAATGATTCTCTTAGAGATATTTTTTGGATAAATTACTTTCAAATCCCTCGAGTTTGTTTAAATATACTCAAAAGTCTCCCCTATTTGCAAAATACACGTCGACGTCCCTCATATTTGATTTTATTATACTTTCAGGTCCGTGGCGCACTTTAGCAACTCTTTTTTCAATTTTGTCAATGAAATGACCAAAATACCCCTAGAACAAAAAATAAAAAAATTGCTGACCTCATCTCTCTTCTCCTCCTTCGTCTTTCTTTTCGGGAAATTCATAACTTCAACAATTAATTTAAAATCAAGAAACTCAATGAGACACATGGAATTGACGGCAGGACCTAGATCGCTTGGAGACGGAGGCATCGCTCAGGAGACGGAGGCGTCGCTTGGACTCGATCACCCGTTGACGGACGTGCCTCCCTTCGTCATCTGATTAGTTAAGCAATTTTCGGTGGTCTTTTTGGAACTGGTGATGGCTTAACTATTTGACTCGAGTTCTTTAGGTTCTCGATTGTAATTACAGATTCGGTTAATTCAAATTCTTTTAAATCAAATTATTCAATTTCTTTTGAATCTACTCAATTTAACGCCATGGAAGGTAGAAGAAGATATGACTGGGGAGCGGTTTTTTTGATTGGGGACTGGTTGGCGGAGGTAGAAGAAGATATGATGTAAGCATTTTTTTTGTTTTTGTTCTAAGGGATATTTTTGTCATTTCAATGACAAAAAAAGAAAAAATGGTATTTAGGGACCCGAAAGTATAATAAAATCAAACAAGAAGGATATCGTCGTGTATTTTACAAACGGGGAAGACTTTTAAGTATATTTAAACAAATCCGAAGGACTTGAGAATAATTTACCCTATCTTTTTTCTAAGTTGTACTACTAGAGATACTAAGTTGTACTACAGATCTCAAATCACCATTTTCCTCACTGGAATGATCGAATCTGGTGTCCGTTTCTTGGTGGTCTCACATTTTGGTCACGTACACAACTTTTTATTAATTAAAAAAAGCTCAGTTCACAACAACCAAGATGGGATTGCAAATTAAATAACAGCAGTGCAGCTAAGCCAAGAATAGGGTAGTACAAGTCACGAGACAGACTCATGTACTGCACCGGCAAAAAACAAACTACTATATAAACTTGCACATGAACGTTACAAATACAATGGCGAATTGAAGTTGCATTGTCTAATTGGAGTCCCTCTGGAGAATGGAAACATCATTGAGTGCAGCGTTGATGAATTTCGAGTATCGCAATCACAATGAGTTTGACTGCGACACTGTATGAAGTTCATCGACGCTGTACTCAATCGTATTTCCAGTTGTCTAGATAGGAAGATCTTGAACTTTAAAGTGGAAGGTACATTGTTTGCATTTCCTCTTCGAATCTGTGTCGGTATTTCTGCTGAAATTTGAGTTTTACAATCTTGTAAAAACTGGACTATTTCTAACATAGTTAAACCATATTTTGACTCGGTTCAAAAAAGAAGGCAAATGCTGTATTTTTACAATCTTGTACTCGAATGTCTTTTCGGGCACCTAATTAGTCGAGTAATCCAGGTCTCGAGCTCGTGACCTATGGTTAAGATAGATCAACCTACTACCGGTTAATCTATGCGCTAAAGTTATGTACTGTTGTGCAACTTCTTAAATGTGCAATCATAAGGCAGCGACTAAAATTTGCTTTTTCATGTATGATGTGTTATACAGACCATTGAAGCTGCAGGTGGAAGGGGCCTGTTACAAATAACAGAAATCTGTTACAATTTAAGAAACCGAAAATTACCAACAAATACTTAGATCAACTAGTAAGAAAATTGTTCTAGTCTAACCAAGAAATTTCAAATTTGAGTCATTAAGAATGCAGCAGAGAGTTTTGCCATCATTCACCTGGATTAGTCGATCCGGATATCAGATGGTATCAATTAAAAGAAGAAACTGAAAGGGAAATAAATAAATCAAATTAAAGGGAAAATATCAATATGGCGCTTTTTTTGGGGGGAAATTTCAATAAGTTCCACAGATTGTAGCAATGTGCAACACCTGCAGTACATTGAAGAGGCACAGCGCATATTAGAGTAGATACACTGAATAATGTAAGGTCGCCAAAGGGTACATTGTATCAGCAGAGAATTAGTAGTGATACTCTTGGAGCGAAAAATTAATTCGCAGATTCGTTGACCCTGTCTCGGTAAAATAGCTGTATCTTCTTACTCGAGTATCCGATTGATGCGATTTCAAAAGCAACAGAAAGATAAGACATAGATCTACAACTTTGTAGTTCTTGATTTCTCCAGATTCGGCGCGGAAGGAGGTGAAACTTGGGTTGGAAGTTTCAGGCAGTTTAAGTTTTTCTTTATTAGGTCGGAACTATGTTAGATTTTCTTATATTGAACACGGCCTAGAGTTTTTGTATGGGGCTGGGGCTAGCTTTTCCTATATAATGAGAGTTTAGCTTTTCCTATATTGAACATAGGAGAAGAGGACCCACAAACAAAAAAGTACACATTCGTATCCTACTAACTTCGCAGCTTTTATCTTATGTAGCTTCGTAGTTTTTATCTTTCATGTTTTTCTCCTTTCCCTATCAATAAATATATTTCCTCCCCTCTCTCTTTCTTCTCCTCTCTTCCCCTCTATTTCATCTTTTTTTCCTTTCGTTCGATCGCTATTGGAACGACCACTCCGGACCTGTCCCTAAGTTCGTTTCGACGTTCTACAACAGTTTTACCCACAACAGATACTAACAGTTTTAATTGGTAATACGTTAACTAAAATGTACACGGTTGACTAAAAAAGAATCTGAATTTGAACTACTTGATGTAAATGAAAAAATGAATTTTAAGTCAAACCGTGTGGTTTTGGTAATTGAATCATGCACTCTTGATCCAACTGTACACTTCGTAGGTGGTTTAGATTCATCAAGCAAGTTCACTAGTTGTAATTTTGTGAATGAAGTACACTCATCGGTGAATAATCGTTGTTCATAAATATAATAGCGAATATCAGAAGATCACGAATAAAAGAAATTGAATCGTATTATGACCAACAGAACAATTTGAATGGACCGACTGATATATCAGAACTGCAGATCCTACATCAGAACTCTAGCCAAACAATTAACCAGTGACCAAATTCTAAAATTTCCAATCTCCAACAAATCCAAATGCAATAAATTTCATGAGAAGAAGTAGAATCCAATGCAGCCAAAAAAGGAAGCAACCGATGTTGGCAAAAGTTTAGCAGCAAATCACTGCACAAAAAATTGAAAGCTATATTCCCCCAACTGTGAGCAATTCTTGACCAACCCAACAACCAACTCCTCCACCCCCAGTGATCTTTTCCTCCCACAAAACCAAAGTCCATGAACTCCAAATGGGCCAGAAATCGCACATACTCGGGCCCTCTAAAACGATAAGGACATAATGTCACGCAATAACTTTTCCACGCTAAAAAGCAACCCGACCAACGACACTAGGGATATACTTGTACAAAACCAGTACCAGCAGCAATCTACACACAACAGATACCAGAAGAAACCATCTTCTGCAGAATTTTGGACTTAGAATCTCCCAAAAAAAAAATCCAATTTCCAGAACCCGTCAACAGAAAGATTATAGAGAGAGAGAGAGAGAGAGAGAGAATCCTGAGCAGCCTGGCAATCTCGCAATCCATATTCAGGAAATCTAAGCCGAACAGGACTCCGCTTTTCCCTTAAATTACACTTCCTGCCACTGAACCATAAATGCCTTGGAAATTAGGAAAACCATAAATAAAGAAAAAACCCTTTTCAGTTTCAATCTCCTAATACCAGCGGCGGTTACGGAAGAGGTTAAAAATTGGGAATTGGGTGTAAAGGTGGAAGCTTTTTTATCCCTGAATTGGGTGGGGTTAATGGAGGGGAATGGGGGTCTGCCGGACGAGCTCCGGTGCCACCGGACGGACGGCCGGCGGTGGAGGTGCAACCGGCGGGTGACGGAAGGGAAGAAGCTCTGTGATGTGCACCACCTTCAAGGGAGGCACCGGCAGTACAAGAGGAAGGTCCCGGAGTCCCTTAAAATCCAGAGGAAGTTCAAGGGGCCCGGGTCGCGGAATGACGATTCTGCCCCTCCCGGAAAGGCGGTTGGCAAGAGGAGGAAGAAGCAGGGCGGGAAGGGGGAGTTGGAGCTGGAGTTGCTGAGGATGGTTTTGAAGAGGGAGGTTGAGAAGAGGAGCAATGTGGAGTGCAAGAAGGAGACCGAGAAGGAGGCGAAAGGCGGGGTCTTGGAGGAGGAAGAGGAGGAGGAAGAGGAAGAGGAAGAGGAAGAGGAGGAGGAGTTGACTAGAGATTTGCCTAATGGGCTAATGGCAATCTCTCCTCCTCCTCCTCTCAATAAACTGAACCATTTGAGCAATGTGGCTTCTTGCTCTTCTTTCGGGTACTCCCCTTGTGATGTTAAGGTTGGAGTTGAGAGCAATGTGGGTGGTAGTGGCAGCGGAACGAGGAGTTTCCGGTCGAAGAATATCGAGCCACTGCCGGTTGGGAAGTTGCAGGTTGTTTTTGAACAATGGGTTGATCATGGTTTTGCTGTTGCTTTGTGTTTTCTGTTTTGGTGGATTGGATTTTGTCTTGTTGATGGTCTTTTTTGGTGCTTTAATAGGTTGTGCCATTCAGAAAGGACGTGATGAGGATGAGGAGGAAGAAGAGGAGTTGTCATTGGTGTAGGAGGCGAGATTTGGCTGGTTTGATAAAGTGCTCAAGCTGTCGAAAGGAGTTCTTTTGCCCGGATTGCATCAAAGATCAGTGAGTATCTGGTTTTGTTGGTTTTACTTGATGTGATCGCTTTTACTCGTAGTGTAATAGCGAGAAATATGTGAGTGATGGGAGTGGCACAGTGGTTGTGTTCTTGCAAGGCCCGTTTGATGTATTGTGAACATATATTAGGGAGACAAAATTATCTGCATATTGTATTATCTGTAGTCTGAATCATACATGTTTTATGAGAATTTAAATTTTAAGGTTTTTGGACTGCCTCGTTTGTGTTATTTGTCTGGACCGGGATTATCAGCTCTTAGTGGTTGCAGCACAGACACAACTCGGTCGTGGTTTGTTATAGAACTGTCTGGTACCTGCATAGAGACCTGACGCCTAGCTTTCAATCTCCCTGGAAACGCTGGTCATTCCATCAATATTAAGTACCTCTAAATAAAATGAAAATGGACTTGTATGCTTATAGAAACATTCATCTATTTTGAAGGTACTTTGATAAGCAAGAAGAAGTTAAGATGGCCTGCCCAGTTTGCCAAGGAACTTGTTGCTGCAAAACCTGTCTCGAAGTTCACTGCAGGGACATTGAAAGTAAGGTCTGATATCGAACCTGTCTCATTTTGCTGGCAATGAACAATGTTGTATCCATGGTTTTGATGCTGAACTTTTATGCCAATTATGCTTCAGGGTGCGGCTGATGAGAAGAACAAAGTTGACAAGGTCTTGAATTTTCATTACCTAATCTGTGTGCTTCTCCCCATGCTCAAGCAAATAAACGAAGATCACAATATTGAGCTAGAAATAGAGGCAAATGTCAGAGGTATTCTTGTGGTATGGTTGCTGCTGTATGTAGTTGTCCGAGGTTTTAACTCCTACATTTTTTTTCTAATACTTCCTCTCTATTTCAGGCCAGAAGCCCTCAGACGTTGAAATCCAGGAGCCTGAAGCCAGTTGCAGTAAGCAATGTAGTTGGTAAGTCCCTTGCTGCCTTAATAGCTATCAACCAGTTCCAGTTAGCTCTGTGATACTGAATTAGTTATTTTACTTCTGTGCATAATCCGATTTCCCGAGCAGCAATAATTGCAAGACCTCCATAGCAGATCTTCACAGGAGCTGCCCAAAGTGTGCGTACAATCTTTGCTTAAGTTGTTGTAGAGATATATTGCAAGGAAGTTTACCTGGAGGTTTTAAGAGCCTTCCGTCTAAAAGCTGTAATTGGGTTACAGTAAGACCGGTGTCTGCGTCAATGTGGGGTTACGGACATAGACGCCTTGATTCTTCTATACTAATGCCCAAATTGAAAGGCCAGAACTTTGGTATATCTTGTCCACCATCAGGATTTGGTGGTTGTGGTGATAGCTTCCTTGATTTAACATGCATTTTCCCCTCCGACTGGATTAAGGAGTTAGAAGTAAGCGCAGAACAAGTAGTTGGTTGCTATGATCTTCCAGAAGCCTTGGATGCTTCCTCAAGTTGTTCAATTTGTCTTGAAATAAATCATGCCGCTAAGGGAACTAAGCAGTTGCAAGAAGCAGCAAGAAGAGAAGACTCCAATGACAACCATTTATTTTGTCCGACCACTTTGGACCTTCGAAATGATAACCTTGATCACTTTCAGAAGCATTGGGGAAAAGGTGAACCTGTAATAATTCGTAGTGTTCTAAAGGCGTCGGATCAGAGCTGGGATCCAATAGTCATGTTTTGCACATATCTGAAGAACAATGTTGCAAAATCAGAAAATGAGAAGATTGGTAATTGCTTGGACTGGTTTGAGGTCAGTTTTCTATTATAGATATTATCAATTTGCTGTTGGATTTGAGGAGTCATATCGAACTCTAGAAGCTAAAATGTCTGATTAGCAAGGCAATCAATCATATTGTGGTTATTTAATGGCAGTTGCCATGTTTTTGAAGTATTGTTGTTTTCCCGAAGCAAATCAGTTAATTTTGCAGTTGTTCATGTTAATAAACTGTAATGTGTTTCATGTTCTGGTTGCAATCTCTCAACTAAAGTGACTTGTACTGTCATCGTCTGATTCATATTTGATTATCATCTGCCTTTTTCATTTTTGTGATGCACCATCGGGATTCGGGAGTGAGAGTAATAGTTTTTGGCCATTTCCTGGTTGATATTGGCAGGTAGAAATCGGACTCAAGCAATTGTTCATGGGATCATTTAAGGGTCCTTCAAATTCTTTCCGGCATGAGAAACTAAAGTTGCGGGGCTGGCTGTCTTCTCATTTGTTTCAAGAGCACTTTCCAGCTCATTATGCCGAGATCCTCCGTTCTTTACCCCTTCCAGAATACATGGACCCTATCTCTGGCATTCTAAACATTGCCTCAGAGATGCCACCAGAAATAACAAAGCATGACCTGGGTCCATTTGTCTACATCTCATATGGCAGTGGTGAGAGTCCTGGACAGTCTGATAACATAACAAAGTTACGATATGATTCATATGATGGGGTACGTCAAATTTGTCTATCTTCTTTGGATTGCAGTTCTCTCCCAAAAACTTGGTTGTAGATTCTTGTCCATTGCAATCTTTCGGAGATTCACCCGTGTCCTGAGTTTTGTTTGTCCTGTTATTTGTCACGTAAAAGCGGCTGGTAGGACTCGGTCAAGTTGCAAGAGATACTTGGTTGGCTACCTGGTGCTCATCTTGCTTCCTCTACTTTCAGGTCAACATCTTGGTGCATGCTTCCAATGTCCCCGTGTCTACGGAACAGCTTAATTACATTAGAAAGTTGACGAAAAAGCACAAGGAAAGAAATGCACGTGAAGATGACCTGGAGGACGGAGCACAAGTTGAAGATATGGAATTGCATGATATGATCAGAAAGGAAACGCAATTACACAGGAAAGTTGCTAGAGTCTCTTGGTTCACTGCTGCTGCACGTGAACCAGTTGCTGCAAATCTCGGAGATGAAGAAATATCGCATGAGAGGATACATGATTCACTTACAGACTCCGATACTGACACCGACACTGATACTGAAGTATCAAAGTTCTTCTTCGGTCCTCTTAAAACCTCGAGGAATTCAGTAAACCATACGTTCAGCGGGAAGAATGCAAAGAGTGCCAATCATTTTTACAAGGCGGAAATTGCAGAGACTTGTGGTGCTCAGTGGGATGTCTTCCGTGGACAGGATGTGCCAAAGCTTGTCGAATATCTTAAAAGGCATTCTAACGAGTTCAGTCATACATCTGGTTACCGGCAAGTAAGTGGTCGACATGTTATAGCTTTTGAATTTTGTGTAACAGAGTTCCTTATGTCATTTTCCAATGACTTCTACAGGCAGTTCATCCTATATTGGACCAGAATTTCTTTCTCGACTCGGTGCATAAAAAGAGGCTCAAGGAGGATTTTGGTAAGCATCAGATTGCAGCTCTTCTAATTGGATGCATCATGATATATGCTTCCCATTAACTTCATGTCATAATTGCCGCTAGACATTGAACCCTGGACTTTTGAGCAGCACGTCGGAGAAGCTGTCATCATACCTGCTGGATGCCCCTTTCAGATCAGGAACCTGAAGGTAATATGTTATTTAAAGTTCATCGATCGACTGCTGTCGGAGAACCCATTGACTGCTGCCATCATGGTATACTTTTTCCCTGCCTATAAAAGGTTCATTGATCGAGTTATTTAAAGTTTTAAAATAGGGTGCTGGACATTATTCGCACTTTCCGAATGCGGTGATCATGTAAACCGCGTCCTCATTTTTAATCTGTTCGTGTTTGGTACTTGTCATAGATCTATTAGCGTTGTTCCTACAGATTAGTCAAGTGACTGCCCATCGGTCCTGATTTCTTGCATTATGAACTGCAGTCTTGTGTTAGCGTGGTCTTGGACTTCCTGTCGCCCGAAAATGTTACCGAATGCATCCAGTTGGTGGATGAGCTTCGTTTGCTTCCAGACAACCACAAAGCCAAGGTTGACAGTTTAGAGGTACTTGACAGTTCGACGGTGCTCTGTACTTAAGTGGCTGCAAATAACAAGGCAAAGCCGTAGAGATAACTTTGTTTTCTCTTTAACAGGTGAAGAAAATGGCTGTACATAGTATCAGTAGGGCAGTCAAGGAGATCCGCGAGCTTACACAAGCAGAGTGAGTAACCCCGAAATGCACTTTTCGTGCAGCATGGCGCTCCCTCCTCTTGAGGTTCACATTTCATCGATACTTATCTTGTTTGTTATCCATGTATGCAGTTCTATCAGGTAGCCGGGGACCCTGCTGCAAGTGAATGCTTTACCATCCGCATCAAGTCGATCGAAATGCCGGATGGAGATGCGTTATAGGAACGTCTCGTGGTCAGGCACTTCGATCTCTGTGTGATCTGAAACTGGCGTGCACCAAGCAGAAGACCGGCTAGTCTTTCAACGTAGTGCAGAATTTTTGGTTGATTTTCCTAATTGCTTGCAGTTAGATTCTCTTTTCTTTAGCTTTGATTCGACCAGTGCATAATTTTACCTGTCTACCATAATTCTTTTGTCAATTTAGAGATGTAAATATTACTTTTTTTTTGAACAGTGATATCATAATCCTCGATTTAGTCTGTTGATTATAAACTTAAGGGGCATGACTTTTCAAGTTACAAGACATTATCTTCCTGCTGGTAAGCTTGATACCCAACGAGTAGTTGCGACGTAAATTAAGAAAACATAATACTAATGCGGCCTGGCTGGCAGTCCGATTGGTTGGTCCATGTTGTTGACAAACGTGCTAATTCACAACTTGCAGGCGGATATACGACATATTGAAGTCCGAGTTTCCGACCCAGCAGAGCACGCAAAGGCGCGGAACTTGGTTATTGCATTAGTTTGCCTATGGAAGGCTCCGCAAGTGCGCGGCAGAGGCGCGAGTTTCCACCAGCATCCGCGGAAGTCCCTATTTCAAGCTTCTTTGCAGTTCCTTGTTAGATAACCATAACGGCAATACGAAAAAAAGGCGGTCAAAGGAGAACATTCAACAATTTATTGCATCAGCTTTTATATAATACAGAACAAAATTTCGTAGGGAAGGAAGAATGGTCAAAATTTTCCTACGGGGCCATAAGTCCATCAATTGTGTAGGAAAGAGACTTTGCCCAGTCAGCTCGAAGAAGTAAGGTCTGTAACGTTTCCATTACATTGTAATCTGGATTCAACTTTCGCTGCCAGCCCTACAAAATCGAACCACCATCGAAACAAAGAGATACTTAGTTGATCATGTCCATTGGTAGAAACATGAGCTTGTAAGTGCCTAACCAGAACGATCCTTTTTCGACATGCCCACACGTGTGACCACAATTTGCAGAAATCTTAATTCCGAGTCAAAAATTCTTAGAATTGAAAATGAATGAAATCTTAAAAAGAACCTCCAATACCCAGAAATCCGGAATTTAAACGAGCCAGAATATTATTCAGTGCATCAGCAAAGATACAGGTTTCACAGGGTTGAGTGTTCTCTTCAGCAATTCAAACCTAGCAGTCCCAATGTTCTATTCCTTCGAAATATAGTATGGATTAATTTTAATGTCTGTTCACGTATTACATGATACCCCTTTTGCTATTTTGTAAGAAAGCGTGTTTCCCTCGACGAGATTGCTATATGTATATCAGCTCATCACATAAACAAAAATCTTTTGATAAAGAAGTAATATTACTTCAAGAACCAAATCACGAATTAAAACTTTTACTAGAACAAAGAAAACTGGAAATCATTTTAGAGATCATACTTATGTGGAAACTGGAAACAGAAGAACAATTTACCTCAAGGACCAAAGTGGTGACCAGCACAGTGCTAACATTACCATCAACATTGACTCTATGTCGCCGGACCTTCTCGAGCAGTTGCTGCATGCACTCTGAGGGATGGATGATATCACCCTCTGGAGTACCCCAGAAAGTGAATGACTCCTCCACTTCCTGTTGGACAAAGAATTGAGATTACCTTCTCAACAAAATTTCCAAGGAAAACGTAATGAAAATAAACTTGGGGAACATCCAACAGTTATAATCATTAAACCGTTATTCGAACAGCACAAATTCATGAAGACAATTTTTTAGGAAAACCGAGAATCAGACTATAAATCTTTATTGATTATACAGCACAGAAGCCAATTCCTCCGTTCAGGCATAGCTCTCACCCATGCAATTTTTCTGTGAATTAATTCATGCCCGTTTTTTTTTTGAAAAGTAATTAATTCATGCCCGTAAAATCAAACCAAGTATCTCACCTCTATAAATCCCCTAGGGTTTGGGCAGTTTTGCTGCTTCGATAATTTTAGTGTGCATTCAGCCGCTGTGCGACCATCTCTACGAGCAACTGCCTTGAAAAATTCAACTAAATTTATACGGTCATTCTTTGAAAGCTCCGCAGTCATGCCCACGTCAAGGAAAATGACATGAGGCTTTGATTGAAATATTCGCTTTCGAGAAGTTTTCTCGCTCGGCATGCGCACAAGGATGTTTCCAGGGTGCATATCAGCATGAATGAAGTTGTCCACCTGAAAGAGGAAATAGCCTACCTTAGAACCATATCAGAAACAGAGGTGTCTTTTCCCAAATAGACTAACCAATTTAAATAGCTGAATATCCTGCAAGAAAAACATATCTGTTAGATGCAAGTAGAGTGTGAGCAAGAGGAGCATACCAGAAGCATTTTTAGAAGAGCATGAGTCCCAATGTGAGCAAGCGCAGATTTTATCTGCTCATGCCCTTGCAGTTCATCTACATAATGTGAAACACTTTCCCCTTGCTCATAAGTTTCCACCAAGACAGCAGGATGAACAAAAGGATAGACAGGCTTGGGAAAAGAAACATCCTTCCACCGTCGGAAATTGTATATAAAACGGCTCAAATGGGAAGCTTCTCTTGCAAGGTCAACTTGAGACATCATGAAGACAGCAAATTGTTGTACACTCTCATCCAACCTCAGCCAATTTAAAGCGGAAATGAATGTTGATACCTTAGCCACAAAGTTGATTATGGCAAAGTCTCTCCTAATTGATTCTCCTACACCAGGATGTCTAACCTTAACAGCGACTACCACTGGTTTGGACTGCTTTTGACCAGGGAACCGATATCTCAGAGAAGCGCGGTGAACTTGAGCAATGCTTCCAGATGCTACTGGTGCTTCTTCAAAAGCATCAAATAAGTCAGAGAGCTTACGACCAAACGCTCTTTCAATGGTCTTCTTTGTGTATGCAAAGCTGTGTTCTGGAGCCTTACTGTGCAGTCCTGAGAGTTGTGTGCATAAATCCCGAGGAAAAAGATCAGGCCGCGTAGCTGCCCACTGACCCCATTTGATGAATGCAGGTCCAGCTCTTTCCAAGGTTTTATGTACAACCTGAAGCCACAATTTTCTAAAATTCGGCCCACAAGATTCAGCAAAAGGTGCCATTACCAAGCTTGGGAAAAACAAGATCGTCAGATACAAAACTCTCAATAGTATCACAAGACCTTCAGCAACAGCATACCCCAATGAAATCAACAATGCCTGTGAATCTTGTGCACGCATGTAAAAAGAGTTGGGCGACAAGTACCGGTCCGTCTCGACCAGTGTCCTCTGCGACCATGCCACCTGCCCACATGTCAAAGCAAAGGCACCAGGCACAATTAAATGCGATCTCGCCAAAGCCAGGCTAACCGCTTGAGCAACCCTATTCAGAACAAAGGATCCACGTCCTCCGCCTCCACCACCAAACCCTCTCCCGAAGGCCCTCTTCCAAGCAAGCCGTGCATACTGATAAGTCGCCGAATTACTCCCCGAAACCGCCGAGTACCTCCTACAAAATCTACCGGAAACAAGATGCTCCTTCCAAGCATTATAAACTCCCAACGACGTACCAAACCCTCTACGACAAACATTACTACCAAGGAACCTACAAGAATAATGCCCCTGGTATCTGTATTGAGGCAAACATAAACCAACACTATCTACAACCGACTCGCGCTTGCTCAACTCCCCCGCGCGGCCGCTCCTCCCACCGGCGACAAACCACCGGGCAGCTCCCTTAACAATCCCAACCGTCAACAACCTGCGAAGCCGGAAAAACGTTTACCGGACTTCAGATCAATTGTCCAACACGAAACTAAAATAACCAGATATATGAACCCGAGCGAGTCTCCGGAGTTTTTGGAATTAAAAAAAAAAAGATGAAACTAAATTAGGTAGCGAGAAAGTACCTGGACATGGCGGCGATCGGGGAGCGGTTACCAGAAAAATACGATCAGCTGAAATTTCGGTCTCCTCCGCCGCCGATGAGAGCATCTTCACATGGAATCTCCGGATTCCGTAGCTAATTCCGTATTCCGTTCTATATTTCTCTTCTTTTATTCCTCCGTCTCCCTCCTAGGGTTTTTAGGTTCCGACTCCACGAGCGAGCGAGCGAGTGGTTACTCCCCTACGGCGTCGTTCGGGCGTTTTCTCGGTTTCAGGCGAGATTGGGAATCTCTTGGTTAGAGAGGGATTCCTTCTTAGGAGATGGCTTGTAGTAGGCGAGGAATATCGCGAAAGCGAAAACGGCGCGAGAATGTGAATAAAACGGAGAGGAAAAGGAGAGAGCGGAGAAGTTGGAAATTGGAATAAGACTTGTGATTAAGATGGGCCCACTCGTTCAAGCATCTCGTGGGCTTCACGCGACGTTGTTGGGTCTCTTTTGTTTTGCTTGGTTTCCATGTACCTAGACCTGGTCATGAATTGAATCTGATTCGTGATTCGATTCGATTCGTTAAAAATTTGATTCGATTCGTCAATAATTTGATTCGTAAAAAATTTGATTCAAATTCGTCATAAAATAAATTGAGTACGGTTCAAGATATTTATAATTCGCAAAACCGGCGAATTTAATTCGAATTCGATTCGAAAATTTGATTCGAGTTAAATTCGTGTTAAATTCGATTCAAATTCATGTACATATAATAATAATATATGTTAAAAAATTCAAATAAAATGGGAGATTTGAGAGGAAAAAATTCGGTTATAATTCAATTATAATTTGGTTATAATTCGATTCGAATTCGATTATAATTTGATTCGAATTTGATTCAAAGTCAAAAATTCATAATTCGTATTCGATTCGTCTTGTGAAGAATTGAATATGGTTTAATATTTTGATGAATTCGAATTTGAATAAATTCGATTCGAATTCGTCCAAATTCGAACCGTGGTCAGGTCTACATGTACCCACGTAGCCGACCACCTTTTTTTATTTCCCTAAACAATTTTAAATTTTCTAAATTATTTCCAATTAGATAGTAATGATCCAAGTCGGATGAACAATACAATCTTCCGGCGCGTCTCGACTCGATTCTGAATAATAGAAAGTAAAAAATAACAGATAGATTTATAGTTGCTAATTCCAATTTAATCTAATCAATGAATTTGGTATGGAATGTGAGGTTTAGATGGATGTGTAGCCAAAACATTAATTTATTATTAACAAATAAAGAGGGCGACACGGTCCAAGTTTTTTTAGAAGGACACGGTTCAAGTTTGGTATGGAAATAATCTCGATTCTTTTGCTGTTGGCTTTAAAAAACCGAAAATTTTGTTAATTAGGCACCATCAATTCGTGAAATATCGTGTATAGTACTCTCTCTAAAGTCAAGTGCATAGGTTTAGACGTCATAAAATAAGCAAAAAAATCTGATTTGACGAAAATGATGACGGGTACGATGAGTAATTATACAATTTTATAACACATCAAACACCAATAGAAATTCAATAAAATTTAAGCGAAAATCCAATCTAATAAAGATCGCCGTAAATTTGGAGAAAGGTGAATCCTAAGAACCACACTTTTAAAAAATGTGGTCTATGGACGGCAACAGAACAATTCATTTTTATACTAAACTTTAGAAGATGGTTGAATCGGTGGTCAATGTCGTTGATCGATGGTCAATTAGTCCAAAAATATTATTTTAAGAACTTTATTAGATGAACTATTATTAAATTAAAATTTTGGTATTTGTAAATGATAGATAATTATTTTAAATGTTAATAATGAATATAATCAATAACATACTTATTTAAAAAATCTCTTGTTGGTCTAATATCTGGAGAGCATATCGATTAATTATCCGGTCTGTTTTTAAAAATATTATTAAAGTGTCAAAATTTGTTAAACCTTGAATACCCACCTTATTGGTACAAATATAATCAAATCACCTAAATATTTTTTAACCTATTTTAAACTCGCTACTAAGACTACCTTTATCAGTGATCGCTGCAAAGAAATCACCACTACAAGACAAGGCCAAAATTAAAAAAAATAGAAAAGAGAGGCATTTTGGCCGATCCGCTCGGCTGGCCGAGCGTTGCTCGCGAGCTTTTTTTTCTTATCTTAATCTAATCCTAATGACACGTGGCAAAATATTATTCGTTGAAATAGATATTAATGAATATTATTTATTTGGTTATCATAATTAATATTATTTTCTGATAAAAATAAAAGTTAAAAATATTATTTTTCAATTCTCTATAAATAAAGCTCAATATTGACATATTTTGATACGTATTCCAATTTTGGACGCTTGTAACTCGATTAAATATTCACTTCAAATATATTTTCAACATTCTTACACTCTGAATATTAACTTCGTTTACAGGTTGCAAGGTCGTCGTAAATTTTTTTAATGAGTAGGTCGTTGCTAATTATAACATAAAAAATGATGACATTCAAAGATTCCGCCGGACTCCAAACGAATTATTCAACCCGAACCAATCGAACTCTTAACTGCTGAGAGTTTGACAAGGGAAAGCCATGGTTCACATTATGGCTTCTTCTTCTTCTTCCTCTCCTCCTCCTTCCGATTTCAAGTACGATGTCTACCTCAGCTTCCACGGTACGGACGTGGGAACTGGTTTCGTTAGCCACCTGGTCGCGGCTCTGGTCCGGAACCAAATAGAGGCAGCTCCTCCCACGGACCAAACAGGAGATGATAACCTGGAAAAGATCGAGCGATCGTACGTCTGCGTGGTGGTGTTTTCGGGTTCCTACCCGGAATCCGAACGGTGCCTGGACGAGCTCGTGCACGTAGCCGAGCGCGTCAAGGCCGCCACCGAGGGGCTGACCGTGGTGGCCCTGCCGGTGTTTTACCAGGTGGACCCCACGGATGTCCAGGAGCTGACCGGGAGGTACGGGCAGGCTGTTTTGACAAGGCATGGAGAGGTGTTTCGGAGGGATCCTGACCGGGTAGAGAGGTGGAAGCGAGCTCTCAAGGAAATCAGCAATAAAAGCGGACGAGCTTTACAGGACACTGCGTATGATCTCTTAACCGATCACTGATATAATGCAACTCCTGATATTAGTCAGCTCAGTGAGGGTACAGATATCGGGTGGTTATTATGTTTTAACACTTTTGACAGGTCAGAGGCGACACTGATTGAAGAGATTGTCAATGACATCTCGAAGAAGTTGGAGTCTCTGCCGGCCGATGACCTTGACGATGGCTTCGTGGGGATGGATTCGCGGATCGAAGAAGTCGAGTCCTTGTTGAGCAGAAGAGAAGTCGGGTCCGTCGGAATTTGGGGGATGGGCGGAATAGGCAAGACGGCCCTCGCTGAGAATCTGTACAACAGAATGGCTGCTAACTTTGAAGGTCGGTGTTTTGTAAATGTAAGAGAAGAGTTGGAAAGATGCACCTTAGTTGGATTGCGAGATGGGATTCTTTCTGCTGTTTTGAATGTGGAAGGATTAAGAATCGGCACTCCGAAGATGATTCCGTTTCCGATCAGGCGAAAACTGCAGAGGACAAGGGTACTTGTGGTTCTTGATGATGTTAGTGATCATCAGGAGTGGGAAACTTTAGCAGGGAGGCATCTTTTGTATTGCCCTGGAAGCAAAATCATTGTGACAAGCAGAGACAAGCAAGTTCTTCGAACCGGATGCGACAGAACCTACGAGGTTAAGAGGTTGGGTTACCGGCATGCTTGGAGGCTCTTCAAGCGACATGCGTTCGAGCATGATGATAGCCCGACAGAGATGCATATCGATCTGACTAGGAGGGTCTTGAAATACGCCGATGGTATTCCGCTGGCTCTCAAAGTGTTAGGCTCCGCTCTGTTTGCAAAGGGTGTAAGAGAATGGGAAGGTATGTTGGAGAAACTTGGAAAGTTACCTGACAAGGAAATCACTCAAGTCCTGCGGATAACTTTTGAGGAGCTAGAGTACCATGAAAAGAGCATATTTCTTGATATCGCGTGCTTCTTCAATGATGCTGATAAGGACCATGTGGAAAGATTCTGGGATGCGTGCGGTTTCTATCCGACCAGCGGGATTAGGAACTTGAAGGATAGAGCTTTCATCGAGTTCTCGAAGAATAGGGTGAGGATGCACGATTTGCTTCGTCAAATGGGGCGGGACATCGTCCGGCAAGAATGCATTCAAGAGCCAGGAAACCGTAGCAGACTGTGGGATCCTAAGGATGTGTATCATGCATTGTCAAAACAAAGAGTAAGCCATATCACTTGACTTGAACTTTGATGCCGATCTTCGCATTCCCGCTGTTAAATATGATTGATTTAACTAATTTGGTTTGCTAGGTGAGCGAAAAGATTGAAGGCATATCACTTGACATGCTCAGAGCTGGAGAAATGCATGCTCCGTTGTTAGAGCTAAGTCCTGCAATTTTCTCAGAAATGCATAACCTGAGGCTGCTCCGGTTTTATATTCTATGCTCGAATGACGTCAAGATACACCTCCCGGATGGTCTTCATCCCCTTCCGGATCAGTTGAGGCTTCTCCATTGGACCCAATACCCCTTGAAGTACTTGCCACTAAACTTCGGTCATTCAAATCTTGTTGAACTCGATCTGCAGAACAGTCGGATTGAGCAGTTGTGGGATACTGATCAGGTTGGTGCTTTTAAGATGAACATGCCGGTGTTGCTATGAAAAGATTTCATTGGTTTTTCATACTTGATGCAGTGTATGGGAAGCTTGAAGATTATCAACCTGAGCAACTCTCGTGGCCTAATCAGAATGGCAGATCCCTCCACAATCCCGAACGTTGAGGATCTTAACTTGAGAGGCTGTCGTAAGCTCGAGGAGGTTCCCTCATCGATCGGACAATTGAAAAATCTCGAGTCGCTTACGCTTGATGGTTGTAGAGAACTGCAAGAGATCCCCTCATCACTCGGATTCCTTAAGAACCTCAATTTCCTCAGCTTAGCTAAGTGCAGAAACCTTAGCAGATTTCCTAGCTGTGCTGATATGATAAACCTTGAGTATCTCTCTCTGTTCTTCTGCTCGAAACTAGAAGAGTTTCCTGAAATTCCTATGAGCATAAAGAAGTTAGATCTGAGTGGAACATCAATACAAGAAGTTCCATCGTCAATCGGTCAGTTCACGAGGCTTGTTCGGTTAGGCTTTGGTTACTGCCACGGGCTTAAGATTCTCCCAAGCAGTATAGGTGATCTGCAGAATCTTAAAGAACTTTATCTTGTCGGATGCTCGAATCTGTCAGGCATTCGAGGTTGTACCCGAAACCTGACATCCCTTATATCTCTTAGAATGACATATCAGGATGAAGATGGCTTGCCAGAGAATTTGGGGATCTTGCACTCCCTAGAAGAACTTATCATAGTCGAAAGTGCGATAAAAGACGTGCCGGTGTCTGTGAGTCATCTGAGCAGACTGAAGGACTTAAGTTTCTGGAATTGCAAAAGCATTGCATTCTCTCCATTTGCAGCTCTCAGCAATCTAAGCATCATACACATAATGGACTGCGGAATATCCGAAGTCCCTGACGGCCTCGGATCGCTGAAATTTTTAACAGAATTGCATTTGCGCGAACCAGAACTGAAGAGCATCCCTCCAAGCATCAAGGAACTCTCCAACTTGGTGGTGCTTAAGGCACAAGGCTGCAAGAAGCTTGAGCACGTACCCGAACTCCCACCTCGCCTCCAAATACTAGATGTATACAATTGCATTGCTCTGAGATCCGTGTCAGGATTATGCAGCTTGATTGAATTTCATCAAGATGATGGAGTTATCGAAGAGGAATTCACCTTCGCGAACTGCTTCAACTTGGACGAAGACACTCGCCAGAGTATCGTTCGTAACGCGCAACAGAAAATTCTTCGCTTCCTCAATTGGATGCTTAGCGAGGTCCATCTCTGCCACTATGTCATTGCAAACTTCAGCCCGATGGGTTATCTTTTTTTTTTCTTGCCCCCGGATATTCTAACACTTGTTAGTTCTTACCAATTTTACTGTTACATTCCTGGTGCATCAGGAGTTGGACGCAATGGATCCTGACGAAGAGCAGCATCCGAGTGCAAGACTGTTCTCATCTGACATAACTTCCTACCTTCCAGGGAGCCAAGTTCCCGGCTGGTTCGAGCACCAAACTGTTGGACCATCGATAACAATCACCGCCGAACGACACAGGCTACTAGACCTACGTCGGCTCGCCTTCTGCGCTGTCGTAAAGTGCAACGATCCGTTCGCTGTCGAAGCTGCAACCATCATCTGCGACCTCGACGTGTACACTAAGTCATCAGGCCACTACCTCAAGCTACATTCCTTCTACCAAATCCCCGCCTTCCTGGAAGATTTCGAGGAACGGTTTCTCCGGTCGGATCACGTGCTCATTTGGTACCATTCTAACTTGTACTACGACCAGAGTCCGTACTATTTCGCGGAGGCGTCGTTCGAGTTCTATCCTGTCAATTGTGCGAGACGTCGTTTGAGCAATTGGGAGGTGGTGAGTTGCGGTGTCTCTGCAGTGGGGAGGCAGCTCGGTGATGATGAAGGGCAAAGCGAGGGAAAAGTTGAGGAATCTTTGCTCGAAAGATTCGGAATCAACTGGCCTATGTAATGTTTATATTTCATTAGGTTATGGAGCTTATGCATCTGTATTTTGCTACACAAGTGTAGCATGTAATGTAATGTAATATCCGATTCGAATCAAACCCGATTAGTCAATATAATAAGTATTTAAGAAATCTAGAAAGGAAGAGGCCGCGAAGTATTAACGCGTCGAAATTTTTATGTTTTCTACTGATGTAATGGATAGTCCATTATGCCGATAGAAATTCTTTACATTGTTGTCATGAAAGGTTTGAAGATCCAGCTCATTGCTAGGCCGTGGACTATTGTTCGGCTTCGGCAAAGCCACCCGGTATGCGGATTGGGATCGACCATATTGGATTCGAGTCGGATATGATTACTTTCTCTAAAGATCAAAACTCAAAAAATTTAATTTGAATGGTTTGATTTTTAAAATGGAGTGGAGAGCGAATTTGTTTGCTCTTGGAATTCAGGTCCCAATCAGACGAGAGGTTTTTTACAAAATTTTTTATTAGTCATATTAAGTTAAAATAATTCTAAATATTCTCTAATTTGTTACAAAATTTATCATTTTAAGTAACAAAATATCAATTTAATCATTTTCAATCAAACAAAACTATAAAGAATATTTTTTAATAATTTTTTTATTCGGTTAGATCCACACAATTCAGACTAACCAGGTGAACTCAGATCAGTCTAAGTGTCATACAAACTTTAGTATAAATCCAGTCCGACATCACTTAGACCGTGTTCTTTAAACGAAAATGTTCATTCGGTACTCCGTGCATAGTGAAAATTGCATTAAGATCCTATGATAAAACATTCATCAATTTTGTAAAACTTTTTTAATTAAAATTACTTAAAATATTAGATAGATTTTCGAGCCTAAGTGGTAAAAAAAACATATGGATTTCTAAGTGTCAAGCCCAATTACTTTAAAAAAAAGTGTTAAGCCCAATTTATTCTAATCAATAATTTTGGTAGGGAATGTGAGGTTTACTTTTTTTTATAAGTATAATTTATTAATATTAATTAACTAGTGGAATTTTCTCTTGTGAGATTATCATCACTGGCCTCATTAAGATCTAAGTTTAATGTTTTTTGTTATACTTGAATTTAATGTTTTTGGTTATACATGTAGGACGATTAAACCTTCCGGAGTTGAATTGGTCTATATAACCACAAACATTAATTTATAATTAAGAAATAAAGATGGGGACACTGTCCAAGTTTGGTGTGGAAAGAATCTCGATTCTTTTGCCGGTGGCTTTAAAATACCTAAAGATTCGTTAATCGGTCACCATAAATATCATGTATAGTGCCTTACGCTCCAAAGTCGTGCATCGGTTTAGACGTCATAAAATAAGCAATAACCTGATTTGACAAAAGATGACGGGTACTGCGACTAATTATACAATTTCATAACACATCAAGCACCGACAAAAATTCAATAAAATTCAACGAAAACTAATCTAAATAAAGATCGCCGTAAATTTGGAGGAAGGTGGATCCTAAGAACCACTCTTTAAAACAAATGTGGGACGGCAACACCGTACCCAAGAAGATTATTTTTATACTAAAATTTAGAGGGTGATTAGATCGATATTCAATGTTAACGAAGTGTCCAATCGGTTAGCTCAGTTGGTCCAAAAATAATATTTTAAGAACTTTATTAGATTAAACATTGTTAAATTAATATTTTAGTATTTGTAAATGATAAATCTACACTTATTTAAAATTATTTGATATTTTAATAATAAATATAATTAATAATCTAATTATTTAAAAAATCGCTTGTCATTGTTCCATTGATTCGCTATCCGATCCGTTTTAAAAACATTACAAAAAGAACAGGTTCGCTTACCTTTAAACTTTTTTGACAAAAAAAGTGCACCTTATTTTATAAATAGTTAAATACAATCAAATTATTTAAATATTTTTTAGCTTATTTTTATTAGTTATTTATACCTATGTTGATCTAAATAGTATCATGTGGATGTCATTTTTTGTTTACTCACCACGTGGACTATTAAGTGTCCTTATAACATGAGTGAGTGTCATGTGCCTTACATGTGTCTAGTCACACATGAAGTTGGTGGGTTTATGATTCCCTTTGAAGGGAAAGAATAAGAAAAAGAGGGGATGAAGCGGTGGCTTCGGCTTCCTCTCAAGAGAAGCTAAGGCTTCTTCTTCTCCGGAGAATAAAAAAAGACAGTTACGAAGTGAAGCGATGGCTTCATCTAACCCACAAACTCTCTTGACCTCTAGTGGTATTTAATTCCGTGAAAATTAATCTTATTTCGAATAAATTCATGAGTAAGATTATCAGTAACAAAGCTTCCGTTAGAACAATTCTGCAAAGATCGCTCTTGAGTTAAATCTGCACTTCAAGAGATAAATATATTTAATTTATAACTATTTGAATTTTTACAATTATATTTATAATTATGATTTTAAATCACATGAAATCCCTTCAATTTCAAACACTACTAAAAAAGCTACCCGTCAAATTCTCCGAGAATCTTTCTATGCCCTTAATATTATGCCGAGCAACTTGTCACAATAAAATGGATGCTTTTCTTTTTGCATGGTAAGGAATTGAAGCGATATAATGTCTTATTTTAATTAGGTTTTGGGTTCGAATTTTTGAGAATTTTGTCACCTTTTAACAATTTTATCAATCTCGAATTTAGATTAATCTGTCTAATAGCACGGTTGTAACAAAAAATGATAACATGAGAAATGAATTAAGCTCGAACCAATCAAACTCTTACAAACTTCTCAGAGGGGAAGGCCATGGTTGACATTATGGCTTCTTCTTCTTCCTCCTCCTCCTCTTCTCCTTCAAATTTCAAGCATGATGTGTACCTCAGCTTCCACGGTACGGACGTGGGAACCGGTTTCGTTAGCCACCTGGTCGCGGCTATGGTCCGAAACCAAATAGAGGTAGCTCCTCCCACGTACCAAACAGGAGATGATCATGCTTCCGGTTTCCCACACGTTGACCAAGAAAAGATCGAGCGATCGTACGTCTACGTTGTGGTGCTTTCGGGTTTCCGAACGGTGCTTGGACGAGCTCGTGCACGTAGCCGAGCGCGTCGAGGCCGCTGAGGGGAAGAGGGTGGTGGCCTTGCCGGTGTTTTACCAGGTGGACCCCACGGATGTCCAGGACCCCACGGATGGCCTTACTTGTGGCTCTTGATGATGTAAGTGATCATCAGGAGTGGGAAACTTATAGCAGGGAGGCATCTTTTGTATTGCCATGGAAGCAAAATCATTGTGACAAGCAGAGACAGGCACGTTCTTGGAACCGGATGATACAGAACTTACGAGGTTAAGAGGCTGGGTTACCGGCATGCTTGGAGGCTCCGCTCCTCAAGCGACATGCTTTCGAACATGATGATAGCCCGACAGAGATGCACATTGATCTGACTAGAAGGGTCTTGAAATACGCCGATGGGATTCCGCTGGCTCTCAAAGTGTTAGGCTCCTCTCTGTATGCAAAGGGTGCAGAGAATGGGAAGGTATGCTGGAGAAACTTGAGAAGATACCTGACAAGGAAATCACTCAAGTCCTGAGGATAACTTTTGAGGAGCTAGAGTTCCATGAGAAGAGCATATTTCTCGATATCGCGTGCTTTATCAACCTGAGCAACTCTCATGGCCTAATCAGAATGGCAGATCCCTCCACAATCCCGAATATTGAGGAACTTAACTTCAGAGGCTGTCATAAACTCGAGGAGGTTCCATCATCTATCGGACACTTGAAAAAGCTCGAGTGGCTGACGCTTGATGGCTGTGGAGAACTGCAAGAGATCCCCTCGTCACTCGGATTCCTTGAGAACCTCAATTACCCCAGCTTAGCTAATTGCATAAACCTGAGCAGATATCCTAGCTGTGCAGATCTGACAAATCTTGAATATCTTTCTCTGTTCTTCTGCTCGAAACTAGAAGAGTTTCCCGAAATTCCTATGAGCATAAAGAAGTTGGAGTTGAGTGGAACATCGATACAAGAAGTTCCATCGTCAATCGGTCAGTTCACGAGGCTCGTTCAGCTAGGCTTTGGTTACTGCCCCGGGCTTAAGAGTCTCCCGAGCAGCATTGGTGATCTGCAGAATCTCGAAGAACTTTATCTTGTCGGATGCCCAAATCTATCAGGCATTCGAGGTTGCACCCGAAACCTGACATCCCTTGTATCTCTCAGAATGACATGTCAGGATGCAGATGGATTGCCTGAGAATTTGGGGATCTTGCTATCCCTGGAAGAACTTATCATAGTCGAAAGTGCGATAAAAGACGTGCCGATGTCTGTGTCTCATCTGAGCAGACTGAAGGACTTAAGTTTCTGGAAATGCAAAAGCATTGCATTCTCTCCATTTGCAACTCTCAGCAATCTAAGCATTATACACATTATGGACTGTGGCATATCCGAAGTCCCCGACGGCCTCGGATCACTGAAGTCCTTGACAGAATTGCATTTGCGCGAACCGAAACTGAAATCCATCCCTACAAGCATCTCAGAACTCTCCAACTTGGTGGTGCTCAAGGCACAATGCTGCAAGAAGCTTCAGCACTTACCCGAACTCCCACCTCGCCTCCAAACACTAGACGTATACAACTGCATTGCTCTGAGATCTGTGTCAGGATTAGCAGCTTGATTGAATTTCATCCGGATCATGGAGCTAGAGAAGAGGAATTCGCCTTCGCAAACTGCTTCAAATTGGACGAAGACACTCGCCAAAGTATAATTCGTAACGCCGAACAGAAAATTCTTCTCTTCCTGAATTGGATGCTCAATGAGGTACGTGTGTGCAAACTTCGGCCTGATGAACTAATGAACTATGTGTTTTTTCCCGGATATTCTAACATCTTCTGGTGCAACAGGAGTTCGACGAAATGGATCCTGACGAAGAGCAGCATCCGAGTACAATGCGGTTCACATCTGACATAACTTCTTGCCTTCCAGGAAGCCAAGTTCCAGTCTGGTTCGAGCACCAAACGGCCGGATCATCGATAACAATCACCACAGAACGACACAAGCTACTCGACCTACGTCGGCTCGCCTTCTGCGCGGTCGTAACGTGCAATGATCCTTTCCCTCTCGAAGCTGCAACCATCATCTGCGACTTTGACGTGTACACCAAGTCATCAGGCCAGCGCCTCGGGCTACATTCCTTCTACCAAATTCCGACATTCCTGGAAGATTTCGGGGAGCGGTTTCTCCGGTCGGATCACGTGCTCATTTGGTACCATTCCAACTTCCGCTACGATCAGAGTGAGTACTACTTCGCGGAGGCCTCGTTCGAGTTCTATCCCGTCGACTGGGAGGGCCGTCGTTCGAGCACTTGTGAGGTGGTGAGTTGCGGTGTCTCTGCGGTGGGGAGGAAGCTCGGGGTGGAGGTGGTGTCTTCCGGAGATGACGAAGAGGAAAGCGAGGGAGAAGTTGAGGAATCTTTACTCAGAAGATTCGGAATCAGCCGGCCTATATTTCATTAGAAAACCTCAGTTATGGAGCTTATGCATCTGTATTTTGCAAAATAAGGTTAGCATGTAATGTAATATCTTACTCGAATTGAACCTGTTTTGTCTGGCTTTGGCAAAGTCACCCGGTATGTGGGTCGGGTCTACCATATTTGATTCGAGTCAGATATGAAGTTCTTTCTACCAAATACGATAGTTACAGAGATCAAACTAAAAAAAACGTACTTTTTAATTCGAAAACAATAATCAATCTTGATTTGATATTAAAAATAGATAGAGAGAGAGTTGGTATGCTCTCTGAATCCCGATCCTAACCAAACGAGAGGTTTTTTTTAGAATAATGTTATTATTAGTTTTTATTTAGTTCAAAAAATTCTAAATGTTCTCTAATGTTATTGCAAATTTAATCATTTACAACCAACAAAATATCAATTTAATCACTTTCAAACTAATAAAATTTGAAATTTCATTTTTTTCAGTAATTACTTTTCTTTAAGTTGGATGTGCACAAATAAATCTAACCAGTTGAACCGATCAATCTAACTGTCCTCTAAATTTTGGTTTAAAAATCAACCACTCCGGATATCAGATCGTCATCCATTCGGTCCGACCGGCAATTGGACCGTGAACATTGCTGCTTTGGGCCACTGAACTCTTTACCCTTCAGCCCATCTTTAATCTGGGTCCACTGTGCCACAATCCCAAAACGCTGCGTTTCTCGATATATCGTTGCCTTCCGATCCTTTTCCCAGACGAGTCAACCCTCTGATGATAAATCCCCCAAATTCCAAATCCAATTTGTTAATTAAACCCAAACTTAAACCCTAGCTCCCGATTGCGTCTCTTTCAAACAAAAATCCTTTCTTTTTCCCTCCCTTAATCACAAACTTGCCAATGGTTTATATAACTTCGTGGGACGAGTTCATGGATCGCACCGAGCAGTTGTTTCGGGCCGATCCCGATTCCGTACGTTGCCTTCCTCGCTATTGTCTTTTATTCCAGTCCTTTCTTTTCTTAATTTTTTTTTAAATATTAATATTAATATTTCTGCATTTTCCTTCAAGTTTAAACGCTTGCATGTTAGGGTTTAGTCTGATTGTTTCGTTTGTTGATGATGGCAGACGCGGTACCAGATGAAGTACAGGCACTGCGACGGGAAGCTGGTCCTCAAGGTCACCGATAACAAGGAGGTAATGCGTGCAGTCCGTCGATCCGTCTTTTTAGAGGATGAAGATTGGGTTTGGTGCATCTGGTATTAGGTCCTTTGCAGTTTGCTTGATGAATCTTTTAGCCTAGGAATGAACTGCATCGGTTTTTGTGTTGGTTCGAGGGAACTGGAGTCTGGATTACCTGGGAGTTGCCTTTTTTCGGAAGTTGCATCGTGGGGCCTGTGGCGTAGGATGTTTGTGATGGAAATGGCTGCAGAAACCAACAAGAAAACTTAAATATCGAAAAAGTTGTATAGATAAGTTATTGATTGTCCTTTTCATTCTATATTTTTGTTGCTTCTGTGCTGCCGTATCTGATGTCATTTATTATAATGTAGCATTTAGCCACCAATTGATCGTGTTTCGAGTATAAGAAATCATGGAAAGAGAATTTACTGCAGTTCTTAAAATGGTTTTATATCTTGGCCTCATAATTGATATATACTGATGAATGTGATTTGTGAATGGTACTTTGCTTGCCCGTTTCCTCTTTGCAATTTGTATTCTGAAATGTGTGATCTACGATTCCCGTTAGTTTTTCGGTTAAAGTAGAAAAGGAAGAGAGAAGATTTCCAAATAGTAGGTATTGGCTCACATGGGATCTAGTTAATGCTATGAGATCTGGGAATGCGAACTGAATTCTGTAACAGTTGAACGGCGTGCTCCTTGTAAATGGACAGACCATATACTTTCTGTTGAGTGCTATTTATTTATTTGTCATTACCTCTTCCCTAAAACTAGTATATGCAAATTTATTGCTTTATGAAACTCTAAGATGTTTGATGTCTGTACATTCTGAATCTTGTAACATTCTTCCGCTGATGCTTTCAGTGTCTCAAGTTCAAAACTGACCAGGCACAGGAAGCCAAGAAGATGGAGAAATTGAATAACTTGTTTTTCACTTTGATGTCTCGTGGTCCCGATGGTAAGATTTCCAGCCAAAATAAATCTTTTAAGGTTCGCGTCCATGTATGCCATTACTCTCCGACACCAGCACATTTATGCTAACCATTTTTCTCCTGTCACTTTGCAGCCGACGTGTCAGAAAATGCAAGTAAAGAACCAACAGAAGCACAACCGGCAAAGAAAGGAAGGGGAAGGAAACAATGATTTGTTTCAAGTAAGAGTGATTCCTTTGGACATATCTTGGTGACTTGTGAATCACCCTGAAGAGAATTTTGATGTTATGGATTCCTTCTACGGTAATGCTTTCCATGATAGTGGGTACTTGATTTTGATTTAGACGTTGTCCCAACAAAAGTTTGATGTATCCACCTAGGGAATTCTATAACATGGAGGAAACTATACCTGGAAATTCCGTGTGAATCTAGCTGCGTTACATCTGCGACAAGTCTTTTGCATAGTGCAGTATCCTCGAGTAAGGATGCGCTTTCGTCTTCGGGATCGTATTCCACATACTCGTCCGAGACTCTCTTTGATGATGATGGCTGAAGCTAGAATCCTGGTTCTTGGTAGTAGGTGCGGATTGTTGCGAACTATTATGCTCCTTGTATCGTCTGCTTGGTGCATGAATCTGGTTTATTGCTTCTGATGCGCCTTTTTCAAGTGAGAAATCGACCGTGTCTTTGCCGTTGCGCTTGGTTGATGTTCAATTTTTTGCGTTCATATGGAAGTTTAACCATTGGCACTTTCTTGAGCATCCATTAAAAAAACAGATAAAACTTAAAAAATCCATTACTTCTCTAGATTTTTTAGTTTGAATTGTTTAAAAGGTTAGCGAGTAATTCAGACTTCGAGAGATACTTCAAGTGGTGAGAGCCAAACCACGAAGCACCAAAGTGAAAACAAATCAAACTATATATGCTAAAATGAAGTTTTTCCGAAAGAGCTATTTAGTCATCCTTTGCCGTCGCCTTTATTCCCGGTTGGTGCCAAGCAACAAGAGGGAGACGATAAATGGGTTGACTTTTAGTGGGTCATGGTCGTTGTCGCTTTCTTCTCTCTTACAAATGATGTAATTTAAAATTTGAACGAAAATCTCTTTTACGGAAATTAAATTTCTTACCATTTTTGTTAATTACCTATTAGCTTTTTCAAAGATGCTTGCTTTATCTACGAAAATTAGTTGATTAATACAAAAAGAATAGGTTCTTTATCTTTGGACTGTATTAGCATCCACTCTCTCGGGTTGGACGCTCTATTATATTCTAAATTTCCGACTTAGGTCGTTTTAATGTTACCAAGTTATTTTTCAAAAAAAAATTACAAAGAACAGAAAATGGCAGCTTCTGCATCATCTTCTTCCTCCTCCTCATCCTCATCGTCTCCCCGGATGAAGTACGACGTGTTCCTGAGCTTCAGGGGCTCGGACACTAGAAAGTCCTTCGTCAGCTTCCTCTTCGACGCGCTGTCCCGGAACCACGTCGACACCTTCATAGACTACAACCTCGAGAGAGGCGAGGAGATAGCGCCTTCCTTGCTCGAGAAGATATCGGAATCCCACCTCTCTGTCGTCATCTTCTCCGAGAACTACGCGGGCTCCGAGTGGTGCCTGGAGGAGCTGGACAGGATACACCAATGTATGAGCCAGGCCGGGCAGCTGGTCCTGCCCGTCTTCTACGACGTGGACCCCGACGAGGTCCGGGGGCTGACGGGGAAGTACGGGGAGGCGGTGGCCAAACACGCGGCGAGGTTCGGGGAGGATGGAGATCGCGGGGTGGTGGCGGGTTGGAGAAGCGCCCTCAGGGATATTAGTTGCTTGGATGGCTTCTCTTCCCAGGAGTCCGAGTTAGTAGACTGAGCTTTTCCTCTCTTCATTTTAATTTTTTGGTATTCTTTTTGGCATTGAATTAGACTCCACCGACCTATTGGTATTCCGACATGTTATCAGAGCAGTTGGAGCTCGATCCCGTTAATAACGAATTAGACTCCACTTACTTATTGCTTCGAGGTTATTGCTCCAACATAGTCGTCGCAAGACTTCAGTTTCATAACGAGTAATTTTCGGGCCGAAAAGTTTCACGTTCCTACATTAGTTATGGTGTCTTGTCGAACCTTGTTTATATGCCTTGAAAATTTATCAACACATTGCTTTAAATTTTTTTGGATTAGATAAGAAGATTCTTAACCGTTTCAATTATAGAATTTAATTAATTGAATGCGGAGGATTTACTCGTCAGGCTACACTCTTATTTCTCGTTTTATCAGGTCGGAGGCCAAGTTGGTGGATGAAATCGTCAATGACATCCTGAAGAAGTTAGAACTTGTTCCTTCAAGTGACTTTCACGATGGCTTTGTCGGGATGGAAGCACGGATCAACGAGGTCGAGTCATTACTGAGTCCTAGCAACGTCCTCTCTGTCGGGATCTTCGGGATGGGAGGGATAGGAAAGACCGCGCTGGCCGAGATTCTCTTCAATCGAATCTCTGACGGGTTCGATGGCAGGTGTTTTGTCAATGTCAGGGAAGAGTTGGACAAATGCTCACTTGCTGTCTTGAAAAGCAAGATTATGTCTGCAGTATTGGGGATGCCAGGCCTGTCTGTTGGCACGCCGAGCTTGCTACCGATGCATATCAGGCGTAGGCTTCGAGCGAAGCGGGTCCTCGTTGTTCTTGACGATGTAACTAGCCATCAGAGGTTGGAGATTCTAGCTGGACAACGCGGTTTGTATTGTCCCGGGAGTAAGATCATTGTGACGAGCAGAAATAAGCAAGCGGTTCAGAAATGGTGCGACAGGACCCTCGAGGTCAGGAAATTAACGTACCGGCATGGCTTCCAGCTTTTCGGATGGCACGCATTCGAAGATGATCGTCCCCGGGAAGAGATCTTGGAGCTTTCTCAGAGGGTGGTGAAGTTTGTTGATGGTGTTCCGTTGGCTCTTAAGGTTCTAGGCTCCAATCTTTATGGAAGGAGCCTGGAGGACTGGGAGAGTACATTGGTGAAGCTAGAGAGAATTCCTGACAAGGAAATTGTGCAGATTCTGCAGATAAGCTTCGACGGGCTGGAGCAACACGAGAAGCAGATATTCCTCGACGTTGCGTGTTTCTTCAGAGGCTCGGAGAGGAATCATGTGGAGAGAGTGTTGGATGCGTGCGATTTCTATGCTTCGCTTGGAATAAGAAGTCTGATTGACAAATGCCTTGTTACTATTTCGAACAAGAAGTTGAGGATGCATGATTTGCTGCAACAGATGGGCCAAGATATCGTCCGGAGAGAGTGCATCAACGATCCGGGCAAACGTAGTCGGTTGTGGGATCACAAAGAGATCTACAATGTGATGTCAAGAAACAAGGGGACAGAGAAGATTGAAGGCATATCACTAGACATGTCCAAATCTAGAGAATTGGCTCTGAGCTCTGCGACTTTCGCTCGGATGCATAACCTCAGATTGCTCAAATTCTACAATGCAAGCCCCTTGAAGTTGAAACTAAGCCTTCCTGGCGGCCTCGAGTTTCTTCCCGACGAGCTCAGGCTTCTCTCATGGTGTCAGTACCCTCTCGAATCCTTGCCGTCCGGTTTTTTCCCGGAGAATCTTGTCGAACTTCACATGCCCGATAGCCAAGTCAAACAGCTATGGACAACCGATCAGGTCTGCTTGCTCCGCATTCATAATTCCGAAACACAATCAAAACATAACAGAACTAATCTTTGTTGCTTGCTTTTTCTATTGCAGTCGCTCATAAACCTGAAGATTATGGACCTCAGCCACTCTGAAGAGCTGATGAAAATGCCAGACTTCTCCCAAACGCCGAATTTGGAGAGACTCAACCTGACAGGATGTGTTAGTTTGGATGAGGTTCCCTCCTCCATAGGAGATCTGAGACATCTCGAGTCTTTGAATCTCGCGCACTGCGAAAGTCTCGAGATCATTCCCTCCTCGATTCAGAATCTCAGCAAACTCGGGTACCTGAAGGTCAAAGGTTGCATAGGCATCAGCCAATTTCCGAGCTGCGCGCATATGGAGAGCCTCTACTATGTCTCGCTGGAGAATTGTTCCAAGATCACCGAGTTTCCACAAGTTCCGACAGGGGTAAAGATACTCGAACTTGGCGGTACATCCATCGAGGATCTGCCAGACTCGATCGACCAGTACTCGCAGCTCGTAAGATTGGATCTAACAAACTGCAAGAGGCTAGGGAGCCTCCCAAGTGGTATTGCCAACCTTGAACTACTTCAGCAACTTCACCTCTCAGGATGCTCCAACCTGCCAACACTTCCGAGATGCGTATTCGATATGAAGCTTCTTCGAGCACTTACGCTAACTTGTCTCGATCCTGAAGGACTTCCCGAGGAGCTCGGGAACTTGGAAGCACTAGAAAGGCTGCACATCTACAAGAGTCCGATCACGAAGCTCCCGTCATCGCTCAGCCGCCTAACGAGACTCGGATACTTGTTATTCTGGAAATGCAGGGGACTAATCTTGCCGGATTGCTCAGGTCTCCATGCTCTAATCTCGCTACTCATAATAGACTGTGATCTGACAGAAATTCCAGAGACTCTCGGATCTTACCTAGTCCTGGAAGAACTGAAAATACAGGAAACCTACTTGGTGAGCATACATCCAATCGTTAAGGAACTCTCGAGGCTCGAAGTGATTTACGCAAGAGATTGCAGGGCTCTTCGAAGCTTGCCAGAGCTTCCTCCGGGGCTCGAGCGATTGAACGTGTGCAACTGCACAAGCCTGGCATCAATGCCAAGCTTGCTGAACCAGTTTCCGCAGGACCAAGGGGACGGTATTCGGGTGGCCAATTTCGGAAATTGCTTCGGTTTAAGCACGGACACTCGCAACCAGATCATGGTCGAGGCAGAGCTACTCATTCAGCAATTTGCCACGTACTTGTTGAATCAGGAAACTGACGAGAAGGACTCCACCGAAGAGCTGGAGTATGTATTCATCATAAGCGAAGCCAGGTTCTGCATACCGGGGAGCCACCTACCGGAATGGTTCAAGCATCGAAGCAGCACCGGATGCTCCGTTACAGTGTCCGGCATTGGACTAGCGGACTTCGGTAGGCTCGCGTTCGGAGTGGTCGTCGCGTGCAACGGAGAGTTCAACACGGATGACTTCGATATCAGGTGCGAGTGCCAGCTGAAGTCACACTCCGGACAGTACATCGAGTGCGATTCCTACTACTACAGCCCGGACCCTGTGGAGATGGAGTATTGGGACCCTGTGTTCCTGCAGTCACAGCATGTGTTCCTCTGGTACAACTCGGCCGGGTTCCATATGTCCCAACGGTTCTTCACGGATGCGGTGTTCGAGTTCCATGCCGTGGACGCCAAGAAAGAGCGGCTCGTCAACTGCGAGGTGGTCGGATGTGGCGTCGCCCTGATGGAGCTCAGGTGCGAGATTGGTGACAATCATCCGGAAGAGGACATGCTGTGAGTACGAGGATAACAGAGAAACATTGTTATACAAGTAAACAGATTGCAGATACTGTATGGAATTTACTATTACTGAAATTGTGACCTTCTATTAAAAAAAAACTCGAATTGTCATGCACAGAGAAAATTAAAAAAAGAAGAAATATCTGTTCCAAATAACAATTGTTATTTGTTAATTCGGTCTTAAGTTAACCCTGGGCTAACTGCAATAAATATTATCAGCTTCTAAGAATCGTCGAGGGCCAGGTGGGATTGGTTAGTAGAAAGAAATTAGGCCCATACATGGGTGTGAAAATGGGCTTGACCAACAGAAGCTGGCCCGTTGGTTTAGTAAGTTCGTTAATATATGCCGTTCGTTAAACTACAAAATACTAAAGTAGATTTTTATTATTTTTTAAATAAGATTCTTTTTTCTTGCTTTAAGTTACTCTAAAACATTCTCGAGCAATTCTCTGAGGACGACAAGTCACTAGATCAATCTGTGTCATACTATGTTAAAATTTATATAAGTTATAGAAGAAAAAGACTTAACATACATTTTGGGTATAAACAAAGTACTTAATTTTGATATACGGTGAACCAAAAATGTCGCAATCCATGGGTGAAAATTTTCGTCAGGATGACTTCAGGAGCACAATGGTGATCATACCATGCTTTTAACACATTACTTTAATGACAATATATACTTTAATGACGGATATCTATGACATTTTGAGCGTAATTACAAAGTATATAGGTTCGTTCAAAAAGCATAAAATCCACCGAAAGTTTATGTTAGGAATTATCTTGATATTTCCTCCTGAAACTTGGAAATCATAAAGAAAATATTCAATTAAATTAAAGATGCACCTATGGAAACTGTCGATTAAATAACAGAATCGATAATTACAGTTTACGATTAATGGTATGAGCGCAACATTATTAAATATTCGTCGGGAGAATTTTGACATCTTTTAAAAATCTTATCCAGCTTAAAACCAGATAAAATGAAAAACTATAAATTATGCTCTAATTATGGATTATTTACGATTACGCTTTAAATTTTTTGATTTATGTTAAACTACTGATTTAACCACATGCTTATAGAAATTTTGAATTACAGTTTACTTCTTTCACAAGTTTCATAGTTATGAATTCTATTGAGAAATAAGAGAAAATATAGATGTGGGTTTGGAATTAAATTCTATAATTACGTTTTGAAAAGCTTAAAGTTGGAGACGCTCTAACCGTAGCTTAGTGTGATCACACCGCCTTTTAATCAATGTGAACATTAAGAAAATTTCCACATTCGTGAGGAAAAAAGTTTCGAAACCCGCAGACGATAAAAAGTTCTATTTATTTGCTCCCTCTTGTGAAACAATCTTTTTTTAAGAAAAAACTCTTCCCGAACTTTCTTACTCAATGCAGGCTTAGACTTTAGTGATAATAATATCCAAGACCTAACATTAGGTCTTGGATAGTAATCCTTCAATTGTTGTAAATTGTAATACACCCCATCTAGAAAGTTGAGGCATGTATTTTCTCACCCTAAACCATATCAATTAACTTGTAAATCGATTTTTGTGAATACAATAATGTTAAATTTTTGTAGATGAAAATTTATTAATATTAAAAATTATATTTAGTTTGAACCTAAATTAGTAGGACATAGTTAAAACTTAGGAATAATTACCCCAAGGTTCCTAGTATTTGAGCAAATTCTCTTTTTAGTCCTTACTATTTTCAATAACTTTTTTCGGTCCTTTTAGTTTGAAATAATAGCCCTTTTTAGCCATTTAAGGGGTTGACTTTGTATAGGAGTGCTCTCGAGACAGCTATTTTCCCTACCGTCATTTTCTCCTTTGAATTTTGGGACGGTATGATTCTTAGTAAAGTTTTCGGCTGCAACTCTTGTACATAATGTACTGGTGAGTCACCACTCATGGAGGTTCATCACTTATGTAAATATTATGATTCATTAATAAAGAAAATCTACTTATAAAAAAACTCGAGTCTAATTTTTTTATATCACATGAAATTTAGACACCTATTAGGCCGACTAATTTAGGTTCGAACAGCATAGTACATTTAAAATGTGACAAAGTTCTCTCAATAAATATTTAATATTTCTACATTCTCAATGACTTGAGACATTTTTTTTTCAATAGTCGAACAAGAGTCTCTCATACGTCTTTTTTTAGAATCAAAGAGTAGTCTTCATTGTATTAGATAGGAAATACATTTACAAAATGAAGCTAAGCTATGACGGTGGATGCAATAGCCAACTGGATGCAAATAATCTTCATCTCGTCGCGATCTAATGAACTACTGTAAAATTCAAACTGCACCTACGCAAAAGCACAACGGATAATTTAGCCAAAATGACCTCAGTCCCCGCCTGACAAGCAATCAAACAAGTCATAGAATTCATATGAGCCAAGTCTCGGACGTTTAGTTCCTAAAAAAAAGTCTCGGACGTTTTCGATCAACAACATTTACATGTTTAAACTAAACTTGGGCACGTCGAGCCTCTTGCCCACTATGACCCCGGCAACCTCAAAAGGAAAAAACAAATGATATGGTTGTTTTATCCTTTTAGGCACCTTAACGATTAGCCTAAAAGTCTCATTTTTCTAACCTAGAGCAATCATTCAAGAGAAGGACAACTTTGGTCAATATATAAGGCCATAGCCCCACATTGGGATTTTGTCATAATAGAAGGAAAAATTGGAGGAAAAGACATGAGACGACTTTTAAAGGGGCGTTTACTAATTCAAAGGGCATGGAGGGAAGTTTACTATTCATTTTGTCTTTTACAATGTTCACGAATAGTTACGTTAGTCTAGCTCGATTTCAGATCTTAGCAGTTAGAATCTCATTTTATATTTAGAATCTTTGTAATATGTTGTACGTATGATAGCGAGCACATTTTCTATTAGTGTAGTTTGAGGGGTTGACTTTGTATAGCAGTGCGCTCGAGATAGCTATTTTCCCTACCGTTATTTTCTCCTTTGGATTTTGGGACGTTAAGATTTTTAGTAAAATTCTCGACTGCAACCCTTGAATATAATGTACGGGTGAGTCACCACTCATAGAGGTTCATCACTTATGTAAGTATTATGATTCATTAATAAAGAAAATATACTTATAAAAAAATGTCCAACTAATTTAGGTTCGAACATCATAGGACATTTGAAATGTGACAAAGTTATCCCAACAAATATTTAATATTTCTACATTCTCAATGACTCGAGACATTTTTTATTCAATAGTCGAACAAGTGAGAGTCTCATACATTTTTTTTATAGAATCAAAGAGTAGTCTTCATTGTATTAGATATGTGATACCCGTTAATGATCTTTTTGTCTGAAACGCTTAAGTGATTTGATTGGTACTATTCTTATCAACAAGGTGCACCTTCTTTTCTGGCACACATCTTGAGAGAACTCCAAGGTTAAACGCGTTTGGCTGAGAGTAGAATCAGGATGGTTGACCTTCTAGGAAGTATTTTTCGGGATGCGTGTGAGTGAGGACAAAATATGCTTGAAAAGACTCGTGTTGGTCTGTGGAGATAGTCGGTCGGATCAGAAGGCGTTACATTTGGTAACAGAGAAATACGATTCTGAGACTGTTCTGTGTTGTGTCTAACGAATATGATACCTCGTTAATGATCTGTTCTGTCTGAAACGCTTAAGTAATTTAATTGGTATTATCCATATCAATAAGTTGCACATTCTTTTTTGTCACGCATCTTGAGAGAACTCCAAGGTTAAATGTGTTTGGCCGGGAGTAGGATTAGAATGGGTGACCTCCTGGAAAAATTTTCGAGATGCATGAGTGAGAAAAAAAATATGAATATTATTAGCTTCTATAAAAAAAACATGAATTCTCATGCACAGTGAAAATTGAAAAAAGAATAAATATCTGTTCCAAACAATTGATTGGGTCTTAAGTCTTAACCTGAGCTAACTGCAATTAATATTATTAGCTTCCAACTAAGTTCATGAAGCCAAGGTCCTCCAAGGCAAAGAATCGTCGAAGGCCAGGTGGGTTAGTTGAAAGAACTGAGGCACATACATGGTTGTGAAAATGGGCTTGACCGACAGAAGCTGGCCCGTTGGTTTAGTAAGTTCGTTAAAATGATTCGTTAAACTATAAGGTGCTAAAGTGAACTTTTATTTTTTCAAAAATAAATTTATTTTTCCTTACTTGAAGTTACTCTAAAAATAGATCAAACTCTTTTCGTACCATGTTAAAATTTTAATAAGTTATTAGAAGAAAAATACGTAACATATATTTTTCGTATAAACAAAGTACATAATTTTGATATACAGTGGACAAAAAATGTCGCAATCTATGGGTGAAATTTGCCGCCGAGATGACTTCAGGAGCACACTGGTGATCATACGATGCTTTTTACACATCAATTAATTGACACGTGATTTACTTGAGAATCATGTGGATAAGCTTGTTTGACAATATTTCTTCAACGCGACAATATATATTTTAATGACGAATATTTGTGACATTTTGAGCATAAATACAAAGTATATGGGCTCATTCGCAAAGCATAAATTTGACCGCTCCACCGAAAGTTTATGTTAGGCATTATCTTGATATTTCCTCTTAAAACCTGGGAATCATGAAGCAAAAATTCAAATAAATAAAAGATGCCCCTATGATAAATATCAGCTACATTAAAAAAAATCAATTACAGTTTATGACAAGTATAAATTGTGATCTAACTAGGGATTATCGAAAGTTTCGATTATGGTTTAAAATTTTCAGATTGAAGTTAAATTACTGATTTAACCACATGCTTATAGAAATGAATTACAGTTTACTTCTTCAAAAGTTTCCAAGTTATGAAATCTTTGTGAATGCGGTAGTGTAAAATATTTGTTAGAAGAACTTCATCATCTTTTAAAAGTATCATTCAACTCGAACCTAGATTAGTCGACACCACAAAGTGGTCTAAACAAAAAATTAAGAAAATAGAGACGTTGGTTTGAAATTAAATTATTATTTTTGGTTTGGATTCTTTGGAATCAAATTCTAAACATTATGTTTGAAAAGTTTAAAGTTGCATACGCTCTAACCTTAGCTTAGTGTGATCACACCGCCAATTAATCAATGTGAACATTGAGAAAATTTTCACCTCCATACGAAAGAAAATTTCAAAACGTTAAAAGTTTTATATATTTGTCCCTCTTGTGAAACAGTCTTTTTTTCTAGGAAAAGCTCTCCCCTCAATACTCTTACTCATGCGGGATTTGACTTTAATGATAATAACATTAGGTCTTGGATAGTAACCCTTCAACTATTGTAATAAACCCCATCTAGAAGGGTGAGACATGTAATTTCCCATTCTAAAGCATATCTATTAACGACTTTAAATCGAGTAGCAGTGCTAGGACATCTTAGATGGAGCTTTGCTGACATCAAAAGTGATGTTAAACTCGATTTTTTACATGGAAGATAAGGGGAGTATTTTGTTGCGAGATCGAGACGAATGTGGTGCATCGGAGGCGGCCTCCACAATGCATTTACGGAATGGACTGGCTTGATGAAGGCTAAGGTCTGGTACACTATATTTGGAGCAATTTTGTGGGGTCTATGGCTACACATAAATTGTTGTATTTTTATGGTGCTCGATGTAGTAGAGAGCTTTTCCTTCATTCCGTCCTTTATTATGTCCACGAATGGTTACGTCAGTCTAGCTCAAATTCGGATCTTGGCAATCAGGATCTCATTTTATATTTGAAATCTTTGTAATATGTTGTACGTATGATAGCGAGTATGTTCGATATTAGTGTGGTTTGAGAGGTTGACTTTGTATAGAAGTGTTCTCGAGACAGCTATTTTCTCTACCGTCGTTTTCTCCTCTGAATTCTGGGATAGTAGGATTTTTAGTAAAATTCTCGGCAGCAACCTTTGTACGTACATAATGTATGGTTGAGTCACCACTCATAGAGGTTCATCACTTGTGTAAATATTATGATTCATTAATAAAGAAAATCTAAACTTACATGTTTAAACTAAACTTGGGCACGTCGAGCCTCTTGCCCACTATGACCCCGGCAACCTCAAAAGGAAAAAGCAAATGATATGGTTGTTTTATCCTTTTAGGCACATTAACAATTAGCCTAAAAGTCTCATTTTTCTAACCTAGAGTAATCATGCAAGAGAAGGACAACTTTGGTCAATATATAAGGCCATAGCCCCACATTGGGATTTTGTCATAATAGTAGGAAAAATTGGAGGAAAAGACATGAATCGACTTTTTAAGGGGCGTTTACTAATTCAAAGGGCATGGAGAGAGCCATTTTCTTTGGACGGTCGATGAAGAAAGTGAAACCTGTCGTCTAAGCCAAAGTCGGCCAGTAGTCAAAATGCGGAAGCCGAAGATGCATACATTTTACCATGGAGCTGTATTTATTTGTTTGAGCACGTGGATTAAATATGATACCGCTTTTCAGCCATTTCATCATTAACGATAATGACTTGGATTATTGATATGAGTTATTTAGTGGTAAAAAGATTTGAATTTGTTTAATGAGTTCTTGTATTAAGTATAACAAATGAAAAAATATCATTCAAAAATTCACTTCTGAATTTTTTTTCTAAATAGAATTTAATTGTACTCGATCTTGAATATAAGAGGTTCATTAATGACCCAAATTGGAAACTTAATATCAATTATAATTATATATATTCTGATATTTATTGACTTAATAATTGAGATCCCAAATAGTTTCGGAAATAAACTACAGACCGGTGCTTATGGATGGCAATGGGCAGGATCCGGGTAGGATCTATAGGATCCAGATCCTTATCCTCTTTTTAGAAGGTAGACCCAGATCCTTACCCTTATCCTCTTTTAAAAAAAGGATTCGGGTAGGATATGTACCCTAAAATACCGTGCAGGATTAGGGTCGACCCGCGGGTCCGTAGTATTTAAAAATTGTTTAACTTAAAAAAATTAAAACTACATAATCTAAGTTTATATATAATGAAAATAGAAAGAAAAAATATTATAATCATATCCGAGTCAATGTCAATATCTGAATACCACCAATAGTCAAAGTACACGAAAATCAGATATGAGCTTGAGGTCCTAACATTTTAATGCAATAGGGCATAAAAGAAATAGGTGTGCTGATGTTTCCGAACCACTAGAGTATACACTTCTGTTACAGTCATCAAGAAACTAAGCCCCTACAATAAATTTTTGAGGTCCTGAAAAGAAAAATCAACTTGTGAGACAAGGTGCTTGTAGCTTCGATGATGGCCAACTTGTGACAGAAAGAGTTTGTACTGAGTACAAAACCAAAATAGTTAGAAAAAATTAGTCATAAATCACACCAAGAAATCGCCAACATCTTTGTCCTGCGATTATTACTTTATCACATCCATTGTGTCTACAATTCAATAACTAAAATAATCTACGGTCAACAATGATTATTTGCGCCACTTCAATTTTATACCAAGTACTTCCTCACATACAAGAACTTCTCGAAATAAATATAGTAGTGTACAGATAAAATTGCTTACTTGTTAATGATTAAGGTAAAATTGCTTACTTGTTAATCGAAAGTGGAAACAAATATACCAAGCACGTCCCTGGATTGAGCAAGCGACCGGAATATATTTTAATTTAGGGTTATAAAGAGGGAGACAAACGACTCAGTATATATATATATATATAATTCGGGTAGGATCGGGGTAGGATTCTATAGACCTATATTCATACCATTATCCTTTTAAAAAATAAGAATCCGTGTAGGATTCGGGTCTATATCCGGTCAAAGTCAACAAATCTTGAATCCTTCGAGTTTAGTTCCGGATAGACTATCAGGATCCGGGTAACATTGCCATCCGGGTGCTGCATTTGTAACACGAGATGCATTTAATCTTAGGTTTGTGGGGTTCCGAAATTTTGGAATTTCTTTTAGTTTTGACGCATAAATTACGTAGAGATTACGTCTCGATTGGTGTGTGTTTGACTTGATAAGTCGGTTACCGGATAAGAAGCCAAGCTCCCTTCTCAAAAAAATATAACAAGCCAAGCTTCGTACCAGTATAAGTTGAAGATTTTGAATTGAATGAGAACACCATAAACGTCGTTCTTACGGAGGAGATTTCGTTTAGACCATTAAATTTTATTTAAAATCGTGTCTACAAATTTGACAATTATTAAAAATCGTATCTATAAATATAATGAGTAAATTATTTTAGTTGTGCACCGAAGTTGACAACGACAATTAGAGTGGATGTCAATCGACGTGGAATTGCTACTTGCTAGCCATTTTTCTTGGATTGACTTATCTATTCTTGTTTTTATTTTATTTATTTATTTTTTTAAATTAAGTATATACACTTTTTTAAATTATACCAATTAGTATTATTACCATTTTCTTATTATACCAAGAGATTGTTCAATTACAGCGAGTCATCGATCCATTTTAATTTGATGTTCCTCTTATTATTCAACCTAAAATTCTAATAGGATAAATTGATAAATTTTTATATTTATGGAAAAATGGTTAGGAATCGAACACGATCAAATATGATCTTTTTAACACGTTTCCTCAAGCCACTTCATTTATCTAGAATCGTTAGGAACTAAGCTGCAGAAGAAAGAAAGAACAAAAATAAAAGACACGATTTGTTAACCAGCATTTGACTACGTATTGGACGCTGTCAAACTATATTTTCTCCACTATTTTCGAGATATACAATTACAATGATATCAACATGTATTTATAGGGAAAAAAATACAACCATAATAGAATTTTAATAAAACCCGCATACCAATTATGATCAAGTGTAAAAACCATCAGACTTCATAACCTAACAAGAATTTAGACCTTAACAGTTCACTAGATTAACTCATTTGATATTACAAATACGTCTTCATTGGATGCATTTTCAGGGCTAGTGACCTGATAAGTAGTAGCTCGCTGTATCACAACATGAAATCCAACTTTTCCGAAACAATATAATCAATGATTTGATGCGACATGAGGAAAATAATCAGTGCCAAGCTGTATTGATCTGTCGTCTAAACAAGTTCAAATGAGGACTGACTTTTGTTTGCTAATGAACTGAGGCACACATCACCCAACCAACACTTGGCACCATCGAAGTGGATCTACACAAACATCCAGCACGTTAATTATATGTAGACCCTTTTCAATTAATTACCTCAATGATGTTACTGACTATTATCAGCTGGCACTTACTCTATTGGTTTAAGGAAAAAGTGTAGTGGGAAGTAAAATGTTGGTCATGATAAAAATTTATTTATAAAAAAAGTTTATGAGAGAACTCTTACGGTAAAAACAATTATGCAGTAATAAAATTGTTGTGGACTTGCAGTACTTCGCATGCAGTAATAAAATTTCTGCTGAAGTGATCAAATGACACGATCAAAATTTGAATGAGATTTATGGACTCTGAAGTACAAGATCAATCTACTTAAATATCATGTACAAATTTTAATATCTAAACAAAAATCATAAAAAAATAGTATGTTGGTTTTTTACAATTATAAATAAGTTAATTTTCTTGCAAAATGTCACACTGATTACGATGGAAGTACCTTGTTAATCTTCTCGGTGGATGGATCATCAATCCCATTTCCAGCTAAAGTCTCACCTATTCGAGGAAGAAAAAGAAAAAAAATTTACAATGTCCAAGAAGCAATTGCCAGAAAGAGCCAATTTTACGACACTCGGAAGATTAAAATAAAGAGCTATCGCCTCAAAATGTAATAAATTAACAAATAAGACAAAAAATTTCCCGTAAACATGGAGATTAATTAAGAAATCAATAAGTTAACGCGCCCATTAAGTCAACCATGTGGGATCCCCATAAAGGTCCGAAGTACCCTTTTCCCTCCATTATTGGCTCCACGTGTCCTATATGATGACGTCACTGATGTCAGCCATACTAAAAAAGAGGCTAGCCAAATCGTAGCACAAGAGCCACGCCATAATTATCATTTCATCTCTGGCCTCCTTTTTGGGCCAGTGGGCCCCGCACAGGATAGTAATTTTTACGTGGTTTCTTTTAAAGGTAAATTTTATACAGGTATTGATATAAGTCAATGTCTATTACATTTAAGTCAAATATCTTTTAACAAAAATTTTAAAAAAAAATGTAAATTCTGTTTGGCTACTATAAAATTTTGACTTAATAAAGTCGTAAATTTTATATATAACAATTCATATTTGTATAATTATTCTAAAAATATCCAAAAAGGAAAGGTGTGGAAGTCCATGAATATTGGACACGTACACCTGGCCCTTGCATTTTTAATTATTATTTTGGTCTAGAACATTTTATTATTACTTTTGTTTTTGTGTGGATTTTCCATGTCAAAGGTCACTTCCTCCCTCACATTTCTCCGCAATCTTAAACCTAATCTTTTCCACGCAAAAAAATAATTACTTTATGATCCGTACGGGAAAGGGACAGTTACGTGGCGTGGGACACTTGTAATAACCACGTTCTCCGGCCGCTGTTGGCCGAGCAGAGTTTCCTCGCCGGTGTCTGTCGGTATCGGACGACATACTAGATAAGTAGTTCCATAAATGTAAGAAAATTATAAGTCAATTTATTAAAAAAAATTATACGAACTTTCATTTTAGTCGAGTTGAGAATAAGTTGACAGCTTAATTCGTATGTCAAATCTAATTAATTTATTTGAAAAAATATGATTAAAAAAAATTAAGAGTCGTGGACAATAAAAAAGAAAATCATTAGATGGTTTATAGTAAAAAGACTCCTAAACTTTTAGAACTATGCGGGGATATATGTGAGTGTATTCCTAAAGTGGGAACTCGGAAGTTGACCTTTGTTTTTGCAAGGATTTTGTTTCTATTTTTTTTAATTTCTGTTATGTTCCTTTTTGTTTGTTCTTAATCTTTGGCAAGTTTCTTTGTATTGTGCAGGTCGAAGTGCCAAAGACAATACCGCATATTGGAATAAAAAAATTTATTTCCCTCTGAAAAGTAGGAAGATCTCCGATTGGCTTTGTGTGTACTTTAACGCTATATTTTTCTTTACGGAAACCACTATTTTTTTTCTTTTGTCTCCAACGATAGGGCGATCTCATGTTCTTGCTTTTGTGTTTAATGGAGTCACCAATATTATCGCATACATAAAATTTCAGCTGTCAATTTCATCTATTGACAGCTAAAAGGAAAAGTATGACCCGCAAGTTAATTTTTTTAAAATAAAATTTTATTACCCGTAAAAAATGTTACGTCAATTGTGCACGAGTATACTATCACCATTATTACCGTTCAGCACTAAAATCATCTAAAAGATTATCGAAAAGATATTAAATTCAACTTTATTTAAAGCATGATAGAATCCGAGATCTAGTTACAACTATAAAATGGAACAATGGGCTAAATATAAAATAATAACTGGAACTAGACTTAAAATTTGAAAAAAGAAGAAGTTATATATAGAAAGATTCGTGCTATCTTTGTGATACTCTGATAATGATCTGTTCTGTCTGAAAGGCTTAAGTGATTTGATTTGACTATCCATATCAACAAGGTGCACTTTCTTTTCCGGCACACATCCTGAGAGAACTCCGAGGTTAAACGTGTTTGACCGGGAGTAGGATCAGGATGGGTGACCTCCTAGGAAATTTCTGGGATGCGTGTGAGTGAGGACAAAATATGTGGAAAAAGATCTGTGTTGGTCTATGGAAACAGTCGGTCGGATCACGGGGCGTTACATATGGTATCAGAGCATCACCTCGGTTAGTACGGTGTAGTTCGGGGACCAAACGCACCCAAAACTGAGGGATTCTGGGATTGTCAGATTCTGGCGCGACGAGGACGTCATGTATTTAAGGAGGGGTGAATGTGATACCCCGATAATGATCTGTTCTGTCTGAAAGACTTAAGTGATTTGATTTGACTATCCATATCAACAAGATGCACTTTTTTTTCCGGCACACATCCTGAGAGAACTCCAAAGTTAAACGTGTTTGGATGAGTGACCTCCTAGAAAGTTTCTGGGATGCGTGTGAGTGAGGAAAAAATACGTGGGAAAAGATCTATGTTAGTCTATGGAGACATTCGGTCAGATCACGGGGCGTTACTGAGGATAAAGCACGCTAGAAAAGATCCATGTTGGTCTGTGGAGACAGTCAGTCAGATCACTGGGCATTATATTTGGTATCAGAGCAAATACGGTTCTGGGACTGTTCTATATTCTGCTTTGCACGACGAGGACGCGACGTATTTTTAAGGAGGGGTGAATGTGATACCCCGATGATGATATGTTCTGTCTGAAAGGCTTAAGTGATTTGATTTGACTATCCATATCTACAAGGTGCACCTTCTTTTCTGGCACACATCTTGAGAGAACTCCAAGGTTAAACGCGTTTGGCCGGGAGTATAATCTGTATGGGTGACCTCCTGAAAAGTTTCTGGGATGCGTGCGAGTGAGGACAAAGCACGCTAGAAAAGATTCATGTTGGTCTGTGAAGACAGTCGGTTAGATCACGGGACGTTACACTTTGCATCTTCCATGATAAAATACTTTTTTATTGAATACCACGTAAATGAGGCACCTTATAAGTATGATTTATAATGGTGGCGTCGAGAATTAAGGAGACAATTCTTATTAGAAAATTATTCTAACATAGATAAAAGATCTCGATCTTACATTAGTCTACTCATTGAGTATACGGATATCACGTCAATAAAAAGAAGAATTAAAGGAACTTTTATTGATTTAAATTTCTTGACACGAGTACATGAAGTTACTAACATCAAAAAAATCAGCTGGGACCTCAAATCCCATCTTGTTGCTGGTGTAGCTCTCGTCCTCCGTCGTAGTACTCACGGCGCCGTTACCGTACGTCGCCGGACTCGACGACGGAGTCGACAGAACCGATACGAACCCACCAACGTTATTGTTCTCGTTGGAGTATGTCACCGACATCGAAGGGTCCAATACTGCCCCTTGGCTCGAGTCAAAGGGACAGCCATTGTAGTAGCCAGACATAGGGGCATAATCGTCACCAAAACTCCAATCTTGGCCAATTAACTGATCATTAATTGGGAAGTGCGAAGTGGGAATTTCTTGAACAAGCTCTTGGGTTTGGAATAATTGGCTATTTTCTTGGGTATTGTTTGGGAGGACGAAATTTTGGTTTTGGTCACGTGCGAGAGAGGTGGCGAGTCTTAGGAGCTCGGGATTGACCAGAGGTTGGACCCCAAGTAACCGAGAGAGGTTCATTTGATTGGAGCTATAGAGGGATGAGTTGAAGATGGAGGAGAGGTCGAGGAGGTCCAACCTCGGACTATGGGTCACCGGGTCAATTCCCATCCTTAGTAACCTTTTTCGGATGTGGGTGTTCCAGTAGTTCTTTATTTCGTTGTCCGTCCTTCCTGGTAACCGAGAAGCAATTGCAGACCACCTACGTAATTAATTAGATGTCATGATTGATCAGTAACATGTTTATTAATTAATTAATGAAATGGGAAATTTTTTATAGGACAATAAAGAAAAAAATTACTTGTTTCCCAAGATACAATGGAGCTGAATTATTGTCTCCTCCTCTTCAAAAGAAAACCTGCCTCTCTTAATGTCAGGCCTCAGGTAGTTGGTCCAACGAAGACGGCAGCTCTTTCCACATCTTTGGAGCCCTAAACCAACCAAGAAATAGAGGATTCAATATAACTGTCGGACTAGAATATGGATTAGTAGACTTAAGTTGGTGGTTCCTCCAAATATTTACGAAGATAAACAAACATATATAAAAGAAACTTAATTACCAGCATTCTTAGGGAGAGTCCTCCAATTCCCGCACCCATTTTTCTGAATGTAATCGACGAGCTTCTGATCTTCCTCAGGGGTCCATGGCCCTTTCTTCAGCCCATCTTTGTCACAGCAAGGTGCTCTTCCCATGTTGGCTAGCAACAAATTTGAGCTAGTGATCTCTCTTCTGAGGTTAGTATATATTTTATATATGATACGAATCCACGACGAAGCGTTGAATCCCGGATCGTTCTGGTGGAAAGGATTCGAAGGTTTTTGGTTTCCTGTACTCACAACAACGATACCAGTGGAGAGGTGGGAGGAAATAAATGGAAACTTTGGGTTAAGCCAAATGGGTAATGTAGGGTCCTTATGGGAAAGCAGGTTGTGTATAAATAGCCAAGGCAGAATGGTAAGAAACAAAAAGAAGTCAATAGGATCCGGTGCCGCCCACAAGGCTACGTGTCCCTTCTTCCTTGGAGGGAAATTATGGCCCAGATTTTATTTAATATCTATATTTACGATAAGTTCTATTTTAATTTTAATCAATTGGTATCCGTTCGAGCTTTTGTGAATGAAACAGTCTTAGATACTTGTTTGGAGAATTTTGTCACCTTTGAAAATTACATTCAACTTAAACATAGATTAGTCGGTATAATATTATCTGTATAATATGTGGTATAAGCAAAAAATTAATATTAATATTTTTTCAATGAAATATAACACATAGTTGTTTAATTAACTAGGTGTAAAAATTTCTGTGACATTAACTAGGTGTAAAAATTTCTGTGACGTACCCATCATTTTTCCGGGTGGAAATGTCACTCCCATGAGCTTTTTTCGATTCATATATTAGCTGTAACCAGCATGAAAGAGCCACGTAGCTCTTTAGCAAAGCAAGTTACATCTATCGTAGATCTTTGCCATGGCCCTTATTTGTGCAAAATAAACACGACCCTTCTAAGTTAGAAATATTTTTGTGATCTTCACTTGTTGGGCTCGACATGTCTCAAAAGTAATGCTTTAGCTACATGTATGATTGATATCACTTCGGTTTATTATATATATTTGTAGCCAATCCAAAATCAGAATACAATAATTCCGTAGGTTTTCACATTTATATACAAATTCTTGTAATCTTAGCACATTTTCTTAAATAAAGTTTATCAAACTGAAATTTGCATAGACTGTAATTTTGTCAACGTGTGATGAAACAAGGGTCAATGTGAAGATTACAACGAACACAAAATTTCATACTTATAAACAAACTCAACCATCTCTGTAACTATTAATTAATTAATATGATAATGTCAACATAGTTTTAATCAAAAAATTGATAATTGACTTAAGAGTATGTTAAGATATTAATATGTTAATTACAAAGTTAACTTATTAATTTAAATATTTTCATGTAATATATTGTCCCTACAGTAAAATTACTTTTCAAGAGAATATGTCACTATGGCATTGCCAAGAATCCTTTTCAAGTCGTTTTCCAATTGTATTTTTCTATAATCTTCTGTACTTTATTTATGGGTTATCCTGTGCATTACATAATTATTATATATGGAAGCCAATCAAGCAAAAAGCATTTAATTCACTTTTATAATAGAGTGCGGTATTTAATTATTCTTCTCTACCTTTTTAAAATATTATTCTTCTCTATTGAAATTTGAATGTGAGTCTGTGACAACTAATGCCAATAGTTTGGATAAATGATATTTATTCCGATTTTTTAAAATTTACTCACAAATTTTCCAACGGTAATTGGGCAAACTAGTCTGCACCCCTTCAATTTTTTATTAAAAATTAAGATTGGAAAACATAAGAAAAATAATGTATATTCAAAGAAAACATAAAGATAAATATAAATGCTATAGTTGTTTAATATCTATATTATTCGCATAAAATATGACGTACAGTTGTTTAATTAACTGGTATATGTAAAATTTATTACGCATTTGAATATTTTGAACTCAATCGTCATCCAGCCGCAACAAAAGCACGGTCACCTCTGTTTTCAGCCACAAGTGGAGATTAAAGGATTCAGTTGGTCCAATTAGTAAGCAATTTTAATTCAATTAAAAAAAATTGGATTCAAGCCTTAGATATCACTAGGAATACACTGCCAAGAGTTGTGTAAAACATTAGAAAACTCACTTTTATACTATACTATGTGGTTTTACATATTTTTTTTACAAAAATATCATATAGTTTCGTTTTATCTATTTTTTAGAGATGATTTGCGAGAATGAACCAACACATCATACATTTATATGATGCACTAGCTTCCGGTAGCAGCTCAAGAATCGCCATCAATACACTGTGTCCATGTTTCTAATTATACGATATATATGGGACTCTCATGATCATATTTCCTAACCACTATATTTCCATTTGATTTTTCTTTGCCTTATCATCGATATTTTTTCTGAACAACTCACATAAATATTATTTATCAGATATATAAGAATATCCAAGGTTTTTTTTCCTTCTGCTATTAGATATGACTGATGAATCGAACATGAAACTACACACAAATTAAGATCTGGATATTTTCCCCCAGCAGTGGCATATCTAGAAAATTCGGAAAGTAGGTATTTGTTACATTTTTTTAGTATAGAAAAAAAAATTATGCATGTAACCACATAATATACAATACATAATTTTAATACTAAACATATTGTAATATAATTTAGCAAAAAATTTAAAGTGCGAATATATAAGTTAATTATAATAATTAAATTAAAAATAACCGTGTAGCAACAAATTTAGTATGGTAAATATCAAAATTAAAGAAGGCGTATATTAATAAATTGGAAATCTCAAATTTTTAATTTTTAATTTTTTTTAGTAAATACAAGTTTTGATTGATTACCGCACGGTATCCGAATGCTCATTTGAAAGACTAATTCAAGTTTAAGCCGAGTAGAACTTTTAAATAGTGACAACACTTTCTTTCAAAAAACTATTTAATGTAATTTTATTCCCAAATGATTAGACTTGAACAACTTACTTTGCTAGTTATCTAAGTACTCCGGATGAACCTCTATGTAATTAATAATATTTGGATTGTTATACCGTTCTCTCAAGAAATATTTAATGTTATTATCTTTCTTAAAGATTGAACTCGAACAACTACTTTGCTAGTTCATCTAATTACTCATAAGAACACCCCAATTCAATCTTTGTAATTAATGATATGTTCAACAACCTTCTATAGTCTTCTAAAAATAAGCTTCTATAGTGACGATTTATTTAGCTCAATAATCACAGTCGCCGGAATTTAAAGCCATGCACACACGTGTCGTCCTGCGAAACGCTAAGCCTCATACAGCGGTCGGGGACCACAATTCCTCTGATTGAGGATGAATTTGACTTGGTCAAAAGATTATCATCAAGAGCAAACACTAAACATGCTCCCACGTCATGTAATCTGATGTCTAAATTTAATTGACTCGTATAATTAATCCGCAATAATCAATGACAATATTACCTCGGTAAACACTTGCATGACTTTTTAGAAACTGGTCATATTAAAACTAAACACACTCTCCTCGTAAGATTATACGATGGTCTATCTACCAAAAATGTTTGGTATATTCTATGGTTAAAATTATATCTAGCAACAATTGTGTGGTGTATTTTACAATGTTTATTTTCTTTCTCCTGGGTTTTATTGAAAGGTCAATAGTCCAAATATTATTATTTGGTATAGAACGATCACCATAAAATTACTCTCATCTCATCTACTCTTGCAGAAAGAAGCCGAGCTTTTAGGCACAAAGAGAAACACGAGGGGAATTCTCATCTGTAGACGACGATTATAGCGAAAAAACTATTTTTATTATAGGATGGGGATGCCACGAAATTCCTAAAAGTCGGTTGGGGCAAAATAATAGAAGAAAGTAATGCCGAAGCCTAGGAGATTTGTACCAAAGATATTACCTACCTCTAGCGCTTGTTATCTAGATAGTCGAATATCTTTTACTTTTTAAAGAAGAATTGTAGTGTTTAATGGCACAATAGGTTAAGTACATTTGTGCACATTTGACATATCTTTTTGATAGATAACAGCACTTTATGTATTAAAAAAATCTACTCTTCACTTAAACAAGGTTTATTCTAATTTAACTAAGACTATCAGACTCGAATTGAAATTTAAAAACTCATATCATTTGAAACTTGGTAAGATATTTTTTATTGTTTGTAATCATGTATCGTTAAAGTTTAGATTAATCGATCGAGTGGATATTCAATTTCTCGGTTTAAAGTAATGTCCTCTTCAAGGAACTAAATAAATCAAGGGTTGCGTGCATGTTATTACAAGATACGGTCAGACCTAGAGGCGACCGCAAACTCAGGATGCTGTCTCCATGCTGGTCATCACCGAGACACCACAACTCCAAAACAACTAATTACTAATTAGTGCCCACCTAATTAGCATTAACTGTACACTAAACGAGGATTAATGCATCCTTAAACTAACCAAAGTTCGACCACGTCCGGTGCTTGTTCTGGTAAATACTTGTCCAAAATCCAGGGATTGCTTCGTGCACTGGTAATTGGTTATCCAAAAAGAAATAGCCTACGTGCTACCATTGACTTGCTTATCTATACGCACAAATTTAGTAGCTCAATAATTATATATCTATATGTCCAAATCGCCTTTTTTATATCAGTCCTAGCTTTTTTAATCCACGTATTACCCCGACATCACTGACTGATTAATCAAGTTTGGGCCAACTAATAAGTTTAAGTCGGATAAGATTTTTGAATGGAAACAAAGTTCTCTACAAGTATTTAATACTAGTGTGTTCTCAATACAGTAAAACCTCTGTAAAGTGATCTCCTCTAAAGTGATAACCTCTCTAAACTGATAAAAAGTCATCGTCCCGAGTCGGGACCAGTGTTAAAATGTGATAATATCTCTATCGTAATAACTGATACTTTTTCAAAAAAATTTAGTGTAAAATTACGGTCCCAATTTTTGCATAAAGTAATATTTTTGAATAAATACATATATTTTTACGTACTTTGCGAATTTAAAAATTATTTTAAGATATTAATTTGTGCTAGATTTTCTTGTTTGATAACTTTTACGTCATCATTCATCTTTTGAATTATCTTCAAATGGTCCTTGTGATCGTCGTCTTATTGTAAAAAATATTTCAATTGAGTGTAGTATTTGAATAATATTTTAAGCCAAGATTTAAGTTATCTCGTGACTTTTATTTGTATTTTTGTTTGATTGATTCAAAATTGCATCGATAATATCTTGTTTGGTCGGAATGTAGCAGATAGAGAGGTCTTGGTCAAATGAGAATTACACAATAATTTTTTTGTAGTAAAAAAATGTAAACCCCTCTTATATGATAACCTCTCTAAAGTGATAATTTTCTCCGGTCTCAACAATATCACTTTAGAGAGATTTTACTGTAGCTCGAACTCGAAATTTATTGGTTAATCTAATTATTTGTTGATATTAGGCCTCCACTGTTTTCATAATGCTTCCAACAAAAATAGTTGAACGTTGAAGGGGTTTCTATTTATTTATTTGCATGGGGACCAATAATGCTTTAAATGAAAGTTCACCACATATATTATATATTTTAGGGCTAAATGTGGATACAGGATCCAAATCATGTGTGGATAGTGTTGTGCTGTTTACTATATTAAGCCCTTCATGTTCCATGCGAAGTTATCAGCTACGTACTCTTTATTTTTGTTAATTGTATTCGGTCAACTGCTTCATCCAATGATTTAATTAAATGGTATTATGGTAGACGTACGTACGTTTTTTTAAACTACATTGTGTGTTAAATATTCGTGCTAACTAATTCAGATTCGAGCCGACTAAGTTAGTTTTTTTTAGAGCGAGTCGACTAAGATATTTGAATGATGACATAGTTCTCCCATCAAAAATTTAACTAAAAGATTTTGAGTTCGAGTCATCGATAAATTTGTGAGTTTTTTAAATGCTTATTATTGCTAGACGTAGTCTCATTGTAAATTTTCTGAGAAAAAAAGCCACCTGGCTCTTTTCGGGAAATATCGAGAACTTTCACGTAATTATTTAAGTACGTCCACATATATATAATATATGACACAATTCCTTAATGTAACTTTGCCTAAGAATTGTTGTAGAGCACCGAGGAAAATAGATTGTTAAAATATGGAGACTGATGTATGAGCTTTGAAACGTGAAGGGGAGGGGATTGGCGATGAACTGAAAAGGTTCATATGATTTCACATGCTTGACTTCACATTAATTGGTGCCACAAACTACATTTATTAGAACCATCACATTATTTTGACGAGGTGGCAGCATGTCACAGGCTAAAGCTACCCATGGATATCAAATGTCAACTTCGTTTAACTAGCAATTAAACTTAATGATGCGTATGCGGATAAAATTAATTTCCTGATATGATATGCGAGATAGTTAAAGTAATCGGAGTTAACGAGTTTCACTTGGTTGGTAGTCAATTAGAATCGTTATAATTTGGTCAAAGAATTCAAACTATAATAATAGTGATATGTCAAAATAGATTTTTACCAAAAATCAAATCGAAATAACTAAGATTATGCCGCTAGCCGCGTAAATCAATTCTCAGAGAGTTAAACTACTTTAATTAGATATTTCGAATTTGAATACCAAGAATAATACAGTCTTAGTAAGAGAATTTTTTTCACAATTTATAATTTTATTTGGCTTGAATCTAGATAATCGACTCACTTGATATCAAAATACCAAATAGTTTCGACCCGCAAGCTAAGAGTCAAAATTTTAAAATTTTGTTGGTGGCTAATTAACCGAAGTCCATAAAATTAGTATTGTTGTCATTATTGTTAACCTAAGTATCATTGCTAGAGTCAGAAACGTAGGGTCTCATTTTCAAGCGTTTACACGCTCGAAAACCTGTTTTAGGACAACTGAAAATATGATCAAACACTAAATTATGTTTCTTTAGACAGCAATGGGAGACATTTCAAATAGTTGTCATGACAGATATTGATGAAATTTTCATTACCGTTTACCCGTTCAGGAATGTGAAATTAAATATAAAAATAAGAAATAAAAGGTAGAAATACGTGACCGATTTTACTATTATTTACATCCGCTACCGAAACTTAACTTCCTTTTGTATCATATGTTATCATGTGTGAGGTAAAAAAAATATAGGCTCAGGTTTAGAAACAAAGAACTAACTAGAAATACAATTAATGGGCTAAAGAAACTCAGGACGAATAAACAGACCCAAGCCCATAACATACTAACAGATTTTTTCATATGGAATTCAAAATTTTAAGCAATAGTAACACACAACATATTCACTCTTATACAATCCCTCCCATCCGTACAATGTAGTACAATCCTGATGATTGTTAAACAGAAAGACAAAGGAAACTTCTGATCATTTTTCTCCTGATAACTTGAAAATCTGAAGATTTTTTTTTTGTTTATGTCACCGCAAATTTCAACTAGGTAAATGCAATGCTTTCAAAAAGACATGGATAGCAACCCACTTTGCTTTGCTCTCCGTGCCTGGTCTGATCGGTCTGACCAGGTTGATCAACTGTTCAACTGTATTGACCACTGGTTGGGCTGACCTACGAATTTTGGAATGGAGTTGACCTGCTCTGGGTCATGGGTTGTGTCTGACCAAATTTCTTAGAACATGAGGTCAATGGTAAATAGATGCATTTCATGACATGCAAATTTGAAGTCAGAATTTCACCAAAAGAAAAATATAGTTGGTATATCCATTGATGAACAAGAATTGAAGAGTGTGCAAAATATTATGTTGTAGATAAGAAAGAAGGGAAAAGTCCACATAAGTACCCTGTGGTTTACCCGATTATCACTTGGGTACCCTGTGGTTTAAAAACGATAGAACCGGTCCAACTTATTCCAATTTTTTTTACTTAAGTCTACCCAACCCGGTTCACCCGTTTTTGTCAAAACGATGTCGTCTTGACGCTTACGTGGACTTCCACGTGACTTTGTCCCAGATTAAATTGTTGTTGATGTGGCAATAGATAAATTATCATATTAGTACATAATTTGTTTATACTTTTTCAAAAAACCCTTATCCTCCCCCCTCTCATTCTCTCTCTTCGTTCATCTTCAACCTCCCATCTCCCAAGCTTACCCATCTTCAACCTCCACTCAACAAACAAAATACCCAATATCAAACACCCAAAACCCAGAAAATTTAATTCCCCATCTCAACCAAATCACAAGACAATGGGATCTAAATAAAAAAATTAGTTCTTGTTGGCCTTCTTGTTCAAATCAATCGAGAAAACAATGCACACATCACCGGAAATTAAACTCAGACAACACTAACAATCAAAAAATCACTAGCAGACTCACAAAAAATCAACTTCCAACAGGGTATCGAACAAAACCCCTCTGTTTCCAGACCTAATTTCCACATCGAATCCTTCCAAAAAAGTAAAGCAACTTCCTAATTGAAGTCAAACTTAGGTAAGTATCCCAGTCATGGGAAGCACAAGCACCAAAGAAACAAAGCCTAATCATCCATGAAATAACCTCAGGGGAGAAGTCCCACACTTGGCAGTCGTAGGAGCACGAGGCCAGGAGCGACCCGAACTTGGGGTGGGCCCAGCCAACCTTCTAGACAGGGCCACGGTGGCCGTGAAGAGTGGCGAAAGAGAGGAATGACGCCGTCGCTGATGATCTTGACGGTGGTGTCAGAGGAGGCGGCGGCGAGGTGATTCCTGTAATTGTCCATGGCGACATCGTGGATCGTGTCCCATCTCGATCTTCGGCCCTGACATCTTCTTCCTTGTGTTAACTTTTCTACCATTTATGCCCCTGCACCAAGCGATTTAGGTTAAAGATATTTGAGTGAGATTAGATAGGGATCCAACAGAATAGGGAGGAGGAGGAGGAGGATGAGACAGAGAGAGAGAGGACGAAGGAAGAATGAGAGGAAGGAGGGTGAGGGTTTTATTCCAACAGAATATAGAGGAGGAGGAGGAGGAGGAGGAGGATGAGAGAGAGAGAGAGGGGATGAGGACGAAGGAAGAATGAGAGGAAGGAGGGTGAGGGTTTTATTTTCAATTTTAAACAAATTTGGTACTAATTTAGTAATTTACCCTTTGCCATGTCATCGGCGGCTAATCTGGGTCACTACCACGTGGCAGTCCACGTAAGCGCCCAGACGACGTCGTTTTGACAAAAACGGGCGAACCGGGTTGGGTAGACTTAAGTAAAAAAAATTGGAATAAGTTGGACCGGTTCTATCGTTTTTAAACCACAGGGTACCCAAGTGATAATCGGGTAAACTACAGGGTACTTATGTGGACTTTTCCCAAGAAAGAATGACACTGAATTTCCATCTTTCCTCATCATGTTTCCTCACTTGCAGAGAACTGATGGGCACTGTAAAATTGGTAAGCAAACTCATCTTCTACACTAACATCGATAGATGTCAATAACGGCTGATGATACCTTTGAAGAGGAACCAAGGATTCTCGAGTTTTCGAATATAACCTTGAAAGATTTCTTCTCCGGATATTAAACAGCAACACCAGTCAAGCAACCGCTGAATTAGTGGATATCATATCGACTATCTGACTGTGCAGCTTCCCATTTGTCACAAGAACGCCGTCCGTCGGAAATATGATTCGTCTTTCAACCGAATCTTCTGCGAAATCGAGTTCCCTCCCTTTCCAATCCGTCACCTGATAAACAGAACTTTGAACATTGAATCCCTCGAGTTTGGTATTTGATCTACATCTTATGCGAGCAATATACAAATTCTTGCAAATAAAATTCCTGGTGAACTATTGCATACCTTGCCTCCTGCCTCACCAACACATATTTGGCCAACAGCATGATCCCAGGCCTGCAACAAGTCATCATCTTCAAGAGTTAAAGAATGATATAAAACTTTCCATTTTCATTTTTCCATGGAGTTAGGAGCAAACCTTGGTCGTTCTATCGGATCGAACTTGCTGGATGAAAACAGAGGCCCTTCCTGATGCCACCATCAGATACTTGCATAAGCTGTGAAACAGAGTTTATGAAACTACATTCTTTCAGTGATCTTGGGGGAAGGAACTGAATACATAATCCAAAACTTGTTTATATGTAAAAATCGAAACAGCGAAATCCAATAATGAGACCTTCCACAACAAGCAGACAGCAGAAGAATCTCCTCATCACCAATCCTGAGAGCATTGCTTGTTGCACCAAGTAATGCGGATAGCGGCATAGACTCCCAAGTTTGGCTGTCTGGAATACAGAAACTTGCTTCGGGTACCGAGCAACTTTCATCTACAAAGCATCTAGTCCAGCCATCAGAGGAATCAGCGAATCCGTCACGCTTATTCGAGAATCTCTTCTTCCATGTACCACATCCAACATGAGCTGCCATGATCATCCCGAGTGGGGATGAAATGTCTTTGTCGCTCTGGATTTCAGCTGCGGAATCATAGGGAACAGACACCTTCCAGTTAGGGCAGCCCATAACACCTAATACAATCTCTCCTTCTACGACAAGTGTCAAACCCACCTGTGACAAAACTATTAGGAGCCTAACAATGAGGTATGATTCTTCCAAGCAGATTATAGAAGACATGAAATAGACATACCACATATAGAGCACCAACTCCTTTGACAAATCCTTTAGTACCATCGATTGGATCCAGTATCTGCGTCAATCGAACATGATCATAATTATGGTCAAAGCTGAACTAATCCGACCAACCTTCACAGAAATAAACATTCTGCCTCAAAATCTTCGCTTCCATTCGAAAAGCTTACTTAAACCTACCCAGTAAGTGGCTGGCTTCTCTCCGCGAACGACAACATTCTGCCCACCTCTGTCGATAGCTTCCAGGACATCAGCGTCGGTTAACGAATTGTTACCGGTGCTTGCTCTGCGAGCAACAACATCAACCACTGCTTCGACCAGATTGTTTTCGCGTACATAGCCGGAATCCTCCTCCGCCACCAAGGGAATGGAAGGGAACTTTCTGCTCAGCTCTGTCAACATATATCACTAAGCTAGTTACGACAACGGGCTACGTAATCAATCTCGTACGATATCATGTTAGAATCTACATTTCCGATCGAAAACTGACTCCTTACCTAAACTGACTAGAGCTTGCACCCCGAAATCCGCAATGGTAACAGGCGTCCGGTCGTTCTTCTCCACGATCCTTCCCTCACTAGAAAACAGAGACCTCTGCACCTGGAAAATTAACCGTTCTTTTTCAGTGACCAAAAATTAAAATTTAAAGTAAAAATGGAAAAAAGAGAGGCGATGAAGAAGTCAAATACGTCGACGCATAGGCGGCAAGCTCTGTCGACCACGTCCACCGCCGCCCGGAGCTCCTCGTGGTATGCCGCCTTCTGGCTGGGGAACGGGAGGCTCGACCTGCGGGTTAAAAATATTGAAAAATTTTAGAAAAGGAAATTAAAAAGGTAAAAAAATTGAAGCGAGTTAAAGGTCGCGAGGGAGAGGGGAGAGGCACCTCACGGGGAAGAATCGAGTGCGGCGAGGAGCACGAGAAGGATGGTGTGGGAGTGGCGATCGGAAGGTGGTGGAGAATGGCGATGGGGAGTGGTGGTGGAGAGTGTCCATTTGCCGGCCGGCGACGGTTATTGTGCGGTTTCAACGGTCATTCTTTGGTTGGTGGTTGTTTGAGTTGCTTGCTTGGTAGGGTGGGCCCAGAGGCTGGAAATTTCCGTGGGCTTTATTGGAGGGCTGGGTTTTTGGCTTTAAAGATGGAAATGGGCCTTTTATTTTATTTTTTTTGTGTCCACTTTTCCGGTTCATGTATTTAGAGTCGAGTACTATCGGAATAATCGGCCATTAGCTTTACCAGATATGGTACAAGATCAACCCCCTATGATATCATGTTATAATTTTCATACTCAACTCAAAACCTTGAGACAATGGGGTATGCGAAATTTTACATTTATAAAAAATATGTTACTCTTGCAACTAACGTCGTGGTAATCTAAAAAAAATTAACATGGTATAATCTGCGAGGATCCTGATTTCTTGCTGAAACAAATTGTTAGTAGTATTGGTTATATGAACAAAGAATAGCAATCAACCGTATACAAGAATCAGAACAGGCCACCTGAAGATTATGATCTTCCAGGAGTTCAAAAACCATCCCAGGAACTGCTGCTAGACGTACTTTTGCAGCAGACCAAAATTTTGCAGATCAAACAATTGCTGGAGTATCAGAAACAATGTAGAGTATCTGATCGTGAATGATCCCGCTAGTCACGAGAATACCGCCCGTCGGGTACATGATCCTTCTTTCGGCCGAATCCTCCGCATAATCTAGATCCTCCCCTTGCCAGTCACTCACCTGATCAAACACAATGACAGATGGGAATCAATGAACTGGTACTCGAAACTTGTCGTAAGATACCGATAATGCATACCTTTCCTCCTGCCTCGACCACACATATTTGGCCAGAAGCATGGTCCCAGGTCTGTATTATTTTGTTTGATCTCGCGCGTTGAATGTAGACCGAGAGCCTCCCTAGAGCAACCATCATGTACTTGGATAAACTGCAGGCACGCAGAACTTACGTTTATTGATTCGGATAGAAGGCGAAAACAGACAGATTGCAGCCGGTTTGAGCTAAAACCTACCTTCCACAACAGACACGCAGCAGCAGAATTTCCTTTTCACCAACTTCATCTGCATTAGTCGATGCACCGTATAAAGCTGATAGAGGCAACGAGTCCCACGTTTGGTTATCGGAAGTGCAGAAGCTCGCTTCGGATACTAAACGGCTTCCATCTACAGAGCATCTAGTCCATCCGTCAGGCAACTCCGTCGACCTGTCAAGATTCCTGAATAGACCCTTTGACCATGTACCAAAGCCAACATGAGCCGCCATGACGATCCCTTGTCCGGACGTAACGTCCTCATTGCTCTGGAAACCCGCAGAGGGGTCGCAGGGCGCACATCGCTGCCACTTGGGGCAGCCGATCACGCCTAACACGATCGCTCCGTCAACAACCAGAGCCAAGCCTACCTGCAAAGTAAAATAGTATACATAGTGTTAGAATCTCAATATCCACGGGCTTCATACCGCCGCTCGTCACAACGGCCACGGGTCTTGTTTCTGCATTCCATTTTGGAACATACCACGTAAAGGGTCCCCTCAACAAATCCTCTAGTGCCATCAATTGGATCCAGTATCTGTATGCAAAACCTCAATGAACATTAATCTTCAAGATACAAAATCTTATTTCCAACAACGAATTCGACAGTAAATGGTAAGCACTAAATCTCATGGTCTACGGAATTCGACTGGACCGACTAATTCGAGTTTAAGAATATATGACCGAAAAGACAGTAACTAACGATCTCCTTATTCAATTTTACAGTATTCCACTGTTTGAACTTGACTACCCTTATATATCCAAATTTTCGTTCTATTTTTTATACCGTTAGAACAATTGCTCTAATGCGGAAAGAGTTCGCTAAAAAAAACTTACCCAATAGGAGGCGGGCTGATCTCCATTTACAACGTCCTTCTTAACGCCTCTGTCAATGGCTTCGACGACATCGGAATCGACCAATGGCTTACCACCGTTAATGGCCTTGTCGGCGATCACATTTACCACTGCACCGACCAGATCATTCTCGCGTAGGTAACCAGAGTCCTCCTCGGCCACCAAGGGAATGGAAGGGAACTGTCTGCCCAGCTCTGTTAAAAGAGACCGGTCAGCTCAAATTTGTCCCCATAAATTATGTTTAAACGACCGTCTTATATTCGAAATCTATCACTTTATAAATACATTTTTATTCGTATCTATTTTGTTTATAAATTCGAACTTGAAATATCGTAATTACACCAAGTAATGGTTTCCATTTAACCGACCTAAACTGATAAGAGCCTGCACACCAAAATCTGCGATGGTAACAGGTGACTGGTCGTCCTTCTCCACGACCCTCCCTTCCTTGGAAAACAAAGACCTTTGCACCTGCACAACACAACGCAAAAAAATTTCTCTCCCGTTATAATTACCGTTAAATGTCCCAAACACGGTCGCGTTACCTGAAGCGGAAACTAATTTTTGTATCCGAATAGGAGCCGTGAGCAATTTTTTATAAATAAAACGGGAGGCGATCCAGATTTTCCTTAAGTTGGACCGTTCTTCAGGTCAAAATTTTTTTAAAAAAAATTCTATTAGTGATTATATTTAACATAAATTGTAAATATTTGAGGTAGCTAAATCTTATTTTAATCAATATTCTAAAAAAATTTCAAAATAAAAATTGACAATACGATCTGGATCGACCGGTCAATAACAATGGTCATAGGTCTAACCGCCTAATGAGTTTTGGTATAATAATGAAATGACCCCACCTCAGACAGGTTGGGCCATGTCTTTTAAGAAAATGTCTGTGAGAATATAACCATATGAAAAAAAATCTGAAATGGCAAGCTGAGTTTAAAAGTATCTAATGGCCACATGTTTGAAAAAATTTAGGATGGAAATTTTTCATAGAACTTGAAGTGTAAAACGATAATTAGGTAGAGAATTATACGTCGACGCATATCCGACAAGCTTTCTCGACCACTTCCACGGCGGTTTCAAGCTCCCTGTAATAAGCAGCCTTCTGACTCGAAAATGGAAGGCTTGACCTGCCAAACCTCAACAAAATTAACAAACGGGAAAGCAATTAAAATGGCTAATTAACTAGTTCGACACTAATTGCATCGGGTAGAACAGAAAGACCTTGTACGAAAAAGTTGCCTGCGAGGAGGCCGAGGGAGGATGAGATTAGGGAGAGTAGAGGAGAGGTGGGTTTTGGAGAAGTGGAGAATATTGGTGTTCATTTTCGAGGAAATGTGACCAAATAACGGACTAATGTGGAATTCGAGATACTCGGTGGAATAGGCAAGGGAATCTTAACGACACATCACATCCGATAATAATTAACTAATTCGAGTTGAATAAAATATTTTAATGAACATAAAATTATTCTAATAACAATAATATATTTTTAATAATTCAAGTTCGACATTTTTTAGTATATTTTTCTTTATAAGAGACTAGTCAAGTTGCGGGTTTGGGTTTTGAAAATATCGATGCTATTCGAAAGAGAATAGGGGCGTTTAGGTGATTGGTTCCTGGTTCTCTGGGTACATGGGGCTGTAATAGCTTCACAAGTGGCCTATGTCAATTCGTGGGGTCATTGACAAGAAGGTATCTGTTTTTATTTAATTTCTTGAAAGTATCATCATAAAATCGTATCTATTTATATATTATGGAATCTATTTAAATCGTTTATTTTGACAAACATCAAGATTTGAGAGCACTTTACATTTTTATCAAGTTCTATTGTTATATTATTTGCCCGTTTAATTATTCAGGGCGGATTGATGCCATTTTGAAATCTCTTTCAAGGGATGGAAGGGAAAAATGAGCTCCAGCCACCACAAGTCGTAACATTATCGCATTGTTTGGAGCGATAATAGATCTATGGATCTACAGAAAGCTAGCAATCTCTCGTGAAGTGAAATACAACTGTAAATATTTTTTTTATAAGTAAATACAACTGTAAATTTCTTATCTAAAGTCTAAGAGTGGCTAATTTAATTCAAGTCCACGAGTATATTTGATAATCAAGATTTTTGCTTTACGTAGAATCTTATAGAGATTGATGAGGGTCTTAGGATGCACAAGTCGATGACCCACGTTGGCACTAAAGGAGGCCCTTGTTCTGGAGGATGAAAATTTACATTTTGGGCTTGGCTCTACTACCAAAGAGAAGTACCATGCACAAAAACCTACAATCAAGGTCAAAGATGGGTCCAAACTGGAGATAAAAAGAAAATTTTGAAGCTCGTGTATCGGATAGCAGAGATGAGGAGGAAGATAGTCCAAAAAGTAGGTTGGCTTATATCTTGAAACGGGAAGGAGGTGAGAAGCTGGCCGAATGGAGCAAGGACCTTAGGAGAAAAAGAAAGGATTAATGTCGAAGATATCATCAATCTAGTTGTTGCGGGAAAAAGAGAATAAGAACCTGAGACGGATCCGGAGTGGTCGTCCCAAGGTCGGTCTATACTAAGGCTAAAGCTAGAGCTAGGCTACGGGCTACGCTAGGCTACGAAAAGGAAAAGCAATAAGATAAATAAAGTGTAGTTGTGTTGTGTTGGTTGATTGATGTCCGTTCTCTCGCCCGAGCCCTCCTTATATAAAGTACCTTGACCTAACCTCCGCATCCTCAAAATAGGAAATCCTAAACCGCCTCCAAAACCTTCGGCTCCAAGTCTCAATCTCGAGAGATCCGCTTCAAGTTATTTGTTCCTAATATGACGGGATCCTCTCGGCTCAGTACAAGCCGTCTTTCTTAAACGAGCAGATCCCGTCCTCGAATAGGAAGCTTTCAAAATATGACGACCAAGCAATTGCGGCCTAAAGAGGAACTTACCAAGCCTTGCCAAACATTGAGAATCTCGGCTCAAGTTAGGAAAATAAAGATCGTCTTGACCTTCTCGAATCTTCCACGCAAAATTTTGGCTCAAATCCATCATGTCTAAATAGCTTATCGCCTTTAGGCCCAAAGCGAACTCCAAAATGGGCCCAAGTCTCCCGCCTACCCGGAACAAAAAGGCTTCATGTATACCGAGCCTTCCCGCCTTAAGGCCCGAGGTGGGCCTTACCGTCCATGAGCTCCATCGCCTTGCTTACCGCCAGCTCCTCCGAGCGGGCTCATTCCACTTAGGCCCTAGGCAGAATTCTCCTTCCGTCCGGGCTAGCGAACCTCTTCCTATTGCCCGGCCTCTCGTTTACAAAATCCGAGATGAAAGGCAAGCCTTACCGCCCTTAGGTCCGAGGCGGAACTTATCGCCTTTAGGCCCGAGGCAGAACTTACCGCCCGTGAGCCATCCCTATCATCTCCCTTACCGCCGGCTCTTCCAAGTGGGCTCCTTCTGCTCAGACCCCAGGCAAAATTTGCCTCCCGCCTTTAACCAAGAGAAAGGCCAAACCGATCCTACCGCTCATGTTCCAAAGCGGATCCTACCGCCCATGCTTGCACATGAAGGGCGGTATACTGCCGCTCTCAGGCCCTAGGCGGCCCATCTTCTTGAAGCCCAAAATGACGGTCGTGGGCCTACCGCCCGGGTGCCCCTAGTGGCACCATCCTACCGCTTACATAGGTAAGGCGGCACAAGCCTCCCGCCTTGGAGTGGGCCAAGCGGTCCGATGAACCATCCCGAAGATAATAACGAGTTCGAACCACTCTACGCGAACCCGGAGGTAAGTCACCAACAACTCGAGGTAGGAGGACGTCTACCGCCAAGTCCAAAGTGGGACGGCGTCCACTACCAAGCTTAAAGTGAGATAGCGCCCACTCGGACATCCGCTTCAAGGGCTGAGGTACCCACCCGAACATATCACTTCACGGTTTGAGATACATAACCCGGACATCCCACTTCGAGGATAAAGACGTCCAACCCAGACATTCCACTTCGAGGGTGAAGGCGTTCAACCTGGACATCCCACTTCGAGAGCTAAGGTGTCTAACCCGGGCTCCCGCCTCGAAGGTCAAAGCAACCATTCGGACTTCTGCCTTGTAGATCAAAGCACCTTCCGGCCTCCCACCTTGAAGGCCAAAGCGACATCCAGGCTAAGCCTTCCGCCCACATTTTTGACCTACTTCCGCCCTGAATCCGAAGATATCACAAACTACAAAGTCGTAGATCTATGTTTTGGCTTCGCACAGTAACTTGAATCGTCTCAATCCGAGCTCCGGATAGAAAGTTATGAGTATTTTACCAAAGAGTATCACCCAGGCGGTCGGGAAGCGGACGGAACCGGGCTCCCGCCTTGGTCTTGGAAGCGGGAAGCCGACCAAAGCGGAAGCGGACCGAACCGGTCTGGAGTGGGATCAGTTTGAAGTAGACTTTTGACCACCTTCCGCTTCGAATCAGAAAAAGTCGTAAACTACAAAGTTGTACATATTTGTCTTGCCTTTCCATAGCCAAAAGAATCAGCTCAATCCAATGTTCGAGTCATAAGTTAGCGCCAATTTACCAAAGATGAATGTTTGGCATCGAAGGACAATAAACTGAGGTAGTCTACCGTCACCGGTCTCAACCAAGGAGAGACCATCATTGGGAGACCGTCATCGGTCTTGGCCAAGAGAAGACCATTATCGATTTCTACCCAACTCAAGACCGGAAGCAACCTATTTGAAATGACACCAATCACCGGTCATCCGACACCGGTCTCTTCGGGACGATACCGAACATCGATCACCCGACATTGATCTCTCTGAGATGACACCACCCACTTTGAGACCATACCGGTCATCGGTCACCCGGTCACTTTGAGACCGCACCGGAGAGCTCAAGATATCCTTGATAATTTGAGATTATTTTTGTACCTCAACACTAGTACATGTTATTTATTTTTTTTTAAAAGTAACATATGTTATTAGATAGATAGTTCAGTATCTTTTAATTTTTAGGCGATAATTAGTTCTTACGGCACTATTAGTGTCCATTCGGCGAAGCATTTTGATGGATAATAATATTTTACATATAAAAAATATTATCGCATTGTTTAGGCCTTTTAAGTTGTAAGGAGGGATTTATTTACAAAGAGTAATAAAACATCTATCTACTTATTAAATAACAAGTTGTGGTATATTTTTTTCCTTCTAAGAGGAAATTTTATTAATACCGTAAGAATAAAACACGGGGATAGTTGCACAAGGAGAGCAACTAGGATAAAATCTATCCAATGTAATTGGCTAGAAATAGATTATTCCTACGAGAACTTCCAACCTTAGACTAAATCTATAAATCGTTCCTCACTTGTAAGATTCCATCACTGCCCAAATGCCACATGCGACACATGCGATGTCGAAATTGGTAAATCCAGCTTTCTCAGTCAGGATCTCATATTCTTTAGCGGTTCTTTGTCTTCCTCCGTGGAGGGTCAACATTGAATTGTCGAAAGCCGAAGCACACTGAGAAACCTTGGTAGATTGAGGTGTTTCCGGAATTATTATGCTGATTATTACAAGCTTTCCTTTCTCTGGCAAAGCTTTGTATATGTTTTCGAACACTTTCACCACATTGTCGTCGCTCCAGTTGTGACATGTATCCTGCGAAATTATATTGCAGCTCATCAGAACTTGAGATAGTAGTAATTTCCATAGTTTTAAAATACGGGTTTTGGTAGGGGCTGGATTTTGTCTGTTATCTAGTTTGACCGGTCGGACCAGTTGAACTACCGGTCGGACTATATAGTTTTTATTATTTTTTACTATTATTCAAATAATATGTAGACTAAATAGTCAAAATATATGTTTCAAAATTCACATTTTAGAAATATCAACCAATTTATAACATATAAAGTTCATTTCTTTTGTTGATTTAGAGAAATTGAGCATATGATATGACTTTTTTGTTTTATTTTTTTGCTGATTTTGATATAATTCGGTCAGACTCGGCGGTCCGAGTCAAAAACTAGTACGAACAACCCAGTCTGACCAAATTTTAGGTAATTTGACCGGAGGCCATTTTTACTCCTAAAAACAGACCGATCTTCTGAATGATTCACGATCCGACCAATCGGACCATATTTTTTAAAACTATGATAACTTCACATTTTTTGGAATTGACTGTGTGGGTGAATCACGTTCCATCAACGATATGCAAATTAGGCTTTGGAATAAACGACAACATATAATATAATTTTTCTAAAATAATATTATTGCGACCAAAAAAATATAATTACAGAAAAGTTATCACAAAATATGAGTTAATATTTTTTTTAGCTTCAAAATAATTAAATTCTAAAATTTGGCCACTCGATGTTGACCACTCGAACGAGAGTTCAAAACATCAAAATAGTCATGAGATATATAAAATTTAGCATCTAGCTCTATTTAAGTAAAATATTTGTTTATAAATCGACGGTCACAACGATCATTTAGATAATTCATATGATGAAAGATAACATAAAATTAATCAAATAAGCTAGCTAACATAAACTAATATGTTAAAATATTTTAAAAAAAATATCATTTTATACAAAATTTAAAATCTAGATTTATTATTATAATTTTATGAAAAATATTAGTTATTATGATAGGCTGGTCAATAAACTTTAGGACTTGATCTCTATTTGGCACTGATTTTTTTTATCAATTTGGAGAAAAATTATCAATAACTTTACATGGATTCTATTGTATATGTTACTCTAGTTTATATGATAGATATGTGGTAGTCTCCATTTCCTTTCTTGTTCTCCATGTATTACTAAATTTTATCGGGAACATGGATCTTAGAGACACGTTAATCCTCATTGTTTTATATTCTCCTAAATTTGCTGTCGTTATCTGGCAAAATGGGACAACCAATTAATGTCTCAATTTCTTTTCTGGATGCTAATTTCTGTTCAGGAAATATATAAAAAGGGTCAATATATAAAAACTTGCTAAAACGAGCTTGGACAATAAAATAAGACAAGTACCTTAATCATAATGGCATCTGCCTGCGGGATGCTTGAAAACATGTCTCCTCCAACGTGCCTGATTCCTGATTCCAAGGATAGATTACCATACAAAAATTAGAATTGATTTCAATACCAAACAAGATTGTGTTTAAATAAATAATCTCACTGATCTAATCAACTATCCAACAGGTCAATGTTGGGAAAATAATCCGCAATTAAGGAGAAGAGAGAAAGAACGAAAAAGGAGCTGTCAAATCGATTACGCGTGGGGAGATTTCAAGCTAATATTTTTCTACTATTTTTTCGCTACACACAAATCACAATTACATTGATACATGCAGATATTTATAGGAAAAAAAAACTAAAATCTACTACTTTGAGACCTGAGAGCGCAACCGTATTAAAAATTGGTAGCAGTGGTAGAAAGATAATGTGGCTTCGCTTTGGTGTCACATTTATTATAGTTAAGTCCATCTTGGTGTCATGTTTGTTGTGCAGTAGGTGGTATTTTTTTGGGAGTTCGGGATATAGTGAAGTTATTGTAATTTTTATTATATTCTGTTTTGGTGTTTCGTGCTTAGCGACATTTTCGATGTAATCATCTTGGAGTAATATACTTTTTAGTTATAAAAAAAAGATAATGTGGCTCGTTACTATTGATAGAAAGATTACCAGGGTAAGAGGGTGCATTACTGACGACGTGGGGCAAGTCAAAATTAATCCCCCTAATCGTGGGGTGCTTGGAGACGATCATGTTCAAGGTCCTACCGATGCCACCGGCCACATCAACCATGGAGCCAACTCCAGAAAACCCTTTGTACTTGTCCAGAATTTCCTTTACGACGGTGTTGGAGAAGCCGGCCATCGCCTCGTTGAAGAAGACGCTCAGTTTTGGGTCTTGGTTCATGTGCTCAAACATGGTTTTTCCATGCTCTCCATTGAAAAAATTTCCCCCTTCTAATATCACGTCCTTCATGTTTAACCTGCACGTTATTAGTTACAGTTGAGATTATTATACTATTAATTGCAAGTGTGAAGTATTTTTTTATAAACGCAAAAAATTTATCTATATAAGTTTTGGGTTGAATATGAATGTGTTGATTTTGTACATATTGTTCTCACACAAACCCTTGTTCATCGCACGTTAGTAAAGTCAAAGTCCATACAAACTTCAACTTACGTTTTGGGTTGAATATGAAATTTCTCACATAGTATCACATCGGTTGATTTCATATATATTATTCTCACACAAATCCTTGTCGCACGTTAGTAAAGTCAAAGTCCATACAAATTTTAACCTACGTTAGCAAAGACAAAGTCCGTAAAAACTTCAACCTACGTTAGCAAAGACAAAGTTCGTACAAACTTCAACCTGTTGGGATTCGTTAGAAGAGGTATGTTTAAATTATCATTGCAAGTGTATTTCATTATAAAAATAATCTTCTTGTTTAAAAAATAAAAACCCTTTATCTATAACACTAGCCCTTACCAGGTTTGCTTCACCGGAGGCTTATGAGAAAGGGTCAATGCCTTGATCAAGTTGGCATCGGCATCTTCGCCCCGGAGGAAGAACTTGCAAGCCGGCGTGAGCCCATAAAGCTTCACGAACTTTCCATCGTCGAGGCACCTCAAGGAGAAATTCAGAAGAGAATGGCTAGCAAAGAGGTGAAGCATCCGGTCAAGCATCGCCGGGGCGTCAGGGTTTCGCGTCGGCAGGTGGGTGGCGATCTCCGCCGCCGAGACATAAGCTCCGGGGCCGGCTCGGGATATTATCGTGAAGAGGTCTAGTTCTAGGGCTGTGTTTAGGACAAGAGGAAAGACGTGGGCGTTGACCAGTAGCATCGCGTCGAGGCATGCTTCTTCTTCTCCTCCATCTTTGGTACAGTTTTGGGTGGCCTTCATTGTTACTCTCTCTCTCTCTCAGCTAGACGGGGATCGATTAACTAAATTAAATAGAGTTTTTTCTTGTTTTCGGGAAGCTTGACACATTGTTGCTCTCTCTTAAAGAGGTATGTATATAAAGAGTTTGGATTCGGATCCGGTGATATCTTTGAAATATGTTAAAATTTTTCTAACATATATTTAACATTGATGTATTTTCAATGACACGAACTCGATATATTTTGATTAAGATATAATGAACATTGTAAGTAGTCGATAAGTTCATCTAAATATCTTTTTGTTGGTAAGTGTAGATAGTTTTGGCACCAGCTGACGTTGGAAGTTATGGTTTGTTTAATGGGGAACTTAATTTTATATGGGATTTGATGGGAACCTCGCATGCGGTAATTTTAAAAAGGGATAATTGCCTTAAGGTTCCTGATATTTGAATAAATTCTTCTTTTAGTCTTTACTATTTTTAAAAACTTTTTTCGGTCATCCTAGTTTGACATAATAGCACTTTTTAGTCTTTGGCTCTGGTACCGGAAATTTCTCCAGCGAAGAGGCACTAGAAAAGACCCAAATGCCCCTCGATTAAAAAAATAGAAAATAAAAAACAAAAAAATTCATCTCTCCTCTCTCTCGTCTCTCCCTTTCCATCTCTTCTCTTCGCTTCTCCCCTCCCATCTCCCTCCATTGATAAACAAAAAAAATCAATGGAAGGTCTCTCTCAAATTTTGCTAATTGAATTAAACAAAAGAACAAGTTGAAGCTGTGAAGATCACAAGCACAGAATTTTTAATTCATCACTACAGATCTACAACAACTAGACCACCATAAAGGAGCAGCTCTCGTGACTATATACCCTCTCACACAATACACAGACATCCATCCATCCTCTTGGCGTCTCTCTCCCTCTATCCAACGACACGAAGCTGTACAACGTTTCTCTAGCTTTGTTCACTAAAGGTGGGTCCCCAAGAAGAAGAAAGGGACCAGTACTTCCACCTCTTGGATGCCCTCTAGCAAGCAGCTCGCCTTTAAAGATGGCAAGTTGCCCCTCAATATGTGAAGTAAGACCCAAGCCATTTACGAGTCGGTAAGCAACCGGAAGCTCCTCCAAACCACCGATGACGTGGAGGTGAGCGATATCATGACGGTAAGCCAGGACGGGACCGGGAATTTCACCACCATCAGCGGCTGCCCCGAACAACGCCAACTTGTCCACGTTCTATAGTTTCCCTGTTTGGGTTGGTGGTCTCATGTCCTGCGGGTGCATAAAGTTCGGGTCGTTAACCGAGTTCATCATCAAGACCTTCCATTGGTTTTTTTGTTTATCAATGGAGGAGAGATGGGGGAGAAGGGAAGAGATGGAAGGGGAGAGGCGAGAGAGAGAGGAGAGAGGAGAGATGAAATAATTTTTTATTTTTTTAACCGAGAGGTATTTGGGTTTTTTTCAGTGCCTCTTCGTCGGAAAAATTTTTCGGTACGGAGCCAAGGACTAAAAAATATTATTATGTCAAATTAGGAAGGCCGAGAAATTTTTTTGAAAATAGTAAATACTAAAAGGGGAATTTCTTTAAATACCACAAATCTTAGGGCAATTATCCCTTTTAAAAAGTTCAATTTGCACAATACGGCGATGAGTCATAGCCTCTTCTTGGACAATAGTTGGTTAAAAAAAATGAATTTCATTGAAAAAAATTTAAATTTTATTTATATAAAAACTTTTATTAAAAAATCACTCTTAAATAGAGCTAGACGGTATTTTATTCTAAATAGAATTGATCCCATTTGGGAAAAGCCGATCCGCCCAATTGATTTTCGTATATAAGTAACAACAAATTCAAATATCGATTAAAATGATATATAATCAACACGCCGTGAATCACATAACTCGTCTTTTGCAATTTGCATTGCGAAAAAATAAATATCAGTTAGAATCTCTATGTTCAAGTGCGATTGCAACTGGTCGTGTGTAAATAAGAAACGTGAATTTTCGTATCTAACCTAAAATTTTGGGTCATTATTTTAATAAATTTTATGTTCATCATGTTCGCAACCAATGATGTGTTAATCTCGAAAAAATATAGTTTTAAGAAAGTTTAACTTAAAAAACCAATTGTGAGATTTCGTCAACTAAACATGACCCTAGTTATCTGTTATTATATTACCGGTGTGTGAACTGATCAACTTTTTGGAATCATCTGTTCTTCCCCGGACGGAAGAAACGTTAGCGTGGAACTGTTGACCGGAATCATTTTTTTGAAGGGTATGTTGACCGGAACATTGACAATACTTCACGACGGCTAGACCTTTGAAACTCTCGTCCACGAATATGCAGTTTTGGCGTTCTCTGTTTGTCACCGATCCTTGGAATCCCCTACGACGGCTGGACTGGACCCTTCGGAAAGTCTCAATCCACAAATATAATACATTTTTTATCGAGAAAAATTAGACATAATGGCGTAAATCTGAAATTCTATACGACATTGAGATTTGTTCTCCTTCTAAATAAAATTTTGTCATTTTTACAAAGAGTGGGAATTATGTTCACCTACCCCACCCTTTCCTCTATTGGCAATTATAATACTATTTAACTCTTTTCATTTGACCTACTTGGAAGAAAAACCATTTTGCTCTCCGACTTTTTCAATAAGCGATTGAGTAATTCCGAATCTTGGCCTAATGGTACGCGTATGAATATTTGACAGAGTTTCAGAATAATGTGTAATTACTGATGTAATTTACTTTTTAAAAAATATATGTATAGTATATGAATTATATGTGTGTACTTTCAAAATTTATTTATTTATTTATTTACGTGCTATTTTGAAGACAAACAATATTATGCGTACTTGTGATATTAAATTTTTAAAAAATATACAATATATATAATTAACATAATCAACGAAAAAGAAAGAAGTTTCAAGATGATGTATGTTCTTATTAACATTTGAATGAACAACTTGAAATTATTTATTGTTGTAGTGCTTTGAATAACTTATTTTTATTGGATACTCATTTTCTGGAACATGTTATAATTAATTTATGTATAAAAATTGAATTTTTGTCGTAATTTTATACCCATTTGTTTGATTATAAGAAGTATTATACTCGAATCAATGCGCGTATCATAATATCACCTTATCATATTAAACTAACTATGCTGCAAATCAAATATTAGGAGTGATTAAATGGTTGATTGAGAGCGAATCAACTATTATCAACATATACCTGTTTAATCTCCTTTCCAAAACAATGAACGTCTACTTAATCCTTTCTGTATAGAAAAAGACTCGATTAACTAATGTGCATTCTTTCAAAGAGGAGAAAGCCTACCATCATGACCTTTGACTAGGAAATGGTCGCCATCAGTTCCAAATTGTTGGATATTTAAGTCTCTCGCGTGCGAGAAATAGATTGTGATAGATCAGTGTTCTTTGGTTATTTGGAAAATATCGTCCTTTGACACTTTGGTTTAAAACACATCAATCCGGAACATTGTAATTTTAGCTTTTTCTAGTAATAGTTGTATAAATAGACTTAATCAAAAGAGCTCCTTTTGGGGCCTTTTGACAGTCCGCAAAAACAGATCGAAGGCAAAATTACACAAGACAAGATGCAATGTGAAACTCCTCACCTAAAGGAATCTATGTAACGAAGTAGATTCTGGCCGGTTAAATCCGTCGTAGAATTTGATTATCGAAGTCACTACTAGGCATGATAAAAGATGAAATAGAGAATAAATTCCTGATTGCAAGCGGCCTATCAATGATCACGCGATTTTTTTATGCCTGCACACAGTAATTCTTAACGATCCTAAGTGTCAAACGATCATAAAACATTAGCTTTCGCTGTTTATGTTTCTCGGGTCGTTGTGAAACTATTTTTTAATGGTCAAAATAATATCGAGTGCAGAAAAAAATATAGATTTGTGTTAAATGTGAACGCAACGAAGAAACATCATATTCCTTTCATCCAAAAAATTAAAAAACAGTGTAAAAAATTCCACCCAAAAAAATTTAAAAAAACAACAACAGTGTAAAATACTTTTTGGGAGGGCATTCATTGTAATCACGCGGTACGAACCTGGATTAGTCAGTTTATTGGATCTAGATATTAACAAAAAATAAAAATGAAAGTAAATCTAAAAATATAGAAATATAATATTCTGATGTTATAATAATTACGACGAGGCCTTTATATAGATCCGAGTTTGAAAACAAGAACAAACTCGAGATCGCCAATGCTTATTTTAAGGGCCCAATTTCTTAAGGCAATAACAATGCGCTGAGCCCATGACATTAACCCAGTAGGCCCACAGATTATTTGATCGGAGAGACTTCGCTCGTTGATAGGTTCCTATTTCCTCTGGCCCACATGGCTAATTTCCTACAAATCCCTTATTTTTCATGAGTATTCTTAATCATACCAATTTTTTCAATCCAGATTCCAGAAAAATATCATATTATTTTATGACCCATCCAGAAGGATTTGAACATTGATTTCTTCATTTCGGTGATCAATATTACATAAACTCTTTCTGTTCAAAAAGTCAGACGAGGTTCATCTGTCTCGTCAACGCCAATTAATTCCGAAAATGACACCTTAGTTTATTATCGGCCAAGCCAGCCAAAATTTGAAGGAGGACTGATTTTATTAAACAGCTCCAATTTTTGCAAAAGAATATAGCCGTGATTGACCGGCAATCATGGCCAGGACTTAGCAATCCAGCGTCTACGTATAATTAGATATCTGCGAGTGCGAGTATTATATATTGGTTTGAGAAAATTTTATCATAATTTAAAAATATTAACTTGATATTGACTAATAGACCTACCGAGTATTCAACTACATGGCAATTAAGAAAAATGTGCATTTATCAAAGGGCATATAACCTAAGTGCAAAAGTCATTGTAAATTTAAAGGAGGTATAGAGTTCAATCCTAACGATTGGTAAAAAAATTTATATTTGAAAAAAGAAAAATGTGTATTCAAATGAGTGTTTTCCTACCCACTCCTAGCCAGAAGACAAAAAAAATCATTTTCTTTCCCCAATTGCGCTCCTTCCCTTCCTTTTTCTAATTAAAAAGAGGGGGAAACTCACCCAAAAATCAACTAATACACTTCGGAACAAAGAAATTATCAACTAATCCCGCCAGGTTAAATAATCCAATTAAACAAATCAGGCCCAAAGTCAACTCAAGCTCGTCTCCCCAACCCCCCTCCTCTCACGTCAACGCGTACGCCTTTCCACCTAAAAGGCAGCTAGCTGGGTCGGGGCCCAGTCAAAAAACATCAACCCAAAGGTCTAATGTTCCCAACACGTCTAACGTGTTGAGTATAATTTTTCAGAATATACTGATTTTTTATTATTTTGTTAATTAAAACTTAAATTAGGTTATTTTTATAAAACTCTAGATAGTCATAATTAATTATTCGGAAAAAAATTATATTGACGTAACAAATATCCGAACACGAGATGATATCGCGAGAAAAAAAACTCGTAATAAAGTAATAATCCACTCCGGGTTGCCCCGACCGTGGACCGTACAAACGACCCTCGGACTTGAAACCGCTAATAAATTCAATTTCCACACCCACCTTTTTAATTCCGACGCAGCAACACCACCACTAGAACCACCAAACCGACGCCGTTTCGCTCCTCCCAATAATATTTTCTCAAAAAAGAAGTAAGAATTACGTAGCGTACAAATGGCGATAGCTGACCAGAAAGCGACGACGGCGTCGTCCTTCTCCTCGGAGAGCAACAACAGCAAAGTGTGGAGCTTCCTCAAGATACCGTTCCGAGGCGGAGCCACTGCGCCGAGCTCCACGGCGTCGCATCAGCTCCACCACTACCACCACCACCGATACGGCGGCGCCCCGGCGATCCCCGACGGATCGATCCCCGCGGCCGCGTCGAACGCGTCGGTTTCCTCCGTCGCGAGGTCGATCCTCCCCGTGCGGCGCCGTCTCAAGCTCGATCCGTCTTCGAAGCTCTACTTCCCTTGTGAGCCTCTAAATTTCGATCTAAATTTCTGCTTTTAGGTTTAACTTAAGACTAATTAATTAAGTTAATTAATTCATTCGTGTTGCAGATGAGCCTGGGAAGCAGGCGAGGAGTGCGATTAAGATCAAGAACACTAGCAAGTCTCATGTAGCCTTCAAGGTTTCCTTCTTTTTCTTAGTCCTTGTTTGTTTCGCCGGAAAATGTTTTCCTAGTTCAAGCGTAAGGGAGTCGTTTTCCAATTCTGGTGAAACAAACAGAGCCTTAGATGATGATTTGTGTGCTGATTTACTTTGGTGTTGTTGTTCTTGCATCAGTTTCAAACGACTGCCCCGAAAAGCTGTTATATGCGGCCCCCGGGCGCTATCCTCGCTCCCGGGGAGAGTATCATTGCGACTGGTTAGTCCGTCTCGTTAAACCTCTGTTTTCGAAAAGTCAAGTGTTTGCCGAAATTGATGTGGCCACTGATATGCGTGGGTCTGTGGGTTGCCAGTTTTCAAATTTGTCGAGCAGCCGGAGAACAACGAGAAGCCCATGGAGCAGAAAACAATAGTTAAGTTTAAGATTATGAGTCTCAAGGTGAAAGGGATGATGGAGTATGTTCCGGAGCTGGTGGGTTCATCTTTCCTCTGTGGCTTCTGTTATCTTCATTCTGTGGGTCTTGCAACGCTCTATATAGATTGTTGTGGAGCTGACCGCAAGTAAGGTTTTGGTGCCTATTAGTTAGTTGCTGCATGATGGTTTCGTCATTGAACTACCATTTGCGGGTTGGCTCTTTGTGCTCAACGTAGCTGTGAGAATTTGTGATTCTCTGCTGTTTTTGTTTATTGTCCAAAGTTATCTTATGTGTTCATTGCTTGCAGTTTGACGAGCAGAAAGACCAAGTTGCAGTAGAGCAAATATTGCGGGTTGTTTTTCTTGATCCGGAGCGACCTTGTACTGTAAGTACGACGAGCATGGAAATTATTGCAGATGTGATTATGCCAATTTTTCTTAAGAAAAAGTGTGTCACTCTTACTTAACTAGAAATTCCTTTGTAGACGCTGGAGAAGTTGAAACGCCAATTGGCTGAAGCTGATGCTGCAGTAGAGACGCGAAAGAAGCCATCAGAAGATGCAGGTCCAAGAGTAATTGGGGAAGGACTTGTTATAGATGAATGGGTAAGTTCCAGAATAGATTGATCTTTGCCACTCTCTTCGCATTCACTCTTTATCATTAGATTGAACTCATCCTGTTTGTTTACAGAAAGAGCGAAGGGAAAGATACCTTGCTCGGCAGCAAGGCGAAGGAGTAGACTCCGTATAGTCACGCGCGTAACCACAAGGTCCCGTCCGATGATAATTGTAACTGATATCTGCAGCATACCGCTTCAAACATTTTCCTTGTAGTGTGAAGACGATTGTATTAAGTGAATCATTTAGGAGTCTGTAAAAATTGTTGATTGAATTTTGTGATTTGACGATTGAGACTCATCTCGTTTTCCAGCTGTAGATAATTGAGAAAGTTTTCCTGTTTTAAAATGGAGTTTCTTGGTCTGATCTTCTTTTAGAAGAATGTTCTGAAACGCACTGTATTTTTTCGGATTCTTTCATTCGGATATCTAAGAAAACGAAAATGCGCATAAAACCTCACTTCCCACCAGAAGCAGCATTTTCAGCCTCTGTAACAGCAAAATAAGCAACATTGAACATATCTTTCCATTTGTGAATCCTATTCTTCACAGCTGGGATGTTCACTCTCCCACGAGCCATTGCGGTTTCGCAGCTAATAACGCTATCAAGGGCGTATTGAACATTCAGGCTCGCCTGTCCCGACTCCAAGTCCCCGTTGCGGATAACAAGCTCCTTGATCGTGTTGCCGAAGTAGTTCAGGCAGTTCCGAAGGGCCTCCTCGCCTCTCCCGGGATTGGACTGCAGAGCAGCGCGAACGGTCCTCTGCGCTGCGTGCGACTCCTTCCGAACTGCCGCGAGGGCAATCTTAGCTACGGAGGAGATCGAAGTGGCGGATGACACTCTGTGGTTGCGGCTAAATGTCTCCACGCACAAACCGAGATTCTCGCTCTTGGAACACACTTCCGACAACATTTTCCTCGTTTCGGGGGGGATCGCGGCGGGGACTGTCCGAGCATGAACGCTCAGGAAGAGAGTTGGCAGAAGAGTTGCAATGATCACCAGACGACAATCCATGTTGATGTTTGTAGTGGAGAAAGAAAGCGAGATTGCGATCTAAAGGAGAATCAAGGATTTCTCTGTTTTTTTTAGATAAGTTAGGATATTCGGAGTAGTACTCTCGAACTCTATTAATGAAATGAGTTTGTGTAATGAGAATATTTATAGGTAAAGAAAGATAGAGTAATAACTGAAATTTTTCTAAATTTGGTAGTTTCTTGCTAACTAAAACTGCATACCCGATCCTCCATCCTTTTTCTGTAGAACGATCTTCCGTTGCTGAAAGACGGTGACGCGATTGTGAAGAACAATAATTGTTGTTGATACTACTGTTGCTGATAACAATCTTTTTGGTTTTTCCCGAAGAACAGTAATTGTTGTTAAACCTATCCAAAAATGTAGTTACATATCTATCATGTATCTTAATTAAAAAAAATAAACATTTGACAATAACTTTTCTAGAATTTTGTCCAATTAAAATTTCAATCTTGGTCATTCCAACCTAAATTCTCGCCTCTCTCTTTAGATCAAATGCCTTTGATATTATTTGACGATGATATAGGATATAATAATATTTTTTGAAAATATTATCATAAATACTATTTTCTTTCTAAAACTATTTTTTAATCCTTTTTTTTTCTTTCATCCCTTATAATTTTTTTGATATTATTCATTTTTATGTTATATGTTTTGGATGTGAATCATTACGCATTTTGACATATTAGTGTCGTGTTGTTCTAAATTTTCTGACTAGGTGACAGGTTGTACCTGACATCCAAGTGACATCTGTCAATACCATTGTTTTCGAGACGGCAGTCCGACCGGTCGGACCGCGAAACGGAGCCAATCCCGGGTCAAAAAACCAAGTTCGACCGGTTACCTAACAAACCGGAAGATTTCCGGTCAGACCGGGCGGTTGGCTCAGATTTTTAACCCGAAAAAATCCGGTTGGTTAGGTTTGACCAAAAAACCAACCCAAAAACCAGATTTCACCCAACCCAACCCAAAAAAATCAGATTTTCTACTCGGTTTTTCTAAATCAACACAAAATAAACTAAATCTACAAAGATAATTATACTAAATATGAAATAAATTTACCAACATTTCAAGAATATTAATTTTTAAACCTATTATTTACTAAATATATATAATAAACTATCGGTCCGACCGCCGGTTTAACCGGTTGACCCGGAGAACGGACCAAAATCTGGGTCGCTCTCCGGGTCGTTTTTGAAAATAATGGTCAATACAAGTTATGTGAGTTATCTTTTGTCGCGTTATTAATTTTGATTGTGTGTCATGTCAGATCACTATTTTTACCCATATGAGACTAATTTGACAAAAAATGGTACAAACTCGGTAGTATCCGGATACAAATAAACCGGGAGGTAGATGGTGTCTAGACCAGGATCAATGGTATGCAAAACAGATAAAATTAATAATGTAACATAATCTTTAGATAAAATTAATGACATAATATAACACGCGATATAATAAATATTACTTAGTTATCAATGAAGTAAAATTTTTATCACATGGTCACAAAATTTATACTATAAAATAGTATTAAGTCAAACCTCCATGGACTTTAACCTATTTTTATAATTTCTAGAAAAATTTACTCCACGGAAAAAACGTGGGCAAAAACCTACGTAAACCCCTCGAAATGCACAAAACTCCCACCATCCGGAGGACCGGAGCAGCAGAAATCTATGGCTCCCACCAATGGATTTACTTCCACTGGTTTCCCAAAACGGCAAAACCAGGTTACATTGTCCAAGCTATTCACATATAACAAGTCCTTATATTTACGCCTCAAAAGTTGTTCTAGTTTAATTTCAAATTTTGTATTCGAGTTAGTTGGAACATACAAATATTAAATATTTATTCTATGAATTTTATCACCATTTAATAGTTCTACTGGTTCGAATTTTGATTAATCGGCACAATACGTATCTATATACGTGATATTTATCAAAGGGTTTATAACCCAATAGCACAAAATATTATAAATATTTAATACATTCGGGGTTGAAACTCCGATATATGTCATGGTATAATATTTACCTATTAAAAATGTACGTAATATTTTTAAAAAAGCTATTCACATGTTTTTAAGTGCCAAGCAACCCATCCTCTCCCAGTCGTCCAATGCACGTTACAAAAAACAAGGCAAAGCCTAACATCCATCCAAGGAACAACCATACAAGCAATTCCAGAAACAGAAGATTGAGCTATTTGAGCCAGGTCACCCAGAAACTTGATTGCAGTTCCAAACCCAGCTCCTCCCAAGTTCAAGTTCATGAAACAAGCCTCAGATGCCAGTTCACAGGCGCTGGTAAGGGAGCAGCTGAAGATGAGGAAGAGAAGACGAAACAGATGGAAGAGTCGTTCCGGAGAATCATCTACTTCAACTGCTGGGCACATGCATAGTTAAGTTGAAATGCATATGAGATGCCATATTTTTTCGAGGCATATGAGATGCCATATTTTTTCGAGGCAGGTGGAACTTTTAAATATGGCAAAGATTTTCTAACAAATATGTAGCAACGTTATGTTTTCAAAGACTCAAAACTGAGAACTCTTAATTAAATTATCCAATGTATTTGTTGCTAGGAGATGCCATACTTTGTGATGCTGATGTTAATTTAGAAAATCCGTCTCGTAAAAACAAAATCAAATGATATTTGATCAGAAAAGTATTCATAGAGCATTAATTAGAGTATTAATTGTCAGAAATTTAGCAACTTCGAGAACAAAATGCGTAAAGAATACTGACAGAAGAGATAACGTGGTTCAGTCTAATGCTTACGTCCACGGGAAGAAAGGAGAACTTTTATTGATTGATCCGAGTCACAAAGTCATACAAAACCCTTGGGTAACACGTCCTTATATAATAGATGAACCCTTGGAGTACAAGAAACTTATCTAGGTCGTCTTAGGAGTCCAAAACAAGAGTCCGAGCAAAACAGGAAACGGCTGTCAGCACCACCCCTTAGCGGTCGCTAGCTCCACCTGAATTTTCCACATTATTGATTTCTTGACACAATTCCAACAATCTCCACTTTGGCGAGAAATCATCTATTGTGAAGAATCATAAAGCTCCACCCGAATTTCAACAAACTCCACCTTGATAAAACACCGCCCCATGAAGAATCATGAGAACTTGAGAAATTAAATCGACTCCACCTCGAATCATAGATAACCACCATCAATAAGACCATCTCAACTTTCTCTCCTCCTTTTGTTCAATCACTAGGAACCAGCCCCCAAGCTCGAGCCTTCGAGCTTGCTTGGCCTATATCTTCCAAACTACATCGAACCCTAACTAGCAAGTCCACTTGCTGAAGCAATCTTGTGACCAATAGACGCGCCCTCTATTTTTCGATCACCTCCATGCTACACAACCTCGAACTGCTTCTCTGCTGAACCTTCTTGCCTCATACGAATGCTACGTGCCATAACATACAAATGACAACCTTTTGTTCCACCAAGTAGAACCCTCGACATGCCTCAAACTCTATTGTTCGGCCTTGAGTGAGATACCCGATCCGCCTATGGTGGTACCAACGACTTCGCATGCCCAATGCCAAACCTACCCAACACCTTTTACGTCAACGTTCTTTTAGACAACCATAGCGACAACCAGCTAACAATGCTGAGACAACCATAGCTCCTTGTCAACAATGCCTCTATGAAATAATTATAGCTTGCTATCTATGTCTCCGCGAATTCCAACTGCACTCAAACCATCCAAGTCAAACCTTTGCTCCCTCATACGAACCAACCTCATATAACCTTCCCTCTCCATCGGAACTCAAAGATGTGATTCCACCTATAACAGTGCCGCCCACTAACCTATAGGAATTCCTTGCATCTCTTTCACCCTCATCACCACCATAGCATCCTTCTCCACCTTAATTAGCCCACCTACAACCTTATAGCCATATCTGCTACAATCTAATGCTCCCAATGAGATCAAATCTCTCTCCAATTTTGAAACATGCCTAACCCCACACAATTTCACCACGACACTATCACACATCTTGATCCTGATATCACATATGCCAGTGACTTTACAAGCAAAACCATCCCCCATAGTCACCATACACGAATCAACAAACTTGTAGGTGTCGAACCACCCTCTCTTGAGCATCATGTGAAAGGAACAAGCACTATCCAAAATCCAAGAATCGGCATACTTCGGACTTGACAAAATAGAAAGACAGTCACCATCCGACCCATCCAAATAAGAGACCACATTTACGGAACCAGATCCTTTTTTCTCACGATCCCGAGTTCTTTTTGGATAATCCTTTTTCACGTTCCTTTTTTTTGCACTCGAAGCAATTTTCTTTGAACCTCTTTGACCCCGACTTGGATCCCCTTCCATCTTTTTCTTCATTACGACCACTATGACTACCCCTTACAACCAGCCTTTCTATTCGTTCATCGCCAGTTTTTCTCCTTTGATGAAATCCTAGCAGAGCACTTGTGATCTCCTCCAACACTAGGGACTCCTTCTCCTGAGTTAAGGTTGTAACCAAATTTTTGTTAGAAGCCGGTAAGGAATTCAGGAGCAATAATGTCTTATCTTCCTCCTCGAACTTCAGATAAACCCTTCTCAAATCACTCAACAATTGATTGAAAATATTGATGTGTTGGCTCAAATCCAATCCCACCATCATCTTAAGCCCATACAACTTTTGCTTAAGATAAAGTTTGTTCGACAAAGACTTAGACATATACCTTGCCTCCAATTTCTTCCATACCTCAGCTGGTGACCCCTCATCCATGACATGATACATCACATCGTCCGCCAAGCACAAACAAATTATCGCCACTGCCTTGGTCCCCATCTTCTTCCACTCTTGGTCCTCCATCTTCTCGGGCTTTTTCTCTGAGAGCGCGATGACCATCCCTTGTTGTACGAGGAGATCCTTGACACGCCTTTCTCATAACCCAAAATTCGATGAACCATCAAACTTCACGAGAGCAAACTTTGCGCCGTCCGTCATCCTCCAACCTTAGCTTTGATACCACTTGTTAAAAATTCAGCAACTTTGAGAATAAAATGCGCAAAGAACACGGATAAGAGATAACGTAGTTCGGCCTAATGCCTACGTCCACGAAGAGAAAGGAGAACTTTTATTGATGGATCTGAGTCACAAAACTATACAAAATCTTTGGGTAACACATCCTTATATAATAGACGAACCCTTGGATTACAAGAAACCTATCTAGGTTGTCCTAGGAGTCCAAAAAAAGAGTCTGAGCAAAACAGAAAATGGCTGTTAGCGCTACCTAGCGGCCGCTAGGGGCCTAGCGGTCCCTAGCTCTGCCTGAATTTTTCACATTGTTGATTTCTTGACACAATCCCAACATTAATGTGAACCTTTCTCTAAAATTTAATCAAATTCATATACATTTTTTTCCTCACATTTTTTTCCACCCTTCCAAACAAGCTATAAATTTGTTATCTCTGTATCTACTTTTCGACGAGCGCAAGGGCTGCAGTACTTGTGTTGCTCATGTTAATTTAGTCCATGTCCATATATGTTTTAGCCCAATTCCACATTTTAGTTGGGCTTGTTCTTTGCCCTATAGGCCCATATATTGACCAGCAATTGGATTATTTTGGGAAAAAATTGGTTACAAGTTAAAATGCCAATAAATAAGAAATTTTTTTTGGAAATGGTGGGGTCATATCCCTAATATAAAAAATAAATACAAATCCATCAGTCATAAACGACTATCCAGCATCAAGTGAAATCTTACTGGCATCAGTGTCGGGATCTTCTCTAGATTGCGGTCGCCGACCTCAGTAAGATCCTCTGGCGGTAAAAATTCAGTGGAAAAACCCGCATCGGTAGGAAAAGAGCACATCGGCAAGGTCATGGCGACCCGCCTTGATGTTAATACCGCTAAATTTGATCCTCTCAGTTCATCACTGGCCATGCGGGTGTACCGAGAAAGGCTAACACCCCGTACACCATCTAAATACAGTAGTCAAATGGTACATCAGTTTCAGAAAGATCATAAAAAAATCTCAAGTGCATGCTTAGAGAGTGCATCTGCAACTCGATTATCCTTCCGCCAGGCATGCTGGATGTCGATCTCCCAATCTCTCGCAAGTAACTCCCTCGCTCTGAGAACATGGGTCACCAGGGGTGAGCTTGGTCCACGTAGAGTTAATAAATAAGAAATTTGTTTACTCTAAGGACCAAGGTCACCAGGATTGAGCACGGTCCACGTAGAGTTAATAAATAAGAAAGCTCGGTCCACGCAGAGTTAATAAATAAGAAATTTGTTTACTTTATATCCAAGTAGCTTTTTTATGAGTTTTTATTTGTTTTTTATAAGTTCAAATCCAAGTATCTTGGCATTTTTAATTCTTGTCGATGTTGGTAAAATTTTACCTTTAAAAAATTCATTTCATTCGATATGATAACATATATTACGTAATTTGACATATACCACTGCCTTATCACCTAAGTGCTAAAAAAATAAATTGGAACTATATAACTTTTTGGTGATAAATTGGAACTATATAATTGGTGATGTATGAAATCACGAAACACAAAATCAAACCAAATCAGAACCGAGAACCAAAATTCCGAGGTGAGTGGTCTTTCATATCATCTTGTTCAGGAGAATCCAGATGATGTTCTATACTAGCGAATTTCTTATCCATTTGTTGTCCAATAAATCTGGTTGTTGGGTGAATCAGAACCATTTGTTATCTGATAAATCCGATCATTATCTAGACAAATAATATCTAAATTCAAAAATTATACCGACTCTTTGAGCAACATCGGCACATTTACCGAGATTCAAAATCTTTTAATACTTTCATCAACTCAGGTTGAAGGCACAACAAAAACAACGCAATTTCTTCTTGGACACAGAATCTTAGATTGATGCACTGGAAATTTCATTGAACAGGAAGCTTAAACACTCGCTGCTTTAGTTGACTGACAAAAATAATTCCAACTCCAAAACCTAATCGAACCTTCGAAAATCTCAAAATCTAATCCACCAACAAAAATCAAACAACTTTATGTACTCGGACATTATTAATGGGAAGTAGCTAAAAAGTGAGCCAAAAGTTCAGACATTCTTGGGAGGGCCTTTGACCATCTCGAAATCTTCATCCTTCACGTACCTAGACCAGTACCAGTGGGACTTCCAGACCCGTGACATCTCTTCAATTGGGATACCCCTGGTCTCCGGCAAGAACATGTAGATGAAGACCGAGGCGACCACGACGAAGAACGCGAAGAACAAGAACAGGCCGAACTTGAGGTGGCACAGCATTGGCAGGAAGATCTGCGCGACGAAAAACGTGAAGAACATGTTTATCGAAACGTTGATGCTCTGCGCTGCCGATCTGATCTCCAACGGGAAGATCTCGCTAGGCACGAGCCAGCCTAGCGGACCCCACGACCAAGCGAATGCGGCCACGTAGACGCAGATGAAGAGCACCACGACGATCGCGTACCATTTGGGCAAGTTCCCTGGATTCCCATCAACTCCAAACTTCGCACCAATGCAAGCCGCCACAAGTACCTGCAATCGAATCGAGGCCAATAAGAACACAGGCGATTTGATCTAATGGCACAAGACGTAGCAATCCATACCTGACATATGAACATCTGAATTCCGCCTTCGAGAAAAAGAAACCGCCTCCCCCACGTGTCCGCCTTCCAGATCGAAATAAGAGTTGCAAGAACGTTGACGAAACCGGTGATCACAGCAGACATGAGGGAAGCATCGCTGCCAAATCCGATCGTGTTGAACAAAACGGGCGCGTAGAACATGATCACATTGATTCCAGTCAATTGCTGTAATGACGGGATCAGAATCGACATTGTAAGGTGAGGCCTGTACTTCCTCTGCCTCAGATTGGCCCAAGGGTGCTCCACCAGCTTTGATGCCTCGCTTGCAGCTACGAGGTCGTTTAGTTCCTCGTCAATGTTGTCCACACCGCGAATCTGCTTCAGCTTCGCCCTCGCCTCGTCGTACTTGCCGCGTTCGATCATCGAGTTGGGCGTGTCCGGGAGGAACATGGACCCGACTGTGACGATAAATGCAGGGACAATGGCACCACCTAAGCTCAGCCTCCATCCCCAACCACCACTGATCTTGCTGAAGAAGTAGTTTAACACATTGGCTATAAGGATACCGATGGTGATGGACAACTGGAATCCAATGTTGAGGGCTCCCCTGTACTTGTATGGAGCCATCTCAGAAAGGTAGACCGGCACAGACTGCAATTAAGAAAGATTACAAGTCAGTGATCACATTCACTAAACCGAACAAGATCCAGTTAAGTTAGGACAATAAATACATCCATTAAAAAATTGCGATAATGGATGTAATCTGAAAAAAAAAATTCAAAACTGGTTGCTAATGGAGTTGAAGTTAAAAAATTTTAAATGAACTACACTCAGTTCGAATTGATCATGTAATAGATCGACAACAGAACGGATGCATTTATTTTTAAAATGATTCATTTCGTCAAGTGTACATATCTAGTATAACCCTCGCTCTTTACATGCTTGATTCCATGTGAAATTTTATTTTGATAAATAAAACTTCTATTTATAAAAAAAAATATGTTGGTGTACCTATTCCAAATTTCATTTCAATCAAAATATATGATTCTAACAATATATTTCGGAATAACAAAATTATATTGTTAGTAGGTATGTCAAGATTCAATCTCCCGAATTATTGCCAATATAATCATAAAAGACCAATTTCTAAGAAATTTTAGACCAAATTTCGGATAAACTTTAATTTTTCGCTATACCATTACCAACTCTTCTATAAATTTTTTGTTAAAAGTACATTTGATCTCATTGATAACAAGTTTGACCAAATATTCAATCGGGATAAGAGTGAACATATTATCTATTATCTAATATCCGAGTTTTTAGCGGGTACCTGGTTGGCAGCACCAATGCCGAACCCGAGCAAGATCCGACCAACAATAAGCATCCAAACGGCCTTGGCGAATCCATTGATGAGAGCACCGATCCCAAAGAGGATGCCGGCGAGGATCATGGTGGGTTTCCTCCCGAACTTCCGGGTGACGGTGGACGCCACCAGTGAAGAAGCCAGGGCAGCCAGGTACAGAGACGACGTGAACATGGTCAACGTCGGGCTATCGTACTCGCAGTACTGGTTGGTCGTCGTCGAGTGCTCTTGCTTCTTCCGGTACACCGACGGGAAGAACTTATTCAGGAAAGATGGCATCGACGTCACACCACCTAAAATCAAATATAAACACATTTCATCAAGTATACGAAAAACCCGAAGATAATTTACCTAAAATACCGATATCGATATAGATAATACACTACCTATTACATACAAGATTCGAGATAGAACTAGACCACTTCAACCATTTGTGGACATGATAAATGGTAGGATGTAGGAAAAGGTCACACAACTATAGTAGTAGTGTCGAAAATATAGTGATTTATGTGAAGTCATAGTCTCCACATAGTCACTCCAAAGATTGCGTACCAAACCTTAACTTTCGTACGACCATTTAACAAGTCAGTCCATTCCGAAATAAATATGGAGATATCAATATAGATATAATGGGTTTAAATAGATATTATAAGTGAACATACGAAGATCTCGAAGATAATTTAATTGAAATACCAATATCGATATAGATATGATGGGTTTATATAGATATCATAAGTGAATATACGAAGAACCTGAGAAAGATAATTTACCTAAAATACCGATATCGATATAAATAAGATGGGTTTATATAGATATTATAAGTGAATATACGAAGAACCTGAGAAGGATAATTTACCTGAAATACCAATATCGTAACCGAAAATGAGGCCGCCCATGGCGGCGACGATGCATGTTATAGTAACATAAGGAGTGAGGTTGCCGGGGTAGGCCTTACTACTGCCGGTGACTATACCTCCACCTGCCATTTTGGCTTGAACCACTTGTTCTTTGGAAACCGTTTTTAGGTACGTGGTGCTAATTAGAAGGACGACGAAAAGGAGGGAGTGAGTGTTATATATACAACGGAGAACCCTATTTCGGTATAACGAATCCCTCGATATTTGAAAGGGATAAGATTTTTTAGTTGAAGATTTCGGATGACTCTTTCTTTTCGGCCGGTAATTACTCTTTAATTATCTAATGTTTCTATTCAACAAAATCCAGTTTAGTTATCATTCATAATCCACTTTTTTCTTGCCTTTTTTAATCAGGAATATAATTGAGAGGTAAGTTGGAAAAGTCCACTTGTCATCTCAGCTTAAATGAAAAGAGAGAGAAAAGATATATAAAAGTTAACAATTTTTTGGAATTTGATATAAAAGTGTCAATTTGGGGTACTGTAAAAAAAAGAAAAACACAAATTATTAAGTTTAAAAAGCGTGTATTTATTGATAGAAAAATGTAGTTTTTGTTTTTCGGTAATGTAGAAAATAAATTTATGCTTATAAGATGGAGAGTTATTCGGATATATCCCAAATTATAAGAGCAACAATTTTCAAATCTTAAGAGAATTAGCCAAATAGCCGTGAAGACTAGATCAACTTGATCTTTTGGCAACTGCAACGACACAACACCAGCTAACGTAATCAATTGGGTGAAAATTTTAAATGGTCTCTCATGATATTACATAATTATTTTTTTCTTCCACATTTTATTGAAAGATTGATTATCCATATATTATTACGGGATGCTCACTATTTTGTTGGTGTGACCCGAATATATCAATGCCACGTGTGTTGGTGATGCATTTTTCTCCTATATTTTTTCTTGTAAAAAGTGTGTTTTCGGACGATGCGAAGGGGATATCAACTTTATTTCTGTGCCCAAAAAAATAGATGTGGGCTGCCATTTCCCTTGTTTATTCCGCGAGCCCACTTGTCGAAACAATGAACGGGCCAAACTGAATGACTCGTGGGCCTGGGTCGAGTTTGCTCCTCTGCTATTTTGCTATACTTCTCATGTTTTACATTTTTCATAGCTCGAATTTGAGATAAATCAAACGTCAAGGGAGGGTCTTCCCTCCCGAGGTACTCTTTACCCACCACGATTTTTTTCACCGATTTTTTGTGTGGTGAAGTTTTGATGAGACCGGCGATCGCAACCTCACAAGTGGTCGAGAAGGAGCCTTGTACTAAGTAGGTTGTAATTGGTCATTTTATTTATATATAGGGATTGTTACCCCTCTAATTCCACCCAAAAAAATAGCTCGAATTTGAGAAATTATTATTTTTATGTAATATTTAATCAATTCTCGTAGATTACTTATGATTTGCTAGATTTCTCAAATTAAATAAAATAAATAAATTCCTTACCTTTCAAAAAAAATCCACTATATTGTATTTTTTTTAGGTAAATCCACTTTATTATAACAAGTGCTCGGCATAAAATTAAGGGCATCGCAATATTCTCATGCTTTTGGTCCACGGATAGACAAGCTGCCATTAAAGTCTAAAGACGCTCCAAATTATCCATTCCTATCCATTATCCCCAAATACATATATAACCGTTGAGAATATTAATTGGAAGAGAGGCACCCAAAAGAAAATTTAGGAATTATTCATGGGATTCTCATTGCATGTAACCGTGACAAAATTGATAAGAACATCATTTGAATTTAAATGTCTAATATAAATTCGAGTAAGATATCAATTCTCGATTTTATTTTTGGCAAAGGATCATGGCCTACGTTGCCCATTACGTTTCCTACTACTTAATTTGGATTCACGATTACGCTTGCCACGAAAAGTTAGTGCATTGCCAAAGGGAAAAGCAAAAGAAAAGGATACGGGCAATTTAAAAATGTTCCCTCGGAAAACATGTGACATTTGATTCTCCACCGCCACCGGAAAGTTTCTTAACCTTGGCTAAGTTTTATCCACAGCAGTGTGATGTGGCAGTTTTTTAGGAATCGTATGGCATATTTTGGCTACATTTTTTTACTGAATTTCAGACATATTCGTTGTAAGTGTATCAAGTCTCAATTTTTGGATAATTTTTTAATATATATTTTTAAATGACGTGGACAATAAAAGAGAATCATTAGCAGTTAAAATTTTAATAACTGCGTGATGTTTCTCGAATTTTTTTAATTATTATAATTAATAAAATCTGGTGCATTACCGCTTTATATATGATCGCTCCCTGCGTCCATGTAAATTTAAGTGTTTAGTTTGACAATAGAAGGCAGGACCAAAGTTTCGACACAATTTCTGTTTATAAGTTGTTCTTAGCCAGTATTACAGATAACATATGAGCTACAAACAATTTATACACTGAAATTCCATAGAAAATACGCTTAAACACTTGACATTTCAGAAACAACTCTAAACCCAAAATCTAATAACTCTCATGTACTTTGAAGTAGCTAAACTATGATCCATATGTCAGGCACAAATTTTTTCACGCATATTTTCCGTTGGCAGAATTTGAACCTTCCGAAAAGTCAGCCCGTGATACATAGCTCAGCTCACACTTTCTTTGGACCCTGTACCTTAGCCATCTCAAAGTTTCCGGTGGGATAATCTTCCTCTGTAACGAACCTGGACCAGTACCAATGGGACTTCCAGACTTGTGACATCTCCTCAATTGGGATACCCTTGGTCTCCGGCAAGAAGAAGTAGATGAAGATGGACATCAACACGACGAAGAACGCGAAGAACAGGAAGAGACCGAATTTGAGGTGGCACAGCATTGTCAGGAAGACCTGCGCGACCACGAACGTGAAGAACATGTTCACCGAAACGTTGATGCTCTGCGCCGCTGATCGGATTTCCAACGGGAAGATCTCGCTAGGCACGAGCCAGCCTAGCGGTCCCCACGACCACGCGAAGCCGGCGACGTAGATGCAGATGAAGAGCACCACAACAATTGCATACCATTTCGGCAAATGTCCTGGATCTCCGTTGATTCCGAACTTCGCTCCAATACAGGCAGCAACAGCTATCTACAACAGCAAGTGTTAGAGCTTGGAATGTACTATAAATCCCCTTAAAACCATCAACTAGCTAACAATTGAACACATAATGTACCTGGCATATGATCATCTGAGCTCCACCCTCGAGGAAAAGAAACCTTCTCCCCCACTTATCGACACCATAGATCGAAACGGTCGTCCCAACAACGTTGACCAATCCGGTGATGATGGCAGACATCAGGGAAGCATCACTGCCAAATCCGATCGTGTTGAACAAAACGGGCGCGTAGAACATGATCACATTAATCCCAGTTAGTTGCTGGGAGAACGGGATCAGAATAGCCATTGTGAGGTGAGGCCTGTACTTCCTCTGCAGCAGGTTGATCCACGGGTGCTCCACCAGCTTTGATGCATCACTAGCAGCAATGAGGTCGTTCAGTTCTTCGTCGATGTCCTCGACACCGCGGATTCTCTTCAGCTTCTCCTTGGCCTCCTCGCGCTTCCCGCGTTCGATCATCGAGTTGGGCGTGTCGGGGAGGATCATCGACCCGATTGTGATGATGAGTGCAGGGACAATTGCACCCCCTAAGCTCAGCCTCCATCCCCAACCGCCGTGGATCTTTTCGAAGAAGTAGTTTAACACATTGGCGACGAGGATTCCGACAGTGATGGATAACTGGAATCCAATGTTGAGGGCTCCTCTGAATTTGTAAGGAGCCATCTCAGAGAGGTAGACTGGTACAGACTGCAATTAGCAATTACACGGGTTACCATGGTAAAATTCACACGATTAAAAACTCGAATTTCATATCTTATAAATAGAAAATATATAATTAAAAAACTATCATTTAGTAAATTTCACAATACACGACGGTCAAAAAACTATCATACTAGTTCGAGCTAATTTTTCATTTATTATTCTGGAACGTAGCATCAACGATGCAGAAAAAACGGTATCAAGATGTAGTCGTCATCACTAAGAAACATTTGCCCAAGTACGCCATTGAATAATAATGGAAGGGACCATCACAGGCCCTAAACTTGTCTTATTAGTGGACTAATTTTAAAAAAAAGGAAAACAATACAAAATTCAAATAAAATTAAGAGAGTGTTATAAGTTAAGATTTAAATTAATTAATAAATTCACACAGTAAGTTGTATTTACCATGAATATTGTTTCAAAATATTAGTTCAAACATGGATGAAAGTTAGTCCAAGTTAGATTCTCTGTAAAATATTTCGGGTTAAAGTTTTACAAATAAAAAATACACAACTTAGAGCCAACTTGATTCTGAATAATATTTTTTTGGTGGTAGATTCTGAATTATATAACGATGCAGAAAAAGGGTTTCAAGATCTAGACGTCATCAGTAAGAAAAAATTTCCCAACTATGACATTGAATAATAATGGAAGGGACCACCACAGGCCATAAACTTGTCTTATTAGTGGATAATTTTTTTATTAAAAAAAACACAAAATTCAAAGCTAAATTAAGAGAAATATCATAAGTTAAGATTTAAAGTAATTAATAATTTAATACGCTCCCTGTGCACCCCCACTTGACCATAAAATTTCCGTATATCACCTCTAAAACATTAATTTTAGAAAAAAATTCTCCAAAACATCATCACAGTACTTGCTTTTAAAAATCTATAGGCATGAAGTATGAAAGAGGCACTCTTTTGTCAAAAATTTTCGTACGAGTCTTACGAATAAAAAAAATATTATCAGAGTACATATGGTTACGTACCTGATTGGCAAACCCAATGCCAAAACCGAGCAAGATCCTGCCGAGGATAAGCATCCAAACGGCCTGAGCAAACCCATTGATCATGGCACCGGTGCCGAAGAGGATTCCGGCGAAGAACATCGACGGCTTCCTCCCGAACTTCCGGGTCACGGTGGACGCCACCAGCGACGACAGCAGAGCCGCCAGGTACAAGGAAGACGTGAACATGGTCAACGTTTGACTGTCGAATTTACAGTACTGGTTCGTCGACGAGTCCGCCTGCTGCTTCCTGTACACCGACGGGAAGAACTTCTTAAGGAACGACGGCATCGTCGTCACACCACCTGAACATAAATAAATTCAACCAAATATGTCACGTTACAAAAAATGTCGAGAGAATGAACTGGTGAATTTTCGAACCGACAGATAATTACCCGAAATGCCGATGTCGTAACCGAAGATTAGGCCTCCCATTGCGGCCACTATACAAGTTATGGTCACATAGGGAGTGAGGTTTCCGGGGTACTCCTTCTTTGGATCCCCAACCACGATACCACCAACGGCAGGCATTTTAGCCAAAAAGTAAAATTGAAGCTAACTAATTAGCACTATTGGGACTTGCAGAAATTAAAGTGAGAAGAAGAAGAGGAGAAGTATAAAGGGTATTTAGCTTAGAGGGAGAGGGTAATGTATATATAGACAGAGACGGCTAGTTCGGCTTTTCTCACGGTCGAGCTGTCAACTAATATTATCTTGGTCCAATAAAAGTTGATTTAAGTGTAAACGGATTGATTTTATTTAATGAAATATTAGTTTCGAGTCTTATAAATATAAAAAATTATTTATTATGATTTCACAATACATGACTGAATTTGAATTTTTTTTAATGAAACTATTTTTTATTCTTAATTTGTAGTTTTACGTCAATGTGAGAGGGATAAGATTTGAGAGGGGAGGAAGGCAGAAGCAGGATTAATCGCACAAGTCTTTAATAAGTCTCCTTTGTTTTGAAGTCTCCTTACACTTTGATGGGATTGGTCCTACGGAAAACGAGCTTGCCCCCGCTTTAATAAGTTTTGTTTTAATGTTCCGTTGGTAGCTCTCTTACCGTTTAATGGCTTGGCCCTACCAAAAATGAGCTTCCAATAGGTCTTTTTATTTTACTTTACTAAAGTTATGGTTTGAATTTTGTTTAAACAAAGTATCATGTAATTTCGTTTGAAGTATTTTTTTTTGCAAATATTTTCTTAAATTCTTTTTTTAAATTTCTAACCAATTTTTATCACGTCAGCGATACATCACATTCACACTGCATTCGCTTCCTCTCCCTGTGTAGTGGTCCTATTTCCAGATTACACATCGTTAATTACAAATGTTTTTTTATAAACATAAAAAATCCGCTCAATTAAGATATTGAAAACTTTTCTCTCGAAAATAAAACAAAATTTACACGTCGACCATGTCCATTATGCTTCCCCAGTAGTTCTGTAACATTATAAACCGTGTATTTTTTTCGAAATGGATAAGATTAACACGAAATCTACCAACGGAAACCAGAGGTCATCTCCCGTGATATTGTGTAATGACTTTAAAATGGTGGTGGCATTTAATTCCTCCTTTTGGACTTCGGCTATACTATATACGAGAAATTCATGCAATTCGAAGTCCAAACCTCTGCCTCATGTCGTCAGATGGTACACCAATTTCATATTTTATTTTATAATATGACTCATTCAAAATTAAATATGATCGAATCTTATTCATCATATGATATTTTAAAAAATATTTACTTTATTTATAAGGTCCGAACTTCATATGTCGTTACCAAAATGAAAGTAATCAATCACTCGTACAAAATTTTCATCCATCGGCCACGATGATTGCTTCGTCAGTTCCATGTGAAATGGTGTGAAACGCAGTACGTTATTTCATCGATCGGCCAACTTAATTCTTTTCTCATTCGAAAAAAGAAGAATGAGACGACAACAAAAAACCATTTATGTATGCCCGCTAATTTATTTTTTTCTGAAAAATATTAAGTTGGCCCACTTGTATTCTGGATTTTGTTAAACCTGAGGTCACGCCTAATTGGCTTTATCCCTCAAAGAAAAGCACAAACGTCGAGGAATTGGTCAAATGTGGTTGCGGTGACTGGATGTGAGTGTGACCAATTACCCCTAGCCTGGACTGACATTTACGGCGAGATTCTTTTCGTCACTATCAATACGAAATTCTCTTTGAAAAAAAGGAAAGAAGACAATAGTTAACAACAAAAAAACGAAAATTTTCCTCTAATCTAAATTAGTTGTCTGAACAAAAAATTTGCATAACAAATTAATGTAGAAAAAGAAATTGAATTTATAGAATCATTTTGAATCTAAGGATATTAACTTTGTATCAAATGATATTTATTTCAGACTTATACTCAAAAAATTATATAAAGACAAAAAAAAGAAATAAATTAAGTTAATTTATAATATTCAGATATTCTCCATCGCATGGTTCCAAAATATTTACAGCCAAAATGCACTTTTAGCATAGGAAAGTTACAAAAGACAAAAATAAAAGATCAGTGACACAGACTCGTGATCAACCAGACTGCACCCAGACTTCCTAGTGTACCGTACCACCTCCAATGGTAAGATTAAGTATGGCATTTTTATTTATCGTATAATTTTATGGTTATCTTTAAATAACAAACAAATCTCCTAAATGATTTAAACTATTTTCAAATGTTTTGGTCTGAGATATGTTTTTCATTTGAAGTCACCGGTTTCATATTTGCGTAATAAATGGGCCCAAAATCAATACGATTTGACACCGAGTATCTTACATCCTAGTGCATGCCAGTACTGTTATGTCTTGCCATAGAGCAGAAAATGAAGGCCAATTAATTATTTGTAAATAGTTAAATCAACTTATTGACAGAAATATTATTTTAGCTTAATTAAGAGTTCTGAATTCGAGTCTGTGGGAACGCATGAATGTTAAATATTTGTTGAGAGAATTTTGTTATTTTTCAAAGATCTTATCTTACTCAAATCTGAATTAATCGACCAAGTGAATGTTCGCTAGTAATATAAATAAAAAAATATTTTTCAATTTAAATAGGGAGGAAATATATTAGAACGTTGACTCTTGACTCGTTGAATACGAGGGTGTTCCCACTCTACGAATGCGACCATCATTTTGGGAAGTAGGTCAACCGACTCCTCGTTTCTTATTTTATTTGATTTCTTAATTAGAACTAAATGGTTTAATTTTTCCGAAAGAAAGTTATTTTTATAGGTAAATTTGGTCTATTATTATTCCAGACAAATGGGTACATCAGATAAAATTGTTAAAGAGTAGCAAAAATCTTGAAAGAACTAATTAGTATAAACATCTAAGTTCAATAGTACGTTCTATGATCCGTAACTTTTACATACTAATACAACTATTAGTGAAACCAATGTTAAAAAAATTGTAGTTTGTCCGATAGGACGGACAGTCGGGCTGCGACCCATTACTGAGGATGATAAATTTTTGGGCAAATTACTGTATGATCTCTCATATTCTACTAAATCTATAATTTAGTCCCCCTATTTCAAAAATATTTTTCCATCCCTCGTGTTTGATTTTATTATACTCTCTGGTCCATGGATCACGTCACCAACTTTTTTCCTCTCTTTTTCGCCATTGAAATGGCAAAAATACCTTTCAAAAATAAAAACAAAAACAAAAAATTATCCCTTTCTCTTTATCGACTTCCTCGTCGGAGTTCCACCGCTGGTCATCAACTCCGGCGAACTCCGGTCATCTTCTCCGGCCAAACAAATCAAGCAACCAGATCAAAATATAAATTTCTACCAAGCTCACCAACCATATAAAAAACCCAGACTCATAACCCCCAAAATTGAAACCCAAATTCTACCAAGCTCCACAAATCCAAAATAAGCACGAAGCATGGTCGAGGCCATCCAGGCCAAGAGCGTGCTCAGGAAGGGAGGAAAGGTGCATGATCTTCAGCGACTTGTTCGAGGGATTGATCTCGGTGACGTAGAGAGGGCAGCTGTGGCGGGTTGCGGTGTTCACCAGAAAAATCTGGGTCTCTCGGTCATACTTGAGGAGTTCAAGTTTGTGGGCCAGTATGAAGCGAGGGAGATGAGGGCCTATTCACCCCGGCTGAAGGTTTTAGAGCTGGGACGCATAATTTGGGGGGGGGGTAGGTTAGGGGAAGATGGGATGTGCCATGAGTTGGATTGCCCGGCCCTTGAGATCTGCACATGGCCTGGACTTCGTTCCAGTGGGTCGTCGTAAAAAAACTATCTTCGTTGGTTACATTTCGTGTTGGCCTTGGATTTCAATCGGAGGCGTTATGCAGTCGCGCATGAATGGTGGTCAAGAAGATTCTTGAACATGTTTCCCACGTTGAGCGCCTGGAGTTCCCCCATTTTTTTGGGTTTTCGGTTGTTAAGTTGACGCCGGCGAGAAGGACGATTAGGAGGAGGAAGGGATTATCTTATTTATTTTTTTAAGGGTATTTTGATCATTTCAGAGATAAAATAGAAAAAAAATTGTTGGTGTGAGCCAGAGACTCGAACATATAATAAAATTAAACACGAGGGACAATAGAATAATTTTTAAAACATGGGGGAGTAAATCGTAGATTTAGTCAAATATGAGAGATCCTATAGTAATTTGCCCTAAGTTTTTTATACCAAATTTGGAGGGCGCTTGGACCAATGTTCTATGATCAGTGGTTCAACCAGTTAGTTTCCTCGGTAAATTAGCTAACTCAAAAATATGTTTTTTTTTTGAAAATTTGGATTTAAATTTTTTTTATAGATTAAAAGTGGTTTTATTAAATTATTTTTTGAATAATTGAAACCCAAATTCTACCAAGCTCCACAAATCTAAAATAAGCACGAAGCATGGTCGAGGCCATCCAGGCCAAGAGCGTGCTCAGGAAGGGAGGAAAGGTGCCTGATCTTCAGCGACTTATTCGAGGGATCGATCTCGGTGACGTAAAGAGGGCAGCAGTGGCAGGTTGCGGTGTTCACCCGAAAAATCTGGGTCTCTCGGCCATACTTGAGGAGATCAAGTTTGCGGGCCAGTACGAAGCGGGAGAGATGAGGGCCTATTCAGCCCAGCTGAAGGTTTTGGAGCTGGGACGTATAATGGCGGGGGAAGATGGGATGTGCCAGGAGTTGGATTGCCCGGCCCTTGAGATCTGCGCATGGCCTGGACTTCGTTCCAGTGGGCTGTCGTAAAAAAACATATCTTCGTTGGTTACATTTCATATTGGTCTTAGATTTCGATCAGAGGCATTGTGCAGTTGCGCATGGATGGTGGTCAAGAAGATTCTTGAACATGTTTCCCATGTTGAGCGCCTGGAGTTCCCCCATTTTTCTGGGTTTTCGGTTGTTAAGTTGACGCCGGCGAGAAGGACGATCAGGAGGAGGAAGGGATTATCTTTTTTATATTTTTAATGGTATTTTGATCATTTCAGAGACCAAAATGAAAAAAGAGAGTTGTTGACGTCAGCCAGGGATTCGAACATGTAATAAAATTAAACACGAGGGATAATAGAATAATTTTTGAAACACGGGGGAGTAAATTATAGATTTAATCAAATATGAGGGACCTTACAGTAATTTTCCCTAAGTTTTTATACCAAAATTTGGAGGGCGCTTGGACCAATGTTCTACGTTGTTGATCGGTAGTTCAACCAGTTAGTTTCCTTGGTAAATTAGCTGACTCAAAAATATGACTTTTTTTGAAAAATTGGATTACAATTTTTTTATAGATTAAAAGTGGTTTTATTAAATTATTTTTTGAATAATAAACTTAACGATGAAATTAGAGAATAAATGGCTAGAACTATCAAATCTATCACCTAGTTCTGAACCAACGTCAGCTTTCCAAGGTACATGTATTTGCAGAAAAGTACGAAAGATTGATCTTCTTTCTGCACTATCAGCCCGATCTGATTGTCTCAAATTCTAACTAATTCTCTCCTCAAAAAAAGTTCTAATTAATTCACCGTTGCTGATTAGCTTCCAAGCTGTTTTTATTTGGGCAACTTGTATTTTAGTTGATTGCGGAAGATGTTGAACATAAAATATCCGATCGGTAAGCTACTCCATGTTGGCTTCGCATTTCTTCTACTTATTTATTGTAGCAATCATGCCGTTGTATGATTCAGCATATAATTAATCCCGGATAAAGATTACTAAACTGTGTCAAAGATGACCAGCTTGTTGATTATTTAAATATCTGGTTTGGACATTTAATGGAATAAGATATAATTACAAAAGATAACAAAATCTTAATCTTGTTACTTAATTTTAATACTACAGTATTTATATTATTCAATTCGACTTATAACTAAAATTAAATACCCGAGTGACGAGGCTGAATTTTAATTCATTAATTAGTTATGATGATGACAAGGATGAATAACTATACACTTAGATGTGTGAATCAGCCTTTTCGTTATACACTTAGATGTGTGAATCAGCCTTTTCGTCTCATGCAAAATGGAGCAACAATTTAGTTTGACTCCCTCGCTCACTTCAACGGTGGAGAAAAGGAAACGTCTATACATGATCGTGCGTTATCCATATCACTAGTCCTACGAGTACATCGAGGAAAGCTAACTCCCTGCAAGTCATCTAAGTACGCATTCAAACAAAAAAACTAAAAGCGTATCAAATACAACATAATCAAAAGATATCTTCAAGACTTGCATTGAGGGCACGTCCACCACTCGTTTATCCTCACACCAGGTACGCCGAACGTCAATCTCCCAAGTCTTCACAATCAACTCTAAGACTCTAGTGATCAGGACCGTCAATGAAATGGTCTCGAGCAAGATCATGTTTCGATCTGTCATGGATAAAGGCCAGATGATTTGATCTTCTATATACATATTTTGATCTATCATGTTTTTTAAGCAAGTACTGAAAACTTCCGTCATCAAAGGTAAAACGAATTATAAGGTATTTTATAAATTGCGTGAAAATAGAGATATAAAGTGTATTAAAATATCACACTCGGAAGAGTTAGGAATTTTTGGAATTAAATATATATTTTTGTTCTATTGTTTAATTTTCTAAGGAAGTCTTAACCATTTAGGTTGTAATTGTCTAAGACTGAGTTTATTGGTGAGCGGCCCCAATCGCTCACCGCTCCACGACAAGCAAATAATTTTAAAAAAATAGAAAAGCAAAAGAAATGGGCCGACCAGCTCGGCCAGCCGCGCGACGATCGTACCATTTTTTTCTTTTTTCATCTTAATCTAATCCTAATGACACAAGACACAATTTTATTCGTTGAAATATATATTGGTAGATATTATTTGTATGGTTATAAAAATTAAAATTATCTTTTAATTGTAATTTACATATTAATTGTAATTTATATGTAAATATAAATTAAATTATAAATAATATATGGATGAGAGAAAAATTAATTATTTATTTGGTGAGCGGATTTGATGAGATCACCAATAAAGACGATAAAAAATTGGATTAGATTAGATAGATTGAATAGTAATTTGATGAAGAAAAAATTATTTATTTATTTAGTGTACAGATTAATTTCGCTCACCAATAAACATAATCTAAATCCTGATTGTAGGCATAGTCTAAACTACATCATGTTCTTATAATTTGACCGTTAGAGTCTCGCTTCACGAACTAGTAATTCTTTAATACCTTATTAGCACCGTATAATATATATTAAAATATACTTGTTTTATTACTATTTTGTAGTTGTAAATTCTCTATAGAAATTATACGTTACGGACAACTTATATACAGATTTCATTAAAATATAGTTCTTTGTTAACGTCAATACATCAACTTGTGGGGGTTTTGTTTATTTAATTTGAGCTGATTTTTTACTCACGGATACTGAGCAAGTTGTAAGGATGGAATTCAATTCACCTATTTATTTTTATCACAAGTGGTATAAACTAATGTAACGCCCCGTGATTTGATCGACTGTCTCCACAGACCAACACGGATCTTTTCCAGCGTGTTTTGTCCTCACTCACATGCATCCCGGAAAACTTCTCAGGAGGTCACTCCAAACGCGTTTAACCTTGGAGTTCTCTCAAGATGTGTGCCAGAAAAGAAGGTGCACGTTGTTGATATGGATAGTACCAATCAAATCACTTTAGCGTTTCAGACAGAACAGATCGGGGTATCACACACACCCCTCCTTAAATACGCGACGTCCTCGTCGCGCCAGATACAAACAGTTCCAGAATCCCTCGGTTGCAGATGCGTTCGATCCTCGAACCACACCGTACAAGCTGAGGTCGCTCTGATACCAAATGTAACGCCCCGTGATTTGACCGACTGTCTCCACAGACCAACACAGATCTTTTCCAGCGTGTTTTGTCCTCACTCACATGCATCCCGGAAAACTTCCCAGGAGGTCACCCATCCTGAACCTACTCCCGGCCAAACGCGTTTAACATTGGAGTTCTCTCAAGATGTGTGCTAGAAAAGAAAGTGCACGTTGTTGATATGGATAGTACCAATCAAATCACTTAAGCGTTTCAGACAGAACAGATCGGGGTATCACAACTAAGGTTTGAAATTTGAACCTAGACAATTATATTTAAATATCATAAAAATATTAAGCTTGACCCGAATCGTATAGTTTACGATCCAATTTTAAATGAACTCATCGGGTGGAGTACAGGTAATATGATAGTATAGCCGCATGTTCTCTTTCAAGTTTCAACAACTTAATTATTTATTTTCCTTGGTGGCTGGCTAACTTTTTACTTTATTATATATAGGGATTACATTACCTACAACGGTATTTCTTTAGAGTCGTGTACTTTAAAACCCTATTTTTTAGAGATTATTTTCACACTTTTGTCTTTTTTATTCGTAATAATTGAACTTTATATATCTTTACAAAGTTTAAGTCTTACTACTTAGACCAACTATCGTTAGTTACAAAGGTATTTAATTATTAGAAAAAATGAGTAATTTTATGATGGTCATTCTATACGAAGTGATAATATTTAAAATTTATTTTTCAATAAAACTTAAGAGAAAGGGAATGAATTTTATATGTCCATCTATAAAATTACCAATTTGAAAAATCTTAAACATTGATATTACCGCTCATACTTGTAGACGAACCATAATATTTAAATTTTATTTTTCAATAAAACTTAAGAGAAAGGGAGTGAATTTTATATGTACAACTATAAAATTACCAATTTGTAAAATCTTGAACATTGATATACAACTCATACTTGTAGACGAACCAGTATGAGTTGTATATAATTTTAAGGGAAAAGTCCACTTTAGTACCCTGTGGTATCGCCCAAAATTATTTTAGTACTCTGTGGTAAAAAATCGACCAATCGAGTCATACTTATTCCAATTAACATCAAAAAGGGCCTCGGGCAGCTGCCCGGACCCGCTCGAACCCTGCCCGGGCCACGTGGCCAGCCACGTCACCAAAACTTGATGACGTGGCGCCACGTCACCTCTTCTTCTTCTTCTTCTTCTTCTTCTTCTTCTCCTCCTCCTCCTCCTCCTCGCCGCCTTCGACGACGGTAATGGAGCTCAAGGAGAGGCACGCCTCCTCCACCGACGCCGTTATCGGTGAGGCCGAAGTTGACCCGCGACTTACCCTGCTCCCGCGCGTACCCTGCAGCAAATAAACAACAAGAAGAAAACCGTCAATACCACCATCCCTCCAATGGCTATCCCCACCACTAGCCCCGTTGATATCCCCGACGACGGAGGCGGAGAGCTCTTAGCTGTGGAGGGTGTCTTCGGCTGCGGGGGAGGCGAGGGGGTCGTGGACGGGGTGGAAGGAGGAGGTGAATCGACGATCGACGGTGGGGGAGGCAGCGAGGTGGAGGGAGGCGGCACCGTCAGGGCTCGGGAGAAGTGATGGTCACCGGGGTCGCCGGAGGGGGAGGGTTGGAGACCGGCAGGGGCGGTGACGGGGTTGTGGACGGGGCCCGAAGTTTGGTTTTATTTGAAGAAGAAGAAGAAGAAGAAGAAGAAGAAGAAGAGGTGACGTGGCGCCACGTCATCAAGTTTTGGTGACGTGGCTGGCCACGTGGCCCGGGCAGGGTTCGGGCGGGTCCGGGCAGCTGCCCGAGGCCCTTTTTGATGTTAATTGGAATAAGTATGACTCGATTGGTCGGTTTTTTACCACAGGGTACTAAAGTGATTTTGGGCGATACCACAGGGTACTAAAGTGGACTTTTCCCTAATTTTAATGGAGTTTGGACATGGAAAGCAGCTGTCACCGATTTCTTTAGCATGACATAGACAATAAATGACATCCATGTTTTTGTCCATTCATTTTAATTTTACCATTTCAAGCCCCTGGGTTCCTCTGACCCGTGAAATAATGTCTGGAACTTAGTACATTTGGAAAAAAAATTGGGATCTTATTTAGTGTGCTGCGTGGTTGCAACTTGCAATTGTCCATTAAAAATGCATAACAGAAAAATTATATCCAGTATATTTTAAATTTACGCATTCTCTATGTTGCATATGTAATTTGAACTAGAATTTGTTTTCTGTTCAATCAAAAAATATTTTAAAATCGAATAATTAAACACGGATTTCCCCTAAAAAGCTTCCAGATAATATGGTTACAGTATATTGTATCCTGATCCTGTTAATTACTTGCTGGCACCAAGTAATAATTATCAAACAGCGACTTTCTTATTTTTTTTCTAAAATCAACATCAAAGTCATGTGGTTCATATGGGCCACCAGAGGAGATCCAGACAATATCTTTGAGAGAACTGTTAAAAGAGACGTTTAACTTGATCTTGGAATGAAATCATATTTAATGATTATTGAGGTCAAATTGATGACGTGGCATGATAGAGTCGATATAAAGAAGATATGGTTGAATTTTTTTATATTTAGATAAAATATTTTTTCACTACCAAAAAAGGTAATATATTTTTAAGGGTAAATTACTTCCTTGCCCTGTAGTTTGGTCATCTTTTTCCTCGGGTTCTTTAGTTTCAAAAATGATTTTACCGTCTCCCGTGTTTGATTTGAGAAACTCTCAGGTCCCAATTGCCGGAATATGTCATTTTCTCCGACAAATTCTCACTTGAAAAGATTAAAATGTCCTTCTCACTTAAAAAATAAAAAATTTCTCTTTCCTTCTCCCTTCTTCTTCGGGAGAGAAAAAGAGGATTTTTGAATCTTGACTGTCGGAAGCTAACTTATGATGTGCTTATTGATGTTGAGGACCCCGGTGTAGCCCCACACGTATAGAGACAACACCACCAACCACGACCACCAACCTCAACATCGAATCCTAATTTTGATTCTTAAATTTTTGGTTCTCTCCAATTAGTTTTGATTCTTTCTAATTAGTTTTGATTCTCATTAAAAATGTTTAGATTTATTTTTTAGTTTGAGATTTAGTTTTGGATTTGGTTGAAAGTTGGAGGAAGAAGATGAAGTGAGAGAAAGAAGGTGGAGGGGAAAGACGAATTTTTTATTTTTTAAGTTGGAGGAACATTTTAGTCTTTTCAAGTGGGGGTTTACCAGAGAAAATGACATATTCTGGCGATAGAGACCCAAAAGTTTTTGAAATCAAACACGGGGGATGGTAAAATTATTTTTTGAAACCAAAGTACCTGAGGGGAAGAGTGACCAAACACCAGGGACAAGGGGATAATTTATCCTCCTTTTTATCACTACCAAAAAATTTAACATCTTTTTTAGGGGTAATTGCCCTCAAGTCCCTCGCTTATGTCGTAATTAAGGCTAGGGTCCCTGTTATTCAAAATATTATTTTGACGTCCCTACTTTTTGTAAAAATGTTGGTCTTGGGTTCCTGGCTGATGTCAGCACAAAAATTTTGACTTTTTGTCATGTTGAATGACCTTTATAGCCTCTATGTTTCCTCTTAACTCGACCCCCCTTCTTCCCCACTCTAAGGACCGAGATTCCTTAACTCAATCCATATCCCCAATCCCATCATCCAATGGGGGGAGATTCCATGGGGACAAGGGTAGTCCCCAAAAGGAGAGATTGTGGCAATTTAGGTATTAATAAAGTAGTTAAGGATAACATTAGAAAATTAATAAAAACAAAAGGAGAGAGAGCAAATTAGCTGGCACACTTTTTTATGGAAAGACTAAAAAGGTAAAAAAAAATTTAAACAAATTTCACGTGAAAAGAGGAAGGGACTCTTTCTGTTTCTTTAAATTATTGTGAACTTCAAAAATCCTACCAACTACCAAATTTTTTTAAATAAATTCAAAGAACCAAAGAATGAAAATTCAATAGAAAATAAATATCACTAAATTCGGAAACCAATATCACTGCGTTCGGAAACCAATATCACTGCTTTCGAAAACTAATATCACCACATTCGCAAACCAATATTACTACCTTCAGAAACCAATATCACTACGTTCGAAACCAATATATCACTACCTTCGGGAAACCAATATATCACTACCTTCGGAAAACCAATATCACAATGTTCGAAAACCAATATCAACACATTCGAAAATCAATATCAACACATTCGAAAACCAATATATCACCACGTTCAAAAACCAAGATCACTACGTTTGAAAATCAATATTATTATAGACTAGAACCAATAGCATTACTTACTCAAACCAATATCATTACAGACTCAAACTAATATCATTAGAAACTAAAACTAATATCATTAAAGACTAAAACCAATATCAATACATACTCAAACCAATATCAGTACAGACTAAAATCAACATCAATACAGACTTAAACCAATATCTATACATACTCGAACCAATATCATTACAGACTAGAACCAATATCATTACATACTCAAACCAAACAAAAGAGGTCACGAAAATCAATATCACTACATTCGAAAACCAATATCACTATAGTAAAAAATCAATGTCAATATATTCGGAAACTAATATCGATACATTCGAAAACCAACATCGATACAGACTAAAATCAACATACTAAAACCAATATCAATACAGACTCAAACTAATATCATTAAATATGAAAATCAATATCAGTACAGACTAAAACCAATGTCAATACGTACTCAAACAACTATCAATACATACTCAAATCAATATTATTAGCAATTGAAACCAATAACAGTACAGAGTAAAACCAATATCAGTATAGACCAAAACCAATATCAATATGTACTCAAACCAATATCATTACATCTGAAAATCAATATTAATACTACTCAAACTAATATCATTAGCGACTGAAACCAATACCATACAGACTAAAACCAAGCCGAGTACTCGAGAAAACTCTGGAGGAGCTCGATCTCATCCTCGTCGGTCCACAGCCACTGGAACAGCAGCCGCATCTCGTCCAGCGGGAGGGGCTTCTGGTCGAGCTGCAGCGGGGAGGGGAGGACGACCGCGTTGTAGGAGGTGGGGCAGAGGTCTTCCTCGTCGTCCATAATCTCGGGATCGTCCTCGAGGTCATCATGGAACTAGGACGATCGGTTGTCATCGTCGAGATCAAAGACGGCATCGTGTTGCTGAGATGCCATCGGAATTGGGGGAGATTGGATGTGAGAGAGAGAGAGAGAGAGAGAGAGAGAGAGAGAGAGAAGAAGAAGAAGAAGAAGAAGAAGAAGAAGAAGAAGAAGAAGATGATGATGATGAATAGGAAGAGACGTGGGAGATGATGGCTTGTGTTTAAAAAGGTTAAAAGGGATGGGGTGAAAAACCCACTTGGTATGAGATGGGTAAAAGGTCAAAAGTACCATTGATAGATTAATGGCCCTTGGATTTGCAGAAACTATTTTAAAATCAAATCTAATGGTCTATATTTAAGGTCCCACCTGTGGAAAATTTTTCTTTAATCCCCACTTAATACATTCTCTCATCCAATACCCCAGCCTTTTAAATCAATTCCCAATGTTCCTTAACTCATCTTCACAACCAAAAACAACCCAGTAACACCCATCGTTACCTATTCACAAACAAACTCAGGAACCCTCGGCCTCCCTCCCCGTCAAGGCAACCCTGAGCCTAGCCGACCTCGTCCTGGTCCAGTCCTTTCGCTCCTTCCAATCTGAATCAAACTGGATTCAATGACAAGAGCACTAGCAAAGAGCTCGGGCCTAACTGAGATCGAGGAAGTTCCTCGAGCGGTGGCGAGTTTACCTTACTGGTGGTGACGACGACCTGCTAAAATTGACGTCGTGAAAGGCGGCCCCGGACATGTCATGTAAGGGGAGGGAGGAGAGGTAGGCGAGCTTCACGAGGGCGGTGGACTTGGTGGTGGGGTCGGTTGACTAGGTCTCTTGGCAGATCTCGTCGACGGCGTGGGAGATGACGGCGGCCAAGGGTCTGCCGCTGGGAGGGTTCCGCACGAAAAAAGAGAGGGGAACGGGCAGGGGGACGATGACGATGGCACGGGAACAGAGGACAAAGACGATGACAAGCGGTGGCAGGAGAAAGAGGGGATATCAGTGTCGCGAAGGAACCATGAACTGCTAAAATCGACGAAGACAATGTCATGACGGGGAGTGTAATATGATTTTTAGTGGGAGTATTTGTTCTTTAATTGATTAAGAGTGTTCTTGGTGATTTTGGTTGCTCTATGGTTGAAAGATGATGTCTTGCTGGAGGTTGAAGGTGATGTCTTTTGTTTTTGTGCGTAAGGGTATAAAGGTCATTTCACATGACCAAAAAATAAAAAAAGCGTTGCTTACGTCAGGCAAGGACCCGAGACTAACATTTTTACAAAAAATAGGGATGGAAAAATAATATTTTGAATAGCAGGGACTCAAGCCTTAATTACGACATAAGTTGGGGAGCTGAGGGCAATTTCCCCTATTTTTTTATCATTTACCTGAATAATCTTCAAACTTATTCTGGAATAGAGCATTACAGGCTAACTCCACTAGTCCGTGGAACCGCATTGTAAAAGTCTTGAGACTTGTCATTAGGCCCATTACATCAGTAGCTCGTTGAAAGTTTCCTCCAGTGGGCTCCTTAACTTATAAGCCCATTACTATCTTTCATCAGCAAAGCAATGAGCTCAGTATATACTGTATACCTATTAATTATTAGCGTTGTACCTTAATTACCAAGAAGAAGTAGCTTGTTAAATATTTGTTGAGACATTTTTGTCATATCTGATTTAAATTTGAATTAATTAAATTAGTTAGCATCTTGATAGCAGATAGGAAAGACAAAAAAGTTCCTTAATTACCATTGAGCCAATCTTACTACCGACAAGGAATTTGCAAACTATACCCCATGGTTAGAGACGGGGATAGGTAGGGTATGAGTAGGGTCTATCTAACCATATCGGAGAGTCAGACCCATGCCCTATTGTTGGGATAAAAAATGGAGAGAACGTTAATTGATTTCGTGACGGTCCGGAGTGCTCGTCCCAAGATCGGTCTAACGCCGAAGATAACAAGGTTGGCCGAAGTCGAGACTAACTAACCTAAACTAAGATAAATCCAAAGCTTGAAGAGGTATTTTGCAAGGTTCTTAAAAATGACCCGGCGAGCGACCTGCTCTACTATCTGGGTCGTAGGTCGACCAGTCCAACCGGTCAGACCACTGGTTGGACCGGAACCTTTTTTATTTAATTATACATGTATATGCCTGCCGGAAAGAAAAAGGCAGCACACTACTTTAACAAACAAATCAAATTAATATTAATATTAATAGACAAAAATGAGTAATTTAGTCTACTACCAGAACCACAAACACAAGCCATTCAAAGCCATCTGCACAAACCTCCACTAGCAACGTGGACATCACCATTCTTTTAATCTCCATCTATATTCTAAAGCCATTCTCTTCTTTGCAAAAAAAAATATAAAGCCATTCTTTTAAAAGTTATCTCTTCATCTTCATCCTTGTAAAGCCATTCATTTTCCACCCATAACCAAAAAATGCGTATAGTCCAAAACCAAAACAAAAGAATGAGAGAATGAGACAGAAAGAGAGGGTGAGACAGAGAGAGAGAGAATGAGAGGGTGAGACACAGAGAGAGAGAGAGAGAGAGAGGGCGAGAGCTGAAAAATTACCTGTAGAGGCCACAAAGGCGACGAAGAAGAGCCCCGAGATTATCACGGCGCCACCCTCATCGCCCCCGGTGAAGGCAAGCTCCTGGGCGGTGGCCGCGGCGGGATGATATGGATTGGCGATTTGGGCGTCGGGAGGTCGGGACTCGACGATTTGGGTGTCGGGATGATATGGATTGGCGATTTGGGCGTTGGGGATTCAGGAGCAATTATCTGATTTAGGTTTTTTTTTCAAAAATCGAGCTAGATTCCAATATAACCCATTAATTTGGGGCCAATCTAACCAACCGGAAAAATCCGGGCTGAAAATCCAATCGAAACATATGGTCTGACCAAATTTTGGGCGGTTCGTAAGGTGAACGGGTTTAAGCCCAAAGCCGGTACGCTCTGCACTCTGATTCGCAGTCCGACCAGTCGAACTGCCAGTCAGACTGTATTTTTTAAAACCTTGGTATTTTGTATATGATTTGATGATGTTCTGCCTTCTCCGACGCCCTGCTTATTATAGAGAAGTCGACCGCCTCAGCCTCTTATTGACTCCTAGTCGAACTCGAAGGCCTCAAGACTTATCTCTGCTGATGCTCATCTTCATCCAACGCCCGACCCGGACCTCCAATGCTTATCCCCGCTTAACTCAGATTTCTAATACTTATCCTTGACCAACTAGAATTTCCAATATTTATCCTTTCCTTCGAGAACCTGAGCACATTGAGAGTCCTAGAGCTCTTCAACCCCCCGAGAGTCCGTCTTGAGCTTGGCTTCCTCGTGTATCCTCCCTGCACGATTTTCCCTAGACTCCACCTAGGTCAGGTCTTTTTAACTACTCCACCAACACCGAACCCAGCGTCTGAGCCTCAATCTCGACGATCAAAGGCAAGACCTCTTACTTCGACCATTCGAGGTTGAACCTCTCCATCCTGACCATTCGAGGTCGGGACGCTTAATTCGACCATTCGGGGTCGAATCCTTGTTTCAACGGCTTTGGGTATGGCTCCTTCCCCCTTAATTCGACGACTTGGAGATGCTCCTCATTAATTTGACGATTTGGGGATTTAGATGACCTTCGATCATCCAACCTGAGTACCTTGAGCGAAATCGTGGAATTAAGGCCCTTAGATAAAATCGTCGATTTAAGGTCTATGCCCATCCAAGGTGCTTATCTCGACAATTCCGGACTAGATGACTTTTGACCCCTTCTGCTGTGAATTAGAAAAAGTTGTCAACTACAAAGTTGTAGATATACTTGTTAGCTTTCTAGAGCAACTTGAATCACTGTAATATGAGGTCTGAGTCTCAAGATACGATGATTTCGACAATCTGAACTCACCAATTCGATGATTTAAGCCATTTCAAGCTTAAATCGACCATTTGGCTTGCTTAATTCGACCATTTTGGCTTATTTCTTTCTAATTCGACAATTTTGGTCTGCCTCTCTCTTCATTCGACGATTTTGGCTTGCCTCTCCCATCATTCGACGATTTTGACTCCTTAATTCGACCATTTGCTTGCTCAATTCGACCATTTACAAGCAGATGCGCAATGGTCACTTCAACAGATATTCGACCCCTTTCTACTCCGAATTGGAAGAAGTCATCAACAACAAAGTTGTAGCTCCATGTCTTAGATTTCTATTGCACTTTCAATAACTTCAATAAGAGATCTGAGGCTCAAGATATTGCCATTCTTCCAAAGTCCGTTGGATCAGATCGACGATACTTGCCAGATCGTCGACCCAGATTTAAAAAGAACTTTAGACTTCTTTAGCCTCCAAATTAGCCAAAGTCATAAACTACAAAGTGGAGGTCTATGTTTTATATTTGCACAGAAATTTGAATGGAATCAATCCGAGGTTTGAGCCAGAAGATATGATCAATTTACTAACGTCTAACAGTCCTCACTGATGATGCCAGAGCCAAGACTTGAAACCTCGTTTCGACCCTCTTCAATGCGGAATTAGGACAAGTCTTTCAAAAAAAAGTTAGAGATATATCTCTTAGTTTTCATGGCCATAAACATCACTTCATTCCGAGACTCGAACGCCAAGGTATGGTTGATTTACTAACGATGGGCGGTTGAGGCTTCCCCTACAAGCCCATGAGTGTCCGACCTCTTCAAGTAAGCGACCTGTCTTGACTTAAGGGAATGCTTCTTGACCCAGGGATAATTCAAGATGAATGTGAACATTACCCAAGGCGAGGCCATGTATAATCTAAGCTAACTTGAAGCTGACCGTAACTCAAACTGACTCGAGGCTACCCTGAGGGCACTTGACCAAGGTTGATATCCAAACTCGAGTACCTTGATGATTGTCTTAGTCAACCCCAAGCTCTCAGCATGTTATTTTTGCACTTCAACACCTACCTGCAATTTTATAAAAATTTTACTGTAAGACATATACTTTATTTTCAGTGTTTATAAGATCTAGAGGTTCCGACCATTGAACGTTTTACAATTGATAATTTTTTGTAAGACGTATACTTTGTTTTCACTGTCTGTAAGATCTATAAGTTCCGACCCTTGAACATTTTATAATTGATAATTTTTTGCATAAAAATTTTAAGGGCAAATTACTCTCACATCCCTGAGGTTTGGTCACCCTCCCCCTAGGGTCCCTGACTTTTGGAAAAAGATTGTCCCGTCCCTAAGTTTTGATGATAATAGACTCTCGGGTCCCCGGCTGACGTCAACGGCTCTTTTTCATTTTTGGTCATGGAAATGACCAAAATACCCTTGAACAAAAAATAATTTTTTAAACCTTCTTCAACCATTTACCCCCCACCCCCACCCCCTCCCACTCCCGCTCCCGCCCCCCACCCCCTCCCGCTCCCGCCCCCCACCCCCTCCCGCTCCCGCTACCGCTCCCCCTCGGTAAAGCATCACGTCACCATCTGTAACCCTCCTTCACCATCACTCACCAAGAACACTAATAATCCTAAGAAACTAAGAACCCTAAATCACCAAACCATCTTCGATTTGCTAAAAATGAATTTGCTAAAAGTGGATTTGCTAAAATCGATAACCCCTTTGAATCGGTAAACATTAAACCCAACCTAATCTATTCAAATCGATAACATTAAACCCAAACCTAATCTATTCAAATCGGTAACCCAAACCTCTTAAAAAATGGACCTCGATGTCGTCGTCTTTCTCTTAAAAAATTGACCTCAATTCATCTTTCTCGATTTTGCCGGAGAAGGAGAAGAAATGGAGAGACTTGTTTCACATTAATGGTTCTCGCCATCTTCATCGTTGCAAAGGAGAAACAAGCGAAACGGCAACTTAAACGAGGAATCTGACCTCCTTGCATCCGTCTTCGACGGTGCCGCCCAACGGAGCTCTCGGAAGTACCCATCTGGGTTATTGGAGAAGAGGAGAGCAAGAGCGGGAGCGGGAGGGGGAGAGGGGGGCGAGAGCGGGAGGGGGAGGGGGAGGGGGGGAGCGGGAGCGGGGAGATCTCGAGGGGGCGGGGGGTAAAAGGTTGAAGAAGGTAAAATAATTTATTTTTTGTTTAAGGGTATTTTGGTCATTTCCATGACCAAAAATGAAAAGAAGAGCCGATGACGTCAGCCGGGGACCCGAGAGTCTATTATCATCAAAACTTAGGGACGGGACAATCTTTTTCCAAAAGTCAGGGACCCTAGGGGGAGGGTGACCAAACCTCAGGAATGTGAGGGTAATTTGCCCAAATTTTAATGTTGCATATAGAATTCAAATAAGTTTCATACATTTTATACATTACATATTAACATTCAATAAAAATACAAGTAAGATCAAACTTTGCAATATAAGTTAAATCATACCTAAAAATAAATACTTCAAATTTAGAGTTTATATATATTATGGATAAAAGGGTAGAGTAGGATATGGCACAAAGTAAGATCTATGTTAAGATTCATACCGTAACCTAGGCCTTACTACTAAAAATGGGCCTATGCCCATACTTTATCGTATGCCTTAATCAAAGTTAATATATCTAAGACCCACGAAAAAAAGATAGGATTGACTTTGTTGTATGAGTACTTATGTAACCCCTACCAATACAAGACTTCACCGGTTCACCCCTCTAATCTGAAAAAAAATCAGACTTAAATTTCTTTCAATTTAATTTTTTCTGAGATTGGCAATTTGGCACAGCACTAGGGCTTGGCCTGAGACCGGATTGAGTGGGGACTAAATAAAACTTGTCCCCAGGTAGAGACTAAATTTTGGGCCGTGAGGTTCGATTGTAAAATAATATCTTTAAATCTAATGGTTAATAACCTATCACGGGCATTTTTTACCTTTTACCCAAGAAGAATACCAACTAGGGATTGAGCCCATATCTCATTCCAGTCTCTTCCTCTCCCATATTTTCAAAAAAAAACCTAGATCCAATCTCTTCTTTTTTACGCCTAAGTTCAAACCTAAACCCAGAAAGGCTAAAATAATTATTCTTCTTTTTCTTCTTCTTCTTCCAAATCTCATCAATTCTCTTGTTATTTCTCAACTCTTAACAGCCCCCATCTTCTTCTTCTTTTTGCTTCTTTGTCTTCATTTTATTTTGCAGCTTTTTTTTTCAATTTTAATCTGTGGAAGAGAAATAAATGTCAAAAATGAGAACCTACGGAAAGCCGCCGCTCGCGAAGTGATATTGGTTTGCATATGGACGTCATATTAGTTTTCATGCAAATTGATATTGGTTTGCATGTCTAGTGATATTGGTTTGCATCTAAAGTGATACTGGTATCATACCTTTGTTATATGATAGGAGGTGGGGGAATACTATTTTGAAAACGAGGATGAGGAGATTGATGAGGATCAAGAGGCTGAAGAGGAACTTAAGCGGAAGCTTGAAAAAGAGTATGAAGTGGAGCACGTGAATTAGAAGAACAAGAAGACTAATGGGGAGGATAGAGAGGATATTGGGAGGAGAAAATATTAGTTTTGAGGATCTAGGGGTTGATGGGATGGATTGTAAAAAATTATGCTTAAAATCGAAAAAAAAACAATGGTTTGCATGTTTATTGACATTAGTATCAATGCGGTGTAACAATGGTATGCATGTTTAATGACATTGTTATCCATGCGGAGTACAATGGTATGCACATTTAATGACATTGGTATCCGTGCGGTGTAAGAATGGTAGACGTTAGTTGACTGATAATTGTCTATTCGATGTTGTTGCTAATGGTTGTGTTTCATGTTCTACTGTAATTCCATTATAGCTTGTTGTTGCTTCTTTAACTGTTTGGACGGCTTGTGAATCAAAGATTAGATCTTTGCTGCTATGTTGTTGGATTGTAGGAATGTAGTATGATATGCCAGTTGATTGATGCTTGCTATTGCTTTTTCATACAGTAAGATATGCTGGTTGATTGATTGATGCTTGCTACTGCTATTGCTTTTTCATACTGTTGGATCGTAGGAATGTAGTGATATTGATTTGCATGTGTAGTGATACTGATTTTCAACTATAGTGATATTGATTTTCAGATGTAATGATATTGGTTTGCATGTCTAATGATATTGGTTTTCAGATGTAGTGATATTGGTTATCCGATTAATTTTTGGTTTGGTTTATTCAGGTCTAATCTTAAGAGTTTGTTGGATGCATTATGTTTAATAATATAAAATCACTTAATATGCACCAAAACTTTCATCAAAATCGATGGATTCACCAAAAAATTAAAGAATGCAAAATAGCTTTTTATATTATATTATTTTGACAAAATTATAAGATGTGACCAAATTATTATAACAAGTATTTAATATTGTTGAGTATCTAATTGCTCGATAACTCTTTAAAATTATAAGATTTTATGCCATTCTTGCCAAGCATTGTGAATATGCAAAAAAGCCCATTTGGTTATCTCATGTGCGTACCAATATAATTTTGAAAAAATTATACTCAGGTCCCTGTAGTTTGGCATCCATCCCTCTGGGGTCCCTACATTTCCGAAATCATTCCTGACGTCTCCGAAGTTTGGTTTTAGAGACTCTCGGGTCCCTGACGGCTCTTTTTTCATTTTTGGGACTATAGAAATGACCAAAATACCCTTAAACAAAAAATAAAAAAATTTACCTTCTCTAACCTTTGAACAAAAATACCAAAAATCAAAAACTAACCAAAAAATAAGATCAAACTAATCAAAATCAAGAACACAACCAAGAACATTGAGAAAAAAAACTCAGACCAAAATTGACTATGGCCCTCCTCGACGCCGAGATCTTTCGCGGCCACTCTCTCTCTTGGCAAAAAAAAAATGCAGCACTCGCCTAGGTTAGGGCAGCGGGCCTCCTCGCAGATGGTGTGGAGCTTGAGCTCCCAGAGCTTCTTCTTGATGTGGACGTACTTGTCGCCGCCGAGGATGGCCTCGCGCATCCGCTTAGGCTTGGGGATCCGGCTTCGATAAGGAAGGAGATCAAGTAAAACCTTCACGTCACACAAAAAAGGAGCAGTTGCAAGATATCAACCAACTAACTGTCTAAATTTGAGCTCGCAGAGGTCAGGCGCCGATAAAAAAAATAGAGTTAAGGAAGAAGAGAAGTAACGGCACCACTCGCGGAGGGCCGTCGTGGTAGCTGTGGTCATTCTCAACGAATGAGCTAGGATCCGTGAAGCCGAGGTGCTCCGGGGAGGAGATCGGGACGGAGAAGATGTCCCCGCCGCCGCCGGCGTTGGAGTAGTATCTGAAGTCGAAGTAGCTGACGTCATCTTCCTCCACGAAGGTTGCCTCCTGCTGCTGGGTTTTGGGATGATGATTGATCGTGGAATGAAGGAGGTTTTGGTGTTGATTTTTCGGATGATGATGATGGGATCGATTGAGTAAACATTGTGTTGCTTTATTGGTCGGGAGGATGGTGATGCTTTGTTTGGTTTGATTAATTAATTGGAAGTTATTTAGTGTTTGATTTTGATATGAGTTTTTTTTAATATTCTTGGTTGTGTTCTTGATTTTGGTTAGTTTGATCTTGTTTTTGGGTTGGTTTTTGGTGGTTGCTATTTTTGTTCAAAGGTTGGAGAAGGTGATTTTTTATTTTTTGTTTAAGGGTATTTTGGCCATTTTTATGACCAAAAATGAAAAAAGAGCCGTCAGGGATCCGAGAGTCTCTAAAATCAAACTTCGGAAACGTCAGGAATGATTTCGGAAATGCAAGGACCACAGTGGGAGGGATGCCAAACTACAGGGACCTGAGCATAATTTTGCCTATAATTTTTGTTATGTATCAATATGATTATAGAAGGATACCAATTTCATTCAACTGGTATACCATAAGTTAAAATTTAAGATAAGATGAAATATTCTCAAATCTTAATTGTTAACATGATGGCAAGTTCAGCATTAGACAATCTTTTGGACAATCTTTTTCTCTTTACAATATGCCAAATTCATAATTGGTGAAGTGGTCGATTCAAATCTATGTCCAAATAATTTTTCTCCTGTATTGTCTCCTGATTCGAGACATTGGTTGCCCTATTTTTTTACTTTTGTTTTGTCTTCTGGTGCTTTACCATTGATTTTTCACGATCAACATCATTACCGCTTTTCAATCTCTTTCATGACTTGTTCCGATTCTCGCATTTTTTTTATAGATTTACCCAATGCTTTGGATGTTGACTGGACATCATCCGCTTGTTGTGCTTGTGGCGTTGAATGTGACACTGAATCCTTTTCTGTGTGCATAAGTGTAGTAGAAGTTATGCACCTCTTTCACTTCACATTCTAACCAACATCACTACACATGCAAACTAATATCACTTCACATGCAAACCAGTATCACTTCACATCCTAACCAACATCAGTACACATGCAAACCAATATCACATTACATGAAAACCAATATCACGGTCACATGCAAACCATTATCACTTTACATGCAAACTAGTATCACTTCACATGCAAATAAATATCAGTACACATGCAAACCAATATCACATCACATGAAAACTAATATCACGGTCACATGCAAACCAATATCAATTCACATGCAAACCAGTATCACTTCACATTCTAACCAACATCACTACACACCAATATCACTTCACATGCAAACCAGTATCATTTCACATCCTAACCAACATCACTACACATGCAAACCAATATCACATCACATAAAAACTAATATCACGGCCACATGCAAACCAATATCACTTCACATGCAAACCAGTATTATTTCACATGCAAACTAGTATCACTTCACATCCTAACCAACATCAGTACACATGCAAACCAAAATCACATCACATGAAAACCATTATCACGGCCACATACAAACCAATATCAATTCACATGCAAACTAGTATCACTTCACATTCTAACCAACATCACTATACATGCAAACTAATATCACTTCATATGCAAACCAGTATCACTTCACATTCTAACCAACATCAGTAGACATGCAAACTAGTATCACATGAGATGAAAACCAATATTGCAGCCACATGCAGACCAATATCACTTCGCATGCAAACCAATATTACTTCGCATGCAAACCAATATTACTTCATATGAAAACTAAGAATTCAGTTGACCTACACCGCAGCTACAACAGTGAATAAAGACTCATCCTTTCAAGTCCGTTTCAAACTCCAACCCAAGTTGAAGACTTCGTCGGAAAAGGGCAAAATGGGAACAAGAACAAAAGAAAGAAACGATTTTGAAGCAAACCCAATTGAGAACACAAGTACAAGACAAGGAAAGAGCATAATAAAATGAGGAAAAAAAATTAGATCTTTGCTGCTATGTACAAGACAAGGAAAGAGCATAATCAAACCGTATTAACGAACCCTTACGCAAGAGGTCTCTTCTCCTTCTCCGGACGAACAACGACGAGGGACGGATTGAAGCACGCTGGCAGCAAGGACGGTCGACAGCGACGACGAGATATCGTTTGGGGTCGGACGTCGGGAGGCGGAAGGCGAGCATTCAGAAATGGAGAGGAGAGGGTGTTGGCGGCCACTTTTTTTATAGAAAATTTGGGAGAGAAAAAAACTGGAATGAATGTGTATAAGGGTAATATTGGTCGTGAATAAGGGTTTTTGAAGTGATGTTAGAATATGAAGAGTCCTTCCTTCACAAGAATGTGAAGCGTCCTTCACAAGAATGTGAAGCGTCCTTCACTGATTGGTTTTAATTTGTTTTACATTTTTAATATTTTCATAAATAAGTGTATTATCTCTAATTTTTTAGTTTAGTTTAATTTGATTTCTATTATTTTTCTAATATTATTCCTGATTGATTTATTATTAACTAGATTGTCATCATACTTCCTTTAGTCTCCAAAGATGAGGACTACCCTATTCCCTATCAAACATGCCTCGCCTGGCCTACCTCTCCTGATTCTTACATTGCCGAGGCATCTTTGGTGACATCTTTCTTTCGAGGTTAATAAATAGCCTCTGTATATTTTATTCAGAATGAGCACGCATGAAATTGATTTTGGCACAACTCTCTATAGATAGTTGCACAGTTCGATGGTATAATTTATAATATCCGGAAACAGTTAGAAACAATGTAAATTAAACCACAGTCATACACGATATTTAATTTATTGGTTTGAGGGCGTCACGTGGCCTCAAAGAAAATATTATTTTTGGTTGACATTACCCGACATTTGAATATCCATAACGCTTGAAAAAGAACAGAAAAATTATCCTTACCAAATTTTAAAATCGACTTCTTAAAATTCGAAGTAAAAATTAAGAAACTTAGATTAAGGTAGCATTAGAGATCGGGGATAAAAATACTACTACTTACTAATTTGACTTTTTTTTTTATAAATACAATTTCCGAGAATACCATCGAGCTGTCAAGGACCAAGCCGGGGTCTCAGTGGTCCACCGCCCACGAGACTTAAAAGTCAGGTGTCCACCAAAGTTAATTGGCCAACCATGTTAATTTAAGGCCATGTACCCTACCAGAGGGTTATGTCCTAAACAGCAAGCCGTTAGAACCAGCCTCATCCTGTCTAGTAGCTGATACTCGGACATTAACAAGCAAATCCACTGTTTTCACAGTTTTAGCATCCGAATTGTTGTAGCCTCATTCTTCCACACGGATTATTCGAAGTCGAATCTAAGATGTGTAATGCTATTGAGAGAGATGTTCCGTTTATAAGGTCGGACCAACTTTGAATTAGTCGTTGTCCGTCATATGACAGCAGATAAAAAAGACTACTGCAGCAATGCAGACATGTATCAACCATATCTATATGTAGAAGCATGGCATTTATGTATTAACAATCCAAGGCTTATTAAATTAATGAACTCACTTTGTATCAGGACAAGGCAATCTCTAATGAGACAAGTGTATAAAATAAGTACAATATGCTGATACAAAAAGCAGCAAACCCACCGATAAGAGTTTGTCCAAGTGCTAAGGAACGTGGATTCTCATAAAGAAGTTTTGAGTTCAAGAAAACACACTCTTGAGAGAGTCATCCCGCAGAATAGTGCCCGACAGTGTTTGACAACAGAATGAAAGATGAACGTGCAACACACCACTAGATGATATGGATACTTTAGCCTTATACTAATGCTAGTAAGACGAGAGGTGAACACTAAAAAAGTGGAAAAGGTGTCTTATTCCTAAGAATATGATCCTTGAATAAGACATGGACACACAAAATGACAAGTAAATACAGCTTGAAACTTGATCTATCACTATCTCTGGTGTCCATTATGGTAGATGGACAAAGGTTTGATCACAACTATTCACATGCTTGGCCGGGTCCTCAAGCCCTTTAGCCATGTGCTTCCGTTGCAAGTACAAACAAAATTGCAGCAATTTCCTTTTTGTTTCCTCTTTCTCTAGCTAACTAGACCAACCATAAGATATAATCACAGGTACATTCTCTTCCCGGTGGATGGTGTCCGAATACAGCATTGGCTCGTGGCGAATGTGGGCGATAATGAATGCGAGAACGTGGAATTTGGAATGAATCTATTAACAGCTCTTTATAACTTGTCAACTTAATAGTTACAGATCAAGCAGAAATCTGCACTAAGGCAGGTTCTGCAGAATATGGGAAACTCGGGACAAAAACTGGGTGAGGGAAGAGTTGGAACCACTTATGTAAATGATGTACAGTAACGAAAGGAAGCTAGAGATTACACTTAGGAGTGAAAGATTCCACTGAGGATACTACGGAACCTACTCGTTGACAATTTCCGGACAAGTCTTTTAGCGTCAGAGACCTCGGCCTCTGCTAGTTTCTCTATGTTCTTTAAGTAGCCGGAATTGGCAATTTTTCTTCTTACACTGTTACTGTGAGTCAATGACATTAATATGGAAAGCAGGGGCTTCTTGTTACCTGGATTGGTCTCTTCTAGGTCGAGCAATTGAAGCAGGTAGCTGACGCTACGATCGTCCTGCACGAATCTTTTACGGTTTCTGGGCAAGGAGACCAGGTTAGACAGTGCGTTGGCTGCCATTTCTCTGACATCGAACGATTTCACATCCAGGAACCTGGCAAATTCTGCCATATAACCCGCATCACCCATTGCCTTTTTGACCTCCTCTGCCCCACCAGAGAGCCTAAACGCCACCTTAAGCGCGGATTCTTGCACCGAAACATCTCCATTCCGCAGAAAGAACAACAACTGATCCATGAATCCGCAATTCATAAGCACGCCCGCGCAACTCGGAGGAGAGAAACAAAAGCTCTCAATAGCTCTCAATGCCATCTCCTTACCCTTGGATGTGGACTGATTCCTCGGATCCAAAACCCGAACCAGAGCCCGTATCCCGCCTTCCCCAATAACAGACTGCCTAACCGATTCATCCCCAGACGCAATACTCTGAAGAAACTCAATCGAGCTAATCTGAACAGCCTCGTCTCGAGAGCCCAACAACTTAACAAACGTCGAAACCGCGCCTTCCTCGATCATAAAGCGCTTAATCTCCTCAACACCAACAAGATTCCTCAACACCCCACAAGCAGGACCAACAAGCTCCCCTCCCGGATCACCATTTGAACACAATTTCAACAATGCAGTGACACCCCCATGAGCTGAAACAGACCAAGCATTGTCCGAATTCTCGGTTAACTTAACCAAACTCCTAGCAGCAGCCTCCTTGCCTAATCCACTCCCACTCTCCAAAACCCTAACCAGAGGCCCAATCACCCCACCACCAACAAGAACATTCTTATTCCAACCAAACCCACAAACCAAAGACACAACTTTTGCCGCCTCCTCTTGAACCTCCAACTCCAAAGACCCAAGAACATTAACCAACACGCCAACAAAATCACAACCCACATCGAAAACAACCTTCCCGTACCTCTCGTCCTCGTTGACCACCTCATGCAAGTTGACCAACGCCTCCCTCTTCATGTCCACGTCACCAATCTTCATCCTGGTCAACAAGTCCCCCACGTAGAACCTCATGTCGTCCCTGCAAGCGTTGACCCCGGGCTTGGACACCACAATCGCCGACCCGCGGGTGAGAATCCCGGAGGTGCAGATCTTCGAGAGGCTCCTCGCGTGGAAGTCGAATTTCGAAGCCACCATGTCCAGGTCGCTCTTCATGAGGAGCTTCCCGCTGTAGGAAACATCCGAGCACCTCTTCGCGAGGTGCTCGGATTCCTTGACCGTAGATATGACAGCGGATACCAAACCCGAAAGGATCGGGTTAAGGGCGGAGTCGCAGTTCTCTATCGCCACCAACCCGGAGTTCAATTCCTCCAGCTTGGTCCTAATGAGTGCCCATTTCCCGGAAAACACTTTAATCCCATGTGACAGAGTGATCAGAGAGGACACGTCATCAATGGCTTGGCCAAGACTCGAACTTGATGATGATGATGATGATGAAGGTTCTTGGCTCTCTTGTGTCATTGTTTTGTCTCTTGTTTGTTCATCAATGGTGTTTTTGGAGAGAACCCATGTGGTAATAACTAAGAACAGAGGAAGGGGGAGGAATCTAAGGTGGTAAGATTTTTAGAGAGAGAGGGGGGAGGTTAGAGAGAGAAAGGGAGGAGATAGATTTGGTGGAACAGAAACCAGTTGCCATTTAGACCATTATCTGTGACTCTCTCTGCTTTATCTTCTGACTTCTGTCATGGAACTGTAACTGACTTGTTGGTGTGTCTCTGTGAAATTACTTGGGTGACCTTCGGGTGGATGGGGGCATTATGGTAATTTGGTTAATCAATAGAAATGCAAAAATATCTTGAAAGGTTTGAGTTGTATTTTTTTATTGGGCTTTGGATTGTTTATTTATTGCTCTTTATAAGATTTTTATAAAACCTTTCATCTCTTATTTTGTTACAACATAGATAAATATAATCGTACTATAATATGTGGAGATGTAATGTCTGAAGATACAAGAAGGTATTTGTAATCTATAGTCAATCTTCTGCCAATACAATTATGTCCAATATTTAAAGCTAAGAAAATCCCAAAACAATAAATATGAGGCTTATTATAGATAGCTACATGATAGGAAGTTTATTAAATAGAATTTCCAAGTTAGTTAAAAAATTGACCAGATCTTAATATCTTACCATTTAACTTTTGTGAGTCATAGGATGTCAACAACACGTTGATGTCAAACCTTTGTAAGAATATTTTAGAGAAATTGGAAACATGTTTTAATTTTCATATTTATAAAATTGATAGTTCATCAAGGATATTAATATATCCGATGATTTTGTCAACCTAACTTCGAAGTATCAATAATACGATTATGTTAAAATTCGTCTCAAATTTTTTTGCCAACTTACTTTAACTTAGTCGAATTTTAATTAGTTGATACATCTTAAAATAGCGGTGATTTTGGCCAAGAATGCATCCACTATTAAAATCTTGCCGTAAGTGCAAGGATAAAGTTCCGAATAGACTTTCGACTAAACAAAAGTAGCCAATAATTTGCATATGTACCAATTTTGTCCCGCGCCGTAACTTAACTTCACCCGAGAGAAATAATTTAGGCCTCGTGAATCGGGTTAAATTAGGTAGAAATCCGGGAATTAGTCCTTCCTTTGCTATAATCCCCTAGGCTTCTAGGCCCCTACTTGTCAACCTACAAGGAAAAGGTAGAGACAGAATCTTATTAGTTACATTTTCAATAAAATTCTTATTGGTTAAACCATATTATTTAGCCTTTCGATATAAAAAAAAAGTGACGGGTTACAAGTCACAAATAAAATGACCATTCTTGTTTGGCTACAATTTCGATTAGGTGAAAGGTTAAAAAAAGGAACGGGCTTGCTTTTATTTACAGTGATATTTGTGTGTGGTTCAATATATAATAGCTGATAATCATGTTAACAATATTTATGTCAGGTCTTTTATCTCTTTTATGGAGGTGAATTCAATTTTAATAGTTGATATTATGATCAAGATGACTAATTTTACCATTTGACAGTGTGGTACAGGAGATGTTACAACTATTATCTTTCATTTTTCTGTTGTTCTGTCGATTTTTTTATTTATGCATCTATGTCATGTAACGCCTTGTTTTAAAGAAAGATTCTTTGGTTACTTTCTAAAAACATCATTTTTATTTAACATATACTAAAATCACACCGCTCAAATAAAAGTCAACAATATTTGATATGACACGAGTCCCATACCCACCATGTAAAAGTGAAATGAACTTTCTAGGATGCCTCGAGCTAATGCTATTCTTAAAAGTGGAGATGGAAATTAACCTAATTTCACCTATTCAACCAAACTGGAACTCTCTTTTCCATTTAACCTTTCTCCAATCTGTGGAGGAAAGAGAGAAAGTGAAAAGGGCGAAGCCGCCTCATATAGCAACAAGGGTTTGTAAAGAACATCAAATTAGCTCGAGGGATATAGGCTTGTTATGGAATTTATGGTGAAGCTATTAAGAGAAAGATATATAGATAAACCAGAAATAGATAAATTTTTATAAATTAATAATATTACAACTATGAAATTTAATTAATCTAGATGGATTAATTGATCAAACTAAATAATAATAGTGACAGGCGCTTTTTCACAAAATTTTTGTTACAATTTGAGATAATGACACCAAATTTTTTAAATGCAATGAGAAAATCTAGAGATAACTATCCCGATTTAAAATTTTAAAAATTCAACAATAGGTTCATAGTATACTAAAATTTTCTAATTATTTTTGTAATTTTATAGAAATATTAATTTATGTTGACGAGGGAGACTGTTATTAATTAATCATATGAATTTTATCAAAATTACTTGTTTTCTGTATTGGCCCAAGTTGGAACTGGAAAAGTATTATTTAAAGAGTTTATTAATTTACCGAGTGTTAATTTATGCAAATTTTATTGCACCCGTGATTAATTTCATGATAATTTGAATGTATCAGGTCATAGAATCTAGACAAATAAAAATTCAATTCAAACTAAGAAAAAAATATTATAAAATAATCATAAATTTCAGAAACACTAAAAACCTCAAATGTATCCAGTAATATTAATATCAGCATCATACTAATTTTTTACCAATTGAAAACTGCAGTAATTGACAAATGAGGCATGATTAAGGTATATTTTGGACCTTGGGGATATATGGATGGATCTATTAATTTTTGTTGCACTTGCTTATATACTTTCTAGCTCGGTGACTAAAATAATCATAATTTTGTCCGTCACGGATCGGTTAATATTCCCTTCTGTGTTTGTTTTGTTATGCTATTTATAATTACTAGACGACAATCGAACATGCCTATGGTAAACAAACGTGATCCGGTTGGTACTATTTGTGATGGCACAAATTAGCATTGTATGTCAAAATTGGAAAACACCTTCTGTCTTTTCGGTATAAAAAACTGATCACAATATAAAAATTATTATTTTTTGTATTTCCAAAAAGTGTTTTTCTGGGTTCATAAAAATACTTCTTGAAAATTTTTTCTAATGGTAAAAAATGTATATAATAATAGAAAACAACTCAGAAAGTCTTTTTTTTCTTTCTCATAAAACACTTTTTCGATTAAATAACCCGAGGCAATGCTAATCTAGTCTACTCTGAAGTAGCCACGGTAATTTAGCGAGCCCGAAAGGCTGAAACATAAATTTTCCACATTAAATTTTGTCGACTGGTTACCATTCTATTTATGGGAAATCCAAATGAAGTCACTTCATGTTTTACTTGATATTAATTTTAGAGGACAGCCAATGATGCATCAGTTTGCTATTGTCACCCTTTTTTTAATAGTTAGTTGGACGTTGCTATGAATCATTGGTTAAGGTATAGGCTGTTGGATGTGTTTATATTGTGTAGATATAGCATCAATAGAAAGCAATAATGATATTTTTATTTTTTTATTTAGAGTCCAGCACTATTGGACTCAATTTGAGGGTGATTTTTTAATGATATATTTTCTAATAGTAGAATTTGAATTAGAGACATATTTAAGATATTCTAAGTCTATTACTTCCAACAAATACTCAGATTAACTTTTTTGGTAAGTAAATTATTTTATTAAACAGTTAAATTAATTGATGATGAATTTTTTTTAGTTTAATCATATCTTAAGTTTGAGTTATTGGGAACGCAAAATCGTTAAATACCTATTGAAAGACTTTTGTCACTTTTTAAAAATTTGACCAAACTCAAATTTGAATTAATCGATAAAAAATTAAATCTATTACCGTTTGTACCAACAATCCTCAATGCGCATGAAAGTGTTAGGTGTAAGTGCCATTTGTACACGAAGCAATGAATGCGATGGTTTTAGACAACGTTTGAGTGGAAGAGAAGGGAAGTTCAAGAAAGGGAGTAAATAAAATAACTACGATGTTTACTTCGCTTTGAAGAGAGACGCATATGAAAAAGATCATTATAAATGTATACTTCAAAGAGATGTAAAACGACACGTCCTAGGTTGGAGATAAAATATATATATATTAGATTACACAAGTATGCCCATTTAGTTATGAGATTTATTCATGGTACAATCAAACTCGAAATTAAATTAATCATCTAAATTTTATTTGTGATATAATTGAAATAAAATATGAATTATTTATTCGAGCAGTGTGACTAAATAGGACGGTGAAATTATGTCGTCAATGAAAAGTGACGGCGGATGTACAATTGCAATAACAATTTTGTTTGGGGAGAGATACGAATGATTAGTTTTTATTGCAAATAAAAGTAATGAAGATATAATCAAAGTCAATTTAACTGTCCTTTAATTTTAGTTCGTAACCCTTTGACGTGAAAGGACTCCCACCCGTATCGATAAAGACTATGCATAATTAGTATCATACTTGTAATTTCCCTCCAGTTGACTTAACACAATATCGTTTTATTTTGTTTATCAAATTAATTAGATCTAGAAAAGGCCATAGGTGCCTCCAAACACCGATAGGGAAAGAACACAGCTGCCACGTGCTTAATTGAACCCACACAATTTTGTGGGTCATATATTTCGGACAAGTGATCAACTTAGTGGGCCTATAATATTTTTTTTAAATCTCTTTTATTCATAGTCGAGTACCATTAGATTCTATTTACGGAACAGAGTTTTTTTAATATTCGTAAGTCTCAAACTCAAAATATGTTTAAGTGAATCTAAGTCTCTTACCAGTTAGACTAACTCTCATCTTTAGCGCGATGAAAACAATGCGCACGAGATAAGTCCGCTCTGATATCATGTTTGAATTTGCATATCAAACCAAAAACCTTAAGTTACCAAATTTTTCACTTATAAATAATCCCACCTCATTCGCAACTAGAATGATCTATTTATACACTTTTTTTGTGAAAATCTATTTATATACCTACTGAAGCCCATTCAAAATTGAATGATCACAACAAAATTTTCCATCATTGATTGACTCTTGAACTTGACCGATAGAAAAAACTGTGTGATCTGAAGATTTGGTCTCCAATTATGCATCTGAGCCCACCTGTATGATCTTGGTTAGGTGGTACTGCCTCTAAAGCTCAAGATTGGACCAGTTCACGATGGCAAAATCTTGCACTATGATGAAGAAAATTATGCTTAATCAGAACTCAGTACTTTAATTTTGTGTCTCGATCGAGAAATAATGAGGAAGGTTGTGGATGGTAACTTGACGCGTACAACTTACCTTGCAAGAAAATTATTTGGTCCTCGAGAAATCGAGCACCGACCCAACTGAAATCTACCTTTTGGCTAAAACGTTGAGTTGTATGCTGACTAGATTTTCGATTTGATGGAGATGGGTTACCAAATTTAAAGTTTCAAACTTTAAAGTGTTTGATCCTCATTTGAACGGAGTAGTTCATCATTAGCGAGCACATCCAAAGAGTCTGAATCATGGTTGTATGTTATTATAACAAACTTATCAAAAGGTAACTTTTTAATAGATAATAAATATTTTACTTACCAAAAAATAATGTATAGACTTCGATAAAATTGATCGATGGTAAATGGTATCTAAACGTGAAGACAAAACGTACATACACAAGATTTATGTGACAAATTTCAAGACAAAATAATTCCAGACGAAGGAGAATCAACTGTGTGTCAAAATAGTACAATATTCAATTGAAGGAATTAGCATATGGCTTCATTAACATCCTCAATCTTACAATACGCTCTACGTGAATCAGCAATAGGTCCATTAGAACGAATTTGAATTAGAGTCCAACGAACAAATGGTTTACGTTAGACGAAATATACTGAGATTTCGACTTCGAGTTTGCTGAAACTTTGTAGAATTTTTTTTAACGCATTCATGTTTATATTCCTTTTGTACATGTATTAATAAGACTAGTAAATTTCTAAATATTGGGTGATTTTTAAAAAATTGTTATGACGTAGATGTAGTCCTTGGGTTGCTCATACATGTACACAGTTTCTCTACGCACGGACAAGATCCATCTTCATGGGCAAAAGCTCATAGAAACATGTGATTATGGGCAGTAAAATCATTCTGCCAAATAACCTTTATTTATCACGAGTAACAAGAACTGATCAGAGTTATCGGTAATCAACGAGAGTTGATACAAATAGTAAAAAAAATAGATTATTTAATAAAATCTTAAGTTCAAACCATATTTTTTAAAAGGTAAAATTTTATATTCTCAATTCATCCTACACTGCTAGGCCAAATATCTTTTGACTTTTTAATTCTTAAATTCAAATACGAACGTAAAAAATACCAATTAGTATAATCATTACTAAAAAGGATCCGACGGATTAAGTCAAAAAATCAGAAAAAAAAGGAGTTGTCGGTGTTCTTGACTTGTTGCCATAGGGAGATAAATTCTTAGAAGTAACTCAAGCGGAAGCATGGGCTCATGATTGCTTTATAAGCCCCACGAGTATGTGGAGTCGTAAAGCCACTAGTCGATCTATCCCCTCTGCTCTCGGGTAGAAGCAAATATAGACCCAGGACCATATCTCGAGCACGTCTTGGTTTTGGTTCACACTCGTGACCATTTGTCTATATTTTTTTTAGCGATACTTGTCTATTACCCATAAACCAATCTTGCTACCGAAGCTAGTGTTTTGTAACTTTTGTTAACTCGACTTGATACAACCCCACGAAAGCAACCCAGAAACGGAATATAATACTTCATGCCTAGCCCAGGCCCATCACATACTTTTCCAAAAATACTGAATTCGAAAGATATTAAATTTAATTTTACTTTGTTCAATTGTGTTACCAAAACAAAATAGAATACTAGTGGCCAAAAGTCCAAGATTCGTTCATGGAAAGAAAGAATAAAGTACCGTTCGTGTACAGGAAATTGGAGGCTCAGATTCTATTACATTACACTTATCCTTGAAAAGGTTTGGAACCAGATTCTAAGTTCTTCAAAACAGCAGCTTTAGGAAACGGAATAAAGGTAAACAACTTTAGCAAAGAAGGCAATTTCTGAAAAGGGAAATCAAATCATCTCGAGCCCCGTCGAAGATATAGATAGATACCTTTCACGGTTTCAGCAGAGTATTGTATCATCCACGCTCACACTATCCGAGTGTATGTTTAAACAATCGGTGTTAAATATTTGTCTAAAGAGTTATGCTACATTTTAAAAATCGTCCAATTCAAATTTGGATTACTCGACTCAATCTAAATACAGAGAATAATAAAAAATTGTCTAGGTGTAGCCAAGTTTTCTTCCAATTTCGGCAACAAAGCTTACTGGAGAGCATCGGCGACCTATTATTTTCGAGTCATTTACTTAATTCTGAAGTTTCCCAGATTGAAGATCCAACCTGCGCTATACACATGAATACAAAAGTAACGAAACAAACATGTAAATGTCGCTTCGAACCAAAATCTATTGTCACTGTCAACATTTTGGTGTTAGCAGATGCCGTGCTGCTGCTGCGTACCAATCAGCAAGCAAGGAAAGCCGTGAACTTGTGTGTTTACAGCTTCAGATCCTACTCGTATCCCTTCCGAAGATGAACCGCCTCGTCCAGTCGGATACAACCAGCATCCTTGTACGCCAGCTGACTTGCTTACTGGTTCACAGGAAACAAAAAAAAGAATTAAGTTGCAGCCATCAGAGCTGAATCTTTCAGAGGTTGACTCTATTAAATGATGACTAGAAGGATGTTAGCAACCGAAATCGATTACCTTGCATATACAGAATACCAAAGCCACTGTGAGCTATGGCCTATTGAAACCCAGTCACCAGGAAGCTGAGCTGCTGTCTGCTCCCCTCCCAAGGGTGCAAATTGACCCAAATGCCTGTACCTGTTAAAGATCATTCGATATCGATTAAGCATGAGAATTAAAATTTCATAAGAAACTTAATTAATGTCCATAGTCCAAACAGATATTTCATATTTCGGTCGTACCATCAAGCAAAAACTTCATTAATGTCAACAATATCAGAGTCAGACCATTAGTGGATATTCCCATTATGCAAAGGGTCGGGTAATTTTTTACCTGAAGGGACGGAAGCGATGGCGACCCTCGCCCCTTATCCGCATGGGACCTTCTGGATTCTTTTCACACTCTTCCATGCGGTTGAAGCACTTGGCAAGGTAAACACCCTGCTGAGATGCAACCTGAAATGGGAGCATATGTAGATGCATGTAAGAGCATTAATCTAAGAAACCAGTTCATAGGGTTTTGCGAAAATTAGAAAGAGCCAAGGACCTGTGCTGTGGCTGGGAGAAACTTCATCTGTGAATCAACTTCAGAAAGAGCGGTTTTGAACTCCTCGATGCTCAACTCGGTGGATTCCTTGGCAGGATCTCCCTTGGCATCCTTCAACAGGTCAGCTATACTCCCCATCTTTTTGTTCTTCATGTAAAGTTCTACTTGAGGATACCTTTCACAAATGTCGTCAATGACTTCTTGAAATTCTTTAAGGGTTAGTGTCCCAGACTTGTCCTTGTCTGCCTTGACAAAGATAGCAGCAATATCTTCCTAAAACAAGATAATCATATGAAAGAATGAGTATGTGAGCAAGGAACATTCTAGGAGAAGTTCAAGAGACTTGGAAAAGAATTAAGAGTAGTCTAAAACTATACATACCATGACTTTGCGCTGGTTGATTGTCGCACAATCGCCAAGTGCATAAACATCATTCAATCCTTCAACTCGCAGCCATTCATCAGTCGCCAAAGCACGCCTGTTAGCCTGTATTCGCGGGTTCATGTCAGCTCATCACATGCAGGATGCAACATTAATCTTAGTGGGATAAGTTTTAGAGAGCCAATAAAAGTCATTTACGAATATAAACTCATAAATTGACATACTTGACCAATTTGAGTCATGAAATCTCTTATGACAGGACGGGTGCCAATTCCAGTCGACCAGACAACCATTCCATAAGGTATGGAACTGATCTCCCCGTTGCCCCTAGCTTTTGTAGAAATGTCCTTGTCAGATACTTTTACAACCATTGAGCCTAGTTTCACGTCGATGCCATCTCTCTTGAACTTGTCTTCTGCAAATTCTGTGATTCTCTTGTCAAACCTGAGGACGTTTGTACATACATTAGATACATTGAAGTAGCAACGGATCTGGGAGTATGCAATATGTGAAAAAAGATGAACCCAGGAAGGATTAGAGATGCATGATTTTGGGCCATCATATGCATACTCATTTAAAATGATCCTCAGAAAAATGTAATATACTTGAACCAGAAAGATGAGCCAACTAGCCAAAATAAGCACATTGGAGAACTCATTCTCATATTTTGGTCTAGAGTTCCTTGTCTCTGACAAATCAGCACTTACCAGCAGGACAAAGCACGCAGAATAACCAAGCAACTAAACAGATTGAAGAAAAACGTTACCTCTTAAAATTAATCATAAGCCAGAAATTCAAAACCAATTTTGACTATGAATTCAAATTCGTTCATCATTTCAAAAGCTTATTCAATGAACTACACAATAAAAAAAAGTGTAAAGATATCAGAACTTAATGTCACGGGCTAAAACTTGCTCTGGATCCTTACATGCCGAGTATGTGATCTGCTGCCTCAAGAAGTGTTATCTTGACGTAATCTTTGACCATAGGATATAGTTTGACTAAATCCTCATTGACAAAATCGTGAAGCTCAGCAGCAAACTCCACACCTGTTGGCCCACCACCAACAACTACAAAATGAAGTAATCTCGCCCTTTCTTTATCACTCAGATTCGGTAGGCTAGCCTTCTCAAAGGAATCAAGAACACTCTTACGAATTGCCTGAGCGTCTTCAACCTCCTGCAAATACGACCTAATCTCTTTCAAAAGTTGACTATATACAGCCAAAGAGGCAGGAATCTCTAGAAAATATTCAAGTTACCTTTAGAAAATTGCAGTGCTCGTCGACACCTGGTGTATTGAAGGTGTTTGGGCGAGCACCCATAGCTACGACAAGGTAATCATAGTCCACCACAAACTCTTCCTTCACGTCCAAGTTGGCGCTGTTTGGATTAGATCGACAGTAAACTTTCTTATTTTGTGCATCAATCTTGAAGCATTCCGCTTCCCAGAAATTGATGTCAACGTTTTTCTGCAGAACGAAGAAACAAAGAGCCTTCAGTGGTCTAACATCAAACCAAACAACACAGATCGTGTCATCATTCCAACTTATACCTTCCTGACGATGTTCCGGATGGGTTCAACAACGCTACGGGCTTCCACCGTGCCACACGTAACACTGGGGAGCAAGGGAGTGAACGCAAAGTAATTCCGAGGAGATATAACCTGAACTTCATACGAAGGATTGTCCAACTTCTTCAGGAAACTGGTCCCCGCCCAGCCTGTCCCGAGCACCACCACCTTCTTCTTCTTGATCTCCGACTGTGCCGATTCACCTGCCGATTTTGCATCTGCATAGGCCACCAAACCTCCACCACTGCGACCAACGACAGAAATTACAACAACAACAACAAGGAACCGAAATCTCCAAATAAAATAAAATAATCGTAACCGTCAAATTTATCGGCAAATTTCGGATCCGCATACAACTTGCAATCTCCAGAGGTTAACGACTCGAAGCAGAGACGTAACAAGTGAACGGCGTTAAAAGGAGTATTTGCGACCCCGACTAATCGAGATCCACAAGCAGCGACGAGACTACCAAACACAAGCCGACGTCGTTTCAACGAGTCGCTTAACCGTACGGCGGAGCTCAGAAACAGTTGACGCCGCGTCCGGTCAAATATAGTTAAACTCGTCAATTCCTCGTGCAAACAGTTAACGACGCGAAGCAAAGTGAACGGCGTTATAGGAGTGATTAATTAACGGAGTGAAGGGGAAGGGGGGGAACCTGACGGTGCAGACGACGAGGATCCTGGAGAACCAGGGGTAGTCGCGGAAGGATCTAGAAGCTTTCTCGTACACCTTTAAGCCTTTCATCATTTTTTCTCCAGATCTCTGTTAGATCAGAACTTAGAGAGAGACCCGAAATGATTGGAAGATGGTTCGTTCTGTTGGTGGTGCTTTAGTGCGCGTCCAGATGGTTCGTTCTGTTGCTTGTTGCGACTGCGGCGTCGTTTTAGTTATTTTGGCTTGGCGGGGAAGGACTTGTCGCCACGTGTTTAGGGAGAGGCTGAGGGGGCTGCTGTTACTTTAGACAGCTCGTCGTAAATAAATACTTGCATCTATTTGTGAATCTACTATGGATACTCGAACAATTGCGGTTTAAGGATAATATTTGTAAAATTTGAACTTAAATTTTTTAAATAAATCTAAATTTTTAAAGGGTACTTTCCTTTATTATTAAATTTAATACTTGCTATTTTAGTACTAAAAATGGTACTTTCAATTTTGGCGTATTGATACATGTTGGCACAGTGATAGAGTTCTCGAAGATAATGATTTTTTTAAATGGGGACAAACTCTTATATATAAATACGAAAATATAAAAATCTATCCATAACTCAACTTTCTACATAAAGATTTCTCTAATTCATCATTGTGATGATTAGTACTTCGATAAAGAACACCTGCCTAGTTTGGCAAGAAAAAAATGGGTCAGATGAGCCTCGCCCGACCCAAAATAGTTAAAGCAAACAGCCCAGCCCAGTATCTCTGTGAACTTTTCCTTGCGTCTTTTCTATAATAAACGTAGTTGTGAGGTTCATCTTTAATTATATCTTCAAAATATTTCAAGATAATAAATCTAAATGCTCCACATTTACTATCCAGTTCTACGTTGTTTGAGTCGGTCAGCGGCTCATGTTTGTTTTAGAAGAAGCCCAAAACTAATATTGTAAATTACCCATTAGGTACTCTTTGGTGAGAGGAATTGTTTAATGTTTCTTTAAAAGAAATAAAAAATAGATGATACACGATAATTTAGTTCAGATAATTCACGAAGCAAAAAACAAATAGCATTACAATATGTGGTATACATGAGTATATCGATGCATTATTTTTAATAAGTAAGAATGTATCGGTAAATAGTCCATAGATGAAGTAATGTCTCCAACCAATTTACCCGAAGGAAGGCGTGATAAAAGGAAACTTGCTAGAAATATGAACCTGTTTTGAAGAGTACTGGAAGCATGAATTCGATTTCAGAAAAATTCAAATGCATACGACTCAACGATGCAATGGAACGCGTGATGAGTCTATTTCATTAAGGATATAAATTTTTATAACTTTAGTCAAGTATGGTCGGACTCTATGTGAGTGATAAATTTTCTCAATTATATCTCTTTTATTTGTAAAATTTGAATTGAAAATTTCAGATCGTTTCGATCTAATCCTTATTGATTTATGGGCACGAAATTCACCTTTAAACATGCATGTATAGGATGTTGCGTAGCTAGTGTGGTTTCTTGCCCAGTCTCTATCCAACCAATGTTCATGAATCTTATACTTCTTTTGTATCGTCGGATAAATGCACTTCTCCACCATTTTAGTCCATGAACATTTTCTTTTGGTTCCACGCCAAACAATGATGATTCTTTTTCCTTCACCCAAAGTGCCTCGGAAAAGCAACTTAACTTTTTTTGGGACCAATACCAAAAGCACCTATATCCTCACGAAATGAGCCCAACCTGGTCCCTTGCCAAATGTTTTTTTTTCTTTATGCATCAACGGAACGGAACGAGGATAATTAAGAGGCAAATATATTTTTTTAAGGATGGACGCTGAAATCCGATTTGGTTTCATTGTTAATGATTTTGCAAGGGTCTTCTATAATGTGATGGAGTGATCAATAATCGTAAGACGGATTTAGTGAAATTAGGAGAACACGTGGTAATAAAGAGCTATGTTTTATTTAACTTCCTGTATGCAATGTCTTTAATTATGTATTTACAAAGGTTATTGATGTAATGTACTTGTACAAAATTGGCTATTTTTATTTGTTGGTTGATAATAAAATTTTACGTTTATAAAAAATGAATGGACGCTGTTCAATTTTTTAAAGTAAAATTTTATTTATTTCCAATAAAATTTTTGATAATTTTTTAAATAAAATTACAATGAGTAAAGATACTGTGATATATATAAGCACCTAATAAAAAATGTCCGTGACAACATCTTGCCAATAATTCTGTCAAAAAGTGTTGCCTAATTTTAAGCACATTTTGCCTACAACTTGTCTAAGCACCCACGCCGTTCCAACTTAAATGAACTTACTTAGCAATTGCATTCATTTTATAAGTTGTAGTAAATACACGTTCAAATTTTTCTTAATGTAATGAAATTTAAAATGTGACCGAATCTTTTTATTTAGTTTTGTCAAATTAATCTATGATACCGATTAATTTATTTACAAGTTAGATATGATTACAGAAATGGACCAATTAACGCTCTACTGGAATCTCCGACACGAACTCGATCGAACTGTGACTGTTGGTGGTTATCCAAGTCTTTTACATGCATATCAAATTAAGCTATAGTTGTGAATTAAATAACAAAAGGCTGGAAATTCACTTACCTGGCAAGAAAGCTCGAAATTAAATATGGATGAACAGTAATTGCTCACATTTGATATCTAGGAACCCCTACTATCAAATATCTGATAATAAATAGGATTCGAACTTAATCGACTCTAAATTTTACAAATGTACCAAAAAAATTCGATTAGCCCAAAATACATTAAATATGATTTAAAAATTAAAACCAACAAAAGAGTCTCCCATAAACCTGCACACTCCATTTAAGTTCAATTAATCCTACTTAATTAACTAATTTAACAACAACAAATAAAAATATTAAAAGACACATTTACCCCTGACACGCCGACACACTCACTCGAAACCCGACGACGCCTTCTTCACCGGATCAATCTCGATCCAATTCTCCTCCTCAAAATGGATCCCCAGACCCGTATCCATTTCCCCCTTCCCGTGCCCGTTCAAGGCTATCTCGATCAACGACTCCTCTCTGTCTTCGGGCTCCCACTCGAAAAACGCCTTCTCCGGCGAGGAGCCCCCTTCCTCCGACGAAGAATCCGAGTCTGTCTCCGGGTAGTAACTAGACAAGGACGGGTACCTCCCGGACCCGAAAAAAAGATCCAAACCCGAACGATGATCACCATCCCCTCCTTCCTCGTATATCACCTCCAACGGCGCTCCCACGTCCCACCCGACAAAGGGTGACGACCCGGAAACACGGTCCGGGTTGTCACCATTAGAACTGATCCAAATTTGATTCGGGTTTTCCTCGTTTTCTTCTACTTTATGAGCTTGTTGTTGTTGTTGTTGTTTCTGGGTCGAGCCGAGGCGGAGGAGAAGAAGCAAGAGAAGGAAAGTGAGGACCAGAACGACAGGAAGGGACGATGTTCTTAAAGAGTGTGGGAAGTAGAGGAGGGTCAAGGCGTAGAGGGCGGCAATGGAAGAGAAGAGGGGTTGGTGATCGTTGGATGGGTCTGAATGGACGGTCATGATGATGATGATGATGATTCTCTGGGGTCGCTTCCAGTTTTGCTGTTGTGGTCTCTTCTCATTATCTTCAGATTCCTGAGGGTCGAGAGGAGACGTTATAACTTATAAGGGGAGGGGGAGAGAGAGGGAGAGAGGGTCGAGTGCAATTAATGCCCTTTTTTAAGACCATAAGGTAAATATCAGCATGTCAATTAATCTCGTCGGGTGTAATTTAAAAAAAAAATTGAAATAAATATTTTATGCTGCTGTATTTTTAAAAATTCGAACTCAAAATTTCACAATCGTCTCTTATTCGTCTCTTTTCAATAATTAATGATACTTTGCTGTTTCTTTAGGTGGAAAAATCATTATTTAAGTATAACTTGATACCAAATTTATACATCTAGTTACCAAAAAAATTGATACCAAATTTATACATCTGCTTACCCAATAAAAAACTTGATACCTAATTCGACTAGCTAAATTGGTGAAGATTCCATTTGGGCTAAAGATGGTAGGGATGTAAATTCTCTAACTCATTTTTTTTCTTTTCTAAAAAATTTTAATGGATTAATTCAATCTAACTTGTTATTTATTTTAGTAATTATAAATTATGATAGAGTTTTATATAATTTATTAGATTTTATTAATTTGTATGGTGTTACTTATTAAGTTGTGGTCAATCATAAATTTTATTTATATATATGGGATCCTAATGCTAATGACAAAAACTTTGATCTTGAACTACTACTCGATGTCCGAATTCGAATTCGCACATAATTCAATTTGAGTAAACATGTTTAGATTCAAATTCTCGTTTAATTATAACAATCGACTATTAAATGATTTAGATACTATGTCATTAGGCTTAGTGAAGCTCTTATGTAGGATCAAATTTTAGACTGATCAGATTTCAGATATTATAATTAAGGTTTTATTGTAAATTTTGTGAACAAAGAGTGTGTGGTCTACAAAAACTTTATAGATTTCTTATGAAATAATTATTAGATATTTTGTAACAGCGTGGTTTTGTTAGGTTCATGCACCGTAATCAGCTCATACAAATGTGTGGAAAAGATGTATTGTTTATTCCATGATTGGCTTAATTGGTGATACATGCAGCTAATTATTTAAGAAAGTGGTTTGTAGGGCAGTGAGATTTAGGTGTAGGTTCTTGTATGAGTACTTGTATTTGAATGGGTTGTCTAGTGACTTCTTACGTCCATTATTTAAAACCAACGAGCACTACGATTAATCGATAAGGGTTTGTTTAAATTTAACTAGATCTAAAATTTAAGCCTTTGATATTGTATTATTATTAAATATTTGTTAGAAGAACGTTCTTACAGATCTTATCCAGCTCAAATCTAAAATAGTCGACTGAATCAGGATTATAAACCAAAAGAATAATGTGAATTAAACAACACTTTTTTGAAATAAAAAATGACTACACCTTTTTAATAGTCTGAAATTGATTCAGATGAGATTTCAAACGATGATAATAAAAGTTCTTCCTAACTAATAAATGACTTCTAGTTAAGACAAATTCATTAAGTAAACTAATTTGTTTATAAAATTATTGGTACCCAATTTTCTACTGACTAATCAATATTTGAATTATGCAATATTTTCTAATGATAATTTTTCTCGTCAAATTTTAACATTACTGTATTCTAATAATTTAAATTTAAATTTTCTAATTAATTTAAAACAATATCTCTACGTATGTAAACTAAATTCGGATGGTCGTAGAGGACACTTTAATAAAGATGCCACGAGTACATTAATTTCAGGCCTGCAATGGTCCATCCCTGAATTATTATCGCCTTTTTTCCATTGCTTTATTTCCATCCCTACTCGAGCAACACCAAACTTATTTCTTCTGACATATCTTTCTAATTTCCTTTCTAAATTTATTTTCTTTCGCCGCTTTATATTAACCAATCTCCATTGATTTTAGGAAGATGGACATGCGTTGTAACGTTAGATACCGTCGTTCAACTTTCACCATCTTGTCTACCTTTACACTGAAATTCCACTAGCTCCAGGTAAATTATACTAAATATTTATAGCCCACAAGAATATCTGACATAATCTTCACCGGGAACCTTTTCGAGATTTGTTACAATTTAATTAACGAGTAAGAGAATTTTGCACGTTTGTAAATAAGTTCACTTCCATATTACAAAAGTTGTGCTAGTAACCAAGATTACATGATCAATCTTTATTATCATGATGAAATATCGATATCAAAAAAAAACTCAAAAGAGTAAGTAAACATATTTTCTACAATTGTATTGTAAGCAAATCAACCCCACTTGAAACGGTAATGTAAAAATCTCAACAAATATCACAAAGAATTGCATTGTACTCCATAATTACGACCACGAAATTAACCCTTGACCATATCTTTTAAGAGTTGTCACATCATATGGTAAGAGAGAGAGAATACAAGTTGTAGCCCCGGGTCAAACAAACTTAATGTTTCGGCTCATTAGCTAAAATTTGGATTTATATTCAGGGCCGTTCTTGGAATTTAATAATACAGTCAATATTTCGACAAAAATAAAAGAAATTCGGTCAATACGATCAATAAATTATCACATTAGGGACCCTCATTACACGTGTCCTTTGACGACCATTACATTTTCTAGTTTCAAAAGGACACTGGCACGCCATATAGCATCTTGCGGGTCCCACAAGTGAGTTTCCTGTTGGAGATGGCGAGAAAAAAAAGGGCTGGCGCCTGCAAGACCCCTGGCGTTAGACCACTCGCGGAACGCGGTCGCACGATGGAGTCTAACAAATTTCGTATTCGCACGCGGCCCAATAATTTAGTCAGTTTTTTCTACTTATCTATCTATTTAGTTCCACTTGGCATAATATTATTTGTAAAAATAAATTTTTTCGGATAATATTTTCGTGGTTATCTAAACTGACAAAAAAAATGGAAATTATTCTTTTTCAAATCTCTATAAATAGAGTCCAATGTTAACAAAATTTGCATACACCATCTAAAATTTTCACTTCTTTCACTACATAATCTCTTCTTTTAAATTTCCTCTCATATATTATTTCTACTATGGATCCAAATGATCATAATTTCCCAAATTATCAATCATTCGAATTTTATAATCCTTCAGCTTATCTAAAATAATCATTTTCGTATTATATAATTTTTATATAAACAAAAAATGATAGTAGATAATATGTGGATGAGAGAGAAATTAATTATTTATTCTGTGAACTGAGTTGCTGCTGTGGATAGGAAAATATGTAATTGGGTTGGATTGGGTATGGATGAGAGATAAATTAATTATTTATTCTATGAACTGGGTTGGGTGGGTTGCTGCTGTGGGTGGTCTTAGGGTCGAGTAGGAGAACGAGAACCCGGCACCTGCTAGGGTCCCGGTGCCTGCTAGGTGTCGCACCAAAAAGTTTTCTACTCAACTCAAATATTGTTTTGGACTACTACATAACCTAGTTAAGTTTCGTAGCTGTGTTAGGGTTTGTCTATATATACAAGGCTATGTAACTCTAGTTTGCATGGTTTTGTAGCTCAAAAACTCATAAATAAAATATTTCATTCTCTCTGTAGACGTAGACAATTTACTGAACTACGTAATCTCTTGTATCATTGTTTGCGTTGTTGTTTTCTTGAATTCCTAATAGTATTGTATCTGTCTATATGACTTGTGCAGTTGTGCGTAGGGTAGCTGCGATTTTCGAACCACTGACTTCAAATATATAAAACCTAAACCGGATAATGGTTCTATAAAATACTCAACCGTAAGCAGAGGAAAGCTTCGAAACGGTTCCAGAAATTGTGGCTACAGTTCAAATTATGGTTGCTAGAACAGTCAGTTTTCGAATAGCCTTCGAACCAGATAGTGACCATGTATAAGTCTTGCTGACGGGCGGACAGCCACTTCGACATGACTCGACAACAATTTATATGTTTTTGATAGAAATAGAGGGGCAAGCCCCTATATATACTTAAATATGAAAAACAAATACATCATAAATAAAATATCCTGCTAGCTTAATCAGATTATTACGAATTCGAAAAAAATATTTTAAAATTTTAGTTTATGCTGTACTTGCTTCTTTGATAAATTTACATTCATCATTCATCTTCTCAATCGTCTTTAAATGGTCATTGTAATCATCTTATTGTTGTAAGAAAATATCTCAATCGAAGTATAATATTTAAATAACGCTATAAACCGAGATTTTAGGTGATTTGAATATACTTATTTATATATTTATTGTTCAAAGATTCAATTTTTAATATTTTTTAAAAAAATGTTAATCTCTCTTATGTAATAAACTAGCTAATGTAATATTTTATTCCGGTTCCAACGTTATCACAGTAAAGAAATTTTTTGTATGTACAAGTTATTTCAACTAACGAATATCAGGATTTTTAATTATGAGTATAAGATTAAAAATTCAAATTAACCATTTATTGTCATTCTAAGCAAGATGCCAAATAATTGAGCTTTAGTAATTGGAATGAAGCATTGCTACTCATAATTTATTGAAATTTTCCAAGTAATTTTAAAAGTACATCATTTATTATTTATCATTACTATTCACTCCTACCATTAATATTCATCAAACCAGCAGTAGATGTTATATATTAATCTGTTGTTCAAGGAAGAAACTAAATTTCTCTCAGAAAAAAGGGAACTAAATGGTATATGGAGTCAGCTATTTGCCACTGGACAACATCCATATTTATTAACACTTATATCAACTAACAATAAAATTATTTTAGATTAGTTAAATCTTTAATTCCTCTATAATACAGCACTTTTAGACAATTGTTGGAAATTTTTTTCCCATTCAAGAATCTTTCTGGATTTAAATTTATATTAATCAGTTTAATAAATATTTAGATATTTGTACTGAACCCGCATTTCAGGTTTTCTGCACGTACTGTGTTTTGGTGGCCCATTTAAAAGCTGTATTCGTGGTGACTGAGAAAGGAGAAAGTAATACAACTCAATGCATTAATGCTGGTATTAGCGTAACAAGGAAGCGAGAGGGTCCTTGGGTTTCCATTGTCCCAAATTTTTCGAAATGACTGACGACCACACATGTGCATTGTAAGTCCAAATTAGCTATTCTCAGACATGGAAGATGACGAAATGGATAAAAAATTCCGATTATATTCTATCCTGCAAAAAATATATATGATTTTTGATGAATCCAAATTCTCCCATAGAATCATACGATTTTGAGGTAATTTTTTCAAAATGTCAATTTGATCTTGTTGAACCCGACCAGATTGAGTTGTCGAGAAAGAAAGTCCACGTAAAAAATTGCTGTCCTCTTGAAGTTCCCGTTGAAAAAATTGAAATTCATATCACGTAAGAGGCCTTTGTCGGAGCTAAACTTTAGCTCGATTATAATGAGCGTGGAGGTGATCAGGTGAATGATGAAGTTCTTCGGGCAAAACTTTTGGATGATGCAGCTTGTGATCCGGTTCAATTTTGGAGCTTTGATCCTCCATAACTTAGGTACTTTGTGTACTTTCTTAGGTGTAATTAGCAAAGTTTTTAAATACACGGTCCGACTGGTAGTCCGACCGGTCAGATTACGATTTAGTCTGAAGAGCGTATGAGGTTTGGCCAAAAAATGCTAACCTTACAAACCACAAAAAAATAGTCGGACTAGGCAGTTTGACCGAATTTTTGACCCCGTATTTTTCGGTTCGTAAAGTTAAACAAAAAAATTAGGATTGGTATGATATTTTGACCAAGAAAAAACTTTTTTGGGCGGATATTTTTTTATTTTAGGATTGCAAGGTTATGGTGGGTCAAAAAAGAAAGAAAAAGCTGTACCTATTTTTTTTTGGAATAGTAACCGAGGTATATGACTGAGGTAGTGGGGTAGGGATCATTAAAATATTAAGAGAAAAGTCCACTTTAGTGCTCTGTGGTATCGCCCAAAATCACTTTAGTACCCTGTGATAAAAAACCGACCAATCGAGTCATACTTATTCCAATTAACATCAAAAAGGTCCTCGGGCAGCTGCCCGGACCCGCCCGAACGCTGCCCGAACTACGTGGCCAGCCACGTCACCAAAACTTGATGACGTGGCACCACGTGGAGGAGGAGGAGGAGGATGAGGAGGAGGAGGAGGAGGAGAAGAGGAGGAGGAGGAGGAGGAGGAGGAGGAGGAGGATGAAGTGGAGGAGGAGGCAGAGGAGGAGGAGGAGGAGGAGGAGGACGAAGTGGAGGAGGAGGAGGAGGAGGAGGAGGAGGAGGACGAAGTGGAGGAGGAGGAGGATGAAGTGGAGGAGGAGGCAGAGGAGGAGGAGGAGGAGGAGGAGGAGGAGGACGAAGTGGAGGAGGAGGAGGATGAAGTGGAGGAGGAGGCAGAGGAGGAGGAGGAGGAGGAGGAGGAGGACGAAGTGGAGGAGGAGGAGGACGAGGAGGAGGAGGACGACGTGGAGGAGGAGGAGGAGGAGGAGAAGGACGAAGTGGCAGAGGAGGAGGACGAAGTGGAGGAGGAGGCAGAGGAGGAGGAGGAGGAGGAGGAGGAGGAGGACGAAGTGGAGGAGGAGGAGGAGGACGAGGAGGAGGAGGACGAAGTGGAGGAGGAGGCGGAGGAGGAGGAGGAGGAGAGGAGAGGAATAGAGGGAAGAAGATGGTTGTTCACGTGGCGCCACGTCATCAAGTTTTGGTGATGTGGCTGGCCACGTAGTCCGGGCAGCGTTCGGGCGGGTCCGGGCAGCTGCCCGAGGACTTTTTTGATGTTAATTGAAATAAGTATGACTCGATTGGTCAGTTTTTTACCACAGGGTACTAAAATAATTTTGGGCGATACCACAGGGTACTAAAGTAGACTTTTCCCAAATATTAATAAAAATATATTTTAAATATAAAAAAATACCGGTCCAACCAGTCGGATCAGTCAAAATGCGATCCGGAGGCAAGAGCGGATCACTCTCCCAGTCGTATTTAAAAATCTTGGTAATTAGGAAAAGATGTGATATTTTTAGTGAAGTCATACTTGGTAATGGGCTAGATAGAACTTATCTTTGTTTATATATGTTTCTATCTAGTTCTTTGGAAGCCTGGATATTGTACTCAATGTACAATTGGATAAAATTACGTTGTAGTTATCTTTGGTAGATTAATATAATTTACTTATAAAACAATGTATTAACCAGTTGGTATATAGATTTGCATAGATGTATACAGTATACTGGAACAAATATAAAACATGAAAATAGAAGAGAGGTGAGATATGGTACTCTTACAAAAAGATGCGAAAACTTTCACAAGGAGATACGAAAGTCTCACAAGTTAAGACAATCTCTGTTATTTTTTGAAGTAAATTTTACATCAACAATTATACATTGTCGAAATTTAAACTACATATTTCTGTCAAATCTTATACGATTTATGTCACGAGACAACCTTCTTGTTGAATAGGTAAATACAAAAACTAACAGAAAATAGAGCATATTTGAGTTGTAATTCCCTTTTACAAAAAAAATTGTAATTTCCTTTTTTTTAGTTTGTTAGTTATATATTTGTTGGTTTAGACAAATTCGTAACTTTAAAATAGTAGTAAAATTTTCCAAATAAGTATATGTTTAATACTTGTGCGTCCCAGTCACCTTTGTTACTTATATATCATCTATTAAAAATGGAGACAAAAATGCCAGATCTTTTGGAAAGTAGACAAGACACGGTTACATAGAAATGATTCGGCAAAAATTGTTTGCAATGATAAGAGTTGTGGCGGACAAAGAATCTGCATCGTCATTTCATTGTTACAGACACAAGAACGTGGACAGAAGTTTGTAAAAAAAAAGGAAAATTAAATTTGAGAAGGCCAGAACGACAAGAGACGAGAGAGGGTTGGTGGGAAGCTAGAGCCTATGGTTATGGGCCTGGTAGTGTTGGTCCGTTGGACTTGGAGGCATGCTTTTTATGTGGTGGATTGCGTAATGAGGGACGGAGGTGAAGTTATTCTTTTTACCTGATATATTCAGATATTTATTAAATCGATAAATTTAAGTTCGAATTGAATAGTAATATTGCAAGGTGAATAAACTCTCCTAACAAATATTTAACATCCATACGTTCAAATAGCTCAATTTAGAAAACTCTTAGTTAAGTTAAAAGAACTCTTTTGTCCTTTCTTAGTTGTGAAATTAAATTAGTAATCAAATAATAAAAAAATCGCTAAACAAGAGTTAAAGGCTCGATTTTTACCAATTGTTCTTGATAGAAGTGATAACACACTTGAATTCTTTAAAAAAGTATCAAATTTAAGTCTAGCTAATAAAAAATATATCTATCTTAGTAAACATCTCTAAAATAGATCCAACAATAATAAATTCCGAATATACAAACATTCCGAATATTAGAGACTACCGACAAAAACACCACTGTTTTCTATTGTACAAAATCAACAACCTGGGGTACAGACATAGAGCGGAGAAAAGGGATCTAGTTTTCTAGTGTATATTTATTCTTGGCACAATTAATTTCTCATGCTCCTAGTACATATAGCCACTTATAAAGTGGCATAATGTGCAAATTTTATCGCTCACTTACTCGAAAAATATAATATATACTTGAAATTATTCATTTAATATCTAGTGCGACATAGAATAACTATCACATTGTTACCAAATAAACCATCATCCAAGTTGGTTGTGCACCGTCAAAGCTTACCAGTAAGCCCGCGCTACCTCGCCTTCGGTTCATTTTCCAAACCATTGTTGAGTTTTGATGAAGGATGCATGTGTAAGATTGTACCAAAACAAATTTATAATCGACGAGTTATTTTAACTTAATTAAAATATTTTAAGTTTAAAATTTGAGAATGTATTAATCTTGTTAGAAGAGATTTAGCCTTTTTCAAAAGTCAAAATATGATTAATCGGTCCAATAAATTTTCAAATATCAGAAATTTTAAAAACATTTGGTGCACTATATGGTCAAGAGCTAATAGAATTTTATATAATAGTTAATACGTATCCTTCCTTGAGATCTATAGATCTTCAATCAATTTCCCAAATAGTACTGGACAAAAAAATAAAAGAAATTTCTTGCGTTACATAGTCTTCTCCATTGGGTTTTCTATGTAATCCATTTCGTGTACGTATAAGGTATTTTTTTTGAGTGGGAAAGTCTTAAGTATTGGTAAAGAGAAAATGCACAGAATAGGAGAGATGTGGATATTTAGTGCGCAATGTGAATTAAGAGACTTCACCATAGGAAAGAAAATGCATACGATGAAAATAAAGTTTTTGCCAAAATATAGATTTAATTATTTTTGGACAGAAATTGAACCGCCTTTATTATTATTATACACTGAATGAAATTGATATCACACGATTACTTATAAAGACTTTGAGTAATGAGAATATATAGATTAATTTATAGATATTTAATACCTTAATAATATTTTAACTTAGGAATCGGGCATATTGCACACTATACCAAATCTTGAACTTTAATTTTTTTTTTTGAATTATACATCGCTTTTAGAAAGAGGGTATATAGAGCCGACAAACATGACTGACTAATAGTGTAATATGACTTAGGTTTTGGAAGCTATAAAAGGAATTCAGACACCACTTAGGTTTTCATTTCTTCGATAAAAACACTTCGCCGAAATATCTAACAGTTAGATTTGCTAACTAGTAAACAAAATTGATCACATGATAAACCAAAATAAAAGGCTATATAGTACTAAATATACTGTTTGGCTGCCAGCTTGACGTCATAATTATCAATAAAGACATCCTGCTTCAAAGAAACGTTTCAGGCAATCTTGCGCATAACAATGTTGGATTCGTCTTAGAAGGTCAGACTAACTTGTGTTCAGTTGCTTCTTTGCTGAAGTTGAATACCAGGTCATTTCGTTAGCTTTGAATATTGTTCGGAGGGCTTTTCCAACTAAAGAGGTCATCTTGGAGACCGACTATCGCCTTGCCTTTGTCTTTCTGAATGATCCACTTGCTAAAGTGTTCTGGCGATTGGAAGATTTGGTGCTGAAAATCGGGGATATCGTTAAGAGATCTCTCTCTTTGTAGACTTAGCTTCTATGTTATAAAACCAAGACTTTGTAAGCAGATTAGACTAGGTTTGCTTCCAAGTAACTGGATTGATATTCATCCCACGGATCTTGATATTGTTGGGTTTGAATGAAAAATGAATGCATTTGGCCAAGCTGAAAAGTCTAAGCTGAAGATGGGGGAACCATTACCACATCGAAAATCGCAAGGAACTTTTCCCTGTTTATAAGGAGAAGCTCCAAGCTGGTGTAACATTAAATGTTTCACCTGAAGAGCTGACCGAGGCTGCCTGCGAGGATGGTGCGTAGCACCATCCGAGCACGAGCACGCGCTCGCGCACGTGCGTGTGCGCATGGTGCATTGGACGCAGGTCGCAATGGGCACTTTGTGGCGCACTTGGCACTTTGCACGTGCGCATCGTCACGAGTGTGCTGCCTGCCTGCCAAAGGGGTGCCAACGACCTACGAAGAGCCACGAACGAATTGGCTGGAGAGGCACCTGAAGGGCAGCCTGCCTGCTGGCCGAACGAATGCGTCTCCTCAGAATTGCTTCGTGCCCCTTCGGAAGTGCCTGCCTCCACTCTATCCAACGCCTATAAATAGGCCGCTCCCCCTCATTTGCATCTCACCCCACTACAACTTGCATAAGAATTCGTTAGCAATTGTAGGCTCTCTCTCCCTCTCTCAGAAAGTTCCGAATATCCAAGGTTCACCTGAAGCTTCGAGGGTCGTTGTGCTACGAACTCGGAAGCAGCCTAGTCGTTGTATCTTGGGGACGATTGCCGCAGCCCGTAAGCACTGAATACGGGGCAATCTTGTCTTACGGAGAAAGAGTCCAACTCTTGCCTTGACTATACCAGATCCTGATCAAGTACACCACCTCTGACAAACAACAATCGTAAGATGAGATCAGTGTACTTGAAGATGGCATCATCAAGCTCCGCACCAACACCAGTGCCAGCGATCCCGGGAACTGTCCACGCCGAAAGGCCAGCCAAGTTCAAAGGTACCGAGTTCAAGAGGTGGCAACGGAAGATGCTGTTCTACCTGACGACGCTTAACTTGGTCCGATTCTTGAAGGAAGAGGCTCAAAAGGTGGCGGAAAATGAGACTGATCCACAGAAGATCAACGCCCTCGATGCATGGAGTCACAGCGACTTCCTATGTCATAACTATGTCCTAAATGGCTTAGACGACGCCCTCTACAATGTCTATGCAGGTACAAAGACTGCCAAAGAATTGTGGGACTTCCAGGAGAAGAAGTACAAAATAGAAGATACCGGAATGAAGAAATTGATCGTCGGAAGGTTCCTCGACTTCCAGATGGTGGATTCCAAGAAGGTCATAGACCAAGTCCAAGAGCTGCAGCTAATTCTATACGAGATTCAAGCCGAAGGCATGCAACTCATCGAATCCTTCCAGGTGGCTGCTCTAATCGAGAAGCTACCCCCTCTATAGAAGGACTTCAAGAACTACCTCAAGCATAAGAGGAAGGACATAGGGCTGGAAGACCTGATCGTGAGACTAAGGATCCAGGAAGACAACCGAAAGTCTGAAGTCAAGACTGGCAGGACCAACTCTGAGACTAAGGTACACCTCGCTGAAGGTGGCACCGGCAAGAAGAGAAAGAAGCCCAAAAATAAGTAGGAGAAGCAAGAGCTAAAGCAAAAAAAAGCTAAGAAGATCAAGGGCAATTGCTACAACTGTGACAAGCCCGTCACATGGCCAAAGATTGTCACCTACCAAAGAGGGACGATCGAGAGAAGGCAAATCTGGCTGAAGACCTATCTGATCTATACTTATTCGCCGTGGTGTTTGAAGCCAATCTGGTGGATAACCCAAGAGAGTGGTTCGTTGACACAGGGGTGACCTGACATATCTGCTCAGACAAGGAGATATTCTCGACCTATATCCTGATCAACGGACGGAAGTTATTTATGGAAAATTCCGCAACTTCTCCCATAGTCGGACTAGGCCAGGTGGTGCTGAAGCTGACCTCCGGAAAAGAGCTGACCCTCAAGGATGTGCTGCATGTCCCAGACATTCGCAAGAATTTAGTATCCGGCTCACTGTTAAGCAAAGCTGGGATGAAGCTAGTGTTTGAGGCTGATAGGTTTGTTCTGACCAAGGCCGGTGCCTTTATAGGAAAGGGTTACCTCGAGAAGGGGCTCTTCAAGATGAATGTAATAACTGTCAAATGTGCCTTTGAAGGGCCTAATAAAGTTATCAATTCTTCTTACTTGGCTGAGTGTTCTAATTTATGGCATGATAGATTAGGACACGTAAATTTGAGCTCACTACGAAAGTTTAAACTTATTGCCTAAAATGGAGTTTGAGCCAAACAATAAATGTGAAGTATGTGTAAAGGCAAAAATGACCAAAGCACCTTTTTATTCAGTGGAAAGAAGTACTACACCTTTAGAGTTAATTCATACCGATATATGTGATATGAAACACGTGCAAACTAGAGGTGGAAAAAAGTATTTTATCACATTTATTGATGATTGCATAAGGTACTGTTATGTAAACCTCTTGAAAGGAAAAGACGAAGCTCTAGAAGCTTTCAAGAGTTATAAGAATGAGGTTGAAAATCAACTTAGCACTAAAATCAAAATGATTCGAAGTCATAGAGGGAGAAAATATGTAGCTCCGTTTGAGAAATTCTGCCAACAACATGGCATTATTCATCAGACAACTGCTCCATACTCACCTCAATCAAATGGCGTAGCTGAGCGCAAGAATCGAACTCTTAAGGAGATGATGAATGCTATGTTGATTAGCTCGGGCTTACCACCGAACTTGTGGGGGGAAGCTGTGCTCTCAGCTAATCACATTTTAAACAAATTGTCACACAAGAAAAGGGACAAAACTCCATATGAATTATGAAAAGGGAGAAAGCTTTCCTACGGTTACCTTAAAGTGTGGGGGTGCCTAGCTAAGGTAGAAATACCTCTGCCTAAAAGGGTAAAAATAGGACCAAAGACCGTTGACTGCATTTTTATCGGATATGCTTACAATAGTAGCGCCTACCGATTTCTAGTGCACAAGTCTAAAAATCTTGAAATCAACAAAGGAATGGTCATGGAATCAAGAAATGCAACATTCTTTGAGAATATCTTTCCTAAAAAGAAAACGACAGAAGTAAGCTCAAACAAAAGAAGTTATGAAGCTACACAAGGCTCTGATCAAGGTGCTGAGGAACCTAGATGGAGTAAGAGGACCAAAGTAGCCAAGTCGTTTGGTCCAGATTTTCTAAATTATATGTTAGAAAATGAACCTGGGATAATCCAAGAGACATTATCTAGTCCAGATGCTCCTCTCTGGAAAGAAGCTATCAACAATGAGATAGAGTCTATCATGCAAAACTACACGTGAGAAATCGTGGATCTCCCACCAAGTTGCAAACCTTTAGGTTGCAAGTGGATCCTTAAAAGGAAATACAAAGCTGATGGATCAATCGACAAGTACAAAGCTTGGTTGGTAGCTAAAGGGTTCAAACAGAAGGAAGGATATGATTTCTTTGACACGTATTCGCCGGTCATAAGAATCACATCTATTAGAGTGCTCATAGCTGTCGTAGCACTCTATAACCTCGAGATACATCAAATGGATGTAAAAATAGCTTTCCTAAATGGAGAACTGGAAGAGAAAATATATATGGAACAACCTGAAGGGTTTGTTGCCCCCGGACAAGAACATAAAGTATGCAAGCTGGTCAAGTCACTGTACTGGCTGAAACATGCGCCGAAATAATGGCATAAGAAATTTGACAGAACAATGATGTCAAATGACTTTAAGATCAATGAGTGTGATAAATGTGTATACATTAAAGGCACACTTGATGCTTACGTGATTGTATGCCTGTATGTCGACGATATGCTAATCACAGGAAGCAGTAGTGATCTTATCATAAAAACTAAGAACATGTTAAAGAACAACTTTGACATGAAAGATATGGATCTAGCTGACGTCATACTAGGGATTAAAATCTCTAGGACGACTGAAGGAATTGTCCTGTCACAATCTCACTACGTTGAGAATGTACTAAAGAAATTCGAAGCTTTTGACAAACCTCCGGCCAAGACTCCGGTAGACCTGAGTCTACACTTAGCTAAAAATAGAGGGGACCCAGTATCTCAACTAAAGTATACAAGAATCATTGGGAGCCTGATGTACTTGACAAATTGTACACGCCCTGATATTGCATACTCAGTTAGCAAGCTTAATAGATTCAAGAGCAATACAGGATCAAACCACTGGCTAGCTCTGGAAAGGGTTCTAAAATATCTAAAATATACCATGAACCATGGCATACTTTATACTAGGTATCCAACTATATTAGAAGGATACAGTGATGCGAATTGGATATCGGACACTAAAGACTCCAAATCTACTAGTGGTTATGTGTTCACCATAGGTGGAGGAGCTGTGTCCTGAAAATCCTCTAAACAAATGTGCATAGCTCGATCCACCATGGAGTCAGAGTTTATAGCACTAGACAAAGCCGAGGAAGAAGCTGAATGGCTCAGAAACTTCCTAGAGGATATTCTATGTTGGAACAAGCCTGTGCCCCCTGTATTGATACATTGTGATAGCATGTCTGTAATTGGGAGAGCACAAAGTACAATGTACAACAGTAAGTCTCGACACATCCGTAGGAGACATAACACCGTTAGACAATTGATTTCTGGTGGTATAATTACCATTGATTATGTGAAGTCCAAGGACAACATAGCTGATCCTTTGACGAAAGAAATCAACAGAGATCAAATGTGTAACGCGGTAAGGGGAATGGGGTTAAAACTCACACATTAAAGGACTTCATAGCGGTAACTCAACCATGATGAGTGGAGATCCCACAAACTTAGTTCAATGAGACAACTAAGTTATGGATGGTTCAGATGATTACTTGGAACCCTTCTCATTCTCAGAAGTTGCCCAAGTGCGAACCTGCAGAGGTGTGGTAAGGTTAAGCGTCTATGCTTTTAATGATTCCTATACCAGGAAAAGGTGGAATATGGCAGGATACTCCTGACGGGAGATCACCTATATAAGTGTAAAGTGAGGCCGCTTCAAAAGAAAAAAATACTTATGAATCCAAGATAAGGTCCATGGCCGAAATGGACACAACGTGAGAACCAAAAGATATTAGAAATATCATTGTGTAAATGTTATTGTCTTGGTTTACATAAAAAAGCTGACCAGTTCAAGACATCGCGTTCACTGAGCAGCAAGTAAATCCGATAGCATTTTACTAGGGAAGGTTCAAAGCCGTAAGCTACCTTTCTCGATGCAATGATAACTCGTCGGAATTTTTCTTAAAAGTGTCAGCATGCATTAATCATCATTCATGTGGGGGATTGTTGGGTTTGAATAAAAAATGAATGCATTTGGCCCAAGCTGGAAGGCCCAAGCTGAAAAGCCCAAGCTGAGGATGGGAGAACCATTACCACATCGGAAATCGCAAGGGACTTTTCCCTGTTTATAAGGAGAAACTCCAAGCTGGTGTAACATTAAATATTCCACCTGAAGGCTACGCACCATCCTCGGACGAGCAGGAGCACGAGCATGTGCACGCTCACGCGCTCGCGCACGTGTGTGTGCGCACGGCACATTGGACGCAGGCCGCAATATGCGCTTTGTGGTGCACTTGGCACTTGGCACTTCGCACGTGCGCATCGTCGCGAGGAGCTGGAGGAGTCTTAAAGTTTTGCCGAAGCTCGGACGAAGAGGCAGATTTCTATACCTGTGTCAACCACTATCAAGACTGATGGCCATATTTTCTTTAGGATCTTATCTAGATTTAAGAGATTCTTTTTATTTTTGAAAAATTACGACTTCATAAGATTTCTTAAGATTGGTTCGATTTTTTCAACATAATTTTTCAGTTCGTAAAATTTGAATATTAAAATTGAACCGATTCTTATTGGTAAGATGTGAAATTGAACTTTGAGAAAGAGAAGTCTACATTATACATCCAAGTACCAAAACAAAAGCAGTGGTTAAACTTTTTATTTTAACTAGGTTTTAAATTCACAATCTTTTAAAACACGCTTCAAAAATTTTACTTAACTCAAATTTGTATGAGTGATCCACTGCATCCACACAAACCAAAACTCCTAGGCCCCACCGTGATCAAAGCAGTCTAGCCGAAACATTTCAGCGAGCAGACCAGAGAAGTGGGGTTTGTAGAGAAACTAGTTTGACGTTTCCTAAACTAAAGTAGCAGAATAATTAACAGCTATCTTCCGTATCCTATGTTCTAGCTAAAAGAACATTCTATCAAAAACTTCGCAATTTAGTTTTTTGGGAAATGTCCGATCCCGTGAAGTAAGCTACCCACCAATACCCAACATATTAAAGATTCATATGAAGATCCCAAATGATTCATAGTCAAGCAACATTCTCAAAGAATCGAATTTGAGATCTCTCTATTAATGTAAACAACTCTCTCGAGCAATTAAATAAATTCTTCACTTTTAATTAATAATCAGAGGAGGTCCAAATATTGAGAAAATCTTTTATCAGGTAAAAAAATACATCCAAATCCTTCAAAGCATAAATTAATTAAATCTCCGGATTCTCTCCCCCGCCATCCAAATACAAAATACACCAAAACCAATCACAATATCTAAGCCAATCTTAATCCCTCTTCTTCAATAAGCAAGTGTTGAAGAATAAGCAAACCAGAAATGACCGCCACTAACTTTTTTTGGTGGAGTTTAAAATATTTCCACAATTCTGAATCTTAGACTGTCGTTAGGACTCGATCTTCTCACCTCATGTTTAAGGACTGAGGTCTTATCTATCAGAACATAGATGCGGTGGTATGAGCACCACTAACTTATGTACACAAATCCGTGTTATTTACAGATCCAATCTTCTCGGACCTCAAGCCTCCTCCATAAATAGCCCTCGCCTCCTCGTCGGAGAAGCGAACAGAGACACCGCCACTTCGTCCAGACATTTCCCCCCTAGCCTCGACCTGTGAGGCCGCACCTGCATCGGCGCATTGGGGGCTTCTATCTCCTCGCCGGAGTACTCGTCGGGGCAGACCGGAGTCCGGAATGCTCGTACCTTCCTCGGCGTGCTAAACTTGAAATGGGTTTCCTTCGCAACCAGAGTCTGTTCTCCCAACAAACAACTAAATTAGCATCACAAAAACCGAATCAAATGAAGAGATAACTAACTAAAAGGTTTCGAGTTCGGGTTCGAAAACCAACCGCATCTCTGATTGCCTTGGAGACATTTATCAGCTGCTTCAAGTCATCGTGCTCCACGCCGCACAGGATCTTAACCAGAATGTCCTGAGACAGAGATTCCAGGGGTGACGAAAATGCCCTCGCCGTCTCCTCCTCAAAATCGAATATCCCGCCGCCGCTACGTAGCCTCTTCAACGGCGCCGTAGGGAACTCCACCGCCGTCGCGGCGGCCTCGTTCCTCGATATCTCAATTCTCTTCCTCCCGAATGACCGCGACCTCACCACCACCCCGTACCCACACCCCTCCTCCTGGACGACCGCCGCCCCGTCTCTCACCTCCTTCATCGAACTGCTTCTCCTCCCCAACGCCATTTTCTTCTTTATATTGTGTTTTTCTTTATATTTATTTCGAAAATGGGAAGTTGCCTCCGGTTATATAGGGCTCTAGATTGGAGAGAAGGAGAGAGAGAGAGAGAGACTGTGGTCGAAATCTTTTTTTAATTTTAAATTTGGGGTTGCGAGAAGATAGATATCTTCCCTTATTTAAAAAGATTTCGAGAGGGAAAAAATTAACCCCACCGAGAGTTTCCTGGATCCTTCCCGACGCGTAGATTTTATTCTCGTGCTCAGTCAATTTGAGGCGGTTAATAAAAGAAGTTTCTTTAGTTTATATCTCGACTAATTAATGTTTGAATGAATTATTATTTTGGAAAATGTCAAATTTTTTAGTATTGATATTCGAACTCAAAATTTATAAGTAAAAGTAATATTTTTCTTACCATTTAGATTTTTTTGGTAAAATTTACCATTTGGTTGAAGTGCAGTTTTTACTTTGGGTTTATGTTTATCCATTTAGCGGTTAAAACAGGTGGGAACTAGCCGTTTGAGTTTTGTGGGACACGTGGAGGGATCTGGGTGGAGATCCGGAGCTGTTCATGTGCAGTGTCGGTGACGTGGCGACATAGTCGGTTCAGGGCGGCTACATCCCGTCTCCTTCTCGAACACGTTTTATGCCTCGGTTTGTCCTTTTCGGAGTTGTGGGTTTTGCTAGAGTGACGGGGTAGTATGTAAGTAAATGGGTACGTGGCGGGATCTCGTTGGCTCTGGTGATGCTTAAGGGAGGCGGTACCGACAGGTGTTTGACAGATCGGACGGATTCTAAAGTGGCGGCTGACAGCTGTTTGACTGTCGCCGGTCTTACATAATGCGAAGCTAGTACTAGAAGTGAGATCATTCAAGAAAGTTCTTAAAAAAAAGAGATCATTCCAGAAAGAATTGAAAAAGGAAGACACTTATTAGAGTTATAAAGGAGTTGGTCAACAACTTTCCAACGCTAAATGGCTGCTTCGATTGCAATATTGGTGTACTTTTAAGAAATGTGTCTAGGATGAGAACGAGGCTTATAAGCATTATTCAAAAAAGTACGGTCATGTCGGTTATGGGATTAGTCGAATCGTTTGGGTCAATTTCAAAATCTACAAAATGGTTAAAATTGTGGTTAATAAGATTGGCCCGTCGGTCAACTTAATTGGATCAACCGGTTAGGATCCAACTAATTATTTTTTGAAAAAGAAAAATGATAGAATTTTTGCAATAATGAAAATAATTAAATTTGTTACTGCCGGACCCGGATCCGGTGTTAATGAATTTGTTCCGCCAATTAAATAGCCAAATGTTGATATTATTTGTTTGATTTGATTAGACTAGATGATTGTCACTCGTTGAAAATTAAATTTAATTAGGGATAAAATTTAAAGATTCTTAAGTTTTGATATATTGTATTAAGAGATACATCATTTAGTTAATTAGTCCCTAAATTTTAAAAAATTAGTCTCATTAGTCCATATGATCAATATCCATGTCAAATGACACGTGTTACCAAAATAACAGTCTCACTTTATAATTTCAAAATCATCAAAAACATATTAATCTTCACTTTACACACTCCAACAACAACAACAACAAAATCTTAAGGCTATCGCAATCTTCATTTATTTTTAACCTCGCTTCTGAATGTTGATGCTTGCAAAAGCCTTTGCGCAAAATAAATGTTTTGGTTGCTGCGATATGAAAGCATTTCATCTATATTTATCGGATAGTCTTTGATTCGCCAGTTCGACAGGTTTTATTACTTCTTTGAAGTAAGGTAATGGAGTTGTTGATTCAACTAAAAAATGCAACTGTATTTCACCATATACATAATAATCTGTCATGTCACTTGACCGAAGGACTTTGGGCTCTATTTGGATAACAAAATTAAGGATTTCAATCAGATCCTTACCCTGAGAGTCTACCTTGATCCAGACTCGAAAGGTTCAAGATCTGTTGACTTTGATTGAGTCTAAATCCTGATCCTGTCCAGATCTTGATATTTTAAAAAGATAAGGACATGGATGTGGATCTATAGATCTGCCCTGATTCTACCCGAATTTTTTAAATTAATATTAAAATAATATATATGTATATTAATTATTAGACATAAATTATAATACCAAATTCTCAATTTTTGTTGGTAAGTAAATATTCTTGGGCAAATTACCCTCAACCCCTGGAGTTTGCTAAAATTACTATTTCAGCCTCACCTGTTTCGAAATCGAAAAATTGGCCCCCTCGACTTTTATTGAACACTAAGACCCCTCGCTGCTATCATCGGTCAACTTATTTTTATGACAAATTTACCCTTACAAAAAAAAAGTGCTCGTCTTCTTCCTTGTTCTCTGGTACCGACCATCTTCTCCGACACCAGTTATTGAAGCCCTCGCCCGACTATTGCTTGAAGGGAAGGAAGCAACAATGGACAAGAAGGAGGAGGAGCCCGAGGAAGGTACTCGACGGAGGAGGTGAGGGACTCCTTCACCTGTGACCAAAATCCCAAATTTCTCGTGCCCAACTATTGCTTGAACTGCGAACCGAAGACGTCCTCGTCTCTGGCCAAACACGTACTTCCGGTCGGCGAACCAGGATCCCCGATAATCGTCACCGATGAAGGTCTCGAATCTCTCTATGCGGCCGGGTTGGGGGAAAGGGAGGCCGACGTAGAGGAGGAGGAGAAGATCCAGGGTTGGGGGAGGCAGAACTTGGAGGCGAGTTCGGGGGGAGCGATGGTGGGTGTAATTGGCCAGCGAGGACAGTTCCGATGGGAGGAGCGACTGTGGGTGTAATTGGTCGGCGAGGACAGTTCCGATGGGAGGAGCTACGGTAGGGCCTTGTCGGGAAAAGAAGATTAATTTTTTATTAAAGGGTATAATAGTCATTTCTTTGATTAAAAAATAAAAAATCTTATGATGGCATCAGCGAGGGGCCTTAGAGTTCAATAAAAGTAAACTAGGGGGGCCAAACTTGTGATTCTGAAACGGGGGGAGGGGCTGGAACAGTGATTTCAGTAAATCCCAGGGGGCTGAGGGCAATTTGTCCAATATTAAAACGAAAGTTCAAAACAGAGCAAGCGCAAAAAGAAAGACAAGATACATGTGTCCAATATTTACATCAATTACAACCCCACCCTGACCAAAATGTTCCCTCAACTTCAAGACACGGACCCGCGGGTCGCCCTGATCTTGCCCAATTTTTGATGACCCAGATCCTGCCAGAATTCTTATTTTTAAAGAGCATAAATGTAAGGATCTGGGTCCACCATTTAAAAAGAGGATAAGGATACTGCCCAGATCCTGCCCATTGCCATCTCTAAACAAAATGTTTCTAAAAAATAAGACACTTTAATTAAAAAAAGAGAGCAATGAGTTAAAATCCGGGATTTTTTTTACCATGGAGGTGAAGTTAGTATGTTTATGGTGATTTTGGAGCTTGAAAGGGATATTTTGGTACTCCTGTGTGTCATTTGTGATGAAAATTGATGCTAGAAACTAACAAGTTTAATTTTGCAAAACTCAGGGACTAATAAACTAAATATTAGACCTCTAAATACAATATATCAAACCTTAACAACTTCTAATTTTTTTCCGTTTAATTAATTCAATTAATTAGGTCCATATATGCACCAAACAAGTTCACTTTTTCTGTGTCACGCGTCGCCCGTGATGAGTTATGATACATTAATCAAATGGTGATGACAAGGAAAAAAGAGAGGCAATCATTTTTTTTCTTTCAAAAAAACGTAAATGATCTCTAAAAAAACAAACGACGGAAATGATGTGAAATGTTTTTATTAAGTAAACTTATAAATTGACAATTGAAATCAATTATAAAAGTGCTAGGAGAATGATAGCATCACTAATAAGAGAAATAAGCCAAAAGTCTCCTAAGGTGGACTCTTACACGTAATGCAGAAAAAAGTTTGATATCCATTTTTATAAACTTCCAAAAACGATACAAATTCCTTTAAAATCAGTATTGCAAACCACAAAAGAGTAGGTATATTGAAAATGAGTGCAAAACCCCCCAAAAATTTCCGAAAGGTGCGTGTCCTACTTTCGTAGTATTTGTACTTCTGGGTGAGCAAATGATAATTAGAATTTGGTAAATTCGGTAAAATTTTGGTAATTGGTAGTTCAGAATTGTTAAATCGGTATTCGGTAATTAATTCGGTATGAGATTTTTGAAAAATTTGGTAAATATCGGTATTCAGTAGATTTTGGTAAATATCAATATTTTACCGAATTTATCAAAATGGTAATTTATCAAATGTATTAATAAATATATAAGCCAAATTATAGATAATTTATCAAAAAATTTTTTTGCCTCTTCAAAAAGTCGATGCTCTAAATAATCTTTATACTAATTAGACTTGATGGCTTGTACTTATTAGATTAAATTTGTGTTTATTGAAACTATGTTTGCATTTTTTATTAAATATAATGATGAATTATAATTTCTCAAAAAAAATTAGTAAATTGAGTAAATACCGAATTTATCAAAATTTAATTCGGTAAATACCGAATTTACCGAATACTAGTTGGGATCGAAATCGGTAAATTTTTTTTAAGCATTTAGGTATTCGGTAAATTTGGTATTCGGTAATTGAGATCGGTAAATACAGAATACACACCCCTATTTATACTCATTTTCAAAAATTTTGCGTATATTAGCACGTGTGGACAAAAATGGACCTTCATCTAGTTAATTATATGGGGGGCAGATTTGGTGGGGACTGGGGTAGTTCCCAAACATGGGGACTAACTCAAACCAATATCACTACACATGCAAACCAATATCACTTTACCTGCAAACCAATATCACTTTATATGTAAACCAGCGTCTTGCAAACCAATATCACTTCACATGCAAACCAATATCACCTGATAGGTTATTGACCATCAGATTTAAAGATAATCAAATCTGACGGTCCAAAATGTAGTCCCCACCTGTGGACAAATTTTTTTAGTCCCCACTCAATCCGGTCTGAATTATATATGCTACATCTAAATGATGAACGAAATTCTTAACTACATACATTTATCATCCAACGGGGAGATATTCACTCTAATATAGGGAGGCAATCATTTTTCCAAAAATACGTAAATGACCTCTGAAAAAACATGGCGTAAATGATGTTAAAATTTTTTATTGAGTAAACTTAATTTTCTTGAGAGTTAAATTTTATTTATAATTATAATAGTTGTTGGAAAGAGAACTCACACTCTCGAAACTGACCTCGTAAATTTGATACAGCAAAAATCAATGAAAAATAGCCGCAATAGAGAAAAGAGTGTCATGAATAAACTTAATAAATTCACAATTGTAGTCAATTATAAAAACCTATAATAGCATCACTAAAAAAAAAGCCAAAAACCTGATATCCATTTTTATCAGCACTAGCATTGATGTATTTTTTTTATCTGGAGTTTGAGCTATTCAATTAACTCATTAAAAAAAATGTTGTGTATAAATAATTAAGCGCAACGCTCGGGCCTTCATCTAGTTAACTATATGGGACATCTTTTTATATGGTGAATTACTATGATCGGTTTAGGGACCCTTGGTGATTTGCACTCTCATATGAGCTACAAAAAGCGCCATTGTTGTCTCCTGTTGTTGTTTTACTAGGAAAGCTCAACCGGAGACGCAGTTTTCATCACCTGGAAAAGAAGAACACGACACAAGCATCATAAAATTTTATTTTCTCTATTGTGATGCTCTCCCTATTTATATCATGCTCGCCTTTAGTGTTTCTTTTCGGCAATTCTTAGTCATGTGATTTAGCACATGGCTGAAGGTGTATTTCTACATGTAAACGAAAGACCGGATCGAAAACGAGATGAGGCAATGTTCTAGTTCACTGTCGCATTTTTTTCGTCTCGACCGGTCAACGTTGTTATGGGCAAGAAACATAATTGGATTTCTTTTGGGCAAAGGGAGGGGCGAGGTCCCTAAAATGACAATATCAATTTAGCAAATGTTAAAAGTTCTATAAATTTACTCCCTCTTGTGAAACAGTATTTTTAAAGGAAAAGTTCTTCCCCAAACACCCTAACTCATGCATGTTTAGACTTTAATGATAATAACATTAGGTCTTGGATAGTAACCCTTCAATTAATGTAATAAAACAGAATCTTATATATATAAAAAAGTAATAAACCCCATCTAGAAGGTTAAGACATGTAATTTACCATTTTTTTGAAAAATAAATATTACACCTAATTACACCTTGTTAGGATTTGAATACTAAACACCAGTTAAATAATTTACACCTTGTACCGCTGCTGTAAAGCATATCAATTTACATTTTTTTTGAAAGGTATTTACATGTTTAGATCGAGCCATGTGAATTCAATAGATAAAGCTTTATCGATATTAAAAATTGTGTTGAACTCCAAATTATTTGTATATATCACATGGTATACGTACATCTATTGGGTTACTATTCTACTCGAACAGGTATGACGTTTGAAAGTTGACAAAGTGTCAAACATCATCCACGACTTCCACGTATCTTGGAGGCACTCAAGCATATCCACTACGACACGTTCCAATCACAACAACTTCTCCAACAAACCCCACGATGAGCAAGCTGGACGTGGACCATTTTCTACCCAAGTTGTTATTTCGCTTCCTACAAGTTAGCATAGTGGTTAACTACTTCTTGTATAAATATGTGCAGACTCACGTTTTAATAAATGGAGAAATCAAGTAATTCAATCCACTTGCATCAATCAGATTCTCCCTTACAAATTTATCATGGTATCAGAGCCATCTAGGTACATCAACACCTAGGGTTCTTCTTCTTCGAGACCAAGAGCCAAGTCGATCCGAAAGCGACTATGGCTGTCACTAATCCTTACGATGAATCCATCTCCAATCTATTGGCGTTATTTCAAGAGTCCAATCATCTCTCTCAGCTCCGATTATCCTCGGAGCAATATTTCAGTCTAATGGCGTTACTTCAAGCGTCTCGATTTCTTGTTCTCCAAGTTGGGATTGCTCGTCATCCACTTGTCTCCCCCTCCAACTTGCAGGGGGGTGTCAAACATCATCCACGACCTCCACGTAACTTGGAGCCAGCTCATCTCTAGCAGATTCCACAACCTGGGAAGATCTTAGAAGCACTCAAGCATATCCACTACGGCACGTTCCAATCACAACAACTTCTCCAACAAATCCCACGATGAGCAAGCTGGACGTGGACCATTTTCTACCCAAGTTGTTATTTCGCTTCCTACAAGTTAGCATAGTGGTTAACTACTTCTTGTATAAATATGTGCAGACTCACGTTTTAATAAATGGAGAAAGCAAGTAATTCAATCCACTTGCATCAATCAGATTCTCCCTTACAAATTTATCACAAAGCACACACAAACAAGTATTTAACACTGATGTACATCAATAATTCGAATTCGAGAATTTTTGCCTATGCTAGAACAATTTAATTTGTCGGTTAATCCAAATACTTGTTAGTTTAGCTTGAATCTAAATTAGTGGGAGTCTAGATAGTAGATATTTTCGACCACCATAATTTACATGTTAAAAACTAAACTTGGGAATGTCAAGCCAAATTCAATTTACCAAAATTATAATTTGTGTTTGAGTCATTCAAAAACAAATTTAAATACAAATTTAAATTCATCTCAGTTGATTTGAATCCAAAACAAATTTCCGTCAAATTAAATAGAATAGAATTTGAATAGAATTCAATTCATAGTCACCTCTATGTAAACCCCTTCCTATGAGATATGTCTAAGGGTGACGACGGTTGGAATTCGAATTAATAGACGTCAGTCCAAATCCGAATAGAATTTTCAAAAAAAAAATCAAATCTGAGTCAATCATGGTCACCCTCGTATTTAAACACTAACCTTTTTTAAATTCGTCAATTTATTTATGCAACAGAAAATTAGACAGCGGTGACTTGTCGGTGGGCGGGTAGGCGTGGAGTCCCAATTTCCTAATTTACGAATCGTAAACCCTTCCTCTTCCAATCGGGACTCGATTATCTCGCGAACGGGCCCTAATAAATTCTCCCGACGGAGAGGAAGAAGAAGAAGAAATCGCCAACCCATCAAACGGAAATCATGAGGTCGAAGCCCTCCTCCGCTTCCCGCGACGACGCCAATCAATACGTTGCTGCTGACGTGGACCGGAAGGGCAATGAGAACAAGGACAAGCTTTTCGTTATCCAGAACACGTGGCGGCCAATCAAGAGGATGAAGCTTCCGGCCGCCAACTCCGAGGCGATCGGTTTTGTTGCGGAGTCGCTCCCCAAGGAGAAGTTGAGGTACGATATACTGAACCTTGAGAATGAGCGGGTTGGTAAGTTAGGGTTAGGGTTTATGCCCGCCTTTACTGGTTGCGCTCTTCCCCAAGAGATGGAGGAAGCCATCCTCTTACGACTGCCTGTGAGATCCTTGCTCCGGTTTAAGGCCGTATCCGAAGATCTCCGCTCCTTGATTTCAAGTCCCAGGTTTATCTCCGATCACAGGTCTTCTAAAGCAGTACAATTATCCATCATGCAAAGCTTTTGGAACAAAAGCTGGTTATTACTACGTAATAGTCCTGGTATTGCGCATGCTCCCGTACTCGAAGCCCTACTGGATCATCGCATTGAGGGTTTACCAGTCGAGGATAATTTTGACCTTGTGGGTTCCGCTAATGGTCTTGTTTGCATCAAACCTAAAAGAGATAGTGAGAAGAGACCGTATATCTTATGGAACCCTGCAACGAGGCAGTTCAAAAACATCCCGCATCCCAGCATCAAAGGTTATCATATATCCCTGACATTCGGATATCGCAGTGGTACACAGGAGGATTACATGTTGTTTGGGATCTCGAAAGGCTGCACCTCTATGCATGTCTTCTCCCTAAGACGGGGCACCTGGAGGATGATAAATTGTTGCTTGAATAGTCATCAGTATTATGCATTTTGCCACTCATCCTCGCGCGTCGTGCTTGATGGATTTTTATATTTTCTAGTGCATTCCTACAACTCCATAGCAAAAGTCAAATTATTGGCCTTTGACTGTGAGTCCCTTACTCGCATGAGTCTTCCTGCTATTGTGGGTGACCATGTCGACAATCAAGCTTTGGCCGTGCGCAACAAGATGCTTCATTGGTTTTCACTCTGTGCAGGCGTGTTGGATGTTTGGGTCATGAGGAAATCATCGTGGACAAGGGTGCACACGGCTGATTTGTACGCTGCAGCAGGTTTTCCAGTTTTACATTTGAGACTCATAAGAGCTTATTGGCAAGGGAGTAGAGTGCTGTTGGATGGCTACTACAATAGGCGTGAGGAACTGCGGGGAAGTTGGTCGTATGATATACTGACCTCTACTTGGATAGAGATCCATTCACTGACCCCTCAAACAGGAAAGGCAGGGAAAACACTGGATATAATTGAAGCTTGTGATTATGTTGAGAGTTTGGTTCCACCAGCAGGTGAATTTTTGTTGAAGTAGAAGGAATTTGGCTTTGGATTTTCGTTGAACATGATAGTATGACAATTTAGATTAAACTCTGTCCTTGCATTCTACAGTTGTTAAGATTGAAACTTTAACCACTAACCAACTTGGTATATTCTAAAGGCTTTAGTTTTGCCGTTAGACTCTGTTTGACTTGAACTTTGTCCCAATGAGTTTGCGGTTCACAAATATTTTGAAACGAGAATGTTTCAATCAAGTTCATAGCCTTTTGTTTTTGTTCTAAAATGAAGAAATAACCACTAAAAATGTTATTCGTTTTTGGCATTTAAAGAGCAAATTTGTTCAATCGAAACCACTCCACAAAGAGTGTCTTAATTTCAGACCATCGATACCCAATTTCGGAGGGTTTCTACATTTTAGAAGGTACTGAATAAAATATAATCAAGCGCAACGCGCTGGCCTTCATCTAGTTAACTATTTGCTACATATAAATGATGACCGAAATTAGTAACTACATACATTAATCACCCAACGGGGAGATGATGAATTAATATTCGAATAAAAGTAAAAAAATTAATAAAAAAATATTCGGTCTGACCGGTCGGACAGGACGACCCGGAGGACGGACCAAATCCTAGTCGTACCAAAATCCGTATTTTAAAAGTAGGAATAAAGGCCAAATAAGCCCCTCTACTTGCTCAAAAGAGTCACATAAGTCCCTGTACTTGAAAGTGGCTCACATAAGTCCTTCTACTTCTCCAAATGGGTCACATAAGCCCTCGATAGCATTTTTTGATCACCAACAACACATTATCAACTGATGTGGCATCCTTGTTATTTAAAAAATGCTACATCATCAGATTTTTAAGTCATGACAGATATTCCCTTAAAAAACCACCTCCATCTCATCTCTTCAACCTCATCATCAAATTGTCTATGACGACGGAGACTCAGAGGACTTGAATTGGGACGAGCTGCATGAGGTCGTGTTATCCCTCGATATCACCGTTTCATTGAGGTCGTAGGTCCCAGCCCCATCGTGAGGCACCGGGGTCATCGAGGTTTGTTAGAATCGACTTTTAGGGTTTTGGTTGGGGGTCGATTTGTTTTTTTTAGAAAGTTGGGGGTCGATTGGGTAATGGGTAGTGGGTAGGACTTAATTTTTTTTTGATAATCGTAGAACTTAATTTTTGAAGGACCTAATTATTGGATAATGGGTAATGCGCAATGAGTCGATTAGGTTAAATATTTGATGAGTGGCATCTTTAATATGACAAGGATGTCACGTCAGCTAATGACGTGTCGCCGGTGACCAAAAAATTATTCTCAGGGTGTTACTTTACCCACTTAGAGAAGTACATGGCCTTATGTGACCCATTTGGAGAAGTACAGAGGCTCATGTGAGTCACTTTCAAGTACATAGATTTTTGTGACCCTTTTGAGCAAATAGAGGGGTTTATTTAGCCTTTATTCCAGGGAGATGATGAACGAAATTAGTAACAACATGCATTAATCATCCAAAGGGGGAGATGATGAATTAATATTCGAATAAAAGTAAAAAAATTAATAAAAAATATCTGGTCCGACCGGTCGGACAGGATGACCCGGAGGACGGATCAAATCCTGGTCGAACCAAAATCCGTATTTTAAAATTATGATATTTACCCCCTCTTGTGAAACAATCTTTTTTTTATAAGGAAAAGCTCTTCCCCAAACACAAACTCATGCATGCTTAGACTTTAATGATAATAACATTAGGTCTTGGATAACAACCCTTTAATAAGTTGAATCATCGGCATCTCAACTTATTGCTCCCGACACACCTCAGTCAAACACCATTAATACCATCAATAATGAATATGATTCTGATATTGATTCTTCAATATCTTCACCAAAAATACAGCGCCTACATTGGCTTGTAACCGCTAATCAGAACACTTCCATTCCAGGATCAGATATGGCTCTCGAACAAAAACTGATATTTTACAACAAGAAAAATTTAATTCTAACTCAATTTATGAATGAAATATTAATACTATAACTGAATATAATATTTTAAATTTATTACAATAAATGACCATGGCAGCTAATGCTTATAAAACTCAGAGTACCATTTCTGATAAAAGTATTGCAGAAATTATAATTTCTGACTTTTCAGGACAATTAAAAGGTTGGTAGGATTATATATATATATGTGGTAATAGTGCTGTTGAAGCTAATAGATGAAGCTTTATCGATATTAGAAATTGTGTTTAACTGGAAACTATTTTTTTATAGCACATGGTATAGTACACTTACAGTATTACTATTCCACTCGAGTCTAATACGACATTTAAAAGTTGATAAAGCACGCAAACAAATATTTAACACTATTCGTCACAATGATTCAAATTCAAGAACTCTTGATTATGCTAGAATAATTTGATTCGTCGGTTGATCCAAGTACTTGTTAGCTTAACTTGAATCTAAATTAGTGGGAGTCTAGATAGTAAATATTTTCGACCACCAGAATTTACATGTATACTAAAGCCAAATTCGAATTATCAAATTTATAATTTGTGTTCGATTCATGCAAATATAAATTTGGATTTGTATAAATCGTAAGTTTGAATTCAAACCAAAATTTTGACAAATCATTTAGAATAGAATCTGGATCCCACAGAATTCATAGCCACCTCTATGTAAACCCTTGATATGGGATATGCCTAAAGGTGACCACGGTTAAAATTCGATGGAATTTGAATTACTAGCTGTTGCCATGTGGGTTCAAATTTAAATAGAATTTTCAATAAAACAAAAGGATAAATACTCATAAATTTCTTAAATTTTAACATAATGTATTAAAATGTCTTCTCAATACTAAGTTAGTCCTTGAAATTAAAGAAATTGAACATATTAGTTCCTATAATTAAAAAATAATGTTTTTTTTAATATTCCGAAATCACCCTTTTTAAACCCCTCGTAAGTCGTCTTTTACTTTGACATATCTCTTCTTCCTAGCACCACCCCCAACGGCGATCCATCTTCCGCCTTAGCACACGTCTCTCTTCAAAAGATTCCAGAAGTCGACTTAGAGAGAGAGAGAGAGGAAGTTACAAGGATGTATAATAGTTTTGGATGATATTTTTATAACTCGGGTTTTAATTATTTATTTTTAATAACTCTATCAAGTGTTTTTAACCCTCAATTTTTTATTGAACAACTTTTTCTTATTTGGTCGTTTAACAAAAAAAAAACCAAGTCGACTATGGAAAAATGGTAATTTTTAGGTTAATTCAAGATACAATCTTGTCATTTCACCTACACTTTTGACTGGAAAATGAACCTATTGATATACCAGTGTGAGTTCTTCAAAAGTAAGGGCTAACAATTTATAATTTGGACTTTCTAGTACAGTATTCTAAAATTTAAATATGAACAATCTTCAAATCCGCCAAATGCCAATTTATTTATGCAACAGACATATAGACAACGCAAGTGTTGTCAGTTGGCGGGTAGGCGTGGAATCCCAATTTGGTAAACCTTTCCTATTCCAATTGTGACTACATTATCTCCCCGCGAACGGGCTGTAATAAATTCTCCCAAAACCTACAATTTCACGAAGAAGAAGAAGAAGAAGAAGAAGAAGAAAGGGAAACCAACCATGAGCTCGAAGCTCTCTTTCTCGATCCCTTGTTCCAAATCCAAACCCAAGGAACCCTCCTCCGCTTCCCACGATGAAGCCATCCTCTTACGACTGTCTGTGAGATCCTTGCTCCGGTTTAAGGCCGTCTCCAAAGAATTCCACTCCTTGATTTTTAAGTCCCAGGTTTATCTCCGATCACAGGTCTGACCAACTTGGTACATTCTAAAGGCTTAGGTTTGGCTGTTGGACTCGGTTTGACTTGAACTTTGTCCTAATGAGAGATTAATTAATCTTTCTTTAAATATCTCAATAAGAAAACTCTAATACTGTCATCAACTACTAGCTCGAAATCGAGCCGGATAAAATTTTGAACAGTGAAAAAACTCTCGCAATAATTACTCAACACTTTTGCGTTTCCAAGGACGAAAATTCCAACATTAATTTATCATTACTGGATGATATAAAATCTTATCTACACATTATAAAAAAACACGAGGGAAAAAATGTTTTGAAACGAGAATGCTTCAATCAGTTGGGTTGATAGCTTTTCTTTTGTTCAAAAATAAAGAAATAACCACAAAAACGTTAATTCATTTTTGGCATTAAAAGAGCAAATTTGTTCAATCAAAATTACTCCAAAAAGTACACCGAAAAGTGTCCTAATTTCAGACCATTGATACCCATTTCGGAGGTTCTATACATTTTAAAAAGTGCTGAATAAAATACGTGTTAACTATTTGCTACATCTAAATGATGAACGAAATCAGTAACTACGTATATTAATCACCCAACGGGGAGATGATAAATTAGTAATCTCCACTTAAGCAAAGCTATGATTGGTTTACGGACCCTTGGAGGAGATTTTCAGTCTCAGATGAGCTGCAAAGAACGCCAGTGTTGTCTCCTGTTGCTATTTCACTAGGAAAGCTCCAAACGGAGACACAGTTCTCATCACCTACAAAAGAAGAACACAACACAAGCATATCATACATTGCACCGGGCCAAGATGAAAACGAGAAACATCATATGAATAAGAACTACGTCGAAATATCGTTTTACGAATTTGGTAACCGATCGAAAAATTTAAGCTTGATAAGTACAAGGAACTCTTTGATTTATATATCGAGTTCAACATACTCGTATCAAAACGAAGAGGGCGATAACTTTTAACATGATTCACAAATGAGGCACAATGAGATGAAATTCACCCCAGTTAAGTTTGCGTCATCAAATAATAAACCGGATCTAGTATGTTAACCAATTTAGAATCACCGAGTCGGAAATTTCATGCCGTACCCAAAAGTTCGAATTGAAGGGTTGTGGGACATTGTGTGTTAGGATTCTAGAGACTTCATTAGTTAGTTGTTATTTCCTATTCAGTTGTTTCCTTCATTGAGAACTTTACCTTTAATAGGTTAGGGTTTATTTAGTTTTCCTATTCAGCTATTAGGCGTTTGGCTATATAATGCCCACGCACCCTAGGATTTTAATCAATCAAGAAATATAACAAGAAATCTTTCTTCCCTATCCTCTTCTCTTCTCAACTTCCTATCTCTCTCTTCTCAACTTCTACCAACTATCCAAGTTCATAACAATATACCAAATTGAAAGGACCTTACTGGTCTTGATAGAATTAGAAGGAGTAGAGAAGAGGGGTAAGAAACGTAGGAAGAAGAGAAGAAGATGATAGGGGAGAAGAGACTTCTTTGTTATTATTTTTCGATGATCAAACCCTAGGATGCCAAGGCATTATTTAGCAGCCATTAGCTAACAGACTAAATAGGAAGTACGAGACAAACCCTAACTCATTAAAGGTAGACCTCTAATTGACCCGAACAACTTAATAGAAAATAACTGAATAAGAAATACTAAATGGAAAGAACGGAATAGGAAATACGACTAACTAACGAAGTCCCGGAAGAATCCTAACACATAACATCACTCCCGCCCTCGCGAGACAGCTCGTCCTCGAGCTGGAGGTCTGTATGTGAGAGCTAATCCGGCTTGGCGGTGTCATCGATGGCCATCGTGCAGCTGTTGGAAATGCAGCAGATGAACCCGCAAGGATCTTCAAAGGGAGTTGATGCAGACATGTTGCCATCACGTAGTAACTAACATGGAGTTCTTGGCGTTCTTGGATCGTCAGCTGCACATTAGGTGGCTCATCTTTCCAGCTCAATAGGTTGAACTTCCTCCAGTAATCACTTGCAACAAATATCAGCACTGCACAGATTTTCAATAGCAGCTGCCCTGCTGCCAAATCAATTCCATCACTAAATGCCAACCAGAATTGAGATGTGGCTTTCAACGTCTCTTCAGTATACTTTGCACTCTTCAACTTATCAAAAACTTCTTGCAAATTCACCATCCCTTTGATATCAGATTTATCTCTAAAAGGCAAAGGACGAAGAGCTTGAACCATAATCTGAAATAAAGGTTGAATAACACCTCCTTATAAACTGACAGAACCATTTCTTGATCTCCAAGATGTCCCAAGCCACCAATTGAAGCAAAAACTGAACCTTCCTTGCAAGAAGCTTGAAAGGAAAGATGCAAAGGAAAATTAGTTGGCCTATCTGTCAAACCTCTCCCTCTCCCACCAGGAAGATTAGTTGGCCAATCTTCAATGGATTTCTGAACCTCAGTAGCTGATGGATTCGCAGAGGTGATGAACTCGTTGGTTGTCAACTGCAGAGCTTCTGAATCTGCATAGAGTTGCAGACTTGTATCCGGATAAAACATTGCCATCAACTGCCGTAAGAACACTGAGAATTTAATGCTAAAATTGTCAAAAACCAGTTCTGCCATCTTCTCAAACTCAGATTCAAGTACTTCCTCCACCGTCCAAGATGCACCCTCAACTGCACCTGCCTCGCCACCAGCAACACATGGGCATCCGGTCCGTTCCTTCAGTCGCCATCTAGGCCAAATTTGCCAAAAGAACTCCTCCAAAAGACTCAAAGGTCTAACATCTCCATTGACCAACTCCCTTGCAGCAAACGAGTAGGCACACTTATCCAATAATTCAGCTGCATAAAAAGAAATATCATTTGCTACATTCAGTTTGGCAACAACAGGGAGCTTGAGATCTGCAACCTCATTTGACAGTGCCTTAATCCCATTCCAAAATTGAATACGACTTGCTTCCTCCTCTAAATTCATGTTCTCCACATCTAATTCTTTCATGTCAAGAAGCTCATCATAAGCAACCTTTGCCAAAATACAACCAGAAAACCACAACTGACCCACTTGACTCTCCAATCTGAAATTAAAAGGTCCAAGTCGTCATCTTGTATGACCATGTCATCAATCAAATCTTTCTTCACACCCACTGAGTTTTCACCATCACCATCACCATCACCATCACAGAATTTCCCAACAACATAGCCCTCCACAACGTCAACAACAAGCTCATGATCTCCATCGGTACTGTCAAATTAACTGGTGCCTCATCCTCAACTTCTGCAACTTCTGTTGCTTCAACCACCACAACATTCTGATCCCTAACAACTTGCTCTTCGTTCTCAAAGCGCATACACAACGCTTCGACAAAATCATCCCATCCAGCCTCCAAGTTGCTCAAATACCATGATGAATACCACACTTTTGCTTTACCAACCAGCAAATCCTCCGTTATAATGTTCTTGTAAATCTCCATGGACTCGTTAGTGGAGAAGAACTCTTCACAAACTCTAACCCAAGCCCTCGGGTTAAAACCCAAAAACGAAGGGAGACGAGGAAAACCCTGTCTAGTCAAGAAAGCGTTTACCTTATTCTCATGAATTTCCGAGGCCCACTCGTCCAAGAATTGGCTCCGGCGAAGCTCATGAGTCTGGTGCGTCAACATGATAGAAGCCTTCACCGCCCAAGGAACGACGGCTCTGATACCAAATTGAAAGGACCTTACTGGTCTTGATAGAATTAGAAGGAGTAGAGAAGAGGGGTAAGAAACGTAGGAAGAAGAGAAGAAGATGATAGGGGAGAAGAGACTTCTTTGTTATTATTTTTCGATGATCAAACCCTAGGATGCCAAGGCATTATTTAGCAGCCATTAGCTAACAGACTAAATAGGAAGTACGAGACAAACCCTAACCCATTAAAGGTAGACCTCTAATTGACCCGAACAACTTAATAGAAAATAACTGAATAAGAAATACTAAATGGAAAGAACGGAATAGGAAATACGACTAACTAACGAAGTCCCGGAAGAATCCTAACACATAATGTTAGGATTCTAGAGACTTCATTAGTTAGTTGTTATTTCCTATTCAGTTGTTTCCTTCATTGAGAACTTTGCCTTTAATAGGTTAGGGTTTATTTAGTTTTCCTATTCAGCTATTAGGCGTTTGGCTATATAATGCCCACGCACCCTAGGATTTTAATCAATCAAGAAATATAACAAGAAATCTTTCTTCCCTATCCTCTTCTCTTCTCAACTTCCTATCTCTCTCTTCTCAACTTCTACCAACTATCCAAGTTCATAACAATTTGGTATCAGAGCCACTTTCCGGGATGGCTGCTATGGATTGGGAGGCTCGCATAAACTACCACTTCGACAGGTTAATTGAGTGTGTCATGAAGATGGACAAGTCTCCATGGAAGATGGGAGACTCCTCGGTGGTGATCAGTGAGGAGATTCGTGATGCTTCTCGAGAGGCCAAAGGGACAGCCATGAAAGCTATTTCTGAAGGGCGAACACGAGGGCCCGAAGACTTCTCGCAGGCTGCATCCGGTGAAGAATTCACTTATTCGGTTGAATCGACCAAGCCTGAGGCTGTCCAGGAAGAAGCCGAGATGGTTGATCCGGACGAGGAACCTCCACAGAAGCTGGGCGATCCATCGATTGAGGCCATTGAGGAGAACCATGTCACCGTTCAAGTGGCCAAAGGAACAGCCGTGAAAGCTATCTCTGAAGGGAATGTTCGATCAGAGGAGAGAGTGGAGCACGAGGACTTCGACCATCTGTCCAAGTACCTGGGGAACGCGTCTCCCTTGGAGGTCAAGGACAAGGCCCTCTCCAAGTTCATTGATGATATCGGGTTGCTTAACCCTGCAACCTACCAGTTCTTCGACACCGTTGAGACATACTACGAGGTGCTGATCGAGCACATGTTCCTGGACGTTGTTGAAGTTCAAGCCTTGGTGAGGAGCGAGGGCCTCTTCTACATTGAGGTCGATGACTACGACTGCAGGGAGGGGGCAATCGGTGACCCCACGGATCCGGGTTAGCGCACACATCCAGATTTCCAGCTCGAGGACGAGCTGGCTCGCGAGGGCGGGAGTAATGTTAGGATTCTAGAGACTTCATTAGTTAGTTGTTATTTCCTATTCAGTTGTTTCCTTCATTGAGAACTTTACCTTTAATAGGTTAGGGTTTATTTAGTTTTCCTATTCAGCTATTAGGCGTTTGGCTATATAATGCCCACGCACCCTACGATTTTAATCAATCAAGAAATATAACAAGAAATCTTTCTTCCCTATCCTCTTCTCTTCTCAACTTCCTATCTCTCTCTTCTCAACTTCTACCAACTATCCAAGTTCATAACATTGTGGTTTACAGATAGGGTCATCATGTATGTATTTATTAATGTTGTAGGATACGTAACTATTGTTTCACTGTATTTCATTTTGTTGGCAAGGATAGACATATAGTGGGATTTCGAAATTCACAGAGAAAAGGAGGCCAGCATCAGACAAGACAATACAAGCAGTTACGACTTACCATTAAGATTCAAATCATCTGAATCATCGGCAATTCGAAATCTCCGGTGACCTGATGATGATGCAGCCATTGGTAGGAATGGGTGGAAAGAGAACCCATTAACGGTATCTGCTTATGTAAATAATTGAAAGCCAACATTAAGAAGCAGAATGCTAAAAGTTGCAGCAAGGTCAAGATCCAATATAACACAACCCGAGAAGGTTAGTACCTTGCGCAGCCTGGAAGCCGGAAACCCACTGGCCACTTTGAAGATCGTATAAATGAACTAAACCATCCTGAAAAGAGTTTGGGAAGTGCATAAACAACTGTGTATACTCATGATTATAGAATTATATCATATGCTAGATGATATTGAAATGTAAACTGCTACCTGTCCGCCGGTGCCAAGGTGTCTACCGCTGGACTCAATATCAAACAATATCCGCTGATTGGTTTGATCGGAGAACCTGTAAAGCCTACTCACATAGAAACGGACCGTGCATTTTTAGTTCAGGTCGCATTCAAAGAATTGCAACAAATTGAAGAGCAAAGTACTTAAGACCCTAAACTTCAAAGTATGAGAGAGAGAAAAAAACGTCCAAGTGTTTCTCAGAAAGCTTTCTCGAAAATTTGGAAAACGTGGACAACAATCACTTGGAACCAAAGTTGATCCACCCACATTTCTCAAATGAATATGATGGTGAGCAGATATGTACGGCCAGTCTGCACACCAAGATCTAAGGCCACCGGGAGATATCATATAATAATTGACAAAAAGGACACCTGCTTAACAGTGAATCAGAATCACCTCCTTATCTAATCCGAATTACAGAGAAACAACAAGAACTGACATCTGAGATATCAAAACATCATGCTCTGATGAATAGAAGCGTGTGGTCAACCAAGTATCCGAATGCAAATCTACAGCACTCTCTCGAGTGAAACAGATAAGTGATATCACATAGGAACCAATACTTACTTGTAAACTACTTCAACTGCTTTTCGTACATCCCAACACATAATGTATGGGTCCTACAATGAATATGAACTTGGTGGTGTTATCCAATTACAAAAAGGAGAAGAATATCATATTAAGATGCATGAAAAAGAACTTGGCTGCTTGCCTATTATAACCAAGTAACAGAATCTTTTTTTGAGGAGGAAGTAACAGAATCTTAATATAGAGAAATCACAATATTTTCAGGATCTCCCAAAAGGCATAATAGCACCAAAATTAAGAAAACCATGAGCTTGCAGATTACTTTTTCCACAATTGAGTAGCTTTAGTGAAAATATTGCTTTAATAAAAGGATATAACAAGAAATGCCAAGTGTAGTCCTGGATTGAAAATAACAAAATGCTGGATGTGAGTCTACATGCACTACGGCTCCTGGTCGAAGGATATGAAAGTCTCAAGTTCCTGTCACTCACAACTACCACCTTCGAAGCTCAGCTGCCGCTTCCAACAATGTACAATTTCTGGTCAATTTAGAATCTATTTTATCCACATAAAAATGGGGAATACTTATGAGGACCTATCCAATATAGTCTGTCTTAAACGCAGACTTGCAAAGAAGAGGCTGGCATTACTGAGCTCTCGCCTTTTGTTGCATGGAGGAGAACTCACATGTACAACAGCTATGTCAAAGGAACGATTTCAAGTAGTTGAGTATACTGAAAAAAATTGTGAAAAAATTATAATGTTCAAATGAACTATTTGTTCCATTCTCAAAAAAGAAAATGAACTATTGCTCACTCCCTGTCCATCATTTTCTCTGGGCAGGGGATTGTGGTGGTAAGTCAGGAGTTGGAAAACAGGTTTATATTCATTGCTTATACCTTTCTCCCACCAGTATACAAATAGTTTCCGTCCTTTGAGAATTGAACCTGGAAAGATAGCAACATAAGAATCCATAGCGTAATATCAAAGTGTACCTCAATACTCTAGCTATGGAAAAGAAGTTGTAAACTCACATGTGTTACTCCACCTTCTTGGCCATGTAGAACGTACAACAATTCCATATTGTCCTCCATGTAGATAGCAGTCCTCTGGCAATAAGATCCAGCAGCTAGCATTCCACTGTGTGTTGGTGAAAAAGCAATCGAAGAAATAATACCTATATGTAAAACAAAGGTTGATAATAATCAGCAAAACAGGAATGTATTCAACAGTTTTCTTTACACGAGAGCTCCTCTTTTACCTCTCTGTCCGTCTTTATTTCTCTGAAGAGTTGAATACTGCTTGAATTCTCTACCAGGGCGATGAATATCAAATACTCTAATACATTTATTATAGCCCGCAAATATCCTGGAGAAAAAGCGTAAGATGAGATACATAGGCCCACAACTTTTATGTTCTGAGTTTGTTTGATAAAGACAGTTGAGAAATTGAAAACACGAGCCAAGGCAAACTAATAACTGGCACAAGCTTGAGCATATAAGGCAATGGAACAATGGCAATCATGAACATCCATATCCCTAGTTCCCTATGCAAGACCCATGCAACAAGCACTTACATTTTTGCTGAATATACGATGCCTAATTCCTGAAGCAATCAACAATGGGTGTCTCCAAGTATTATAGACTTTCTTACTAATGGACCATCAGAAGTTGGACCAGGTTCAAATCTGATGCAGAGAAATCAGGAAATAATCACTTAAAACAGTGTTCTTCATACCTGGTCCCTGCAGGGTTGAAGGCTGCTGAAATTGCAGCAGTAATTTCATCGACAGCATCAAAAGCACGATATGTACATCGCAGCTGTAATCATAAGCATATGACTGAATAAATACAAGGATTCTGGGACAAAAAGAATAAAGCAAAATGGTGCTGAACCTGGATGTATAAACACATCAAGGGGGATCCAAAATTTTCCGACTTAAGGTGCATCAAATGGAATCTATAAGGCTAGGACCATTTCCATTCAACAGAGACGAGTCAATACCAGGCCAGATGTAGCATCCCAAAGATGAATCGGGTGGTCACGTGTGGTAGTGGCAAACACACAGCTCACCGGGTCTGAAACACCGACAAACATTTCCACCCCGAAGCAAACACAATGTATTAGCCTTTCAAGTTTCAACCCCTAAAGAGGTCAAACCCAAAGAGAACAAAACCAACTGGACAAACAGAGAGATCAGAAGCACCTGAAGCAGTCATATATGGGTACCAGCAGAAATCATATACCGACTCCCCCTCGTCCACAACCACACTAGCAAGATACGAATCTGCAAATCAAGACACACAACACACACTATAACCTTCACGAGCGAGACACACATTCCACATTCGCAAGAAAAAACCCGAATTCACCTTCCCCGCTCTCCGAAGGAGACACATAAGCATCATCCCCGCCACCATAATCTGGTCTAATACAAAACAACTCGATTAAAACCCGATTCAACGAAAGAACCCAGAGCCCCACAATGCTGGATACTTACAGTGAGAACACGCGCAGAGTATTATCCTCGGAACTGGTAAGAAAGCACGACCCATCTGGCGACCTACACACAAGAAAATCAAGTCCTAAACTGACGAAAGCTTGAAGCTAAGGACAAGAAAACGACAAAAAGGGGGATTAGCAAAAAAATTACCATTTAACGGCTTTGAGGAAGTTGTTGGGGTTGGGACCGGTCTTAAACTGGTTGTGGAAGTGGTATGTCCGGTACGGAGGCGCGTCGAACCTAACCGCCTCCCACGGGGAGATATAGACTTCGCCGTCGCCCTTAGGGGGATGCGAGGGCTCCGTCGCTTCCTGGGTTTCTTCTTCCATCGGGGTTTTTCTGGTCGGCTCCAAGTTGGGGGTGGGCTTGGTTCAAGAAATGGAGGGGTATTAGATTTTGGGAAAGTGCTTTTTAGTATCCCATGGGCATAGCATGTCCGGTTTTCATAGCTCGTGGTTTGAAATGCAAAAAATGAGCCCGATTTTTATTTTTTAACACTTAGAGCTTTCCCCTCGATTTGATTTAGAAGTAAAATTTCATGATTAAAACATCTCAACCACTTTGGCACAACCACTAACAATATGCATGTTTTAGACACTCATCACTCCTCTCAACCACTAACTGAGTTGAGACAGCTTTCTACGATGACTATGTGGTTTCAACCAATTTGGCACGAAGTGATGTGGACGACCGCATTGCCGTTTATACGAGCTCGATCGAGCGGAAGGTCCCTTCAACCCAACGACCGTTCGATGCCGCACCCAGGGGGGGGGGGGGGGGGGGGGGGGGGGGGGGGGGGGCGGCGGCAAGCGCTGCGGCTTGCTCACACCTATGATGAGTGAGGTCATCAAGGGAGTGACGAGGCGATTGGGGGTCGACACCTTGTCACTATTTGAAGCAGCCGAATATATCTTAGGGGATGATAGCTTAGACCCTCTGGAATTGCTAAAGATCGATAATCTTCACCTTGCTCTAAGTAAGCTGAAGGATGCCAAGCCAGAAGGACCCTTTTAATAAAGGTACTACAAGCCCATCAAGTAAATGAGGTTTATTCAGGACCACGACAATGATTTTCACCTGGCCATACCGAAGCATTAACGTGCGGGGGCATTATTGGGGTACAGAATATCATGGCACGGGAAAGACGTTGGGATGTTGTTAGCCACCCTTGCCTCGGGTAGGAAAGAGGCACATGTTGCGCCTCAACATGGATTGTGCGCATGCTAGGTCCCCTTGGTCTAGGCTCGCCAGCCATCCCGCCTTGGAAGTCTCATCCTAGGACGTCTTGCCTTTGGACGTCTCATCCTAGGACATCTTGCCTTGGGACGTCTCGCTTTGAGATGTCTCATTTTGGACATCTCATCTTGGGACGTCTTGCCTTGGAATGTCTCATCTTGGGACATCTCTCTTTGGGACATCTCATCTCATCTCAATCGGTCCCACATTAGTGTTCTCAACCTATTTCAGACATGTATTCTGGTCGGTACTTCAGTTACTTTAATAGGGGGTTCTGAGAGATTCCAAATCAGATTGGTGTCTTTGGTGTCCTTAATAGCGTAGGCGCATGCTGAGCTCTAACCTAGGGTAGGTGCGTGCTGAGCTCTGGCACGAAATAGGCACATGCAGAGATCTAACTTGGAGTAGGCGCATGGCAAGCCTCGTCGAGTGCCTAAGGTAGGTGCATGCTGGCCTCAGCAAGATAGGCGCATGGTGTGCCTCGATGGTCTATTTTGATATTGCATGATCGGGTGGATATACTCGGTTACATGTTTATGGCCGTTCGGGAGAGTTTTGGAAGTCGGGGGTCTTCGGAAGACTAGCTGGACAAGGACTCCGAAAAGCTGAATAAAGATGAACACAGATTGAGAAGGCCATATAGACATTGAAGATGGATGAACTTCTTGAAAGGATCCGAGTTGGATGAGGATAAGGATAGAATTTCCTGCTTTATTTAGATCGAAAAAATCATACGCTTTTATGAAACCATGTGCTATGGCTCAAATCCGTAGTCAATCCTATTTCCGATAGGAGTGGTTGAAAATGGAATCCAATTTTTTCCATTCTTTTTGTATCTGTAATAGTGCGAAAAGAAGGCCCGACTCCAAGTTGTTCAAGAATAGTGGCGTTGAGTTTCTCGACCAGACCATAAAGAAGCTATCATCTCCCATTTAAGTTGGGCGAGTCTCTTTCTAGGATTCCACACTTTGGGACTTTATGTTCATAATGAAGCAGGAATAATGAGTTGTGAAAAAATGTAAATACGCTTCAACCGGGTTATTCTATTCCATCTCTTAGTAAAGTTTGTTTACAAAAATTTTCCCTTTAACTAAAACACGGCTTATGTAGTAGGCAGGTGCTAGGTCTCGTTTTTCCTTTATGAAGAGGGCTTTAGCATAGGAACATGACACCACAAATCAAACACAAGAAACCCAAGCTCTTCAGCTGTCTACCTTTTTACCTTACATTTTTACTTTGTTTTACTTTTCTTAAATTCCGTAATAAAGCTAATCGCTCTCCCCCTTTTGTTTTACATTCTTTACTTTTCGCATCATACCCACTGCTAGTTGGATCGCTCTTGGGACAACCACTTTGGATCCGTCTCGAGTTCATTCTCTTGTTCTCGTCACTTTATTCCCATAATAACTGGCCGTCATGAATTTGAGATTTATGACTCTTGTAACTGCTCATTTACTGGCCGTGGTTAATATGAGATGTTAATTGCTGTAACCGCTCATTTATTGACCATGGTTAATAGGAAAATTGATGATCGTCATTATTCAAGAATCAAATAGGATCTCAAAGCGAGCCTATAAAAGGGGCATCCTCCTCTAATTTAAAACACATCAAAACTCATATTGAGTTTTATATTCTCTTCTCTCCTCTATAGATTAGCACATAAATTCTTGCATAGATTCAGAGTCCTGCAACCGTTGAGAGTTCGTAGGTCGGTTAAATTGTCACTTTCATCTGACTGAGCGATTGTGCGTTGTACCGACTTACTCTTGAAGCTTGAAGCGATATAGGCGATTAGTTTAAGCTAAAGAGCACACTGCTTGTTGTAGCCTCACCAAGATGAAAACTGAATTCATGATATTCAAAGTGGAGGGCTCAGTCCGAAAAAACGTGATATACAATAAAGTAATATATTGAAAATTTGCTCAAATTGTCACTGTGAGTATTTTCTACAATTTTAATAGTCTCATTATATATTTCATATGTTACTTATATAGAATATGTTCCATTATTGCATGAAAATAATAATAGTTAATTAAATCTAACATCCAACAATCTTAAGCTCAAATTGTATTTATCATCATCGTCGTCGTCGTCATCGTTATATGGAAAAATTTAGTCGGGGAACATCTTGGTTTCTCTCTCTGGGTTTCAATACAAGTAAAACAAAGAAGAAAGCGAAACTATTTTATTTAGGGCGAAAGCACAACAGCTGCCTGTACTATCGTCAAATGGATCGCCCACCGCATACCACTTCATTATGATCCTTTTATTAATTGTCTGATATACCCGCTTTCGTCCACACTGTGTAGGTTTAAAAAAAATCTAATATACCCGTCTAATAGCCTGGAAGGCCAGGTCCGTGAACAGTTGGACCATACTACAATTGAGCGTATAAGAATGCCTACCGGGGTTTTAGACTTCACAAGCTGTAAAACGTTTCCCGATTTGTTAATTATTGCACTTCAAGAAAGAATATTGAATTTTCCTTGACAAAATTGGTGTAATTTTTCTTCTGAGACTTTTTGGTGAAATAAAAATGTATTTATAAAAAAAAATATTGAATAGGTGACCCATATTTACAAGGATTTTAAATGCATTAAGTTGGAAATTACTACTTCCACTTCGCTGGATCTTAAACGCACCCCATCAACAACGGTTACCCTCTCCGGAGCATCCGAATTCCGGCGACCGCCACTCTTACCGATCCCGCGGTAGAATCTAACGCCAGTTGGGTGGTACAGGTCCCGCTCCACAACCGGACAGTCGGGAGGTAGAGGTCTTCCTGCAACCTTTTGGATCAGATATTCGCTGACCTTTATACTTGTGGTCTAGGGTTTGTTCGATATCATTGATATTATGATTGTTTGCTAAAACGTGCTCGTTCCCTCTTAAGGGATTCTCATGTTTCAATTTCACTAGTAATATCTTTTGAAGGCAATTATTGTGCAAATTATGGCTCTTATTGTGTGACTAAAGATTTTTGTAGTTTTACTGCTCATCTTCAATGGGATGATGATATGCCCCAACCCTAGTATGTTTTTTGAGTTGGTGTAACGATAGACTCCTATAGGGCACAGTAGAGTAGATACAATTGGATGGATCTTTTGTAAGTAGCTTGTATTGATATTGACTTATAAATCAACCCCGATCATGCATAGTACATACAAACCTTCCCCATCTATATTTTACTTAGGCTTCTGTTATGTTACTTAGGCTTCATAGAACAGAAAACACACATGTGATGATTATAGGATAAGAACGATCTCAATAGAAAACACTCTCGGTTTCGTCTATCAAAACATAAGATCATAAATAAAGGACAGACAGACAGACATAGTAGGTAGGTAGATAGATAGATAGACACAAGAAGATTAAAAAAAAAAACAATAGCTAAAACATAATTAAAGCTGGCGGCTGGTGGGACTAAAGTCTACAACCAGCTGACCCGTTGTTAATTAGGAGACCGTCTCCTCTTACCACAAACCTCTATTTCAAAGGTTTCACCCCTTCTCGCCTTCCACAATCCGCCACTCAACTCCAACACTCGTTTCTCCAATTTGGAGTCCAGCACTGTCTTCTTCTTCAGCTTCCTCAACAGATACAACACATAACTGTCCCTAGAGTCACAGACACAGTACTCCTTTATAAGCCAGCGCTTATGATTCTCCGGGGCATTCCAACTATTCCTGTACCGCATCACCCTAACACCGCAACGCACCCCATCAACAACGATTTCCCTCTCCCGACCATCCAGACTCCAGAGACCGCGACTCTTACCGATCACGCGGTGGTATCTAAGGCCACTTGGGTGGTGATCCTTCTTCAGGCGGGTGAAGAAGTACAGATCCTCCTCCTCGTTCGGGTTCGGGTTCGGATCGGATCCCCTGAACCTTTCCCATATCTCCCACGGCTCCATGTCCCCGTACAGGTCCCACTCCACAACCGGACAGTCCGGAGGTAGAGGCCTTCCTGCAACCTTCTCCATCAGATAAGCGCTAACCAGTTGGTTATCCTCCATCTTCGCGCGATCTTCTCTCTCTCTTTTTCTAATGTTTGTGATGAGCAAATTAGCGTTAGGGTTGTATATATAGAGAGAGTTAGAATTGATGACTCGGCGTTAGGGTTTTTAGTTTTTTGGGATTTTTTTTTCCTTTCTAATTTGGACAAGATTGGGTTTGATTGTTTTTCTTTCCCCGTGAGATAATCTTAGGTCAAAATTCATCCGAATTTTAATTAGGATATTCTCGGCTACTTTAAATTAGCTTAGATTTTTTTCTAGTTTCGTGTTTGCAATTTTGGGAATTTTGTTGGATTTGTTTGAGGATGGGTTGGAGTATGAGAATCGAGGAGTTGGAAGCGGGTGGTGAAAGAAGAAAAAAGGGTCTTTATGAATGATTCAAAAAATTTGGGTCATTTTGGAAAATTTTCATTTGCCACGTCACCTGATATGTATATTGAGATGGCAATCCACGTAGAACTACGAACTGCGTCGTTTTGAAAAAAAAACCTCGAGAGATTTTTTTTAACTGCCAAAAATTAAAATACTCTTAAACTAACCCAAAAAATACAAAATTGTCATTTAAATTAAAAACATTTCGTCTTCCAAACAAGAAAAAAACTCTTTTATTTACCAAAAAAAAGGGTTAAAGTGCACTTAGTTTTTAGTGTTCGATACATATATTTCTATAGTTTAAAACTCATCACAAAAGTTCTTTGTATTTTCCGGACTTAACACTTCATGACTCGAACATCTCCTCATGATGAGTCTTTCAGACGATGTCATTTTTATGCCTACGTGGCATCCCAACCGGATAATAAATTTACCTGAAAGATGGTGGTGTTTAATGTTTATTGCAAATTTCAAAACAATCCTGAATATTTTTACACGATTTTATTTTAGTACATTTTAATTTTTTTCATTAATGACTTAATTTCATTTTGGTACTGAAGTTTTTTATGCAATTTCATTTTAGTACATTTTCATCCCAACGGAAAAAAAAAGTATGAAAATCCCAACGGCAAAAATTTAGCCAACGGCAAATATTTTCGAAGATGGGCGCCCATGGCCACATAATGGTTATTTTTTTAGTCTTTCTGTAGAATTGGGTTCTCTGGACCAAAAGTCAACATCTTCTCTATTTCTTTTTTTTTGTCGAATTCCGAAGCAGCTCAAATGTTTGCAAGGGACCATCGTCGTGAATTAATATACCACTCCCACTCAGCTCAAATTTCTAACTCTTAAAACTTTATTACGTCTGGCAGAAGAATTCAAAGTATTGTAAACAATTTGGTTTCCTTGTGTTGTAGAGAAATCACCAACTGTGCCCAAAGAGTAATTTGTTTTTGTGATCTCAACTGTTTTGAGCTGTTAACCATGTTGGTTTTACAATGGAAAATCCACATTGCTCTCTCTCTCGGCCATGTTGGTTAGCCAATCTTGTCTTTACAGAAAGCTCGCCATTGTTAGTAATCTGAATGCTCGTCATTGCTTACCTTAATGTTGATTTGCTTGCAACTAATTATAACTCGCACAACCTACACGAGCTTTCTGTCCCGCTTATAGGTTTCCAAGTCCCTCCATTTCCCAAAACTAGACCTTTCCTAATGTTTATGGCCTTCCTGACGCTTGTGGTTGTAGGGAAAAGTAACTCATTCAATTGGCTCAATATGCTTCTAATAACATCGAGGAGCATGTTTTGATAGCTCTTATATGGAGTATCTGATATATTTCGGTGAACTTTTCTGGTGAATACAACACTTTACTTATAAAAAAATAACATCGAGGAGCCGGCTGAGGTTATCCTTACATCTCTATTTGTTATGTATAACCATCAATGGCTTCTTTACTAATTATTTTTGTAACCTGTTTTACTTGGTGGTTTAACAACTGGGTTATCATGCATAGTACATACAACTGGATGGATCTTTTGTAAGTAGCTTGTATTGATTATTGACTTAGAATCTACCCCGATTATGCATGTTACATACAAAGAGCAGAAAACACACATGTGATGATTATAGGACAAGAACGATATCAACAGAAAGAAAACACGTCGTCTGTCCATTAAAACATAAGATTATATAGGAAATAGTTGATAGACAGACACAAGAACGTAAAACACAACATAAAAACTAAAGCGAGATTAGGTTAAAACACGTCGCCTGGCTGGTGGGATTTTTTTGTTGTTAAATGTTAGGATTCAATTGAGAATTTGTTAGCTTATCCGTGTCGGCGTTATTTACAATAGAAAAATATGATGTGATACTGACATTAATAATATGCTAACGGAGACAAAATTAATCATGATTTAGAGTTTTTCACAAAAATAATCACTTACCTCGCAAAATGAAAAAAAGGTGTGACAACTAATAAGTGAGCCAAACTGGGATCACAATTTAAAGGGAGATGGGCTGAACTGGGCTTCACAATTTAAAAGGAGGAACAACTCGGAGGAAACAAAAGAGAACCAATGTGTAAACTTCACCAAAAATTGAGGTCAGGAGCACGTCTTGGTATTATTGGGGAAATATAATGCTACCTTGGGAAGAAATTTGGGCGTATCGAATATAGTATAGTTCTCCTACCTATATATATCTAATGTAAGAAGATTTGTGCCACATTTGATACATTTTGTGTAATTTTTTATGGGAGTACTAAAATTCTACTTATAAAAAATTAGTGGGCGAGCCATGCTACACAAGGAGACATCTCTTGATATTTTATTTTCTAACGAAATCACGAGCATTGACTCTTTTGACCCTTTTTATGAGAGTAATTTTATGATACGCATAAAAATGCTAGGGTGTTTTTTCTCTGTGGTAAATTTTCTATTGGAATTTACTTATTTTGACAAGACATGTGAATGCAAACTCGTATTCATATAATGAAATTTAACACCAAAAGAATTGTAAATGTGTAATTTTTATTTTTTGATAAATAAAATTTTACTTTTAAAAAATTTATGATACTCGCCGTATTTAAAAGTAGTAAAATTTTGGACTAATTGGTATTAAGCAACACTTAAGAAACAGATCGTAAATTTTGGACTAATTTAATCCTGATAGCCAGTTGTGGACGCCATCATTTTTTTGGTACAATTTTATATATAAAAATGCTAATAGCCACTGGTTAGCTTAGGCTAGTGCTAGGAATGTAATCTTGGAGAATGTCAACCATAATCTTCCAAATGAGCTTAAAGAATTCTTTTTTGTATGATAACCATATCTGATCTAATGATATTGCATGTTTATAATCAGACCAAATGAACTTCTTTCTCTTATGTCCAGAGTTTTAGGGATTTTTCAGATTTGTGGCTGCAACTTTGGAGTATTAGATGCTCCAAATGAACTTCTTTTTCATTGAAAATACCACATGCTCACTGATGTTTCTCTTTTTCTACTTGAGTTTTTTTCACAAACTGATGTTGTGAACTGTTGTTTGTCGGAGTTGGTGTACTTGATTAGGATCACTTCAGTCGAGGCAAGTGTTGGACACTTTCTCCGTAAGACGAGATTGCCCCGTATATTTCAGTGCGGTACGGGCTTCGGCAATCGTCCCCAAGATACAACGACTGTTTAGGGCGTTTCCAAGACCGTTGCACACGTATCTCGAAACTTTCGGGTGAACCCTTATATACCCAGAACTTTTGGGACTCTTTTCTAGATGAAGAACGGGGGGAGAGGAGAAGACAACAATGCTAGAAGGTGCATGTGCTGCTGGGATGAGAATTCTGGCAGGAGGACAGGCCTATTTATAGGCTAGAGGAGGCAGGCAGCCAGCCACCCCGAAGAGACGCGTCCGCTCGGCCAACAGGCTGACTGGCTGCGCTCGTGGCCCTTCGGTGGCTTCTGGATCCTTCCAGGCGCGCCAGGCTGCGCTCGCGCCCTTTCGCGGGAGATCTCGCACTCCTTCGGCCTTCTGGAAGCCTCGCGGACTTTCCACTCCGTCGTGCCTCTTCGGTGGCCAACCTGAAGGCGCTCGCAGCTCCTCGTCGCTTCGGTAGCTACCTCCGGACCCGGGCAAAATACTTAAGGCTCCTCCAGCTCCTCGCGACGATGCGCACGTGCGAAGTGCCAAGTGCGCCACAAAGCGCCCATTGCGACCTGCGTCCAATGCGCCATGCGCACATGCACGTGCGCGTGCGCGTGCGCGTGCGCGTGCTCGTGCTCGTGCTCGTGCTCGTGCTCGTGCTCGTGCTCGGACGGTGCTTCGCACCGTCCTCGCAGGCAGCTAGCGGTGAGTCAACCTTTTGGGTAGCCAATCAAGTTGATAGGCAAGGAGGGAAATTCCTTATAAACAAGGAAATCCTCCTTGCTCTAATCAATGTGGGATTGCAACCTTTCCACTTCCCTTTTGGGCCTCCACTTTGGGCCTTACCATTTGTGGGCTTGCATTGAACTTTCATTCAAAAACCCAACAATCCCCCACATGAATGATGATTAATGCATGTAGACTCTAATCGAAAGTTCTGACGTGTTATTATTGCATCGAGACAGGTAGCTTGCGGCTTTGAACCTTCTCTAGTAATATGTTATCGGATTTACTCGCTGCTCGGTGAACGTGATGTCTTGAACCGTCAGCTTTTGGTGTAAACCAAGACAATAACATTTACACAATAACAACCCTAGTATATTTAGTTTCTCACGTTGTGTCCATTTCGGCCATGGACCGTATCTTGGATTCATAAGTGTTTTTCCCATTTGAAGCGGCCTCACTTCACACTTACATAGGTGATCTCCTATCAGGAGTATCCTGCCATACTCCACCTTAATCAAGGTATAGGAATCATTAAAAGCGTAATGCTTATCCTTACCACACCTCTGCAGGTTAATACCTGGGCAGCTTCTGAGAATGAGATAGGTTCCAGGTGATTCACTGAACCCTCCATAACTTAGTTGTCTCATTGAACCAAGTTTGTGGGATCTCCACTCATCATGGTTGAGTTACCGCTATGAATGTTCTTTAGTGTGTGGATTTTAATCCCATTCCCCTTACTACATTGTACATTTGATCTCTATTGATTCCTTTTGTAAAAGGATCAGCTAAGTTGTCCTTGGATTTTACATAGTTAATGGTGATCACCCCACTAGAGATCAATTGTCTAACGGTATTGTGTCTCCGACGAATATGTCGAGACTTTCCGTTGTACAATGTACTTTGTGCTCTCCCGATTGCAGACATGCTATCACAATGTATCAATACGGGAGGCACCGGTTTACTCCAGCATGGAATATCCTCTAGGAAGTTTCTAAGCCATTCAGCTTCTTCCCCAGCTTTATCTAGCGCTATAAACTCCGACTCCATGGTGGATCGAAGCTATGCATGTTTGTTTAGAGGACTTCCAAGACACAGCTCCTCCTCCTATGGTGAATACGTATCCACTCGTAGATTTGGAGTCCTTAGTGTCTGATATCCAGTTTGCGTCACTGTATCCTTCTAGTACAGCTGGATATTTAGCATAATGTATCCCATGGTTTATGGTATGTTTTAAATACCGTAAAACCCTTTCCAGAGCTAGCCAGTGATCCTTTTCTGGATTACTTGTGAATCTACTAAGTTTACTAACTGAGTACGCAATATCGGGACGAGTGCAGTTTGTTAAATACATCAAGCTCCCGATAATTTGCGCATACTTCAGTTGAGATACTGGGTCCCCTCGATTCTTGGCTAAGTGTAGATTCAAATCTACTGGAGTCTTAACCGGAGGTTTGTCAAAAGCTTCAAATTTCTTGAGCACGCTTTCCACGTAGTGGGATTGTGTCAAGATAATTTCGTCAGCTTTCCTAGAAATTTTTATTCCTAGTATGACGTCTGCCAGACCCATATCTTTCATGTCAAAATGGTTCTTTAACATGTTCTTAGTTTTCACAATAACCTCTTTATTGCTTCCCATAATTAGTAAGTCATCTACATAGAGACATACAATTACGTAAGCTTCAGGTGTGCCCTTAATGTAAACACATTTATCGCACTCATTGATCTTAAATCCATTTGACAGCATTGTTCCGTCAAATTTCTCGTGCCACTGTTTCGGCGCTTGTTTTAGCCCGTATAGTGACTTGACTAGTCGGCACACTTTATGCTCTTGACCGGGAGCCACAAACCCTTCAGGTTGCTCCATGTATATCTCCTCTTCCAGTTCTCCATTTAGGAAAGCTGTTTTTACATCCATTTGGTGGATCTCGAGGTTATAGAGTGCTGCAACAGCTATGAGTACTCTAATCGATGTGATTCTTGTGACCGGTGAATACGTGTCAAAGAAATCATATCCCTCCTTCCGCTTGAACCCCTTAGCTACCAATCGAGCTTTGTACTTGTCGATTGATCCATCAGCTTTGTATTTCCTTTTTAGGATCCACCTGCATCCCAAAGGTTTGCATCCCGGTGGGAGATCCACGATTTCCCACGTGTGGTTTTGCATAATGGATTCAATCTCACTATTGATAGCTTCCTTCCAGAGAGGAACATCTGGACTGGACAATGCCTCTTGGATTGTCCTGGGTTCATCTTCTAACGCATAGGTTAGATAGTCCGGACCGAAAGATTTGGTTACATTCGTCCGTTTACTACGTCTAGGTTCATCATCTTTCTGATTTGACCCTTGCGTAGTCTCGTGAGCCCTTTTCTTCGGACTTGCTTCCTTTCTTTCCTTATTAGGAAAGCTATCTTCAAAAAATGTTGCGTTTCTTGATTCTATGACCATTCCCGTGTTTATCTCAGGGTTTTCAGATTTATGCACCAAGAATCGATAAGCACTGCTATTTTGCGCATATCCGATAAAGATGCAATCAATGGTCTTGGGTCCTATTCGCACCTGCTTAGGCTTAGGTACTTCGACCTTTGCTAGGCACCCCCACACTTTAAGGTAACCGTAGGAAGGCTTTCTTCCTTTCCATAGTTCATATGGGGTTTTATCCCTTTTCTTGTGTGGCAATTTGTTTAGAATGTGGTTAGCTGAGAGCACAGCTTCCCCCCACATGTTCTGGGGTAAGCCTGAGCTAATCAACATAGCGTTCATCATCTCCTTAAGAGTTCGATTTTTGCGTTCAGCTACGCCATTCGATTGAGGTGAATATGGAGCAGTCGTCTGATGAATAATACCATGTTCTTGACAGAGTTCCTCAAACGGAGCTACATATTCTCCTCCTCGATCACTTCGGATCATTTTGATTTTTACACTGAGTTGATTTTCAACCTCATTCTTATATCTCTTAAAAGCATCAAGAGCTTCGTCTTTGCCCCTTAGGAGATATACGTAACAGTATCTCGTGCAATCATCGATAAATGTGATGAAGTATTTCTTCCCGCCTTTAGTTTGCACGTGTTTCATATCGCAAGTGTCCGTATGAATTAATTCTAAAGGCGTAGTACTTCTTTCCACTGAATGGAAAGGTGCTTTGGTCATTTTAGCCTCCACACATACTTCACATTTATCGGATGGGTTGAACTCTAGATTCGGTAATAAATTTAAACTTACTAACTTTCTTAGCGAGTTTAGATTTACGTGTCCTAATCTACCATGCCATAAATTAGAACACTCGGCCAAGTAAGAAGATGCATTAACTTTATTTTCACCGTTAAAGGTGCGATGTACAGTTATTACATTCATCTTAAATAGCCCCCTTTCTAGAAAACCCTTTCCTATGAATTGACCCGCTTTGGTCAGTATAAACTTATCAACCTCAAATACAAGCTTAAGACCAGCTTTGCTTAACAGTGAGCCGGAGACTAAGTTCTTCCGGATGTCCGGGACATGCAGCACATCCTTGAGGGTTAGCTCCTTTCCTGAGGTCAGCTTTAGGACCACCTTTCCCAAACCGACGATCTTGGACGTTGCGGAGTTTCCCATGAACAGCTTTCGGCCGGTGATCGGGATATAGTTCGAGAACATCTCCTTGTCCGAGCAGACGTGGCGGGTAGCTCCAGTGTCCACGAACCACTCTCTCGGATTGTCCACCAGGTTGGCTTCAAACACTACGGCTGACAGATCCATCTGGGACAAGTCTTCAGCCAGGTTAGCCCTTCCTTGGTCGTCCTTCTTCGGCTGGCGACAGTCCTTAGCCATGTGTCCGGGTTTACCGCAGTTGTAGCAGTCGCCCTTGATCTTTTTCTTCTTGGGCTTTTGCTCCTTCTGCTTATCCTCGGACTTCTTCCTCTTCTTGCCACTTTTTCTCTCAGCGAGGTGCACGGTGGTCTCAGAGTTGGCCTTGCCTTGCTTGACTTCGGATTTTCGGTTGTCTTCCTCGATCCTCAGTCTCACTATCAGGTCTTCTAGGCCCATGTCCTTCCTCTTGTGCTTGAGGTAGCTCTTGAAGTCCTTCCACAGCGGGGGGAGCTTTTCGATCATCGCAGCTACTTGGAAGGACTCGCTGAGTTGCATCCCTTCGGCTTGGATCTCGTGAAGGATCAGCTGCAACTCCTGCACTTGGTCGATGACCTTCTTGGAGTCCACCATCTTGAAGTCGAGGAATCGTCCGACGATGAATTTCTTCGTCCCGGCATCCTCCGTTTTGTACTTCTTCTCGAGTGAACTCCACAGCTCTTTAGCGGTCTTAGCTTCCGCGTAGACATTGTAGAGCGTGTCGTCTAGTCCATTCAGGACGTAGTTCCGGCATAGGAAGTCGATGTGACTCCATGCATCGAGGGCGTTGATCTTCTGTTGATCTGCCTCGTTTTCTGCCACCTTCGGAGCTTCCTCTTTCAGGAACCGAACCAGGTTAAGCGTTGTCAGGTAGAAAAACATCTTCTGTTGCCACCTCTTGAATTCGGTACCGTTGAACTTGGCCGGCCTTTCGGCGTGGGCAGTTCCCGGGACCGCTGGTACTGGTGCTGAGCTTGTCGATGCCATCTTCAAGTACACAATCTCGTCTTACGATTGTTGTTTGTCGGAGTTGGTGTACTTGATTAGGATCACTTCAGTCGAGGCAAGTGTTGGACACTTTCTCTGTAAGACGAGATTGCCCCGTATATTTCAGTGCGGTACGGGCTTCGGCAATCGTCCCCAAGATACAATGACTGTTTAGGGCGTTTCCAAGACCGTTGCACACGTATCTCGAAACTTTCGGGCGAACCCTTATATACCCAGAACTTTCGGGACTCTTTTCTAGATGAAGAACGGGGGGAGAGGAGAAGACAACAATGCTAGAAGGTGCATGTGCTGCTGGGATGAGAATTCTGGCAGGAGGACAGGCCTATTTATAGGCTAGAGGAGGCAGGCAGCCAGCCACCCCGAAGAGACGCGTCCGCTCGGCCAACAGGCTGACTGGCTGCGCTCGTGGCCCTTCGGTGGCTTCTGGATCCTTCCAGGCGCGCCAGGCTGCGCTCGCGCCCTTTCGCAGGAGATCTCGCACTCCTTCGGCCTTCTGGAAGCCTCGTGGACTTTCCACTCCGTCGTGCCTCTTCGGCGGCCAACCCAAGTGCGCCACAAAGCGCCCATTGCGACCTGCGTCCAATGCGCCATGCGCACACGCACGTGCGCGTGCGCGTGCTCGTGCTCGTGCTCGGACGGTGCTTCGCACCGTCCTCGCAGGCAGCTAGCGGTGAGTCAGCCTTTTGGGTAGCCAATCAAGTTGATAGGCAAGGAGGGAAATTCCTTATAAACAAGGAAATCCTCCTTGCTCTAATCAATGTGGGATTGCAACCTTTCCACTTCCCTTTTGGGCCTCCACTTTGGGCCTTACCATTTGTGGGCTTGCATTGAACTTTCATTCAAAAACCCAACATGAACTACATGAACCACAAGCATTGGAGCCATTATTGATAATTAACTCGGATTTATGAAAGTCACATGGAACATTGATTGATTAAGGAAGCTTAATGACCATAGCCTGACTGTAATTTAGTATATTTGTCTCGCCAGTGGCCTATTGTAATGCCACACTATTATCTCATTTTACTTTTATGTTTATTTTCTTCCTTTCTATTGTGTGGCAATGTACTCATTCAGACACCTCCAGGGAAATCCGAGAAGGAGAAGAACAAGGGAGCAAGAGTCAAAGAAAGATCATTCGATTGAGTTATTTGAGGCATACTTCGTTATAGAAGATTTTCTGTTAGAGCTCAGATTGTTACTCGAGTTAGGAGTCGACCTTTTTTTGGTTTACAAACTAATCTGTAAGTGCTAAAGTTAAATTTTATCCATAAAAAATATGCTAAATAGTATCAGATCTGAAATTAGGAGTCGACCTTTTGCTAGGTCGACTCTCAAATTTCTTTTAATTTATTATTATCTTGTTATCTATTTGGAGAATATTTGTATATTTCTACCTATTTGCGGAATATATGTAACTTTTTTACCTATTAAAAAAAAGTCCCTCCTATCTCACCAAGAAGTTCTTTACGGATAGAAGGCCTTGAAGGAGAAATCCCACGTCGATCATTTACGCACAGTGCATGGGGCAAATTTGGTAATTATCTATTATAACATGTCATGACTTACCCATTTAGCACGCCACATAGATAGCAAATCTATGTAGTTTTGGCTAACGTGGCAAGACAGATGTCACTTTTAGCCTGGTCAACTGTCAAGAATTGTATGATGCAAATTTTCTGAAAGCACATAGTTTAAATTATCAATTTTAAACCACATATCTTGAACTAGCTATCGGTAAAGTGCACTTTTTAAAAAAATGTATTTGCTTCACTGTAATGCCACGAGTTCCATCGACGGTTAGTCACTACGACGCCATTTCCAATGCGTATGGAGAGAATATATTTAGGCATTTTTTGTTTTAATTAGTTATTTTTTCTCTTTGACCTATCTTTTCCTTTGGACGCTTTTTTTTGTCTATCAAGAATCCTCTTTTTTTAGTTGAATCCCTAATTCAAGTTTCATATTCATCTTCAGAGTTGGGGGTTGGATATGGGGGCGAGGGATATGGAAATTGGATTTGCTATATTTCAAAAAAATTCAACCGACTCAAATTTAAATTAGTTAGTATTCAAGATTGAAAAAAATATAAAAAAGCTACTCCGCCCGTTGGAATGGTGATAAAGCAAAGAATGTTAGTTCTAGGCTTGAGGACGAATTGAGAGTCTCAATCAACAAAACTAAACCTTAATTTTTTAATATTTGATTTAAAATTATTGCAAAAATTGAAGAATATACAAGAAAAAATATGCAAAGAAGACGATGACGTAGCTTTAATAGGTCATTACAGAGTTTGCATGAATAAGTGACCTAACTTAATATTTTGACAAATAATAAAAAATATATAATTTTGTAAATTATAACGACGTGAAAGAAGATATTTCAAAATATTCAAAAATAAAATATCAAATAAATTTAGCATATGCATTTTACACTTATAATGCACATCGGTAAAGTGCACTTTTTAAAAAATGTATTTTTTGGGTGAGATTTAAACTGTTTCCATAATTTCGGATCTTAAATGGTCATGGGATTCGATCCTCCCACCTCATGCTTAAGGACTGACACCGTATCCATCAAACCATACATAAGTTTTTAAAATGTATTTGCTTTCACTGTAATATCACGAGTTCCATTGACAGTTAGTCACTACGATGCCGCTTCCGATGCGTACGAAGAGAATATATTTAGGCCTTTACGATTTTAATTAGTTATTTTTTCTCTTTGACCCGTCTTTTCCTTTGGACAATTTTTTTTGCCTATTAAGAATCCTCTTTTTTTAGTTGAATCATAACTCAAGTTTCAAATTCAACAGTTGGGGGTTGGACATGGGCGTGGGGGATTGAAAAAAATAATTAACAAAAAGCTACTCTGCCTATTGGAATGGTAATAAAAGCACAGAATGTTGGTTCTAGGCTTGAGGACGAATTGGGAATTTCAATCAACAAACCAAAACCTAAATATTTTATATTTGATTCAAAATATTGCAAAGACCGAAGAATATACAAGAAAAAATATACAAAGAAGACGATGACGTAGCTGTAGATATGTTGAGATGTTGCAACTATAGGTCATTAAAGAGTTTGCATGAATAAGTGACCTAACTTAATATTTTGACAAATAATACAAAATATATAATTTTGTAAATTGTAACAATGTGAAAGAAGATATTTCAAGATATTCAAAAATAAAATATTTAATAAATTTAGCATACACATTTGGCACTTATAATACACATTTTGTTGTTTATTTTTTATTCTCAATATTTTAAGCTCTAAAGACTTCAAGAACGGAGCAATCTCAACTTCAACATAGTGGTCATCAGCTAAGAGCCCACTTGTCACTAGCTTTTAAGACTATTGGAGTTGATATTAATGCATCTAAGTTTGCATTTGGACAATTCAACCAATCCAGCAATGGACAGTAAGGGATAAAATCTGCAAGACCATTTCTAAAATCAAACAACTTGATCTTCACTAACCTAAGAGAATCCAAGTCGAACCTCCTAGAATGGGTTTTGAAGTCACAAGCCATAGTTTTCAGTCTCCTCACCCAACTACAAAGCTATCGCAAGTCCATATAGTATGATTCATCAGTGTTGTAAATGTAGTCCATGGATATATATTTCACTTTCGTGGTGGCTGCAAAATCAAGGAGAAGATTGAAGTGGTCCTCGAACGACCTCGTCACACCATCGTCGTTTGTTCATGCGTCACCCGCTACCAAGAGATCTCTAACCATTGTTGAAGGTGAGAACTGGGATAATGTCAAGTCCAGAGCCATCAGAGAAGGGCATGGCGCCAACTCCCTATTGGACATGTGCAAATATATGCATACATGTTCCACCTCGCTCCAAACACTATTCCATTGCTTGGAAATAAGAGAAGTTGTAGTTATTCTTTTGTATTAGCTTTGAATGTCCTTTATTTAAAAATAATATCTTTTACCTTATTTTGTTTATCATAATTTTTAACAACATTATTTCTTTTAACAATTATCTATTGTTCGCTTATGGGGCGTAATGAGGAATAATCTCTTTTATCTTATTTTGTTGATCATAATTTTCAAGATATGTATCTCCATGATTCTTCACCAATTGCTAATTGATTTCTTTTTTTACGTGTCACTATTTTTTTGTTCATTGATCTCTTAGTTGCCAATGTCTTCGTGACATATAGTAATTGAAGCATAGTATATTGTGTTCTTGACAAATAGACATTTAAGGTCATGTGTTACAGAAATATTCAAAAAATGAAAATTAAAGTTTCCATGAAGATGATGTGGACCAAGCCTAGCAAGTGGATAAACAACACATTGTGTTATCTTTTCTTAAAGTATTTTGGTTGGACCTCTCAATGTTTATTTTTAGAAGGATTCATTTTTCTACACCTTTAAGAAGTGTGTATAGACATGGGTTAGTATTCTGAGGATTCTAGATCAACCTCAACAAGCTTTCTAAAATAATTATCAAGTCTTATTAAGTTAGTTCGACAAGTTTGGACAACTGTGACACCTGCTTAGTAAATTAGGCAAAACGTTCTCAATATTTCTTCAAATTGAACAAATGAGTATGATTTGGAAAATAGATAATGTTGGAGAATTGAATTTTTAATTCAATAAGGAGGTTGGCTCAATAAGGGTTTATGTTGGGCTTGAGCCTAAGAGGTTAATTAGAGAGAGAATTCTAATTAAATATAATCTCTTAGGAACTTTAAACTAATTATAAAATGGATCACACTAATTAATTTTGGGTGTCTATGAGAACAATGTGAAACTCGTTGAGAAAATTTCATAGTGATAAATGATACTTGAGAAAAATTAATTCTCGGTGTGAATGAAAATTGGTTTTGGAGGAACACGGTTTTACTGGCCATCATGAATTTGAGATTTATGACTCATGTAACCATTTATTTATTGATCGTGGTTAATAGGGGGCGTTAATTATTGTAACCACTCATTTATTAACCATGGTTAATAGGAAAAATTAATGACCTTCATTATTCCAGAATTAAATGGGGTCTCAAATTTACTCTATAAAAGGGACCTCCTCCTCTCATTTCAAACACACCAAGAAAATACATATTGAGTTTTCTACTCTCTCCCCCCTATATTAGAACATTTTATTTTTGCACAGTGTTGAAGTTCTGCAACTTCCAAAGGTTCGCAAGGTGTTCAATAGTATTTTCTATTGTTCACGTGATTTAGTGTTGTACCTTGGGAACTCTCATCTATCTAATGCAATCATTTAAATTATTTGTTTAAACTATTAAGCCTTAAAAGCTATTAATCTTTTACAGTTCACTTGAAACTCTTTCTGCTTTTGGTCACTTTCACTTACTGGTTATTATCGACTTTGCAGTCATTATATGCCACCAGAGTTGAAGTTCAAGGCTACAAGCTTTTATGCCTAGCAATTGCAGATGTAGGAGGCCAGAAGCTTGATCTGGTAGGAGTTCTTGGTGGATTGTGAGTTTTGCCTTTGTCAGGGAAGCACTTACCACGTCACTGAGAAGCTCTTGAATGAAATTCTACCGAAGAAGAAGGAAATGAGAAAGTTGGTTTATTTTTCCAACTGCATATTCCTCGTCACAACGAAACCTAGCCCTTCATCTGTATAAGTTTTTGTTGAGACGGCTTGGAAGGACTTCTTTGGGTTGCTGCTGCTCTGCTACTATTAATGCAATCGAGGAAAACATAATTAACGGAAAGCTACTCCCCCCTTTATTGGACAAAAGCAAAGAATGTTGATTTTGGGTAACCAATCGAGGACAAATTAGAACTCATACGTTTCAACATCCCCTGACATTTTGTCTTCTGTCTAGGGATTTTTCCATCTATGTATTAATTACAGAACTGCCATGTTAATTATGGTTTTGATTCGCACTCTTTTGTTCTATATTCTTTCGATTATCCCAAATTTAATATGCCATCTTAATACATAAATGAACGTAACTAAAAATTCTGAATTTGAGTTTTTATCATCTATTGAGCTCTCATTGAGTTATTATTTGACATAGTAAATCGTAACTTATTTCAGTAACTTTCCTAGATAGTCTCACGAACTAGTGAACATCAAACTTATTTGTTGGTTATGTAATTAATTATTTAATTACAACAATATAAAAAAATTCCATTAACAAAAAAAACTCAAATTCTCTTCAGGGTACAACAAGACAACAAACACTGCCCTAACATCTCCCCTGCCCTAACAATTATTTGCGACTTCAAACCTGTTCCCCAGGGGGTCCGACTTAGACTTTACTTAGGGAAGCTATGATAAAGTTGTCAGACTTTGGAACGGGCTTGGGGATCTCATCCCTTATTGTCCGGTGCTGGAGTATTTGAACCTGTCGCGGTGCAAGCTTGGCCGTATCCATATCACCTCTAGAAGTCTAAAGCAACTGGTGATAAGTGCGTTGTGGATGGTTGATCCTCAAGTGGAGGTTGAGATTAAAGCACCTTTTTGGAGATACACATGAGAAGCTCGTTTATATTTCTATTTGTTTTATGAGCAACACTTATTTGTATTTTAATGTTTCATGTTCATTCATATTTTATGCGCTTCTGCTTAGTGATGCACTTATTAAACTTTGTTGTTAATTTTTTATTTGTTATTTTTTTGGATTTTGTCTTTTGTTATCTATATGGAAACATGTGAAGAAGAAGCCAAAAGGCATTTAGTCTAACGACACAAAGAGTGTATTATATCAAGGAGGTACTAGGTTCAAATTTTGACAATTCTAATCATGTTCCAAAAAAAACATACGAAGAAGAAATTCATTGATTTATTTGTTCATTATTTATTCTTTAATGGGCTTTTTATGAATTAAGTTCAATTGCAATTACCTATTACACTTATATGCACTCTCTCTTTTATTTTTTATGGGTAGTTTTGTCTTTTGTTAAATTTTAGATTAAACTATTATATGTATCAAAAAGAAAATTGTATTGAATGTTTAATCATACATTGAATTACCAAATACTAGACATGACAAATAGAATAAATGAGCTTATCGAGTATTTTCTGTCCAATTTCTCTAGTCCTATCCAAAAAAGATATTATTGATCTGTCAACGGATCTCAAGTTATGTCATCATCTTCTTTTGCATCTTCTTTTTTAAGACCTTCATTTTTTCAAACCAAATATAAAATAATTAGTTTCAAATGGGCTTGTTCATTTGTTTAAGATTTAATTTTTGAAAAAATATATTGTTCGGGTTAATTTTATATTATTTATCAAATTATACACTTCAACCACTTGTTCAATTATGGTGCATTTAGTGCACATGGTATCTTATTGCATATCATTTTTTCTAAGTTATTATTTATCATTTGTGATACACAAAATTAATATTTGTAGTTATTATTATGTATTAATTTTGAATGTCTTTCATATAACGATAATCTCTTTTACCTTCCTTATTTTGTTGATCACAATAGTCAATGAAATAATCTCTTTTAACAATTATCTATTGTTCGCTTATAGGGCATAATGATAACCAATATCTTTTACCTTATTTTGGTTAAAATAATCTTCAATATTTTAGTCTCCATGATTCTCTCAGCCATTGCTAATTGATTTCTTACTTTGCGTGTTACTATTTGTTATTCAATGATCTCTTAGTTGCAAAATGTCTTCATGACAAATAGTAATTGAATCAGTATATTGTGATCTTAAAAGGATTAAAGATATTTTAGTATTTCAAATTATTGAAAACAGACATTTACGGTCATGTGTTATAGAAATAATCAGAAAATGAAAACTAATGATGCATGAAGAAGATATTGTCAGGACTGCACCATTATTTAGAACTTCCAAATAAGATGTTGTTATATCAATTAAAATTGGACCAGTCATTACATTACCAGCAATTTGCTTGTACTTTATTCTCTCAAAGACAAATTTTGTCAATGCATCTAATTCATTACGAAACTCGCGCATGAGCTTGTCCAATTGCATACAAATTCTGTTTAGAAAAGAAAAGAGTAAATAATTCAACTCATAAAGCAAAAACTCACAAAGACTTCAATAGAAAGGGAAAAATTAGTGCTAACCAATATCTGATCCATCTGCTGGAGATCCTTCCCTTTGTTTAAAGGCCGAAAAAAGTGAAACATTCTCTATCCAGAAATATTTGATCCACATTCTAAATAAAAGAAATATTTGATCCATCCGCGGATAACCGTTCTTCTGAACTCTCAAAGGCTGCTTTTTGCTGAGATTGATGGTACTAGATGTTTCACTAGTGTGACTGGTTGGTTCACAATAATCCTCAAAACTCGGTGTAGGAACAAAAGAACGTGCACATAGTAACACCTTAGATTGAATATCCATAGAAGAGCTTATAACAATTAGGGACAAAAGACAACTAAATATGACACAGTTGGTATCATATCCTTCGAAGTAGTTACATACTAACATCAGAGACTATGAAAAAAAAAGGATCACACATAGGAAAAAATTCACTGTAAATGTAAAAACTAACAATTCATGGAACTTACATAAAAATCAATACGAGCAATGCCCATCCACATATATTTTTCTGATTCAATATCAATATCAGCAACTAGACCTAAAATTAAAAGATATACTAGCCACTTAGCAACATCTGAGTCACCAATGATGTCATTTGCATCCACGAAAAAGTTACTCGAACTATGGCTTGTTCCTTTGGAATGAAGAGTGCGGAGATTGGTAAGATCATTGATATGCATACCCCAAGCAAGCATCAATACAATGGAAATTTTAGTTTCTCCTTGCACCAATGTAGCTATATCTAGTGCACGCTTATGTCTTACAAGCAATTAGAGCAAAATATTGATGAAGATTATTGTTATGGTTGCAGCCAGAACTCTGCGCATTAACATATTTAGTACACAAAATCCATGTCAACCTCGGATGATTAAAATAAATCCAAATAATAAATTCTTTCTAATTTTGAAGACTATGTGGAATCTTATTTTTCTATCGGACATGAAATCCAAAGTCGATGAGAACATTTACAACATCTAATTTTTCGAACAATGTTTGAGAATAATTGATTAACGTGTCACAAATTCATATCAACAAGGCGAAAGAAATTTGAGGGCCACCGTGGTTTGATGGAGAGTTGGAGGCCCGAGCTTCACACTCTCACAAAGTGTATTATTGGTGTTATAAATTTACCTTCCAAAAAAATAATGCAATTCTTGACACAAACTTTTCAAAATTGGTCTAGTGAAGATAATACTAGATTTCTCTTTCAGGTGCAACACAATTCATCAAACATGTTTATAATTAGTTCACACTTTTCTCCCTATATATTCAATTAAAATTAACCTTGACAATAAAAGACAGGAGAGAGACTACATGGGACCAGGGAAAATTTTATTATAAATATAATTGAGAAAAGTCAATTTTAGTACCCTGTGGTATCATGAAATATCACTTTAGTACCCTGTGATAAAAAAACTCATCAATTGAGTCAAACCACACCAAATTAACATCACTCAGGTCCACGGGCAGTTGCCCGGACTTGCCCCAACCTGTCCAGCCAATTTTTTCCTTCTCTCTCCTCCTCCTCCTCTTTTTCTTCCTCTTCTTCTTCTTCTTCCTCCTCCTTCTTCTTCTTCCTCCTCCTCCTCTGGATTTTGCTGACATGGCTGGCCTAGTTGGTCGGGCAGGTTCGGGCAAGTCCGGGCAGCTACCCGTGGACCTAAGTGATGTTAATTTGGTGTGGTTTGACTTGATTGATAGATTTTTTACCACAGAGTACTAAAGTGATATTTCATGATACCACAGGGTACTAAAATAGACTTTTTCCAATATAATTTGATTTTTTTGATAATTAGGATGTTAATATTTCTAAATATTCGATGTATTGTGTCAATTTTTTCAGAGAGTGCACCTTTAAATATACTTGTTTTATTTCCTCAGTTTTTCATTTGAAGATTTTGCCTTTCCTTATCAATTAATGTTTAGTTATGATTGTGAAGATTATTTTATTCTATCTCTCCAATGTCTAATAAAGCTTAGGCAATTCTATTTAAAAGGTAGTGTAGAATAAGGGAAACCACAGATGACAATGAAACATTTAACTGAGAAACATGGCTAGTATTAGGTCTAGATACAAATCTATTTCGCCTGAACTAGAAGAACATTACATTAATCAAGAATCTCTACAAAATTGTGGGAGTCTTAAAGAAATTGTAAATTCGCAATGCTTTTGTCGTGGCTCGGACAACTTCTTCTTCTCCTCTTTGCTGTCCTTGTCAACTCGACTTGATGGCTTCCCAAAAATCAACTCGTATCCCTTGATTTATGTACAAGAAAGAGAAACACCTAGGCATGCTTCCGTGCGACGAGAATAACTCGATATTACCAGCTTGATGCCAATTTGGTCAACAATTCAGATTAGAGAATGGGTTGATTACCCACCCGAATCTATCCAGCTTTCGGTGCACATGACAAAGATCTCAACGAAAATGTTGAGTTCCCATCACCGGGTTGAGAAATAATCTCTTTTATCTTATTTTGTTGATAATTATTTTCTATATATTCGTCTCCATGATTCTTCACTAATTGCTAATTGATTTCTTTCTTTATGTGTCACTAATTTTGTATTTATTGATCTCTTAGTTGCCAATGTCTTCATTACATATAGTAATTGAATCAGTATATTGTGATCTTGAAAAATAGACATTTAAGGTCAAGTGTTATAGAAATAAACAGAAATGGATCTATTGGAGGAGACGGACTAGGCAGGATGAGAGGGCGATGTCAGCAAGGGAGGAGTTGACTAGGCAGGACCCCGAGGCAAGGAAAATGACGAGGATGACGAGGAGGGAGAGAGTCCCGACGGCGAGATGGATATGTTGGAGGAGACTGACCGACAGATGGGGTTGGAAGGGTCAAAGTACATGGTGAGGGAGGACGACGCGGACGAGGACGACGAGGGCGGCCCCGACGACGGGGTGTACAGGTGTGATGGTGCGATTGTGTACAGGTGTTTGATCTTTGGTGATTGGGGAAGAAGTGGAGAGATGGTGTTTGATGCTTGGTGTTTGGTGCGATTGATTTTTGGGTGGGAAGATGAATTTTTTGTTCGCCGGAATTGGTGTTGGGTTGTCAGAATAAATTTTGTTCGCCGGAGAAGATGACCGGAAGAGTTTGTTTTCTTGAGAAGATGACTAGAGGGGTATAATAGTCATTTCTATGACAAAAAATGAAAAAATTAGTCGATGACATCAGCCAGGGACCCCGAGAATTTTTAAAACCAAAGACAGGGAACGTCAGTATGAATTTTAGAAATACAGGAACCCTAGGAAGAGGATGACCAAATACAAGGGATAAGGAGATAATTTGCCCTTTTTTTATCATTGATGTTTTGGTTAGGAAGACAAAGTGGTTGCACTTTTCCCTTTAAAAAAATTTATATAGGTAAGTTACTATCAAGTGCCAGTCTACGTAAACACTTAGACGATGTCGTTTTGACAAAAAAATGGGTAAACCGGGTTGGGTGGACTTAAGTGATACAAAATAGAATAAATTGGATCAGTTCTATCATTTTTAAACCACAAGGTACTCAAATGATAATCATGGATACTACATGGTACTTATGTGGACTTTTTCTAATATCTTTTATTGATGTAAGAGATTAATTTTTGAGATAAGTACAATTTGAATCTTGTGGTTTACACGAATTTTGCGATATGATCCTGAGGTTTAGAAACGACTTTTTTGGTAGTTGTGGTTTCACATTTTTTGCGTTAGAGGCTCGGGAAGACTCCCGAGCCAAAAAATCAGCTCTGAACCTAGAAACGACGTTGTTTCAAGGGTGATGTGGCACACCACGTCAGACTTTTTAACCGGTTGGCAACGTGAGTTGGCACGACTTAAATATTCTTTTTAATCCCTTATCTTTTTATAATTTTTCAAATTCCACCCTTATCTTCTTCGTCTTCTTCTTCCCCTCCTCCCCTCTCTCTCCCCTCTTCTTCTTCTTCTTCTTCTTCTCTCCTAAAATTGGGCATATGAAATACCATTTAATTAAATACCAAATAACATCTAATTAATCTGGTTATCGTCAAACCTATCCTAAAATTGGAGAACGAGAAACCCAACATCTTCTTCCCCTAGAACTTCCAACCTCCGCCCAAAAACTCTCAGGAAGAAGAAACAAAGGTAAAAACTCAAACCAAAAACTAAAATGGTGATACCGCAAGATCACCACCACCACCACCCCGTTCTGCCCAAAATCTGCCGGTTCCCCCAACCCGACTACCCCGACTCCATCTGGTGGCTCCCTTCCTCTTTCCTCTTCCGCAAATTCTTCCTCTTATCCTTCTTCAACCCCAACACCCACTCCCCTTCCCTCCTCGCCTACACCCTTGACCCCTCATCTCCATCCCCACCCGACCCCACCGCGTCTTGGACCTTGCCCGCCCGCATCTCCTTTCTAACCTCTGCCCCCTCCCTCTTGGCGAGGAGCGAACGGCGGAGAGAAGAACGCAGAGTACGGCAAGATTCAGATTGTGGTTCAGCGAAATCCACCTTGTCGGCAGGGGACTTTAGGTTGAAGAAGGAGGAGATGTTCAATTTTACTAAAAAACCAAGAGGTTGGTCATGAAAGAGAAGGGAGAAAAAGGATTTTGAGCAATTGGGGTTGGGTTTGGCGAGATGGGTGCTCTTGACGAAGATGACGTGGAGCGAGGAGCTTAATTGATTGGATGTTGTTAGTGTTTAATTGATTGGATTTGGATGTTGTTGGTGTTTAATTTTACCTGTTGTTACCAAGCGGTAAATTAAATTAAAAATTTTGGGATTTGATCATCCTTGACCTTTGGTCACACTCAATATTGATGGGCTAGATGAAGGATTAAGTACAATTTGAAGATGGAGAAGGTGAAGGGGAGAGAGAGGGAAGGAGGGGAAGAAGAAAGGAGGAATTTGAAAATTTATAAAAAGATAAGGGATTAAAAATAATATTTAAGTCGTGCCAACTCATGTTGCCAACCAGTAAAAGAAGTCTAATGTAGCGTACCGCATCACTCTTAAAACAGCGTCGTTTTTAGGTTCAGAGCTAATGTTTGGCTCGGGAGCCTTCCCGAGCCTCTAACGCAAAAAAATAAACAACAACTACGAAAAAAGTAATTTCTAAACCTCAGGATCATATCGCAAAATCTATGTAAATCACAGGATTCAAATGGTACTTATTCCTTAATTTTTCTTTGTAAAACAAATTAGTGATACACATAATTAAAATTTGCAGTTATTCCTATGTACTAGTCCTTTATTTAAAAATATTCTCTTTTACCTTATTTTGTTGATCACAATTTGTAATAAAATTATCTCTTTTAACAGTTATCCATTGTTCGCTTATTCGTTGTAATGAAAAATAATCTATTTTACCTTATTTTGTTGATAATAATTTTCTAGATATTCGCCTCCATGATTTTTCACCAATTACTAATTGATTTTTCTTTACATGTCACTATTTTTTGTTCATTGATCTTTTAGTTGCCAATGTCCTCAAGACATATATTAATTGAATTATTATATTGTGATCTTGAAAAATAAATATTTAAGGTCATGTGTTATACAAATAAACAGAAAATGAAGATTAAAATGCCATGAAGATGATATTGTCGGGAGTGCATCATTACTTCGAGCTTACAAATAAAATGTTGTGACATCAACTAGAATCGATCCGGTCATTACAATACATACACAAAACTCGAGTCTTAGCTTATCCAACTGCATATATATTCCATTGCAAAATGAAAAAAAAGAGTAAATAATTCATAAGGCAAAAACCCACAGATACTTCAGTAGAAAGGGGAAAAAATTAGTACTAACCAATATTTGATCCATCTGCTAGAGATCCCTCTCATTGTTTAAAGATCGAACAAGAGTGAAACAGAAACAACATTCAGATAGAATCACGAATCTGTAAATTATTATCTCTGTGCTACTTTCCCAAGATTGAAGAAACAAACAAGAGGTGTAAACATCGCCCGTAACAAAGAACTAAATATCTGTAACAAGGAAAGCCCATGGTAATCCCGTTGCGTAATTCTCTTATTTTCCTCGACTAAATCAAAATAGAAATCCTGAAAAAAAAAGAAGGAGAATCATGCACCTTATGGAGCTAAATTTGAAACATTTGATTAATATCTCACATCACATCAAGTTATCTCCATTATTTTAAGAAAAAAAGTAATGAAGCTAGAAAGATATTGTTTTCTAAACAAATACCCTTATGAGCCAAAAAAAAAGTGGGGAGAACTGGCCAAGTTCGGAAGTTGAACTCTTTCCTTCAGAAGTTTTTATGTAAATATGTTTTGTCAACCAAGTGACAAGAGAGAGACGATTAAGTTCCATGAGATATGAAAATAATCTTTTCAACAGACAAAAAATAAAGTTCCTAGTGTAACGAATATATCAAACAAGAACACAAAAACTCAAAAGAAATAAATAAATCTTCTCGGCTACTCCAAAGGCCTCAAGAAATTTTCACTTTTTGACATTGACAAAGCAATATCGGGAAGCTCTCATCTGAGATCTTTAAGGTAGTCATTTCGTCCATCAACATTTCTCAAAAAATATTTTGTACACCAAACATGAATACTCTTTTTCTCTTTTTTTCCAACATCAATTTATTTGCTATTTTACTTAAACCTCAAAAAATTTGTTTAAAAATGTAAAAATATATAAATGTTCACCTCTAGATCGGTCAACATAATATATATTTGAATACAATACGCAAATAATTAACATACGTTACATGACAGTACTAGTCCAAACTGATATGCTCAAACATGTTTAAAAAATAAGTTCTGGTATTCGGAGACCTTATTTTAGTGTTGGCTCTTCCAATCATTTTGCTTAAACCCGAGTTTTTTGTGTAAATTTAAGTCTCTTAACATTAAGAACAACTCTTATTGGTAAAATGGAAACTTCAATGGATTGGACGATTGAGTGAGCACAGAGAATTTATCTTCAAAAGAATATATTATATGCAATTATCCCGTGATATTTAGTTCAATTGTTGTACTCATTACTTTTTGCATGCGTAGTAAATGGTTGGAATATTTACTTATCATCAATAAGGAATTTATGCTAATATTTTTTGCTAAACTGAGAAATGGGTAAATAAATGTGACGAGAGATTTTTGTGTGGTTATCATCAATGTTTGAGGACAATTGATTAACATGTCACGAATTCGTATTAACGAGGCCACAGAAGGTTGATGCCGACCGTAGGTTGATGGAGAGTTGGAGGCCCAAGCTTCGATTATGGTGGGGGCAGCCGATGCGGAAAGAGAGAGGTGGTGGAGAGAGGGGGAAAATCAACTTTTCAAAATGATAATTTTAATGTTTTTAATAAGCGCAGACTTTTTGCGGGTATTTTTATAAATCGGGACATAAGTTATTTCTGGAGGCGAAATAATGGGTCTTTGGGATAAAGCTATTATTGATATAAATTACTAATTGATTGAGCAACTCATTTCCGCATAAAATACATGACACAAACTTTTTGAAGTTGGTCAAATGAAGATAATACTAGATTTCTCTTTCAGGTGCAACACAATCCATCAAACATGTTTATAATTTAGTTCACACTTTTCTTTCCATATATTCAATTGAAATTTAACCTTGGAAATAAAAGACAGGAGACTATATGGGACAAGGGAAAATTTTACTATAAAAATAATTTGATATATTTGATAATTAGGATGTCAACATTTCTAAATACTCGATGCATTGTGTCAAATTTTTTAGAGAGTGCACCCCTAAGTGTACCAGTTTTATTTCCTCTTTTTTATTTGAAGATTTGGGTTTCCTTATCAATCAATGTTTAGCAATCACTATGAAGATAAGTTTTCTGTCTTTCCAATGTCTAATAAAGTTTAGGTGATTTTATTAAAAAAGTAGTGTAGAATAAGGGAAACCCTAATGGCAAATGGTTAGTGTTAGGTCAGATACAAATTTACATTTCGTCTGAAGTAGAATATTACATCAATCAAGAATCTCTACAAAACAAAACTGTGGAATAAGGAAGCTGTAAATCTGCAACGCTTCTGTCATGGCGCAGACTGCTTCTTCTTCTTCTTATCCTCTTCTTCGTCCTCTTCAACTCGGCTTGATGACTTCTCAGAAATCGACTTGTATCCCTTGATTTATTATGTACAAGAAAGAGAAGCACATATGCATGCTTGCGTGTGACGAGAATGACTCGATATTGCCAGCTTGACGCCACTTTGGTCAACAATGTAGGTTAGAGAATGGTTTGATTACCCACCTCAATCTATCCAGCTTCCGGTGCACATGAAAAAGATCTCAACAGAAATGTTGAGTCCCCGTCACCGTGACCACTACCGGATTGGGTTTTGTAAATATGAAACTCGAGTTCGTAGCAGTGAAAGATTAAAATTTTTTGCCAATTAATAAATCTGATCATGGCAGTATGACATAAAATCAGGATAACAACATCATTAGAGAATTCTCAAAGTGCGTTGTAGGTCGAATCCTCTATTATGGTATCTACGTAATTCTCGTCTCCGAAATCGTTGACAGTTAAAATCTTCGGGAATTCGCTAGGAGAATTTACGAAAATAGCTAGAAAAAATATATTTGTCTCGGTTTATTTGTTGCACTCATTCAACTCTAAACCCATATATATATATATATATATATATATATGAAAAAAAATCAAAACAATTCGTAGCCTAATAGGAAAAGTAACATGGGCTTGGAATCCACTAAAACTCCATTAGCAGTGATCATAGTGGGAGTCATGATGGAAGCCACAATATATATATATATACTATTTAATTAAATATAATTTAATTAAATAATTATAATTTCACACTATTTAATTAAATCTAATTTAATTAAAAAATTATAATTATAATTCTATCAAATAGAATTATAATATTTTTTTTACAAATTAACATTTAATCCAACCAACTTTATTTCGTAAACTGTTGAACAACCTAGTGGACGTCCATGGAATTCTCTATTCTTTTACGAGTTGTGTGTAATAAAGAAAGGGTATCAACTAAGCTTCTCATGCATGTATCCTGGAAGAGCTACATACATAAACCTACCATAAAAAAAAGCTACATGTAACATGAATTACTTCACACAATACATCGCGATGTAGAATGACTAATTCATAATTGAGCGCAGTTAAATTTTTGTCAATGAAACATGCATGTCTCTCAAAATATTTGTTGGCAGATATTACCAAATATAGGAGAACATTTCTTTAAATTCATAAATAATTTAATAACACCTTTGAGGCCAGCTATAAAGTGAGGGTAAAAATTAATCATGTAGTTTAATGGAGAAAAAATTCAGAACACTTAGAGCGAAAAGAGTGAAGTTATGTGAATATATAATTTGATGTACGATAACCATTTTTCTAAATTATGTAAAATATGAACATTACTGAATTGACTAAACTCGAATCAAATGGAATATAAAAAATGACATTTCTCTATAGACAGGACTAAATATTTGCATAATCTGCATCTACAGTTAATACATTATTACAAAGTATCTTGCATGGCATCGGTGGTACGAGCGGTTCGCCGCCATCTTGGAAAACTGTAAAGAAAGGACAACGAAATCGCAGAGAAAAAAACCGCAAGACAATTACAAAAACATGACAAAATTCTGATATGATAAGTACTAAAACTGGATCGACATTGATTCCCAAAGACACTATAAGCCAGCCATTCATGAATCTTATAGGCCACATGTAAATTATAACTATGCATTTCCTTGTTTGCCCAAGGTTTCCTAGGAGTAAGCCAACAAGTGTACCAATCCAGTTGCTCGGTGATGAAATGCCACAAATAAATGTTATTTTCGAATACCTTATACAGTTGAAGCAACATTAAGAGAGGATAATAAGCTAAAACTAGCTTAGGGAAACTGCTGTGTGTCAGTTATAGGAATTGTAGTTTTTTTCTTGTCTGTCTTTTTTGACGCTGGCTGTGTCATTTCTCTACTTTTATTTTTATACCACGTGATATTTAGATACATACGTCACTCATTATTCGAGTAAGATATAATATTGAAAGTATGATAAAGTTATTCTAACAAGTCTTTAATCTCAATGGTTCAAATTCAGGCCTCTTGGTTAATCTAAGACAATTCTTTTACCCGTTAATGTAAGTATTTAACATTAATGTATTCTCAATGGCTCAAAGTTAAATACTTCTTAGTTAAACTAAAATAACTTTCTTATCCTCTGATATAAGTACTTAACATTAATGTGTCGAAACTTTTTGGTTAAACTAAAATAATTTTTTAATGCTGATTGATACGTCGTTTCTCTGCTTAGTGATGCGAGAAACGGATAAAGGAAACTGAAGAGGAGCACAAGTAGCTAGCTAGTTCTTCTCGTGTAATTTGTCGTAACTAAGGGTATTTGCTTGGTATAAACACATGATTAGATAATTAGCTAATAGATATCGTAAAACAAATTACCTAGTTCACCGGTTGCTTTAGGCAATTCTCAGACGCCTGTTGAGGATTCCTCGGCATGCTTCCAGTATTAGAATCAGGAGATGATGACTCCTCATGCTCTGGCTGGATATTCAGATCGATTTGGCCTTTAAAAGGTGATGTTGAGGACTTGGATCTGTTGAGATCATCATCAGAACATTCAATGACAACCACATTCTTCTTTGGAGGTCTTTTCTTTGTAGGGCTGGACAGCAATGGTTCATCGTCGACTAACTTCTCGGACCGGCCTTGTGGATTTTGCTCATTTTCTGTATCTTTATCGGATTGCTTTTTCTGACGCTTCATCTTTAAGGTCTTGAACCGGCGCTTCACTGTCTGGCAGACATTACAAATGCACGACGGCTTGTGTTTTGGGCCCTTTCCACTCGGTGGCTGAATGCACACTATGCAAGAGCAGCCTGGTCTGTGTCTTGGGTGTCTTGTGGTGGCTTGCGAAAATGCCTCGCCTTCCCCTGATACAGCTAGATTTGCAAGGGCGTCGAGTCCCTCCAAAGCGTCAAGACTATCAACCTCTGATTTTGGAGCCTTCAATTTCTTGGGAGCAACCACTGCATTACAACCATTACACTGGTCAGCAGCAACTCCGAAATTGAAAGAAAGGTTAAACCATCGGGGATGCGTCAAAGAGCAACGAATCTCCCTCACCAGGAAACAACTATTAAGCCTGCATATGAACAAGAAAACATAATACTTAACGGACTTCAAGTAAATTCATACCCGAGTTACATGGTGGTACCAGATCTTCCAGCTGCTCGGTGGTCAGCTCTTGAGCAGCTGAGCATGATGATCTGGGTCAAGACACTAAAAAAAGTCAGCCAAAACTATCGAACCTTTAAAGATACTGCAATAAGGTCCGGGTTTTTGCAGAGAACCAGTTTATTGTTCAGTTTGCAGAGAACCAGTTTATGATACAAGTGGCCAACAAAGATAACTTTTAAATCTGCACCACCGAATCCATTAGTGATCCTCACAAATTCTTTATACTACGCACCAGAAAACACGTCACCTAAGGTCAATTATCAAATAGAAAGCTACCTAGTACTTGATGGATCCTCAAAGCATGATAAGGAATAAAATTTTCACCAACTTGAGTTCTATACAAGAATCACATGGATGGTCTACCTTTCTGGATCCCATAAATTATTATGACAGATCCATTTCGAGGGGAGAAGAGCATCGGCAGGCAGCTTGCGCCACTTGCAACAATTCTCGCATTGAACCCATTGGATCTTGTGGCTGCTACAGAATGTGACATCAAAATTCATTCATCTCAATGATAGCTTCTCATTGAGAAAAAAAGACCATCAGAACTTAATATCAACTTGGGAGTCTTAAATACTTAAACTAAAAAAGAAACAGAGAAACCTTTCACGATTCAAGAGAGTGAAGAAACCAATGAGAACGTTAACTCATAAAAAACTAGTATACAACCACATTTTCTGTGATTAAAACGAAGTAACCTAACAAAATGGTTCACTGAAGAAAGATATCTCAAAATCCTGTCTAAACAGAAATTATATGAATGTCTCAAAAAGAGAGAAAATAATGTCTTCCCAATCGAATTCGGATATTGAGAAAGGTAATCATTACCCTGTGTTATCAGTAGTGGATATTGTTGGTTTGCCAAGTACAGGAGCGTCCTGTTAAATTCACAGATTAGTTAGGACCTAATTTCATTTATTTCAGTAAATCAGTGTGATGCAGAGGGATAGAAGACGACTGGGCAGGTCTACAAAAGTAGAATTTTTTCCGAACTTCCTACATTTTGGAAAGGAACCTTGGGGCTGGGCATGCTCATAATTTATTTCTACCCTGTCCAATCCACAACTCAGAACATGCATTCACCGATTTGGATCAAAGGTGAGACAACTTAAACTGGACATAACTTCTAAGTAATATGGTGGGCAATTTTGACAGAGTACAACATTCAAGTTGTTTACTATGAGCTGAAACAGAGTACAGCAGGAACAAACGTACTACAAATAATTTTGGCTAAAGCACGAGAGCGCTACTTGTCCCTGCAAATTGTAGAAAAGAATCTAACCTCATATTCCTCAAACTCGAATCCATCAATCACTACTATGCTGGGGACATGGTCAGGGGGAGGCCGAAGTAGTCCTTGTGCTTCTTCCCAGGTTAGCTTCAACTCTATCAAGTCATCACTATCGAGCCTTAAACGCTTACTCTTTGAACCCAATGTGCTGCTTTTCCTCTTTTTCGATGGGGATTTGGATTCAAAATCTTTAGCAATGTATCCTGACTTGTCAACTTTTGACCAAGGACTGGGCTCTGCTGAATCATTCTGGTTCATGTAATTTTTTCGTTAGACTAAGTTAATTCTGAATCAAAACAACAACTTCAGACAAGAACATGGTTTTAGATACTAACATTCCCAGTTTTCGCTGCCACATTTCCAGCCTTGTATGTTTCATTGTCCTGTTAAGACGGCATTGCAACACAACATTGAATTTCTTGGCTTAAAAGATTTATTCTTTACAAATCTAGGTAAATATCACACTGCAAGATCGAACCCTAAAAGAGGAAGAGCAGTGTAGGTCAAGTGAACCAAAAATGGACAAATCAAATTTTGTTGTTCAATATCTTGGACCAACCACCCCTTAGAAGGCTGTGTTAAAAGATAAAGGTTACACTGCCATTAGTATATCATGTACAATGATGAAATATATGAGCAGTTGGCTTTTCCAGGAGCTTGTACCTGATCAGCTGGAGGTGTTCCAGAAGCCTTTCTGTATCCCATAACCAGTTTGCCTTCTGGTTCCAGCCGGCTAAAAGTAACTGAAAATTGCATGATTACTTTCTTATTTCCAAGTCAATCTTTCCAAAGTAGTGGTGTTAAGAACTTTGCAATTTGCAGGTCATGAAGAACATAAATAAATAACATGTTTTAAGCATGAAAAAAATCACAATTCAGCGTTACCTATATCACCAGCTTGCAATTGCATATTTTGTATGCAAGGAGTTACACCTTCAAGAACATACATTCTACTATTGTTGTTCGGCCAGAAGCGGAACTGGAATACCCATTCTTTTCCTTTTGCATCCTGGACCTTAAGAGGCAACCCTTCAGGCTGCGAGATTGGAGGAAAGTAGGCCTGCCCAATGGTCTTTTTGTTTTAGCATGCAAATTATATATGCACATTCCCTTATCGTACACCATAAGAACACACTGTAAATCTTCAGTAAAAGCAAAATGTAATGCTTGACTGTAACTCTTGTCTAAGAATCCTCAACCCTTCAACATTTGCAGAACAAATGGTTGTCCAAAACTTTGGTTGAAAGTCAATTCAAAGAACCAAAAATGAATTTCTTTTCTTCACATGTTACGATCCACAATCTATACTATCTAGCATAAGAGTATCTAGATGCATGTCACACAAATAAACTTCTCAAGATAGGAGTAGTAAGTAATATGAACTAACCTCGGCACATTTTTTTGGCAATACTAAACGTCCTATTCGCCCAGCATCACTAGCACTCAACATTTTCTCAAACAATGGAGTAATTGCAGAATTTGAACTGAAATATGGTCAAGGTTGCACAGATTGAAAATGTAGGTGTCAAGTATGAGAGCTTTCATAGCATAATCGCATAAAGACATCATAATCCATAAATCCAAATAATAAAATAAATAAAGGATACTTTCCAGATATCTGCTGGAGCTCTTTATCAGTGAACCTCGGCCAGTACCGAGGAAGCAACTGCCCTTTTCCACGTGTATCTGCTCGAGGCCTCGCATTGCGAATTTGAGTATCCAATGATGAATCAACTCCATTGTGCAGATTGCCAGGGCATTGCCTTGTTAGAGAAGATGAAGGGACCGACTGAAGAGAAGTTCCAGAGGGGCTGATTCTGTTTGTCTCATTTGGATGCATGACTCCCATGCCAAAATGCGGGGAAGAAGGGTCATCTCTCGTAGCAGAAGAATATCTTGCTATATTTATACCTAGGGTAGATCGCTCCCCGCAAACAGTTCCTGCAGAGGTTTGTCCATATGAGACAAGGGAATGAACATATTCTTATCATCATTTAACAATGCCAGTCGCATCATAAAAATACAGGTCAAGAAATATTCACCTGCCACTCCGTTCTCTAATGTATCACGTTCACCAAGCTTCAGGTTTCCATCGATTAATCTTTCAGAAGAGTTCTCGTTTTTTTCTTTATCCACAGAATTGGCAGATAATCTCACACTGGCATTTACCCTGTCCGTCTCATGCGGATGCAACTCGGGATTAATTGAAGAGTTGAATAGGGTAGGTGCTTGACGCCACGGTACAGGTCCTGATCCTACTAACTGATTCCAGTTCATAGACGTGTGATAAAACACAGGATGTGGCCATCCATTACTTGGTATCTGAAATTCAGTCAAGATGCAAAGTTTCAGTATTGCCCTTCTCATTATGGATTTGGAAAAAAGATTGAAAATTCGGAAGAGCGAGATTCATCCTCACCGGAAGAAGATTTTTCCTTGCACACGGCATGCACTCAATCCCTCCGGTGTCCGACGGAGCGAACGTGTGCATCGAAACTATGCATCCACAGTGCACACGCTGCACATACAGCAACACATACACCACATAAGCATCAAACAAGAAAAAATCAACAACTATTTCATAAGCTATCCCCAAAAACCAGAAATGACACTGATGAAACAGAACCGTTTTTCTGAATAAGTTAAGAGAACTCGCACTATCGCGGCCGCTGACTTCTTCAAAACCTTGGTACGGCAAAAATAATACGGAAAAAACCGCATCAGTGAAACATAAACTGGTAGCACTTACATTTCCGCAAGACTCGCAGTTCCTCCAACCACTGGCCTTCGGATGGAACATCTCACAGAACCTCCCCTCCTCATAAGCCGAACTGAAGTAAAAAAAAAAACAGAATAAGACCGTCATTAACATATTAATAACATCCACTAAAACATTCAGAAACAGAAATCACGACTTAACTTGTAATTAACATATTAACATCAGTTTCTAATTGCATAACATAATAATAACAACGAGCGAAAAAAAAAACACTACTACACAGAAGCCGTTGACGACTACGAGAATTGAAAGAAATTATCCCTGGTCACGCGCGGGAGAGTTCGTGTACGCCACGCGAGAGGAAGAAAATAGAAGAGGAGGAAGAAGGAAGCGGTCAACGAAGGGGAGATAGAGTGGAAAAGGTATTGACTCACGCGCATCGATCACAGAGCTCAGCGAACTCGCCGGAGCGAAGCCGCCACCCCTTCCTCGACTTCGCCTCCCCGCCGCACTCCGGGTTCAGGCATTTCTTCCCCTCCGCTTCCGGAGCTCCACCGCCGCTTCCGCCGCCGCCGGACATCGAGCAAAGCTACAAGTTCTAATTCCCTCAACGACGAGGGAAAAAGGATAGAGAGACAAAGTGGAGTGTGTGTGTGTAGTTTTTGAACAGCGGTCGGGGGTTTTGAGTTTGAGTTTGAGTTAGAGAGAGAGGAATTTGAAGCGTCTCCCACCGCTTTTTATATATGGATGGAGGGAGGAGGGCGCGTGTGCTTTGGTTTTTGGTTCACCTGAGCGTTGTCGTTTTATTTTCCTGTTTTGGATTTCTATCCAAAGTGGATGCTTCTATAAGATTCTGCTTAGTTTTGTAATTTTAATCAAATATTATATGATGTAAATTGTATAATATAAGTCATAAATTCTAGATTAAAAAGTTCGCTCATGATTTTTTAAATTAAAAAATCAACCGATCCGCCTATTTTCCTAAATTGTCCAACGCACCACTGGGAGCAAAACTTAGAAGGGAAGATAACAAAAAACATTTATTGTACGTATTGTTAATTTGTTTGCGTTTTCTTCATTTCAAACAAATTATCCTATTATTCCTTCAAAAATAAAAATATATATTTGCGTAGAATTTAAAATAATATCTCATTTTTTATAATTTTACCTTGCTTAAAATCAAATTAATGGGATGGTTGCGGCTTTATGAAAAGAACCAAAAAACAGTGGGTTTCTTTGTTTTTCTCGATTTAGGATTGGTTTAAAAACAGTGGGTTTCTTTGTTTTTCTCGATTTAGGATTGGTTTAGTTTTATTGAGAGGAATTTTTTTTGTTATTTTATGATTATTTGAGTGTCATTTATATCTTTTTTGGGAGAAGACTTCATCTTTATATATATATATATATATATATATATATATATATATATATATATATATATATATATATATATATATATATATATTTTGTTGATAACTTCATCTTTATTTTATGTGGGTCCCACCGCGCCGAGAAAAAGAAGAGAATCAGCCACGCAAAGCGGGAGTTGTTGCTGTGCCACGCGCGATTCTAGCTAGTTTGCGCTTTCACGTGTCCTTTCTTTCTTCTTTGGAAATGGTACGTTTCTTCTTTTTATTGCTTTATCCCGGTTTGAATAGAATATATTGTCGTATATTTTTAAATCAGATTTTCACACATGTATTATTAAAGTTGGAACTTAAAATTCTAATTAAACTAAAACAAATTATTATACGTATTAGGTGGTTGCAACGGTTTTTGTTATTGGACACGTACAACTGCAATTCTTGTTGGTTCTGTTTGTTTTTAAAAATTTACATATTTTGATTCTACAAAAAATGGTAACGCGTTTACGTTGATTTGGTAAAAAATTCATAGACTTTTGAAATCTATTTAAATGTTATTTGTTTGTGCATCTTAAAAATTTTGCTACGAAGAAAATTGAAATCAGATTATGTTATGAATTGTTTAATCTTTAAACTGAGTTCTTATGGGTTGTGTAAATACAGAGAATTATTGTACGGACAACATATTTGATCACCATACAAATTATCTAAATATGAAACAACAGGATAAGATTGGTAAAGGTTATTCTCATAAAACAAATTATAAGTCTTTGTTTCATTCCCCTCTTCCCCTCTTCCTTCTCTGTAAGCTCCAGGTTATTATTCCTATTGGGTCTAGAGAATTTCAGGGGCGGGCCTTCATCCATATATAAAAGACAGCAAAATAGCATAAATTGAATAACGAATCGTATAATTTTTCGGAGCTATGTATCTCGAGTTCGAGCTACTAATTAAAAAAATTCCGACCTCTCAGAAGCACTAGGGTGATTGTTCATTTCCTTTTTTCGGTTACCCTTCAGGTAAATTCGAGACATCATAATTTTGGTACATAAATCAATATCTAAACTTGTATTTGTTGTAGTAAAATGGGAATAGAACCTAATTTTTGTAATGTCGATAAATCTGACAAAACATAACCAATATTCGAAACAACTCGGTACTCCAAATCTGAATTTTGAATCATCGAATTGATTGTCATGCAAAGCATACAAAGAGCACCACAATGTAGAAATATATATTTTTGGTCCTGTTTTCTAAGTAAACATGCAAGGATATCTCAACTCTCGAGTATCTTTCTAGTCGTAGAACTTCTAGAGAATATGCCCCATGATCTCCCTCATTCGTCTCGGTTTTCTTCACTCTCTATGCAAGTACACTTGCTCACTCCTCTTTATTGCCATCTATCACTTGGATTTATTATCAATAGTTATTTTAGTTTAATTGAAACTTTCGAATCCAAACATTAATCGACTTACTAACTACACTAAATCTTAAAACTTGTTAGAAATTTTTTGCTACTATTTAAAATTTTGTCCAGTTAAAAATTGAATTAGTGAAAAGATTTATTTATAAAAAAAAAACCTTGTCCGGTACAGTACCAGTAATCGTTGGACCCTAATGCACATTTGTTATATTCGAAACTTTCAAGACAAGTGCATAGGGAAACTGTTCACCAACTTAGTGGACGTCCGTGGAATTCTCTATTCTTTTACAAGCAGTATTTAATAAATAAAGGGTATCAACTAAGATTACTTATCCTCAAAAAAAAAAAAGACTAAGCTTACTCATGTATCCGAGAAGAGCTGCTTACATAATCCTACCAAGAAAAAAATAGCTGCATGTAACAAAAGAATTACTTCACTATATGACTCTTTGTATTCCTTCTGATTTTCTGTTGTAGAGGTAAATTTTATACCAAGAATTACATCTGACAGGGTTTGAACCATAAACTTTCGTCAATTCTTATACGTCTTGTGTTATTATGCCAAATGATATTTAGTTATATTCATTTTTACGGATAATTATGCATTCCAAATCGAGCACAATCAAATTTTATTATTAATGAGATAAGTCTGATATTTATCTTTAGTTATTTTTCTGAAATTAGGTGATATTTAAACGTATACTGAGCTACAATTCCGATACGATATAAAAAGTAAAAATTCCCTATACAGAATTTTGATACATTTTCAAATTTGCAAGCTAAAACCTTATATAAAAAATGTGAACTTTCTAAACTTATAAATAAGTTCACCATTCATCTAGACACAACCTACCCCATTTTGCATGGCACCGGTTACGTACGTTCGCCGCCAGCTCGGAAAACTATAAAGAAAGAACAACTTAACCGCAGAGACAAAAAACCGCAAGGACAAGTACAAAGACAGGACAAAAATCTGATATGATAAGTACTAAAACTGGATCGACATTGATTCGTTAAGACACTATAAGCCAGCCATTCATGAATCTTATAGGCCACATCTAAATTCTAATTTTTAACAAAGCATTTTTTCTTGTTTGCCCTAGGTTCCCTAGGAGTAAGCCAACAAGCTTACCAATCCAGTTGCGCGGTGACGAAATGCCACAAATGTCGGTATTTTCGAATACCGTATACAGTTGAAGCAACATTAGGAGAGGATAATAAGCTAAAACTAACTTAGGGAAACTGCTATGTATCCGTTATAGGAATTGTAGTTTTGTTTGGTCTCTTTTTGTCTTTTTCGACACTGGCTGTGTCGTTTCTCTACATTTATTTGTATACTACTTGATATCTGGATACATACGCTATTATTCAAGTAGAAGAATTTTTAAAAATTGACAAAATTATCATAAACAAGTATTTAACATTAATGTGTTCTCAATAGTTCAATGTTAGACTTTTTGGTTAAACTAAAATAACTATTTTACCTGTTAATGTAAGTATTTAAATTAATGTGTTCTCAACGGATCAAAGTCGAGTACTTCTTGGTTAAACTAAAATAACTATTTTACCCGTTGATGTAAATATTTAAATTAATATATTTTCAATCACTCCAAATCGAGTACCTCTTGATTAAACTAAAATAACTCTTTTACCCGGCACTTAAATTAATGCGTTCTTTTACCCGTCGAAACCTCTTGGGTTCAACAAAAATAATTTTTTAAGTGGTGGTTAGTACGTCGTTTCTCTGCTTAGTGATGCGAGAAATGGATAAAGAAAACTGAAGAGCACAAGTAGCTAGCTAGTTCTTCTCGTGTAATTTGCCGTAACTAAGGGTATTTGCTTGGTATATACATATAATCGCAAATCCAAATCGGCTAATTGTTTTCGAATAGCACCGACTCTCGTAACAATTTCTCTATTCTGAAATGTATGGAAGCCTTGGGTAATAAAAAACAGTGGAATACTATAGTTCCAAGATTCTATTTTAATTAAATTAGTTAGTAGACAGCGTAAAACAAATTACTTAACAGTATATCTTAGTTCTTCTCGTGTGATTTTTCGTAATAAAGAATATTTACTTAGTATATATGACTAATTAAATTAGTTAGTAGATAGTAAAAAAAATTACTTAACAATATCTCGATTAGCGTGATTAAAAAGGTAAGCAAGATGACAAATACAATTGTGGCACATAAATAAGTCACAACTTATCTACCTATCAGAAAAGTAACAATTTCTCGGAGGGATACTATTTTGTTAGTTATTGTCGGATTTGAGCCATTAAGAACATATTAGTATTTGGTTTAGCGGTACAAAGCATACATGATTTGACAAAAATGCATGATTCAAATCCTGATAAAGTGTAATTATATGATGTAACAAATTCTTTGGAAAAAAAGTATGTTACCACACAGTAAAATTTGTATAAAATAATTTTAAGAATTAATAATTAATCAATATATATTTTAAGATTTTAGAGAGGACGAGACCGGATAATATTATTTTAATTCATCAAATATTAATTTAAATTTGTATTGCAGTGATTAACAGTGGCTCTATAGTCCCAACAAGAAAGTTAATTTCATCATTCAAATTGTTATCTCACATTCATCGCGTGGCATATGGCATCACTCGTTTATTGTCAATTCTTGTTGTTTTTTCCCCATACACCGACAAATTGTTCTTAATTTGGTCACTTATTAATAGGCTTAGTGAAATTGTTTAAGCCCTCTTTATATATAAGACATTAAATCCCAGTAACGACCATCGGCTCCTTCGGGAATTCGGAAATTTTTTACTAAGTACTTGCTATATCTAATAATACGAATTTTAGACATTAGACCCTTTTTTTTTCCCGCGCTCTATTGTAATATATTAGATTTCTAATTAATAATGATCTCTAGGGGTTTGCCCTAATAAACTTACCAAAAAAACAATTTTATTAAAAAAGCAACGATCTAAGTAAAACTATTTGTTACGAAAGAATCATCATAAAATCAAACCGCTCGCAGCTGACGTGTTAATTTTTTTGAATACATTAATGATTAATCCGAGTAATTTTTCGATGATCACAACATATTTGAGAAAATTTATGAGCATATTTGAAACCGATTTCACACTCTGAAATGAACAAAAGAACTTAACCAGTGAAGTTTGTCTAACATCAACTACCTATAGAACAGGTGAAAACACAGTTGCCAGGCCTTGATCCACTGATATGTCAAGCTTATCATAAGTCATTAGAGTCCTCTGGCCGGACTTGTAAACTCCGCTTCCTCGAGCGAGAACCTCGCCATCGACATCTATGATCCCTCCCTTGGTCGAGTCATCGGCACGCGGACCTGGCTCCAACTTGAATGCTTTGACCTGTTGTTTGCCGTGATCAACGGAAGCATGAGATAGATTGATGCAAATGAAGTATCCACAAGAGCATTCCTACGTCAGATCGAATGAACCGACCTTTAGGTATATAACGTGTGGTGATCTGACATGGCCTCCGGTGTTTAACTCTGTCATCAATGAAAGCAAGGCCATTTTTGGGCAGTCCTTGATGATGATCAAGTCTAGACAGCCATCTGAGAACTGCACATCGAAAAGGGAAAAGTGCGTTGAGAAGAATAGCAAAAAGTGTCGGGAGACGATCGAGGAAGTGGGCCCCAAGAGTAGACATTGAATCTCTCGTTAGTTCAAGGGCACGAAATGCGAAAACCAGATTGGAAGTACAACAAACCTTTGCTTCTGGTGCTGCCATTGTATCTTCACCGCCCCAAGGTACATTGTGAAGCCAGATTGAAATGAATGGTCCATTGATAACCCGCCAATCTAGATTGCTTAACTCAATGTCAGGCCCCTGGTAACCGTTCTTCTGAATTCTTAAGGGCTGCTCTTCGCTGCGATTGATGCTACTAGACGTTTCACTACTGTGACTGGTTGGTTCACCATAATCCTCGAAACCCGGTGCAGGAACAAAAGAAACTCTCCCACAGTAACGCCTCAGATTGAATATCCGCTGAAGAGCCTAAAAGATTAGGGACAAAAGACAAATACTATTATGTGGTTGGTGTCATATACTTTGAAGTAGTTTCATGCTTGGATGTAGAAACCACACACAGGAAAAAATCATTGTGTAAGGGTAAGACTACCAATTCACGAAACTTACATAGAAATCAATACGAGCGCTGCCCATCCACCGATACTTTTCTGATTCAATATCAATATCAGCAACTAGACCTGAAATTAAAAGATATACTAGCAACTTAGCAGCATTCGAGTCATCAATGAAATCATTTCGCATCCAAAAAAAGTTATTGGAACTATGGCTTGTTCATTCGGAATACAGAGTTCGAGGATTTGTAAGCATACCCCAAGCAAGCATCAACACACTGAAAAATTTAGTTTCTCCTTGCACCAACGTAGCTACATCCAGCGCGCGCTTATGTCCTGCAAGCAATAAGAGCAAAAACTAGGTGAAAATTACTGTTGCAGTTGCAGCCAGAAATCTGCGCATTTACATATTTCGTACACAAAATTCCATTTCAACCTCGGATGATTGCAAGAACAGCATTGGATGGCTTACACGGTTGACCTACTGAATCGAGAACAGACTTCACCATTCCATTTCCTGTGCCTACATCCAGAAGAAGCCATCAATAATCGTTCAAAGCTCCAAATCATGCAATGATGAAGACGGATAGCATCTCTTTTGCCACCATGAGCCCATCTAATATGTACAAAAAACCATATCATGGTCATGTCTACTGATTGTTGTAACATACCGTATTGCACTAAATTAATTATGACCCCAAACAATTCAATTTCTGATTCATTAAAAGTTAGATGCCACAGCTGCATGTATTACACAAACAGCGAAAAAAATTAACCAACCAGCAGGAACCATTCCAAGTGGCATCTTTATTGCAGTGCTCCAGTCTTCTCTTGAAAGTAGTCCATTCACCACCTACTAAAAGGCGTATCAGTACTAAGAAGGCAATTCAAACATAATCGCAGACAAGCACTACCTGAGCAACAGATACCGGTGGTCTGACATGAATGTTAACGTCTACGATCTTTACAAACTGAGAAAAACCCAAGGCAAGCATGTCTTCTTTAATGTGAAAGAGGCTGTACTTTAGAAGGAACTGTCGGACTAAACAAAATACACTCTTTCAATCATACGTACAGGTTACTTTCAATAAGGCAACCAAAACAAGATATAGAATATGCCTGATCTGCAGAATGGGGAACAGTATGCAAACCGATCATTTATGTCATCGTGTCATGACTCTGATGCTCCGTCAACAACTGTATTGATAACAGTTCAGTTGCAAGCATCCAAAACTGGAATATTGGGAAAGAAAGCTGCTAAAAGTCCTATGCCAACAACAGGAGCTCATTCCTGATACCTCAAAATGCCAAAATTCCATTTACACTTTATTTGTTCAAACTCAATGCTAAGCAGACCTCTGCTGCTGCATGGAAGAAATTAATTCCAATCCCTCTATACTAAATTAACAACTAAAACAAGCACAACCAACTAACCTCTACGAGTATGCCATCTCCGCTAACACAAACGATACCATCATACTTGATAAGATCCAAGGAACTGACAACCTCCTTGGCATGCAGCTGATATTTAGTCTCTGAAAAACACAATACACAAAGATTTCAAGAAAATTATGATCAGCAGAGAAATCTGAAAGATCCCAACAAATGAACCACATTGCCTTTCAAATTCCCACCTTGAACAGTGATCTGAACATCAGCATCTTCAAGCAACGGCCTTACGTGATCAAGGAACACCTTACAAGCAGATTTCTTCCCTCCAAAAGGGTTCACAAATATAAACAGCCTCTTCGGCCGACCTGATCACCAAACCAAAACAAACCAAACCACTGAAAAGCCACCCACTTTGCACAATTCTCACCACTCCAAGCAAAAGCCACAAATCATTTCCAAAGAAAAACACAACAAAAACTATGCAATTCACCAAAAAAAAAACAGACTCAACCGGTGAAAAAGCCAGCTACTTTACAAATTTCTCAACAATCCAACCAAAACCCACAAATCATTTCCAAAGAAAAACCACCAAAGAGCCACGAAATTCGAATTACCAAGGGAATCCAGATAATCCCTGAGATGCTGGCACCACAGCTTCTGGGATTCCACGTTAAGTGGCTCGAAGACGAAATCTTTCCTCACCAAGACCCCTCCTTCGGCGTTGTTCCCGACACAACAGACCCCATCCCCGGTGGAAACTATCGACTTTATCCTGAGCTTGACGCCCTCGCTAACGAACCCGAGCACCTCCTTCTCCAAGGTCAACCCTTTGAGTTGACCCTTCTCGTTTGTCCACCTCAGGACCCCGTCCTGGGTCAGAGTCAACACGATCACCGTCCCATTCATCAGGACCCGGTCCGACAATCTGGGCTGCTCTGGTGGATCCATGATTTTCTCTGCGTTTATTTTCTTTTTTTGGTTTTGGGTTTCAAAGTTCGGTTCTTGTTTTCTCTTTCCCTACCTGGAAGGACAGAGAGAAGAAGAGCAAGAGCGGTCTGGTCTGGTCTGGTGGGTCTTTGGTTTTAGCCTTTTAGGGACAGTTGTTGGTATATCTGGTTGTTGGGGGAAATTTCAATGTGTACCTCCTCCTGGGGATCTGTTTCAGGAACTGAAATAACTGATTTTCAAATTTTGGCATTTGACAGGTTTTTTTATTTTATTTTAAGAGAGGGTCTTTTAATGGTGCTTTTTGAATATAAAATTTGGACTGAAAATATTATTAAGAGAATTTAAATTTTTTACCATTTAAATTTTTTGATTAATTTTTAATCAAAAATGAGAAATGAAATTATTTTCTGAGTTTTTAGGTTAGGATCATTTGTCTACCAATTTTATGTGGGCAATGGCATCCAAATCCATTTTATATAGGGAATGGATACCGATTTTATTATAATCGTACTTCAATATGTTTTTAATAAAAATGATACAAATCAATTCCTTTTTTTTTGTTCTAAACATGAAATGAAAAATGGATACCATTTGTTTTAGCTACGGAAACGGAAATGAAAAAAATATTCCCCTAAGAAATTAGCTCTTAGAGAATTATCAATCTTGAAAATTTAATAGTGCTAATTTTTTTATAGAAAGCCTTGCCATTACTAGGGTCTTGGTAGTCGAATATGTAGATTTTTCAGATATCATGTATTTTAAAAATAAGATTGTTGTTTCAATAGTTCATTTCAGCATGGTGGAGACAAATTTTGATCTCAAATTTTTTAAATAATAAGCTTTTTTATTTTGGTGAAAATTTGGAGTAATATTTTGGAAATTAATATTTCTTTTCTAACATAAAAATTAACTCAAAACCTCCCAATAAAATTTGAAAACCTTATAAGGAAGCTTTCCCAGTTTCCCGTGCTGTACTCTTCTGAATCGGGACACTTGGCACAAAAATATATGCTTTGATGGGTTTTAACTTTTAATACGAACAACATTTTGATTGTTTAAACTTTAAGCAATTGCGACACCAATTAATCCAATATTTTAACTAAGTTTCGAGTTTAAGTCTTTGAGAAAATAACATTGTTAAATACTTATTACATTTATCATCTTTCAAAAGTTTTATCCGACTTAAATTTTTCGATTACCATATGATTAAACCAAAAATTAATCCAATGTTAAGCACAAGAATTCTTTTGGAACGGATGTGCTTGAACCTTAAATGGGCTTGTATTTTTCTAAATAAAATTTAGGCAGGTTGTCATAAATTCGGGACTCTAAACGGCATATGGTTTTATTTTTCTTCCAAACAAAATTTTGTTATTTTCGTAAGAGGTGATAATTGACTAACCGATCCCTAGAAAACGAAGCAGTACTCATTACCATCATATCCATCGTGCGAGCTTCTTGTATTAATCCTACGCAACAGACTAGTTGGGCCTGAAATGGGCTTGAGCCTGTTGCACTTGTTCTAAACCTCAGGAAACTCTAAACCAAAGGAATTAAGAAAAAGAAACAAAGGTTTGCTTTTACCACCAGAGGAAAGGGAAGACAAAGAAGCTGTAATGGAAGGCGACCTTGAAGAAGCAGGGCGGGTGCAGCCGCCGACCAGAGGCCCTCACGTAAAGAAGCGAGCTCTTAAGAACAAATCCCTCGCCGTCTCCTTCAACGAAAAGGACCTCAAGTAAGTGGCCAAAACCCTCTCTTTTTTTCTCTCTGCAGAAATCAAAACACAAAGGCTCCGTCTTTATGTTTAATTTCGAGTTTTTTCGGATTTTGGTGACATGGGTTCTTTTTGAATAGGGATTATGTTACTGGGTTTCATAAGAGGAAGAAGAAGAGGAGAAAGGAAGCCAATAAGCAGCAAGAGGAGGTCTTGCGTCGCAAGCGTATCGAGCAGCGTAAAAAGGTGCAATCTTTAATCCTTTTGGTGTTTGTTTCTCATCAAGTTTCCAACTTTACGGTGGTTTCGGAGTGCGATTCGAGGAAGTACAAAAGGCTTGGGTTGCTTTTGTTTGTTGCTGCAACTGGTATTGGACTTTGGGGATCGTTCTTGTGTGGTTTGTGGGGTTTCGATGGTGAATGATTTCTTTTGTGAAATAGAATTGCCCGAATGGTTTGCAGGGTGATATGTGTTAGTATGTTTAACTAGTTGCGGGATCCTGAGTTGCCAATTTCTTCGTTGGATATTACGTGCTGTCAGCTAGTTCATTGTACTTCAATCCAAATTTAGGAACTGGTTGTTCATCCATGTTCATTTGTTTCCATAAATTGGTTGAAGAAAATTGATGGTGGCTTTGTTTTTTGTTCGATAACAAGTCTCTTGTAATTTATTCTAACGTTCTGGTGCTCAGAGTTCTCTATAATGGAGGGCTTGAAGATTTCTGTAGAAAGGGATTGACACGGTCAGATGTTGTTGTCAACATCGTGTTCCTCAAGCTTGTTGGGTAAATAAGAATCAGTTGTCAGATTATGGTTTCTTTGAAGCTTGATTTCATAGAAGGTGAACCACGGAGTTTCCTGCGCTGTTAGTTTCCTTGACATTTCCCTAGAAACTGGAGATATGCATAAAGGTGGAGGCTTTGATGAGAACCGAGCCTTGTAGAGATTAAACTGATTGGGGAGGCATTGATATTGAGATTAACTATAATTATACCATAACATTTGGTGGAGAAGGAACTATAATTATACTATAACATTGCTGTCATTTGGTCTGAGATTTGCAATTGAAGTGGGAATAGGAAAGAGATTATAATTTTTCTTTGATTTATTATTCATAGTTTTACCCATGGTTTTGCAAATGTATCCATGTGAATGCTTGATTTTCAGTAACTGATTTGGTATTTAACATGGGCAGCCTTGGTGCTTGTCTCATTCTTTCACAAGTGTACGGTTTCTGTACCGTCTTTTTCTTCATGTCACGACCACTTGTGCAGAGGAAACTTGAGAAGGAATTTGCTATCCATGGAGGAGCTCCACCAGATATAGATGGGACTGATGAAAATCGTGTAGATGAAGAGGAAGGTGAACCGGTGCCATCAATAAATGGTAATTCTTGACCAGTAGCAAGACACTTGTATGTTTCGAGTCATCAACCTGATTGTGGCTGCTCCTCTGATTATTTGACTTCCATTTGATATATTTTGGAGAGGATGCATACAAAAAAAGGGAAGTTTTGATGCTTTTGCTTCTTCTTTTTTTTACTTTCTAGAATGTTTGAGATGGCCGCTATTGGAACTAAAAGAGCAAATTATCGGTGTTTATTTCAAGTTTCCGAGATTTCAAAACTTACCATTGTTGGCCTTTATAGTATGTAGAACATGCCTTCACGAGTGATTTTGTTTTGTTGCGAAAGGCATGACAATGTATGACAACGGCGACGTTAAAGTCACGGTGACAACCAGCGAGATATCTAAAGAAGACGAAGATGTCCCAAGTGAAAAGACCCAGGCAGCAGTCCCGGTGTCGGTTGGAGCTGATAAGAAGCACAGTCTACCCGTGACACAAAAGAAATCATTCAAGAAACCTTCAAAGAGTAAATCAAGACCGAGGACACAAAAGAAAAGAGACAGAAAGAAGGGGAAAACAAGCAAGAACAAGCGATAGTTGTCATCTTGTGTTTGAAAGCATCGTACTAGATTCGGTTTTCTTCTATCGTCGGGGAAGATGCTAGTCGTCCAATTTTGGTATCTCCGTCAGATAATGCATACTTCCCTACTGTGTATCAGCCTGCAACAAGCTGATGACCAGGTTATCTGGATGGTTTGTTAAAGAATGCATACTTCCTTAACATCATTTATCTCATGTTCTTCGTTCATTTCCGTTAGGAGCAGCAGTGTTTTGATCTGGACATGACTGTATCCGTGTCGTCTCTGTCGTGTGATAAACCTTCCAACAATGTACCTTGCACAATAGCCTCCTAGTAAGACCATCTAAAATTTACTGCAAGGTTTTAATCTTCTTGGAGAGGATGAAAGGCAAGAGAAAAGCAAGGTTTAATCTTTTTTTAGAGTTTCAACTGGGTTGGCCCCAGTTCTTACATTGGATGCCCGTCAAAGTTCATATTCTGCAGAAATTGGCTATCCTGATAAATAAAAAAGGGTCTAATGTTCGCCTTTTCCTTTTGTGTTAGAAAAAAAGGAGGTTCAATTTGGCATCTGTTGGTGGAATCGGATTTCAATAGGACACTCTTTTAATAGTTTGGTAGAAAGCCAAATTGAAATGCAAGCCTCGTACTTTTGTTGCCTTAAGTTCAGTCTTTTTTTTCTTTCCTGAAGTGCAGAAGTCTTGCATTAACTAGAAAAGTTAGAATAAAGGTGAAATAGAACAACAACGAATATATTTTTTTAGAAGTAAATTTTTATTGATAATGTTTGCTGAAAGAAAAATGAGCAGTCCCCGACCTCTTCAAATCTGATACGATAAAATTTGTTGAGAAAAAATTGTACTGTAGAAAGAGTGTCGTTGGTAACACTACATGCACAAAGTTGTTTTTCCACGTTCCATGCCTATCCCTGACTTCAACAACAATGATTATAATAGTAAAACTACAATATCAAACTGTAGAATTGAGATATTGTTCATCTTGATGTCTCGTCTTTAATTCTAGAGCTAAATTAATTTCCGGCCTTGAGTTTTAGTCTAGACTGCAAGGTTTTAGCTATTACATGCATTAGTTATAGATGTAGGATAATACTAATAAGTACTTTTAATTTGAACTATAATCTTTCGAGCTGTGAGACTTGCAAATTTCTCTTCTAATATTATAGTCTATTGATCTTCGTGATCATGACTAATATAAATTTGAACACGATTAACTTCATAAATAATGTTTTGCTAAAAAAATTCATAAACAATGTGATTCTCCAAACGGTATCTTCCCAAATTAAATCCCAAGGCTTAAGTTAAAAGATTTTGACCAATTTCAATATATTCAATGGCCTAGAACAAAATGAAAAGTCTCACAAATGGATAAACCACACGTTAAAAGGGAATTATAAATTATATTCAAAAAAAGGAATCATAAATCACGTGCTCACCAATCCTAAAAGAGAGAGAAGCCAAACCCGGTACTCAAAAGAGAAAAAAAGGGAAAGTCATCCAAATGGACGCCCTCGATTATTCTCTTACCCGTCAAACAAAAACACACACAATCACCCCTCCCAGTTTAACGACCAAATTGTCTTTTTATATAAGATTATCTGGTATCCGTTGCAATATTTATGATAATTCAGAATCGAACATGTTCGTTTACAATATTTAAAATTTTTATTATTTAAACTAACTCAAAATATCAAAGATCCTTGCACATTTATTCGTGTTCCCTACGTGCACGTACGTTTAAAAATCATAATCTGGGTCGTCGACTGGCAAGTCTTGTTTTAACAAAAAGTGCCAAACACAAGAAAAGAAAAATAAAATGATTGACCATTGAAAAAAAAAACATAGAATGTTCGAAGTTTCCGATCATATTTCCTCGCATGTTCTTGGAAATTTCCCCTTCAACTTCCACGAAGCTTCTTCCCCCTCACAAACATTAAACGAATAAATTCGTACGTGAGGGTGGCACTACACAAAGCAGTTCTCTAACCAGCAACAAGTCACTGTTCTTGTAATGGAGTAGAAGAAAGATAATTTTAATTGATAAAGAATGCCGAAAGAATGCCGAAAGAAGAAGTTGTCATCTCCCAGCCATCAACTTCTTCAAAATTCTGATACGGTAATATATATTGGGAAAAAACCGTATTAGGATAGATTGAATATTTGTTAGTCGATTTAGTAGATGTTGGTAAGAAAAACTTTTGGTTATTCTCATCACTTTGGAAATTGGGTATCAGAATAACTTTTGTGTTTGGTGAGAAAATCTGTTATCTTTACATTTTCTTTTTCTCCTTTTGGTTTTGGCTGTTGGGTAGTTAAAAAGGAGAAAGGTTAGTTAGGCCTTTAAGGCAAAGTGTTGAGCTGGTGAGCTATTGAGCTCTGCAGTGTGTTTTTGTTGGTTTTTTTTGTGAATTCTAAGTGGCTGAGCAAGGAGTGAATATGGAGAGACCAAGTGGGGTTGGGAGGGGGAAGAGGCCGTTGGATCATGCGAGTTCTAGTCGTGATCATGAAGCTCACCAACCTGATCGAAAGCGACCTGCATTAGCCAGGTAATATTTCTATCCAGAGTCGAGCATTGTCGGGTCTTAGTTGGAATTTGGAACATTGATATACATAAAGAGGGCTAAGACACAGGTAATACTATAAAGAAACGCTTTAATTTTTTCGTTGGAAATTTAGACTGTTCTTTGATCTCGTTTTTGATTGAATTGTCGTTCAGACGAGGCCATACCGTGATACTGCCGTGTCGCGTAAATATTTCTCTGGCTGGTCGGGTTGGGAACTTTGGTAATGCTAAAAACTGAGCTGAGTACGTGAAAATATTTGCATTTTGCAGTGTGATTGTTGAAGCTCTTAAGGCTGATAGTCTGCAGAAGCTTTGCTCGTTCTTGGAGCCTGTTCTTCGCAGAATTGTAAGATAAAAAAGTGTTTCAATTTGTGTTCTTCACGCTGCTACTTGCAAGAGTACTACTCCTTTTGGACATTCTCATCAGTTTGATCTCCGGTCTGAAATGCTCGACAGGTTAGCGAAGAACTCGAACGTGCTCTGGCGAAACTCGGCCCTTCTAAGTTTCCTGTCCGGTGCGCAATGTCCTTTTGCGCTTTCGTTTCGAGTCACTGCTTCGCGTCGAAGCATCCTTGCTTTGCCAGTAAATGGCTTGTCTAATCTAGTGAGGAAATGCAGGTCATTTCCCAAGCGTATAGAAGGGCGCGATGGAAGAAACTTGCAGCTTCTTTTCAAGTCGAAGCTGTCCCTCCCTCTGTTTACTGGTGGGAAAGTAGAAGGCGAGCATGGTGCCGCGATACATGTCGTACTGATGGATGCAAGCACAGGCCACGCTGTTGCATCTGGTCGGGAATCATCCGCGAAGTTAGATGTGGTTGTGCTGGAAGGAGATTTCAACAAGGAAGATGATGAGAGCTGGACTGAAGAAGAATTCGAGTCTTATATAGTAAAAGAGCGCGACGGGAAAAGGCCTCTTCTGACCGGGGATTTGCAGGTGACACTCAAAGAAGGTGTAGGTACACTAGGGGAACTAACGTTCACTGATAATTCAAGCTGGATACGGAGCAGGAAGTTCAGGCTCGGGCTGAAGGTTGCTTCGGGTTGTTGCGAAGGCATCCGCATCCGTGAAGCAAGAACCGATGCCTTCACTGTTAAGGATCACAGAGGAGAATGTAAGCCAAGAACTAGAGATCAAATGTTGTTAATGCTCTGTTAAGGATCACTTACTCTTTTGGTCTTGCAGTGTACAAGAAGCATTATCCGCCTGCACCAAATGATGAGGTCTGGAGGTTGGAGAAAATCGGCAAAGACGGACAATTCCACAAGAGGCTAAGCATAGCTGGAATCTATTCGGTTGAAGATTTCCTGCAACTCGCGGTTCGGGACTACCAGAAACTGAGAAATGTAAGCAATAGCAAGTTCACTAACACCAACTGAGCCTATATCAACTGGTATTTTCTTTCCTCTAAATGATGTCTACCTTGATATCTGCAGATACTCGGGAGTGGCATGTCAAATAAGATGTGGGATGGCCTTCTCGAGCACGCAAAGACTTGTGTCCCGAGCGGGAAACATTACGTCTATTATCCCGAAGAGATGAAGGATGTTAGTCTGGTTTTCAACCACATCTGTCAGTTCAGAGGCCTAATCTCTTATGGACAGTACTACTCTGTCGACTCTCTCTCCGACGGCCAGAAGGTAAGCAAACACCGAAAGTATTCAATAAAGTCGCCGTTGCATTCAACATTTGATCTCGGACATAGGAAAGGGAACTTACTGACAAATCTACGACTCTGCTGTTTTGCAGCTGACTGTGGACGGCTTGGTGAAGAAGGCCTATGACAATTGGATGTCCGTGGTAGAGTATGATGGCCAGTCTCCACTACATTTTAAGCCAAACCAGAGCGTTGTTGATGTCGGAAATTCATTTCCGACGACACGACAAGAAATTTCACACTCTTATGAGCATCAGATGGCTTTACCTAGCTTCGGCATTCCAAATCCGGTCGAGCAGCCTGCTACCGCAGCAACTCCGCTCCTTGCAGGTTACAATTTCCAGTCTATGAGGTTCCCCACGCAGTTGCAGAACGGAAATCTCTGCACACAAATGCCATTTGACACCATGGGACTACCTTCACAGAATCCATCAGTTGGAAATTTGCAGCAACTCCCATTTCCAAGGAGTGATAACTTGTTGTCTCTTGGTCCACCGCAACCATCAACATCAGGCTTGCAAAATATCGATATGTCGAATCTTGCTTCCTTCGGGGGAGCTGACGACTTTTTCCATGAGGACGAAATTCGTATGCGGAGTAATGAGATGCTGGAGACCGAAGATATGCAGCATCTTCTTCGTATGATCAACATGGAAAGTGCAGGCCATGCCTCCTACAATGTTCCTGATGATGGGTACCGATACTCGTCGAATCACATTCCATCGTCGTATCCGAACTACGGCTTTGGCGAACAGTCCCGCTCCGCTGGCAAAGCTGTGGTGGGGTGGCTCAAGCTCAAGGCGGCTCTTCGATGGGGCATCTTTGTCAGGAAGAAGGCGGCCGAGAGGCGGGCTCAACTTATTGAGCTAGATGATTTCTAAGTGTGTATAAGCACGAGGGCAACAGAACAACAAACGTTAAATTCCTCGAGCTGTCTGCTGCGGGTAGATGTTGTACGCCTGTTTTGGTAGTCATTTGTAAGCTAATCGGGGTAGTTTAGAGTTAAGTAATTGATTGATTAGTACAACCACGGCTGTAATCTTAGCTTCAAGTATCCTTTTAATGTAAGATATTGTGCTCGATGAACTTCATAAAATATCAGTAAGATAAAAAAAACGAAAACATTGACATAGCTGTCATATAAATCAGCCCCAAATGAGGGCAGTTGGATGAAGGCAGAGCAACAACTGGTTAAGACACCTAGTTTTGCCCCCGCACGGATCACAGTTCTGCCCGCACCAAAGGTTCCGCTCCCGAGCCTTCCGAGTTTCGCTCCATGAATGCCACAACCAACTTGTACGAGTGCATTGCAAGAACCATGCCTCCAGAAACAAAACTACCATCAGAAGATGTTGCAGACTGCAATATCTAGTTACTGAACATCAAAAATGGTGCAATTCACCAACAAGTAAAACATGTAAGTAGGTTCCCGTAATTCAGTCGGCTTGGTTTAGCATCCTTGCCAGTGAGGTCTCTCCTTAATGCATCAGGCTGTAATCCAAAAATCCTGTGACGGAATAATTAGTTGTGGTGCACGATGGAAAGGACAATGTACCTTAGTTTATGTGCAGAATCAAAGTCATATCGGATTTCGATGCAAACTTTCCTCAGCTTGTATGCCAAGAATAATTAAGGTAATATCTAGCCGCCCCATCAAGCAGTCAAACTGATTTTTCAAGTAGAATTTGATACCTATGACGATCTCAAACATCAGCAGCTAGTCCAAGGTGCATATTAACCTTTATTAAACACAAAAATCTGCTGTCAAAACGCATCGTCCAAATTCCTACTTGAAATCAGAGTATCACCCTATTGAGTTTCAGTCAATTCAAGATTAACCATCAACGCAGCTAACTACAACAAGAAACACAGATTTGAATCCAGCACCTAAGTAAAGGGTGAAGAAACTGAGAGAAGTCTGCTAATCAAGATCCACCGTCATACTCGTGCATAAACACGAAAAAAAATACATGGCATAAGCCAATTCATTTTTCAAAATGGAAGATTTCCTTGCACAGTTCAGCTTTAGCAATACAACATGAGGAATCAAAATTACCTATTAAGATAACATTAAGCGTCACTCCGCACCTGCCATCTACTCAGGATCCCCAACATACTCTGCAACTTGGTCCAACTTGACATTGAGCAACTCAAGCGTACGAGGATCCTCCACAACTCCCCGGTCTGAATCCTTAGTAACCAAACTCCCATGGACCCCCTTATGTTCACCAAAGAGAACAACGACACCACCACCCTTCCGGGGCAGCGCTGTCTCAAGGCAGTCCTGATCCACGCCTTGCACCAACTGCCTGCTCCCATCCATCAAGATATCGCAAACATGCTGCCCCACCACGTCCACCACCACCCCTTTCTTCAAATAAAGCTTTCCCCCCTTCAGCTTCTTGCTTACAACCCTAACCCTAATTCGCCTCCTCAGCCAAGCAACCCTCTTACCAACCTGCTCCTTCCTAGAACTAGAATCCTTCGCGTCCTTCCTAGAATCCCTCTCGTCTATCCTAGAACTACAATCCCTTGCGTCCTTCCTAGAATCCCTCTCGTCCTTCCTAGAATCCCTCTCGTCCTTCCGATCCCTACTCCTCTCCTTGTACCTATCTCTATCTTTGCTTCCAACAGTAGCAACAGCATCAGGCTTATCAGCCATAAACCCTAACCCTAACTTACCAGCCCGCTTCTCATACTGCTTAACCTCCACGTCCTCCCTGTTCTTGTTCCTCCCGACAACCTGCCCCTCCTTCCACCCGTATCCCGCAAGCAACGCGGCCCCAAACCCCTCCACAGGCCGATCCTCAAACTCCTCCATCCCGCGGTGCTCCGGCAGGTTCTCCATATCGTACTTCAACTTCTCCAGCAGCATCCTCTCGGGATCCCCGCGCCCATCCCTCCCGCTCTTCTCGCGGACATTGAGACCGTACGTAATCCCCTCGTCCCCGCCATCGCCGGCGGTGGGGAGAGACTCCACGACGAAGCCGATCGCCTCGGAGTTGGCGGCCTCCGTCAGCGGCAGCTCCAGGTTCTTCATCCTCTTGGTGGGACGCCACGTGTTCTGTATCGGAGCGATAACAGATTTCCCCTTGTCCGCGCCATCTAGGGTTTTCGAGGAATCGAATTCCGTAACGAATAGCTTGCTCTTGTTCTCCTCGTCGTTCCGTTCACCGTCGGCTTCGTGCCTGGGCCTGGTCCTAGAAGACGGGATCGCGAAGGAGAGCTTGGAAGAGGTGGTTTCCGCCGCCGCCTCCTCTTTGACCTTGGAGTCGAAAGCGGCGACGTATTGCTTGGCGTCGTCTCGGGAAGGGGAGGAGGGGTCCTCGGGTTCGGGTTTGGGTTTGGATTTGGATTTGGACTTGGACTTGGACTTGGAAGAAGGGATCGAGAAAGAGAGCTTCGAGCTCATGGTTTCTTTTGGTTGGCGAGCGGTTTCCTCTCTCTCTCTCTCTCTCTCTCTCTCTCTCTCTCTCTCGCCTTTGTGAAGATATAGCGTATTTCGAAATTGACATAAGTCGTAACGATTTTTTTATTACGGATCAAGTTTTCCGAAGGTGACCAAAGTAAGTATTTATTTTAATTCACAGATTAAATCTTTCGAATATAAAAATATTACAAATATCACCAATAAAATATAATCCAACAAGCTTAAACCAAAATAGTACAATGATGTTATACAAGAGATATTTCTCTAAAAAATTAAAATTGAGTTTTTGAATAATAAATACATAAATATAAAAAAATATTTTGTTTATATACAAGTCACCTAAAATCACGAATTATAGCATTATTCAAATGCTACGAGATATATTTTTAAAACAAGACCGTGATCGCAAAAATTATTTGAAAATAATTTAGAAAATTAATGTAAAATTTGTAAAATTTATCAAACAATCAAATTTAGCTTGTAATCAATAGGGCTATTTACCAGATTCGGGAGTGGTTAATCTGATTAGACTCGATCAAGGACTTGCACAATCAAGATTTAATTTCGTTCCTGCAATCTCTTAAACCAAATTAGATTGAATTACTTCACTTGGTGTGGTTAGTCGGTTTAATCTGGTGATTTGCAATGGGTTGTGTTCAAGAACAGAGAGCATGTTCGCTGTTCTATAGGGGAGGATATCATGGTGGGAGAGGGTCCCGTTGAGGTTCCATTGTGTTGTTCAACTTTAATTTATATTCTCTTCAAAAAAAACTTTAATTTATATTATTTTATCTTACTATAATAAAAAGAATTCTCTTTTTTGATTGGTTTGGTGTGTGACATAGAAATGTCTAAACTACCCCAAATTTAAATCTCAAACCCAAAACTCATAACCCAAAACCCAAAATCACCGACCCCCAAACCACCGGACCATAGACCCCCGAACCACAGATCTCCGGACCACGGACCCTCGAACCACTGGACTCTTAGACCATCGGACCACGGACTCCCGAACCAGACCACCGGACCGTAGGACACCTGGACCACCGAACCCTCGGACCGCGGACCCAGGAAAGCGGACCACCGGACCCTGGACTACCGACCCCCGAACCTCCGGACCACAGACCCCCGAACTCTCGGACCGCAAACCCCCGAACCAACGGACCACGAACCCCCGGACTACGGACCACTGACCCCCAGACCACGGACTCCTGGACCACCAGACCCCCGGACCACGGATCACCAGACCTTGGACTACCGGACCACGGACCATCGAACCACAGATCCCGGACTACTAGACCACCAGACCATCGAACCACGGACCTCGGACAACCAGACTACCAGACCCTGGACAACCGGACCATCGAACCACGGACCCCGGACAACCAGACTACCGGACCCTGGACAACCGGACCACGGACCCCCGACCGCCTAGCCACGGACCGTCGGACCCCCAAGCCACAGACCCATGGACCACCGGACCGCCGGACCCCTGAACCGCTGGACCCCCGACCCCGAACCCCCAGACCACTGGACCGCCAGACCCTCGACCCCGGACCCCCCCCGACTCTGGACCCCCATGACCATTGAACCTAACTCTCGGAATTCCCGACCCCGTTCTTTTTTATTTTTCTACAGCTTAAAAAAGTAAATATTGACAGATATGTTTTGCAAATTTTGAAATAGAACATCACTTGCATCACGTGTGCGTATTTTCTAGTACTTAATAAAGAAAATTTAGTCATAAAAATTTTTTTTGCACAAACTAGTATCTTAAAATATTTTCGAATTGGCAAAATGTAAATGTATTTATTCAAAATTTTCAATTTATGCAAAAAGGGAACCGCAACGTAACATCAAAATTTTTCGAAAAAATATTAATTATTATGATAAAAAATTATTAAATTTTAATATTATTCCGACTTGAAAAAAGATTATCATTTAATAGAGGTTTTATTGTGTAGCTTTTTATTTTGTAAAAGTTATCCGAAAGCCAGACCCAGTTCAATAGCCTATAGGCAACCAGTCCGTGATCCGACCCAGCCACAAACCCAATCCCGCCCGAGTCCGAGATCCAGCACTAGACCCAATCACCAAGCCCATATCTGAACACAGCCTCAGCCCCTAGACGAGACCTAGCCAGGGAAGAAGAAAAAGTCCAGCCCAAAGTAAGAACCCATTAAAGATCCAGACCCAGTCCATATTCCGAACCCAGTCCAAGCCCATTGCATTATATAAGCGCAGCCCCGATATTTATAAAAATATGAAACAGACGCGGTTGCCGGGAACCCGGTCACCTGTAACAGGCGTGAATACTTACTGCTATATTACGACGACACGTTATTTAATTCTAAATATTTATCTATATATTTACACATAGAGAACCTAATTTGGACAAATTCTTTGGACAGTGTCCAACTAATTTTCCTAAATCGCATGACGGACTTGGTAAATGTTAATATAAGCTCTCACAGGAAACAGCCAAAGAAACAAAACCTATGATAATATGAACCTATAAAAGTACATTGTCGACATTAGGGATGCACAGGTACCACCTTTTTGTCTTCAACTTTAATCAGTTATTTGTCATAATATTAACATGGTCGACATTGTTTCCAATAACATGAAATGATTTTGTAATTTTTTTATTGGTATTGCTCCATTCATAAAGTTTGAATGCAAAAAAAAAAACTCGACTACTTACCCGCACCAGACTGATCCCAGTTCTGCCCGCACCAAAGATTCAGCACCCGAGTCCACCCCCGCTCACGAAAGGGCGTCACTTTGAGTGATTAAGATTCCCAACGCTTCAGGCACAAGGCGAAGAAACCTATCATCACCTTTATAATAACAAGTTCATATTATTCTATTTGTTAAGATAACTTATCACCTTTAAAATATCTCACCTAATTTAAATTGTATTAGTTGATAAAATAATATTTGAATAACAGTCAATATAAACCAAAAACAACGTCTAATATAAATAAAATAACAAGAGACTTAAATTAGTGTATTTTGTTTTTGACAAAATTATCTCCTAAAATAGAACTCCGTCCCGAGTCCAACTGGAAACCCAGCCCGAGTCTAAGATGTAGCCCATCCTGAGAAACATACCCCGAGCCCGGTTTGAGGTCCGGCCCGAAATAATCGGGTCACCAGCGTGACGGGCAGAAATACTTACCACTATACTATAATGGCCTGTTTATAATATTTCAACTTTTTCTTATATACTTTATAATGAATGGACCGAATTTGAGTTTAGATTTCTAGCTGGATTGAGCTCAGTTTTCTAAATTGCACAAACCAGACTTTGGGTAATTAAAGTATACTGCTTATCCAATTACATAAGAGTTTTTAGAAGATTTACATAATTTCAAGAAGTAGACATTAGGGATGCCTGGGTACAAACTTTTTTGTCTTCAACTTTAATTAGTTCTCTGTCACGATATTTACATTGTCGACATTATATTCAATAACATGAAACGGTTTTCTCATATACTTGTTGCTCTATTCATAAAATTCGAACTAAACAAAAAATCCGACTACTTATAGAACCTCCATTATGAGCAGGCTTAAACATGGAAGCAACAAACTTAGTTTGAGGAAAAAGCAACAAACTTAGTGGTCGGGAGTAAAATGAACAGAAAAAAGACCAAGTCAATTGTACTAAAATAAAAGAGGGAGCCAACTTACTAAATTTCAGACAACTTGTACCCTTGAGGGAGATTTGGATGGTCCTTGTTCTAAAACAATCTTAAGCCTCTCCTCTCTTTGTTCTTAATTTAATTTGTTGGTGTTGAACTTTGACCCTCTCCTCTCTTCTTCCTCCTCCAGGATCAGTGAAATCCCTTGAAGAGGAAGATGAACAAAACCCCATCAACAAATTATCCATAGAATTGAAGAATCCCTTAATCTAGCCAAGATGAATGACCTTTTCTCGAGTTCGTTCAAGAGGTACACGGACCTCAAGCAGCAGGCGCAGATGGATGACCTGGAGGCCGGGCAAGACCCTGCGAGTCTCGACAAGTTCTTCGAGGACGTCGAGAATGTCAAGGAGGACATGAAGACCGTCGAGAAGCTCTACAAGTGCTTGCAGGAAGCAAATGAAGAGAGCAAGACGGTCCATAATGCGAATACCATGAGGAGCGTTCGTGCGCGGATGGACTCGGATGTTGAACAAGTCCTCAAGCGTGTCAAGATGATCAAGGCTAAGCTCGAGGCTTTGGACCGTTCGAATGCAGCTCACCGGAAGGTTCCAGGGTGCGGTCCAGGCTCGTCGACTGATAGAACCAGGACGTCTGTGGTTAGCGGGTTAGGAAAGAAGCTTAAGGATCTTATGGATAGCTTCCAGGATTTGAGGGCGAGGATGAATGCTGAGTACAAGGAAGCCGTGGAACGTAGGTACTATACAATCACGGGAGAGAAAGCCAGCGAAGAAACGATCGAGAATCTAATATCAAGCGGCGAGAGCGAAAGCTTCTTGCAAAAAGCAATCCAGGAACAGGGTAGGGGTCAGATTCTTGACACAATATCGGAGATGCAGGAGAGACACGACGCGGTGAAGGAGATCGAGAAAAACTTGATAGAATTACACCAGGTTTTCTTGGACATGGCTGCCCTCGTGGAGGCTCAAGGTCAACAGCTCAATGACATCGAGAGCCACGTGGCGCACGCGAGCTCGTTCGTCCGACGTGGGACCGAGCAACTTTCAGAGGCCAGGGAATACCAGAAGAGCAGCCGGAAGTGGATGTGTTATGCAGTTCTGGCCTGCATTGTGCTTGTGATCATCATACTATTCCCACTCTTATACCCCATGCTTGTACATGCACTTAACATATAAGAAGGCGCCTATTTTTTTCCCTTTAAATGGGTTTTCATTAGGAAATTTTGTTAGATTGTAAAGCAGACTTGAACGTTGTTGATCCATTGTCCCTGGTGGTATGCAACTTTGACCATCCTCTCTGAGATAAACTTTTAATTGTGACAAAATTCTCCCGCCAGGGGCGGAGGGAGGTTTGATTAATTTTTTTGTTTGATAACTAGTTATATTTTTTAATATATGTCCCCACTAAAATTAAAAATTGACTCCACTAAAAAATTAATCAACCTAAAAATTAAAATCAGAATGGCCCATTATCGACTTATCATATGCTAGTCGGGTCCAAAAAATTATATTACCCCCGTTCTCCAAATTTGGAGAATTTCCTGACTCCGTCTCTGTCTTTCGGATAGGACCTTTGTTTACTTTTTGAGGGGTAGGACTCTGTTTACAGTTCTGTTCTTGTCAAAGATTAGATTAGACACAACATTAGTGATATGTATCATGTATTTGATTGTTTTACAATGCCAGATTATTTTCCAGTTTGGTGGCTAAAAAAATTCTTACATTCTCATTGCCATATGGGCGATTTATAGAAAAAAAAAATCTTACAAATTCTCTTACTCATGGTGGAAACAAGATTGTTAATACACATAAGCTGCTGGAGCATTTTCATGAGGAACAACCATAAGCTAGATGTAGCTAACAATCACAATTCAGCAAAAGCAAAACCAAGGAATCTGTCCAGTTTAGAGAAACTAGAAGAAATCACCATTTCTAATGGAAATCTAATTCCATCCGGCCGAACGGGCGATCTAAGCCAATGTGTGGCATGATCATATGTCAATATGCATCTAAAGCATTGCAGACAAAGTTAACTGCAGAATGAAACGAAGTAAAAGACGGTTCCGGTACATGAACCACAATACTCTGTGCCTCTTGTTTCTAAGAGAGCAAACCAATGAAACTGAAAATTATACATGCGTATAGACCAATCGTGCAAAACTCAAGAGTATTGCACACATGCTTTTAATAGAAACAACAGATATTCCTCTTAAGAACTGAGGTTAGAGATATATCATCGACAGCGAGCAAGCTGCCATGTCCAAAACGAATGAGCTGTTACCAAGAGTGATCCTCTGGGCAACAACACCACAATTGTTGCGGATAACATATTTACTAATCAATCCAAGCTCAAACCAAATAGTTCACCAATGTTCGAACTTATCCATATTAAGTAATCAAGTACCGGCATTTGGCAAAGCTGCCATAAATGAGTTGTACGACGACTCGAGATCAAAGAGAAGTTGCCTTGCCTGCTGTTCACTCAACTCGTCCGCAGCACCCATCTTATCCAACCTGGAAATCCAATCTCTCGTCTTCGTCTTCCCTTCAAAATCTGGTGGTAGGATGCTCAACTTATTAAGAGAAGTTAAGAGGTAGCTGAGCACTGGGTGGACTTGATCCTTAGCTAACATATTCAGTTTCAAAGAGTCCATTGCCGTGATGAAGTTCTGCACGCATTCTGCCACAGTGGTCGCCGAGGTAGTTGCAGATGCGGCAGCAGCAGACCGGTGCTCCACCGTGGCAGGCACGCCCGAGGTAACAAGGCGGTTTATAGCAGCTGGACAGTCCATTTTGTATGTATCTGCAAACCGCTCAACGTTGGGTACTATGTCCTTTAACGTAGAAGCCAATGTTTTGAAGTGAGCAATGAGCTTTTGGCATTCGGTTTCATACTCGGAAGACGGGATGATATCACGAACATAAGCTTTTTCAAGCTTCTCGGTGGCTTTGATTATTGCATAAAGTTCTGCAAAATTTTCGTACATCTCTCTCTCGCGCTTGTCATTCCATAGCTTGACCTCCATTTCGAGGGGTAACTGGAGAAGAGAACGGGACACGCACAGAAAACTTCTTCCCTGAAAGAAAATTCAAGCACACAACCGTTACGGATGCGTTCACATTTTACAGCGCTATACCAGGCACAACTGAAGAATGCAGATCATTATCTTTCTACATATTCCCCTGTCTGGCCTCACTCAAACACAAGTTAGAAACACAAGCTAAGAGGCCCAACATAATCAGAACTCTCCCAGAATTCTCAAAGCATCCAACATCAACAGCATCAGATTACATAGCGAAATCGACGATGAACCAGAGAAACCCGAAAGGCGGGTCATTCTCAACTTGCTGGTGCTGGATCAAGTCATCTGATGTCCATTTCAAAATCCAAACTTTAACACACAAATTTAAATCTTTTTTCTCCCAAATTAGGAAACACCCAAGCCCAAATTAGGCGGGTCATCCCTGTACTTACATACAGCTCTCAAAGTTTCAAGCAAACAATAGCAAAGCGCTAACCTTTCATACCAGATCACCCAAGCCCTAAAGGTTCACAATTCACCAACAAACAAGCAAAAGAACCCACAAAAAAGGGGACACCAATTAATAAAAAAGTACAGGGAAAACAAACCCACATGAGGAAACAGATAATGGGTAGCAGAGAGATGCTGATTTACCTTCGAAGCGGATCTAAAGAAAGGATTTTTATTTGCTAGGGATGGATTTTGTCCAAGAGGGTAGGAGAGGCGACAACTTATAAGAGATGGGGACTAGTAGAGAGAAAGAGAGGGGAGAGAGAGAGAGAGAGGGCCTAGGGATTTGGGTAGCGTGAGAAGCTAATTCTATTATTCGGTTTTAGCAGAGGGGGGGAAATTTAATAGATTATTATGGGGCCAAAGAAAAGACGGTGGAAGATGCAGAAAGAAACAGTACACGGTTTCTCTGTTTTTCTATTTACTGTTTTTTGATCCGTTTTCGAGCAGTAGTAGTTGATCGCCTGGCGACTGGGTAAAACTAATTAATCTGAGCTAACCGGTGGACGACAGCTAAGTTAGGATTGGATGGCTAGTTTTGTCATCCATCGACTAAAAGGACCTACTCTACTACTCTACAAAGTCATTACTAGTTTTTTTTTCTGAGGGGGAGGGGTCATCACTATTAGGTGCGAAGATCTGTTTTAATTTAATTAGTGTATTAAAACTTTGGTTCAACTAGCCACTAAATATTTTGAAGGTTAAAGTCAAATTTACTAGCATGTGATTTTGTGTTCTGATATATTACAATTTTGTGATTCCAAATTTGACAAAGATTTTTATGTGACTGACAATCAAGTGACACTTGCAAACCACAAATACTTGAGCTATCTTTTTTTACTTGTGTGTCATGTCATGTTATTAATTTATTCGCAAGTCATATCACATCACTAATTTTATCTGCACGTGACATATTGTTGAGACCTGATCATTGTTGTTGATCTCTCCTTGGTCCAGATTTGAATCTACATGCTATCGATTTGTCTATTTTTTTCAAATCAATAGAATAACATATCACACTAATAAAATTAGTGATGTGATAAAATAGTTCGAATATTTGGATTAACTGGTGTCACTTGGTTGTTAATCAGATTAAATATGGTTTAAAATTATTATCAGATTGTGGTATGTCAAAATGCTAAATAAGTGGCCCATTTCCTGCTTGGTAAAGTTTGGGCCTTTTTCCTTTTTTTGTTTCAGCCCATCCATAGTCTTCTATTTCGTTAAGCTGGACCTTCAACCAGATCATCTTCCTCCTCCTTCCCTCCCTTCCGATCCAACCCAAAACCCTAAAACACAGAGATCCCCAAAAAGACTCCGTCTTTATTTCTGGGTTTTGTCTTTTTTCTTTTCTTTCCTTCCTCCCTTCGTTGTTGCTGTTACAATGTCGATATCGAAGGAGATGTACCCTTCCCAAGAGGACCTCCTCTACGAGGAGGAGTTTCTGAGAAACCCATTTAGCCTCAAGCTCTGGTGGCGCTACCTAATCGCCAATCGCGACGCCCCGCAATTCGTCGTCTACGAGCGCGCCCTTAAGGCCTTGCCCGGTAGCTACAAGGTCTGGCACGCCTACCTGCTTGATCGGTTGAGCATTGTCCCGGAACCTACCCGCCACGCTCGCGCATTACGAGAGGCTGAACAACGCGTTCGAGGTCGGGGTCCCCATTGAGACCGTGCTTAGGGTTTATAGGAGGTACTTGAGGTATGACCCTGGTCACATTGAGGATTTCATTGAGTTTTTGGTGAATTCCAAGTTTTATGCTGTTAAGGGGAAGACGAAGCACTCGCTGTGGTTGAAGTTGTGCGACTTGATGACCCGGCATGCTAAGGAGGTGTCCGGGTTGAACGTGGATGCGATTATTAGAGGTGGGGTTAGGAAGTATACGAACGAGGTTCGGAGGCTATGGACCTCTCTTGCGGATTATTATATCAGGAGGAGGGGGTTGTTGTTCGAGGTGGGATTAGGGAGTATACGATGAGGTTCAAAGAGAGTATGGTTAAGCATAAGATGGAGAGTTTGGATTTGAGTGATGAAGAGGGAGATGGGGCTGAGCAGAATGGAGGAGTTGAAATCGAGGAGGACGAGGATATTCGGTTGGATGTGGATTCGAAGTTTGAGAAGAAGATACTCAGCGGGTTTTGGCTGCATGATGATTATGATGTGGATTTGATGCTGGCTCAGTTGGAGTGCCTGATGGATCGAAGGCCAGAACTGGCCAATGGTGTGCTGTTGAGGCAGAATCCACATAATATTGAGCAGTGGCATAGGAGGGCTAAGCTGTTTGAGGGTAATCGGACAAGGCAGATACTTACTTATACTGAGGCGGCAAGGACGATTGATCCGATGAAAGCAGTGGGCAAGCCGGATACGCTGTGGGTAGCTTTTGCAAAGTTGTATGAGAACCATAACGACCTAGTCAATGCAAGAGTGATCTTCGACAAGGCAGTTAAACTACAAGGCTATGGATGATCTGGCCAGTGTCTGGTGTGAATGGGCGGAAATGGAATTGAGGCATAAAAATATCAAAGGTGCACTTGAACTGTTGGGACAAACCACTGCTCAGCCTTTAGTAGAGGTCAAACGAAGAGGTATCTAATGCGGTTCTAGCCTCCTTTATATTCTTTTCCGTTAAGAAGCAATGTGTGCAGGGTTTAAACTCAGACATCCATCATTAACTCTTTTGTTTTATGGTCTCTTATTGCAGTGGCTGACGACGGAAATGAGCCTGTTCAGATGAAGGTGCACAAGTCATTGAGGCTCTGGTCTTTCTACGTTGATTTGGAGGAGACCTTCGGTACAATGGAGTCTACCCGAGAAGTTTATGAGTGGATATTAAACCTAAGGATAGCTACACCACAGATCATCATCAACTACACATGGCTTCTAGAGGTATGGGCATCAGCTGTGTTATTTTCCCCGTCCTCTTTGATCCCTATAAGCATCCAAATTAACTTACTCTTACTGTTTCACATTGGCAGCAAAACAAGTGCTTCGAAGATGCATTTAAGGTGTATGAAAGGGAGTTAAAATATTCAAGTATCCTGATGTTAAAGACATATGGGTGATTCATCTGTCAGTTTGTGGAAAGATATGGAAAACCGAAGATAGAACGTGCTAGAGAAGTATTTGAGCATGTTATTGAGATGGTATGCTTCTTTACTTATCATCTCAACATTTTCGTCCTTCACTCTTCACTTTATCTTGAAGTTCTGTTGCTTCTGTTTACCCTTTATTTACTGAAGAATCAGGCAAAAGTAAAAGATGAGGGGATGAATTGTACCCTCGAGTTTGATGTCCGTGTTGCAAGGAATTTGTTTATCCCGAACAACTTTACTAAACCTTGAATCACATTTTCGGAACTAACCACTAAACTTCTTTTTCAACGATGTGTAGGCTCCGGCTGATGTTGTTAAACCATTGTATCTTCAATCCGCAAAGCTGGAGGAGGATTACGGCTTGGCAAAACGAGCTATGTTGGTCTATGATCGTGCAAACAAGGCTTGGCAAAACGAGCTATGTTGGTCTATGATCGTGCAAACAAGGCTGTTCCAAATAATGAGAAATTGGCTATGTATGAGATCTATACTGCCCGTGCATCAGAGATTTTCGGTGTTCCACGTACAAGGGAAATATAGGAGCAAGCAATAGATTCAGGTCTTCCTGAGACGATGTGCTTGAAGTATGTTGAACTAGAGAAAAGCCTAGGTGAAATTGATCGTTCACATGCTGCCGTATACACATTTGCAGCTCAGTTTGCAGATCCGCGATCTGATTCTGATTTCTGGAATAAATGGCATGAATTTGAGGTACAACATGGGAAATGCTACGAATGAAACGTAGTGTTATGATCTGCATTTCCCTCTATGTTTTCCTTTCTGATTTCGGGTGCTTGATGTTCCGTATAGAAAGACATCACTAGGGAAATTAATCTTTCCGATTCGGGATTGTCATCATTTCTTGCAGACACACTTCACTCTTCCGGAGTATATGATGCAAAAAGATCAAAAGTTGAACATCGACGATGCAAAAGACACACTGAAACGAGCCGGGGGCGTCTGAAGACGACGTGGCTAATCTCGAGAGGCAACTAGCTCTTCCCGTCGTCACCAATACAAACGGCAGAGACGGCAGCGGAAAGGTGGGGTTGAAGACATTGAGCTACTTGAAGAAAGCGACTCGGAGGACGATGATGAAGTCGAAATCGCTCAGAAAGAAGTTCCCGACGATGTTTTCGGGGGGCTGGCGAGGAAGAGGGACGAGATCGAGAAAGACGGGGTCGGTAATAACGCAGACAGGAAAGATGGCGAGAGCCGCCTTGGTGCTGTAGCTAGACTAAAGAATTGTAGGACGGAATCATCTCCAAAAATCTCGGCCAGGCATATACCAATACCAACCTTCGTTTATGACAAATATTGTACTGATTTCTTACTGTGTTTGTAACGTCGAGGCTATAATTCATATAATATTGTCACGAAATCCATGCAAGTTTCTCTGTTCTTCCTCAACAGCTGAACTACGCATTGCCACAAAGACAACCCCGACAACGGATGTTGGTTGGTTGAAGTGGTAGGAGAGTTGGTTTTACATAAGAACGTCTTTGGTTCAAACTTAACGAATGTAAATGACATCATTAGTAGAATCATTCCAAAATAGAATTTGAGTGTGTTTATCTCTTAACAGAGGATTAGAGAAATAAACAATGAAGATGGTAATTCAGATTTTAGTCGTATGCATTAATAAGATAATTACATACACATTTTTTAAGCAATGTTACTGTTTACAAATTTTATTCATCTGCAAAATTCAAATATGGAAGAAACCCTATTTGACATTAAATCATTTAAAAATGAAGAGAGAAAATTACTCAAAAAAGAAAAATAGAGTCGATCGATTTTACAAGAAAAATAAAAACCTTTTTTACAGATTCCCGACCTGCTTTTAAACCAGTATTCGTAATTGGCTAATTGCACTTAGGACCTAAATATAACCAGGCATTTTATCTTGTTACATCCCATCAAAATCTATTTTCTTATAATAAGTAATCAACCTAATCGATTGATTAGATTGAAACTAGAATTAAAATTAATTAAGCTAAATCGTTACTACTAATCATCTCCTTGTACTGATTAAGCGACTGCTGCCTCTGCAACCGCATCTCCTCGTTGAACTTCCTTATGAACGCCTCCACACGCCGGTTCAACTCGTCCTGACTCAGCGACGGCTCCTTCCTCAGCTTCGACCCGGCAACAGGTGGCAGCTGTTGATTGGTCCTGTCCCTAAACGTCTCCGACTTCCTCACCACAACCGCCTGGTCAACGTTGACCTGACGGCCGTTAGTGTGGTTGTTACTGTTATCGCAAAAGGTCTCCGCCTTCTTCAGGTGCCGCGTCAACCGCATCGGGCGGCCCTCCGTTATCGTCTTCCACGTGCTCTCCAGCGTCTCCTGCCGCTTCGGCCTCGACACCCTCAAGGCCCTTGCACCTGCCCAAATCCATTATGGTAAGATTTCACACTACTATGTAGCATCGTTGATCAAATGCCACGTGGCCAAAACGTGAATCTGAAAAAATTGATAAAATTTAATAAAATTGCAAAATACGTGATATGAAATAATCCTAATAAAGAAAGGACATTATTGGGGATTTCTAAGTTAGGCTTGAATTAGACGCCATGCTTGAATTTCAACTTTTTGTCCACTTGGGTTTGGCAGCTAAGCTAACCCAACCAACTGAAGTGACCAATGGAGATGAAACGACGGCGGCTTAGCACGTGAAAAGTCTTTGTCGACAGAGGCGCCGGAGACGTGCTGACCGTTCACCGACCATGAGAAATAAAGGCTCTTTTTCGGAAGTACACTAGGAATTGGAAAACACAACAAATTTATTCGTGAAATTGGATTTTAGTAGAAAAAAGACGTTACATAACAAAGAGTACAAAATTTAGAAGAGAAAGAAAACTTAATATGATTATCTTAAGTCCCAAAATTTAAGTAATCTCGTCTTAATTGAATTTAGTGTACTCCAAATACTACCATAAATGATTCTACAAAAATAAATATTACCATAAAAATTTTGAATTAACCCAACCAACTGAAGTGACCAATGGAGATGAAACGACGGCGCTTAGCACGTGTCGGATGAAAAGTCTCTGTCGACGGAGGCGCCGGAGACGTGCTCACCGTTCACCGACCAAAAGAAATAAAGGCTCTTTTTTGGAAGTACACTAGGAATTGGAAAACACAACAAATTTATTCGTGAAATTTTGGATTTCGGTAGAAAAAAGACGTTACATAACAAAGAGTATTTACTATGATGTCAAATTAAAATTTTATAAATCAAATCTTAATGAAAATATTCCCATTCTTTGTCCAAAATAGAAAATTTTTGTTTGGGAGAGAAAAAAACTTAATATGATTATCTTAAGTCCCAAAATTTAGGTAATTCCATCTTAATTTAATTTAGTGTACTCCAAATACTACCATAAATGATTCTAAAAAAATAAATATTACCATAAAAAAGGCAGTATATTCCCCAAAAAGTCCTCTTTCACTTCAAAAACATTTTTGCTACTAAAATTTGGTCGGTGGAACTGGATAAAGAGAGTATCTAATGGCTTTTACAAATATGTGGCCGAGGATACTATGAGCCCAACAATTTTTTTGAATATTCTGGTCACCTTTTTAAAAAATGAAAAATTATTAGTTCAACCAGAGCTAAATAAACTTATCCAATTGGCAAATTTTCGTAAAAAAGCTAACAGATATTAGTATCCAGGAACTACCAGTACTAATTAAGGTTTTGAATACATTTTTAGTCCAACCACGTTTTTATTCGAAATAATATTGGACATACTAATTAAAATTTAAATAAAATAGCAACTTATTTACCTTCAGGAGAGGATCTAACAGGCTTCCGGTGTCCGAACCGAGCGGAAACCAGCGGTTTATCCTCAGCGGCTGTAGGTGAAGCAGAGTACGAAACGACAGCGTCCTGGAGCTCCTCCCCTTCCGCCAGTTCTAACTTCTCAGGAGAAGAAGCAACCGGAGCCACCCACGTCACCATCTCCTTCTCCACCTCTACAGGCGTGGGGTCCACCATCACCACCCCAACATCCTCACCAATATTATCGTATCCTTCCGCCTCCTGCGTAGGCCCCACCGATTGCACCACCCCACCGAAATCACGTTCCTCCACCGGCTCCTCCTCGGGCTGAGGGGGGTGGTGGTGGTCGCCGCCGGCGAAGTGGAAGCGGGAGGAGGCGGCGATGATGACGATGATTAAGTTGATGACGAGGTAGAGGTACGGGGGCCGGAGCCAGGCGTTGAGGGAGGACCAGATGGCCGGGGCCTGGTGGAGGTAGAAGTGCGCCACCGCCGGGGCCGACGCAACCACCGCCACCGCAACCGACAGAATCCCCGTCGAGACCAGCACCAGCTTCGCCGACGACGAAATCGACAAGCTCGCCATTTCTGGGTTTCTTACTTTCTCTCTTTTGGTTTTGGGTTTAGAGAGAGAGGAGCTAATTAGCTTTCAGTTTAGTGGCCAGTGTGGTTTGAGGGGGTTTTTATAGAGGGGCTGGTGCGTGGGGACGCGGTTTCGTTTATTGGGGGTTGGGCCGTTGGATCTGGTGATGGGGAGATCTGGACGGTTGCGGATGAGTTGTTGATGTTCGGCATTTTTTCAGATAAAGGGAAAATTACCCTCAGGTCCCTGTATTATGGTTTTATCATTTGCAGGTCCCTGTGTTATGGAAATAGTGTGTGAGGTCCATGTGTTTTAATAAAAGCACTCTTTTTTCATTTTTTTTCATGTGAAATGACTATTATACCCTTGAATTAAAAAACAACAAACATCATCTTCATCTTCAACCTTGGAACAAGAACAAACAAAAATACTAAACCAAGAACACCAAACCAAAATTTTAAAAAAGAACAGTTAACCAAATTAAACAAAAAAAATCAACAAAAATAAAAAATCCCAATTCTTATCCCAATTCTTATGGTACGAGGCAGAACGATGGTCAATGTGTGTTTTGCTCTCTTTGGTGCCGTAATGTGGGGGTTATGGCATCCTCGCAATGCAATTGTTTTTGACGTCACTACTAGCAACCGAGACCTTGTGGTGAATTATATTCTTTGCAATGTTCGAGAGTGGCTCTATTGGTCGAACGACAATAAGACGATTTGTGGCCAAAATAATTTTACCTTTTATCGAATTAAATATGTAAAAGGTTGTAATTCTACTTATGTAACTTTCCTTTACATGATTGATTATTTATCATATTTTTTATTATTAATACAATATCTACTTATTAAAAAAAACAACTTGTCGGGTTCGCGTTAGACTAAATAGTATTTGCCCAACTCCCTTTTTGTTGAGGTCAATTCCCATTAGTTTTCTAATCTCTTAATTTGCTTTGTCCGCGGGTAGCGGGGAACTGTAACTTCCTTTTTGTTGAGATCAATTCCCATTAGTTTTCTAATCTCTTAATTTGCTTTGTCCGCGGGTAGCGGGGAACTGAAACGCCCTTTTTGTTGAGATCAATTCCCATTAGTTTTCAAATCTCTTAATTTGCTTTGTCCGTGGGTAGCGGGGAACTGTTGTTTATTAGAAAGTTGTAGATATATGGTAGACTGATTGTCGGAACTATAATTATAAATTTGGATATTTTTAAAAAAATTTGCTAATCGAATAAGCTGGTCGCATTTTTGGCCACGTGTCACCCGCGGAAAAAAGTGAAGCTGAACTTGTAATTTGTAGCAATTTTGTAATTGTAATTGTAATATTCGACGGGTCTATCTACGATATTTATCTATTAGTAGGATCTTTTACTTTAAAAAATTCATGCAAGGGTTATACGTCATAGGCTCATATATAATCTAATGCTAGCTAGGACTTGTAAATGAGCAATTGGATACACAGTTCAAAATTGAAAACTTCGATTAATTAAGGATTCGACATAATATAATATTTCTGGTGTATATCTTTCATACGTGGCATCATCTGGTTGCTATTTATGCAAATGTACAGTAATCAACAAAGAAAGATCAATTTAATTAAAGCTCCTTCGGATTTATGGAAAATCATTTAAAAAAATTGAGTTTCAACTTTCAAGGTATTATTACCATTGCCCGACAAGAAGAAGAGTTTAATAAATTTTCGGAAAAATCAATTATATGTACCATGTTAGCTATAAAAAAGCAGACAGTTTAATTACAATTCCTTGTACCTATTTTTCTAATTGGATATACATTTAATTATCAACCAATTTCTCTAAAAACTGACACGGTTTAACATTGCAGACGTCGTTCAATTACCTGAATTGTGTATCATTCATATTTTAGAATTTACTGCTTTGATCAATTCAATCGGTTTAATACTTCAAAAAGTACAGTCCTTTTTTATCCATTAATTTTTCCTTTTTTCCGACAGAAAGAGAAACTGACATAATCTTTCTAGATACTGTAAGAATTAGGAATTAAAATGGAAGCCTTTAATCATCTACGAAGAATTTGAATATTTAAGTGGTCCTTTTTCCAACGGTAACATAATTGACCGTTGGCCTGGCCTGGGTGTCTTATGGAAATCTTTCGACGCGCCAATTCAGCTGGTGCGGGGGAAGGCCGGCCTTTGGTGCACGTGCTTGACAGCTTGGATGGCCATCTTCTATAGTGCTTTCACTATTTTTCAATCTATGTTTTTCGGTTTATTTATGAGACGATTTTTTAAGAGCAAATTATTTTCAGGTCCCTAGAGTTTGTTTAAATTACTGTTTTAGTCCATGCTGTTTCAAAATTGAAACTTTGGTCTCCTAATTTAATTTTATTGAAACTTTGGTCCCCTAGTTTAATTTTAGACCAAATTGCCCTTAGTTAAAAATAATTAAAAATTAAAAATTTCCCTCTCTCCTCGTTCCTCCCCTCTTCACTCTCTCCTCCCCTCTTATCTTAAAATGGGACACTAATTTTGGAATTTTTTCTAAAATGGGTAAAAAAATACATATTTTCCCTAAATAGTCAAAAAGTTATACATATTCCTAAAATAAGTTGAAAGATTATTTAATATTAAAAAATACTGAAGGAGGCGTCCCAACAAGTTGGCGCCTCTAGTGGGAACGCCTTTGCCAAGCCTGTACATGTCGGAAGGTTTGGAAAAAAAAATACACATAAATTTTTTTTGTCCTCTAAAAAAATTAATTTTTTTGGATTCCTCAAAAAAGAAATTTGGTCGTAGAATAAATAAGGAGACACTCCAGCAATTAATAGTGGCCAAATTTATCGAAATTAGTTTTGTTGTAAATTATGGATAAACTTGATTCAATTCGTAAAATTATCCCAATACTTTGATCTAAATTTATCAAAACATACTTACATTTTTACTTGCACTAGTATAAAATAATACAAACAAGCTAAGTGGATAACTATTTAATTTTATTTTTTTGAGTTTTTTAATGACTTTCTCTAATAGAATTCTCCCTTTTTGTAAGAGTTATCTTAAAAATTAAATTTCAAGATAGTAATCTATGTTCGGTTTAATAGAGTTCTATGTTTATTTGAATAATAATCTTAATCAGATATGGATGGATTGCATTTAATTTTCTATTTATTGCAACTTGATTTTTTTAAATAGTAAATTTGATTGTGTACAAACGAACCAGGCATAAATTATTATACAAGAGTCCAAAATTTTGTTGAAGCATAAAAGTTGTGTACTCAGTCGAGTAGTCGAAGCTATTATTTTTTGGATTCATTTTACTTTATTCAATTTTTGTAGTTAATTAATCTAAAGTTAAATTGTGTACTTGTTGAAATTTATTAATAGAAATTCTTCCTATTTCAAGAATACAAAATGGACAACTATTTAAAAAATTGTTCTAAAAATTATTACAAAATGGACACTACAATTTTTTTTGCCAGATTTTTCCGACAAGAATGGACAGATGAATAGTATCTTTTGCCAAAATTTTTTAAATATTAAATAATCTTTCAACCTATTTTGGGAATATTTATAACTTTTTACCTATTTAAGAAAAATATGTATGTTATTTACCTATTTGAGAAAAAATTCCCACTAATTTCTGGTTCGGTCCAAAACTACCACGGTCCTGGGAAATTTATGGTCAAAATCGGATGGATGGCCGTCGAATGGTCACCTGAACGATGCATCCCCACCAATTTGGATCCCAATAATAGAACTTTCGATGGGGGAGACTTTCAAATCCTCAAACTTTAAGTGGGCGTGATAAATAAAAGGCAAAAGCTTCAACTTTAATATTTCTCCGTCGAGATCTAGATCCAAAGGATCTGTTGTTCTTAATGTTTCTCTAATATGGATCCAAAAGTCCTCTTCGTTTGGGTTAAAAAATTCCCAATATACTTGGGATCAGATTTCCAGTCCCGTTAATGTTTCAAGCTCTAAAGCCAGAGGGAAAACCCAACAAACAAAACCCAAGTTTCTCACAGTATCAAGAACACGACAAAACCTAAGAAATCCCACTCCATTCAATTCAGGTGGTCATCCCTCGACTTAAAAGCACATACACATCCCTTAGCCCCCCCGAAACCACACAATTCGTTCGAATTTCAAACAGGGTATCTCCTTGGAAAATCCCAGAAACCCAAGACATGATTAAAGCGCTGGTGGATTTTGGATTCTAATTCTGCTCGTGCTTATCGTTGGTTGCTCTTTTGATGATTTAGATTTTTTTGTTTAATCTAGATTCTAGATTTGAACTTGGCTTCAATGGAGGTTTTTATGCTTTCAATGCAAGGGAAGAGAGATTGGTTCTGGGAAGAAGAGAGAGAAGGGAGGGAGGGGAGGAGAGGAGAGAGGCGACATGGGAGAGGGGAGAAGGAAATCTTTTTATTTTTATATTATTTTTTGACCGAGGGGCAATTGGGTCATTTTAGATCCCTCCTTGCCGGAATTTTTTTTTATTCCGACGATAGAGACCCGAGAGAACAATAAAAATAAATTAGGGGATCAAAGTTTTGATTTCGAAACAACATGGACTAAAATAGTAATCTAAGCAAATACCATGAACCTGATAGAAATTTACCCTTTTAGTAATATTTTTACATTATTAAAATTGGAATTTAATATTTTTACATTATTAAAATTGGAATTTAATAATTTTAAATAAATTAAATTTTTTTATCACTTAGATAAAAGTTGATATAATGGTTTTGGGATGTGATCCTAGTCAGGGTGTCATACAATGAGATTACATATGGATGACAGAAATATCCATACTTCGTGGGTCAGACCTTACCTTTACCCTGTGGATAAAGGGTCGGGTGTCTTTGACTGGGTCTAGGGTAATGTATGGGTATGGGTCCAGTTTTAGAGGTGGGGTCTAGGGTATGGTATCATAGAATTAATACCTTACCCTTGCCCTTTTACCATATTTTAGATCATATTCTAATTATACCCTAAATATACCCTAATTTTCACATATTTATTATATTGTTATTGTAATACATAACCATCTTGAAGAATGGAACCTCAAAGCTTGATTAAGTTGTAATCCACCTCCATTTTGCTTGGAGTTTTAGCTGAGGCGTTACTAGCTCAAAATTTTTGTTTACATTTATCGACACGAGTGCCTTTCTATCTTCTCCAAAAAATAATGGAACCTGAAGCTTTCTTATGTTTTTTAGTTGTTTATGCATTTGGAACTTACATTTGGAATCTCGAAGCTTGATTAAGTTGTGACCCGCTTCCTTTTATGTCTTTTTAGCTATTTACATTTATCGACAGAAGTGACTTTCTGTCTTGCATTTAATTCAAGGGTCGGACCCCTGCGGACCCTGAGGGTAAAGGTTTGGGTCTAATAATAAAAAATTTTGAGGGTCGAGGATATGATATGGGTCCAGCTCTCCAAACTAGGGTATGTGTAGGTGTGTAGGGTCCTACCTATACCCTACCCTACCCTACCCATCGCCATCCCTAATTACAGGTGGAGCCAATGATCCACTAAAACGAATGTATCTACAACTACATCCTCGAGCGGCACTCAAACGGAGGCGTGAATGCAAGATGCCAATGGAATGATCGGCGGAAAAGTCACAATATTTAGAAACGAGGTACAAGAATGAAAAAATGGGATTATTATTGAATGAATACAAGCAGTGGCTAATACCTGACGCATACAAGAAGCATTTTCTACGGGATCCCAAAATCACCAGCCCACCAACCTATCCACCCAATTAATGAATTGTGCGGCAATCCTGACTATGGAAGCAGACTTAGCCCCATTCTCCTTAATATGATATCCACATTTACAGAGAAAGAAAAAAAAAATATATATATATAGGTTTTTACGAAAGATGTCTTTCTCTCTCAATGTCAGGTTCCTTGGTGAGACTGACTTACCAGAGGACAGAGATGAAAAAATGCATTACTTAGTTCTCGGAAGGAAAGAGATATTGACTGACTGTAACGCCCCATGATCTGACTAACTGTCTCTACAAACCAACACGGATCTTTTCCAGTGTGTTTTGTCCTCACTCACACGCATCCTGGAAACTTCTCAGGAGGTCACCCATCCTGATCCTACTCCCGACCAAACGCATTTAACCTTGGAGTTTTCTCAAGATGTGTGCCAGAAAAGAAGGTACAATTTGTTGGTATGGATATGACCAATCAAATCACTTAAACGTTTCAGACAGAACAGATAATTAACGGGGTATCACATTCACCCCTCCTTAAATATGCGACATCCTTGTCGCACCAGATATAAACAGTCCCAAAATTCCTCGGTTGCAGGTGCGTTCGATTTCTGAACCATACCGTACAAGCCGAGGTCGCTCTGATACCAAATATAACGCCCTGTGATCCGACCGACTGTCTCCATAGACCAACACGGGTCTTTTTCAGCGTATTTTGTCCTCACACAGTCAGATCGCATGGCATTATATTTGGTATCAGAGCATCACCTTGGCTAGTACAGTGTGGTTCGGAGATCGAACGCATCGGAAGACGAGGGATTCTAGGACTTACTGATTCTGGCGCGACGAGGTCGTCGCGTATTTAAGGAAGAGTGAATGTGATACCCCGTAAATAATATGTACTGTCTGAAACGCTTAAGTGATTTGATTTGGCTATCCATATCAACAAAGTGCACTTTATTTTTTGGCACACATCTTGAGAGAACTCCAAGGTTAAAAGCGTTTGGCTGGGAGTAGGATCAGGATGGGTGACCTCCTGGAAAGTTTCCCAGGGTTCGTGCGAGTGAGGACAAAGCATGCTGGAAAAGACCCATGTTGGTCTGTGGAGCCAGTCGATCGAATCACGGGATGTTACACTGACTTACCAAAGGGACGGAAGGGAGCCCAGCACTGACCAAAAGATAATAGCTCTTGCTTTCATGCCTGCTTTGCTCTTTCAGACCAGCCTCTACCTTTAGGACAGGTTCTTCCTCTCTATCCTTGTCCTGAATGCTTGGTGATGGATCCAAGTTTTATTTTTTAGGCATATTTTTTGGATAAGTTCGTGCGTGGTGTCCTGTAACTTTTGATATTTTTAGTGCAATTTTTTTTAAAGGGTAATATAAATTATATCTATTAATTTTTTTTGATATTGTGGTTTTAATAATGAGTGTGTCATTCTCGTAAAAATGAAATTCGAACTTCTAATTTAGATTAATTAATTTAATAAATAATTTATAATCACAAGCTATCTTGAAATTTACGAGATTAAACTAATTCAAGTTCAAAGCCAGGCATAATTTATAAAATTTTGAAAAAATTTCATAAAAAATATTTAACAATATTGTATTTACAATTTCTCAAATTCAAGATTTATTATTTTTGTTGGATAATCTAAGCAATTGTTGATAGAAATCATCATAATTCATAAAGCTAGATGCGCTGCCACGTGTATGTGTACGCACATATCTTCATGGATTTCTCTTCAACCATCTTCTTTGTATATCCAATTAGCCAAATCGAATATTGTTTAATCACCAAGTCAACGGTAGACTCGGCGATGATTACGACCCAGCAAAGACCAAAAAAAAATTTAATACACGTAAACTTCCCAAAGAGGAAACACGTACATTTTACTTGTATTTTTAATTGTATTTGGTGTACGAGTCACATGAAATTTAAAATTTTCTTCTCCCAGAAGAAAAATAACGAATGGCGTTCACGTCCAGTTCTCTATTGCAACGTAATTACTCGAGTAGGGTTAAATTAACACCATCAAGAGTAGTATTAAATTAGGTAGAATGGAACAACGAGCACTTTTTTTTAGAGGTGAACAACTAGCACTTAGAAGAGTATTATTTAGCTTAACATGTGTTGAGTTCGAGTCACTCGGAACGCATCAGTATTAAGTATTTGTTATGAAAATTTTGCACCATTCAAAGGTTTCAGTCAATACGAACCTGAATTAATCGGTACAATAATACCTGAATACAATCATACTAACAATTTTTTTTAAGTAGATAGGAATTTCGTTGTAACGATCATCACGAGAGACAAATCATCCTATACGACAAGATTTTTTATTTGTTTCTCTCTTGTGTTCGGTTGTCGGCCGCAATATTCACTTCTAAATATCAATCTAGAGATAAAATATTATCCAACTTTATAGATCGAATCTCATAAAATTAGAATTTCAGATTTCATTAAAAAAATTGTGCAGTCAATGCTGCCAACAGTATACCAGTGACGCGTGTGGCTTTTCATTCGTTCTTTCTTGAAGAATCTTAATTTTAATTAACTTCTTATTCACCATTCTACAAGCAAGAGTTAGGCAAGATATAGCGGCAATTAAGGACCTAATAGTGTAGTCTCCTACACATGTGCATTATGCCGGTTCGTGCAAGTAATATTAGAGAGGACTATGTTCGTATATTCCTATTTATTTTCCAAATTAATTCTGCACATACATAAAATTTCAAAGAATAGGTGAGTGATATATACAACATTTTTTTCATTTATCAATAGTTCTACTAATTGATAGTTTTCCACAAATAAATAAAATTCAATTTCTCGACCTGTATCTTCAATTATTGAAAACTTATAAAGCTCTTCTCTTAAGAGCTCTAATCAATGAACACACAAAATTCTTCAAATTGTATCTCATTAAATTCAGGTATTATAGATATTCGCTCATTTCTATCTAAAATCATTTTCAATTTCCCATTTAGTGAAAAGATAAAATATTTTTATTGGATCGGTCAACATCCAATACAATTCTATGGATCGATTTAGCAATGATAGTATTTCTATTCTGTTTACAATTTATTTTATACCAAAATAGAAAGATAACTTGGTCGATCAGTCTAAATTCAACCAAACGAAAATTATTTTTTTCTAAAAAATTGATGTTTATAGTTTTTATTGATTCAAAGTGATTAAATAGGATTTTGGTACTTTTAGGGAATATATTTTGCATTAAACTTAGAGAATATTTATAATTATTTGAAAATTTAATAATAAATATAATTGATAATATAATTATCTTAAAGAAACACTTGGCTCACCACCGGTCTAACCGATTGGTCCAAACTCTGGAACATATTTAAATGTTGAAATATAATTAATTATTTATCTCTCAGATTGTTGAGAATCCCACATCGGTTAAAACACGAGTGGATGGCAAGTTTATAAGTGTGAAAAATCTACCAACCCAATGCCTTAAGATTTTGGGTTGGATATGGAAATTCTAAACATGGTATCAGAGCGGGAAGGGAAGGAGCTATGATTGTGAAAATCTGATCCATTGAAATTCAAACTCAGAAATATGTAATAGTTTGTAATATTAGACTAAGTTATAAAAATATGAATTCATGGAGTAACTAATTATTGATTCTGCTAACAGTAATGCATGGATTGGGATCCTGTACCTAAGGATGAAGAAGAGCACCATAAATTTGGGCTTGATTTAATTTATTTGCGATGCTCTGGTTTCCCCAGTAGATACTATTAACTATTGTTAGGGATTGTTCCAAATTCCTAATTAGAGTAGGACTCTATTTTCTGATCAGAATAGAGTACTAGTCTCCTATATATATACGGCCTATGCCTAGGTCTTATTTGTACTAGTTGAGAGTTGTGAGGTAGAGAGAACCCTCACGGAGGCCTTGTAACCGATTGGACTCACATAGTAGACGACTCTCCTTTGCCCGTGGTTTTCTCCCCGTCTTGGGGTTTCCACGTAATTCTTGGGTCTCGTGTTTTACTCGTTTCGATATTTTTTCTCAACAATTGGTATCAGAGCCGGATCTGAGTTTCGAGTATTGAAAAAAAAATGTGAACAGTAACCGATTTGGGGGAAAATCGGGATTTAGGGTTTTGAAACCCTTGGAGTCGCCGCCGCCCGCGTTCCGACCACCCCTTGGAGCCGGCACCACCGAACCCGTCGCCGCGGAGGAGGAAAGGGTCAGCCGCCGCCTGTGAGAGATTTGGGTTGAAAAACCCTAATTTTTGAGTTGACCAAAAGTCAACTATTTGACTGGTTGACCAAAAGGTCAACTGTTTTGGCTGATTTTAGTTTTCTAACCGATTTTGGGCTGATTTTTTGGTTCAAGGAGCTTCAGGATGACTTCCATGAAGTACGAAATCCCTCAATTGACGAGGAAAACTAATTTTTCCTTGTGGCAGGTGAAGATGCGTGCTATTTTGACACATCTAGAGCTGGATGAGACTCTACTTGATGAGAAGTCGATGCCTTCGAGTTGGGACGCTGCGATGAAGGCGTCAAAGAATCGTAAGGCTGTGAGTCAGATCCAGTTGCATCTGTCAGATGATATTTTGCGGGACGTGTTGAAGGAGACAACAGCTTCCTCATTATGGGCAAAGCTTGAAAAGTTGTGCATGCCCAAGAGTTTGACCAACAAACTGTGCTTGAAGCAACGACTATTTTCTATCCGGATGCAAGAAGATAAGTCTGTTCATGACCACCTTAATGAATTTAAGGATATAGTGGCTGATCTTAGAACTCTGGATGTGAAGTATGATGATGAAGATCTTGCTTTATTGTTATTGTGCTCGTTGCCTACTTCTTATCAGCAATTCAGAGATACTCTGTTGTTCAGCCATGATACTCTGAGTTGGGATAATATTCATGATTCGCTCTTGGAGAAAGAGAGAATTGATAAGCACACTGTAAGTTCCTCTGAAAATAGCCAAGGGACTGGCTTGGTTATGAGAGGGAGGTCTGAAGAGAGGAATGCTAAGTCTGGTTCGAGGAAGAAGAGCAGAAGCAAATCAAGGTCAAGGCACAAGGATAAGACTTGTTTTAACTGTCATGAGATTGGGCATATTAAATGGTTCTGTCTGGAGTTGAAGAACAAGAAGAAGGGAGAAAAGTCCAGTGCTCCGAAAGGATAAAGTTCTGATAGCGGCAGTGCTAGTGTTACCACCACCACTCAGAAAGAAGAATCTGATTGAGACCTTTTGTCTGTGATTGATGGGAAGTCTAAAGTTGATGCTGCTTGGGTCCTTGATTTTGCTTGTACGTTTCATATGTGTCCCAGCCGGGACTGGTTTTCAACATATGAACGTGCGGAGGGTAATGTTCTCATGGGAAATAATTTTGTTTGCAAGGTTGTTGGTATTGGCACAGTGAAGATCAAGATGCATGATGGTGTCATTCGAACCTTGACGAATGTGAGGCATATCCCTGATTTGAAGCGGAACTTGATTTCGCTGAGTACTCTTGATACATTGGGGTACAAGTATACCGGAGAAGGTGGAGTTCTTCGTGTGAGTAAGAACTCATTAGTGCATATGAAGGCCAAGAAGGAGGTTGAAAATCTGTATATTTTGCAGGGTTCTACAGTTGCAGGGACTGCTGCTGGTGCATCTGGCTCGTTGACAGATTCTGAGAATACCTCATTGTGGCATATGAGACTTGATCACATGAGCGAGAAAGGCATGACCGAGCTAAATAGGAGAGGATTATTATGTGGACAGGGCATTGGAAAGCTAGAATTTTGTGAGCACTGTGTGTTTGGCAAGCAGAAGAAAGTCAGTTTTCAGAAAGGTGTGCACACTACAAAGGGAAAACTTGACTATGTTCATTCTGATCTTTGGGGACCGTCTCAAGTTGCAACAAAGAATGGTTCCAAGTATATGCTGACTATTATTGATGATTATTCGAGGAAGGTGTGGGCGTTCTTCTTGAAGAGCAAGGATCATGTCTTTGTCACTTTCAAGCAGTGGAAGACTATGATTGAAAAGCAGACTGGGAGAGATGTCAAGCATCTCTGCACAGACAATGGATTGGAGTTTTGCTCTAGTTGGTTTGATGAGTTCTGCAAGAATGAGGGTATTGTCAGACATAAGACAATCCCGGGTATACCTCAACAGAATGGAGTCGCTGAAAGAATGTTTGTTGGAGAAAGTTCGTTGTATGCTGTCAAATGCTGGTTTGCCTAAGTCATTTTGGGCTGAGGCTGCTTCCACCGCCTGTCACCTTGTCAATCGTTCACCTCATGCATCACTTGATGGCAAGGTACCTGAAGAATTATGGTCTGGAAATCCTCCTAATTATGTTGATTTGAAGATATTTAGGTGTCATGCCTATGCTCATATGAATAATGGCAAGTTAGAGCCAAGATCTGTGAAATGTATCTTCCTTGGCTATGCTTCTGGAGTGAAGGGATACAAGCTGTGGTGTTCTGAGCTGTCTAAGATCTTATTGAGTAGGAATGTTATTTTCAAAGAGACAGACATGCTGAGTAAGAGGGAGGATGTTTCTTCACCTGGTATTCCGAGTGCTCCAAGTGTGGACTTGCAAAAGTCAAAAGTGCAGGTAGAGTTTGATGCTGATCCAGAAGCGAGTTCCTTCCGTGATGTTGATTGCCATGGTCCTACTCATGGTGGGTTGTCTGATGAAGCTGAGAATGTTGGCACAGTTGAAAGGGAGCCAGTGTATTCTATTGCTAGAGACAGGCCCAGAAGAACTATCAGGCCTCCACAGAAGTTGGGTAAGGCTGATATTGTTGCTTTTGCCTTGAATGTGGCAGAAGAAGTTGATAGCTGTGAAGAACCGTCTAGTTACTCAGATGCTGTGAAGTCGAAAGACTCTGCTAGATGGTTGGTTGCTATGGAGGAAGAGATGGAATCTCTTCACAAGAACAAGACTTGGGAGATTACTAAGCTGCCTAAGGATAAGAAGGTTGTCAGTTGCAAGTGGGTATTCAAGAAGAAGGATGGTATACCTGGAGTTGAAGAGCCTAGATACAAGGCTAGGCTAGTGGCTAGAGGATATAGTCAAATTCATGGTGTGGACTTTAATGAGGTATTTTCACCAGTTGTGAAGCATACCTCGATTCGTTCTCTTCTTGGTATTGTTGCTATGCAGGATTTAGAGCTTGAACAGCTTGATGTGAAGACAGTTTTCTTGAATGGAGAGCTTGAGGAGCGGATTTATATGGCACAGCCTGAGGATTTTTATGTTGAAGGCAAAGAAGACCATGTGTGCTTGTTGAAGAAGTCCCTGTATGGCCTTAAGCAGTCTCCGAGGCAATGGTATAAAAGGTTTGACTCCTTTATGATTTCTCATGATTATGAGAGGAGCAAGTATGATAGTTGTGTTTACCTGAAAAAGCTACGCGATGGTTTCCAAGTGTATTTACTCCTGTATGTGGATGACATGTTAATTGCTGCAAGTGACAAATGAGAGGTGAGGAAGCTCAAAGCTCTGTTGAGTAGCGAGTTTGAGATGAAAGATTTGGGTCCTGCTAAGAAGATTCTTGGCATGGAGATTGCCAGAGATAGAGGAGCAAGAAAATTATTTCTGAGCCAGGAGAGTTACATTGAAAAGGTACTTGACAGGTTTGATGTGATTGGTAATCCTGTGAGTACTCCTCTTGGTACATATTTTTAGCTTTCGTCTGCCTTATCTCCACAGTCAGCTGCTGAGGTCGATTACATGTCTGGTGTTCCATACTCCAATGCTGTTGGTTCTCTGATGTATGCTATGGTTTGCACACGCCCGGATTTGGCCTATGCTGTGAGTGTCGTTAGCAGGTTTATGGCAAATCCTGGAGAAGGTCGTTGGAGAGCAGTGGAGTGGATTATGAGGTACTTGAAGGGTACCAAGGGCATGTGTCTACAGTTTGGACGCACCAGTGATGAAGTTGTTAGTTTTGTTGATTCAGATTATGCTGGAGACCTTGATAAGTTCAGGTCCTTGTCTGGATATGTCTTCACTCTTGGAGGATGTGCTATCAGTTGGAGAGCTTGTCTACAGGCCACAGTGGCGTTGTCTACCACTGAGGCGGAGTACATGGCTATAACTGAAGGTGTGAAGGAGGCTATCTGGTTGAAAGGTTTCTTCAGTGAAATATGTGTGAAGCTGCAGGTCAGTACAGTGTACTGTGATAGTCAAAGTGCTATCCATCTCACGAGGGATACTATGTATCACGAGAAGACAAAGCACATTAATGTGAGGTACCACTTCATTCGGGAGCACGTTGCTCAAGGTGACATTGTTGTGAGCAAGGTGGGTACCAAGGATAACCCTGCAAACATGTTGACGAAGCCACTTTCTGGTACTAAGTTCGAGCATTGCTTGGACTTGGTAGGTGTTCGTGCTTGATGCTGATAGCCCTTAGGGGCTGGGGGTGAAGGTGGAGAAACGTTGATGTTGGAGTCATAGAATTTAGTCCAAGGTGGAGATTTGTTAGGGATTGTTCCAAATTCCTAATTAGAGTAGAACTCTATTTCCTGATCAGAATAGAGTACTAGTCTCCTATATATATACGGCCTATGCCTAGGTCTTATTTGTACTAGTTGAGAGTTGTGAGGTAGAGAGAACCCTCACGGAGGCCTTGTAGCCGATTGGACTCACATAGTGGACGATTCTCCTTTACCCGTAATTTTCTCCCCGTCTTGGAGTTTCCACGTAATTCTCGTGTCTCGTGTTTTACTCGTTTCGATCTTTTTTCTCAACAACTATTAAGAGCTTCCATGAATATCTTGGCTACTCTAACTAAAAAATTAATCATTTTTTTCTTTTATCTACGCTCCTTAGTTACTGATTCTGTCCGAAATATGTTGAGAAGTAACAGTTGGCTGACATCTAGGGGTATCATATATATACACTAATAATGATTAATTCAATTTAAGCACAATATCGAGCTCTAATAAAAGGCAAATATTTCAACAGAATTTGATCAATTCACAAGTTTCAAATTCGTAATTGTGTTTAAGATATTCAAGTCACCACTTCGACAAAAATGTCGTTGATAAAAGTGAACATCTTAGCTACACGACAAGCTTGTTGTTTATGAGGATATAAGTGCAAATAAATAAGGGAAAAAAATACAAGAAAACGTCCAAGCAAGCATTCACTTGTTCCTAGACAAATACATGTAACTGACATAACTAACTGCATGATCCATATTTATTCAGAAGTCACAGTTATATGTTACGTTGGAAGGGGGGAAAAAGGGTCCCACGAATAAATTTTTGTTTTCTTCACTGAACCGACCACCCATATTATCCATTTCAACATGTAAACTATCTATTTTTTCTTAAATTCTGATGGAGGACCATTCTCATAGTTATGAAAGAAGGGCCACTTTTAGCAAGCTAGGAATATTCTCATAAAAGTGCCAAGTATGGCACTATCCCGAGCTTGGTATATTCTATTCATATATCCCAAAAACAGAGAGTAAAATAGCCCGCCATTGTTACCAAAATCTGTTGAGTGGTACCATATTCACAGTGGAAAGTTGCTGAGTCTATTTTATAAATTCATCAATTCATTTTTTTTAAATTAGATAAATATAAAAATTCTAATATGATATTAATATGAATTTATGTACCTTGTTGTACTTACACAACTCCATAAAAATTTAATAAAATCTAAACTTTGACAATAGTAGACTTCATTTTAGGGACACGTTGAATAAGAGACTTGCTCGGACGTATAAAAAAAGAGACTTGCTCGGTATTATTATTTTCTTATAAAAACATATACCCTAAATAGTACTAAAAAGGAACCCTAAAATTTTGATTAGTTTAATTTCAAGAGTTTCAAAACAAATCGAATTAAGTTTTATCATGAATATGAAACTCATCAATCTATTATCATACTCGATAATTTCACCTAAGATAGGGCGGTGAGGGTCCGATGGAGACAGTAGTGCGTTAGGGCGTTACAAAGAATAGTCCAGAATATAGATAGCTCTTCAACAGTCAACAATCTTGGTCGTTAAGTAACTAAAAGTTACCCATTTTTTCCAACCACTTGACTTGGTTGGGCGGTGGCTTTGAGGAGCTCTAGTGAATAATAGATATTGACCCATGCTACAACATTGGTTGTTTTCTTAGTTTCGGAAGTGAGAAGTCTGTAACTTATTGACCAGAGCAACCATGGATTTCGTTTTCTCAAGTAATGTACGCATTTTTTTTTTCAAAAAACTTATCGGACTGAACCTAGATTAATCGGCCAATAAATATTCGAATACCAGATGATATAAACTAAAAAATTGATCTAGGTATTTTAACAACAAATATTTAACACTGCTAATTTTTTAGATATTTTAACTCAAAATTTTAATTAAGATAAAACAACATCATTATCAGCTGATCTAAATATTTGTCGACATTTTTTATAATTAGATAAGAGCCCATAAAACATTATCTAATAAATTCTCAGTCCATCTCAGTGACGGGCCCTTCTAACGGTAGGGTATTTATGGAGTTAACGCGCAAATAAGCTGGCCCATATATATGGTGATGCCGTGATGAGCGCTTCAGAAAAAAAGGGAAACGTACACGTAAGTACCCTCTAGTTTTACCGATTATCATTTGGGTACCCTGTGTCTTTTGAACCGTAAAAAAGGTCTAACTTATTCGCGTATTTTATCACGGACTGGTCCATTGGTCCTGTTCAGAGATTTTTGTGCAAACAATGTCGTTTTGACGCCTACGTGGGACGACACGTGGCGCTGACATGACAGTGATAAATTACTAATTAGTACCAAATTACATAAAATGTGCCCAGAAAACAAAATACATGGCATTATCTGGATTCAAACCTGGGTTCTCCGGGTGGGAGAATGGTATCCTAACCGCTGGACTACAAGGGACGTATTGCTTAATTGGAGCATAAAAGTTTCCTAATCATGTTATTATGTGTACTTATTATGCGCCCAAAAAGATCAAAATAAATCCCGTTGCTGGGGAGCCTGGGACTCAATACCCGGATCATCCGCGTGAGAGACAGATGGCTTGACCAACTAGACTACACCAATTACAGAATTAGATACAACATAAAAGTTATAGATTTATTTTGAGGTGGGTTGGGACACAAGATCAAGTACACCTAATATACATATCTCTTAACGACCACAAGAAATTAGACTACAAATAGAGAGAGAGAGAGAGAGAGAGAGAGAGAGAGAGATTAAGATTGGTTCTTAACTGAGTTACACACCAACTCAGTTTAAGAGGAATCATGCCTAATAAAATAATTATATTATTTTCTTGCTACGTTTGATCAAGAAATTCGTGTAGTCTTGTTGGTCAGGATGTCTAGCTCTCACCCCGGAGACCCGGGTTCAAGTCTCCTCAGCAGCAGAATTTATTTGAACTTTTGGCCGTGCTTGCAAAGAGGATTTTTTTTAAAATTATAAACAAATTTAGTACTAATTTGATAATTTACCTTTGACATGTCAGCAACGACTAATCTGAGTCACCACTGCGTGGCAGTCCACGTCGGCTATAAAACGACGCCGTTCGGCAAAAAAAGTGGACTAGACCTCGGGGCCGGTCCGTGACAAAAAATTGGAATAAGTTGGACCTATTTTACGGTTCAAAAAGTACACGATACTTAAGTAATAATTGGTAAAATTACAAGGTACTTAAGTGTACTTTTTCCAAAAAATCTTCTGAATGGTCGGGCAGTTGCCGGAAAGTAAAGAAAAATATTTGTTTAATTGATATTTTTTAAAATATAAAATACCCATGTGCCACATCGAGCGAACATATTTACTTTTCACTTAAATAAATGAGAGAAAACTATAGGACCAATAAACTGTAAACAAGCACAAAGTTTCCCAAAATGACATGGTATAGGTAAAGATAATGTGCACAATATCCGATAGAATTGCCGCCCCATTTTCCAGCCTATTACGTACCCACAAGTCTCCAAGTAAATTTACTGGATAATGTGTCGGTTGGCCGTCACAAATTGACAATTAACAGTTAACGAACGGCCATGGTCAGGTTGGTGGCCCACCAACACGGTTTCCTGGGCACCCTACTGTGAGACCGAATCTAGTGTGGGGAGTGGTATTTATATAAATAATAAAATATTTAGGGACAATATTGAAAAACTATTAATTAAACCTGCCAAGTTAAAAATTAGGGATGAGATATTTATGTAAAATAAACAAAAAGGAAAAAATAAATTTGAAATATACCATTTTGATTTCCAAAAAGCCCACCTCAATCTTAATCCTTATTTTTTTTGTTATTAAAGTCCGTAAGATAATTTCTCACAACATATGTATACTTCGCATGTATACCAAATTAATATTGAATTGTTACCAATATCAATTCACGTGTATACAATTTTTCGTTTTTGAACAAGTTTCTCATGTATACCAATTTCATATCGAATTTGTTACCAATATGCCAAAACATGTATATGAGTATCATATCAAATTATTACCAATATCAGTTCACGTGTATACCATTTTTATTTTTGAACTATTTTCATTTTTGAACCAGTTTCATATCGAATTATCATACACTACAATTTATACCCAGAGTATAGTAGTGTTATTTTTTATTGCAACTAGTTACAAGAATAATCGTACCAATATGACACAAAATGTATTCCAATTTTACATCACTTGGTTAGTTCACGTGTATACCATTGTCATTTTTTAACCAAATGAACATGAATCCTTATATATACAGATATTAAAAACTTGTATTGTACGAATGATATTAGTACATTATACGAATATCACTTGTACAATATATACAGTCGTAATCAACAAGAGAGTTTTTTTTTGAGGATCAACATATCATATCATTCAAATCAAATAAGAGAAATGTTCGTACATCATCATTCAGGGCATCAACAATCTCTACCGGAGGGACAGCAAAATAATGAACAATCTCCGTGAACGGTCCTGGTAGCTTTGCAAGCAGACGAGCTGGCTTGTTGGCACTGCGACGTGTAAATTCAAAGAAGACCTCCGAGAAACCTTGAGAGGTTATTAAGCAATCCTTGACCAAAGCAGAGAGATCACCCCGGTCCGAACGATGGTCTTTCAACGCGTTAACAAGCGGTTGACAATCTGACTCGATCAATAGGTGGGAACATGAGAGCTCTCTAGCCAAATCGAACCCCAATAGTATGCCATAGGCCTCAAGCAAAGTATGATGTTTGACAGCTGTCTCCAATAAACCTCTCTTTCGGATATTGTCTCGGACCGGAATATTATTGTCAAGCAATCTCCATAGAAAGGTGAGAAGTCTTGGAGGACCCCCGAGCTTCCAATAACCGCTCCACGTGGTCTGGGAAATAGCTTGAGAAACTGACACATTCATGGATTCCCACCAGAGAGAGAAATCTACGTGGTACCCTGAACGAACATTGTAGAACCTATTGTCAGAGAACTTCCACCGTAATGTATCATTCGAAAAGCGGGGACTGAGGCGGATGGCCTTAATACGGTCAGCGTCCTCCTCGGTAAACAAGCTGCCCAAAAGATCATCATCCCATGACATTGTCTCTGGATTCCAAAGCTCCGACACCTGCTGGAAATGGTCCGAACCTGGATACAAATAGGATGGATGACCGAAAGTTGAGCCCGATAGCCAGCTATCATTCCATATATTTATTGAGGTACCGGTGCCCACTCTCCACTCCAGCCCTGCCTGCAGTAAGGATAGTCCTGCCAAAATACTCTTCCAACCATAACTGGGTCTAGAGCCTTCCGATGCCTCAAGCAAGGAATCACGAGAAAAGTATCGAGCCTTGTATATACAGGCCGTCAAGGAGTCCGGATTACAAATAAACCTCCACGCATGCTTAGCTAGCATGGCTAAATTAAAACTATGCAATCTCCTGAATCCTAGCCCTCCTTCTCTTTTTGATCGACAGAGCTTAGCCCAGCTTCTCCCTCTCCCCGTTATTACTCCCCCAATAGAAATCACACATCTTCATCTCAATTCTTTCACATATGTCTACCGGGATCATAAAGCAGCTCATTACATATGTAGGTATCGCTTGTAAAACTGATTTGATGAGAACTTCTCGTCCCGATCTAGATAAGAAGCGTACTTTCTAGTTTTCCACCTTCGACCAAATTCGCTCCTCCAAACTTGAAAAAATTGTCCGTTTTGATCTCCCGATAACTGTAGGCAAACCCAGGTAGTGTTCATCATCAGAGGCCAGCTGCATGCCCATAACAGTACAGAGACGAGTCTGGTCCTCCACTGACATATTACAGCTGAACTTCATAGAGCTCTTTTGGATATTGATTTTTTGGCCCAAAGCGCCTTCGTACAGAGAAAGCAGGTTCATAACATTAAGCAGCTCCGTCTCAGTGGCTCTGGCAAATAGAAGGGAATCATGTGCAAAAAAGAGATGAGTAATAGACGGGGCCGACCTGGCAACCCTTATCCTGTAAATCAGTCCATTTCTCTCGGCGTTGAATAGTAAGCCCGCCAAGTCCTCCACACAGAGTAGGAAATGATTAGGAGAAAGTGGGTCTCCCTGTCGTAGTCCTCTGCTAAGGAAGAAATATTCTCCCACTACTCCATTAACCTGAACAACATAGCACACCGATCTCACACACTCATGATGAGTCCCACGAAAGAATCCTAAAATCCCAACGCCAGCATCATAGCCTCCACGAAAGGCCACTCAATCCTGTCATAGGCCTTCATCATGTCTAATTTTAATGTATAAAAACCTTTCTTTTTGGTAGTTTTCTTCTTGAGATAATGGAAGGCCTCGAAAGCAATAAACACCTCAGGGAGCAAAACCTTCAATCTATTGGCAATAGTCTTGGTGATGATCTTCATTATAACATTGCATAAGCTGATAGGCCTATACTCCGCACAAATAGTAGGAGTCTTCACCTTAGGGATCAAAACTACAACGGATCCTCCTCGTCATTTAAAACTGCCAGTGCCGTTCTTACCACATCAGCTCCCACAACGTCCCAATACTTCTGATAAAAAATAGGGGTCATGCCGTCCGGACTTGGAGCCTTCGAAGGGTGCATTTGCTGAAGCGATTGGAAGACCTCCTCCTTGGCAAAAATCTGGTTTAAGTGTGAATTCATCTCTGTCGTGACCTTTCGAAGAAGTTTTACAGTAATCGACTCCACCTGCACACTGCCTGCAGAAGAAAACAAAGAAACGTAAAAGTCCCTAAAAATCTCCTGAATCCCTAGCTCCTCCTGCACTAGAACTCTCTCATTGTTTTTAATCCCCTCTATCAAGTTTCACTTATGTCTATGGCTTGACTGCTTATGAAAAAACTTCATATTTCTATCCCCCTCCTTCAACCATGACGCCCTGGAATGTTGAGCCCATATATTTCCTCTCTGGCTAATATCTCCTCCCTCTCTTTAAGTAGGCAATTGATAGTTCACTTCGTATGATCCGTAAGGGGTTTAGCCTGCTTCCCGGCTATGTTCCTCTCGAGGGACCGTACCCTGCTCTTCACGTTCCCAAACTCCTTCTCCCAACTTTTTAAGAAATCAGCACATGCCATATTTCTCTGCATAATGTCTGCTCCAGGGAGCACGTGCCCCCACCCCTTTTTAATTTGCCCAGTGAGGCCCTCATGGCGCATCCACATCATCTCGAAGCAAATATGCCATTTCGGTACCATTCTATCCCCCTTCCATAATAGCCTGCAAAAAATTGGGCTGTGGTTCGATTCTATGCGCGGGAGCACCTCAGCAACTGAAGCCGAAAATAGGTCCCACCAGTCCGAGGTAGCCATATATCTGTCTAGTTTACTCTCGATGTGGGCTTCTCCTTCTTGACAGTTGGTCCAGGTAAAGGTCAGGCCTGACTGAGTGACATCCTTAAAGTTGCAGTAGAGAACAGTCTCAGAAAAGCTTCCCTCCGATTTTGGTGTACAAGCTGCCCGCCTCTCTTCTCCTCCATAGAAATGATCTCATTAAAATCTCCCCACATAACCATGGCAATTGGGACTTGTTAAGCTATTAAGCTGGGGGAATATATCTGTTAAGCTGTTTCATTGGGTCAGCTGAGGGGTTTATGCTGGGGTGGTGGGTTGACTCAGGAGTGGGTTTAGGATTGGGGTCGGTAAGAGTTGGTAGGGGAAGGGGTATCTCAGTAGTGTGAGTTTTGTCAGGGTTATCAGTGGGGTTGAGACACTCGGTGTGGGGGATATCATGTATCTTCTGAGTCAAGCTAGGGTTATCCTTGTCAACCAACATATCCTCGCATTGACCATCCGCCATGTCTGCATAAAACTCCTCATAAGAACCATCAGCGAGTCCCGGTGACTTGGGGGTTTGTTTCTCTGGAAAAGCCAACTGTCTTCTGGAACTCATGCCTTGTCGGGATGACCAACCCTCTCCAGCCATCTGGCGAGGCTTAAAAGGAGAAGCTCTAAGCCATGCCCCAAACACTCTACCTGAACTAGGAGGGGGACCATCATCCGCTAGCTCGCAATCTTTCTCTATGTGTCCCAGGCGACCACACTCGTAACAAAATGACTGCAACTTCTCGAACTTGGAAGTATACTGAAATGACCGTTCCCTCCTTGAAGCGAAAGCGTTTGCAGCGAGGGAGAGCCTTCCTTAAATCATAACAGAGCCTAATGCGCATGTACCTGCCATGAGAGCTGTTTGGTTCATCCCACTCCATGAAAATACTCAAGAGTTGACCAATAGAGCAGGCAGTGTCTATGTTATAACCCCCCATCAGGAGATCGTAGACTCGGACCCAGTACGGTACCAAGTACAGCTCGATACTAGAAGGCTGAACATGATCCTTGATCTCGTCCAGAACCACGACTTGTTTATCAAAGTGCCATGGTTGTTCTTGCAGAACTCTATTCACCTCCCGCCTGGTTTTGAATCGGAACATGAAACGATTGGGGGCGATCTCCGACGCTTCCAAACCATTCCGCGGCTTCCATGAATTCTTCATTACCATCATGAACGCCCTTGCGTTGACTGATTTCTCAGTCCACACAGAACCCACAAGCCACACTGCTTTCTGCTTTGTCTCCTCCTCTTCATCACCTGCAATCCCCCGCCTCTCCACCACATCTTCCTTCTCCGCTTGCCCTTCCCCTTGCCCCCTCTCCCTCCGCCTCCCTCCTCCATAACACACTCAAACCTAATGGGACTCTACCCGACCCGACTCGATGAACCTTCCTCTCACCAGTGGAACCCAAACCTAAGCTAGACTCTCAGGAGATCACTACAAATATTTCCGTGCGTTCTTCCAAGGATTGGTGCCGATGAAAGTCAAGAAAGAAAAAATTTTGGTCGAAAATTTGGTGAAAAATCGTTGGGAAAAGTAGTGGAAACCCTAACCCTAGGGAGTAGACTCGCAGAAGCGAGGGAAGAAACCCTAAACCTAGGGGGACGGGGCCGTGTTTTTGACCGTGTAATCAACAAGAGAGTTGATTTGCTCTAAAATACAAGAAAATTTATTTCCTTCGGTTTATTGAAAAAGTCAAATCTACGCCAAAATACAAGAAAAGCAAGCATACGATATTTACTACCAAAATATGAAATTAATAATAATATTAATAAATTTGTAGAAAATAAAATCGGCCCAGATCTCTCCTTCCCGGCCTGTACTTGTAAACGACGCCGTCTTGATTTGATTTCCTCCTCTCCTTCGTTGTTGTTTTTTTTAGATTTCCAAACACGTACCTTTTGGTAGGGTGCTGCAACGATGAGACAACGCACAAGTACAAGGGCAAAACCTTAATGAACGACCAGAAGCATTACGAGTCGTGGAGAGGAGACCTTCCTCTTTGGGGAGGAGAACGAGGAGAGAGACGAGGACGAGGAAGACACAGTCGCCGCGAGGTACCGCTCGTATTTTAATAGGGTTTTATCTTTAGGGTTTGAGGTAAGGGGTTAAACGCCGAGTTTGCCCTTGTAAGCAAAAATTTGGAAGACGGTTGGATCAATGTCGAAGAATCTCGTCTGAAAAACTGAATTTTATATGATTTAAAAATAAATCAAATAAGATTTTAATAATTACAAATGGCAATAAAATTTCAGCAAAGTTTGGAGATTCATAGAAACATATGGCATTATAATACTGAATATATATATTTTATTAAAAAATTATGATTCGACCATAGTGAGATGGATTGGACCTTGATCCAGAGAGCAGATAAATGGATTCATCGTAAATTAGCGCTTTCTATTTAAGTGGTACTTCTTAGATGAGTTTTAGATATTGGGCCGGCTTCTAAAATAACCCTTTCCGGGCGAGCTATTTTATTTGGTTGGGTTAGTTGGGAATTATATTACATAATTGTATAAAATTTGAGTAATTGCTACCTCGGTAATTATAGTGATTGAGGGGATACGTGGGCTAATCTGTCAAAAGCGAGTGGAAAGAGCCACGTTATTGGATAATGAAACGTCAGGGAAGAAACATCACATATATTTATAAAAAGAATTATTCTAGTATAATCAAGCTTCTCGAACTTGAAACACAATAATATTAAAATTATTGACATTTAAAATACAACTCATTTAAAATTTTGTATTCTTTTGCTGATGCCAGTAATAGTAGCAGTAGACGTATGGACTATGGCTAGGCTAGGCTAATTTTGACTGCCATACTTGTTTGCTTTTTTGCTTTTATGTAGGAACCTGACCCCACCATTTTCACCAATTTTTTTTTTAAATTTTGTAGTCTAAATCATGGTTTTAAAACCCGGCCCGGAGCTACAACCCGGAATTCCTACCGTTTTCCGGGTCGGCTGGTCAGACCGGTCGGACCACCAGTCGGACCAAAAATATTTTTATTTTTAAATATTTTAAATAATATATATATAGGTTAAAATATACTTATTTTCCATACAAAAAAAAGTAGACTTAATTTTTATCTCTCCACTCTATAAATCTATTTTATTTATTTATTTATTACTTTATAAACTTGTCAAATCAATTTTTTTTCCTCGAAAACCACCAAAAAAGTCAATTTCACCCATTTTTGTACTAACCGGGTTCGACCGGTCAGGGTGGACCTCAAAATCAGCCGGTCCGACCAGATTTGGTCCAGTTAGTACAGACCCCGGTCAAAAGCCTAAAAACGACCCAGTCTTGTGCCCGTTTTGCGGTCCAACCGGTCGGACCGCATTTTTTAAAACCATGGTCTAAATCTTGTAATTAGTGCGTTGCTTGTGTTTGAGGAAGAAGGGCCAAAATGAACACCAAAACATAACAATCGGTTTAAAAAAACCATGTGAAGTCTTGATGATAAATTTTCCCTAATGAAATATTAAATATATTTAAACCATGCAAACGAATCCGAAAACAACTTTATTATTAATCAGCTAGTTTTAATAAAATAAATAGTACAAATATGTGCAAAATATAAAAAAGCCAATCAACATAAATGTGAGCATGAATCTTGCATAGGAACCTTCTTTCATTTGCAATGTGGGGAAATAAATAGATTATACTATAACCAATCCGTCACTGTTTTGCAAGCATCCCTCGACTTAGGAAGGACAAATCATAAGGCCTTTGTCATTGAGCTTGTGTGTTTGAATATGCTGCAGCAACATTGACTGGTCCTGGTGTACACATGCTGCAATGCAAATACAACCACAGCGGAGGACGGATTAGAGTAATTTTACGGTAGTCGCAACGTACCAAGTGACACGACATAAATCCAATAAAAATTCAACAAAATCTAAAGAAGACGATGTGAACCAAGCAGAAATTTCGATGAGAAACTAAGCAAATGCCTTCAAACAACAAATGATCAAGACATATGGACTGACAGAGCAAAAAAACTGCAGAAATTTCAACGAGATAGCGTTGTCCACCTTCGATATGTGCACTCTAAGACTTCTGTGGATTCCTGAACATATGAAGATTCCAAGATTGACACTAGCCCATCTTGGACTTCTTTACACCAACATCATGTTTCATTTAGCTGATAGTGTTTTTGTTTCTTCATCGAATAAGCAAACTAATTCAGTTTTGAGATCGAGTTATTTACTTGTTTTGCAGTCTGCACACTCCCTATTCCCTGGTAATTTAAGAAGTCCCTCTAATATCTGCAAAGAACAGCAAACCAGGTTTTCAGAAACAATGGTTAGATACACATAAAACACTCACTGATGTACCATTTTCTAAAAAAAGTAACAAAATGGGCTTCAGAAAACATCGATTATAGGCACAGCATCTACCCATCACAAGGATCATCAAAACAATCTTAACTAACTTTACATACAGATCCCATAGCAGATATAGAAACTTCTTGTCAAGTGCTGAACACCTTACACATAAACCACATCAGTGTTGCCTTTGCATTTCTCGAGGTGAGGTACATATTGATATTGCCAAAGCTTCAAGGTAACAGAGTCCATGAGGTACGAGTAGAAATTAGAGAGGTGATTAAGAAAATTAGACAAACAAACCTTTGACCTGATCATGATATTTATAACTTGGATAGGAGATGAGATGACCAATATTATGAGCCCAATTAAGGACTATTGAGATTTTTTTGTTGTTGATAAATCTCTAAATTGAATCGGAATAATTAGGCGTAAAGCTTATGTAGAGGACTTCACATGAAAGATTCATCATATATGCGTACCTAAATCTCCAAGTCTAAGTGTCCTCGAGTTTGTTCTTTGTCCAGATATTATTACATAGAATGAAAGGATCACCATACAATTTCGGTCATGCATGTGTATTTGAAATAAATAAATGGTCTCTTATTATACCAACAAATTTGACATTTTGGGTGCCTTCAATCATTGACTAATTTACTGTTTGAGATGGATAGTGGGCTATTTTCGTTGACTAATCTGATTAATGTAATTGTGTTATGAGGTAAACTTTTGAATGGAAACAAAATGAGATCCGATAGCAATCAGAACGAAAGCCCATATCTGAACTAGAGAATTGGGGGCCCACTAATACGTTCTACAGCCCAGAAAGACAATTTTCAAGAGTTTGCTAATCTAATGATTATTTGTTCAATAAGTAGATGTTTTTAATACTTTAAGATTTTTATTTTGATCAGAATCTCAAATTCTTACCACACTTTTGTGATTTGAGTCTAATTCGAAAAGTAAAATTTTGGAAATCTTCTGGAAGTCTTAACGCATTCCCCTTGAATAAACTCATCATGAGTTTTTTTTTAAACTCGGAGGGACATGGTCCCTATTATATATTAAAGATCACTCTTAATCTATAACATTAGAGCGAAGCAATGTCACATTACTAATATCACTAAGATATAAATAAATAATTTCTCTTTTATCCACATACAACCTAATCAAATCTATCATTTTTCTACTCATAATGGTGACCTAGTTGGACCAGGTCACTAAATAAATAAATAAATATTTTCTTATCCACATATTGTATATTAACAATTTATGTTTACATATAAATTATAATAAAATACAAAAACTACATATTTACTTACTAGATAATTTTTTAGAGTATTATCTATTTCAAATTTTGATAGAGAATTGAAAGATTGAGCTCAGTTATAGAGAATTGAAAATATTAGGATGTCTTTATAGAGAATTGAAACATATAAATTAAAAATATTGAACTCTATTTATATTAATTTTTAAAATACAAATTTTTATATTTTTATTTAATAACATTGTGCCATATGTCATTCGATTAGATTAAAAAATGCACAACAAGGGTGATTAAGCCGGCGCCTGGTCACGTGGCAGGGGCTGTCACCCGCCTAAGGTCGTGACCACTATTGTGGATGGTCTAAGCATAATGCTGCTAACCTCCAGTGGAGGTGCTTCTAAGACATGTAGTCCTAATGTATCTGCAAGGCTATTAACTTCATGATAGATGTGAAAGACTTCAATATTATAGTCTGTTGAGAAATTAGATCGAAACGAGAAAAATACGACACACGATAATTACGTAGAAACTTCAAGATGGGGAGACAACCACGGACAAAGGAGAGTCATCCACTATGCGAGTCAATCCGGTTATAAGGCTTCCGTTAGGGTTCTCTCTACCTCACCACTCTCAACTACATAAATAAGACCTAGGCACATCTCGATATATATAGGAGATTACTATTACTATATTCAATAGGAATAGGAATTTTAACTTGTCTAGAATTTGATACAAATCCTAACAAATCTCCACCCTTGTACCAAATTCTATGACTCCAACATCAACACTGCTCCACCTTCACCATCAGCCCCTAATGACAATCAGCATTAAGCACGAACACTTACCAAGTCTAAGCAATGCTCGAACTTAATACCAGAAAGCAGCCTCGTCAACATGTCTGTAGGGTTGTCCTGGGTACCTATCAGCCCCTAAGGGCAATCAACATCAAGCACGAACACTTACCAAGTCCAAAAAATGCTCAAACTTAGTACCAGAAAGCGGCCTCGTCAACATATCTGCAGGGTTGTCCTGGGTACCTATCTTGTTCACAACAATGTCATCTTGAGCAACATGCTTTCGAATGAAGTAGTACCTCACATCAATGTGCTTCGTCCTCTCATGATACATATAATCTCTCGTGAGATGGATAGCACTTTGACCATCACAGTATGACGCATTGACCTGCAAATTCTCACATATTTCACTGAAAAAACCTTTCAACCAAGTAGCCTCCTTCACACCTTCAGTAATAGCCATATACCCTGCCTCAGTAGTTGACAACGCAACTGTGGCTTGTAGACAAGCTCTCCAACTGATAGCACATCCTCCAAGAGTGATGACATATCCAGAATAGGACCTAAACTTATCAAGATCTCCAGCATAATCTGAATCGACGAAACCAATGACTCCATCACTAGTGCTTCCAAACTGTAGGCACACACATTTGGTACCCTTCAAGTACCTCATAATCTACTCCACTGCTCTCCAATGACCTTCTCCAGGATTTTTCATATATATGCTAATGACACTCACATCATAGGATAAATTCGGGCGTGTGCAAACTATAACATACATCAGAAAACTAACATCACTGGAGTATGGAATACCAGATATGTAATCGACCTCAATAGTTGACTATGGAGACAAAGCAAATGAAACCCAAAAATGTGTACCAAGAGAAATACTCACAGGATTACCTGTTACATCAAACCTATCAAATACCTTTTCAATGTAACTCTCCTGACTTAGAAATAATTTCCTTGCTCCTCTATCTCTGGCAATCTCCATGCCAAGAATCTTCTTAGCAGAACCCAAATCTTTCATCTCAAATTCACTACTCAACAGAGCTTTGAGCTTCCTTACCTCTCCTTTGTCACTGACAGCAATTAACATGTCATCCACATATAGGAGCAAATACAAATACAGTCGCATAACTTTTTCAGGTAAACACAACTATCATATTTACTCCTCTCATAACCATGAGAAATCATAAGAAAATCAAACCTTTTATACCACTGCCTTGGAGACTGCTTAAGGCCATATATGGACTTCTTCAACAAGCATATATGGTCTTCTTTACCTTCAACATGAAAACCCTCAGGCTATGCCATATAAATTCGCTCCTCAAGCTCTCCATTCAAGAAAGGTGTCTTCACATCAAGCTGTTCAAGCTCCAAATCATGCATAGCAAAAATACCAAGAAGAGAACGAATCGAGGTATGCTTCATAACTGGTGAAAATACCTCATTAAAGTCCACACCAGGAATCTGACTATAGCCTCTAGCCACTAGCCTAGCCTTGTATCTAGGCTCTTCAACTCCAAGTATACCATCATTTTTCTTGAATACCCACTTACAACTGACAATCTTCTTATCCTTGGGCAGCTTAGTAATCTCCCAAGTCTAATAAAAATTTAATAAAATCTAAACTTTGACAAACTATTGTTCAATAGACTTCATTTTAGGGACATCTTGAATAAGAGACTTGCTCGGACGTATTAAAAAAAGAGACTTGCTCGGTACTAAGCCTCGCTAAATTCGCAAGTCTCATCAATTTTTTATTATTATTATTTTCTTATAAAAACATATACCCTAAATAGTAAATAGTACTAAAGAGGAACCTTAAAATTTTGAATAGTTTAAATTCAAAAGTTTAAAAACAATTTGAATTAAGTTTTATCATGACTATGAAATTCATCAATCTATTATATTTCACCTAAGATAGGGCGGTGATGGTCCGATGGAGACAGTAGTGCGTTAGGGCATTACAAAAAATAGTCCAGAATATAGATAGCTCTTCAACAGACAACAGTCAACAATCTTGGTCGTTAAGTAACTAAAAGTTTCCCATTTTTTCCAACCTCTTGACTTGGTTGGGCGGTGGCTTCGAGGAGCTCTAGTGAATAATAGATATTGACCCATGCTACAGTATTGGTTGTTTTCTTAGTTTCGGAAGTGAGAAGTCTGTAACTTATTGACCAGAGCAACCATGGATTTCGTTTTCTCAAGTACTGTACACATTTTTTTATTTTTCAAAAAACTTTATCCGACATAACCTAAATTAATCGGCCAATAAATATCTGAATACTAGATGATATAAACTAAAAAAAATCGATCTACATATTTTAACAACAAATATTTAACACTGATGATTTTTAAGATATTTTAACTCAAAATTATAATTAAGGTAGAACAATATCATTATCTCTTGATCTAATTATTTGTTGATATTTTTTATAATTAGGTGAGAGCCCATAAAACATTATCTAGTAAATTCTCAGCCCGTCTCACCGATGGGCCCTTCTAACGGTAGGGTATTTATGGAATTAACGCGCAAATAAGCTGGCCCACCAACACGGTTTCCTTTTTTATTTGTGAAGGAAAAGCGATATATATATATAGATTACGTCACAAAATCTGAGAAAATGAGTACATCCAATTCGTTCGGACGGGATTCCAACCAATCCGGAGGTAAAAGGTTAAGGCGGAATTTACGGCAGAGCCAATCCGCTACATTGTTTTGAATCCTAGAAATATTATAAAGAGAACAATTGGGTAAAAGAGCTAGAGCTCGTCTAATCTCTATTACAAAGTGTTCTACGCTCCAATCTATAGTCGTCTACGAATCCGAGATGAAGGCATAAGCTATCCGGCAATCCATCTTTATAAAGGAGGGAATGCTTCTAAAGGCTGATGAAACCAACAGAATCGCCTTGAAGATGGCAGAGATTTCAACTTCCAAAGGTGAAGAGGCCTTCAAAATGTGTGTCTGACCAGCTATAATTTGGCCTTGATGATCTCGAATTACGACCGCCACACTTGAATCCGAATAAGAATCCAACTATGCCGCATTATAATTGAGCTTCACGGTACCCATAACCGGGACCAACATGGCTTCCTGGGCACCCTACTGTGAGACCTAATCTAGTGTGGGGAGTAAGGGGGTCTGAGCAGGGTTTTAAAAAACCGGCCGGACCGTGATTTGGGATTTTTTCCCCTACTTCACTCTAAAGATGTAATCTGTGTTTTAAATGTGTAATTTTATGTTCATTGTTTTTGTAGTTAACTATTTGTACTACATTTGGTTCATTTAATCGTAATATTCCGGTTACAAGTATTGAAGTAATAAAATATGTTCGTGTATCCTCATTATTTTCACGTTTAATGATTTTTTCACTAGACGAAATTTTGTTCAATTATATATGCTGGAAAATAAAAAGGTGAAGCCACTAAAAAAATAGAAAGGTGACGGTTGACGAAAAGCGTATTTGCTCAGTAGTAAGCAAAAATTTTAAACAACAATAATCCACTTATCCTAAAATTATTTTTTGAATATAAATTAGTCGAACTAATAAATATTCTGATAGTAAATAATTAGTACCAATAGATTCTTATAGTTCTTTAAAAGGTAACAAAAAAACTCGTATACGAGTCAAATTGCAACTAGCAAAGAAATCACAATCCACCAATAGTTTGTTCCTCAATTAGTTAGAATTTAGTCTGGAGCCTCTGAACAACACTCTTATTCAACTGGAATGTCTTGACAAGTATATCACTTGGGATACTCGGCGTGGACCCGAAGACGGCATTGGCATGGTAACAACATCGTGGGTCTGGCTGCTATGAGCCGACGTTCCTCTGGTAGTGAATGAGGTTGGTCGGGAACACGAACACGTCGTCTTTCTGGAGGACCTTGGAGATGAGCTTGTTAACGGGGTTCGAGGTGACAAACCCGACCTCGAGGCTACCCTCGAGGATGGTCAAGATCTCGGTGGCGCGGGGATGATTGTGTGGCGGGTTGATCCCGTAGGCCGCAAAGTCGAGCCTGGCAAGAGAGATGCCGAGGGTGTATAAGCCCGGGATTTGGGCTACGTTGACGGTTGTGACCTTGGAGCCCAATGGATTTGAGGTACTTCCAGCCCAGTCTAGGCCGGATCTGACCTCCGTCGCCGATTCCCCGGCCTAGACATTATAATCTATAGTTTAGAATGACCTTATCTCGATGATCAGGCCGTGTCCGAAGAGTCGCTGCAAGGGTCGTTTAACGCATCAGCACCAGGCATGAGAGGCGCACGGCATCTGTTCTGTTTTGGTGTTTGGATATGCTACGGTGGGGAGGCGTTGCAGGCCAGAAAGGATGCACTCCACCTGTTCGACAGAATTCCCAGCTAGGTAAAAAAAATATGGCAGGGAGGGGACTGTATGAGAAAAGAGGGGTTTATTTGCAAAATTGTAAACAAAGTCGAGACTCTTTCGATATTTTTCTAGCAAGTCAAGTCCACGTCATTGCTTAAGCAGACTTCACAAGTTCACATATGCACACAAACTTACTATCATCAAAAAGGCGATGTTTTGGTGAGTCTCTGGCCGGTCTCCTTCCCAGAAGCTTCGGAGTCAGTGTTCAGAAACTTCAAAAGTTGTTTCTTTAAATGGAGAGATCACAGATAATTTCATGTGGTACATTGGAGGCCGATTCCAAAGTGAAAACACCACTCTGGACAATGGAAACAACACCCAACATGCTTCATCTCTCCATGAACGTTACCGGTGCTCTGCTCGTTGTATTATTCTTCGGATGGAGCAAGCTGTTCTACCGGATTCGTAGACCTGGAGGAACCCCGACTCCAGAACAAGAAACCCGTCAAGCTCAAGCAGCCATTTCGCCCGCCCCTTTCTTGGTAAGTGCTTTTTGGAAAGCTTAATTAGTCTGCAACAGCGCTTCTGTTAATTACTTCGATTATGAAAGTTTCGTCTGGGCACTGACCATAATGGATTTTCCCAGGATTCAGATGCACATTTGAGGAGGCATAGCGTTGAAGTCCGTCGCGACGAATCACTTCCTGTCCGGGGAAGCAGCCTGCACACTGACAAGTTTGTGTAATATTCTGAGTCCTTGCATTCGTGTGCTTATTGAAATTACTTGCCATCAGTTACACTTTAGTTAGGAGATTCTCATGATAAAGGCTATGAGATTTGACTTAAAGGAGTGTTTCTTATTCCAGGCCTCTTAGTAATCATGAATTGAAGTACAATGTTTTCCTGAGCTTCCGAGGTGAAGATACCCGCTTCAAATTCACTGATCATTTATATGGCGCACTTTGTCGAGCTGGGATCAACACATTCAGAGACCAAGAGGAGCTCCGGATAGGGGAGAAAATCCGACCTGCTATTCTTAGCGCGATCGAAGATTCAAGGATCTCAATCATTGTGTTGTCCAAAAACTACGCATCCTCCACATGGTGCCTTGATGAACTTGTCAAAATCCTTGAATGCAAGAAACTGACAAAGCAAGTGGTTTTGCCGGTCTCTTATGAAGTGGATCCATCGGAAGTAAGACACCAAACTGGCAGTTTTGGGGATTCCATGGCCAGACATGAGAATAGATACAAGGATAACATTGAGAAAGTAGAGAAATGGAGGTCTACTTTGCGAAAAGTAGCTAACTTGTCTGGTGAATCCTACACAAAAGAGTGAGTATTTATTTACTTCTTTTATGTTTCAATTGCTTTCATTAGATATTATTTGCTGACATTCATGTCTGAAACATCCATTTGTTAACCAGAGATTTAGGAACCATTAGAATTATGTGTACTTTCAGGTTTCAGATTTTGAATCGTGCTTTACTTTCCTGAATTGATAGGTCAGAATCTGAGTTTATAGACAAGATCATCCAAAAGATATCCATTATCTTGGACCACCCTCCGTTGCACCTCCCGGAGCAAGAAGTTGGGTTGGAATCCCGGAAATCGTTAGTTGTCTCTCTTCTAAGTACTCGTCCAAATGATACGGCTGTCTCTATGGTTGGAATCTATAGAACTGGCGGTGTTGGCAAACCTACTATTGCCAAAGCTGTTTATAACTCGGTTGCAACAAAGTTTGAAAGTACTAGTTTTTGTGCTGATGTTCGACAAAACACAACCAAACATGGATTAGCACATGTTCAGCGGTCTATCCTAGTGGATATGTTCAGCAGTCTTTGTTGGTGGCTCACTTGGCTCCATATGTCGTCCGTATCCGAAAACGGCGCCGTGTCGCCGCCGTCGTCGTCGTGGTATAGGTTTGCTTGGGCTTCGATTCCTTCAAATCCCATCTTCGATTCCTTCATTTCTAGTTGTTGCCAATTTATGTTAAGCACAGAACTTGGCTAATTAATGACAGTTGATGTTCTTTAGTTTCTGGAACTTGATGTTCTTTAGTTTCTGGAATTCCTTTTGGAATTTTTTTCGTTTTGTGTAGGGTGTTCTCGGGTTTAATTTGGATTGTTGGTTGATTTTCTGGGTTGGTTATTTTGAGTTGGGTGTTTTTGAGTTCTTGATATTCAAGAGTTTGAAGGATAAATGGGTTTTTAGTAGGAGGGGCATTTTGGTCATTTTGAGTGGGGTTCACCGGAGAAAAAAGAATATTCCTGTTCCAGGGACCCGAGAGTCTATTTTATCATCAAAATTTAGGACGAGACAATCATTTTTCAAAAACTAGGGATCCTAGAGGGAGGATGACCAAATGGCAGGAACTTGAGAGTAATTTGCCTGTAAAAATTATCATAAGCGGGTTATTTTCATGATCCGTTATCAATTTTGGGATGTGCGATTTCAAACAATCACCCGACCAAAACAAAAGTAAAGACAATCTAATCGGTAACGCGGATTCTTAATTATGATTTATGAATAGATTGAATCTTTCAACGACGAGTCCGGCGATTCTCTTTCTATTTCAATTTCCAAAAATTTTAGCCTCACAAGATACACAGCCAACCGTTGCACATATAAAGAGAAAGAGAGCCCAAGCATGCTTCTCATAAAAAAGCTAATTAAGCAATCATTTCCTAGCCAAATAGTTCTCTAATACACATTGCAATTATTTCAAGAGATCGTCACAATGGCTGCCAAATTCCTCCAGCTAGCTCTAGTTGCTTTCACTTTCACACTTGCTTTGGCTGCTGATCCTCTTCAGGATTTTTGCGTGGCTGACCCCAATAGTCAAGGTACTTCTTAATTTTTGATCCGACCCGATGTTTAAATTAGTCGATCAGTATGTGTCAGTACTCCAAATAGTTAAAAAAACTATATATTGCACTTACATACTTAATACTGACAATTAATATTATTGCTTGCTAGTGTGCTCTAGTATGACCAATCAGCTACCAACAAGCACAATAGCTATCAAACATTTACATGCTATTAAATACTTATTTGAGAATTTTGAATCATTAAAAAATTCTACTATGTTCGATCCAAAATTAATTAGCCTATTAGATATCTGGATACTGGGTGACATCAACCAAAAAAGTTATGACCAATCCGCTAATTAAGTGCTTAATTGTTTTTTACTTTTAGTGCTAGTAAATGGTAAAGTTTGCAAGGACCCGAAGATGGTTCAAGCCAGTGACTTCTACTTTGGTGGGCTGCACGTATCAGCCAACACTTCCAACTCGGTAGGGTCCAAGCCCACCCTAGTGACTGCGGCCCAAATCCCAGGGCTCAACACACTTGGGATCTCAATAGCAAGGCTTGATTTTGCACCCTGGGGGATCAACCCTCCGCACACGCATCCACGGGCCACCGAGATCCTGACCGTCCTTGAAGGCACCGTCGAGGTCGCCTTCATGACGTCCAACCCAGAAAATTGCCTGATCGGGAAGGTCCTTCAGAAGGGCGATGTGTTCGTCTTTCCGGTGGGACTTGTTCACTACCAAAGGAACGTGGGTTCTGATAATGCAGTTGCGTTTGTGGCTCTTAGCGGCCAGAACCCGGGTGTCATTACGATGGCTAATGCCATCCTCGGGTCTTAGCCTAAGATCCCGGTCGATATCTTTTGGAGCACGAAATTAATGCTTCGGATTGATGATGATCTATCTCCGGATGTGCGGGAATTGGCTCGAGCTCATCAGTACGTGGAGCCCGGGCGAGAGACTCTTCTCGCTCACGTTGGTGAGCCCGGGCGAGAGGCTCCTCTCGCCCACGTGGGCAAGTCCGATCGAAAAACTCTTCTCACTCACATATGCGAGAGGCCGGTGGGAAGCACGAGCGAGGAGCCGAGTGAGAGGCCTACGACGAGAGGCTAAGCGAGGAGCTGAGTGAGGGGCTGAGCGAGGGGCTGAGCGAGAGGCTGAGCAAGAGGCCGAGTGGTGAGGGGCCGAGTGGCGAGAGGCCGAGTGCGAGAGGCCGAGTGAGAGGCCTACAGCGAGAGGCCGAGTGAGAGGCCTACTGCGAGAGGCTGAGTGGCGAAAGGTCGAGTGGCGAAAGGTTGAGCGAGAGGCCGAGTGGCAAGAGGCAGAGTGAAAGGCCTATGGCGAGAGGCCAAGAGAGAAGCCTAAGGCGGAAAGCCGAGCGAGAAACCTAAGGAGGGAAGCCTAAGGCGAGAAGACGAGCGAGGATCCGAATGCGAGAAGCCAACTTGGACCCGAGCGGGAAGCTCATTTATCCTTCGTAGGCGGGAAGGCGATTCCGAGAATAGGTCCACTTTGGTTGAGGAGGCCGTTAGCTTGAGCCCATTTTGAGATTCACTTTGGGCCTGACGAGATGTCCGTCTTGGGCGATGACAGACTTGAGTCAAGATTTTGCGCGGGAGATTCGAGAAGGTCAAGACGATCTATATTTTCCTAACTTGAGCCTAGATTCTCAATATTTGGCTAGACTTGGTAAGTTCTTCTTTAGGCCGCGATTGCTTGATCGTCACATTTTGAAAGCTTCCTATTCGAGGACGGGATCTGCTCATTTAAGGAAGACGGCTTGTACTGAGCCGAGAGGATCCCGTCATATTAGGAACAAATAACTTGAAGCGGATCTCTCGGGATTGAGACTTGGAGTCGAAGGTCTTGGAGGCAGTTTAGGATATCCTATTCTGAAGTCGCGGAGGTTAGGTCAAGGCACTCTATATGAGGAGGGCTCGGGCGAGAGAACGGACATCCACAATACAACACACAACTACTTTACTTATCATTGTTGCTTTTCTTTTCCTTAGCCCGTAGTTCGTAGTTCATAGCTTAGCCTAGCCTAGCATAGTTAGACCGACCTTGGGACGACCACTCCGAATCCGTCTCAGGTTACTTGTTCACTTATTCCCGCAACAATATCCTTGCCAAGGCTTTTCAAGTTGACCAGAGTGTTATTTACAACTTGCAGGCCAAGTTATAAAACGTAAAGATTGATTGATTCTGATGTACACATTTGGTTTTGATCCTTTGTTGTTGTCATGTTATGTAAGAAATCAAATATTACGAGCATGTACTTTGTCCGTAGTTTCAATTTTATTAGAGTTTTTTCTAAATTACTTAGTATTCGTGTAAATATTGAGTAGACTAATCCAAATTTTAAAATGTTATTTAAAAAATTCTTCTAAAAAATATGCGACATCTTCAATTGTACTAGATTGTGAATGCAAATTGAACATTAAAAATTAACTGGTTAATAAAGACGAAGTAGAAGAGATGTAATTCCTTTTAAAAAAGAAGAAGAGAGGCAATTGGTCAAACCAGAAGCAATATTATAAAAATTGCTGTCCATGCACTAATAGAGCCAAAGCCATGTCAAAATCAATAATGAACCTTTTATGCTCACCATAGATTTAGGAAAAATGCTGAATTAATTTTTAATCGTCCAATATACAAATTACTCGTCTAAAAATAAGAAAATTTTACTATCGAGAAAAAAACTTTTCCATTTTTTGAGACCTGATTTTGAATTCGAATCCCAAAATTTCACCGTAATTCTTTTACTACTTTAGTTAGATTTGAGTATAGAGTTCAAACTTTGTTGTGTGGTCTATGGAGAAGTTCATGGAAATATCCAAGGAAAACGAATTTGAAACGCAAAGAGATCACCAATGCGTGGTCAAATGGATGTTCCTCTCTTTTTGCATGATGTCTGTTTGTTACAAAAACATGTTGTAATGTTCACTAGCAATTTTTTTTAATCTTTGTTATTCAAAATTGAACACTTTCGACTTCTATTTAAAAGAAATTCTCTTTTAATGATGTCTTTTATTAGGTAAGAAATAAAACTCATTTTTTTATAAATAAATTCAATTCACTTGCCACTTACAATTAACTCTCATTAGTCCATCGTCCTAGAGAGACTCTTTTGCCACTCTTGTTGCATTCTAGTGGTGAAAGTCTGTATTGAGAGTTCATAACCTTTTCAAATATGAGAAATCTTAGGATCCTTTGGGGCACTGTTGTGCCTCTCCTCATCATCCTCAAAGGTAACGCTCAAACTTTAATTATTATTTTGTATTTTCTAATTTAATTTATATTTTTTATTTCCTAAAATCAGTTAACTAATTGTATCAATATAATTTAGATATATCCTTAACCAGGTGTCACACCCCAAAAATTAGGCATGCCAAATGCTACTGGATAAATATTCCGTAAGGCATTTTTTATTTTATGAATCTCAAATCAGGTCCTAAAATCTAAATTGAAACCGTACAGAGTCCTTTCGGACAGAACAGAGTAGTACAGTACAGAGTCCTTTCGGACAGAACAGAGCAGTACAGTATAGAGCACATACCAACAGAACATGGTATACTCGGATATAGTACGTACGCCATACCCAAACAGAACAACACCATATCTAAGTCAAACAAATGATCATAATAATTAAGTCCTCTGAAACATAATTGGTATAAATGTCAACCTAATCAGTAGCATTAGATCAAATAGACACCATAACAGTCTCATCGCATAAAACATATTAAAACAGTAGACAACCAGTCGACAAATTATTGATCATACAATCTTCAACACATCGACGCAGTAGACAAAATAAATTATTTTCCACTTCAGTGCATGACCAAGCTGTAAGCATTACTTAGGTAATAGTTTATTATGTTGGGTATGGAGACTTCGTACTATACGGAGTTACTGTTCACGTGTTGAAGAGGAAGATCTTAAGGCTTGAAAAGATTGACGGGAAAGTGAATCCCGCGGATATGTTGACTAAGGTGGTTACCTTAGAGAAGCTGAAGCTCAACATGGCTTCAGCGGGTCTAGTAAACTAGAGAAGAGACCCGGCGTACCAAGAAGTGAAGAGGAGAAGGAGGTCATCAAGTGAATGGTCATCAAGTGAATGGTGACAAGTGTTGAGGTCAGTCTCCAGGTGGGAGATTGTTGGGTATGGAGACTTCGTACTATACGGAGTTACTGTTCACGTGTTGAATACGCGGAGTTACTGTTCATATGTTGACTCGGCACTATTCATCCGGGGCCAGAAAATGTGATTTCTGGTAGACGATTTTGCCCCTGCCGACACCAAATAGTCCTAGGTTGTGGGCACTATAAATACCCACTTCTCCGTCACTGTAGATACTTCTTCTTCCTTGCAGAGACAGAGAGACGTTTCTAGAGAGAGAGAGAAGAGTAGAGAGAGAAACTACCATTGTTGAGCCTGCGTAGCTCCAAAGTGTATATCGAGTGTATTAGTGACATTTCTCCTGGCTTGGTACGCCCCCGGACGTAGATCGTTCAAGATCGAACCGGGTTACCAAATCTGTTATTCTTGTTTGGCTGTGGGTCTTCTTTATTCGTAGTTGTGGTCGATCTCCTCGTTGTGTTCGTAGATCTTGCTCTGGTGTTGTTCGTTGCGTTGTTTGGGTCCACGGAAAAGTGGGTTATTTCCCAACAACTGGTATCAGATCTCCCAGGTTTAGGGCGTGGTAGGAGCAAGCACGATGGGTGATAGTAAATCTCCCGTGGAGAAGTTCGATGCAGTGGACTATGGGTATTGGAAGATGCAAATCGAAGACTACTTGTACGGTAGAGATTTGCACCCCGCACTTGAAGGGAAGAAGCCTGAGGACATGAAGGAAGAGGAGTGGAAGCTCCTAGATCGGAAAGTGATGAGCGTGGTGCGCTTGTCTTTGTCTAGGAACATGGCCTTGCACACAGTAAAGTCAAAGACCACGAAGGAGATGTTGGAGACGTTGTCCGAGATGTACGAGAAGCCCTCGGCGGCCAACAAGGTTCACTTGATGAGGAAGCTCTTCAACCTTAAGATGGCGGAGAGTACCTCGGTGTCGGTACACCTCCACGAGTTCAATGCGACCATCGCTTCTTTGAGCTCGGTGAAGATTGACTTCGATGATGAGGTACAAGCTCTAATTTTGCTAAGTTCCTTACCCGATAGTTGGAATGGCACGGTCACGGCGGTGAGTGCCTCGGCGGGGAAGGTGGTACTCAAGTTGGATGAGGTGAGGGACTTGATTATGAGTGAGGAGATTCGTAGGAAAGAGTCCGGAGTAGCCTCGGGTTCGGCTTTGAATGCTAGCAATAGAGGGAGGTCCGAATCTAAGTGGAAGGGGAAGAAGGACCGGAGCAGGTCCAAGTCCAAATCGAAGGATGGTTCGAAGAGGGACATGAGTTCCATTAAATGTTGGAATTGTGAGAAGTTTGGCCACTTTAGAACCCAATGCAAGGCACCGAAGAAGGAGGGCAAGTCGGCAAATGCAATAACAGAGGACCACGGGGATGCATTGATCTTGAGTGTTAGTAGCCCGTTGGAGGCTTGGGTATTGGATTCAGGAGCATCATTCCACTCTTGTAGCGACAAGGGGATAATAGAATTGTATACCCCAGGAGAATTTGGCAAGGTTTATCTAGCCGATGATGAGCCATTGCAAATTGTGGGTAAAGGAGATGTGAGAATCAATACTCCCAATGGATCATTGTTATTGTTGAAGGGGGTGAGACACATCCCAGGGTTAAGAAGAAATTTGCTTTCCGTGGGACAACTAGATGAAGAGGGGTATAATGTAACCTTTGGTTGTCGGACATGGAAGATCACCAAGGGAGCTAGAGTGGTGGCTCATGGTGAGAAGGAAGGTACGTTGTACATGACAAGGAACACTCATGAAAGCATTGATCTTGTAGGAGCAACCAATGATGCAGATCTGTGGCATAGTAGGCTTGGCCACATGAGTGAGAAGGGGATGCGGGTGCTTTGTTCAAAGGGGAAGCTACCGGGTCTAAAGACCGTGGACGTGGGTCTTTGTGAAGACTGTGTATTTGGGAAGCAGAAGAGGGTGAGCTTCTCAAGAAGTGGTAGAACTCCTAAGCCGGAGAAGCTTGAATTGGTCCACAGTGATCTGTGGGGACCGGCACCGGTGGCATCCGTGGGTGGTTCCTTATATTACATGACTTTCATATATGACTCTACAAGGAAGGTGTGGGTCTACTTCCTAAAGTATAAGTCTGATGCCTTCAATGCCTTCAAGAAGTGGAAGGCTCTTGTGGAGAACGAGACGAATCTCAAGGTGAAGTGCTTGAGGTCCGATAATGGTGGTGAGTACGAGCTTCAAGAGTTCAAAGACTTCTGTGCGAAGTATGAGATTCGCATGGAAAAGACAGTAGCTGGGACCCCCCCAGCAAAATGGCATAGCTGAGAGGATGAACCGAACACTAAATGAGAGAGCAAGGGCCATGAGGTTGAAGAGTGGCCTCCCGAAGATGTTTTGGGCGGATGCTGTAAACACTGCAGCATTCTTGATCAACAGAGGGCCATCAACTCCTTTGGGGAATGAGATACCGGGGGAGGTGTGGAGTGGCAAAGAGGTTGATCTGACTTTCTTACGAGTGTTTGGTTGTGTTTCCTATGTGCTTGTGGATGCAGGTGATAGGAGTAAGCTTGATGCAAAGTCCAAGAAGTGCACATTCATTGGATATGGAGGAGATGAGTTCGGGTTCCATTTTTGGGATGAGAAGAATCGAAAAGTTGTGAGGAGCCGGGATGTCATATTCAATGAGAAGGTGATGTACAAGGACAAGGGGGATTTAGCTGATGAAGTGGGTCCTACTAGTGAGGTGGTTGAGTTAGACATCTCAAACTCGGGTGGGAGCAGAACACTTGATGGCCAAGAGGCCGAAGTGGAGATTGAGCCAAGATCACCATTAACAGTGGTTCCATTGAGGAGGTCCACTAGACAACGTGGATCTCCGGATAGATATTTGCCAGCAAACTACTATCTCTTATTGACCGATGGAGGAGAACCTGAGGATTTTGAAGAAGCTCAAGAAAGTGAGCAAGTGAACGAGTGGAAACTTGCCATGAATGATGAGATGGAGTCCTTGAGGAGCAATGGAACTTGGGAGTTAGTTGAACTTCCCAAGGGAAAGAAAGCATTGCATAACAAGTGGGTCTATAGAGTGAAGAAAGAGGCGGATGGCACCGAATGTTACAAAGCAAGACTGGTTGTAAAGGGATTTCAGCAGAAGTATGGTATTGACTTCACTGATATCTTCACTCCTGTTGTGAAGATGACCACCATCCGAATGGTGCTAAGTATGGTGGCTGCTGAAGATCTATTGCTAGAGCAAATGGATGTGAAGACGGCATTTCTTCATGGTGATCTAGAGGAAGAGATCTACATGGAGCAACCAGAGGGGTTCTTACAAAGTAACAGTAAGCTTGTGTGCAGGTTGAGGAAGAGCTTGTACGGGTTGAAGCAAGCTCCAAGACAATGGTACAAGAAGTTTGATGGATTCATTCGCGAGATTGAATTTTCTCGTTGTGGATCAGATCATTATTGTTATATGAAGAAGCTGGATAATGGCTATATCATCCTCCTACTTTATGTTGATGACATGTTGATAGCAGGCACCAGTGCAAGCGAGGTGAGCAAGGTGAAGAAGCAATTATCTGAAAGGTTTGCCATGAAAGACTTGGGTGAGGCTAAGCAAATCCTTGGAATGAGGATTGAGAGAGATAGAGCTGCAGGGAAGCTATTTCTCTCACAAGCCGAGTACATTGAGAAGGTGCTGGAGAGGTTCAGTATGCAAAATGCCAACCCCAAGTTGACTCCTTTAGCTGGACACTTCAAATTGTCCAAGAAGGACTCGCCTAAGACTAAGGCGGAGGAGGCTAAAATGGAGAAAACTCCCTATGCATCGGCGGTGGGTAGCTTGATGTATGCTATGATTTGTACAAGGCCAGACATAGCACATGCGGTGGGAGTAGTGAGCAAGTTCATGAGCAATCCGGGTGAGCAACATTGGGTTGCAGTGAAATGGATCCTTGGCTACTTGAGAGGTACCACCGAGAAGTGTCTTTGTTTTGAGGGCAAAGATGTGAAGCTCCTAGGCTATTGTGATGCGGACTTGGGGTCCAATGACCATGATGAGAAGAGGAGCACAAGTGGTTATGTCTTTACGCTGGGAGGGACAGCGATATCTTGGGCCTCGAGACTACAAAAGGTAGTAGCTTTGTCAACCGCGGAAAGTGAGTACGTGGCTGTGACGGAAGCAAGTAAAGAGATGGTATGGTTGCAGAGTTTCTTGGTGGAGTTGGGGAAAGAGCAAAGTGAGAGTGTGCTCCACAGTGATAGCCAAAGTGCGATACACTTGGCAAAGAATCCCGCCTTCCACTCAAGGACGAAGCACATTGAGTTGAAGTATCACTACATACGTGATCTCTTGGAGAGGAAGATCTTAAGGCTTGAAAAGATTGACGGGAAAGTGAATCCCGCGGATATGTTGACTAAGGTGGTTACCTTAGAGAAGCTGAAGCTCAACATGGCTTCAGCGGGTCTAGTAAACTAGAGAAGAGACCCGGCGTACCAAGAAGTGAAGAGGAGAAGGAGGTCATCAAGTGAATGGTGACAAGTGTTGAGGTCAGTCTCCAGGTGGGAGATTGTTGGGTATGGAGACTTCGTACTATACGGAGTTACTGTTCACGTGTTGAATACGCGGAGTTACTGTTCATATGTTCATATGTTGACTCGGCACTATTCATCCGGGGCCAGAAAATGTGATTTCTGGTGGACGATTTTGCCCCTGCCGACACCAAATAGTCCCTAGGTTGTGGGCACTATAAATACCCACTTCTCCGTCACTGTAGATACTTCTTCTTCCTTGCAGAGACAGAGAGACATTTCTAGAGAGAGAGAGAAGAGTAGAGAGAGAAACTACCATTGTTGAGCCTGCGTAGCTCCAAAGTGTATATCGAGTGTATTGGTGACATTTCTCCTGGCTTGGTACGCCCCCGGACGTAGATCGTTCAAGATCGAACCGGGTTACCAAATCTGTTGTTCTTGTTTGGCTGTGGGTCTTCTTTATTCGTAGTTGTGGTCGATCTCCTCGTTGTGTTCGTAGATCTTGCTCCGGTGTTGTTCGTTGTGTTGTTTGGGTCCACGGGAAAGTGAGTTACTTCCCAACATATTATATATATATATTCTATCCACAGAACTTCTACGACCATGTAATATAATATTAGTTTAATGTATACACATAATTCAATAGATGTCAATAAAGCAGTAGTAATTCTCAACAGAAATTGATAACGTAGTGAGGTTTTAACATACAATTCAGTAGGGGTTTTCAAATGCAATTCAATACGGCCGATAACGCACGATCCACAAAGAAATTGATACAGTCAGATGAGATTCGAACTTACTTTGTCTCTGCAGTTTTCTAATTTCGCTAACTTACGTACCCACTAATCCTTAACGTTCCCCTTGCATTCTCTAGCATCTTGAAATGCGATATCGTCTTCTCCTCCGTCCCTTGGTTCGTCCGGATTGCTTCCTCCACCTTAGCACAAGACAATCAGAAGTTTTCCCCAAAGAGCCTAGGGTTTTATCTAACCCTCTTTATATAGGCAGAGTCTTAGAGTCCCCGGAATTAGGGTTTGTCAAATTACGTAATGAAGCTTGGTAAATTTTAGTTTACTCCCCCACGAGTTTCGCAAATTCTATTTTAGTTATCTGGTCGTTACATTATTCTTCCCTTAAATGAAATTTGTTCTTAAACTTAAATACAAGGAATTGGCTTTTTTGTTCAAAAAAGAAGTGGTAATTGTCCTTCACTTCCATCTCTAGCTCCTAGGTTGCTTCTTTTTTTTTTGTATGGTTGCTCCATTGTACTTTAACATATCTGATCATCCTTATGCATAACCATTGAGTCTTTACATCAACTATTCTCAGCGGCACTTCCTCGTAGCTGATGTCAGACCATAGTGTAGTCAAAATTTCTTGTGCCACTTGTCCTTCTCTCGGGATATGTGTAACGCATTATGGATCTCGGTCAAACTAGGCGATAAAGTTAGGCGGTACGCCAATTTTCCAACCCCTTCTATTATATCATATGGTCCAATATACTGCGGACAGAGCTTTCCCTTAAAACCAGATCTTTTGACACCCCTGATGAATGACACCTTTAGGAACATGTGATCTCCTACTTCAAATTCCAGCTCTCTTCTGTAGCGATCAGCAAAATTTTTTCTGACCTTATATTGCTTGAATTCTCCCATTGGTTATTGGTATCTTGTTAGTCAATTCCTTAAATAGTTCTGGATCAAGTATCCTTTTCTCACCCGCTTTATCCCTATACTTGCCTGAAAGTTGTCGTATGCAAACTCTATCAAGGGAAGATGACTCTCCCAATTGCCCCAAAAATCTAATACGCAGGCCCATAGCTCGAACTGTTCATCTGACGTTGGGTGAAATGCCGTACTGAATTGTAACTTTATTCCCATTGATTCCTAAAGGCTCTTTCAGAACTTCGACATGAATCTGATGTCTCGATCAGAGGTAACATTCACAGGAACCCCAGGCAACCGTACCGCTTATCTTATGTAGAGTACTACCATTTGTTCTATGCACATGCCCGTCTTGTATGCCAAAAGTGGGCTCTTTTAGTTAGTTGATCCACAACAACCACACAACATCTTTTCCATGTACATTTTTCAGAGCTTGATCACGAAATCCATTGTAATTTTCTCCTATTGTTATTTTGGATTATCTATTGGTTATAAAGGTTTGGCCGGTCGTTGATGTTCTGCTTTGACTAGCTGTCGTACCATGCAACTAGTAACGTAATTTACAATTTTTTTCTTCATTCATGGCCACCGAGATTCCTGTTTGAGATCCTGGTACATTTTAGTTTCCCTCTGGATGGCAAGTATAATGGGCAGTATAAGCCACTTCAAGTAACTTATTCTTTAACTCCTGCGCAGTTGGCACATTTTGTCTATTCCGAAAGTATAGGTAAGTATGTGCCCCAATGTAAAAATCATCGACAACTCTCCTCGTTCCACTTGACGGAGGGCGGATAGGGTAACATCCTTTAGCTTTCCTTCTCTCAATAATGTCTGCGAGTGGGCTCCACTACCAAGCTTGCCATTACCCCCATTACTATCCTCTATTCTCAATTTCTTAAGTTCTTTGAGTAGCTTCTCTTGTTCTGTCATCTCGTAGGTAGCTATATCAAAACCATATGAACTCAAAGCATCTGCTACCACATTAGCCTTAACTGGATAGTAATGGATCCCAATATTATTATCCTTGATCAGCTCCAGCCAACGTCGTTGTCTCATGTTCAGTTCCTTCTGTGTGAATATATACTTAAGGGTATTATAATCAATGTATATTTGACATCGTACATCATACAAATAGTGCCTTCATGAACTATCGATAGTACCCTGCTATTCCAAGGAAGCTCTGTACCTCTGATATGTTGACAGGTTATTTCTAGCTCATCATTGCTTCGATCTTGCTGGGGTTTACCGATATATCATCCTTGGATATTACGTGCCCTAGGAAGGCCACCATTTTTAAACCAAAGTTCACACTTCTTGAATTTGGCATATAATTGTTTCTTCCTTAGCGTTTCCAACACTGTCCTCAGATGTTCCTCGTCTATATCCCCAGGATTTATCTAAGTTGTTGGCCAAGTTGCCACCCCGCGTAGGATTGTATAACTCCTTTGAGGCCTCAGCAATATGACCTCCAGCATACAGTCTCATCTTCCTCTTGCTGCTCTCCTTATCGACTTTCTTTTATCTCAAGTTCTGTTTACCAATGCTCTTTGCAGTACATCCGGGTATGTCGGTAAGAGTGATGGCACAATGTATTCCCCATAACAAATCAACCACAGTTACAACTCCCTTCATGTCATTATTATAATTAGATATTGATATGTCATCATATCACAGAAGCTAAAGCACATGGACCAACTAGTAGTGCTCATGTAAAGCACAAGTGCTTGGTGCTCATAGGAGTGAAAACAATTAACACAAGTATTTTTTTTTTGGACCAATAATTATATCTTGTTAGGGTTTGAACTATAAATCTTCATTAAATTCTTATACTTATTAGGTCAATGATTTTTCACGAGCATGTTACATGTCAACACATTTACGGTCATTTCCTCGAACTCATAAGTATAATAACGATTACTCACACAATTAAAGTAGATCACTACGATCCCACAATCTACAGCAAGCAACATATAGTTATATTAACCTCGATTCGATCCTAACAAGCTTATATAGTTAGTCAATCAGACGAATCCAACGCAATCCACCATGAAGCGATTCAATCAAATTGGAACCAAAAATATCGAAACAGTGTTAACTACCCCACCACTAATTGACAGGAACCGACTTACTCTAATCAATTTTTATGATAAGTATTTTCTTGTTATTCAAGGGTTGAACGAAGCAATATAACATATTCTTGCGCAAACAATTAATATATAAGAATGAATCCTACCATCAATATTTTCAATCCAAGTTGCAACTGTGTTTGTACCCAGCCCATTAATTCTTGCCGTTCATGCCTTCATGCATTTAGATCTATTTCTTTTGCCAATAAGTTCATCTCCATAGATCACAAAACCATGAGACCATGCCATATAATCCAAAGTCCATGACATACGATTCATGTATTTTTTTTTGAATTGGTAAATTTTATTAATCATTAAAAAGGGATAACTTCTGGCAACAACCATCAATTCAAAACAGCGTCAAGATAAGCAAAATTGCACCATAGCAATAGAACAATCCAGCAATATTCCTTCCACAGCTTACAAAATAGAACGCCTAGACATGGGATTCATGTATTTAATTGTACGTGCTAAAGCCAAATTCACGGAGACAAAAACTAACTATATAAACTGTAGTAGTACTCCGACTTTATTATATTCATGCGCCTATTCAATATATAATCCATATAATCAGCCTATGTCCGCTTAGTGCATCAAATAGATCGATTTCTTCAAGCTTATACCAGTTCACAATGCCAAGACTATGTCCAGATAATATCAGGGATACATAAACAGTATCAAAAATCATCAAGATTGTATCCCACAAGCCTCCAACAAATCAGATCAGAATTATATACATAATTCAACACCGATCAACATTTAAGTCAAACCACTTCAATGCCACACTCCCCTTTCCCTCACGTACGTACAGTTTGTTTCACCTTTTTTTAAAATAAAAAATTCACATATTTTCTATATACTTGATAAACAGGTTAATTTATTTTCAACCCAGCCCACTCTCTCAATGCAATGCATGAATGCAGGTTTTCGAAAATTTGTATAAAAGCTCTGATACCATTTAAGTTGTCATACCCTGAAAATTAGCCATGCCAAATGCCATGGGACAAATATCCCGTAAGACATCCTTTATTTCATGAATCTCAAATTAGGTCATAAAATCTAAATTGAAATCGTCTCAGCATAATAAAAAGAGTCTTAAAGTATGACTGATAAGTCTTTAATGCGTGTCCTTGCCTCTAGCTCTCACCCTCGATCCATCCCAGTTATATCTGAAACAAAAGAGCGTATTTTGCTGAGATTACGCAACCCAGTAAGCCAAACTCAAACAAAGCACATACCTCAGAGCAAATCACATACTCAGCGTTCATAGAAAATACTAATTATCATACAAAGTCTCGCAGTATCATACACAGTCTCACATAAAATATATTACAAACGCAACTCCAGAGCTACGACATCGGAATTCCGTGGCGCACAGTAGACACCCCTTTCTGCTGTATAATCCAGGAGCGGAAGGGAGCTCTTACTACGGGGCACAGATACCCACCATAATCACGTAGAGTAAACAAACACAGTATACAGAACTCTACGGGCACAGTAGTGTGAGAGTAATCTCGAGCAGTACAGTACAGAGTCCTTTCGGACAGAACACAGAATATGGTATACTCGGATATAGTATGTACGCCATATCCAAACAGAACAACACCATATCTAAGTCAAACAAATGATTATCATAATTAAATCCTCTGGAACATAATTGGATAAATGTCAACCTAACTAGTAGCATTAGATCAAATAGACACCATAACAGTCTGATCAAATAGACACCATAACAGTCTCATCGCATAAAATATATTAAAACAGTAGACAACCAGTCGACAAATTATTGATCATACAATCTTCAACACATCGACGCAGTAGACAAAAAACATTATTTTCCACTACAATGCATGACCAAGCTGTAAGCATTACTTAAGTAAAACTTTATATATATATATATTCTATCCACAGAACTTCTACGACCATGTAATATAATATTAGTTTAATGTATACACATAATTCAATAAATGTCAATAAAGCAGTAGCAATTCTCAACAGAAATTGATAACGTAGTGAGGTTTTCAAATGCAATTCAATACAGCCGATAACGTACGATCCACACAAAAATTCATACAGTCAGATGAGATTCTAACTTTCTTTGTCTCCCGCGGTGTTCTAATTTTGCTAACTTACGTACCCACTAATCTTCAACGTTCCCCTTGAGTTCTCTAACGTCTCGAGATGCGATATCGTCTTCTCCTCCGTCCCTTGGTTCATCCAGATTGCTTCCTCCACCTTAGCACAAGGCAATCCGAATTTCCACCAAAGAGCCTAGGGTTTTATCTAACCCTCTTTATATAGGCAGAGCCTTAGGGTCCCCAGAATTAGAGTTTGCCAAATTATGTAATGAAGCTTGGTAAATTTCAGTTCACTCCCACACGAGTTTCACAAATTCTATTTTAGTTATCTGGTCTTTACATCAGTAGTGCTAGTACTCCATCCCTTAGTGCTCTCTTTATTTCTCTTATTTCCTATGTCCTAATTTCTCGCTTGCAAGCATATTATTTCTTTGCTACCAAATTTGTCTTCTATTCCTAAATCATTTTAAATGATTAATTTTGGGATGACTGTTTCCAGAGCCATTTTCTTCGACAATATCCTCTTGTAAAATATCACGAACAACATACATTTTTACTGTAACTAAATAAATAAATATTAAAAAAGAAGTCTTAAATCAAACACATGAAATAAATATTTTCTTAATGAAAATACTATATGCTAAGATATTTGAATTTTTTTTTGAGAAGGCGATATTTGATTTCAGGAGGCAATATGATTGGTGATAGTCAGAGCAACTGAGACGGACTAATTGTGAGGAAGAAAATTGCAACAAATTGTGCAAGCAAAGGCACGGTGGAGACGCAACAACAACAAAAGGAGGAATCGGCTTTCGCGAGCCAACTCATCCAAATATCTGCAAGTGCGTCTATATTTGTCCGTAAACTTCTTCATGATATTTAATTAATTGATTTTGTATCTACATTAATTATCTAATATATATATATATATATATATATATATATATATATATATATATATATATGCGTCTTCTTGATTTTCGATTTCTAGACATATATACTATTGGAAAGAAACAATGTGATAAATAATTAAATATAAATAAAATGCTTATTTATGGTTTTTCTAAGCTTTTATGTCATGACATTATTGAAGAGTCGAATACATTTTAATACAAAGGATTCCGTGACCGGTAGAAAACGTCCCTAAGCTTTTTATGTCATGACATTTTTGGTTCGAGTTTTAAATTCGGGAAATTTAATTTTAGTATTTTTAAAAAGTCCTTAAGTATGCCACAACTATGCTAATACTTTTATTATTTTGAATTTTTTTTATCGTTATTGAGAAACCAAAAACACTAAAATGAACCCCAAGAACACTCATCCCACCCCAGCAACGCCAGCCCCCCAACTGCTGCTACCTGAGAACCCTCATCTCACCCCGGCAACCACCCCAACTGTCGCTACCCAACCGCGGATGGTTGGCCTAGCACCCAAGGTCGGCTAACGTTCCCCTAACTCGGATCACATCACATCCCATTGTTGATCCCAACTACGTACCTTACCGTGCATGAAGAACCCGTGCTAGATGCCCCCCATACACGAATCTGAAGAAAGAACACATGCATCATAGATCTTATTATGATTCTGTCCAAGGAAGTTCAACATGCCCTATGCCAATTTTTTCAGGAGCCCGACGAGGTCTAGCTAGCGTTTCATGACTTTGCCAGATGACTTTCTCTAGTTGTGTGCCCATGGGAGAAATCTTCAACCCAAAAAGCCATGTTATTAGTTCGGTCCAAGCCTGTATTCTATTTTCCAACCTCCTGATCAAACTGTACAATAACAACCGTCTGCGTTGTGTGACAGATGCAATAGATACGCTGATGAAGTTGGATTCCAATACTGTTGGCAAAGTTCAGGGCACTTTGCATGCATATGTGTAAAGATAGATCATACGAAATCACTGTTGAAAAAATGGAGCAAATATTTGTGAGTAAAATGATAATTCAAAGGGAATTTTATTGGGCATAAATAATTTGAGTGGTTAATGTGAGATGTTACAAAATTGTAATAATCCACATTAAAAATTCAAATTAAAATGGACATTTATTTAAGAAAAATTATTCATTATTTTTAGGTTTTGTAACATTCATCATTTATTTGGAAATTCATGACATTCCAAATTTATTGCATAAATTAAATCATATGTTATATAATTAAATTGTGTAAATGTCCATATTTATTTTGCCCTTTGGATATTTGCTATATAAGAAGGTTATCCTTCATTTGTGAAATACACAATCAAGTGTACTACCTATTTGCTCCATTTTTTGATTCGAGTACGTATACTTTGTTCTTGTTAGATTATTGGTTGCTCGTGTTCATTTGAACTACGAAGGGTCTGTTTAATTTTGGAGAACTACACCTACCGGTGAAATAGCTCTTAAGGACAGCATCTTCTATGCGACTCAAATCAATTTCTTGTTCTATTCCACCATATTTTCCAATAAAATGATAATTCAAAGGAAATTTTATTGGGCATAAATGATTTGAGTGGTTAATGTAAGATGTTACACAATTGTAATAATCTACATTAAAAATCCAAATTAAAATAGACATTTATTTAAGAAGAATCATTCATTATTTTTAGATTTTGTAACGTTCATCATTTATTTAGAAATTCATGACATTCCAAATTTATTGCATAAATTAAATCATATCTTACACAATTAAATTGTGTAAATGCCCATATTATTTTGCCTTTTGGATATTTGCTATATAAGAAAGTTATACTTCATTTGTAAGATACAACCAAGTGTACTACCTATTTGCTCTATTTTTTCATTCAGAGTACCTACACTTTGTTCTTGTTAGATTATTGGTTGCCCGTGTTCATTTGAACTCGGAAGGGTTTGCTTAATCCTGGAGAACTACACCTACCGGTGAAATAGTTCTTAAGGATAGTGTCTCCTACGCAACTCAGATCAAATGTCGTTCATATTCTACCATATTTTCTAATAACCACTAATGAGAGAGGTGGTGGTTGATGAGGTGGTCCAGAAGGTAGAGTACGAAGGATTGCGCATAATTTGCTTCCAGTGCGGTCTTTATGGCCACTTGCAAGAGGTGTGTATGAAGACATGAGCATCACACCAAGCTGCAAGACACGAAACAATGAAAGGCTAGGGACCATGTGATACCCTCACCCTTCTACCGAATTGGTTACAATATAATAAAGTTAGTTTTGGAAGGGTTTAGGCATAGTCAGTCATCGTTCGGTAGAATAGGCGTAACTTCCTCATCCGGACTCCAAATTAGGTGATTTTAATTTGTGTAGATTCGTAACACCTAGATCTATAACTTTGTTCTTTTAGTTTTGTGATTTATGAAATAATCTGGCCGAAACAAATCAATAATTTATGGTGCTCTGATATAGGTTTGATTTTGTCAGTATTGGAAATATTTGTTATGTGATTTTATTTAAGTTAACCTAAATTTTGAATAAACTATTCAATCTGATGATTAGCCATATTATGTTTGATAAATTAAGCAAAGTATATTTAGCTGTCCAGTGACAAGATTTGCAAATAGTTCTGAGACGAATTAAGAGCTAGTTGAATTTTAGCTTGTAGAGTTGGATAAGAAAAATAAATATAGTATGGTAAATTGGGATTGTCGCAACCATATAGAATTTTACCTCAAGTATTTTACATATATAAATATAAAAGGCCAGCCACTCTACTAAAACTAAAGTAGGACTATAAAATATTTAATTAACAAAATATGATAAGGATGGATTGAAGTTGAAAACGTGGCTGTAAAATAGTAGTGCCACCAAGTAAAAGTAAAAATAAAAGGGGAAGAAGAGGCGGTGGAGAGGTTAGAAATTGACTATATCTATGTACAAGTAGCTCATTTGTTTTCTATCCATCGAAACAAAGAAACTACAAAAAAAATAAAATAAAAGAAAGAAACAAAGAGAAAGACGAGTAGATGAAACAGGGAAGAAGTAGTTACTAGTAGAATAAGGGGATCTCCGTAAGGTAATTCTATATTTGTTACTTAGTATGAATAATTTACTTACAGTTAACTATTTTCCATGGGTATGACTTGTTAGTGAAGGAACTAGAAGGATTAAGTTTTAGCCTATAGGAAACTAAATCGATAAGAAACTATTAAAAATATAGAGGCTAGATTGAGAATCTTGTTCATGGAAGTAAAACGTAATTTAGATCATGAATAAGATAATGTTTATTTATATATTAAAGAGTGACACTAGAGACAGAAAAGGAAGCTAAAGGAAAGTAAAAAAAATAAGAAACTCAATTAATTAAGAAGACAAAAGGAGCCACGAAAAATTGATCATGGCTTAATGTTACTCAGATCCAATTGTTTAATTATGCGCAAGAAAATATATATTAGTAATTTAAATTCAGGGGTTCTTGTCTAGTAAGTAACCTAAGAACCACAGTCTTCTATGTTGGATTAGTTTGAGAAAACTATAAAACAATTGAGGGCTTCTTTATAATCCACGTTTAAATGAAGAGAGATTAGGAAAGATATAAAAAGAAAGCCAAATGAAAGAAATGAATGTGATGTATTTTGTATAAGGTGGGTAATGATAGTGGTTAATTATTCTTTTGACTAGTTAACTGACGTTTGAATCCGAGTGCCACGAGTTGTAGAACGAAGCAAGGAGCTTCTCTTTGAGTGGTTTGAACAACCATTGTCTTGTAAGTGGATATTCTTTGTAACATGTGTTTAGTTAACTAGACGTGGGTGATGTGCTTATTTGGTGTACTTTCAAATGATATGAAATGTGGTATTGGGTTTGGTTTTGGTCTATTTGATATTTGAGGTTGCTTTTGGATTGTCTGTGTATGTATGTGAATTTTGAAAAGTTTGGTATGTGATTTGTGTGATGGCGGATGATGAGGTCTACCCGTGACCAACCGGGGATGTTGGCATATGTGCACATATACTGAGGATACATTGGATATGTATACGATATGATATTTGGCCGGCGGGGTTGGTTTCTGATGGCGCCTTAAGATATGGTATCCTCGTGTCGGTGTGGGAGTGACACTATCTAGACCTATCTGAAGTTCATCCGAATTGTGTTATATGTTCTGTGAAAGTCTATCTAAAATTCTGATTACTTGTGATACGTGAATTCTTTGATGACCTTATCTGTGAAGTGGTCTTTTTATCAAAGTAGCCTTGTGTTAGTATTTGGGTTGATGGGGACGACTGGTTGGTTAAATACATGTTACTTATAATATTTGCTTACTAAGTATTTCAAAGCACTTATCCCTTACTTCAATCCACAGGTGAAGAGATTTGAGCCGTGGTTTGCATCTGGAGAAGCTTTTTCATCCGAGTTCAGCCCGTTGTCTTTCTTTCTCGGGCTACGTTCAAAGGTCTCCGGATGGTCTTTGTCTTTGTAATCTAGGTCGCTTCATCATACATATGTGTTGGTCTTTGACATATGATCTTAGATTAATGTTAATATGTAATGTATGTGTAAATTTATGTTTATGTTTTAAAAGGATGAGTTTGATGATATGACATTGGAGATGTGATCTCCAATGCCTACGAGGTTTTGGACACAATAAATATGTTTGTTTGAAGAAACAGTGTTGTGAAAAAAAAAAAATATTTTGACAATCCTGGTAATAAGAATGATGAGTTATGTTTGAGGCTTGCTAGGTTATGGTTATTATATTAAGTTTGACATGATCTAGCGCCGGTCACCGACCACAAAATTGGGTCGTGACAGACTTGGTATCAGAGCTTAGTCAGAGCATTAGGTTTGAGCCTAGCTTATTATTTGAATTATATGTTGTGTATAATGGAGCATAGGATTTGTCATGTCCTTGTCCTCTTTTGTTGTGCCCATCCTTTGGTATGCTTAATTCTGACTTATTTGTATAGGAGAATATGACAGTTACACGTAGTGGTATGGATACGGTTAGGGAGCATGGTGAAAGCTCCCAAGGTCGGAGGAATGATGTTACATCTGAGACTACACCACCAGTGGAGGCCATTACCGCTGGTAGGGTCACTAGAGATGAGATTCCACCACCTGTTGCTGATGTTCCTACTTCTGAGATGGAGAGGCAGGGTGGTGATGGTGTAGACAGAGTTATGAAAGCAATGGAGAAATTCATCGCTACTCAGCAAGCACAATTAGAGCAGAATGTTACATTAGCTGCTAAAGATGACTCTTTGGGTGAGTTCTTGAAGTTGAATCCACCTACATTTTCTGGCTTAAGTGATGATCCTCAGGTATTCATTGATGAGATGGAGAAGAGGAGAAGAATCTTAAGGTGTGATAAAGAGCGAATGGTGGAGTTGGCATCATTTAAGTTGGTAGGTGTGGCTGGAGTTTGGTTCCAAAATGAGGGATCATATGCATGGACTTGGGAGATCTTTACTAAGGCCTTGTTGGATCGGTTCTTACCAGAGAGTTTGAAAGATGCCCGAGCTTTTGAATTTGAGCGATTGGTGAAGACCCGAGAGATGACAGTATCGCAATATGATGAGAGGTTCACTTATCTGTCACGGTATGCAAAACACTTGGTTCCCAATGATGAGATGAAGGTAAAGAGGTTTGTTCGTGGGCTTGATGATTCTATGTTTAAAGTTATGTATCCTCGTGGTTTCGAGACATATGCAGCTGCAGTAGATTGTGCTCGAACCTTGGAGATGCGAGATAATGAACGTCGAGTGGTCCAAAGTCAACCAAAATTCCAGAAGTTTGAAAAACTACCACAAAGGAGTTTCAACCAAGGCTTTAGACAGCAAGAGAGATGGACCAACATTCAGCCAGTATCGTCAAAGGGTGGAGGACCAGTTGGTAGTTTTGGTAGAGGGAAGGATTTTCGTGGTCAGCAATTCAGTAAGAACCAGTCCAGTAATTTCAGGAGATGCCAAAGTTGTGGTAAACAACATCCTGGAGATATGTGTTATAAAAGGACAGGAGCTTGTTTTCGCTGCGGTATGCAAGGTCACTTGGTGAAAGACTGTCCTACAATCGATCAGCGTAAGCAAGTGGCAAGTTTGATAGTTAGGCCGCCAACACAACACTTTCCCCGACCACAAGTTCAGCAGGGCAATCTACTTGATCAAAGAGAAGTAGGTTTGAGGATTGAGGGACCTAAGTCTGATAGTGGAGGAGGCGGTGCACACCCTAGAGTGTATGCTTTGACCAGGAGAGATGCTGATGCTAGTAATACTGTGGTGTCAGGTAACCTTCCCATTGGATCACCTTATGCACGTATTCTATTTGATTCGGGTTCTACACACTCTTTTGTGTCATCTCAATATGTTCAATGTTTGAATGCTATGCCTGTATGTCTGGATGAGTCAATGATCGTTGCCACTCCTTCGGGTGGGTTTGTATATGTTTGTGAAGTTGTTAGAACCTGCAATATTCAAATTAGTGGGCATGGCTTGTCAGCTGATTTATACATATTGGATATGGATGGTTTTGATATCATAGTGGGTATGGACGTGTTATCCACTTATCATGCGATAGTGGATTGTTTTGGAAAAAGAGTGATTTTCCATCCAACAGATGGGGCAGAGTTTGAGTTTCAGGGTGAGAAAAAGGTAACTACTGCAAAGCTTATCTCTTATATGAAAGCTAGCAAGTTTCTAAGGAAAGGATGTGCAAGCTATTTAGCTATGGTAAAGGAAATAAAGAAAGAAGATGTTTTGGTAGATCATGTTCCTATTGTGAGAGAGTACCCAGATGTATTTCCAGAGGATTTACCAGGCTTACCTCCAGAGAGAGAGATTGAATTCTGTATTGATCTTGAACCAGGAACTGAACCAATCTCTATACCACCTTATCGTATGGCTCCAGCTGAAATGAAAGAGTTGAAAGATCAGTTGCAAGATTTGTTGAATAAAGGGTACATAAGGCCTAGTGTTTCTCCGTGGGGAGCCCCAGTGCTATTTGTGAAGAAGAAAGATGGGAGTTTACGATTGTGCATAGACTACCGAAAGCTGAATAAGGTAACTATACGCAACCGATATCCTCTTCCGAGAATAGATGATTTGTTTGATCAGTTGCGGGGATCTAAATGGTTTTCTAAGATTGACTTGAGATCGGGGTATCATCAGTTGCGGATTAGAGAGATGGACATTCCAAAGACGGCATTCAGGACTCGATATGGCCATTATGAGTTTCTAGTTATGCCATTTGGATTGACTAACGCCCCAGCTGCCTTTATGGATATGATGAACAGGAATTTCAAGCCTTTCCTGGATCAGTTTGTGGTTGTGTTTATTGACGATATATTGATTTACTCTATTGATCAGGAGGATCATGAGAGACACCTTAGGCAAGTGTTGCAGACGCTACGTGAGAAAAAGCTATATGCTAAATTCTCAAAGTGTGAATTTTGGCTTCAAAGTGTAGCTTTTCTAGGACATGTTGTGTCTAAAGATGGAGTGTCAGTTGACCCAAAGAAGGTGGAAGCTGTTGTGAATTGGCCTACCCCAGCTAATGTTACTGAGATACGCAGCTTTTTGGGTTTAGCAGGGTATTATCGACGATTTGTCAAAGGATTCTCTACTTTGGCAGCACCATTAACTCGGTTAACTCATAAAAATGCCAAGTATGAATGGTCGGGTAGGTGTGAAGAGAGTTTTCAAGAATTGAAGGATCGGTTAACCCATGCACCTGTATTGGTTCTACCATCAGGATCAGGTGGATATTCAGTGTATTGTGATACTTCAAGAGTGGGTTTGGGATGTGTTCTTATGCAACACAAGAATGTTATTGCTTATGCCTCTAGACAACTGAAGAAACATGAGGAGAATTATCCAGTCCATGATTTGGAAATGGCAGCAGTTGTGTTTGCATTGAAGATTTGGAGGCACTACTTGTATGGTGAGAAGTTTGAGATATATACAGATCATAAAAGCCTCAAGTATATCTTTGAGCAACGAGATTTGAACTTAAGACAGAGGAGGTGGATGGAGTTACTTAAGGATTATGACTGCACCATTAACTATCACCCTGGGAAAGCTAATGTGGTAGCTGATGCTTTAAGTCGAAAATCCTTAATTCAGCCAAAGTTTCTAGCAGAGATGCATATGAGACCTACCTTGCGAGGACGGGTTATGGAATTGCAATGGGAGGATCCAGAGGTTATTGTGATGATGGAACAAGTTGAGCAGGGTGAATTACCTAAATTTCGACTTAGTGCTAAGGGTATCTTGTATTTTGGTTCTCGAGTGGTTGTCCCTGATGTTGGAGATCTAAGAAAGGAACTATTGACTCAGGCACACCAAGCGGTCTACAGTATGCACCCTGGATCTACAAAAATGTACCATGATTTGAGATGCAATTATTGGTGGCAAGGTATGAAAAAGGACATTGCAAAGTTTGTTTCAAAGTGTCTGACTTGTCAACAGGTAAAAGCAGAGCATCAGAGACCTTCTGGATTACTACAACCTCTTGAGATTCCAATGTAGAAGTGGGAGCAGATAACAATGGATTTGTTAGTAGGGCTTCCAACTACTTCCAAAGGTTATGATGCAGTGTGGGTTATTGTAGACAGATTGACAAAATCTTCACATTTTCTACCAATAAAGAGTACATATGATGCAAGTAGGTTTGCTCAGATATTTATGGATGAAATTATTCGCCTTCATGGTGTACCAGTTTCAATTGTATCTGATCGTGGAACGCATTTCACATCAAGGTTTTGGAGGCAATTTCAGGAGGCTATGGGAACTCGTTTGGATTTGAGTACGGCCTTTCATCCTCAAACAGATGGCCAGTCTGAGCGTGTTATTCAGATATTAGAAGATATGATGCGAACTTGTGTTATTGACTTTGGAGGAAGTTGGGATCGCTATTTGCCATTGATGGAGTTTGCTTATAATAATAGCTACCAGTCAAGTATCAAGATGGCTCCATATGAAGCTTTGTATGGAAGAAAATGTAGATCTCCGTTATGTTGGAATGAGGTTGGTGAGAAACAACTATTGGGTAATGACTTAGTAGAAGAAACCAATGAGAAGATACAGTTGATTCGACAAAGGCTAGAAACAGCCCAGAGTCGGCAAAAGTCATACTCAGATAAGAGACGAAAGGATATTGAGTTTGATGTGGGACTACATGTTTTCCTCAAGGTTTCACCTATGAAAGGAACAATGAGGTTTGGAAGAAGGGGCAAACTCAGTCCTAGATATATTGGCCCATTTGAGATTTTGGAGCGAGTTGGACCAGTGGCATATCGATTGGCTTTGCCACCATCTTTGTCACATATTCATCCAGTGTTCCATGTCTCCATGCTTAAGCGATACTTGCACGATCCTACTCATGTTTTGGAGCCACAAATAGTAGAGATAAGTGGAAATTTGACATATCAGGAGAATCCAATAAGGATTTTGGATCATGAAGTTAGAAAGCTTCGGAATAGAGAGCTTCCGATGGTCAAGGTTGAATGGGCAAATCGTTCCTTAGCTGAGGCAACTTGGGAAATGGAGGGAGAGATGAAAACCAGATACCCACACCTGTTTGTGTGACAAGTAAGTTAAACTTTCATTAAGTAAATTCGGGGACCGAATTTTATAAGGAGGGGAGAATGTGATACCCTCACCCTTCTACCGAATTGGTTACAATATAATAAAGTTAGTTTTGGAAGGGTTTAGGCATAGTCAGTCATCGTTCGGTAGAATAGGCGTAACTTCCTCATCCGGACTCCAAATTAGGTGATTTCAATTTGTGTAGATTCGTAACACCTAGATCTATAACTTTGTTCTTTTAGTTTTGTGATTTATGAAATAATCTGGCCGAAACAAATCAATAATTTATGGTGCTCTGATATAGGTCTGATTTTGTCAGTATTGGAAATATTTGTTATGTGATTTTATTTAAGTTAACCTAAATTTTAAATAAACTATTCAATCTGATGATTAGCCATATTATGTTTGATAAATTAAGCAAAGTATATTTAGCTGTCCAGTGACAAGATTTGCAAATAGTTCTGAGACGAATTAAGAGCTAGTTGAATTTTAGCTTGTAGAGTTGGATAAGAAAAATAAATATAGTATGGTAAATTGGGATTGTCGCAACCATATAGAATTTTACCTCAAGTATTTTACATATATAAATATAAAAGGCCAGCCACTCCACTAAAACTAAAGTAGGACTATAAAATATTTAATTAACAAAATATGATAAGGATGGATTGAAGTTGAAAACGTGGCTGTAAAATAGTAGTGCCACCAAGTAAAAGTAAAAATAAAAGGGGAAGAAGAGGCGGTGGAGAGATTAGAAATTGACTATATCTATGTACAAGTAGCTCATTTGTTTTCTATCCATCGAAACAAAGAAACTACAAAAAAAATAAAATAAAAGAAAGAAACAAAGAGAAAGACGAGTAGATGAAACAGGGAAGAAGTAGTTACTAGTAGAATAAGGGGATCTCCGTAAGGTAATTCTATATTTGTTACTTAGTATGAATAATTTACTTACAGTTAACTATTTTCCATGGGTATGACTTGTTAGTGAAGGAACTAGAAGGATTAAGTTTTAGCCTATAGGAAACTAAATCGATAAGAAACTATTAAAAATATAGAGGCTAGATTGAGAATCTTGTTCATGGAAGTAAAACGTAATTTAGATCATGAATAAGATAATGTTTATTTATATATTAAAGAGTGACACTAGAGACAGAAAAGGAAGCTAAAGGAAAGTAAAAAAAATAAGAAACTCAATTAATTAAGAAGACAAAAGGAGCCACGAAAAATTGATCATGGCTTAATGTTACTCAGATCCAATTGTTTAATTATGCGCAAGAAAATATATATTAGTAATTTAAATTCAGGGGTTCTTGTCTAGTAAGTAACCTAAGAACCACAGTCTTCTATGTTGGATTAGTTTGAGAAAACTATAAAACAATTGAGGGCTTCTTTATAATCCACGTTTAAATGAAGAGAGATTAGGAAAGATATAAAAAGAAAGCCAAATGAAAGAAATGAATGTGATGTATTTTGTATAAGGTGGGTAATGATAGTGGTTAATTATTCTTTTGACTAGTTAACTGACGTTTGAATCCGAGTGCCACGAGTTGTAGAACGAAGCAAGGAGCTTCTCTTTGAGTGGTTTGAACAACCATTGTCTTGTAAGTGGATATTCTTTGTAACATGTGTTTAGTTAACTAGACGTGGGTGATGTGCTTATTTGGTGTACTTTCAAATGATATGAAATGTGGTATTGGGTTTGGTTTTGGTCTATTTGATATTTGAGGTTGCTTTTGGATTGTCTGTGTATGTATGTGAATTTTGAAAAGTTTGGTATGTGATTTGTGTGATGGCGGATGATGAGGTCTACCCGTGACCAACCGGGGATGTTGGCATATGTGCACATATACTGAGGATACATTGGATATGTATACGATATGATATTTGGCCGGCGGGGTTGGTTTCTGATGGCGCCTTAAGATATGGTATCCTCGTGTCGGTGTGGGAGTGACACTATCTAGACCTATCTGAAGTTCATCCGAATTGTGTTATATGTTCTGTGAAAGTCTATCTAAAATTCTGATTACTTGTGATACGTGAATTCTTTGATGACCTTATCTGTGAAGTGGTCTTTTTATCAAAGTAGCCTTGTGTTAGTATTTGGGTTGATGGGGACGACTGGTTGGTTAAATACATGTTACTTATAATATTTGGTTACTAAGTGTTTCAAAGCACTTATCCCTTACTTCAATCCACAGGTGAAGAGATTTGAGCCGTGCTTTGCATCTGGAGAAGCTTTTTCATCCGAGTTCAGCCCGTTGTCTTTCTTTCTCGGGCTACGTTCAAAGGTCTCCGGATGGTCTTTGTCTTTGTAATCTAGGTCGCTTCATCGTACATATGTGTTGGTCTTTGACATATGATCTTAGATTAATGTTAATATGTAATGTATGTGTAAATTTATGTTTATGTTTTAAAAGGATGAGTTTGATGATATGACATTGGAGATGTGATCTCCAATGCCTACCAGGTTTTGGACACAATAAATATGTTTGTTTGAAGAAACAGTGTTGTGAAAAAAAAAAATATTTTGACAATCCTGGTAATAAGAATGATGAGTTATGTTTGAGGCTTGCTAGGTTATGGTTATTATATTAAGTTTGACATGATCTAGCGCCGGTCACCGACCACAAAATTGGGTCGTGACAGACCACCACCAGTTGCTACCAGTGTGGGGGTTACATATGGGGTTGTCCTGAGTGGAATTCAGATTATAATTCACAAAATTCAAATCATCAAAATTATGATTCGTATTCAATTCGACCTAGAACAATATCAAATGCGGTTTATAAATCATTGAATTTAGAATTGATTTCATCTGAATTCGATTTCTTTTTATTTTCTTGAATTCATTTTTTGAGTTTTTTTGTTACCCCATTTAAGTATTTTCTCAACGTTCATCACTTGATCCGAAATAAGATAGGAAAAATTGGTAGAAAACTTATTTTTAAAAAATTGTGATATTCCACACATTTTCTTTATCCTTGCTCGTTCCTCCTCTCAAGCAATACTATTATTAATAATTATGTAATTAATAGTATGACTAATATTGTAACTAATAATATGATTAAAAAAATTAATTAGTAAACTTTGAGAGAATATTTATAGAGATCAAATTATCAATTGAGAGATTTGAGAATCGACATTGAATTATTTTAATTTTGAAAAATGAAAGAGGCTAAAGAGGAATTTTGACATTTCAATTCCCCATTTTCTTCCTCTTTTCAATTTTGATTCTATTTTTCATATTTTTTAACTTAATTTTCAAAATTATTCGGCAAAATTGTCGAATAATTCTACTAATTGACGATTTGTGGTATATGGATTTAGATTCGATTGTCTAAGAAAAAATTTGAATTTGAATTTGAATTGAAATTTATTTGAACCGGTTCTAATTTGAATCGAATTTTTGATGAATCAAATTAAATCAAAATTAGATTCAATTCATATTCATCCCTAGCCGAAGATACAGATTAAAATGGAAATTGAAAAAAAAATATAGAAAACCCCAATTTTTTCCGAAACCAAATCAAATTAAATCAACTCAAGCCATGGTAGAAGACGAGTGCCGCCGAGCAAAGCCAATCGACAGTTCCTCCCCCAAATTGAAAAAGGCATCCACTCTATCCTTAGCCAAGATCGTCGCAGCCGGCGTCTACAGTTCCGAGGAAGAAATCGCCATCGCCGGACCTCGCCATAACAGCCGACGCCGACCCATCGATGCCGGCGGCGTGAGTCTCTGAGTCGAGAAGCTCTCAAAGTCGGACCTCGCCTAACCTAGGTAATCTGGACATTATTCAGATAAACCTTATTACTTTTTTATTTTATATGGTTAATAAATTTTGAGTAAGGGAAAGGGTAAGAGGAGATAAGGGAGGAGGCGACGTGTCATCAGATACTCGGTTTCTCGCAATTGCCGTTTTATCAATTACGGTCAACCAAACAGAATTGACCAATTTAGTTGGTGACGAGAGAAACGGATCGAGTGAAAGACCGAACAAGAAGTAAACTACTTTGATTTGCAAAATTTATGCGGTTTGACATAAATTTCGAGTCTTTAGACGATATTAAGTTTTATTTCTCTTCCAAACAAAGTTTTTGTATTTGCGTAAGGAATGAGAATTTGACCCGCCGACCCATAGGAAATGAGGTAGGATCTGTTGCCATCCTAGTTACCAAGTGTTGGTTCAAATTCGAGACATTGAGAACACGACAATGTTAAATATTTGTTGGTAGAAGTTCTCAGCCACCTTTCGGAATTTTCAACCGATTCGATTAGTTTGTCTAAAACTGAAAAAATATAGAGGGAATGACCATTCAGATAAGATTTTAGTTTGTTGGATTAGAATTTCGCAGGCATCTTTGATCACATAATTGCGTTTGCCATTATCACATAATTGCGTTTGTCATTATCACATACTTACGCTTACTGCTGCGGTTCCCCTTCAGTTCAAACCGTTCGGAATCAATTTCTTCACTCCGTAGCCAATCCAAACCCGGGATAATTTTATTATTTTACAATGATGAGAAAGTTCAAAGTTGTTTCAGTGACCAAACAAATCACGGACAAGTGACAACTTGCTGTAATATATTAATGGCCGATTCCAAAGTGTAAGGACATTCTTGGTCTTCGAGAAAACAGCAGTCCGTGCAATGGAAACAACAGCCAACTTGCTGCGTTTCTCCACCGCCATTAATGGTGCTCTTCTTTTTGTTGCATTATTCCTCGCAGGGAGCAAGTTGTACAGAACTCATAAACCTTCAGAAAAAAGAACCCGTCAAGCCGAAGCAGCCCTTTCGCCCCTCCTTCCTTGGTAAGTGTTGGAGAATTGGATTTTAATCCATAGAAAAGGTTGGCCTAATATACAGATGTATGTTGGGTTTGGGCATAAGTGGATAATTAGAAAGAGAATTTTAATTAAATATAATCTCTTAAGAATTTTGAGCTAATGCAGGTCACGCCAATTGGTTTTGGGTGTCATATGATCTATGCGAAACACGTTGAGAAAGTTTCGTAACGATGAATGACACTTGCGAAAAATCAATTCTCAGTGTGAATGAAAATTGGCTTCGAAATGATGTGGGTTTTATCAGTCGTCATGAGTTCGAGATTTATGACTCTGGTAACTGCTCATTTATTGACCATGGTTAATAGGAGTATTAATGACTGCCATTATTCCATAATTAAATGGGGTCTCAAATCCTCCCTATAAAAGGGGACCTCCTCCTCTCATTTGAGAAACACCAAAACTTATTTAGAGTTTTACACTTCTCTCTCCCCCTTAGCATAGGCATTCTCATATTTGCATAGAGTCGGAGTTCTGCAACCTCCAAAGGTTCGCAAGGTGTTCAATAGTGTTTCTTATTGTTCACGTGATTGAGCATTGTAACTTGAGAACTCTCTTACCCATGGAGGCCTGAAGCTATAAGGCGGGTAATAAGAGTTTAAGAGTACACGGCTTGCTGTGGCCTCGTCCAGGATTTAATCCAAAGTTCGTGATAGTCAAAAAGGAGGACTCAATCCAATGAATGTGATCTCCATGACGGCGGTATGTCGATAGTTTGCTCAAATAATCATTGTGAATATTTCTACTATTTAAATATTGCCAATTACCTTTCCGATATGTTAATTGTTTATATATACATATAATCTATCCAATTACAGCATGACAATAATAATAACTAAATATATTTTCCAACAATCATAAACTCTTATTATATATATATTATTATTGTAATGCTACGGGGCTCATATATAAACTTAAGCTGTTAGCGTAATTGTTTAACACACGTCAAACTATTGTCGAGAAAATTATACTCACACAGAGATCGATGATCCTTGAAGTTAAACTGATCATTATTGGTAATGGGTATATCGATAGTATTAGAAGGTTATTAAAAAAAATGATGAGCATAATTCATCTTCTGGATTGATTATACATGTCGTTGCATGTGTGACAATCAGAGATGTTTGGGCTTGACATATAACACTTGGTCCAATTTAATGATTAAACCTCGCAAGTTTGTCATCGGGAAGCTCCTACAATTTTGGAGGTGGTAACCAACAGGCAGTTCAAAATTTAATGTGAATTTTTATTATTTCATGGAGTTAAAGTTTTATAAACGTGCATTTACTACCAACGTTTAAACTTTAACTCGCCATATTCCACTATTTGCTTTGGAGACGTTATAATTTTGTCGAGAAATATACGGTAATTAATGTATGTACTTATTTCTATTATTTAGAAGTGAATGCGTGCACATGTTTTCTTTGATAAGCAAAGTCATTTTGAGTCTTTGGGTGTGTACGTATTTGAATACGTTTTAACTTAATGCATCATTCATTGTGTACCATTAACTCCATGTTCGACATCTTGGAAGGATATGTGAACTCCGGCTCATTTAAATAGATCAAACCACATGTTTTGAGACTTCGTTGGGTTGGTCTTTATAGATTCCTCCTGCTTTTAATATTTCTGGACTCTACGTTAAATGTTTGAAGTGGTCATTTGTAGTGCACCTATTTTTCCATGTGAAATCTCTTAAGTGGTCATTTACCAATAGTAATGATTGACGTTACGATTAATTTGGTGCATTCATTAGCTAATGGACCGAGTCCAAACTGTTACTCAGTTGATGTGTAGGGGATTTGAAGTCCTAGGCGGGACTTGTATTTTATTAGGTTTGGGACATGGGTATTAAATCTCCCGTATATGAATTTGAGAAACCAACCCATAAAATCTTAAATATAATTGAGTAGCAACTCAAACTTTGGTAGGAAGGTTATTCCGATTTTATAATAAGCACATGAGGAAAATTTTATATTCGGTGTAGATCAATTTCTGAAATTGATTTATTTGTGTTGAACTTTTAATTGTGGGTGTTGGGTTTTATTTGTGATGTTGGACCCAAATAATTAATTGCTATATATTTGTGATATATAAAGTATATATTCGTGATATATGAATGGTTGAAATGAAAATCAACAACAACATGAACGTCGAGGTTTCAAGTGTGAGGGCTAGCGGCTGAGGCCGTGATGCCGGGTATGAGAAACCTACTATCGGGTTCTCAATTTGAGAAGTCGGAGAAATTCAAGGGTAGTGATTTCACGAGGTGGCAACAAATTACGATGTTGTTCTTGACTACCTTGAACTTGATCCAATTTCCAAAGAGAGTAAACCAGATGAGGTTGTTAGAGATCTTCATAAGATCCTTATCTGTGATGTCTTTCAAGCGGCGATGATGGTTGAAAATATTGTCACCATTTTAGAAGGACTCAAATACAAGAGGAAGGTGATAAGTCTCGAGGACCTTTTGAGAAGGTTGCGTATCGAGCAAGATAACCGAAAGGTAGAGGAGAAACCAAGTGACATAGTTGCTAAAACCAGTGTGGTTGAGGTTGGTGGAGCTCCCGTGGGAATTAGTAGAAATGCTCTAATAAGAGCTTCACCAATACCTTCTTTGTTTGCGGCAAAGCTAGCCTTGGAGCAAATGGTTTATGGATATCTTGCTAAGGTTTCGATCCCACCTCCTAAAAGGACAAGGATATGACCCAAGACGGTGGATTGTATATTTATCGGTTATGCACAAGAAAGTACTGCATACCGATTCCTGGTACATAAGTTAGATAACTCTGATGTCCACATAAATACAGTGATTGAAGCTAGGGATGCTTCATTCTTCGAGGAAATCTTTCCTCATAAAGCCCGAACTGAAGTTGACTGTCAAGTTGACCAAAGTGGGAGCAATGTGGGTGGAGAGGAACCTCAAGATGAAGTCGAAGAACCTAGACGTGGGAAAATGGCTACGAAAGAAAAGTCCTTTGGATATGACTTTCACGAGTACTTCCGTTGCTACGGTTGGCATCCAACGAAGCCAAAAAGGAGAGAGGCCCAAGCCGACAAAGGCCAACCCTAAGACCCGGTGGGCAAGACTCGGGGGGCAAGGACGACCGCCCGATAACGGCGTCCCAAAAGCTCAGAAGTCTTTTTGTCTAAGGGGAGCTGATAGCCCAAAGAAAATAAAGGCCGACCCCACGACCCGGTGGATAAGACTCGGGGGGCACGGAAGGCCACCTGATAATGGTATCCTAAAGACTCGGAACTCCTTTAGTATGAAGGGAGCCAATGGTCCCAAGAGAGGGAAGAGGAGCAACACTCTGGGGGCAAGGACGGCCACCCGATGGCGACATCCTAAAGGCTCAAAAGTCCTTTCATCTGAGGGGAGTCGATAACCCTAGGCAAGGGCAACCTTGAGACCCGAGAGGTAAGACTCGGGGGGCAAGGATGGCCGCCCGATAGCGGCATCCCTAGGACTTTAAAGTTTTGTCCAAAGATAGTCGATGAAGCATGGAGGATCAATCATCCTCGTATCAAGGAGGACCTCGAAGACGAGTCTGACTCATACAGGTATGCCTTCAACCGGCTTGGAGATAAGAGGGTTGTTCTTGAGCAACCAACACAAGATGCCCTCACTAAGACTCAGAGGCGTCGCCTTGAGAGGAAGGTCCATAAGCGGAAGCAAGTCGTCAAAGACCTTGAAAGATAGCTTGCAGGGCAAAGGGTCAAGTTGGAGGAGCAAAACGCCCTCCTAGCTCGTCCGCAAGTTAGACACCTACCAAACTGTACTCAAGACCAGGCCAGGGAGATCGAAGCTTCTAAGGCAAAGAAGTACATCAAGGAGGTTCGACCAAAGGAACCTGCTGACCGACACAAGAAGTTGATCTGCAAGTGGGTACCCAAGGTACAAACTGATGTCCATATGAGAGAAGATTGCCCTCAAGAGGATGAGAAGGAGATCGACCAGAAGGAAAAAGATGCCTCGGTCACTCATGAGATTGGTTATGTAAAGTTTGGAGACTTCTCAGACAAGGTGTCGATCAACAAGGCGTTCACCCTACCGGCCATCTTTTGGCCAAAACTCAACCAACCTAGCCGTCTGGAGAGGGACGAGAGTCAGGAAGATACACCTTATCCTCACATAGCAAAGATGTCCTCTATCACTCCCATGGTGAAAGCCTCTAATAGCGATGTCACCATTATGAGGCCAACCCAAAGAATGGGCGAATGCAAGAAACCTCTTTGCATCACGGTTCACATCCTTGGGGAGTATCAAGAGAGTACCCGTGGATGGCATGGGTGTGGCGAACACCTTTCTTCAGTTGCTCCTCAAGGATCGCAATAAGGAAAAGGAGGATGACAGCTCGGCTAGCATGGTCATGACCAACCTTGACGGGAAAGGGCGAGACTTGATCCGCTCCGGTCCGGTAATTCCATCTTCCATCCACCAATGTCTAATTCGGTGGGAGTCATATGGGAAGGTGGAGATTATGATGGCTGACGTATGTCCATTCATCCCGGCAATATGCTACATAGAGGTGGCCTTCAACGACGGGACCACAGTACCAATAAGGGTGGTCTGGAGCAACGTAGATGGCTGGTCTGCATGGTGTGTGAGTTCGGTCAATCGAGATGTCCTTTCAATCCAACGACTGATTGGTGCTACACTCGGGGGGCATGTAGTCCCCCTTACTTATGGGGAATAAAGCAATAAGCAAGATGACAAGGCAATTGGAGATTTGCACCTTGTCACCCTATAAGTTGGCTGGGTAGACGGCCTAGATCTCTTCAAGCTGCTCGTCTTCATTCTAACTTAGCTGATGGATGCCAACCGAAGATGAAAGACCACGTCAACGCTTCTCGCCTGATCGTACCGAAGCGTTAACGTGCGGGGTGCATTGTTGGAGCACAAAAATTATATGCCGGGTGTTAGATGGAGATGGTTGTTTCTGGGTTTACGTGGAAAGGTCCGAACTCATCGTTGTCTTTGGACGGCCCATTGGATCACTCAGTCCACTCTAATGCGGGCAGCAGTATACCGCCCTTCATGTGCAAGCATGGGCGGTAGGATACGCTTTGGAACATAAGCGGTAGGACCGGTTCGGGCTTTCTCTTGGTTGAAGGCGGGAGGCGAATTCCGCGTAGGGCCTGAGCGGAAGGAGCCCACTTGGAAGAGCTGGCGGTAAGGGAGACGATAGGGATGGCTCACGGGCGGTAAGTTCTGCCTTGGGCCTAAAGGCTGTAAGTTTCGCCTCAGACCTAAGGGCGGTAAGGCTTGCCTTTCATCTCGGATTTTGTAAGCAAGAGGACGAGCGATAGGAAGAGGTTCGCTAGCCCGGGCGGAAGGAAAATTCCGCCTAGGGCCTGAGCGGAATGAGCCCGCTCGGAGGAGCTGGCGGTAAGCAAGGCGATGGAGCTCATGGGCGGTAAGGCCCGCCTCGGGCCTAAAGGCGGGAAGACTCGGTATACATAAAGCCTTTTTGTTCCGGGTAGGCGGGAGACTTGGGCCCGTTTTGGAGTTTGCTTTGGGCCTGAAGGCGATAAGCTATTTAGACATGACGGGCTTGAAACGGAATTTTGCACGGAAGGTTCGAGAAGGCCGGGTTGACTTATATTTTCCTAAGTAGAGCTGGGATTTCTGAGATTCCAATAAGATTTTGGGACACAGTTGCTTGGGTGACACAACCGGTATATTCCTAATCGAAGACGAGATCTATTCATTTGAGGAAGATGGTTTAGATTTTCCTATTCTAAGCCGGGCTGATTTAGAAACGAAATATTCACTCGGGACAGAATTTATTGCACGGGAAGGATGGAGCTAGGTCAAGATGTGCTATATAAAGGGAGCTCGGACAACGGAGACAGACATCGATCAACCAACACAACAAACAAACCTATTTACTCTTTATCGTTTCCTTAGCTCGTAGCTCTTAGTCTAGCTCTTTTTTCACCCTTTCCGTTAGGCCGACCTTGGGACGACCACTCCGGATCCGTTTCAGGTTCGTTCTTATACCCACTTTCTCCGCAACACAAACTCTTCAGCTTCATTTGTTAATACAGTTGGTGTGAATACTGCTAACACATTCGAGGCATTGCGTGAAGATGACGATCAGGAGGATGTTGGAATCTCGGTAGAGGAATCTGATGGTCAGCCTCCTGTAGCTTCTTCGGAGAAAATTTCTGAGGTGATTCCCCTCTCTTTGGTTTTGTTTGCTCGCGAGGATGGTGAAATCATAGAAGAGGAAGTGGTTCCTTTGCTGGGTACGGTCATTGAAAACTCGTTGTTTCAGAGGGAAGACATGGGTCAGTTGCATAAGGAAGTTATTGTTTCAACCTCTCCTGAGTTGATTCCCATTGCATCATCACAATCTGATGACCACGTACCAAATTTTTATTTGGAGCTTCCTTTTCCTTCTACAGTTCGATCCTTTGTAGGAGCTTGTATTGATCAGGTTCTTATCCCTCCAATTTGTACTTTGAAGGTTGATGTTTGTGATCAGGAGGGTTTGATTTGAGTGTTGTGGGAAGGCTATTCCAGTCAACTTAGATAAAGTTACGGAGAATGTTGCTTTGGTGCGAACGGGGGATGAGCCTTCAAGGTCTCCATGTTTTTCTCCGGAGTTGGAGGCTTCTTTTACGTCTTCGAGTCAAGCTACACGGGGTGTGGAGGTAGCGAATGCGCAGGTTGCATGTTCTCTGACCAAAGTTGCTGAGGTTGATTCCCGGTCTCCAAGTGTGAATTCGGCATCGGATGGGAGAAAATCAGTGGGTAGCGTCTCGAAAAGTAGCGTCTCGAAAAGTAGCCCTAGGTGGGTGGACATGTTGGATGACAAGGACGCTCCTCTCCCTCCTTCACGGTTCAAATATCTAAAGGATGTGGTTGACAAAGCCTCTACTCCTACGACATCCATCATGACAAGAGCAATGAAGAGAAATATGAAGAAAAAGTAATTTCTTTTTGGGCTATTTTCTACTCCTGACTTCCCGATTTGTGAGTTAGTTTGAGTAGAGTTACTAGGTTTGGCAGCGAGATAGCTAATTTCTAGTTACTTGTATAGGCCTTGGGTTTTTTTGTCATCTCTCCTTTTTCTTCTTCTTTTATGTATTTTCTTTTCTTATATTAATAAAAGTTCCTAATTAAAAAAATCCAATGAGACTTACAACCACATAGATACAACTTGAATGAAACTAGATAAAAATTTATCAAATATTATTTCATTCTAGTCAAGTGAGGTGATGTTGTTCATAAAGTTGGACTGTTTAAAAAAATGTCGTGTAAAAAGAAGTTCTTATAGCATCTTAGATAAATCAAAAAAGAAAATAATATAATTAAATATGCAAGAGAGCATCTTATTCATGTACAACTTAAAATAAAAAATTAATAAATGATATCTTTTTTGATTTTGAAATAGAATGGCACTCGCATGTGCGTAGATCTTTACTAGTCGTTATAGTATGGAGTTGGATAAAACGTGTGTTTCTGTTAAGGCCTTCTTGTGTGAACGGTATCATTTTTAAGAATAGTAATTTGGAAATTAATCAACCAATCTGTTAGAACATGGAATATGGCACCCATAACAAATATTAACGGAGAGATATGAGAATTAGATTAAAGATGATACACTGTGATTCGATCAAAATACCTACAATAATAAGGTCGAGAAGATCCTAACTATAATATTTTTTTTGGAAAGATAAATATTATACCCAGTTACAATGTCATAGATTGAATTCTTGACTTTTTTAAAATTAAGTAATGCTTATGTCGCTAAGCCAAATGGCTGTTAGCCGTAACTGTAATATTTGTAAATACATCACAGACTAGGGCCACGGCCATCACCCTCGAAGCCAACCAACTTCTACAAAAATATTTATTAAAAAAAAAGATTATAACGTTGATTTTTGCCAATGGTATTTTTTATGGTAGAATTTTGACGAGACCCACGGCAAAAATCTCTCTCTTATCAGAGTAAGGGTTTGGGTTTGGGATTTCTTTCATAGAACACTGCTAGGTTATGCTAGAACGTGAAAACAACTGTGCCGCTTGGGCTTGCATTAGTTCATCGTGTTACATATGTAGAGGGTTTGTACAACCGTGTATCCCTAACCCTAGATACATTGCCTTTATAGGTACTACCCCGTTGGGACTTTACATAGGATGACATAAATATTCATATCCTGAGAGTCGAATCTTACACTTACTCTACGGGTCTAGAGTATGTTGACTTTGACTGGGTCTAGGATAGGGTATGGGTATGGGTCCATGTTTAGAGTTAGGGTCTAAGGTAGGGTATGAATCCATAGCTAGATCCTTTGGGTCGGACCCTACCCTTATATTTTTCCCTATTTTAGACTCTACCCTAATTAGACTCTAGTTAGACCTTGTTAGATTGTATTGATAATATATATAATATACTTTACGGTTGACTTTAACATATTTATTATGTTATTCCACAACTAGCTTAGAAGATGTCGTGAATGATGGATCACTAGAAGCTGACATGCTATATATTTCTTTTGTTGAATTGTTTATGTACTTCAAACTCTTAAAAAAAAACTTTGGACTATTGAAATTAAATTGCAAAATTTGACGTTTCATCAATTTTCTATTGAATTTTGATGTGTAACGTAGTAGATATTTTGAATTTATTTAAATTTTATATAAAAATTAAGTTTTGATTAAAAATTATCAAAATGCAGAACGTTTTAAAGGGTCGGACCCTGCAGACCCTGGGTCTCCAAGAGGGTAGGGTATGAATCTAACAATAAAAAATTTGTAGGGTCGAGGGTAGGGTATGGGTCCATAAAAAAAAACTAGGGTATGGGTAGGGTCCTATCAATACCCTACCCTACCCATTGCCATCCCTATACATATGTGACAATTGGAATATCCCTAATCGGACTCCAACATAATAGGAAGCATCCGTAACAGAATAGGAAGCATACATGCATTCGTAACACACTCTCTTCAAGTTGGAGCGTAGAGATTGATGACGACCAACTTGGACATAAGAGTTCAAAAATGATCAACCCCAAGTCCTTTGGTAAAAATGTCGGCTATCTGGAACAAAGTGTTGATCTTTTGGGGAGCAATTTCGTTCGAATCGACCTGTTCACGAATGAAATAGTAGTCCATCTTGACATGCTTAGTGCGTTCATGATAGACCGAGTTTTATGTGATGTAGAGGGCAGCTTGATTGTCACAATATAATGTAGTATGTCTGGTTGGAGCAACACCAAGATCGAACAGTAACCACTGCAGCCAAAGAATCTCACTGAAAGTAACTGCCATTGCACGATACTCGGCTTCAGCTGAGGAGCGGGATACCACCGTATGCTTCTTACTTCTCCAAGAGATAGGAGATCCGCCCAATATGAAATGGGGGATCATCGAGTCATGGGACAGCTTGCCCAATCACCATCACAAAAAGCAACGAGGTCGAAGTCAAGTGCTTTGTTGAGCAAGATGCCTTGACCAGGTATACATTTGAGATAATGAAGATCCCAATCCACAGCATCCATGTGAGTTTGGGTAGGATAATTGATGAACTGGCTGAGAACATTGACAGTAAAGATAATGTCGGATCGTGTGACTATGAGGTACATCAAGCGACCAATGAGACAGCGATATTGAGTGGCATCATCAAGAACTTCCCTTGTCTTCTTGAGTTGCTGATTTTGCTCAATTGGAACATGACTTAGCTTTGCGCCCTCTTTCCGACAATCCTCCAATATATCAAGCAAATACTCGTGCTGACTCAATACTAGGCCATCTGGTGTGTGCGCGGCCCCTATCCTAACGAAGTACTTTAGGCGTCCGAGATCTTTGATGCCGAACAAAACATCTAAACACCTCTTTGTATGGGTCAGAAGGCCTGAATCATTACTGACCAATATAATATTATCAACGTAAATGAGCAAGAACAAGACTAGTGAATGGATAGAGTATGGTCAGCTCGTGACCACCAGAATCCAATCCTAACCAATTTTGAAGCCAGTGTACTATACCAACTTCAAGACACTTGCTTGAGGCCATACAATGATTTTATGAGCCTGCACACCCGCTTATCACCTGGCCAAACAAAACCTTGTGGTATGGTTATGAACACTTCTTCAAAAAGATCTCCATGCAAAAAGGCGTTGTTAATGTCCAATTGCTCAATAATCCAAGTGCGTTTGACTGCTATGGCAAGTAAACAACGAACAGAAACCAACTTAGCAACTGAAGCAAAAGTGTCATGATAGTTGATGCCCTCGACTTGTTTGAACCCTCGAGCCATCAAGCGAGCCTTATAGCGCTCAATCTCACCATCAGGATGAAACTTGATTTTGTAGACCCATTTTGAATCCACAACTTTCTTCTCGGCTGGCAAATCGACTATATCCCAAGTTCGATTTGCCTCGAGTGCCTGAATCTCTTGACACATCATATCTCACCAACACAAAAATTTAGCTGCTTCATAATAAGATCGGGGCTCACGATAGGAAACAATCTTGGTAATGTAAGCCTGGTAAGTAGGAGAAAATTTTTCATAACTAACAAAATGCGCTAAAGGATAAGCCATGAGGTTACCATTTGGAGTAGACGAGGTAGGCGGCATGGAGAGCGAGGGGGTATGTCGACTTTAAAATCTCCAAGATGGATGGGAAGTGTCTTGTTTTGGGTACTCCATCGAGTAGGTTGCAGTTCAGATAGCTAAAATACTTGTGATGGTTCAGGAACTGTGATATGTGGGTCAGAAATTGGGATGTCTTGATTCTGATCTTGGGCGACTGAGTTTTGATCAGCCTCACACTCTCAAGCGTGATCTTCTAATGGGCCCTCACGAAATGCATCATCTACCGCATTGGGCAAACTGGAAATAACAGGTCAAACTTTTGAAGAGTCAAGATCCTCATGCCAATCGACAGTATTTGAACCTTGATATGGATACTTCTCCTCAATAAAAGTGACATCTCTGGTTAGAAAAAATTTATTGTCGTGAATGCTATAAACACGGTACCCCTTCTGAGTAAAATGATAGCCAACAAAAATGCATGGTTTGCTCCGTTCATCAAACTTTTCAATGCGAGTGTGATTGTGAGCGTAGATCAAGCATCTGAAAATCTGCATATGATCATATGAATGGGACTTTCCAAAATTCAGTTCATATGGAGTCTTATGAGAAATGATTGAAGATGGTAACTGATTAATTATATAGGTCGTCGTGAGAACACACTCCCCCCAGAATTCAATTGTTAAATTTGATTGAAAATGAAAGAAGCAAGCTACCTCAAGTATGTATCAATGGCACTTCTCAACCACTCCATTTTGATATGGGGTGTATGCACAATTTGTCTGAAATATGATGCCCTCATGCTCATAATAATCCAATAATTTAGCCGATTTGAACTCCATGCCATTGTCTGATCGGATTACCTTAATCTTTTTGCCAAACAGTCACTATGCAAAAATAAGCAACCAAGTAGCGAGTTCCATCAAATTTATACTTGATCAGGTACGTCTAGATTGCATGGCTGAAATCATCAACAACTGTCAACAAAATATCGAGCACCACATGAAGCAGAGGTTTTGTACGGCTCCTACACATCACAGTGAATCAATTCAAAAGGACTGGCAGTTTGAATATTACTATAAGAAAGTTTCCTCAACACGGATCTGTGCAGCCTGACTTGGGCCTTTTAGACCTATTTTGCGATGATTTCCATCAGGAAAATTTCCACCGCGAAGATTGGTTTCTCGACCACCACTTTCATCGCGAGGATTGGCCTCAGGACCACCACGTCTCCAGCCTTCGAGATAGCCAATTAACTCAAAGCAACCCTTCTTGGTGTGGCCAGTTTTTTGACACTACATGCATTTAAGTTGATTCCCAGCACTTGATTTCTGGGATGCGCCTCCCTTTTGTCCATCCGAACCATGGGAAAAGAAGGCAGTAGTGTCCGACATCATTTTCTGGGCGGATGATATAGCACGACGCAGCTCCTCCTCAGTGATTAGATGGTAAGCTTGTCTGAAATTCAGAATTGACTGGGTACTTAGAATCTGTGATTTCACAGTGCTAAACACGTCATCAAATCCCTTCAAGAAATTGTAAAGCTGCTCTTCCTGTCGAATCTTGAGCACCTGCTTCAGTATCTCGCAATGGGAATCGGAGCACGAAGTCTTGTGAAGAGGCCGTATGGCCTGAAATTCATCCCAGAGTGCTCTCAGCTTAGTATAATAAGCCGAGACACTCATATGATCTTGTCGAAGGATCGAGATTGCCCTCCGAAGATCATACGCAAATGGAGCACTTCCCTATACGAATCATTCTGCGATATCCGCCTAGATCTCTTGAGAGGTCTTCGCACAATGGACGCTACTCCTGATTTCCTTGGTCATTGAGTTCCTAAGCCAACCCTTCACCATGTGATCTCCACGGATACAGTGGTTCAAATCACCAGAATCAGTTGCAGGCCTTAATAATGAGCCATCAACAAATCCGTATTTATTCTTTGCCAATAAAAGGTCGGACATGTTTGTCAACCACTCCCCATAGTTTCCGTCATTCAACAACTCTGACGTGAAAATTTGGGCTGGGTGGTCGCTTGGATGAGTGTAATAGGGCGATAGATTGTCTACGCCATTCGCGAGAACGAGAGCGGAGCCATCTCCATGATTCAGGCCTTGTGTGCTCGAAATGGCAGCATTTTCGAAAGATATTTTAGTGGGTTTGAATTATGCAACAGGTAGGCTATAATTTGGTAGGGTTATGCCAGGTTCGACTATGATACCATAAAAACAACTGTGCCACTTGGGCTTGCATTAGTTCATCGTGTTACATATATAGAGGGTTTGTACAACCGTGTAACCCTAACCCTAGATACATTGCCTTTAGAGGTACTACCCCATTGGGACTTTACATATGTGACAATCGGAATATCCCTAATTGGACTCCAACATAATAGGAAGCATCCGTAACAGAATATGAAGCATACATGCATTCGTAACAGAACGTCTTTGAAATTTCTAATATATTTATATAAAAGAAATTCATTGGAGTATCTGTCGAATGATAAAACGTGCATTTCTGGCAAGGCCTAAATCAAATGGACATCAAAAGCGAAAACATAAAGATAATAACAACAAGTAACAGAGAGATATAAGATATAGAATACGATATATTGAAAGACCTACATTTTCATAAGAAACAAACTCAATGGATTAAGTAGTTACAATTGTAATTGTTTACATTGCCTATAGATGTCTTTCACATCAATCTTCTACGAATATTAAACAGATAAGATTTCATCATAGAAGTATATGCCTCATGATAAAATTTATCAAGGAACCTAGTGTAAGCATTCACATATCGGCCTAGGTTTGTTCGGGCCATATCATCCTATTGTCGCCTCATGGGTTAAAGACAAGAGTGGAAGGATGGAAGAGACTGATCCATCTTATTACAAACACAAGCAGTAATTACCCATGAGTCGACTCTTCCGTCCGAGATGGACTTTGGTAGGGACATGCATACAAAATTATCTAATGTGTGATACAACTTATTTTATGAAATATGAAAAATAAAAATTTAGTACCAGTATTTGCTCCACAAGGTTGTCTGCTTTTTGAAGTAACAAAATTACTTGTGTAGTGCACTTGTATATATTTGACGAATTTTTTTGTAAATATTAAGATTTTACGTATAAAAAATTCCTTCGACTATCAGAAGTTTGATTTACTTAGCTCACTGGTAGCATTAGCCATAGCTCCATGATCTACCTTGGCACTGGATTTGGACACGACATTTTGTTCTTCTTTTTTTTTTGAGAGTTCATTTTGTTCTTCTATTGGGCCAAGTCCCCAAATTTCCTCCAACAAATGTGCAAAACCCACTAGTTGAACTCCTATTATCAACATCGCTAGCATAGTCTGAACACAGAAACCAAGCACTTCTAAGTTTTCATTGTTACGCATCCAAAGTCTTTTGCTAGGACAATATTTTATGTACTTGAGAATCGTCTCTTCTATTTTAATATGACTAGATCAAAGTGAGTGCATGATCTGACTATGATCGTTTACATTCCTGTTTATATACGTTTCGTTCGTTTTCTGCTTCTTTTACTCTGTTTACTTTGGTTTATTTTACTCTCATCATTATCATCGTTTTCATTGTGAGCCAACTGCCAGATTAGATTTTATTTTCGATTCTTCGATACGAACCTTACTTTACCACTATACTATTTTATTAGGATAGATAGATTTACTACTAAATTTACTCGTATCAATAGTAAGAAGTTGGATAAAACGTGCGTTTCTGGTAAGGCCTTCTGTTGCCAACGATATCATTTTTAATAATAGTTGTTGGGACGTTAATCAACATGGACATCGGAAGCTAAAACATGGTGTTAATAACAAATAGTAACATAGAGATATAATAAATAGAATACAGATAACATACCAAAAAAAATACATTTTCATACAAAACAAACGCAGTGGATTAAGTAATTACACTTGTTATCGTTTAAATCTCCTATAAATATTCACTAGATAAAATTTCATCATAGCATCATGATAAATTTATCTAGGACGCTAGTATAAGCATGCACATATCTACGTAAGTTTGTTCGGCCCATTATCATCCTATTATCGCCTCATGGATGACATGGCTTTAGTACTCTTCAAGTATCTCATAATTCATTCTACTGTTCTTCAATAATCTTTTCTAAGATTTGTCATAAACTTGCTAATGATATTAACAGCATAGGCCAAATTCGGGTGCGTGCAAACCATAGCATACATCAGAGAACTAACAGTACTGGAGTATGGAACACCAGACATGTAATCGACCTTAGCAGCTGACTGTGGAGACAAAGCAGATGAAAGCCAAAAATATATAACAAGAAGAATACTCACAGGATTACCAGTCACATCAAACCCGTCAAGTACCTTTTCAATGTAACTCTCCTGAAGCAAAAATAATTTTCTTGCTCCTCTATCTCTCGCAATCTCCATACTAAGAATCTTCTTAGAAGAACCCAAATCTTTCATCTTAAACTCGCTACTTAACATAGCTTTGAGCTTCCTCATCTCTCCTTTGTCACTAGCAGCAATAAACATGTCATCCACATACAAGAACAAATATACATGGGAACCATCGCGTAACCTTTTCAGATAAATACAACAATCATACTTGCTCCTCTCATAATTATGAGAAATCATAAAAAAATCAAACCTTTTATACCTGTAAGAACCAGAAAAAAACTAAATTGGATAGTCACTATAAATATATGTACGAAAAAGTAATGTTCCATAAAACCCTAATTAGGTCAACCCGAATACTTTATAAGTTCAAGCCCCACAAAGTCCATCTTGAGGCAGGGGTAAGCGCTTCTCTCTCGCTCCTTTTCTTGTTGCTTTTTGCATCTAGGGGTTCCATAACAAGTTTAGGGTTGATATAGGATTTGTGAGGAAAGGATCGAAGTTGATCAAAAAGGAGGAGTGATTGTATCTCATACTTTACAAGGTAAGTCGGTTTGCGTATTACGTTGTATGAAATATTATTATCATTTTCGCCTCATGATTTCATAGAACCAGCCGTCCGATATATTCCACTGTGTAGATCTTATAAGCATGTTTCACTTAGAAAAATCTAATCGCATCGCCTAATAACTTATTAAAATAAATCGCATGATTTGTTCCATCTGCTTACAAATATTGATTCATTGTTCTTGTGTCTAATGCTTTGATAATAATAGAACACTGTAAACGAATGGTTCAATGGCCTGAAGCCAATCGCATGAGACAAGCATTAATATTTTTATAGTTAATATAGTGTACGTGGCTTGTTAAGAGAGGGACACATACTTATGACTATGCATGGCTGTTTCATTGAATCGGTTACTGCCGAACAAATTAAGAACCTAATTGCGTATAGCTAGGGCTATTATATATTTAGTAATCGATGATATTTTTATGGCTAGGGTGTATATCTTACACAGAATGATTTTAATATATATTATATATGTATGTATGAAACATGTTAATGTCTATAGTAGGTAGGAGCTGCATGATTTAGAATACCTTCTAATGTTGCGTACGAATGATCAAGAATATTTGTTTCCTTGTATTTCGTTTCGTGGTGTTTGGGATGCTATTTGTTTGACTTGGCCTTGTTGTGATATTCGAATTCTAGTATCTTGTTAGACTTGTTATGATATTGGATTCTACCTTCTCTTGGTCAAGAAAATCGAATTTGTTTTGTCGTATGAACGGGTTCTCCCTACACTTTTTGGACACCACAGTGCATCTTGAATTTCATACTCATTGTGGGAAGCGTAGGGATTGACTTGGGCCCGCGGAGTCGATACCTCTTGACGTCTTGGAACTTTATGGGCCCGTAGTGCATCTTCGATTTTACATGTGCTACGGAAACGTGAGGGGTATTTGTTTGTGTCCCGCGGGAATCCCGTTGTACTTTGAAAAGTCTCTGGAGCGTCCTTGATTTATGGTATAACTTGTTAAGTGACTTTTGATTTATGTGTTGTTAGGTGACTTATGTGTTACCGGCTTACTGAGTTGTTTAAACTCATCCATGTGCGCTACTTGTCTCAGGTACCATAGGGGCAAAACGGGATTGAGAGCGAGGGTTTGAGCATGCATTCGTAGTCATTGGTCCTATCAGATTAAAAGACGTTTTGGTTTCATAGATATCGAAATAAAGAAGACTTGGATTTTTATTACATTTAAGTTTAATGAATAAGCCTTACGGAGACTATTTACTCCGTGGCGGTTGTCATGTTTGCTTTCCAGGGCATGACAACTTAAATAATGTGATACCCCGATCTGTTCTGTCTGAAACGCTTAAGTGATTTGATTGGTACTATCCATATCAACAAGGTGCACCTTCTTTTCTGGCACACATCTTGAGAGAACTCCAAGGTTAAACGCGTTTAGCCGGGAGTAGGATCAGGATGGGTGACCTCCTGTGAAGTTTTCCGGGGTGCGTGCGAGTGAGGACAAAGCATGCTGGAAAAGACCCGTGTTGGTCTGTGGAGCCAGTTGGTCAAATCACGGGGCGTTACATTTGGTATCAGAGCAACCTCGGCTTGTACGGTGTGGTTCGGGGATCGAACGCATCTGCAACCGAGGGATTATGGGACTGTTTGTATCTGGCATGACAAGGACGTCGCGTATTTAAGGAGGGGTGTATGTGATACCCCGATCTGTTCTGTCTGAAATGCTTAAGTGATTTGATTGGTACTATCCATATCAACAAGGTGCACCTTCTTTTCTGGCACACATCTTGAGAGAACTCCATGGTTAAACGCGTTTGGCCGGGAGTAGGATCAGGATGGGTGACCTCCTGGGAAGTTTTCCGGGGTGCGTGCGAGTGAGGACAAAGCATGCTGGAAAAGACCCGTGTTGGTCTGTGGAGCCAGTTGGACAAATCACAGGGCGTTACAATACCGCTGCCTCGGATGCTGCTTAAGGTCATACATGGACTTCTTCAAAAAATGCACATGTTCTTCTTTACCTTCAACATGAAAACCCTCGGGCTGTGCCATATAAATCCGCTCCTTTCTCACTAGCAGCAATTAACATGTCATCCACAAACAGGAGCAAATATATTTGGGAACTGTCGCGTAACCTTTACAGATAAACATAACAATCATACTTGCTCCTCTCAGAATCATGATAAATCATAAAAGAATCAAACCTTTTATACTGCTGCCTCAAAGGCTGCTTAAGGCCATCCATGGACTTCTTTAAAAAATACACATGTTCTTCTTTGCCTTCAACATGAAATCTTCAAGCTGTGCCATATAAATCTACTCCTTAAGCTCTCCATTTAAAATAGTTGTCTTCATATCAAGCTATTCAAGCTCTAAATCCTGCATAGCGACAATACCAAGAAGAGAACGAATGGAGGTATGCTTCATAACTAGTAAAAATACCTCATTAAAGTCCACATCATAAATTTGACTATATCCTCTAGCCACTTGCCTAGCCTTGTATCTAGGCTCTTCAACTCCAGGTATACCATTTTTCTTCTTGAATACCCACTTGCAACTGGCAACCTTCTTATTCTTAGGTAGCTTAGTAATCTCCCAAGTCTTGTTCTTGTGAAGAGATTTTTCTCTATAGCAACCAACCATCTATTAGAGTCCTTCGACTTAACTAGATGGTTCTTCACTGCTATCAACTTCTTCTGCCATAATCAAGGAAAAAGCAATAAGATCAGCCTCACCTAATTTCTGTGGAGCCTGATAATTCTTCTAGGCATATATCTAGTAATAGAATACATTGGCTCCCTTTTAACTATGCCAATATTCTCAGCTATATCAGACAATCCATCATGAGTAGGATCATGGAAATCAACATCACAGGAGGAACTTGCTTCTAGATCAACATCAAATTTCACCTGCACTTTTGACTTTTGCAAGTCCACACTTGGAGCACTGGAAACATCAAGTCAAGAAACATCATCTCTCTTACTCAGCATGTCTGTCTCTTTGAAAGTAACATTCCTACTCAACAAGACTTTAGACAGCTCGGGACACCACAATTTATATCCCTTCACACCAGAAGCATAGTCAAGGAAGACACATTTCACAGATCTTAGCTCTAACTTGTCATTATTCATATGAGCATAGGCAGGACATAAATAGGAGGATTTTTTAGACCACATTCTTCAGGTACGTTACAATTAAGAGATGCATGCAGTGAACAATTGGCAAGGTGACAAGCAATGGAAGCAGCCTCAGCCCAAAGTGACTTAGGCAAACCAGCATTTGATAGCATACAATGAATTTTCTACAACAAAGTTTTGTTCATTCTTTTAGTGATTCTATTTTGTTGAGGTGTACTCGGGATTGTCTTATGCCTAACCATAGCTCTGATACCACTTGTTAAGAAAATTGATCGAAATGAGAAACACAAGACTTACGTGGAAACTCCAAGACGGGGAGAAAATATTGGACAAAGAAGAGTCGTCTACTACGTGAGTCAATCTGGTTACAAGGCTTCCGTGAGGGTTCTCTCTACCTCACAACTCTCGACTACACAAATATGACCTAGACATATGTCGATATATATAGGAAATTACTATTACAATATTCAATAGTAATAGGAGTTCTAATTTGTCTAGAATTTGATACAAATCCTAACAAGAAGTTTATTAATGAACTACGCGTTAATGCATGCAATCATTCCAGTAGGCCCCTTCTCAAGTTTGGAAATCTATTTAGCAATAGTCTACAAGAAAACATATATTATTAGACTTTGAGCGAGGATGAACCTAAATATTATAGTTGAGTATTTTTTTATTTTATTTAAAAGATTGCTGGGTGTCATTTTATTCTTAAGATTTATATTCAAAATTTCTTTAACAAATCTATTTTTTTAATCATTTGAACTAATTTTCAGTAGGAACAATATATTACTTTAAGAGCAAATGCATGCGGAGGAACGTGGTAAGCGGATGGCTTTTATGTGGGGGATGTGGAAGCCAGGTGATTTTTGGCATTGGAATGGATCTGAATGTGCAACACGAACAGGCGATGTCTCTTCGGTTTTGGCAAACTGTTCCCGTATTTAACAATGAGCCCCCTGATTAATGCTGAACTGTGGTTGTCGCTAGGCTTGCAGAACGTGTTTCTTTGGATCGTAGTGATCTCTGATTGATTATTCAGGGGTGTAAGATTGTTATCTCATCCTTTGTAGACTTCTGCTATTCTTTTACTATGAGAGGTTAGCAATTTCATCGGAAACTTTATCTGTGATATTTAATGTTCCTTCTGTTGAATTGGAACCTTTGCTTGCTTCATTATGTATTTTTTTACCTTATTTGAATGAAGCTATATTTTACCCCGAAATTGTTAGACAACATTTTATTTTATTTATATATGTGTAGTATTTAATAAGTATATACACACATTCACAAAAAACTATATTAAAAAAAAGAATATGACATAGAATGAATACACAACACATACGATAAAAGAATATGACAGGAGCAAAATTGGATCAATACAAACAACAATCTGTTTAAAGTCTATTGAGTTTTTATCTAAGAGGTAGATTTTATCTATATAAAATATATTTACAAATAAAGACCAGTATAAAATTTATTCCTACAGTATGTACGAGTATCTGCCCACAATTTCAGGATGTTATTAACCAAGTTCCGAGAGGTAGATTTTATTTATATATTTGGATGCATGTATAGAATCTGATGTACACAATTTCAGGCATAAAAAACGTGATTTTTCTAAAAGTGTTTGCATCATTTACTAAATACGAACATATATACGATCATTTAAGTCTCTAACTGTTTGAACAAGTATTATACAAGTTCGGGATCGAGTTAGAAATGCTGGACTTTATATTGCACGATGATTTTGAGATCAATGAGTACATAAGCGGAACGGCAGAATACCCTGCTGTGACGGATAAGAAAGAATATGGAAGACAACAGTGGAAGATGGAAAGACTACTCTGGTATCCATCTTGATCGTTTCTCTTGTCGGGGCTGTCAAATTCTTTGACTAGCTAGCATCTAGAATTTTAAGTACGAACAATCCAGGAGTTTAATAATGAACTACACGTTAATGCTTTAAGGTCATTCTTATTTATACTACGAGGGTCATCAGTCTTTCTTTACTTTTTCCTCTCTCAAGTCTACTTCCTTGCAATTAAGAACAAAAAACAACGTCTTTGAAATTTCTAATATATTTATATAAAAGAAATTCCTTGGAGTATATGACGAATGATAAAACATGCATTTCTGGCAAGGCCTTCTATTGCCAATGATATCATTTTTAAGAATAGTTGTTAAAAGTTAATCAACATGGACATCAAAAGCGAAAACATGGTGCTAATAACAAAAATTAACAGAGAGATATAAGATATAGAATACGATATATTGAAAGACCTACATTTTCATAATAAACAAACTCGGTGGATTAAGTAGTTACAATTGTAATTGTTTACATTGCCTATAGATGTCTTTCACATCAATCTTCTACGAATATTAACTCGATAAGATTTCATCATAGAAGTATATGCATCATGATAAAATTACTTAATTAACCTAGTCTAAGCATTCACATACCCGCCTAGGTTTGTTCGGGCCATATCATCCTATTGTCGCCTCATGTGTTACACTATGATGATGATCTCGACCTCTCTATTCCATTCAACTCCTAAATTAAATAAATAAGGTCTAGAGACAATTTGTATCAATGAAATTTTTTCGAAATTTTGCATTGATAGGACATGTTATTATTTCTAGTCATTCCTTTCATGTTAGTAGTCCAACTAATTAGCACGTCCTTGATAAAATGATCAATCTTGTTAAAAGCTCCTTCCAACGTGTAGTTTAGGTAGCAATGGAGTAAGAAACTTTATCTGTGTTCTTTGTTATAGTAGTATTATATTTCATTCTTGGCAGGTACATGCATATTAAGTACCAGTAGCCGTAGCATATTAAGTCCTCGAGCATATTTTCCTCATTCTTGGAAGGAGGAAAATTACCTAAATGTGTGAAACAAGTTATTTTTGTATGAAATATGAAAAATAATAATTAAGTACCAGTAGCCGCCCAACTACGTTGTTTGCCTCTTGATGTAACAATTACTGGTGGTTATGCACATTTGACGAAATTTTTGTTGGATAATAAATTTTTGGGCAAATTACTCTCACATCCCTGACCTTTGGTCACCCTCCCTCTAGGGTCCCCGGCTTTTGGAAAATAATTTTCCCGTCCCTAAGTTTTGATGATAATAGACTCTCGGGTCCCTGGAGCCGGAATATTCCTTTTTCTCCGGTGAACTCCCACTTGAAATGACCAAAATACCCCTCCTACTTAAAAACAAAAAATCTCTTTCCTTCCCCTTCTTCTTCCTCCCACCTCATCTTCATCCTCCCAACCTTCAACCCTAATTCTAAAAACTTTAATTTTAATTAAAATACCCAACATGAAAATAACCCAGATCGGAAACAATCACCCAAATAGTTTTTCTCCATAATAAGCACCACATAAGAAATTAAATTCAAAGTCCAAGGAAGAAGGTGGGACGCCAGTAACCAGCGAGTTCCAAATAGAGATGAGATCTGAAATTAGGGTTAGGAGAGGTAAGGATAGAGATGAGATCCGACGTTAGGATTAGGAGAGGTAAAAATAGAGATGAGATCCGAAGTGGTTACAGGAGAAGACGAGGGCGGCGGCAGAAGAGGAAGCCGAAGAAAGGGCGGTCTCGTCACAGCTGAAGCCTACCATCGACTACATGTCTCAGTGCCTTGTAATTAAATTTAATTAATTTTGATTTATAGTTTATAGGATGGGTTTATGACGAATAGAGGGAGGGAGTAGAGGATGGAGGGAGAAGATGCTCTGGATCCGGGATGGGTTTCTGTGTGGGATGTAATTAAGGCATTTATTAACTTTTCCTTTGTTTTATACTTTCTGTATCAACAAACTCAAGTACGATGGGGAAAATTTTGTAATAAGTATTTAGTATTAAGGTCACACCTATGTAGGAACAGCAGTCAGCTCGATTTCAACTACTTGGATGATGAATACGAACAAAGCTGACTTAGTGATACTAACTCACTAACTCCTACGACACCAACGAAACTCACAATTCATCATTATATCACCTCAACTAAGAAATTTTCACTCTGTTGTAAATAAACTTAAATTCTAAAAGTTTTAATTCTCACTAAACAATTTTGGTTTTGAGTTGTGGTTGAAGGTTGGGAGGATGGAGATGAGGTGGGAGGAAGAAGAAGGGGAAGGAAGAAGGAAAGATATTTTTTGTTTTTAAGTGGGAGGGGTATTTTGGTCATTTTAGGTAGGGATTCACCGGAGAAAAAGGAATATTCTGGCTCCAGGGACCCGAGAGTCTATTATCATCAAAACTTAGGGACGGGAAAATCATTTTCCAAAAGTCAGGGACCCTAGGGGGAGGATGACCAAAGGTCAGGGACGTGAAAGTAATTTACCCTAAATTTTTTTATGTATACAAAAAATTCTTTGACTATCTAGCATGTCGAATTTAAGTTAACAAAGATCGAGGAGTTTATTAATGAACTACGCGTTAATGCATGCAATCATTCCAGTAGGCCCCTTATCAAGTTCGGCGATCTATTTAGCAATAGTCTACTAAGAAAACATGCATTATTAGACTTTGAGCGAGGATGAACCTAAATATTATAGTTAAGTATTTTTTTTATTTTATTCAAAAGATTGCTGGGTGTCATTTTATTCTTAAGATTTATATTCAAAATTTCTTTAACAAATCTTTTTTTTAATCATTTGAACCCATTTTCAGTAGATACTGATGCAAGCATTTCTCCAGGACCCTATTGAGAGTTTCGTGGCCGGATCGCTGGCTCCGAGTGGGAAGCCAGCAACCTGAGGGAAAACAGATTGACAGGCACCTCGGGAAGAAGGATGTGGACATCAGTGGGAAGGGGAGTCTCACCGAGATCGGATTGAGTAGAGACTAAAGAAAATTTGTCCATAGGTGGGAACTACATTTTGGGTCGTCAGATTTGATTATCTTTAAATCTGATGGTCAATAACTTATCAGGTGTTATTGATTTGCATGTGAAGTGATATTGATTTGCATGTAAAATAATATTGGTTTGGAAGACGTTGGTTTACATATGAAGTGATATTAATTTGCATGTGAAGTGATATTGGTTTGAGTTAGTCCCCATAGTTGGGGACTACCCCAGTCCCCACCAAATCCACCCCAGTGCCACCCGTGGAGTTGGTTAACTTGGCCAAGTCTACGCCAAAGCAAGTAACAAGTTCCACCTCGGGAAGAAATAGTTCGTAATTCCTCCACCGATTACCGGATTGAGTTTGGTTTGATGATTCTTGATGTGGCTTGTAATAAGATGGATATGAGATTTGTCTTGTTTCCGCCATCCTTCCATTGTAGTCTCTCATGTTTTTAATTAATATTGAGTTCAAATCATCGTAAGACTGAATGTTCCAGCAATTAGTAATTTTTCTTTTGGTAAAGGTAAATGTTTTTATCTAGTTACATTTGGAGAGTGTATTTCCTCAATTCATATTACCCTTGTATTATTGTATCAGATTAAAATAAGTTAATGTTTTTTAAAGATAAAATTGTATTACTCCTAAAAAAATATTACATCAAACATATAGATCATTACTTATACATATAACCACCATGACATATTCGCCACATCTAGAATTTAACGCCTAAAAACAAATGCAATTAGTACTTCTTTTGCGCAAGACAATAATTTGAAAACCAGTCCTATTAGTTTAATTGAAAATGACACTTACTTTTCATAATATTATTTTGTCATCCATCAAGTGCCGACCGATGATGTCAATCTGTTGGAGCGGAAAATTAATTCTCGGATTTATTTGACCATGTCTCAGTAAAATAGCCGTATCTTCCTTCTTGTATGTCCAATTGATACGATTTCAAAAGTTACAAAAAGATAAAACACAGATCTAGAACTTTCTAGTTTGTGACTTTTCCAAATTCGGCGCAGAAAGAGGTCAGACTTGGGTCGGAAGTTTCGGGAGTAGATTTTCTCCTTATTAGGCCTTTGATCTGCTGAACCTATTTTGGTAAAAATACCGTAACTTTCTCCTCAAGTATTGGATTGACACGATTCCAAAAGTTACAATATGAGGAGACAGAGATCTCTAACTTTGTTGTTTATGACTTTTCCAAATTCAGCACAGAAAAGGGTCAAATATGGGTTGGAAGTTTCGGATAGTTTAAGTTTTCCTTATTAGGCCGAGGCTATGTTAAGTTTTCCTATTTGAAAATGGCCTAGGGTTTTTCTATGAGGCTGGGGCGAGCTTGTTCTATATAAGGAGAGCTAGGTACAGGCATGAAGGACACCCACAAACCAAATATCAAACCTTTAGCTTCATTGCTTTTATCATAGCTTTTATCTTATGTAGTTTCGTAGCTTTTATCTTTATGTTTTTCCTTTCCCCCTCTCCCCCATATTTTCAATAAAGTTCTTTCTCTTCTATCAATTCTTTTTTCTTCTATCTATTCTCATCTTTATCTTCTCTTCTCTTTTCCCATATTTCTTCTATTTCTCTCTTTCGTTCGAATCACTCTTGGGACGACCACTCCGGACCCGTTCTTAAGATCGTTTCTGATGTTCTACCACAATTTATTGCACATTATTTTTGGCACGCTCGGTGGGACTAAGGAGGGCGTCTAAGAAGAGTGATTGTTGCATCCCAACACATGATTTTTTACATACGGTTTTGAGTCCTTCTTCAAAATGGACGAAACCGGTTAAAAGTTGTGCTGAAAGAGGACGTCCAGCAAGGTCAGCCGACTTGGGAGGGTATTCCGGCCCTTTTTGGAGCCGAATCTGAAGACACTTTCTTCACCAAAATTGAAGATCATTGTTTCCTATTTCTGTGGATACTAAGAACGCCGAAATTGAATTTTGTACCAGGAAGATAAGACCAAAACACTGAAGACTGATCGATCTGTATGATTGAGAAGTCTAGTCGGCTTTGGAGGACATTTTGGTCTTTTTTTTTGCTGAATTAGGAGATGGCTATTTCAAGAAAAATTGAAGATCTATCTCTCAGCTTTCCAATAACATTAAGATCGCTTTAATCGGAGTTCGGACGGAAAAGATACAACCAAAATACCAAAGATTGGTCATTCTGTATGCTGATTACGAATTTTCGATTTATCTTGTCAAATCATGATCAGTTATGAGGGATTTATGGGGAGAAATGATAATTATGAGAGAGAGCGTGTTGAACACCTAGCATTCTGCATGCAATTTAGAAATTTTTTGGAGGAATGTACGAAAAGTTATGAGGATTTAAGAGCTGAACTTCGAGCAATGAGATACAAGCCCTTTAAGAATGAGAATTCAGGGACTACATCAGCAACTGAGGAAGCATCAAGTGGCGTATGCAAAGTTGAGGACCAAATAGTTTCAGAATCTCGTAATTTTGAGACAAGTATTGAGACGGTCGAACATGAATGGGCCGAATATACACAATCTTCTTTCCTTATTGAAGAAGTCGAACAGACGACTAGTCCACAGTTGGCCGACACCACGGCCATCGAGCCTACAAGGCTCACATTTGAGGAAAAGGAAGAGCCATGCCCGACACAAGTCTCATTGGCAACTGAGACAACCCTAAGTGCTGTATCAAATACAAAAGGCATTTTAGGGCCTCCGCCTGCTAAGGGAATCTTTGGGCTTTCACCAGCAAAGGGAATTTTAGGGCCACCGCCGAATCACCTATTGCGGAGATCCGAGTTACCCTTTGTTCCACGAGTAGTGAGCCACCTTCGCTTGCCCAATTTTGTCCAAACTCAACGGAAAGACACAGGGGGCCAAGTCTACAGTCAGAATTCAATCTCACCCGGGGGGCATGAAGAGTGCTGCAATATTGTAGTCGAAGCTCCTACATCGACCGAAATTATCCCGGCCAAAAGGCAAGACGTGCTCATGACAAAGAAGGTGAAGGATGATAAAGTCAAGTGTTCAATTCCTCCTCAACCAAGCAAGAGTACGGTGAAGCAACAACCTAATGAGCCAGCTCAACCTCGGCCATCAAAGGTTTCAAATTACAGGGAATGTTCTCAAGTCACATGGTCAAAATCGGCCAGCAACAAAAAAAAAGGGCGCCTGAGTACGCGTGGGTTAAGAGAGACGTGGTCACTCGATTGGCGACCAAGCAAGGAGTTCTCCAGAGAAAGAAACCCTTCAAGATTTGGGTGCCTAAGGAAGAACTTTTGCGGTCTAAGAAACAACCATATGAGACACGACCCACAAAGAGTGATTCACCTACAAGGTCTCCAAGTTATCACACGAAGCCTGTGCTAAAGGAGATGCCAAAAAAGCCAAACCCACACTCGGGGGGCAAGTGTCCGGAGTCTCATCGTCCGACTCTCACGAAGACTCAACGAAGAAGGTTGGAGCGAAAAATTCAAAAGCAAAGGAAAAAGCTTAGAGACCTTCAACAATAATTGTATGGTCATTTTGATGAAGGACATAGAGCTCCCACTCAACTATGTAGGCCTAAATCCAGTTTTTGCGAGAAAGCCGTGAGCACACGGATATCTCGAGATGAGTGATCAACTGCACGCCTACAACGGCTAGGTCTCGACCAGTTTGATGGTACATTCTCCACATATTTACGGTCTTGCCTTAGCCGGTTATTTTTTTTTTAGTGGAGTTAATTTTCCGTGTGTTTAAGGACAGATACACGTCAATGCTTTTCCTAGCGTCAAAACATTGACGTGTGGGGGGCATTGTTGGAGCGGAAAATTAATTCTCGGATTTATTTGACCATGTCTCAGTAAAATAGCCGTATCTTCCTTCTCGTATGTCCAATTGATACGATTTTAAAAGCTACAAAAAGATAAAACATAGATCTAGAACTTTCTCGTTTGTGACGTTTCCAAATTCGGCGCAGAAAGAGGTCAGACTTGGGTCGGAAATTTCGGGAGTAGATTTTCTCCTTATTAGGCCGCGGATCTGCTGAACCTATTTTGGTAAAAATACCGTAACTTTCTCCTCAAGTATTGGATTAACACGATTCCAAAAGTCACAGAATGAAGAGACAGAGATCTATAACTTTATTGTTTATTACTTTTCCAAATTCAGCACGGAATAGGGTCAAATATGGGTTGGAAGTTTCAGACAGTTTAAGTTTTCCTCCAAGTAATCTTGCCAAAACTGAAGTGACATCCCCCACATAAAAGCCATCCGTTTACCATATTTCTCCACATGCATTTGTTAAGTAATATATAGCTCCTACAGTTGATTCAAATGATAAAAGAATTAGATTTTTTAAAGAAAATTTGAATATTAATTTACCTCTTAAATAAAAACTCAATAGACTTGAAAGTTGAAACATCGTCTTTGTTTTTTTTATTTTTTTTGTTAGTGTGGTACATACTTATTAAATACTTGATACATATATATATACATATATATATATATAATAAAATGTTGGATGATAATTTGAGGTGTCGTTCATGCATTTGTTTCTTTTTCGGTGTAAAATAAGGTGCAAAAATTACATCATAGCATGTCCCTAGCAAGCAAAGGTTCCAACTCCACAGGAGGAACAGTAAACATCAAAGATAAAGTTCCCGATAGAACTGCTAACTTAGACAGATGATGGGCAGCCATATTGGCACCCCTCCTTGTAAAAGAAAAGCAGAACACTTCAAAGGATGAGATAGCGGTATTACACCCCTGAATAATCAACGAGAAATCACTTCGATCCGGAGAAACACAATGAGAGATGGTATTATTTTGATGGCATTAACGGAGGTTTAACGGCAAACAACACACGACTCTACTATGCAGCAATTAACGGTGTTGTAGCGCTAACACCACCAGTTGACAGTCAGATTTCACCACCACATTCCGCAAGCCTAGTGACAACCGCAGCTCAATTCCGGCCTTCATGCCATGGTCTTCCAATTGGAGACAAATTGTACAAGAGACAACAGTTTTGGGCTCAATCAGGGCGCTCATTGTTAGACGCGGCAACAGTGTTGGCCTCCAAGTTGTCACTAGGCTTCCGCTACAAGAGGCAAACAACTTAGTGGGGCGGCTACAGGTACTTAATTAATATTTTTCATATTTCATACCAAAATGTTAGGAATTTAGCAACTTTGCGAACAATACGTACAAAGAACATGGACACAAGAGATTATGTAGTTTGACCTAATGTCTACGTCCATGGGAAGAAAGGAGAATTTTTATTGATGATACCGAATCACGGCACAAATATTTCCTTTCTCCACCTTCTTTCGTAACAAGGACACCATCCAGTCAACTTCTTGGGCAATACTGACATCTCTAGTTGTCTTCTCCGTCGACAAATTTTTTTTCGGTCAACCTAAATATTATCATGTCACTTCAATCAATCTTTAATCCAAAATCGCAAAGAAAAAATAAATGCGACCTTGAAAATCAAAATAAGAACTTAAAATCGAGTTCACGTCAACAGTAATTTCAATCCAAAACATGAGCTTCAATCCACCTCCACCGGTTGACGCTTCGCCTGCCAAGGTCGTCGACGTTTTAGTGCAGAACCGCAGTACATGAGTTCCTTCGTCAGGTCTTCTCTCCTAACCTAGCCCATTCAGAGTTTCAAACGTACGATTTCCGGTGAGCAACTGCACTTTCCGGTCGAGCTGCCGGGGAAGATGAGGGAGGAGTATGAGCTACAAGTTTGATTGGGTTCAATAAACAATTGATTAATTACCACATATGTCTGTTCTATTTTGATCATATATGTCTATTTTGGTTTGACCATTTTTGTTCTTTCGTAGTAGAAATTGTACCTATACTACTTTGTCCTTAGAGTATATAGATCAAGAGTTATATATTCTACACAACTGAAGAGAACTATCTGTATTCCGTGGTGAGAGTCTATTCGTATGGTTTATGTACCCATTGTGCCACATGAGATTCCAATATTCGCAGCTCCGGAATTTTGTCAGTAATGCGGTCATAGTATGTTCGTATGATTTATGTTATGTTTGATTTCTATTTGTATGGTTTCTATACGTATGATTTTTGTCTCCTTGTTGAAATGTGTTTAGAGGATTTGGCTTATTAAGGTTGCATTAACTCACAAAAATTACGTTGCTTGTTTTCAGATTCATCAACTGGGGTTCAATGACAGGGAGTAGAGACTAAAGAACCGAGAATGCATAGTAGCATTTAGTTTTGGGCAAATTATTAAAGGTTGTTTTGTGTTTGGTCATATCTTCTATGCAATTCCTTTTTTTATAATTATTTTTTAAATATCTCTATTTAATTTTATTATACTTGGGCACCTCACTAACACCATTGATAATTTTATTATTGTTGAAAATATCCACCGATGATTATTATCTTTAAGTTAAATTAATTAAAAGATAAAAGAAATTTTTTAACTTAACTTAAAAGATTTAATAGGGATTAAGTTGCTATACCGAATAACAACTCAATCCTTACTCTCTCTCTCTGTAAAATCCTTTTAATAAGAAAAGGGTTGGGAAGAGAGAAAGGGGTCTACTGATGATCAAACACATAGGGAGAAAAAAAAACTTCTTTTTCTCTTCAGGTTCTCCCTAAGGTGAACTTCTTCCTTACTAGTTGGAAAAACTTAGTCATACAGTAATTTTAAGAAACTAAGAGAGAAGCTTGACGGGGATTGGGCCATTGGACGGACTGCATGCCTTACTGAAGAGAGAAGGACTGCTAGACCGAATCCAAAGCATTGAATCCAATCATTAGAACACCGCCTGTTGAAGACTATGGTATAGAGGAGTTCTTCTCGTTGAACTACAATAAGACTATGGGAAAGAGAAGCATTCCTACCGAACAAAGAAAATGTGAGAAAGTACCAGCCTTTTAGGTGGTGAAATCCTATCCTTGCTTCATTCATACGTGAGTAAAGATTGATCAGTGATGAGCCTCCATCATCAAGATCCTGTGAAGAACTTCTGAAAAACGCATTAAGTGAATTCTGCGCTACAAGAGGTAAACTTTTGATTTTGATATTTAATTATGGTTTATTTATATAATAAAGATTATATATGCACCCATAGTTTTGGGCATATACCTCCATAAACAACGCTAATTAAGACGAGACTTTGGGCTCATCCATAGTTTTTAAAATTTTCTTCTAAAAAAAATCAACGAGCATCCCTCTTATACATGTATAAAAACAAGCACCCTCCTCAAGTTTCTCATCTCATCATCACCAAGAAAAGCCAACTTATTATAGGAGAAAATAATGGAAGCCGAGATCACATAGTTAAGAGGAGAGGTAACCAGGCTTAACAATGAGCTTAGTAACTTAAGAGGAGAATCAGGTGTTGGGATTTGTCGAGAAGTGAAAAATTGGCTGGACTTGTGCCTCCAAGCTTTATGGCGATCGCAAGTAGCCACTTACAGAAGTTGTAAGTTTTGGGCAACTTACGGTCGCAAGTTAACTAGTGATTGTAAGTCGTCAGCGACGATTTTTTTCTGTTTTGTTTCAACTCTTATTTCAGATTCTTGATTCAACCTAGATAGATTTCTTCTACACCATAGGTTCATCTATTATATAAGGACGTGTTACCCTATGGTTAGTTATGGCTTTATGACTCGGATCTATCAATAAAAGTTATCATTTCTTCCCATGGAAGTAGACATTAGGCCGAACCATGTAATGTCTTGTATCTGTGTTCTGTTCACATTTTGTTATCTAAGTTGCTGAATTCCTAACATATCAGAGCTCAGGTTGGAGAATGACGGACGGTACAAAATTTACTCTTGTAAAGCTTGATGGTTATGCCAAAGGCGTGTCAAAGATCTCCTCGTTTAACAAGGGATGGTCATCACACTCTTGGAGAAGAAGCCCGAGAAGATGGAGGAGCAAGAGTGGAAGGAGATAGGGGCCAAGACAGTGGCGACAATTTGCTTGTGCTTGGTGGATGATGTGATGTATCATGTCATGAATGAGGAGTCACCAGCTGAGGTATGGAAAAAATTAGAGATAATGTATATTTCTAAGTCTTTGTCAAACAATCTTTATCTTAAGCAAAGATTGTACAAGCTCAAGATAATGGAGGGCTCAGATTTGAGCCAACATATTAATGGTTTCAGCCAACTTGTGAATGACTTGAGAAATGTTGATGTGAAGTTCGAAGAAGAAGGTAAGGCATTATGGCTCCTGAATTCCTTACCGGTTTCCTTCAAGAATTTGGTTACAACCTTAACTTGGGGGAAGAAATCATTGGTATTGGAGGAGATATCAAGTGCTCTTCTAGGATTTCATAAAAGGAGAAAAACTGGTGATGACCAAATGGAAGGGCTAGTTATGAGGGGTAGCCATGATGATTGTAGTCGAGCAAAAGATGGAAGAAGATCTAGGTCAAGATCAAAGAGGTTCAAGGGAAATTGCTTCGAGTGCAGAAAAAAAGGGCACATGAAGAAGGATTGTCCGAGAAAAACTCGGGATCATGAGAAAAAAGGATCGGGTTCTGTGAATGTGGCCTCTTATTCGAATGGGTCGAATGGTGACTGTCTTTCGATTTTGTCAAGTCCCAAGCACTCTGATTCCTGAATTTTGGATAGCACTTGTTCCTTTCACATGATGCTCACGAGAGGGTTGTTCAACACCTACAAGTTTGTTGATTCATGTATGGTGACTATGGGTTATGGTTATATTTGTAAAGTCACTAGCATAGGTGATATCCGGATCAAGATGTGGGATGGTGTTGAGAGAAAGTTGTGTGGGGTTAGGCATGTTTCAAAGTTGGAGAGGAATTTGATCTCATTAGGAACCTTGGATTGTAGCGGGTATGGCTATAAGATTGTAAGCAGGCTAATTGAAGTGGAGAAGGATGCTATGGCGGTGATGAAGGGTGAAAGAGATGGAAGTAAGACCTACATGTTAGTGGGGGCACAGTTGTAAGTGGAGTCACAACTTTGGATTCCTATGGAGAGGGAAAGCTCAGGTCATATGAGGTTAGTTTGTATGAGAGAGCAAGGGCTTAACATGGATGGTTTGAGTATAGTTGGGATTCGCGAAAACATGGATAGCAGGCTATAGTTTTTTATGGAGTTATGGTTGGCAAGGAGACATAGTTATCTCGGAGAAGCATTGATAACTGGGCCCCGCTATAATTGTCTAAAGGGACATGCACCTCAAAGATGTTGGATAGATTTGGCATTGGGCATGTGAAGCAATTGGTGACACCACAGGCGGATCAAGTATTTCACTTAAGGCCAAATGGTAGAGTTTGTGGAATATCGAAGATTCTACTTTGTGGAACAAAAGGTTGCCCGTTGTATGCTATAGTAAGTAGCACTGGTATGAGGCAAGAAGGTCTAGCAGAAAAGCAGTTCGAAGTTGCGAAGCATGGGGCTAACCAGAAAATAGAGGGCACGTCTATTGTTCACAAAGTTACTTCAACAGGTGGACTTGTTAGTTGGGGTTCGATAGAGATTGGAGGAAATAGGCCAAGCAACCTTGAAAGCTCGAGCTTGGGGGAGGTGTATCTATGGTTCGAGATGGAGTATGTTGAACAAAAAAGGTTGGGAGAAAGTTGAGATGATCTTATTGATGGTGGTGTATCTATGGTTCGAGGTGGAGTAGGTTGAGTCAGATCAGTTTTGCAAGTTCTCATGGTTCTTCATAGTACGGTGTCTCATAAAGGTGGAGTTTGTTGAAGTTCGGGTGGAGCTTCATGGTTCTTCTGCGGGATGACTTCTTGCCAAGATGGAGATTGTTGGGATTTGTCGAGAAGTGGAAAATTGGCTGGACTTGCGCCCGTAACCTTTGTGGCGATCGCAAGTAGCCATTTACAGAAGTTGTAAGTTTCGGGCAACTTGCGGTGGCAAGTTAACTGACGATCGCAAGTCGTCAGTGGCAGCTTATTCCTATTTTGTTTTGACTATAGTTTCAAACTCTTGATTCGACCCAGATAGGTTTCTTGTACACAAAGAGTTCGTCTATTATATAAGGACGTGTTACCCTATGGTTAGTTATTGCTTTGTGACTCGGATCCATCAATAAAAGTTCTCCTTTCTCCCCGTGGATATAGGCTGGCCAATCCACGTAATCTTTGGTATCCGTGTTCTTTGCGTATTTTGTTCTCTAAGATGTTGAATTCCTAACATCAGGCAGGCAAGGCTTGAAGATCAGAAGCACCAAGGATGACTCAAGCAGGCTCAACTTCGAGCTCAATCGCACTAGAGGAGAAATTAGCACCGTCAAGGCTGACATCTTGAGGTCTTAAACGGAGGCCGCCGAGCTCAGGGCCTTGATCGTTGGGTCCAAAAAGGAAGCCAGTACCCTGAGAGAGTAGCTTGATATGGGCGGGAAGGGAAGCGCCACTCATGGTGGTGATCAAGTTGCTCAAGTCAACGCCAAACGCGGCACCATCGTCAATCTCGGACGGAAGAGTTAAATTTTACTGAATCACCACCTGGTATCCGAAGACTCACGAGTCGAGTCGAGTCGAGTCAGTACTATTTGTGTTTGTAATAAAATGTATACCAGAGTAGTCTTTCCATCCTTCCAGTGTTGTCTTCCATGTTCTTTCTTATCCGTCACAGCAGGGCATTCTGCCGTTCCGCTTATGTACTCCTTGATCTCAAAATCATCGTGCAATATAAAGTCCAGCATTTGTAACTCGATCCCGAACTTCCATAATACTTGTTCAAATAGTTAGAGACTTTAATAATCTAACAAAGTTATACATGTTCGTATTTTGTAAATGATGCAAACACTTTTAGAAAAATCACGTTTTTTATACTTGAAATTGTATACATCAGATTTTATATATGTATCCAAATGGTTTCAAATTAGGAATTTAGTACTCTGTGGTTTACACATTTTTTCTCGGGCAGGTCCAGGACAGCTGCCCAGCCATCTGGATTTGCTATGTCATATTTACGATCTACATGGCGTGCCATCTCATCCTTTTTTATCCATGTAATTGATGAAGTGGCAAGTCATAAAATTTTAAAATGGCACAAAAAAAAGACTTGCCACGTCATCAATTGCATGGATAAAAAAGGATGAGGTAGCACGCCATATAGACCGTAAATATGACATGGCAAATCCAATTGGCTGGGCAGTTACCCTGGACCTGCCCGGGAAAAAATGTGTAAACCACAGAGCATTAAATTCCCAATTGGAAACGACGTGGCCTTAATTCTGAAAGTTTGAAACTACAGGGTACTTAATGGGACTTTTCTCTATATTTTATATAAATAAAATCTACCTCTTAGATAAAAACTCAATAGACTTTAAACAGATTGTTGCTTGTATTTATCCAATTTTGTTCCTGTCATATTCTTTTATCGTATATGTAGTATATTGATTCTACGTCATATTCTTTGTTTTTTTAATTTAGTTTTGTGTGAGTGTGTGTATACTTAGTAAATACTACACATATATAAATAAAATAAAATGTTGTCTAATAATTTCGGGGTAAAATATAACTTCATTCAAATAAGGTACAAAAAATACATCATAGCATGTCACGAAGCAAGCAAAGGTTCCAAACTCAACAGGAGGAACATTAAATGTCACAGATAAAGTTTCCGATGAAATTGCTAACCCCTCCTAGTAAAAGAATAGCAGAAGTCTTCAAAGGATGAGATACAATCTTACACCCCTGAATAATCAATCAGAGATCACTACGATCCAAAGAAACACGTTCCGCAAGCCTAGCGACAACCCCAGCCCAATTCCTGCCTTCACGCCAATGACTTCCAAAAGACTTGGATGGGAGACAAATGGTAAAACCTGTAGAGTCCTGGAGAAATGCTTGCCTCAGGAGCTCGGCGGCCTGCATTTGAGACCTCAGGAGGTCGGCCTTGAGGTTGTTAAGCTCGGCTTCCATTAATCTCAGGAGCAACTTGGCCTTAAGGGAAAGAATCTGTTGGATTCGTTTGGTTTTAATTTTCTTGGTGATGATGATGAGAAACTTGGGATGAGGAGTTTGTATTTATACACGAAGATGAGGTCTTTGTTTAGTTATTGTGGGAATTGGGTCAATTTTTTCTGTTATTTTAATGAATTTGATAATTCAGTTCAACGTGTTCATGCGTTGATGATGAGAATGACTATCGATGGGTAAAGTTTTAATTTATTGATTTAGCAACACACAGATTAGTGAAATGTACTAATCCGCTTTCGTAGTTTGAAGAGTCTTTTTTTCTATTCTTTTCATTAACGTCTCTCCCATCAATGTTCTGGTAAAAACATAGAGACAGAAAAGTATTTTTTTTTTCAAATTACTCCAATGAAATTTCAACAAAACATTAAATTTTGAGTTGAATATGGTGATTCTAATATTCATATTAAAGTTCATTGCTACTACGAGACCTATGATCCATTGTTGTTGCCTACACGACTGTTGTGTTATTGACGTTGACGAAATCAAAGTTCTTGCAAATTTTAGTCCAATGAACTCCGTTTGAAAGGGCAAGTTGTAATTGCTATATTATCAGTTAAAAATGTGGTGGATTTGTTTACGAGTGTAAGTACAAAAAAAATTATTTATGAGTTTAAAAAATTCACTTATTCGTTGTTTGGTTGCATATGAATATCTAACATGGCATCAAAACAAGTTGATCTCGTAACGTGTCACCAACTCATATGCATAAGATTTTGGATTGCATATAAATATTATAAACAATAAAGTTTTTTCTTTAATTTTTTAAAAAAATAATAGTTCACCCATCTCAAAATAATGATGCGCAGATCAAATATTTGTACGCCATCCCGAAATTATATTGTTCTTTATGAAACATAATGGTATAATTGCTCATCATGTTTTTCAAATTTTTTTCGAAGTCTTTAACGTTTTCTGACGGTTGGATCGAAAATATGTGGATCCAACGTCCTAAAATTCTACCGGATATCCCAAAAGAAAAAGCCTGGTCCGGACAGGAACGGTCCCGTTGGTCGAAGGAGTGTCTTTTATACTCATTCTAACGGGCTTAGATTGCAATAGAAATGGTCCATTCTGAAATGTTTGGAGTGAAGACAAGTGAGATTTTTTTACAAAAAAGTTAAAATCTGAAGATAAAAATAAAAAAAAGCAACACGGGCCGGTATCATATAACTGGGCTTGCCAGTATCATAACACGAAGGCCATTATCATATAACTTGGCTTGTCGACGTCGTAAACGTGACATGCCGTTATCGTAAATGTGACATGATGGTATCGGTCCTTCAGTCCAAACAGTTCGGAATCGCCCTTTCACTCCGGACCCAATCCATTCTGCATTCTAACACATTCTAATCGATCAAAACATGTTTCTTTGTGGACGAGAGTTGATAAAAAGTTACTATTTCTTAAAAGATTCAAATTTCAATTTTACAAATAAAAAATGTACTATTAAAAGATTCTTCCATAAAGAAAATCTTATACTTATGAATATTAAAAATTCAAAAAAAGAGAAAAATCTATTTTATTACAATATAGTATAATTATGTCATTTAAAAATAACAAAATTGATCTTTGGTGCATTTTTCTAAAAAAAATGATCTTTCTTATAGGTACGCGTACGTTAGAAGCCGTTCCATGCACCATCCACCTAAGTTGACCGACTCCCAATATTTAATAAAAAAGAGAGAATTGCCATTGGAAAACTGTGAAAAGTATAAGTTAAGGCAAGAATTTCCATTCCAAGAAAGCAAACGAATAGAGATCCAATCAAAGGATACACACAAAACTATCCCGAATCTGAATTAGTCATTATAATGTCCGGAGAGTGTCCGATATGTGTGAAGTATTGGTACCAACAAGGCTGTCCCCAGGGGGACGACCACATAATAATTTCAAGAGGCGGCCATATTAAGAGGGCCCACGACCTAGCCGGCGGGGGTGCCGGCCACGGCGGCGCCAGTCATCAACAGGGTTCTTCTTCACCATCCGAGGAGAAACGTCTGCAAGCTGAAGTTAACAGGTTGAACTCCGAGCTCGGAAGCTTGAGGCTGGAGATGAATCGGTCAGAATGGACCGGTCCCGAACGCGATTCTTCTTTTTCATCAAAAGAGAAGAGGCTGCATGATGAAGTTGAGAGGTTGAACTCGGAGCTCGGAAGCGTGAGAGGGGAAAAGAATCAGTTGGATTCCGAGGTTAAACGCCTGAGAGACGATAATGGCAGGCTCAACTCCGAGCTTGGTAGCCTACAGGCTGACCTTTCGACATATAAAGCGAAGGCAGCTAAGCTGAAGATTCAGCTAAAAAACTCTGAGAAACAAGTGAGTCACCTTGAAGCTGTGGTTGAGGTTATGGAGAAGAATAATTGGCATGGACCTTCTTTAGGTATGAGCGGAACTGGAACGGCCCAATCCGGGGTTGGTCAGATTGGAGAGATCAGAATCCAGGCTACTGAGGTTCATTTTGGGAAATGATGTATATGATGCTCGGATTTCGATTGGAGAGCCACGTCCTAAATAGGAAAAGTCCGACAGTGTTCGGCATGTTTAAACTGGGGCCTCCGATCTCAATTAGTTATTGTTTGTGGTGTATGGTTTTGCATGTTTATCTACATGAGATTCATCTTTTCTCGGTTTCATTTGCAATTCACAAGTTGAAAGTATATGAATGATGAGATTTTCTTCATTCTATCTATGTGCCCGTGTGCCTAATTCTTTCGCAGTAATTTCAAATCTTTAGCAATCGTTAACTGCTCGGTGAAAACTTCGTATTTTTTTAAAGTTTGAGAGTTTGAGATTTTATTATAAATACAAGTGAACCTATTTAACCAATCAATTAATGAATTGGATAAAAATATTCAATTTGACCCTAGTACCTACAAAGTAAAAAAAAGAGTGTTAAACCCCTCTGCTAAGAGTATCAGGTTGCGTCCTGGTCTCATAAAACTTTGTATTTGTAACTTGTTGGTACAGGCTCTACATAGGAATTAAACTTTACCAAACGATAATAAGCTGTCGAGTGATTGCTGAGAAATTCACAGCCATATTTCATCTAAGACCAAGGATGCTCAATTTCCTGGCTGATTAGGAATAATTTAATCAACAAAATAGGGGTAAGGTGGTGCGGAGGGGTAGCTTCTGTGAACTCCCTGTGCACACTGGATGGTTTTGGTTAAGGATTGTATGTTCGTGAAGGTCTGGTTTATGATATTTATTGCGATAATGTGAAATATTCGGAATCACCAAAATCGTGCAATTTTGAAGTGCTATGTGCGATCCGGAAGGCAGAAAAATTTAGCTACCGTCTTCGTTTTGGCAAGTGTTTTACAATACTGATGCAAGAAACTATTAGCCCTACTGTGGAGCTGGAGGTCAATTTGCCTACTGGTTACTATGTATGTATGTAATTAGTGACTAACAAAATTTCTATTTATAAAATAATCGGCAACATCCCGTGATTTAATCGACTGTCTCCACAGACTAACACAAATCTTTTCTAGTGTATTTTGTCGTCAGTCACACGCACCCTAGAAATTTTTTTAGTAAATCACTTATCCTAAATTTTTTTAGGTCGAGCGGAGATACATCTTGTTAATATGGATAGTTAAAATCAAATCAATTGAGGACATATGATTAAGGGGTATCGGAAAGGCTTACATAATCTTTGTATATAATTTTTTTATTGGAAAGTCTTTGTATATAGTTATAAGCTAATTAATTACGCATGGATCGTTCTATTATACAGCTTAATGGAAGTTTTTAAAATTATCTTACACGTCAATTTTAGTTGACTTTTGATTTCAATATAAATAAATAGTCGGCCGGTTACATGCATTCTTACTCTGCCAACCATTATTTATATACCAGACGTCCATCCTATAATTCTCACATTTCAATCCAAACTGGATTTATTATTTTTTGTAGAAGAGAGACGACTTCACGAATTTTCAAAATCCTTGTGTCAGATAAGTTGTGAGTATGATGAGTTTAATAATAAGTGTAAAAAAGTTGAATTTTTAGAGAAAGATTTACAACTACCAGGGTTGAACACTACACTTGCATCATTTCTTATACGTCACAACCATTGTCTATGCATACCTAAAGGCCTACCAGACATCCACCCAATAATTCTCACATTCCAACCCAAACTTGATTTATTATTTTTTTAAGAAGAGACGACTTCATGGATTTTCAAAATCCGTGTGTTAGATTAAGAAAATTGTTAGTTGCGAGTATAATGAGTTTGTTGATAAATAAAAAAGTTAAATTTTTACACCAAGAGTTACACCTGCCAAAGATTGAATCCCGTACTTGCGTCATTTTTTATACGCCTTGTATAATTAAGTCAAATGTATTTTGCATGGACTTCAAAGAAGTTGACTTGATGCAGAGAAACATAAGAAAATTTGCTGGTGAAAAATAACGATGAAAAGGACCATAAAGAGATAAAAGTAGCAAGGTAGGTAAATTATGTTTGAGCAAAAGTACACTTGGCCTGTATATGAATTGACTAAGGTTTATAATTAAATACTTATCCGGTGTAATTATTAATATAAAAAATTATATGTGTTTCAACCTGGATGCCAAGCATCCGCGAAATACTAGGTCGGGGAAGGCCAGGCCATTCAATGCCAGCATTAACACGTAGTTTACTCACTAATAAATCTTTGGGTGGTTGTAATTTAAAGTTCTAGATGCTAAAATCTAACTAACAAGTAATTAGCACTTATATCTATATCTAGATGTAATCTTGAATTTAAATTATTAAAAATGTATTATTGTTATTAAATGATTGGTTTGTCAAGTATTATTCTCACATACCAACTCGATACTGTAATAATAATCAATTTGCAAAACCTGTAAACCTTCAACGAAGTTGTCTTTATTTTATAATTGCAAGGACTTCGATTTGAGAAAGGAAAAAGTTAAAGAACGACTGATGAGCTGTATAAATAAGAGAGACATCTAAGTATATTGGCAAATAACTTCTCAACCTTTGTGATAAAAATTCCTTCTGATCATTATTAAGTTACTAAGATATGTATCCTCCTCAGTGCCAATATGCGCCGATTACTGGATCAGGGAAGGCCGCCCAATGGAGGGCTACCTGATCGTTTCGAGAGGCGGTCACATTCCGGGCGTCCACAACAGCTGCCGCCCTGCTCCTCCGCCCTACGATGACTCCGCGGAGCGAAGGAGGCGGGAGGAGGAGCGGAGAAGGTAGCAGGAGGCCGGGGATAGGAGGAGGCGGAGGAGGAGGACAGGAGGGGGAGAGGAGGAAGCTGAGGCGGAGGGGGAGATGGGACAAGCCGAGTGTCACCATGAATGGCCGTGGGAGCACCAAGCACGGCGCTGGCCAGATTGGAAATATCAACGTTGAAGGAGGCGGCACACTCAATATTGGAAAATAGTCCTACTCTACGTTGGATTTTCGGGCTGTCTTTAATGTTAATAATGTTGGTGTTGAGTTCGATCCGTACGGTTCTATTTTAGTTGTGAATTTGTTTACCATGTTGGAGTATTTCCTATTGGTTCGCTTTTATGTCTTATTTGCGAGATCAATAAGGTGTGTGAGGGATACTCATCTGCTGTTTGTCGGAAATTACTGTCATATTATTTTCTGGATTGTTTCAAATATGAACTTCCATTTTGATTATGTTCGCCTGTTTGGGAACCTTTGTCCTGAAATTATGTAATTCATGTATGTTCAAATATAACAACCGGTTCTTCTAAAACCTGTATCCAATAAGATTTTAAGATTGATATACATTGAGTACATATGAATCTAAAAATCTTAAGCAAGCCACAGCCAGTCGGGCTATAAGTTTTATTAGCTCATAGTTCCTGTTACTAAATGAGTATTCACTTCCAATGGAGCTTGTATTAAAAATAGATAGAGTCGACTCTCATAATATAATAAATTTAAGTTTTTTAAGTCACATTATTGTAGACTTTTGGATGAGTCAAATTGATCAGTGTAGTTTTCGAGGCAATAGGAATGGGCTTCTGGGCCAGAACGGGCCATCACAATTGTCTACCGGAAGCGAGAAAGCGGATGAGGAAGCGAGATTTCTGGGGCAATCGTCTTCCTGACTAATTGCAGTAGTAATGTAATCTTCAGAATCAGGATCTCGTGGGGTATGTGCTTATCGTAGTTGTTGGGAAGCACGAGGGCCCCGAACACCACACGAACAACACCGGAAGCTAGAGATCGATGACAAAGCACAAAGGAAACTCACGCACACGAAAATAAGACACAATATTTGGTCACCCGGTTCGATCTAAACCGATCTACGTCCGGGGGCGTACCAAGCCAGGAGATTTCACTATATCAAGCTCGATCTACACTCTAGAGCTTCACTCGCTCAACAATGGTGTTTCTCTCTCTCCTCTTCTCTCTGTCTCTCTCTCTCTCTCTACACAAGGAAGAAGATACAGGAATAGTGACTGAGAGGTGGGTATTTATAGTGCCCACAGCCTAGGACTATTTGGTGTCGGCAGGGGCAAAATCGTCCACCAGAAATCACATTTCTGGCCGCGGATGAATAGTACCCAGTCAACATATGAACAGTAACTCCGTATATTCAACGCGTAAACAGTAACTCCGTATAGTACGAAGTCTCCATACCCAACAATCTCCCACCTGGAGACTGACCTTAACACTTGTCACCATTCACTTGATGACCTCCTTCTCCTCTTCACTGCTTGGTACGCCGGGTCTCTTCTCTAGTTTACTAGACCCGCTGAAGCCATGTTAAGCTTCAGCTTCTCTAAGGTAACCACCTTAGTCAACATATCCGCGGGATTCACTTTCCCGTCAATCTTCTCAAGTTGCAAGATCTTCCTCTCCAATAGACTTCGAATGTAGTGATACTTCAACTCAATGTGCTTTGTCCTTGAGTGGAATGCGGGATTCTTAGCCAAGTGTATCGCACTTTGGCTGTCACTGTGGAGCACACTTTCACTTTGCTCCTTGCCCAATTCTCCCAAGAAGTTTTGCAACCATACCATCTCTTTGCTTGCTTCTGTCACAGCCACATACTCACTTTCTGCGGTTGACAAAGCCACAACCTTTTGCAACCTGGAAGCCCAAGATATCGCTGTCCCTCCTAGTGTGAACACATAACCACTAGTGCTCCTCTTGCCATCATGATCATTGGACCCCAAGTCTGCATCACAATAGCCTGTCAGCTTCACATCTTTGCCCTCAAAGCACAGGGCCTTCTTAGTAGTACCTCTCAAGTAACCAAGGATCCACTTCACTGCGATCCAATGCTGCTCACCTGGATTGCTCATGAATCTGCTCACTACTCCCACCGCATGTGCTATGTCTGGCCTTGTGCAAATCATAGCATACATCAAGCTTTCGACTGCCGATGCATAAGGAGTCTTCTCCATTTGAGCCTTCTCCGCCTTACGCTTAGGCGAATCCTTCTTGGACAACATAAAGTGCCCACCTAAAGGAGTCAACTTGGGGTTGGTTTTTTGCATGTTGAACCTCTTCAACACCTTCTCAATGTACTCAGCCTGTGAGAGAAACAGCTTCCCATCAGCCTTATTCCTCTCAATCCTCATCCCAAGGATTTGATTAGCCTCCCCCAAGTCCTTCATGGCAAACCTCTCAGACAATTGCTTCTTCACCTTGCTCACCTCCCGAGCACTGGCGCCTCCTATCAACATGTCATCAACATAAAGCAGAAGGATGATATAGCTATTGTCAAATCTTTTGAAATAGCAGCAATGATCAGCCTCACAGCGCACGAACTCAATCTCATGCATGAACCCATCAAACTTCTTGTACCACTGCCTTGGAGCTTGCTTCAAGCCATACAAGCTCTTCCTCAACCTGCACACAAGCTCACTTTTACCATCTGACAAGTATCACTCTGGTTGTACCATGTAGATCTCTTCCTCTAGATCACCATGGAGAAATGCTGTCTTCACATCCATCTGCTCCAACATCAGATTCTCTGAAGCTACCATACTCAACACCATACGAATAGTGGTCAGCTTCACAACAGGAGTGAAAACATCAGTAAAATCTATACCATATTTCTGTTGAAATCCCTTCACAACCAGTCTTGCCTTGTAACGTTCGGTGCCATCCGCCTCTTGCTTAACTCTATATACCCACTTATGTTGCAGTGCCTTCTTGCCTTTAGGGAGTTGGACTAGTTCCCAAGTCATGTTACTCCTCAATGACTTCATCTCGTCATCCATTGCAAGCTTCCACTTGTCCACTTGTCCACTCTTCTGAACCTCTGTAAAATCTTCTGGTTCTCCTCCATCAGTTAATAGGAGATAGAAATTAGCTGGCGAATACCTATCTGGAGACCCACGTTGTCTTGTGGACCTCCTTACCGGAACCAATGGTGGTGGAGAACTTGGTTCCGCTTCCTCCTCGGCCACCTGGCCATCTTGTGCCCTTTTGCTCCCACCTGAGTTCGAGATGTCTAACTCAATCACCTCACTGCTAGAACCCACCTCGTCGGATACACTCCCCCTGTCCTTGTACAAAACCTTCTCATTGAATATGACATCTCGGCTTTTGATAACCTTGCGGTTCTTCTCATCCCAAAACCTGAAACCAAAATTATCTCCACCATATCCAATGAATGTGCACTTTTTGGACTTAGCATCCAGTTTGCTCCTATCACCTGCATCAATATGAACATATGACACACAACCAAATACTCGAAGGTAAGAAAGATCAACCTCCTTCCCACTCCAAGCCTCCTCCGGTATCCCATTATCCAAAGGAGTTGATGGTCCTCTATTGATCAAGAAAGCCGCGGTGTTCACTGCATCCACCCAAAACATCTTTGGTAAGCCACACTTCAGTCGCATGGCCCTAGCTCTCTCATTGATTGTTCTGTTCATCCTCTCTGCGATGCCATTTTGCTGGGGGGTTCCAGCTACTGTCTTCTCCATGCGAATCCCATTTGCTGCACAATAATCCTTGAACTCTTGGAGCTCATACTCTCCACCATTGTCAGATCTCAAACACTTCACATTGAGACCTGTCTCATTTTCCACAAGGGCTCTCCACTTCTTGAAGGCATCAAAGGCTTCAGACTTATGTTTCAAGAAGTACACCCACAGCTTCCTTGTAGAATCATCAATAAAGGTCATGTAATACAACGAACCACCCAAGGATGCCACTGGTGCTGGTCCCCACAAATCGCTGTGGACCAACTCAAGCTTCTGCTCCTTTGGAGATCTGCCAGCTCTCAAAAAACTCACTCTCTTCTGCTTCCCGAAAACACAATCCTCACAGAGTTCCACTTCCACTGTCTTGAGGCCTGGAAGCTTCCCCTTCGAGCATAGCACCCTCATTCCCTTCTCACTCATGTGGCCAAGGCGACTATGCCACAAATCTGCATCATCCGTTGCACCTGCAACATTAATGCTCTCATTGGTGTTCTTCGTCATATACAAAGTACCCTCCTTCAAACCTCGAGCCACCACCCTAGCTCCTTTGGTAATTTTCCATGTCTTGCAACCAAAGGTCACTGTGTAACCTTCATCATCTAGTTGCCCCACGGATAGCAAATTCCTTTTCAACCCAGGAATATGCCTCACCCCTTTCAACAACAACAAAGATCCATTAGGAGTATTGATCCGAACATCTCCCATGCCCACAATTTTCAAAGGGTCATCATTCGCTAGATAGACTTTGCCATAATCACCTAGGACATACTTCTCCATCATCCCTGCATCGCTACAAGAATGAAATGATGCTCCCAAATCCAATACCCACTCCTCCAATGGACTGCTCACACTCAAGATCAACGCGTCCCCGTGATCTTCCGTTGTCGCATTTGCAGATTTTTCCTTCTTTGGTGCCGTGCATTGATCTCTGAAATGACCATATTGTTCACAATTCCAACATTGCACCGAGCTCTTGTCCTTCTTCGGACCACCCTTCGATTTAGATCTTGACCTACCCCGGTCCTTCTTCCCCTTCCACTTATTCTCAGACCTTCCCCTGTTACCCATGCTCAAAGCTGAACTCGAGGCTACTCCGGATTCCTTTCTACGAATCTCCTCACTCATAATCAAATCCCTCACCTCATCTAGCTTGAGCGTTACTTTCCCCGCCGAGGCACTCACTGCCGTGACCGTGCCATTCCAACTATCAGGTAAAGAACTTAGTAAAATTAGGGCTTGTACCTCATCATCGAAGTCGATCTTAACCGAGCTCAATTGGGCTATCGTTGCATTGAACTCGTGAAGATGCTTGGTCACCATCGTACCTTCTGTCATCCGAAGGTTGAACAACTTCCTCATCAAGTGAACCTTGTTGGCCGCCGATGGCTTCTCGTAAGTCTCGGACAACGTCTCCAACATCTCTTTTGTGGTCTTTGACTTTACTGTGTGCAAAGCAACGTTCCTGGACAAAGACAAGCGCACCACGCTCATCGCTTTCCGATCTAGGAGCTTCCACTCCTCTTCCTTCATGTCCTCTGGCTTCTTCCCATCAAGCGGCAAGTGCAAATCTTTGCCATACAAGTAGTCCTCTACTTGCATCTTCCAGAAGCCATAGTCGACGCCATCGAACTTCTCCACGGGCGATCTCACATCACCCATCGTGATTGCTCCCACCACGCCCTAAACCCGGGCTCTGATACCAATTGTTGAGAAGCACGAGGGCCCCGAACACCATACGAACAACACCGGAAGCTAGAGATCGATGACAAAGCACAAAGGAAACTCACGCACACGAAAATAAGACACAATATTTGGTCACCCGGTTCGATCTAAACCGATCTACGTCCGGGGGCGTACCAAGCCAAGAGATTTCACTATATCAAGCTCGATCTACACTCTAGAGCTTCACTCGCTCAACAATGGTGTTTTTCTCTCTCCTCTTCTCTCTGTCTCTCTCTCTCTCTCTACACAAGGAAGAAGATACAGGAATAGTGACTGAGAGGTGGGTATTTATAGTGCCCACAGCCTAGGACTATTTGGTGTCGGCAGGGGCAAAATCGTCCACCAGAAATCACATTTCTGGCCGCGGATGAATAGTACCCAGTCAACATATGAACAGTAACTCCGTATATTCAACGCGTAAACAGTAACTCCGTATAGTACGAAGTCTCCATACCCAACAATCTCCCACCTGGAGACTGACCTCAACAGTTGTCACCATTCACTTGATGACCTCCTTCTCCTCTTCACTGCTTGGTACGCCGGGTCTCTTCTCTAGTTTACTAGACCCGCTGAAGCCATGTTAAGCTTCAGCTTCTCTAAGGTAACCACCTTAGTCAACATATCCGCGGGATTCACTTTCCCGTCAATCTTCTCAAGTTGCAAGATCTTCCTCTCCAATAGACTTCGAATGTAGTGATACTTCAACTCAATGTGCTTTGTCCTTGAGTGGAATGCGGGATTCTTAGCCAAGTGTATCGCACTTTGGCTGTCACTGTGGAGCACACTTTCACTTTGCTCCTTGCCCAATTCTCCCAAGAAGTTTTGCAACATGTGAACAGTGACTCCGTATATTCAACGCGTAAACAGTAACTCCGTATAGTACGAAGTCTCCATACCCAACAGTAGTCTGGTGTAGAATTGCATTTTAGCGGCTAAATACGAAAAACCCAAAACCCCTCAACAGAGCTCGAGACATCAGTACATCACCACAGCAGAGAGCAAACACCAGGACTGACTAATTAACCAGTACAGAATTCCCCGACGTCGTTGTTGATCTGTCTAAGCATACCAACAGGGGTGAGCCTCAAACCGTAGCAAACTGCACCAAACTGCAAAGCGAAAACCAAAAAAATGAAGCCGCAAAACAGAAATAGTGTCGTGGTGCAGTTTGACACCGACACTTCACAAATCGGGACAACTTCCGTGTTTGTTTCGTACTGCACCGCGACACCGATTTTGGTCATACTTTTTGATACAACAGTTTTCAAGGTTAAGGTTTAGCCGTTTAGGGAAACGTCTTCCTTTGAAAATTTATCAAGATCTGTTTGCTATGTGAAAATGCTGCATTGTTTATAGTTCAGCAAGATCTTACTTCTGATTTCAATTAATGCTTTTCATTCACACCGTCACGCGGACGATGTCCATTTTTTCTTAAAAGAATTGCGGTACTATTGAAGGAGCTTGATCTGATTGAAAAGTGAAGATCTGGAAAATAAGGAAAACTGCATATTCTGCAGATTACATATCTGCTGCAGAATCTGCAGATCAGCCACTCCTGATCATATGGCAACCTAATGAGCCTAATTCCACGCACATTCCAACTCTGGCTACCCGTATGATATGATCTTCCACATCTATTCTTACCATACTTAGCATTGTAATTACGCAGATTTGATTGTATTATAGCCGTTACACATAAATGCTAGCTAGTTGTACTTTCCTTAGTTAGATAACCCAATTACTTGTATAAATACTGATGTACATTCATGATATTGAAATAAGACAAACTCTTCTTTCATAACATGTACGACACTGCGACGCCACACTGTACTCACCCCTACATACCAACGACAGACTCCAGCTTTCCCCTCTCCGCTCGTACCGATACCTGGCTGGCTTCAGCTTGCCAACCTCTTCTTTGAGACCCGCAATCTCTGACGCCATTTGTCTAGTCCTGCACTCTACGGCCTCGGCCTCTCAGCTTCTCCTATCCGCAGCCTGATCAGTTTCCCGCTTTAGCTGCTGCTCCACGGAGTTGTCACCGGGCGGAGGAGAAGGCCCGATACTGTCGTGGGCGCCTGGGATGTGAACGCCTCCATTGACGATGACAAAAAGTCGAATTAGGGTTTTACTCTTGCAATATCTAACATCTGATGTTGATGAATGGGATGTATGGGTCACCGAGAGAAAATTGAAATTTTGTTGGCGTTGGTGTTCTTGGTTCTTGTCAGTTGTTCCTTTTTCTTGTAAATTTTGTTGTTGGTGACAGAGGGAGAGAGAGAGGATGAAGGAGGAAGAGGAGGAGAGCATAGAAAAATTTAGGGATTTTTTTTTAAAATTTTCTTTTAAGACACGTCAATGCTATTTGAGATGAACATGTGACTATTTTAATGATGTGGTAATCTAGCTAGGATCAAAAATCGTCCGAGTCTGAGCGAAACCGTGACTTGATAAAATTTTAAATAATTTAGACCTAATTGATATTTTTAAACCACATAGTCTTATCGTAAAAAATGCGATATTCTGATATTAAAGTGTACTTTTCCGTAAAAAATAATAATGATAATAAAGACTGGAGTTGGTAAAGTCAGGGTTATAGATTCTCAAATTATACCAAAGTATATGAATAGATTATGGAATACAAAAATTTAGCTCGTATGAATGATGTCACTTCAAAATTTAATATATAGTTGGATAAAATAAAATAAAATTTCATTAAAGTAAAAAATAAATATGAATGAGAATGACTACTCGAGTGCCGGCGAGGAATCAATGATGTCATGATGTGTGTCTAAAATACGCATTAAATGCATATAATTTAAAGCCATTTTTTACTTTTGTCTTTAGTTTAGTATCGTTTTAGTAATCTTTTGCGATTTTGGTGACTAATGGATTCTTTGTGCTACTTTGTAGGAAAATGAGGCAAATTTGGAAAGAGAAGGAGAAGTCTAATAGAGACAGCTGACTTCAAAGGGCATTTTGTTCAATTTTTGAGACGAATTAGAGGACGCCTATTATACAGACAATTGAAGAACTCTTTTTCCTCTTTTCGCGGATATAAAGAACACCTAAATCGGAGATCAGAAGAGGAAGTTACGACCAACCTCTAGGTTGATTTAAGGGAGGAGACCCAAGATTTGGTTGTGAGGATTAGGTTTTATTAATCTTTTTTTATTAGTATTTACTTATTTTCTTGTGTTTATTTTTGTTCTTGAATGATTTGCGGTTGTGAGTTTATTCTGCAACTGATATGCCATTGATGCTTGATTAGCTGCTGTAATTAAGAATTGAACTAGAAATAAGGTTAATTCAACAAGGAACGGTCGTTCCCAAACTAATTAACTAGGAATAAGTAAGGCTAGTTTGTACATACCAAGGTTTTGAGTATCATCGCTAGGAATAGAAACTTCTGTTCTTAATGCTACTGCCTTATAGAATTGAAATTGATTGATATTCTGTCTATTATGTGGTAAACAATTAGTTAGACAGTTGTTTGACTAATTGATTAATGATGTTAATGATTTCTTTGCAGTTGCGGGAGATTTACACCTATTTGCTAAATGAATTAGATTATCTTTTGTGATCCGATGATCAACCTAGCTCTCCGACCTTGAATCTACCGTTTGTTTCTCATTAGTTTTGCATACATATTTATTTTCCCTTTGTTAGTTTAATTTTCTTTCCCAACAACAAAACACCTCATTTTAGTTTCTTTGTTTTCTTTGTTAGATTAATTGAGTATTCGTCCCTCTTTGAATCTGACTCAATATCTTCCTTTGCTTACTACAAATTTGCGAGCTGCAAAATATCAGTTTATTTTTCTAGATTTTTATTTTTTTTAAGACCTCAGTTCTATTTCTCTTAATTTTGCAGGAAGAAGAAAACAAAAAAAAATTACCTTGCAGCGATCAGGATCCACGCCATGAAGTTCACATAAGCTTTTGTCCCATCTCGCCCCGGCCATGGCACCTCGCGTCGACAAGGAAAAAAACCGATAAAAAGAAGGGTCAGCAGCGAGCTATTTTACACGCTACGAAGTAAACAGAAGACCGGAATTCAAGAAAAATATCCTCGCGGGGACCAAAACTTCTCGCCACGAGGAGAACAGAAGATGCCATTCAATTCCTCGTAGCGGACAACTTTATCGCGCCAACTAAACAATATCAATAGAGTCGATTCATTTTCATTATTCTTTTCGCACCGGAGTCCATTTTCCTATTTTGAACCAATTTCGGTTTGGATTGAATTTTGGATAAATTTTCTGATTCGTCGCTGGTGCTTCCAAGTAATCTCTTATTCAATTCTCCCAATTTGCTGGGTTTGGATTGGGTACGGAGTGTAGGAATTGATTCCGAACGGTTTAGACTGAAAGGGGCAGTTATGTGATGATGGCAAACGCAGTTATGTGATAATGGCAAGTGCAGTTATGTGATAATGGCAAGTGCAGTTATGTGATAATGGCATTTGTTTTTGTGAAAACGGCAAGTCCCCGTTGATGATAATGGCACGCATAGTTTTTTCATTTTGGTCACCCATATTTTAGCATTTTTGCAAAAAGGTCACACTGGCATGCACTGTTATGTGATACTGGCATGCACAGTTATGTGATACTGGCATGCGCAGTTATGTGATAATGGCATTTGTATCCGGCCTGTGTTTGTACATGGCTTTTTTATTTTAGTCCCTATATTTTAGCACATTTGCAAAAAAGTCCCCGCGTGTCTTCATTCCAAACGGTTCGGAATAGTGGCATTCCGTACCCAATCCATACCCCAATTTGCTTAATCTTGCAGGAACAATATCCATGGAGCACCAGCAAGCGTGCAACATTCGTGCTCCGACAGTATTGTTTTGCTATTGCAAATTACTTTTTTTTAGCAAGCGATGCACAATTTGAGGAAGTACTTGAACCCTAAACTCATTTGTTTTGTTTTATCTATTTATTATGTTTTATTTTTTCGTACTTGTTATGTCTTGTGTATTTTATTATATTTATTTTTTAGGTCAACTTACACCATGAGGACATGTCATTTTCTAAGTGTGGGTATGTAGGGAGTCACTAGTATTTTTTTTCTTTTGTGTTGTCCATGTCATATTTAGAGTCAACCTACACTATGAGGACATGTGTTCTCTAATCGTGGGGATGTTTAGTGTGTTTTGCGTGTCAAGTCAACCACCTTCTTGAACTTGCAACCTTGAATTTTTGAACCCCTAAGAAACTTAAGAATCTTAAGAAAGCTCATGCTAAGATAAAATTAGAAAGGATAGGATAAAGCCCAAATTGAGAAATAGTTCTTGTTTTCACAAATCTCATAATTGGATTAAGCGACCACTAGTGTACAGAATTGATATAACACTTGAGAGAATTCGGGTGGCACAACTGTAGTAACCAATTTCCACCTGTATGATAAACATGTTTTAGCTGACTTGACTGAGGATTAACTGAGTGGCGTATAAAAAAAACTTGCTGTCCTTCTAAGTTTTGAAAGGAAAGAAATATTTTTAAGGGATGTGAAGGAAAGGAAGGAAAATTGAAACGCTGAATATAGAATGTAGAGGTGCAATGTGCATGAATGCTGGTGAAAGGGCAGTAGTCAGGTAAACAATTGGAGTGGATGTTGCCTCCAGCCTGACTAGGATGGAGCTTGATGATTGTTATAGGTGCACAATCAGAGCAATAAAAAGTTGTAATCTGCCATCTCGACATCTAAGAGTGAAGTCCCAAGTGTCGTGCAAGTTTGAGTGTTAACAATAAGTAACGGCCAAAACTAAGAAGATCCCCAAACAACATCACCAGAACCACGAGAAGGAATATAGCAGTAGATAAAATACCCAGAATAATCGAGAGGACTTACAAGGTAGAGAAGGGCCAGGCCACCGGGACAGAAGCTGATGAAGTTTGCCAAAGATTTCTGAAGACGAGCAACCCCAGTCAATCAATATCCCAAAGAAAAACCAATGCTAACCAAAGATCTTGAAAATGAAACTTGGACACCAAACCAAACAAAAAAGTCCACTCAGAAAAGCTTCTTAGAATAGATCTCAAGACAGAGTCCCGACACGGGGCGCGGCCCTCAAAAATCACTTGATTCCTCATCAATCAGACATGCCAACAACAAGCACCAAATAACGTGTACCACGACTTCTTGATGAGGACATCATGAACAAGACCTAACCACTTATCCAAACTTAAGAGCGCCATTGTGCTTATTATGTTAAGTCTCTAGTAGTCTTCACCGCTTTTTAAATGATTAAAATTATGGAGAACTACTTTAATTTGTGGGCTGGACTTGAATTATGAAATTGTGTTGGCATGAGGATTCCTAGGGATAGTCTTCTGTTGATGGTTCATTAGTTCAGTGTGGTTAAAATATAAGTACTCGTGTTGACAATATTTATCTGCATGCTCCATGTGTTAAATATTTTATTTTGTTGTCTTGAGTCTTGAGTCTTTAGTCTTTTGAGTCTATGTCTTAGTTTGAGTCTTGCTTGGGGACAAGCAAAGTTTAAGTGTGGGGATGTTTGATGTGTGCCTAAAACACACATTAAATGCATAGGATTTTAAGCCATTATTGTACTTTTGTCTTTAGTTTCGTATTGTTTTGGTAATATTTTGATTTTTGGGTGACTAATGGGTTCTTTGTGCTACTTTGTAGGAAAACGAGGCAAATTTGGAAAGAATTATACTTGAAGGAGAAGTCTAACAAGGACAGCTGATATCAAAGGGCATTTTGGTTATGGGTGTACAAATGGTAATCGATAATTGGTAAATTTGGTAAATATTAGTTTTTGGTAAGTTCGGGATCGGTAATTCGGTATGAGATTTTTGAAAACTTTGGTAAATATCGGTATTCGGTAAATTTTGAAAATACCTATATTTTACCAAAATTTACTCAATACCGAAATCCTAAATTGTGAAATTTGCATAAGTATAGATACAAGAGAAAATAAACCTACCCTTGCTATTCAGTAACAGAAAGTCACGAAGCATGATGTACACAAATGACAAAACTCTCAAGTCTTCTGCGGCGCTCCTAAGCCTTGTGACCTTGTCCCGAATCCTAGGTCATTCGGTTATTATCCATGGTGGTCGTTTCCTTTCTTAACATTCAGCCTCGTGACCTTTCAAGTAGCTATTTTTTTTGGAACCATGGCACTTATTGTTAGAATATATAAATGAAGTCATATCTCAATGCCTGAGACTAGTTTGACCAGGAAGTAATGTAGTGATATAACGTTATGTTAGACATATGTAAATATATACGTACACTGTGACAGATATAATGATGAATATATTATGTTTTTAGCATATTTTATATATGTATAAACAGAGGCACAGTATAATCCATTATAATATTTACAAAGGCAGATGGACTTCTACTTGTTAGATACCGAAATTCTATGTATTTATGACTTAAATGTAATGTTAAATTTTATTTTTTTTCAAATATTTTGGTAAATATGGTAAATACCAAACTTACCAAAATTTAATTCGATAAATACCGAATTTACCAAACCTAATTCAGGATCGGAATTGGTAGAAGGTTTTTTAGCATTCCGGTATTCAGTAAATTTGGTATCTAATTTTGGTCAGTTTTTTAGACGAATTAGAGGATGCATATTATATTGACAATTGAAGAACTCTTTTTCCTCTTTCCGTGGATATAAAGAACGCCTAAATCAGAGATCAGAAGAGAAAGTTATGATCAAAACACTGAAGGTTGATCTGGCAGATTTTACTTAAGAATATTTGGGACAATATTGGAAATTCTATTTTTGCATCGCTGAGGACTCTCGAAATGACTTATCTAGGTTTTTACACTTAGGAGGGGTATACATAATGCTCCAGACTTATTTTAGATGACACATTTTCTATTCCAGAGAATAAAGACCGTATTTTATTTTGCCTTTGTTATGACCATGAGGAACTAATCATCTAGGTTGATTTGAGGGAGGAGACCCAAGGATTTGGTTATGAGGATCAGATTTTATTAATCTATTTCATTAGTATTTACTTATTTTCTCCTGCTTATTTTTGTTCTTGAATGATTTGCGGTTGTGAGATTATTCTAGAACTGATATGCCATTCATTCATGATTAATGATTACAATTAGGAATTGAACTATGAGCAAGGTTAATTTAGTGAGGAACGGTCATTCCCAAACTAATTAACTAGAAATAAGTAAGGCTAGTTTGTACATTTCAAGGTTTTGAGTATCATTGCTAGGAGTAGGAACATCTGTTCTTAATGCTACCGCCTTATAGAATTGAAATCGATTGATATTCTATCTATTAGGGGTAAACAATTAGTTAGGCATTTGTTTGGCTAATTGATTAATGATGTTAGTGATCTCTTTGCAGTTGCAGGAGATTTACATCTATTTGCTTGATGAATTAGATTATCTTTTGTGATCCGATGATCAACCTACCCTTGAATCTACCGTTTGTTTCTCATTAGTTTTGCATACATATTTATTTTTCCTTGTTAGTTTAGTTTTCTTTCCGAACAACAAAACACCCCATTTTAGTTTTTTTGTTTTCTTTGTTAGATTAATTGAGTATTCATCCCTCCTTGGATCCGACTCGGTATCTTTCCTTGCTTACTACAAGTTTGCGAGCTACAAAATATTAGTTTATTTTGAGGAGTCTCGACACGCTTTTCATGTCACTTGAAATATAAAAAAATTCAAATTTTTTTTTATTAATACAACGTTGTTGCTTCAATGGTGAAGTGTAGTAAAACCGAGGAATAGCAATGGGAATGATCTGGATAGGAATTATAGGACCTTTATTGGTACCTTTTTTTAATAGTGAACTCAAATCACTACCATTGTCCTATTGAATGCCGAAGAGGATCAGGATTGACCCACCAGTCCGTAGTTATAGAAAAATTCTTTTAATGTAAAAAATTGAAACTCAATAATTAGTATTTTAATATTTTGTGTATTTAAGATTCTACCATTTTTTTTCAAAGACTCCAAGAGATCAATTACAATCGTTTGTGTTTAACTAATTATAGGATAAGATGACATTTTGATTAAGAATAAATTTCTTTGAAAATCTTCATATTTTCGGTGCTTTTGATAAATCAAAAGAGTACATTCATTCTTACGGTGGCCTCTATAGTACTTGGACCCTCTTTCAATGAATAAAAAAAGCTAAAACAGCAAGAAAACAAAGCATTAGACATAGGGCTGAGCATTCGGTATATACCGAATCAAAATAGCGAATATACCAAATACTAAATTTCAAAAAATTCATATTGATCTCGAACCAAAATTATTTCGGTACTATACCGAATTAAAAATTTGATATTATATCGAAAATATCAAAATTTACAAAAAAAATATAGAATCTTTATAAATTTAATCCATCAATACAAACATAGTTTCCAACAAATTTAACAAGTTCATATCCATTACAATCAACATAAATCACAACAACATTCAAACAACATTTCAGTTGAGTTCATCGAGGTTGTTGGAGAAAGTGAGTGATGTTGTTTTGTTTTTAAACCAAATGACATCTCATAATCTAATCAACATGAATGGTTAACAAATTAAGTGAACAAAATGAAGAATTGGATGAAAAAGGTGACATTTTATAAATGCAAAAAAATATGCAATTTTTCAAATGAACATGTCATTTGGTGAATTATGGTTCTTGGAATAAAAATTTCTTGCCATAATTTACATCATTTCTCTCTTCTTCTTCTTATTCTTCTTCTTCATTTATTCATCGCCATGAAAGCATTTTGCGTGTACCTCTAGAGGTAAATTTCTAAGAGTTGCTACTTAGAAATCCTAGAATTCAGGAGCAATCCTCGAAGTGTACTTGTCGGAACTCATTAGCAACAAAAAGTGGGGCAAATAGAACTTTAAGGGCAGTGATTATCAATCACGTCTCAAGAACACAAGTTCGAGACTTTCATCGTATTGATTTTTTTTAAGTTAAAATTTTTACACCAAGAATATACGTTGCTACGATTTGAACACTAGACATCTGTCAATCGTCCTACGCCTTATGCCGCTAGGTCAAATACCATTTGGCCCATCAAATTGGTTTGAAGTATCTGCAAGTCAATAACACGGTAAATCAGATTAGATGTTCCAAGTCTGGCTTGAAGATAGTCTCTGTCTCATCGGATTTATAGAGACTAAAAAAGTTATATTCCATCCCCACTTTATAAAATAATTATATGGAATCTAATCTTTCCACAAAAAAATATGTTATCTCTCATTAGTTAATTTACTTATTTGTGATATGAAACTTTTAAAGTTATATGCAATTAAGTATAATTAGATTAAAATTATGTATGTGCTTTTGGTTATTTTTTGGTCGATAACACGTATTATCCAAACACTCATTAATATATGGAGTTCTGGCAAGAAATCGCAAATGGCGAGTTATAGAAGTAATGGAAGCAGTGGACTTGGCTGTCGCCACTCAACTTTGCGTCACAAGTCCACGTGATAGCTATTTGCTATTTTGTTCGGACTCTTATTTTGGACTCCTTTAGGTTATGTATGACTTTGTGACACGGATACTCATTAATTAATTTCTCTTTTTTCTTCGTGAACGTAGGCATTGTTCTCTTGATATCTTCAATTTTCTAACAATTGGTGTCAGAGCTTGGTTGAAAGATGACAAATCACGGTGCAAAGTTTGTCTTTGAGAAGTTTGAATGATCTTCAAATTTTGGTCTATGGCAAAGGCGTGTCAAGAATTTGGTGGTGCAACAAGGGATGGTCAATACACTCTTGGGGAAGAATCCTAAGAAGATGGAGGAGCAAGAGTGAAAAGAGATGGAAGTAAAGACACTGACAATGATTTTCTTGTGCTTGGCAGATGACGTGATGTATCATGTCATAAATGAGGAGTCACCAACTAAGGTATGAAAGAACTTGGAGCATATGTATATATCAAAATCTCTGTCGGACAAACTTTATCTTAAGTATAGGTTATACGGGCTTAAGATGATAAAGAGCTCAGATTTGAGTCAGCACATCAACAGTTCAAAGATGAAGACAAGTCATTGTTACTGCTAAATTTCTTACCAGGTTTCTACGAAAGTTTGGTTATTATTAGTGCCTCATATTAGAGGATATCACTAGTGCTCTACTAGAATTTCATCAAAAGAAGAAGGCCAGAAATGAACATGGCGAAGGGATGGTTATGAGGGGGAGCCATAGTCCTAGAGAAGGAAAAGGTGGAAGAGGATCCAGGTCAGGGTTAAGGACGTTCAAAGAAAATTGCATTGAGTATATAGAAAAGGGGCACATGAAGAAGGATTGTCTAAGAAGAACTCAGGACCATGAGAGAAAAGGATCAGCATTGGTAAATATGGCTTCATACTCGGACGGGTCAGATGGTAACTGTCTTTCTGTCTTATTAGGTCCTAAGTATCCTGCTGATTTCTGGATTATGGATGGCACTTATTCGCTTCATATGACATCCAAGAGAGGGTGCTTCAACACCTACAAGTTTGTTGATTCAAGTATAGTGACTATAAGTTATAGTGCTACTTCGTGGAATTGCTAAAATATGTGATATCTGAATCAAGATGTGGGATGGTGTTGAGAGAACGTTGTGTAGGGTTAGGCATGTTCTAAAGTTAGAGAGACATTTTTTCTCATTAGGAGCTTTGGATTATATTCGGTACATCTATACGGTTGTTAGTGGCCTAATTGATGTGGAGAAGGATGCTATGGTAGTGATGACGGGTGAAAGGGATGTAAGAAATACCTACAGGTTATTGGGGTCATGGTTGTAGGTGGAGCCACATCAATGGGTTCTGATAGAGATGAAAAAAGCTCTTGGCATATGAGGTTAGATTGTATGAAGGAGCAAAGGCTTGACATGAATAGTTTGAGTACACTGGAGATTTGCAGAGATAAGGTTAGCTAGGCCTGCTATGGTTATCTAAAGCTACGTGCATGTCAAAGGAGTTGGGTAGGTTTGACAATGGCAATGCGAAACTGTTGATGACACCATGTGCGAGTCAGGTATCTCACTCAAGGTCGAACGGTGGAGTTCGTGACATGTAAAGAGTTCTACTTGGTAGAACAAAAGACTGCTCATTGCATACTATGACTTGTAGCATTAGTTCGAGAAAAAGGGTCCATGAGAGAAACAATTCTAGGTTGTAGACAATGGGGATGACCAAAAAAATAGAGGAGCTTCTATTAGTCACAAGGTTGCTTCACTAGGTGAACTTGCATATTGGGGTTCAATGGCGCTTAGAGGGAATACACCAAGCAAGCTCGGGGTATCATCAAGGTGGAGTTTATTGAAGTTCGATGGAGCTTCATGGTTCTTTCACGAGATAACTTCTCGCCACGTTGGAGATTATTGGGAGTTATGGTGAAGCTAGGGAATATGAGGTCGCCAGTTCATTAGATATCGCAAATGGCATGTAATAGAAGTAAGGGAAGTAGTGGACTGGCGGTGGCAAGTCAACTTCCCATCGCCAAGGCCTTCCCGTTGTAAGTTTACTTCCCATCGCAAGTCCACGCGAGTTATTTCTAATTTTGTTCGCACTCTTATTTTGGACTCCTAGGATGACCTAGATAAGTTTTTCGATGTATAAGAATTTATCTACTAAATAAAGACATATTATCCTAGGTTATGTATGGCTTTGTGACTCGGATACTCATCAATAAAAATTCTTCATCCTCCCCGTGGTCGTAGGCATTAGGTGAAACTACGTAATCTCTCATGACCATATTTACACGTTCTTGTTCTCCTGATATCCTCAATTACCTCACAATTAAGTCCATTAATTTATATTCGAAACTGACTTACCACAATATAGAACCAAACAGACACCAACTAGCGCAACCAAAACGAAGCATATACGAAAATAACTAAGCAAAAGCAATTAACAAAAGTAAGTCTCGAAAACTTGCATCCTTTTTTTATTGAGATTCATGATTATCAAGATTGGATTGTGCAGATAGCCTAAAACACTTCTAAACAACATCTCTGCCTCTAGAATTTTTTTCATAGTGTTAGGAATAAGATCCCAAAATTTCATGTTGATCAGAGAAGATGTTGGGGGACTCGAAACAAACTAAAACAGAGTGATATAAAAGCGGATGCAAATTTGACTTTCAAGTAGGGAATAATAAGTAAATCAAACTTGATTCAGATAATATTCAATCTTCATAATCTCCCTTTTAACCATATGATATGAGATATTTATAGGCTATAAAAGATTAAGGGAAAATTACTCACAGGTCCCTAACCTTTAGTCACTCTTCACCTAGGGTCCCTGGCTCTTGAAAAATGATTGTCCCGTCCCTAAGTTTTGATGATAATAGACTCTCGAGTCACTGAAGCCGAAATACTCTCGAGTCACTGAAGCCGAAATACTCTCGAGTCACTGAAGCCGAAATATTCTTTTTTCTCTGGCGAACCTCTGCTTGAAATAACCAAAATGCCCCTCGCACTTAAAAAATAAAAAATCCTCTCCCCTTCACCTTCTTCCCCAATTCATCTTCAACCCCAACCTTGAAAATGTTCAACCAGGGTCTCCCAAATTAATCAAAGATTGGCACAGACCTTCTATATTGTAAAAAATGCCCTCTTTTTTCCTTCGACTTTCTCTCTCTTCTTCCAACGATGATACGCCAATGACTCACATTGCCAAGATGAGATTTTTCCATTGATTTAGACCAAAAGGTTGTCTATTTTACCAATAAAAAAACAAAATCTTTAGTTTCAGGTACCCATTTCTCCACCAGCATTGAATCCTCGTAGATTTTTTCGTTTTCTTTTCTGGGTTTTTATTAATTATTCAAACTGGGTTGCAATTGCCTTTGTTCATTATTTATTTTATTTTTTTTGTTTAACAAAGAACCGGCGGTGCTATTAGTAAGCGCACGGGCGGATCAGCACAGTCAACGCTATCTTGACCCACTCTCCTTCGACTCTGCCAATTCTAACAACTAAGTTCTTCATTGCGGATCTCATCAAGTTGAGGCGGTTGGAAGTGTACGACACTATCTAGCTGTGCGCCTGCTTCTGTTTATGGAGGCTATATCGGAATGAGCCCCGGTGGGAGGTCGGCGAGCACATACACGTCTTCTTGGGAGACGACACTGGACTGTGGTGGCCAATGTGCTTGGTCACAGTGATGGATCGGCTGGGAGAGGTCGATCTGTCGAGGGAGAAACTAAAAGTGGTGGATGAATGAGGAGGGGACTAACAGAGGTTGACTCACGTCGGTGAGGTAGATCGCTTGTGGTGGCTGTTGGTGAAGAATGGCGACGAGAAGCTGAAGCTTGTCACGTGGCAAAGGATGATGAGGACGAGCTGGAGGTTATTGCTAGAGAGTGGAACCGGCCACCAGGGGAGAGTGAACGGAGGACAGGAGCATTGGTTCTTCTCTCGGATGTTGAGATTCCCATTTTGGAGGTTAAAGGGCAAGAGGGGTATTTCTGGGATTTCATCTCCTATATAGGGGATTTGTGTGTTTGGTTTTGATTCTCATTAAAAATGTTTAGATTTATTTTTTAGTTTTGATTTTGGTTGAAGGTGGGAGGAAGAAGATGAAGTGGGAGGAGGAAGAAGAAGGGGAAGGAATGAGAGATTTTTTATTTTTTAAGTGGGAGGGGCATTTTTGTCATTTCAAGTGGGAGTTCACTGGAGAAAAAGAAATATTTCGGCTCCAGGGACCCGAGAGTCTATTATCATCAAAACTTAGGGATGGGATAATCATTTTAAAAAAGTTAGGGACTCTAGGAGGAGGATGACCAAAGATCAAGGACTTAAGAATAATTTGCCCAAAATTAATTATCTAATGTATCTATTGAACAAAAGGAAAATGAACTTTGCAACTTATTATGCGACTTTTTGTATTTATGGTCGTCACTTCGAAGGATAATAACTCTTCGAATACTTTGAATCTAGTGATGTATGAGACATGCTTAGAAAGATAATTAAGTTCACTTTCCAATTCTACCAATGGTGCATAAATCTGACTTTTCTAGAGAAAGTTATGATCGATATCCCAAGATCTCTGGGTCGAATGAACCTTTCAAAAAAAATTGGTAATATACTCTGAGTAATCACTAGAATATCCATGGCCTGGACCTTTTTATATAGACAAAGGCTAACCTAAGATGGTCACGATGGTTGGGTTGGGTCAAGGTGTTAGCTCTTGTCCAAAAAAGTCATAGGGTCGAATCCCATGCTTAATCGACAAAACTCACTCCAACTTTGTTCAATTACTATTTGGTAATTAAATTTTTTATTATTATTCAAACTAGTTTTACGGCGTCCGTAATTTATGAAGGTAAAATATGTATTCCACACATAGATTGGCTTGATAATTTATGAAGGTAAAATATTTGTATCTTATAAGGTGAAAAAGTACATAGATTTACACCGATACAACGTTACTCATTGCTTATGACTGGTTTATCAAGTATTCTCACATAGCAACTGCGTATTATATCAATAATTAAATTGAAAAAATGTCATTCCCAAGAAACTTCAACAAAGTTGTCGTTTTATTTTAATCGCAATGACATTGATTTGGTAAAGGAAAAGCTAAAGAAAGACCGATGAGCAGTATAAATAAGAGGGACCTAAAGGCATCTCAGTATAACTCTTCCCCCTTTTAGATAAGATATGAATCCCCTAGTCCTCCGCCCTGTGACAACTCCGAAGAGCGAAAGAGGCAGGAGGTGTTAAAATTTCCATATCCAACCTAAAATCTTAAAACAATAGGTTGGTAGATTTTTTACACTTATAAACTTGCCCCCTACTCGTATTTTAACCGATGTAGGATTCTCAACACGCTCCCTCAAACGAGACCCATCTCGGGTCGAAGATTGCACTAGTTTTGACTTCACCAAAGTGTGGCACGGGCTTTGTCTTCACCAACGTACGAGAAATAGGGCTGGTGCGAGTTTAACAATGGGCACGGGATCAACTTGCTCTGATACCATGTTAGAATCTCCATATCCAATCCAAAACTTTAAGGCAATGAGTTGGTAGATTTTTCATACTTATAAACTTGCTCCATACTCTTGTTTTAATCGATGTGAGATTCTCAAGACGAGAAGCGGAGCCGGGGAGAGGAAGAGGAGAAGAGTAGGCCGAGTGTCACCATGACCGGAGATGGGAAAGCCGAGCACGGCGCTGGCCAGATTGGAAATATCAACGTTGCAAGAGATGGCTCACCAAAAATTGGATAATTTCTTATACGTAGTCATTGGCATTTTCGGGCTGTCTTCAATATTAATAATGTTGGTGTTTTTTTAAAGTTACAGTGTATCGTATCTGTTGAGAAATAGGATCGAAACGAGTAAAACACGAGACACAAGAATTACGTGGAAACCCCAAGACGGAGAGAAAACCACGGGCAAAGGAGAGTCGTCCACTATGTGAGTCCAATCGGTTACAAGGCCTCCGTGAGGGTTCTCTCTACCTCACAACTCTCGACTACTATACAAAAGACCTAGGCATATGCCAGTATATATAAGAGATTATAACCCTACTCTAATTAGGAATAGAGTACTAATTTGTCTAGAATTTGAGACAAACCCTAACAAATCTCTACCTTGGACCAAATTCTATGACTCCAACATCAACGCTGCTCCACCTTCACCACCAGCCTCTAAGGGCAATCAGCATCAAGCATGAACACCGACCAAGTCCAAGCAATGCTCAAACTTAGTACCAGAAAGTGACTTCATCAACATGTCTGCAGGTTTGTCCTTTGTACTCATCTTGCTCACAACAATGTCACATTGAGCAACATGCTCCCTAATGAAGTGGTACCTCACATTAATGTACTTTGTCCTCTCATGATACATAGCATCCCTCGTGAGATGGATAGCACTTTGACTATCACAGTACACTGTACTGACTTGCAGCTTCTCATAGATTTCACTGAAGAAACATTTCAACCAGATAGCCTCCTTCACACCTTCAGTTATAGCCATGTACTCCACCTCAGTGGTAGACAACGCCACTGTGGCCTGTAGATAAGCTCTCCAACTGATAGCACATCCTCCAAGAGTGAAGACATATCCAGACAAGGATCTGAACTTATCAAGATCTCCAGCATAATCTGAATCCATAAAACCAACAACTCCATCACTGGTGCGTCCAAACTGTAAACACACGCCCTTGGTACCCTTCAAGTACCTCATAATCTACTCCACTGCTCTCAAATGACATTCTCCAGGATTTGCCATAAACCTGCTAACGACACTCACAGCATAGGCCAAATTCGGGCGTGTGCAAACCATAGCATACATCAGAGAACCAACAGCATTGGAGTATGGAATACCTGACATGTAATCGATCTCAGCAGCTGACTGTGGAGATAAGGCAGACGAAAGCTGAAAATGTGTATCAAGAGGAGTACTCACAGGATTACCAGTCACATCAAACCTGTCAAATATCTTTTCAATGTAACTCTCCTGGCTTAGAAATAATTTCCTTGCTCCTCTATCTCTGGCAATCTCCATGCCAAGAATCTTCTTAGCAGGACCCAAATCTTTCAACTCAAACTCGCTACTCAACAAAGCTTTGAGCTTCCTCACCTCTCCATTGTCACTGGCAGCAATTAACATGTCATCCACATACAAGAACAAATACACTTGGGAACCGTCGTGTAGCCTTTTCAGGTAAACTCAACTATCATACTTGCTCAACTCATAACCATGAGAAATATAAAAGAGTCAAACCTTTTATACCATTGCCTCGGAGACTGCTTAAGGCCATAGAGGGACTTCTTCAACAAGCACGCATGGTCTTCTTTGCCTTCAACATGAAAACCCTCAGGCTGTTCCATACAAATGTGCTCCTCAAGCTCTCTATTCAAGAAAGCTATCTTCACATCAAGCTGTTCAAGCTCCAAATTATGTATAGCAACAATACCAAGAAGAGAACGAATCGAGGTATGCTTCACAACTGGTGAAAATGCTTCATTAAAGTCCACACCAGGAATCTGACTATATTCTCTAGCCACTAGCCTAGCCTTGTATCTAGGCTCTTCAACTCCAGGTATACCATCCTTCTTCTTGAATACCCACTTACAACTGGCAACCTTCTTATCCATAGGGAGCTTAGTAATCTCCCAAGTCTTGTTCTTGTGAAGAGATTCTATCTCTTCCTCCATAGCAACCAACCATCTAACAGAGTCTTTCGACTTCACAGCATCTGAGTAACTAGATGGTTCTTCACAGCTATCAACTTCTTCTGCCACATTCAGGGAAAAATTAACAATATCAGCCTCACCCAACTTCTGTGGAGGCCTGATAATTCTTCTGGGCCTGTCTCAAGCAATAGAATACGCTGGCTCCCTCTCAACTGTGCCAACATTCTTAGCTTCATCAGATAACCCACCATGAGTAGGATCATGGCAATCAACATTACAGAAGGAACTCACTTCTAGATCAGCATCAAACTCTACCTGCACTTTTGACTTTTGCAAGTCCACACTTGGAGCACTGGAAATACCAGGTGAAGAAACATCGTCCCTCTTACTCAACATGCTTGTCTCTTTGAAAATAATATTCCTACTCAAAAAGACCTTAGACAGCTCGGGACACCATAACTTGTATCCCTTCACTCCAGAAGCATAGCCAAAGAAGATACATTTTACAGATCTTGAGCATAGGCGGGACACCCAAATATCTTCAAAACATCATAATTAGGAGGATTTCCAAACTATAATTCTTCAGGTACCTTGCCATTAAGTGATGCATGAGGTGAACGATTGACAAGGTGACAGGAAGTGGAAGCAGTTTCAGCCCAAAATGACTTAGGCAAACCAGCATTTGACAGCATACAACGAACTTTCTCCAACAAAGTTCTGTTCATTCTTTCAGCGACTCCATTCTATTGAGGTGTACCAGGGATTGTCTTATGCCTGACAATACCCTCATTCTTGCAGAACTCATCAAACCAACTAGAGCAAAACTCTAATCCATTGTCTGTGCGGAGATGCTTGACATCTCTCCCAGTCTGCTTCTCAATCATAGTCTTCCACTGCTTGAAAATGACAAAGACATGATCCTTGCTCTTCAAGAAGAACGCCCACATCTTCTTCGAATAATCATCAATGATAGTCAGCATATACTTGGAACCATTCTTTGTTGCAACTTGAGATGGTCCCCAAAGATCAGAATGAACATAGTCAAGTTTTCCCTTTGTAGTGTGCACACCTTTCTGAAAACTGACTTTCTTCTGCTTACCAAACACACAGTGCTCACAAAATTCTAGCTTCCCAATACCTGTTCAAATAATAATCCTCTCCTATTTAGCTCAGTCATGCCTTTCTCGCTCATGTGACCAAGTCGCATATGCCACAATGAGGTATTCTCAGAATCTGTCAATGAGCCAGATGCAGCAGCAGCAGTCCCTGTAACTGTAGAACCCTGCAAAACGTACAGATTTCTAACCTCCTTTTTGGCCTTCATATGCACTAATGAGTTCTTACTCACACGAAAAACTCCACCTTCTCCGGTATACTTGTACCCCAATGTATCAAGAGTACTCAACGAAATCAAGTTCCGCTTCAAATCAGGGATATGCCTCACATTCGTCAAGGTTCGAATGACACCATCATACATCTTGATCTTCACTGTGCCAATACCAACAACCTTGCAAACAAAATTATTTCCCATGAGAATATTACCCTCTGCACGTTCATATGTTGAAACAAGTCCCGGATGGGACACATATGAAACGTACAAGCAGAATCAAGCACCCAAGCAGCATCAACTTTAGACTTCTCATCAATCACAGATAAAAGGTCTCCATCAGATTCTTCTTTTTGAGTGGTGGTGGCAACACTAGCACTGCCGCTATCAGAACTTTCTCCTTTCTGAGCACTGGACTTTTCGCCCTTCTTTTTGTTCTTCAACTCCAGACAGAACCATTTAATATGCCCAACCTTATGACAATTGAAACAAGTCTTATCCTTGTGCCTTGACTTTGATTTGCTTCTACTCTTCTTCCTCGAACTAGACTTAGCATTCCTCTCCTCAGACCTCCCTCTCACGACCAAGCCAGTCCCTTGGCTATTTTCAGAGGAACTCACAGTGTGCTTATTAATTCTCTCTTTCTCCAAGAGCGAATCATGAACATCATCCCAACTCAGAGTATCATGGCTGAACAACAGAGTATCTCTGAATTGCTGATAAGAAGCAGGCAACGAGCACAATAACAATAAAGCAAGATCTTCATCATCATATTTCACATCCAGAGTTCTAAGATCAGCCACTATATCCTTAAATTCATTAAGGTGGTCGTGAGCAGACTTATCTTCTTGCATCCGGATAGAAAACAGTCGTTGCTTCAAGCACAGTTTGTTGGTCAAACTCTTGGGCATGCACAACTTTTCAAGCTTTGCCCATAATGAGGAAGCTATTGTCTCCTTCAATACGTCCCGCAAAATATCATCTGACAGATGCAACTAGATCTGACTCACAGCCTTACGGTTCTTTGACGCTTTCATCGCAGCATCCCAACTCGAAGGCATCAACTTCTCATCAAGTAGAGTCTCATCTAGCTCTAAATGTGTCAGAATAGCGCACATCTTGACCTGCCACAAGGAAAAATTAGTTTTCCTCGTCAACTGAGGAATCTCGTACTTCATCGAAGTCATCCTGAAACAACTCGAACCAAGAAAATCAGCCCAAAACTGGTTTAAAAACCAAAATAGTTGACTTTTGGTCAACCATCAAACTGTTGACCGGTCAAACTATTGACCAGTCAAACAGTTGACCAAGTCAACTCAGGAATAGGATTTTTTTTTTCAACCCAAAAAACCCTCGTTAAATCTCCCCGATTTTTTTTTCTTCTTTCTGCCGTCGGTCCTCCTTCTTGCTCACGGACAGCAGGCGGCAGCGGTGTCGGGTAGCAGCAGCTCTAGGCGACGAGCGAGCAACGGCGAGCTCGGGTTCGTGGTCTCTCTCCCCATGCTCTCTCTCTCCTCGAGCTCTCTCTCTCCTCGACGGTGGGATGACGCCGGGCAGCAGCGGACGGGACTCGGTGGCGGGCTGGACTCAGGGGTGGCGGTCGGCTCCGGTGGCGGCGGCTCCAAGGAGGGTTAATTGGATTTTCTTCTCCAAAATCCTTCTTCCCCCAATTTCCCCTTTCTCCTTCTTCACATCTCTTCTCTGCCTCCTCCTTTTTTTTGTCAAATACTCGTATACTCAGATCCGGCTCTGATACCAATTGTTGAGAAATAGGATCGAAATGAGTAAAACACGAGACACAAGAATTACGTGGAAACTCCAATACGGGGAGAAAACCACGGGCAAAGGAGAGTCGTCCACTATGTGAGTCCAATCGGTTACAAGGCCTCCGTGAGGGTTCTCTCTACCTCACAACTCTCGACTACTACACAAAAGACTTAGGCATAGGCCAGTATATATAGGAGATTATAACCCTACTCTAATTAGGAATAGAGTACTAATTTGTCTAGAATTTGAGACAAACCCTAACAGTATCCTACTTTAAGGATAGTTATATTGTATTGGTGTCTTATTTGGGATATCAATAAGGTGGGCGAGGGTTACTCATCCACTATTTGTCGGAAATTACTGTCAAATATACCTCCTCAAGTATCGGCCTATTCCCAATGGCTAGCTCTACAATAGCTTGCCACCACATCACCGATTCTCCACGATTCTCACGCACGTAACCACCTGCATACTCCATTTGGCCAGCTACATTTTGGCTCCTTCGATCCAGGAGCACTTCACAGCCACGTAACAACTTGCACTACAAAGATGGAAGTGGTTCAACGTGGGATCCATTAGCTTAGTGTGTTAGTTATTATGTTTTGTTATAAATATGTACATGTAATCATTAATTAATTTAACTCAGAAAGTACATTCATTCAACTTGCAAAATACTCTTTCTCCTCCTTTAAAATTTATCATAGTATCAAAGCCATTTAGGTATATCAACACATAAAGCTCCCTCCTTCCTTTGTGACTTGAAGCCAAGTTGATTAGAGCAACCATGGTTGTCATAAATAGTCCGCATGTCAATCACGTTTCTGGCCAGCCTGATCAGGGAAGAGGAATCGAGTTATCTCAGCTTTGATTATCATCGGAGCAATGTTCCAACCTTATGACCTTGCTTCAGCAAGCTTATTAGGCATATCAACGCCTAATATTTGGTTCTCCTGTGACACTCAACCTGGTTGATCCGAAAATAACCATGCCCATCACTAATCTCTCCGACGAAGCTCTCTCGAGTCAACTGTCCAGCTCGTATCATCTTCATTCCAACAAGAACCCGACATTGGTTCTTGTCTCTCCGGTCATAAATGGCGATAACTGCCATTCGTGGTCTCGATCGATGGTCATTGCTCTAAAATCAGAACCATCTAGGCACATCAACGCCTAAAGGTTCTTCCTTTCCGTGACTACAAGCTAGGTTGATCATTAGCAGCCATGGTCGTCACGAATCCTACCGATGCATTGCTCTCCAATCATCTCTCTCAGCTTCAATTGTCGTCGGAGCAGTGTTCCAATTTAATGACATTATTTCAAGCGTCCAATCATCTATTCAGCTTCGATTGTCCTCGGAGCAGTGTTCCAATCTAATGGCGTTATTTCAAACGTTCAAACGTCCAATCATCTCTCTCAGCTTCTATTATCCTCGGAGCAGAGTTCCAATCTAATGGCGTTACTTCAAGCGTCTCGATTTCTTGTTCACCAAATTGGGAATGCTCGATGTCCACACACCTCCTCAAGTATCGGCCTATTCCCAATGGCTAGCTCTACAACAGTTTTCCACCACATCACCGATTCTCCACAATTCTCATGCACGTAACCACCTGCATACTCCACTTGGCCAGCTGCATTTTGGCTCCTTCGATCCAGGAGCACTTCACAGCCACGTAACAACTTGCACTACAAATATGTACATGTAATCATTAATTAATTTTAACTCAGAAAGTACATTCATTCAACTTGGAAAATACTCTTTCTCCTCCTTTAAAATTTATCAACTTGTATTCCGGATTGTTTCAAATAAGTACATTCATTTTGATTATGTTCCGGAGCTTCTGTCGTGAAGTTATGTAAATATTTTTTTGACCAGTAGAATTATATTTGTTCGAAAAAAATTAATACAAAAAAGCAGATATTTAAACTCGACAATGTTACACTATCCGTCAGCACATATCGTCTAACTAAACAAAAGACAATAATCTATCTAAGAAGTAGCCCTAATTAATGTTAGAGCCCGAAGGAGGGCTCTCTGATTCCGGGTGCCGTGTTTTTGGGTCCTCGTCTAATTGCACCTCCGAGATGTAGATGGCCGAACACCAGCAATTTTGACTTTTTCTACCTGCTCGATGCAAGACTTTTCTGTGCTAGATATCAGTATTCTTGCCATATCTACTTTTCTTCTCCCTGACCCGTACCCCGGTCGAAGGTGGGGTATTGACGGTTGATTGAGGTTGTGTTTGGGTAAAAGTTGAGTGAAGCACTGTTGGGCTAATTAGCTCATAGTTCTTATTATTAAATGAGAATTCACTTCGAATGGAGCGTGTGTTAAAATATTTATGTAACAGTTTGTGTCCGCTCTCATATTAGGATAAACTTAAATTTTTCTAGGGATATTATTATAAATTTTTGGATGACCTGAAATTGATTAGTGTAGGGAACATGTAATGGAATGGAAGGGAGTACGGTGGAGTGATAAAATATCTCTATCATATAATTTTAAAATATTTGATCGAATGATAAAAAAAAAATTAGACGTCCTATTATCTGAACAAGTTGGACCAACTGATGATTTGTTTACACGATTTGTTCAAATAGTGAGGTTTTATGTTTGTGATTGAATATTTTTTATTTTTAAATCAATAGAATACAAGTGGATCAAGGATTATCTTTAAATTTGACTACAGGCTTTACCACCTTTGTTACGATAAGTTGTAGCGGTGGTCTAGTAGTTGGTCGTTGATCGTGGAATAGCTTTAAGAAGGAGTAATAGATACATTGTAAAGGCATTTTGGAAAATATATGAATAAAACCCTATTTTCTCTCTTATCTATATTTTCTCTGTTTCTTCTTCCTTCTACCTTTCTTGCTACTTCTTTTTCTTGCTAATTCTTGAGAGTTGAGTTAGGATCCTAACAACCTTGTGGCTTGCTTTAATAAACTCTTTCCGTCCCGACTCAATTACTATTTTATTCTTTTCCTCTCGCACGGGGTGGGAAACGATTGTGTGGATGAACCTATATTTAGTGTTGAATTCGGTGGAAGTGGCCAAAGAACTTGTGTAGGAGGTTTATAATAATTTAGGGATAAATTTAATTTAGTATCTCACGCATTTTTTATTACGTACTATGTAGCTTGGCTTTTTTTATTATGATGACAGAATTTTTCAATTTGATATTTTTTGACATAAATTTGATATTTTTTTTACACTCATAACATTAATTTTTTTCGGGCTGAAATTTTCATGATTATTCATGTCATCACTGTGTTATATTTCTCTCTTCTAGTTTTTTTTGTTTAACTAATTGGTATCTGGTCTATTGGGCCGACTAATCCAATTTCGAGCCGGGACGTTTAAAAGGTGACAAACCTCTCCCAACAAGTATTTAACACTACTTCGTATCCAATGACTCGAACCCGAAACATAGTTAAGATAGAACAACTCACTCACCAGTTGATGTAAGTGCCGGTTGGTTTCTCTCTTCTAGTTGGCTCTCACATCAGTTAAACAATCTCCATTAAAACTCTAATTTCCAAATCCAAAAAATTTAAAGCCCACACCAACTGATCCTTTGCATTTATCGTGTCTAAAATAGTAAGAAAGAGGAAAACAAAAAAGTTATTAAGGAGAAAAAAAAGGAAAAGAAGAACAAGAAGGAAAAAGAAAAAAGGCATTTTATTTCCTCCACTTCTCCGTTGTAATTATTATTATAATTTTTCCTTATGGGTGTATATTTCTTGCCCATAAAAGTCAACAATCCGAACTCCATAACGTCGGCCGGTGGAGGCGGCCAACTGAGAGAGCCGGCGAGGACCCTAACGATAAGTGCCATCCATATTCTCAACGTACACACTACAACTTTTTATCCTCTATGATAATTTTTTGGCTTCGCTTATCTTTTCTATTTCTACCCAATTTTTTTTAAGGTTATGGCTTTAAAAATCTTTCATTGACTAGTTGCACTACAATATAGAAAAACAAAGTACATAGACCATAAGACAAGAGACAATAAGAAAGATATAATAGGAGTGAGCAATCTCGTTAGTTGAAACGTTGTAGATTTGGTTTTCATGGCCATGATAACGACTACGAGAATTGACAACTTTTCTAGAGAGAAAGTCAAATCGGGAGTTTGCTGACCACAGTGACAGCTGAAAAATACAGAGCTACACTATAGATGTAACTTTATGTTAATAAGTATTGTGCCGCACGCGAGGTACATACAAGTGAAAGTCAATGTCAAATAAATCCAACAAAAATAGAATTATCCACCTGCAAGGCTGCAACTACGGGGTAGACCCCAAAACCCATACAACTCTTAGTTCAGATTGACCTTTCAAAAAAACTCTTGGATCAAACCAAGATCATTGGGAGGGATTGGTAAGTCATAGTATGTTAAAAGAGGTCTGGACTTCGATTTATGTCGCGATCATTTGGGAGCTTTGGTTACTAAGTAACAAAACTATATTCAATGAAGGCATCATCGACTATGAGCTTCTCTTGCATTCAGTGCTCTTCCATGTTCAAGAGTAGCTTGCTTGGTCTAAACTATCCGTCCAGTACATTCATCAAGATTTGGGTGTCGTCCTGGAGTCCTATGGATAACACGGGTGTGGTTGGAGACACTGCCCTTTTGGTGAGGTTGTCCGACTTATGTGGGGGTTCCTCTACCCGGATGCAATTTTAATGGGTGGATAGAGCAACTTTTGGTTACTAGATCTCTCTAGGAATTTTGTAAATAACCTTACCCCATTTTGTAGAGCTCCTGGAGTAGGTGTCTGGAGAGATTTCCGCCAAAACTGTCGGGGTCTCCACGGCAGCGAGATTCATTACAAATACCAAGAAACCCCCTGTTAACAAGCAGCCTGGAGCACACGAGCTAAGGACGAGGCTTCACCCAATTAATTCTACTTTTGGCTTTACATTTATTTTTGTTTACCCTATCAATTTTTTTATATTTCTATCCACTTTGTTGTCTCTCTTTATCTTAATTTCTTGCACCTTTTATCTCTCTTTACATTTATTTTTTGTTCACCCAATTAATTCTGCATGTTGTTCCCTCAATAAGCCGCCCGCCTAGGAAGAAGAAACCCTAAAAAGAAAATTCAATCTATTCCTAATTTGGACCCTTTGCTGAAGGATGGAAACGTGGTCGTTCCCCGCCCAAGGAGGGAGACCATCGCCAGAAAGCGTCTCCCAGATCTTGGCAGTCATCGAAAAGTGCCTCGTAGGCAGAAGCGGAAGCCCCATCATCCATAAAAAAATTGGTGGGGGCGTCGGCGCCATTGTGGGCGTCTTTCTTGGTGAGGGCATCGTTGTCTCCATCGTCATGGGTCTCTTTCTTGGCGGGTTTGAACAAGCTGGGCAACACCCCTCTCCACGGCGTCGACCAAGAAGGTGGTCCGTCTGGCATTGGGCTCCACCTGAAATGGTGGCCTTCCAACCATGGCGTCGTTACCGCGAAGTTGAGGAAGTTGAATAGGGAAGTCGAGGGAGCTGAGGTTATTCCCATGATTTAGAGATGGAGCGATGAAAAATTTCTGAGGGTTATCCTGGATCTGAAGATTCTGGGTTCGATTTAGTGGTTGGTTTGTCAATTGGTGTTCTGGGTCGGAGATGGTTTTTCTTGATTCAGTAATTTCTTAATTAAACATGTTCTTGGAAGAGTAATAAGGTGGGCTTGTTCTTGGAGTTTGATTTTTCTTGTTTCTTAATTTTCCTGGGTTTGCTGTGCGTGGTGGTAAAGAGGTTGGAGATGATGAATTTTTTGTTGAAGGGTATTTTGGTCATTTTCTTGATAAAAAAAGAAAAAAGTGACTGCTGACGTGAGCCAGGGACCCGAGACCAACATTTTTAAATAAAATAGGGACGGCTAAATAATTTTAAAAAAAGCAGGAATCCTAGAGGTAATTTTACTATAGACCAGAGACTAGAGGGTAATTTACCCATTTTACAATGTTAAAAAAAGCTGCTAGTCATGAAGCCAATATTAGAAATTATCGATCACATTCGGGAAGTTTCGTGGTTCACTGGTCGACTTATTATCTTGAGAGCAACTGAACGCAAATAGATTGTTTCATAAATCACAAATGAAAACAATGAATATGAGATGAGACCTAGGATAATGCATACCTTATGTAATGGATATATTAATCGAGATGCTATCATTCAAGTGGTTGTCATATTCTCTTGAGTTTAGCTAAGTACACTCGATGTATGTTGATTGCACGATCTATCTGTCAAATCACGAAAAGAAAGAGATGATTGATTATGGTCAATCATGTGTGAGTGAGAGATGTAAGAAATTACACCCATAATGACCCATGAAAGTGAGAGTTATGGAGATTGGCATCTTCTCACGTACCTTAGAGTTCACGTCTCTTGGAGTCTTTTATAAGGAATAAAATAGAGAAAAGATAGACATGCCAAAAGAATGGATAAACACACACTAAGAAAAGAAAAGGATGTTTCTTTCTGCGGTTGTTCTCTCATCGTCTCCGGGGCATTTAGGGCTGTAAAAATCATCCCTGCATCGATGTGCTCGTGAGTAGGCATAACCAGTGACAACTTCTATTACGATTCTAAAAAGAACACTATTATATAGGTTCTACACTTCAAAAAATAAGTACTCGTCTTTATGTTGATTTTCATGAATTCCTTTCTCATAAGATACATATTATGGCGTCCGTAATTTACAGCCCCTTTGAAAAAGTAAATGTTGATCATATGGTGCCATACAATGTTTTTTAAGGTATAATGGTTATTCCATCCAACCTACGTCAAATACATAGGATGGCTCCGATGCAACTGGTTTATCAAGTATTCTCACACACCAAGTACATAGTATATTCAAAATTAATTTGAAAAATCAGACGATCCTGAGAAACTTCAACGAAGTTGATGTCATTTTTTAATTGCAAGGACGTTGATTTGAGAAAGAAGGAAAAGCTAAAGAAAGACCGATGAGCTGTATAAATAAGAAATACCTAAAGGCATCCAAGTAAAACTCCTCAACCTTTGTGATAAGTTATGTCTCCGCCTCAGTGCCCAATATGTGTCGATTACTGGATCAGGGAAGGCAAACCATATGGTGACTACCTGATCATTTCAAGAGGCGGTCACATTCCGGGTGTCCACGACCACTGTGACAACTCCGAGGATGAGGAGGAGGAGCGGAGGAGACAGCAGGAGGCTGATGATAGGAGAAGGCTCGAGGAGGAGGGAGAGAAGCGGAGGAGGCAGCAGGAGGCTGATGATAGGAGGAGGCATGAGGAGGAGGAGGAGTGGAGGAGGCAGCAAGAGGCTGATGATAGGAGGAGGAGGAGCGGAGGAGGCAGCAGTAGGCTGATGATAGGAGGAGACGCCAGAAAGAGGAGGAAGAGGAGGAACGCAGGAGGCAGCATGAGGCTGAAGATAGGAGGATGTGTATAAATAAGAGAGACCTAAAGGCATCTAAGTATTACTCCTCCACCTTTGTGATAAGACATGTATCGTCCTCAGGAAGGCCGCTCAATGGACGACAACCTGATCGTCTCAAGAGAACTTCCGGTCGTCCACGACGGTTGTTTCCCTGCTCCTCAGCCCTATGACGACTCTGCAGAGCGAAGAGTCAGCAGGAAGACTAGCGGAGGAGGTATCAGGAGGCTGACGATAGGAAGAGGCGCGAGGAGGAGGAGAAGCTGAGGAGGCCGAGGGAGGAAGAGGAGAGGGGGGCCGATTATCATCATGAGCGGAGATGATAGAATAGATATTTGGAGATAGCGTTGTGATTTTCTTCCGCGTAGCCGTTGGCGTTTCGGGGTTTGTCTTTAATATTAATAATGATGGTGTTTCGTGTTAAGTTCTGATATTCAAAATCAAAGGACTCTTTATCTTATGCTGGGTTCTATTTAGGGGTCTCGTATTATTATAAACTCGAGTTTTTTAAAGGTATAATTACTATAAACTTTTGGACGAGTCAAATTGATTAGTGTAGGGAACATGTAATGGAAGGGAGCGCAGTGGAGTGATTAAACGCCACCAGTTTTTTGGCACAAGGCATACTAGGAGAGGTCAAAGAGAATTTGAGCACAAGGCATACTAAAAGGGATTGGACAAATCTCATTCGTAGACAAAATTTATAGCGAAAAAATTATTTTCTTTATGAGACGGGATGTCTCGAAATTTCTCAAGGTGGATTGAAAAAAAATAATTGAACAATGTAACGCCCAGGTTTAGGAGATGTATGCTATAAAAATTTCTTATCTAGTTAACATTTGTTATTTAGATAGTCAATTTCTCTAGTCTTTTCTAGGAGAATTGTAGTGTTTAACGACACGAAAGATATAGTACACTTGTGCACATTAGCGAAATCTTTTATAGGTAATAATATTTAAAAAAAATGCCACCAGCCTTTTTGGAAAAAATACCCACAAGCAAGAATAAGGAAAAAATTGTTACGACTCTTTAGAAAGCTCCGGCTTCAAAAGCGTGCCGACACCTAGTTCGGTTTGCAATAACCAACGGGAATCGTTCCAGGGTGGAAGGTCTCCACGTCATATGCTTGCGCTACGGGATCTATGGACACCAAACAGAGGCATGCCCGTTCATGCCGTGTTCGAGTGGCAGCCCCCTGAACCCGACCACACGACCCCCTCCGTTGTCGGCGCCAACATTTCTATCGACGAAAACAGGACTACAACTTTTGTTTAATAACTAGACATTTTGAAGGATAGCACTCGACTCCCGATTTCTTCACCTTAACGTGTTTTACCACTTGAACTAGATCTGGAGAGCCAAACCGGGCACAAACACTTAACCAATATTGTATTCACCTCATTCCAATCTGTCCCAACCCGTGGTCGACGTGCCACTCTCCGCTCATGCTGACCGTCGGCCTCTTCTCAAGTTCGGCGATCCGAGTGCACAACGCAGCAAAATCCTGCCGGGACGTTCGCAGCTCGGCCTTTACCTCAAGAAGCTCGCCTCTGTTACTGGCAACCTCTTCTTTGAGGCTAGCAATATCTGCTTCCATTAGCCTAGTCCTCCGCTCTACGGCCTCGGCCTCTCGGCTTCTCCGATCCGCGGCCTGACCAGCTTCCTGCCTTCGCAGCTGCTCCACGAAGTTGTCACCGGGCGGAAGAGAAGGTCCGATACTGTCGTGGGCGCCTGGGATGTGACCGCCTCCATAGTCGCGAAATTGGACATAGTCGCGAAATTGGACGATCTTCCCATACCAGTGATCGGCACATATTTTGCACCGAGGACGAAACATGTCTATATTTCTTATCTATGTGCCTGGTTAATTTTATCTCTCGTGTAACTGTGGTAGTATTCTCGTTTCTTAGCGATTATATTTTCGTGACATTTATCTTTTATCTTCGGGCTAGTTTTGAATTTTCTATTAGCACAATTGTTAAGAGTTATTTTCTATTAGGAAATTTGTTATGGATTACCGTTTCAGTTTTATTATCTAGTTTTCAGCTAGATAAGTATATAAAGTTCCTAGATGATATGTGTATCTTAACCTCCCCGAATAGTTCAGTTTTTTCTAACTAAAAAAATAGTAAACTTTTCAATAAATTCGTGTATTCTCTATGATATTTTTTCTTGTTTTCTTTAACTAGTATTTTCTATTCCAGCCCAATTTATTATATTTCACTCTTTATCCTTATTTGTTTACCCTATCAAATCTTTTCTCTCTCTCACTTTTCTCTCCTCTTTGTCATTGTGCGACTACTCCAAATCCACGTTCACATCACAAATTTTTTTATTTATTAACAGTCTCTCTCTTCACTTTTTATTCTCCTCAAGTCTACTTCCTCGAGGCTTCTTAGAAAAGAGGCATTTTGCAAATTAATAATGTCTGGTCCTCAAAATATAATGATGATAATGATGTCTTGAGTTGGTACGTGAGAATTCATGGACAAACGTGCGCTTCTTGAAAAAGCAGTAGAGTGGCATGTTTGTTAAAATATATTCTAACCAGTAGATCAGGACCATCTGGAGCACATAAGAAATCTATCTATTTAGTAAAATTGGTATAACTCAATTTACTAAGTAGTTTCTAAAAATAAAAATTTTATATTTGATAACAAGGGAATTTGGTTGTTGGATGATTTATTTTGATTTATTGTTTTAAGCTTAGTGTATGGTACCCCCAACCTCGGTCTGAAAATGGAAGATGGTTATTTTATTAAGCTTAATTTTTATCAAGTTTTTAAGAATTATTGTAGAAAATTGGTTGATACTTTTTTTAGGGGTAAAATATCACATATATATTAACTACTTAAGTAGGAAAGTCTCTGAACAACAAAACATCAAGCTCCACCGGATGGACCACAAGCCAACCCCCGGGGAGTGAAAGTAACCTAGTCTGCTTACAAAATCAGCCCGCAACCTGGTTTCGAGTTCTAGAAATCAAAGCCAACCGACAATTGGGTAAATCAAGTAACAAGAGCCTAATCTTTACAACAAGGGGTTCGACTTGGCCAGTAGACTAGGGAAGATGGATCATTTACGAAATTGTGGGCCAAAAACAATCGGTCTCCACCAAAGATTTCAGACTCTGAAATGTTTGTATGATGATGGTGAGAGCAAGTTCGATTGACAATAGCTCAGACTCGACAAGTGATTGAGCATGCCTAAGATCTTTATGACCTTCAATGATGAGGCCTAAATGATTACGAGCAATTGCAGCCACCCCCGCATGAGAATTTTTATCCACCCAGGAGGCATCACAATTGAATTTAAAAGCACTCGGCTCCAGGGCCATCTATGAGCTGAGCTGCACATTAGCATCACTAAGGCGCAGCAACTCCGAACCTGTTATCTGCAAATATTCATGATACAAATAAGAGGCCAAGTTCAAAGTTAAAATCAGATCAATTTCTACTCCCTCAAAGAGAGAGTTATTCCTAGACAATCAGAGGTTCCAACACAGAAACGCAGTTAGGGAACACAGCTCAAGATCCGCAGAAGATTTCAAACGACGAGCCAAGGCAATAAACCAACAACTGAAAGAACTATACTTAGTCCTATCAAATCTAAGACCAAAAAGGCTAGCAATCCAGGTAGCCCTAGCATGGGGAAATTCAAAAATTAAGTGCAAAACAGATTCATCATCAAATTCACAAAGATGGCACAAAGGAGTCGGGGACAGATTTTGCCTAAAAAGATTTGCAGTAGTTGGGATTGCATTTCTAATAAGCCTCCAGATGAAGTTTTTCACTTTTTGTGGGCCTTCAACTTCCAAAGCAGTTTTCATGTGCCTGGGTCAAAGGGAATAGAGTTCGTGTCAGTTAACTGAAGATTTAAACCCTCCAAGTGTTGTTTCTTGAGAACCTGATAACCACGATTAACTGAGAAGCACCCATCAATACTATGGTGTCAAACCAGCTTATCAGGCAAGTTTAAATGACATAGGCTAATCCTAGAAATAGCAAGTTGTTCAGACACAGTAAAGAAATTCTGAATGAGGTCCACTTTCTAGCTCATAGTGGAAATAAAAATCTAATCAGAAACATTCTTAAAAGGCATAACATCATGAGGACGAAAAGCTAAGCAAAAGTTCAGGAGGCTCAGCACCCAAGGATCACTCCTAATGTCGACTCTCTGGCCATTCCCAATCTTGAATAACAGACCATCTTGGAGAGCCCCCTTTCCCTCAAAGAGACTACTCCAAATCCAAGATGGCATGTTACCCTTCACAACAAACATAATATCAGAAAGAGGGAAGTATAAGCCCTTCAAGATTCTATAGCACATAAAATCGTGATGCCCGAAAAGCCGTCATTTTGTTTGGCAAGAAGGGCAAGATTAAAAATTCTCATTTCTTTAAAGCCCAAGCCACCCTGCGATTTGGAACAAGAGAGCTTATCACAACTCAACCAGTGAACCTTCCTCCTATCCATATCACCTAACCACCAAAACTTAGCCATTAAACTGTTAAGCTTAGAGCAAAATGTAGCCGGGAATAATAAGCACTGCATAATGTAGCACGGAATAGAGGAAAGAACATATTTGATCAAAATTTCTTTACCTGACATGGATAACATCTTTTGGTTCCAGCTGCTAGTCTTAGCAAGCATTTTCTCAAAGATAAAATTCAAGGCTTCCATTTTTGACCTTCCCTAGATGGAAGGCAGCCCCAATATTTGTCATCGGAGGGCATAGGCTTCATCTCCAGGATTACCGAGATAGCCTGCCTACTTGCAGCAGATTCCCATCTAGAAAAAAGAATACAAGATTTTTGGAAATTCACGGATTGATCAAAGATTTTTGAGAAACTCACCAAAAGCTGTTTAAGTCTCTCCGCCTCCTAGACACTCGCTTTAGCGAAAAGCAAAGTATCATCCACAAATAAGATATGAGTCAAAGCGGGACAATGCCTATTAAGCTTAAAACCATGGATCTCACCCCTACACATAGCACGGTTCACAAAATGAGCAAAAGCATCTGAAATGAAGAGAAAAAGAAAGGGGGAAAGAGGATCCCCATGTCTTAACTCCCTAGAAGCATCGAACCAGGGGAGAGGTTGACCATTAAACAAAACACCATAAGAAACAGACTTCAAGCAACTCATAATGCACAAAATCCACTTAGCAGGAAAACTAAGCTTAGTCATAATTTTTTCCAGGAACAACCAATCAACTAAATCATAAGCCTTCTTCAGATCTAGCTTGATTGCCATGGAAGTAAACTTTTTCCTGTAAGAGGTTTTAAGACAGTGGAAAGCTTCATGTGCAATAATGATATATTCTTGGATACAACGATCCTTAATAAAAGCTCTTTGGCATTCAGAAATCAAAATATTCATCCAAGGTCTCAACTTATTAGCAAGAACTTTAGAATAAACTTTATAAGCAAAGTTACACAAGCTAATAAGACGAAAACCATGAATACTAGATGCGTTTGTGGTCTTAGGAATCAAGGAGATAAAAGTATGATTCAGGTTTTTAGGAAAATGAGAGGAATCAAAAAGATTCTTAACTAACTCAAAAAGATCATCCTTAACCATGGACCAGAATTTCCGGTAAAAGAGGCCTGGAAACCCATCGAGACCAGGCGCCTTAGTGCCCCCATGTCAAAAACAGCAAGTTTAACATCATCAAAGGAGATATCTCTAATCAAATCATCAGAAGTAATAAGCTGCGGAATACACTCAAGAATACATACAGGGTCATTGGTAGGGATGTGCGAATAAAGATCCTAAAAATGTGCACGAATGACATCCTTCAAAAGATCCTCCTCCTCAATCCAAGTACCATTAAGTAATTGCAACTTAACTACCTAATTACATTATGTCCTTTGAGTAGCTGTGGTATGGAAAAAAGATGTATTCCGATCACCAAACGTAAGCCAGTTGATACGAGAACGCTGGTGCCAAAATAATTCTTCCTTCTAGAGCAAACCAGCCAACTCCAACTTCAATGCCACCTCATGCGACTTGCACTGAGCAGCATGGTCACGTAATTGAAGAATCTGAAGATCAACGGACAACTCTTCGATGCGAGCCCACCTCTATTCATTTAGATTTTTGCTCCACAAAATAAGATCATATGTACAAAAGGAAATCTTATTCTTAAAAATAGTATGAGGGATACCCAAAGTCGTAGTAGCCCGAGAATGTTCCACTACCGCCCTGCAGCCATCCTTCTTAGTCCAAAAAGCCTCAAACTTAAAAGGCATGTGTTTAACTTTAGCAAAATCAGTATTTAATAGTAGATAACAATGGTCAGATCCTTCAATAGGACTGTGAACTATTTGGGCCTTAGGAAAAGCATCACGCCACTTGATATTAGTAAGGCCCCGGTCTAATCTTTGCAGAAGATTAGTAGCCCCAAACTATAAGTTGGACCATGTAAAAGGGTTTCTTTTGAAGCCAAGGTCAATCAACTCACCTTCGTAGATGAACTCATAGAAGAGATTCATCTCCCACAAATCAGAAGAATGTCACCGCCCACCGCACCCCCCCCCCCCCCAACCTAATACGATCCCCAGGAGATGCATTGAGATTAAAATCACCAATACACAACCAGGGGGAGGTGGGGCTTCTAAAACAAGCAAGAGACTAAGCCCAAAACCTCCTTTTTTGAGAGGCATCGGGCTCGCCATAAACAAAAGATCCAAACCATGAAACATCAGACCTCACAAACTTGCACCAAGTATCAATCCAGTTTTTTGAAGAGCTTAAGACCTCAATTTTAATATCACCAGTCCACCATAATGCCAAACCCCCAGACCTGCCCCGGGGATCAACGTAAAAATAGTTTCCCTGAGAATTTACACCTTCTTCTAATCTTATCAACTGCCTTTCTCAACTGCTTAGTTTCCCTGAGAAAGACCAACTTTGGAGAATGTTCCCTAACCAGGCCCTTAAGCAGACGAACCGTAGGGGAAGAGCCCAACCCCTTACAGTTTTAAATGAGACAACTCATTTCTCCTCAGCAGACAGGACACTTGCCTTCCGGGAAAAAGAGTATCAGTTAAGGGGGTAGTGGGGCTACCCGCCCCTAAACCAGGCAAGTAGCAGAACCCATAACCACACCTATAGCGGGCTGCGTCAGAGAAGAAACATGGATACCTTGGGAAACCTTTATCACTGACGGAAAAGACACCATCCCTACTACTCTGTTTCTATCTAGAGCTACCAAATTAAAACCAATCGGAGAGCAGACACCACCCACCCACCCCCCCCCCCCCCCCCCCAATTTGCATTACCAATACGGTGAGCCCCTTGTATACTTAGGTTGGTAGGAGATGAAGGAAGAGAGGGACTAACCTGAAGGGGAGAGCGCACACCAGCAATAGAGACCCCTACCGTACTGTCCAACAGGGGCTGCCCTACCACTCTGTCTTACGCTCGTAAAAAAGCCTCTCTCTCTCCAACCTAAGAACCTTATTTGCCACACCTATGCGGTGGGCCTCTCCCTCGCACTGAATGGGTGGAGTAAAAGGAAGAGAGGGACATACCTGAGGTTGGGGTAGTGCGACTCCCAACAAGGCTCAACGACCACCACAAACTGTTAGAGACCCAACACTCCCAACACAAGCACTCATATCCACCACTCTGTCTAAATCAGAAGAAGAAACCTCATATGCATCACCTATACGGTGAGCCACTCCCCCACTAAGATTGGTGGAGGAGAAAGGAAAAGAGGTATGCACCTGAGACTGAGCCATCGTGTTTCCAAGTAAACCACCAATAATTTTGCATATTTACAAGGAGTGATCCAACTGGGTACCATCAAGCTTGCCAAAGCCTTTGCGATTCACCGACTTCACGAAAGACTAAAACTTCTGATTTCTAACCTTTCTGCTTACCACCTTCTCTCCAAGTACAGGAGGCTCAGAAAACTCCGAGGCCTAGAATCCACCTCATCAAGAAGGTCGACTCCCCTACTAACAAGATCTGAGGAAGACCAAGCTTTTTTTTCTTCTTGCTATTTTTACTAGGAATAGAGACCTAAAGGGACACTTTCCTTTTGGAAGACCTTTTAGAACGAGAAGGAGATTTTTTTAGATCAACAGCCACATGGGCTCTGGAAAATACTTTACCAGCCTTATGTGGGGGGAGGAGATCTACGTGGGCTAGAGATCCCCCACTCTCAAAATAAGATTTTTCCTTCACTAAAGAGGGTGTAGACACACCAACCCCCGAAGAAATTACAGAATTAGGCCTCGAAAAGGCCAAATCCAAAGGCAAATTAGTACACTTCGAAGACTTCTTATCACCATCAATAGGGAAAGGTAGCCCTAGACTTGAGAAATCTTCACAAAATCTATCCAGGCCATAATTACCATGAAGATAATTTTTCCTGCTACCATCACCGACCTCCAGAGGTGAAACCCCCCATACGGGAAGAGCCATCAACAGTAGGTACAGCTTGAACAAAGCTCGGAGAAGGGGCCAAATTAAACTTAGCTTTTGTTAGGAAAGCTGTAGGAAGCGCTTAAAACTGAGCAACCAAGTTACTATACTGAACACCAATAGTCTCATCCGACTCCTGTGGCATCTCTGACATAGCCGAGCAGCTCTGGGCAAAGACATTCTTTTTAGAGCTAGCACCTCCATCCTCTGGCATTAGGCTAGAAGCAGACCAACGAGGGGGAGGAACGGGTTGGTTTCTACCGCCCCACTTATAATCAGGACGTAGCTAATCACCAAATACACTCTTTTTAGATCTAGCACCTCCAACCTCTTGAGAACTTTGGTGAGAAGTAAACACACACAACTTTTATGAATGTCCCAAGACACCACAACCAAAACAAAATTCAGCCAACCTTTCATATTTAAAGAAAATCTCCCTATCGGAGAGGTCATCCCGTGAGAGCAAGAACCCAGTGGCCAAAGGTTTATCGATGGCCAACCTTACCCGAAGGCGTAAGAAGGATTCCCTTCTAAAGTGATCATCCTCGTTGAAGTCAACATCAACGATTCCCAGAAAGTACGCTCTTACGGCATAGGCCGTATCTTTTGAGAAATAGGGGGCGGGAGCCCATGGACCTAGATCCAGGAAATCGTCTCCACGAAAGAGACCTCCAGTGGAGATTTGGGTCCAGTCTTGAATAACCACCAAAGACTCGGCGATGGACCAAGGACGACCCATTAAAACTTTTTCCTTTGCCATAAAAATCACAAATGTGAAAGAAAAGAGATTAGGTTGAAGCTCAACAACCTGAACATCTCCTTGAGCAAGGCCTCACGACCTACACAGACTAGCGCTAATCGAGGGGGGTAGGGGGTGGAAGGGCTTTGTCAAAAGAAGAATTCCCTTCTAAAGTGATCATCCTCATTAAAATCAACATCAACGACTCCTAGAAAGTACCCTCCCATGGCTTAGGCCGTATCTTTTGAGAAATAGGAGGGCGGAAGCCCATGGACCTGGATCCAGGAAATTATCTGCACGAAAGAGACCTCCTGTGGAGATTTGGGTCCCAGTCTTGAAGAACCACCAAAGACCCGATGATGGACCAAGGACAACCCATTAAAACTTTCTCCTTTGCCATGAAAATGACAAATGTGAAAGAAAAGAGATTAGGTTGAAGCTCAGCAACCTGAACATCTCCTTGAGCAAGGACCCACGACCTACACAGACTAACGCAGACCGGAGGAGGGGGGGCCTTTGTCGAAAGGATCTTACCAATCAGGACAAAAGAGGCAATATACTTTTTTTTCCCACAATTCGGAACCAATTTTAGTGACATTGGTTCCATAGAGAAAAGGACTAGAGGAGAGTTTAGTCAAAACCCATGGACAGAAGAAAGAGGGGTGGGGGAGGGCTCAAGAGGAAGATGGAAAACAGAGCTCTCAACAGAGGAGATGAAAGTTTTAAAATTGGTTGACACTTGGTTATATATTAAGCTGAGTAATTCAGGTTCAAGTTGGATTGAACCACAAAAAAGCGACAAAATTCTCACTAACAAATTTTAACATTGTTAGATCTAAGAATAATAAAGAACAACCACTCTTAAGTATATTTGGTTGAAATGGAGGTGCCTATATATAAATCTGAAAAAAGTTACATCTTAATCAGCGTAGAATTTTTTCTCACAAGATTGCCACAACCATTCTTTAAGTTGATCTACCTATTTTGTGGTATCAAACTTTTAAAGAAAATGAATAAAATTAATTTTGTAATGCCTAGATTATTTGTTTGATAGGAAATAGATATTCTTTAAACAATTACGATACACATGATTTTCAAATCAAATCCGTATACTACCAGATCTGGAGGATCTGGATAAAAATCTGGACTCTACCTCTAGATCCAATCCATCCACCCTAAGCATTTTTAGACGACTAGACTATGGATCTTGATCTTAAGAAATTTGGCACCACCCGAACTATTGACATCCATAATCTAGCCTTGGTATAATTTTGTGTCTGTGGTTTTTGGTTTTTTTTTATGTTCACTAGAATAACTAAATTTTTTTTTCAGTTCTGGACAATAATTTAGATATGAGTCAGTTAAGACATAAGGTGGCTAATTTTTTGAACCATGGACCAAACGCTGGCGATTTTTTTCTGGGCTTATTACTGGTTTATCAAGTATTCTCACATACCAACTCCATACTACATTAATAATTAATTCACAAAATCTGTCAGAGAAAGAATTCATATTTATATACGTAAGAAAACTTAACAAAATTATATTAAAAATCAAACAAAGTCATACCTTACTTAAGAAATAATTTTTCTTATGGTGTATTTTTTTATTTGTACAAATTGAACAGAAAACTTTTTTAACAGAATCCATTAGACCAACGTCTATGGCGCCGATAGTATAATATAGCATAAGATACATATCACGGCGTCCGTAATTAATGGCTCCTTCGAAAAATTAAACGTAGATCATATGGGAACATGCAATTAAGTTTGCCTACATTTTTAAAAAAAAAAAAGTAAGGCCTACCAGAATGATGCATGCCAGCATTAACGCGTGGTTCACTAATAAATCATTAATAAATCTTTGAGTTGTTATTTAAAGTTGTATATGCTAATTAATAAGTTCTTAGATCAATTAAGATGTCTTAAATTTAAATCTAATAACATATTATAATTAAATATTTGTAGAAAAAAAATTGTCACCATATAGATATGTAATATTAGTGTGATATCAATATTAGTGTTCAAATATCACGTAATTTAAAAACAAAAGTTGCAGATGCTAGCTGGGTATCTTGACAATAAAATATTTACCTTTCAAAAAAAATTCTTATCACTGGTTTGTCAATTAATCTCACATACCAACTCCGTACTATATTAATATTTAATTTGCAAAACCTGTGAAACTTCAAAGAAGTTTTCTCCTTTTTTAATAGCAAGGAACGTTGATTTAAGAAAGGAAAAGCTAAAGAAAGACTGATGAACCTCGTAGTATAAATAAGAGAGACCTAAGGGATTAAGTATATTGGCAAATAACTCCCCATCCTTTGTGATAAAAATTTCTTCTGATAATTATTAAGTTACTAAGATATGTATCCTCCTCAGTGCCCAATATGCGCCGATTACTGGGTCAGGGAAGGCCGCCCGATGGGCGACTACCTGATCGTTTCAAGAGGCGGTCACATCCCGGGCGTCCACGGGAGCTGTCCCCCTGCTCCTCCGCCCTGCGACAACTCTGCAGAGCGAAGGAGGCAGGAGGAGGAGCGGAGGAGGCAGCAGGAGGCCGATGATAGGAGGAGGCGCGAGGAGGAGGATAGGAGGCGGAGGGAGGAGGAGGACAGGAGGCGGAGGGAGGAGGACCGGAGGAGGCCGAGTGTCACCATGAGCGGAAGTGGGAGCGCCGAGCATGGCGCCGGCCAGATTGGAAATATCAACGTTGAAGGAGGCGGCACAGTCAATATTGGAAAATAGTCATGTGGCTTTCTTCTTCGTAGTCGTTGGCGTTCTGAGGTTGTCTTTAATATTAATAATGTTTTTGTGGTTTTTTTTTTGTAATAGTTGTGATATTCGGAGTTGATCGTTATGAGATCTTATATGTCGGGTCAGTTCCTCTTTATTCTGTTGTTGGTCCGCTTTAATGTCTTATTTGGGAGATCAATAAGGTGGGTGGCGGCTACTCATCCGCTATTTGTCAGAAATTACTCTCATATTGTATTCTGGATGAATTGAAATATAAACTTTCGTTTTGATTATGTTCGGAAACTTTTGTCCTAATGATTTTTTTTTTTTTTGGAAAAGGAAATGTAATTTCTTTATGTTCACAAATAAAAGCTGGTTTTCCAAAAATTATGATCATATTAGCCACTCCCTCGCCTGCATAATGGACTTGTTAATAACCTGATTCAATTGTGGTTGCTCTTCCTTAAATATTACCTTGTTCCTCATATCCCAGATGTTCCACAAAACCAACCCAAAAATTGCAAACCATATGTTCTTCATTGTTTGGCCACAGACCAAACCCGTCCAGCTTTCCATTACAGCAACCATCGTTAGGGGAGCACACCAGCTAACTCCAGTCTTTCTCGTGTAGAATGCCCATATCTTGCGAGCAAAGTCACAATGTAGCAGTAGGTGAGCAGACTTTCATCCTCCAGTCCGCACATTGGGCATAAACAATCCCAGGCTTCCAATCTTCTACTTTTGATGAACATATCTCTTGTTTTTATTTTTTTCTGAATGGTAAGCCACAAAAAACATTCAAACTTTGTATGGGATTTTACCTGTCCATATTTGTTGCATCTTCTCTGCAAGAGGGATAATTATTCCCGCGTTGTCGTAACCATGCCCTTCCCATCGATTTTGCAGAGTATAACCCTTGTGCATCCATTGCCCAGCTGATTGCATCACTTTCACTTAGCTTTAGTTCCACTTGTTGTACACAAGCCAGTAATTGTTCTTCTTGTTCTTCCTCCCATGCCCGTAGTTGACGGCTCCAATTTAGGTCCCAGGTCCATTCCCCACTTCTCAGATGGCCGCACTCACAACTTTTTGCCTCTTTTTGTAGTGATATAGAGTACAAGCGTCGAAAGTGGTTCTTTAGGGGACCATCCGTGGTCCAAGCATCTGTCCAAAAGTAAAATTTGTCACCCCTCCCAACGGTGAGTCTAATACCATCAGAGCATATAGTTGCAGTAGGAGATGACTCAGTTGCCACCTTGCATATTGCCCCCCAAGGACCTTCTATAGTAAAGTTGGGGTGTCAGACAAATGAATAAGGTGAGAAACATGTATACCACTAATTGTCCTTGACCAAAAAGAGTCCATAACCATTTCATCATCATTGCTTGGTTCTTGGGGAGTGGATTGAGTACGGAGTGAAAAAATTGATTCCGTACGGTTTGGAGTGAAGGGGGACCGCAGCGGCAAGTGCATGTATGTAATAATGGCAAGTGCAGTTATGTGATAATGGCAAGTGCAGTTGTGACAGTGGCAAGTGCAGTTTATGATAATGGCGCGCGTGGCTTTTTTCATTTTGGTCTCCCGTATTTTAGCATTTTTGCAAAAAGGTCATACTGACACGCACAGTTATGTGATACTGGCATGCGCAGTTATGTGATAATGGCGTTTGTATCCGGCCTGCGTTTGTGGGTGGCTTTTTTCATTTTGGTCCCCGTATTTTAGCGCGTTTGCAAAAAAGTTCCCGCGTGTCTTCATTCCGAACGGTTCGGAATCTGAGCATTCCGTACCCAATCCATACCCTGGTTCTTGGTATAGATTTTCTCAAAAATTATGAACGTTCTTACAACCTTTCGGAGAATCATCTTATTTTGATGACAACGGAAGATTTCTGCATAGATAACTTCTATGCGATATGCTCCAATTTGTGGGTTAAGTTTTTTAGTGTTGAATTCGGTGAAGTGGCCAAGGATCTTGTGTAGAAAAAATATCATTATTAGGCGGCGAAAGGGAGGTTTAGGGTAGTTTTATGGTGATATGTGAACGGTTTATTTTTTATAAATTTTATATTTAGTATCTGTATATTTACTGAGCCAATTTTAGATTAAGATATTAATACTAGAATATGACAAAATAAATTTTAATAATTATTTAATATTATTATATTCCGTTGTCCACTTTAACTAATTGCTTATTCGTTCTCGTGTGTTGTGCAGCGTGGAATATGGTTCCTTGGTATTTTCTATAAGTTTTAATATATTATGTGTCGCCTTCCTTTGCGACTTCATTTTTGCTTTACCTATCTCTTGCACTTTGAAAATTGAATGCATCCACACAGAAAGTGGGTGCCCTCGTAGCAACCTAGAAAGTGGCTATTTCTACTGCCGACGGACATTTTTTCTAACAGCAAAAGATAGTATAATTTGACGAAGATTCAAGTTCAATTCTTATCTAGCATGATTAGGTATAAAATTATGGATATCACTCATAATTTTATTTTCAGGGTTTACAATGTCAACAGACAAGTACAAACTTTGCCATAAGATTATTGTGGTTCCGTGTACAACAAATCCATAAGGATATGTACAATCTTAAACAAATACATTCTCAAAATTGAGCGGTCTAACAAATTTGATATTTGTGGGGTTGGACTATTGTCAACGAGGTCGTCTCGGTGTGAGTCGATGGGCCATCTCCACAAGCGAGGCCCATCAATGGAGTCTCGATAATCCAAGTTTATGTGTGAAAATTAAAATTTATTAATATTTGTTAGTTCAACAAGATCATAGCTTTCTCAAGAAATTTTTTTTTTCAATAATATGGCACCGAAATTTTGATTTTATTTTCTAAGAATAAAATAAGATCGTGGATAAATAATTCCTCACCAAGCTATAGCATTAGCCATCTCCAAATTGGTCCTCAAAAAATACTGCATTTAGCCTTTTCTAGTAATTTATCAATTCCTCATTAAAGGACAATTACATATCACTTGAGTAAAATAAAAGAGGAATCAATGTCTAACAATTTACCCTTGAAATTTGGAAAAATTAGTAAGAGATAATTTAGATTGACAAGAATCTAGTAAATTAAAAAATACCCAAAATTAAAAATAATTTACTATATAATTTACTTACACATAATGGAGTAAGGGAGAGCAATAAACATCTCCTACTTCAACTGAAAGTTTGACTCATGCTTTAAAGTTTTCGTTGTTTAAGAGGACTCAAGTGGACCCAATGGTGGATATTATATATATTTTTGGACAACATCCACCATTGTGTCAATTAAGCACTCACTTGCTTAAAGCAAACGAAAACTAGAAAACATATTCAAACTTTGAGATGGAGGAAGAGAATTAGAATGAAGACACAAAACTAAAATATATATAAATTTCGACAAATTTTGTATATGAGATAATGTCCATAGGGCTTCTTGCCTATATATACATTGGAGAAATTTTGTTACCATACAATATTTGACGCATATGGAATACATATTATTAACTTGTCTTCTTTGGAATTTCGTATGGAAAATATAAATGGAAACCAATATTATCCAAAACGCCAAATAGGTTAGGTTTATATTGGCTTCCATAAATGCAAAATTTTCAACGAATTTTTATAAATGCAAAAAGTTTATAATATACGTTTTCAACGAATTTTTATAATTTTCAACGAATTGTGGTTAGATTTATCTCTTATTCAAATGAGTTATTTTATGAGATGTATGAATATATATGCCTTTCAAGGAATTGATGTTAGTATATGTGTTGGACCTTGGGCCCATAAGTCACTAATTATTGGGTAAAAATGGGCCCAGGCCCATTAGGCCCAAAAGCTATTGGACTTTTGGGCCGACACGTGGCAGAGCTATTTGGTAGCTTTGCCACGTGGCCGACATGTGGCAAACCTAGTGGGTAGCTCCGCCATATGGCGAAGCTATTGGGTAGCTTCGACACGTGGCAGACAAGTGGCGCAACGTGGATGACACGTGGCGCACATGTGAGAGCCAGACCTCCCTATAAAAGGGAGAAATAACTGGTGACCAATTTGTACTTTTTCTATTCTGATATACACACATCAAAGGACTTATTATGGATTAGTTCTTGCAGTTCTCAGATTTTGCAAAATAAGAAAACTCGTGGAAATCGTTTACGTATCCGATCCGTTTGTGATCGTAAACCACCGGTGACAATATCTCATTATCCGATCATGTGTGAAGCACGCTACAACAAGTAAGTTTTGTTATTTATTAATGAATTTATTTTATTAATAAAGAAATAATTAACTCATAATTATGTGTTAATTATGGGCCAGATCCTTCAATTGGTATCAGAGCTTGCTTAGATATTGTTCTGGTTATTATATAATTTTTGAAATCAAGTTTAATTGTGAATATTTGGTTCAAAAATCGAGTTTAATTGTGATTTTTAATGAAAATTACAATCTGGTGTATTTATTGTAATCAATTTAAAACTAGCGGGAATAAATTGAAATTTGTCCTACCACGCGGGCAAAATTCGAGCACATGTAAAATCTTAAGGTACTAAAGTGAAATTTGGCCATCTACGTGGCACCTGCGTGTCACGTCCTTCGGCGAAAATTTTAGAAAATTTTCAGGATTAAACTAAAATTTATCATTTCAGTTTAACCCCAAAATCCCTAATCAGGCGATTTGGGTGCGATTTTTCTCCAAATCGTAAATCCTTTGAAATCTGTCAATTTTTTACGATTTCGACGCCGTCGATCAACGTATATCGATTCTCCGGCATGTTTCTGACGTTTTGATACCATCTTTATGGATCGATGTCGCCGGAATTGTTCGATCACAGCTCGAAACTTCGCCGCATACCGAAAGAGAGAAGACGACGACGAAGGAGAACGGCGGCACGACGGGCCGTGCGACCGGTACGGTCGTTACCGAGAAGCCACTACGAGTCGAACGCGACCGGTGGCGGACGCTGACTCGCCGCCGTGACAGAGCGGTCGTAGGAGGGTGATTCGGAGGCGATTTTGTCTTCAACGTCGGGGAGAGAGAAAGTGAAGGGGAAAAATCTGCAAGGGGCAAAATCGTTATTTCACAATTTTTCCAGAAATTTTAATACCCCAGTTCGATTCAATTATAACCGGACAAATTGGTCTGGTTCTTAGTTCGACCGAATTCGATTTTGGCCAATTTTGACTTAAGTCAAAATTAGACAGAATTTATTTTTATGGGATTTAATTGGATAAATTATTTTTTAATCAATAAAAATTCATTAAAAATAAAAAAAATAAAAAAAATTATAAGTTAATTTTTGAACTAAGTTTTTGAAATTATTAAGATAATTTCAAGAACTTGAATTTTTTTTAATTCAATTAGATAAATTAATTTTATTTGATTAAAATTTAATTAATATTGATAAAAAAATTATTAGTTAATTTTTTAGTTAGTTTTTAAGATTATTAGAATAATTTTAAATTCTTGAATATATTTTGGAATAAGTTCTTAAATATATTGAACATAATATACAATTACATTTAAGAATCTAAAATTGAATAGATCTTTTGAGTATGTGTTCATCGTTTGATTAAAAATTATCTATTTTTGATCATTGGGTAAATATGTGTATTGACCCAAAATTAACCTGCATATGTTGCAGATTAACGATGATGAAATATAAGACGGTTGTGTACCGAAATTTTTGTGCACGTGAAATACGTGAAGGCATACTCAAGTGTCGCCTTTCGAGTCGACAACCAAAGGACGATATGTATGTTCTAATGGAACATATAAAGAATGTTCATCAAAAGATGCAGGATTGCATCTGGGCCGAAGGATATGACCATGGAGAGGATTGGCCTTCCATGTTCAGTGATCTTTTGATCACACTCAGGATTAAGGAAAAAATAGAATTTTTCCTACAACCTGAGGATTGTTCACACAGAGATGCACCGGCGGGGTTAGTCCTTTATTTACAGAATAAAGGACTTCTGGAGAAAATGATCCTCAAATCTCCTATAGAACTACGTAGTGGACGTATGATACGTCGCTACTATAGCCAGGGATATTTTTATAGTTTTTCTATTCCATGTGCGGTGTGAATTTTAGATTCTGCACCTATCCCAGTTGTGACTGTTTGAATCCTTTTAGGTCTATAAAAAGATTATTAATGTATTTTAGAATATCTTGTTGAAAGTTTTCATATACATATGTTATTTTTGGGAAACTTTATTTTATACTAGGTATTCATAGAAGCTTTATATACATATGTGTGTATTCAAAATTTCATGTATATCCTTGTATATATAAATAAAAGGGTTGTGAGCATTTTATTTTCATGATTATATAATGTGTTTATTTGATTGCTCGTATTATCTCCACTTGTATTTACTATCAAAGAACTTATGATGATTAAAGTTTGAGATTAATTCTTGAAGGGTAAGGGGTGCAGCCAAAGTGATAGCGGCTGTAGCATCCACCGGTAATGTGTGGAAGAGGGTAAGCTTTCTATATGGATAGGACGTATCTTCACCTTTTGCATCTTTTAAAGAGAATTTCTAATAAGAATATTGTGTTGGGTCCTGAGGAGCCGAAGATCAAAAAAAAATATGCCAGGGATGGCTCCTTCTATTCCCAAAGTCCCACACCGGTTACCTCTACCTCTCTCTGATGCAGCGAATACGCGGCTAAGAAAGTTGTATTTACTATCAAAGAACTTATGATGATTAAAGTTTGAGATTAATTCTTGAAGGGTAAGGGGAAACACACCCGTGACCTACTTTAAATTCGAGATTAGTCAAGAACTTTAAATCATTCTGAGTTATAATGTATAGTAAATTTGTATCGTATTGCTAATAATGACTCCTTTATGTACTTTTTATAATTCCCGTTAGTTATGTCGATTGCTTCCAAATCAATTGTCGCTGAGCTCAACAAGGAGTTGAAGCTTAATGGTGACAACTACGATAACTTGAGTATGAAAATACTATATGTGCTAGAAGAACAAGATGTTCTTGAGATGACATCTACAATATTAGTTAAACCTGAGTCAGGTACCACTGCTTAACATAAGTGTGATAGTAACGCTTTTAAAGCTTGGAAAAAGATGAACTCTACTGCTCGTCTCATCTTGCTAAGTGCGATGATGGATGATATTATCAGGCAGTTTCGTGTCTATAACAATGCAAAGGACCTTTGGGATGCTCTAAAAGAAAGATTCGGGAGGCTTTCAATCTCGAAGCTACGTGTTTTGATTATAAGATTTGATACTTATAAGAAACGCCCTGATCATTCTATGCAAAAGCATCTCAGGAAAATGTCAAACATGATTGGTGAGCTGGTTGAGGCTGGCCATATGCTTAGTAATGAGCAGCAAATCTAGGCTGTCATTCGTTCCCTACCTGTGAGCTGGGAACACATGAAAATGACACTTATCCAGGCCGATAATGTTACGATATTTGACGACATGGCCCGACACCTTGAGCTAGAAGAGGATCACCTCCTAGCTATTAGAGTACACCCTGAATTCCACATCACTCAGTCTAGTGGCACACGGAGTAAGAGAATTAGAAGTAAAAAGGGCAAGGGTAAGAAAAATGGAAACAAGAGCAAAGCTGAAAATTTTGGAACTAGTGAGAAAAGTTCCAGAAGAAAGAAAAAAAGGAAGTTTAACATCAAGAAAGTCAGATGTTACAATTGTCAAAGGAAAGGTCATTTCGCCAAAAATTGCATGGAAGAAAAGAAGGTACATCAGATTCACTCATATGTGAGTAAATTATATGTATCTAGTACTGTTCTTCTATTTGAAACTCATCATGTGTGGGTGATTGATTCAGGAGCGACCGTCCATGTAACAAAAGATCGTGAAGCTTTTGTTGATTTTCGACGGTTGCCGGTAGGAGCAAAATACATTTTTGTTGGTAACAACACACGAGTGGATGTTAAAGATATGGGTACATGTAAATTAAACCTACATTAAGAACGTACCCTATTTCTACATGATGTGCTGTTTGGTCCAGAAATTTTTTGGAACTTAATTTCTCTTTCAGCCTTGATGGCTCTTGGTTTTCGATTGCTGTTTGAGAATAGTTCTGTACAGTTATTTTTAGAACATATTTTTTATGGATCTGGTTTTAAATCAGGTAGTTTTTTAATTATGAATGTTGATCAGTTATCAAAATCTTATTTTTTTCTTAGTCATTAATATGCAAACGTCTCGAGATGATGTTAATTTGTGGCATTCTAGATTGGGCCATATTGATCAAAATCACATGAATCGTCTAACTAAGGCAGGACTATTAGGTAATTTAGATAAAGCTATTTTACCTACATGTGAATGATGTCTAGAAGGAAAATTGATAAGAAAACTATTTGGTAAAGGAACTAGAGCCACATTTCCACTGCAGTTAATTCATTCTGATGTTTGTGGTCCAATGAATGTGAGGGCTAGACATGGAGCGTATTACTTCATCACATTTATAGACGACTATAGTAAGTATGGTCAAGTATATTTGATTTCTCACAAATCTGAAGCATTTAGTTATTTCAAGATTTTTATGAATTTCGGTGAGAATCAACATGACCGAAAGATTAAGGCTTTACGAACAGATCATGGCCGTGAGTATCTTTCTGATAAATTTAATACTCTGTGCCAAGAAAAAGGAATTGAACATCAATTGTCCATTTCTTATACACCTCAACAAAATGGAGTAGCGGAAAGAAGGAACATAACCCTTCTTGACATGGTTAGATCTATGATGGCTGAGGCAAATTTGCCTATATCATTTTATGGAGATGCGCTCCTTACCGTCACATATGTTCTAAATCGAGTCCCCTCTAAATCTGTCGCCACCACCCCTTACGAAATGTGAACAGGTCGAAAACCCGATCTAAGCTACTTAAGACCTGGGGGTGTGCATCTTATGTCCATTCTACCTCTAGTTCTTTCGGTAAATTAGGACCGAGAGGTAGAAAGAGTGTCTTTATAAGATACTCTGAAGTATCAAAGGGATACATTTTCGTAGGTGAACTCAAAAATGGACAAGTGACAGAATTTGAATCACGAGATGTCACATTTTTGGAAAATAATTTTCTAAAATTGGGAGACGTAAGTAGTGATCTTACGTTATATGAAATTGATAAAGCAGAATCATCTGGATCATTCCAACCGAGTGGGAGAATTATGGAAGAAAATTAAGTTTTTCCATCTCAAAACGATCCGGTAATTCACGATCCAAGTGTCAGTACATTTTCAAATTTCAGTGGGAGTATGGATTATCCCTTTAGTGGGAGTACTATTCCTGATTATGATGAATATATTAGAGATGTTTATCAAAACTGTGAACTTCATAGAACCAAAAGAACTAGCATTCCACGCAAACGATTTGAGGTTGAATGCGCTGCTAATACTTTCTTTGCATCATTGAAAAATAACAATGGTCCGAGTAAAATTCTTTTGGCAATCCTACAAGATGAGAATGAACCCGAGAATATTTCTGCTGCTCTATCATCTCCTGATAAAAATGAATGGATTAATGCAATGGAGGAAGAGATGGCTTCGATGAAGAAAAACTATGTTTGGGAATTGGTTGATCTGCCTAGTGGACGTAGGGCAATTGGGAACAAGTGGGTTCTCAAGAATAAGCGTAAAGCAGATGGCTGTATCGAAAGGTATAAAGCTCGCTTAGTTGCCCAAGGATTCAAACAACAGGAAGGAATAGACTATGAGGAGACTTTCGCACCTGTTGTAAGATTTACATCCATTAGGATAATTCTGGCTATGGTGGCAAATTTAGACCTTGAGCTACATCAAATGGATGTTAAGACTGCTTTTCTCAATTAAAAATTGGATGAAAAAATATATATGATTCAGCCAGAGGGCTACATCCAAAAAGGCTGTGAACGTAAAGTTTGCAAATTGATGAGATCAATTTATGGCCTTAAACAGTCTTCTAGACAATGGTACATTCTATTTCATAATACGATCATGTCGCATGATTTTAAAATGATAGACGAAGATCATTGTGTCTATTTGAAATATTCGGATAATAAGTTTGTCATTATTACTCTGTATGTTTATGACATACTGATAACTGGAAATGACAAGGGATATCTTAATGAGTTCAAAGCCCAGTTTTCATCCAACTTTGAAATGAAAGATATGGGTGAAGCTAATTACATTCTCGGAGTTAAGATTACGAGAAATCGCTCGAAAAGGCTATTATCTCTTTCACAAGAGACATATATCTATAAAGTAGTAGAGTAATTTAATTATAATAATAGTAATTCCAAGTTTGTCCCGATTGCCAAAGGCCATCATCTTAATAAAAACATGTGTCCTATAACAGCTCAACAGAAAAGAGATATGATAAAAATCTTTTATGCTAATGCAGTTGGTTGTCTGATGTACGCAATGTTGTGTACAAGACCAGATATTTGCTATGTTATCGGTATAGCTAGTAGATATCAGTCTAATCCAGGTCAATCACATTGGAAAGTAGTTAAGGAAATTATAAAATACTTGAATACGACTGCAGAATACTCACTGGTTTATCAAGGTCAAGACCTGATATTGAGAAGTTATACCGATGCTGATTGGGGTGGTGATGTGGATGAGAATAAATCAACATCTGGATATGTCTTCATGCTTGACGGAGGTGCTATTTCGTAGAGTAGCAAGAAACAAAAGTGTGTTTCTTTGTCAACTATGGAAGCTAAGTACGTTGCTTCTGCTGCATCTATACAAGAAGCAGTATGGTTGAAGAAATTTCTAAACCATTTATCTCTAACCAACTCAAAAGGACTAGTAAGCTTATTTTGCGATAATCAAGCGTCAATAGCTTTTGCTAAGGATCCTAGATACCATAGCAGAGCAAAGCATATTGACATTAAGTATCACTTTGTTAGGGATATGATTGTACATAAGGAGGTCTGCATAAAATATATGCCTACGCAAGATATGATAGCAGATCCTATGACCAAGGTTGTATCTAGAGATATGTCTGAAAAATACATCAGATCCCTAGGTTTGCGTAGATGCTGATATTTTTTGCACATGTTATAATAAATTAGTTGTTCGATATAACATGGTTGTTCTGGTAATACGAATGTGTGAATGTTGTCTTGGGAAATATTTACCAGAGCATTTGAGACAGAAAAGTAACCCACTCATACAGGTATTTACCTCAGTGGAAGTCAATAAGTTGATTCTTTGTTGAGATGAGGCAGTTTTAAGAATATCGTTACATCGAGTGTCTGTTCTAAAATGTTAATGTCGTCTTGCTTAACTACAAGAGAAGTTCTTATTAAAGTGCGAGATTTGTGAAAATGTAAGCATCTGTTGCTGCATTGGATTTTTTGTAAATCCAAATGATAAGAAATAAGTAAAACTTATCATTAATCTGTCTATATAGCCTAGAGTAGTTTTTAGTAAACTAAAGTCGTTGTTCAGTAAAATATCGAGACTGATGCTCTAGTATGATATTTCATTATGAATTACATGCGCTTCTTTTTTAAAAGAAATGAACATCATAAAATGTGGACTGTACCATGTTTGCTTTGTCGACCAATAGATGAGAAATCATAAAGTGATTTCTGTTTTCCTGGTGTGAGACCAATTCTGAAAAATATATATTTTCAATACGCTATCCTCATGATCCTTAACGTATTTTGAAAATATGATTCTGTGCTGCTAGCTTGAAAAGTCTATGAAAATGTCATGATTCATTATTCGACCTGGCAAGACTGACTAGAAAAGCAGGCTTTATCATGATGGAAGAAATACTTATAAAGGAAAAAGTTCATCATCGATCACATTCCTAAGTTTCGTTAGTCAATAGTGCGCACCTGTTGTGTTGAGAGCAATATAATATTGAACATGATTAAATTGTTTGAAATCACATATGCAAACAATGGAATATGAGATGAGACCTAGGATAAGGCATACCTTACGTAATGAGAATGTCGAGATGCTATCATTCAAGTAGCCCATGTGTGTGTGCTCTTGAGTTTAGCTACGTGCACTCGATGTATGCTGGTCGCACAAAATTTTTGCTGAACATAATTTAAGATATTGTTGATTATGATCAATAATGTGTGAGTGGGAGATGTTGGACCTTGGACCCATATGTCACCCATTATTGAGCAAAAATTGGCCCAGTACCATTAGGCCCAAAAGCCATTGGGCTTTGAGGCCGACACGTGGCAAACGTGTGGCGCCACGTGGCAAACCTAGTGGGTAGCTCGGCCACGTGGCCGACACATGGCGCCACGTGGCGAAGCTATTGGGTAGCTTCGACACGTGGCAGACAAGTTGCGCAACGTGGATGACACGTGGCGCACATGTGAGAGCCGGACCTCCCTATAAAAGGGAGAAATAACTGGTGATCAATTTGTACTTTTACAATTCTGATATACACACATCAGAGGACTTATTACGGATTAGTTCCTGTAGTTCTCAGATTTTGCAAAGTAAGAAAATTCGTGGAAATCGTTTACGTATCCGATCCGTTTGTGATCGTAAACGGCCGGTGACAATATCTCGTTATCCGATCCTGTGTGAAGCACGCTACAACAAGTAAGTCTTGTTATTTATTATTGAATTTATTTTATTAATAAGAAGATAATTAACTCATAATTATGTATTAATTATGGGCCAGATCCTTCAATATACAATGATATAGAGAATTAATGACAACCGAAAAGACGCCCAGGTATGGTTTAGAGTGTCTAGAGAAGCCCACTGGTATTGCAATCAATGTGAATACCGACAGGACTGAACACTTGGTTTATGTTCCTCAAGAGCCCACACGTGCATGGGGCCGGATTTGGTGGGGACTGGGGTAGTCCCCGCCCATGGACACTAATGCAAACCAATATCACTTCACATGCAAACCAGTCTCATGCAAATCAATATCATTTCACATGCAAACTAATATCACTTCACATGCAAACTATTATCACCAGCAGCAGGTTATTGACCATCAGATTTAAAGACAATCAAATCTGACGGCCCAAATTTAGCCCCCTCCGTATGGACATCTTTTATGTAGTCCCTACTAAATCTGAAACTCACGACGTGCATACCCTCGCGGCTTACAACCTCCATTCTCGGCTATTAATATATTAGCATCCAGAGTTGAAACACTGTCAGGTTGCGAAAAAACTGGTGGTGGAGCCGCAAACGTATGATGGGGAGGGGGAGAGAGATTTTTTTTTAATTTTAAAATACTAATCACTCTTATTAATCAATGAGTTTGACCCAAATCTTTGCCAACGAAGAAATAGTCTTTGTAGGCCTGAATTCCGGTTTCCAAGGCTGCGGGTAAATAGAACATTGGCTCAGACGCCACAGTGTTGCGCCAAACCAAGTTCTTCGCCTCTTCCGATTGAAAGACAGACAAAATATCCAAGACCAATTGCCAGCGTTGTCCAAGAAACTGACATATTCCAAATCATTGACAGCTGCACCATCAACTCAGCCAATTGCAATGGACACGCACCCTTTGGCAGCACCAATCTGCCAATAAGGGAGAGACACTCACATTCTTGGACCCGCGCTGCATATATAGTCCAAAATAGGAGGTGTCTGGTGCTTAGGCTCTGGGTGAATTAACGGATGTGCCGGGATACAAGAGGGAGGTACCTCACAACAGTGATGATAGAGACGCTCAGGGTGCAAGTTGCGAAAGGGCTAACTTTCTGATGTGTCTACTTACTAATGAGTTTGAAATTTTCGACTCCACAGATGAGGCTGCTATTCGAGTTATGTCAATATTCTGGGACAGAAATGAGATTATCTAGCGGAGGAAGAGCAACCTACAAAAACGCCAAACAGACGCGCAAAAGAACATCAAAGCAAATACTTGTGCCTAGTAAAAAATATTGAGGGCAACTAACGATGGTGGGCTACACTGGCCGCAGCGAGAAGGGAATGCTGTTGTTCACGTCGCAGTGTGACATGGCGTTCGTAGCGAAAACCAAAAATTTGGTCGCATTTAGTGGAGCCTCCTGCCCACTCTGTTGAGAGAAATTGGCCGCTACGCTCAATTTTAAAGTGGAGTGCAATTTTTCTTTTCAATTTATTGCGTCGCTACTATCAATTTCTCGCTTATTAATTTATTTTGTTTTGGCTTAGGTAGCTCTTAACTTAACTATCCATTTTTAGGATACTTTGAGTATGATCATTCCTTTTGAATTTAGATGTCATTCTTACTTTTCTGTTGTTTTGATTAATTAATCACACCAAATGGCACCCATATTTCTATTTTAAGGGGTTACAATGTCAATAAACATAAACAAGTACAAATTTTGCGATAAGATTATTGTGGTTTTGTACAACAAATTTAGCGGTCAAGCAAATTGGATATTTGTGGAGTTGACTATTGTCAACGATGTCGTCTCGCTGTGAGTCGTTGGGCCATCTCCACAAGTGAGGCCCATCAATGGAGTCTCGATCACCTAAGTTTATGTGTGATAATTAAAATTTATTAATTTTTGTTAGTTCAACAGGATCATAGCTTTCTCAAGAATTTTTTTTTATCGATAATATGCCACCGAAATTTTGATTTTTTTTCTAAAATAAATTAAGATTGAGGATAAATAATTCCTCACCAAGCTATAGTATCATTAGCCATCTCCAAATTGATCCTTAAATATTCTGGATCTAGCCTTTTCTAGTAAAATATCAATTCCTTATTAAAGGACAATGACATACCAGTTGAGTAAAATAAAAGAGAAATTAGTGTCTAACAATTTACCCATGAAATTTGGAAAAACTAGGAAGAGATAATTTAGGTTGACAAGAATCTAATAAATTTAAAAATATCTAAAATGTAAAAATAATTAATTATATAATTTACTTGCACATATTGGAGGAAGGGAGAGCAATAAACATCTCTCACTTCAATTCAAAGTTTGACTCATGCTTTAAAGTTTTCGATGCTTAAACAAAGAGGACTCAACTGGACCCAATCGTGGATACTCTATATATTTTTGGACAACATCCACCATTGGGTCAATTAAGTACTCACTTGTTTAAAGCAAACGAAATCTAGAAAACATAGTCAAACTTTGAGATGGAGGAAGAGAATTAGAATGAAGACACAAAACTAAAAAATATATATAAATTTCTACAAATTTATATATGAGAATTAGAATGAATTAGGGCATCTTGCCTTTATATATACATTGTAGAAATTTTGTTACCATACAAATATTTGACGCATATGGAAATACATATTATTAACTTGTCTTCTTTAGAATTTTGTGTTGAAATATAAATGAAAACCAAAATTAACCAAAATGCCAAATAGGGTAGGTTTATATTGGCTTCCATAAATGCAAAATCTTCAATAAATTTTTTAAAGAAAAAAGTTTATAATATACGTTTTTATCTGCATGGATATTTGTATGGTACCAGAATGTTTTGTATCTCTATTTTTCCTGATGTCAGCGATAGGTCCTCTAGTAATATGAGAATTACATTTTAGCAAAATTAGAAGATAAAAATAAATTATTGTGAATAGTAAATACCTTGTTTTAGATATCGTTAAATATCAGGGACCAAATGATAATTGTATAATAAAAATACTTAAAATAATTCTTTGAACATAAAATAGTTTGTCGCAATAATAGAATTATAGAATTAGTTAATATTCTGGATCCGTAAAAAGAGATCAGACATATTGTCTAACATGAGCTAATACTTTCACTAATATTTTACACCTATTCTCAAAAGATTAGGAGTCTAATGCAGAGAAAATTTGACCAAGGAAAATATTTTCCTACCATTTGAAAAAGGTATACATTGAAAAGAAATAACTCTATCAGAGCCTTGTGTCCCACTAGCTGTCTCTCAAGGTCTTTTTGCAATCTGCTTCTGGGCTTGGACCTTTCTCTCGAGGCGACGCTGCTGAGTTTTCATCAAAGCTCTGGGCGTTGGTGACTCTGGTACAGGTCTCTTTTCTCCTAGTCGGTGGAAAATATCTCGTTGTTGATCAGGGATATCTCGGAGATCCACCTTGATGCGGGGGTGGTGGACCTTCTAGTTGATGTCCGCTTGATAGGAAGGACTTAAGTGTCCTTGAGGGTTGCTCCCCTTGATTCTAACCTCGCCTCCCGATGATCTCTCTCATGTCTCTTCGAGGGCCTTGCCCCCTCGAGTGTTTTACGCTGATCTTGCTTTTCGAGTATCTCCCTTAGGTCTCTTCGAGGGTTTTGCCCCCCGAGTATCTCCCTAAGGTCTCTTGGAGGTTGGTGTCCCCCCGAGTGTCTCCCTCACGTCTCGTGGGGGTGTTTTTTCTTGTTTGGGATTACTCCTCTTCTCACTTCTCTTAAGCCCAACCATTGCGATCGAGGCCGTGAAGGAAGTCGTATGTGGAAACTCCCTAGCAAACTTCAAACAGTCGTCCTTGATCGCTTGCTATATCTGATTGCGAAAAACTACACAATTAGCAGTATTGTGTGACTTAGTCGTGTGCCACTTGCAGTACCTTATCACCTTCAGTTCCTTCTCGTCTAGGATCTTGTGACCCTTAAGTAGGGTGATTTGACCATTCTTGAGCAGGTAGTCAAAGATCTCATTAGCCTTAGTCACATCAAACGAGTACTCTCTTCTGACCTTGTTGAGGCCCTCGGGTTGATTAGGTTGGGTACTAGTGTGAGTGAACTCATTTACCAGTACCTTTTTTTGAATAAGGCTCTCGAACTCATCAAGCTTAACTTGGTAAGCTCAGCCACCATCTCTTCTGCCATTAGATCATCCCCACAACCATGCTCGCTATCCAAGTAATCAATCTCCAGAGTAGGGTCATAAAAGTAAGTACCCTTAGAGGATGCAGTCCTCCTATCTTTCTCATTGATCAGCTGTTGAGCTGTAGTAGCATTCTGTGCTAACTCAGAGAAGTCTCGAAACCTTTTGACTCTGAGCTTCTTCTGAAGGCAGAAGGTTAGCCCTTGCATGACCAAGGATGCTAGGTCAGATTCTGATAGGTTTGTTGGGAATGGATTATTTGCCTTTCAAAAGTGGATTATGAACTTTTCTACTGACTCGCCCTTGAGTTATTGCATATGGGCAAAATCTGAGATGGTTATGGTCGGCTCTGCCCAGTAGAACTGATTATGGAACTTTTGCTCCATCTATGCCCAAGCCCGTACCGAACACGACAGAAGACTGATATATCAAGTAAAGGCTGTCTTGGTAAGAGTTATAGGGAACTAACGTGGACACAGGGTGTCGCTGGTAGAGGTCTCACCATACTGGATGATGAACTACACCACGTGTTCCACCAATGATTTATTGTCTTCACCCGAGAACTGAGTGAAGTCTGGGATGCAGTATCCCTTTGGGAAGGCTTCCCTATTATACACCTCAGGGTACGACTTGGTGAACCTAGGGTGTAGGGTATCTCTTGCCTCGATCCACATATTCCTAAGTACCTCAGTGACCAGCTCCTTTTGATGTGTCATCTCATAGTCCTGTTGAGGTCCTTGATCATAGTCATGCTGTCCCCTGGGGGATAGGTCCTCGATATCTTTGATGGGAGGCTGTTATTGACTTGTCCTCTTCCTCATATTCTTCTCTTCTTTGTTGTGCATACTGTTGCCACAGGGTCTGAGCAGGGGTCCTTGTATCGAGCAGGGGGTTGCTTCGGGTATTCCCCTTTCGTAGGTATTACAGTTAGTATCAACCCTAGATGGGTGCATCTTATCTTGGGCCGTTTGGTAGTAGCCTAGATCTGCCTGGACATTACTTGATCTTGTCCGAGCGGTCTCGTAGTACTCTGAGTAATTCATCCATTAAGTCCCCCTATTGAAAGATACTTGGAGCGATGATTACATGTTGGTCCTAGTCGATTAGTTTTGGCTGGTCACTCCTGATGTGCCTTGGGTAAAGTTAAAGTAATCAATCGTATGTCCATGGTGCTCCATGGATGCCTTATGGAGCGTGTCATCTACATTATTATAGGTTTTATCAATCTGGTTAGAGAGCTGGAGGTGAGACTCCTCGCTACATTGAGAGATCTCATCGTTACGTCTCATTGTCTCCTCGAGGTGCTCTAAAGTATCTTTGTTAGCCTTCTTATGCTCGGCTACCAATTGATCTAGTCAGGCAATCGTGGACTCGGTATCGGTTGCTATCTACTTAGGTCGTACGGTCATGAGGGAAGCCGTGTTGGCGGTGTTCCTCCCAATACCAAGTTGGATAGTAGGAAGGGCCAGCTCCATAGTGGGAGCCGTATTAGTGGAGTTCTTCTCGATACCAGGTTGAGTATTTGGGAAGGTCGGCTCCTTGAGGGGTATCGTATTAGTAGTATTCTTCCCAATAAGCTACTGAGAAGAGGGTGATGCGGTGTCCTTGCCTTTGGTTATCTTGATTGGACTAGGTTAAACTGTCTTCTCAGACGTCCTCTAAGGTCCCACCAGGCGTGTCAAAAATAATATTGAGTGGAAAAATATGAGAATGTCAAGAACCAATATTTTTAAAACCAACCCGGAAGGTGACCCGAAAATCTCAAAACTTCTGGTTCGACCAGTCTGACCGATTGGACCACCGGTTCGACCAGAACTTATATTATATATTAATATTATTAAATAAAGTTTGATAAATTTAATTTAGAGTAAAAAAATTTAAAATATCAAATAATTTCACATATTTTGTAACTTTGTTATACAATTTATCCAAATAAAGTCTTCAAACATGAATCAAACAAGTCTAGAAGTACAAGAAGATGATTATACAAGTTTTCTTATTCGATATATTAGTTCAATTCGTTTAACTTAGTTGACATATTATCGAGAATTATTAAAAATATAAGTTTATTGTGATTCAAAAGTGATAAATACACTCCGAGAATAAAAGTTGAGGTTTTGTTTCTAAATTAAATCCGATAAAATAAAAAAAATAAATACAAATTTTTCTAATCCAGGCGAACCGGTTCACCCGGAAGTATCTGACCGGGTAGTCCGACCAGATTTTGGCCGGTCGAACAGCATTCTGGGTTTTATGTAAAAATAGACTCGGATTTGATATTGGGTAGCAGTCCGACCGGTCGGACCGCTATTTTTAAAACATTGTCAAGAACGATCTCGTGACGACCCAGAGTGCTCATCCCAAAGGTCGGTCTAACGCTTAAGGATCAAAGGGTGGTCGAGGCTGAGACTACTAACTATAATAAACTAGGATAAAAGTCGTAGCTTAAGAGTAATTTTGTGTTTTGATCTGGTGATGTCCTTTGCCTTCCCTGATGCCATCCTTATATAGAGGAGGTAGACTGACCTAGCATCCCCATTTGCATTGTCCTAGTTGGACTCGAAGACTCCAAGCTCATCTCCTTCCAACACTTATCCTTATCTGACCCAGAACTCTCTCAAGCCTTATCCTCATCAGAATCAAACTTCTCTCCAAAAAGCTCTCCCGTCCATGGCGGCTGCTTCCCCAATTTTGTCGCCATATATGCCTCTAATGACTCGAGTATCCCAGACTCTCCATGCTTATACCATCCTTTACAAAAACTATGTCTATCTCTGCCTCTTGAGAGTCCAACCGTGCTTTGCCTCTTTAAACCTCCTGAGAATATGGGCTTCTTGACGTCCCGAGCTTTCTAGGGCTTCACGCCGTAACCAGCATCACTCTTTGCAGTCGAACCCGAAAGTGCCAACCTTCTTGTCAAGAAGAAAACTCACTGCCTTCCTCTACTTAGAGGGAAAAGTACCCATTATTCCCTTCCCAAAGGGAAAAGTTACCCGGGTATACCAACGACTCTTCACCCAACATTGTGACATATTTCAAGCTTCAACAAATGGCAAGCCTCGACATGCTTGGTGAAGTCCACCAACAACATAGTCAATACCTTATGGCAGTGTTAGCATATATACTTTGAAGGTGTGAGCACCTTTTGGCACATTCCCGGTACATTTTTTGGATATGTTTTTTGGAAAGGGAATGCTGCGGTGGATGCGCTATGAAAGTTGCACAAGGACAGTTGGTAGAGCCAGCACCTGATTTTCTAATGGATCATGTTGGGTGCGACTTCTTGCTATTATCACATTTTTAGTTTTCATGTATATTTGCAATTTAAATGTACGTGCTTTTTTTCCCTGTTGCTGGTTTTTCCCACTGGATTTTACAATAATAAGATTTTTTACTGAGGCTGCAGCTGCAACCACGGTCGATCTTGTGCGAGTTAGTGGTTTGAGTATTTTGTTGGGTGCTTAATAAGCCCGTGGTTGTAGCATTATATGAGATTTATGTTATTTTTAACTACCCACTTATAGGATATCTTTTTTTTACATAAAAAGAAGTTCACAAATAAAAAGAAGATAGAGAACAAGACCACAGAAACCCTACTACCTATCCTCGCTGATCCCATATCATGGGCAGTCTAAAGGGATGGAGTTCCCTGATTAATAGACCAGAGCAGAGCCCAAAAACTTTAAGTCCTACTCTGCTGAATTCCACAAGTCGGACAGTTAAAGTGACGTCCCCAGCCAATAGACCAGAGAAGCATCTCATGTCAACTATCCCAGCTGAATCCACAAGCCAGTTGTCTGGGGCCCAATTACCAGACAGCAGTCCACTAACTGGGCGCCTATCAAGCTAGCCTTGAGATGTCCCATGCAAGGGATGCAACTCACCCTTCCATCTCGAGGAGAAATAAAACTGAAAACCACACACCTAAAGTGGATACCCTCACAGAAAATATGAGATACCAGTATCTCCACGGAACTTCTCCCTGCCTAAGCTGAAACAGATGATGAACATAGGTAGAGTCCGTCTCTAACCATAATTGGTGCCACCCCTGTGCATAGGCGATCTCCACTGTATGAAAAGCTGCCATTAGTTCCTCCTCGTAGGCGTATCCAATCCCCAAGTGTCGGACAAAAAAACCCTATGCAAATCCCCTCGAGTTCCGAAAAAACCCCAGCTGCCGTTGCTGGAACATGAGCCCTACAAGCACTCTCATCTGTGTTGCACTTCAGCCAACCCAGAGGTAGACAGTGCCAGAAGACCTCCTTGACGACTGGGGCACGACCAAGCCTTCCCGCCACATGTAGGACGCTTAGAATTCACAGCTCCTCCTGCCTACTTATGAGAATGTCTGTACTTATGAGATAGCTTTTTTTCTAATTAAAAACTTTATTAATAAAAAGAAGAAAAATGCAGAATGGGATGAGAAAAAACAAAAAACAAAAAAAAACCCAAGGCCTAAACGGGCAACCACAGAGGTTGATTCGCTGCCATAACAAGATACTCTATTCGAGCACACCCACAAGCCGGGTGATCAAGAATAGATGTTAACCGAAGCCCATGGCCTAAACGGGCAACCATAAAGGTTGACCCGCTGCCATATCGAGAACTCCATCCAAGCACACCCACAAGCCGGGTGGTCAAGAATAGATCCTAAACTAGAACCTTCGCCCATGTGACTCGTGGGAGTCAAATCCATCGAAACCGGGTACTTATGAGATAGCTTGAGTATTGGTATCTAAGGTTTGATTTTTAATATACCTTTTTCTTTTCTTTTTTTAATAAAAGTTTCCATTTATTAAACAAAATTCTAAAGATTTCATTCTCCTTATTTTCTCTTGTTATGGAAAATTTTGTTAATTTTATCTCTGAGTGGATTGGACAATAGTCAAGGATGAATGAAAAATATTACGTCTTGGAGTAAAATAAATTTAGGAAAGATAAAGCTACAGATAAAGCTATAGATTTAGGAAAGAATGGAGTAAAATAAATTTCACCGCACTAAATTATATTTTACTCAAAATTTAAAACTCTTCCATTGGTTATAATCATATTTAAAAATAATGGGGAGTTTGTTTTTTGCTGTGGCTTACTTCCTGTGCAACCCAGCCTCTCCTTTTTGTATCATTGCTTTGGAGTAATAATACATATTATTTACTTTTCAAAAAAAATGGCAGTTGTATAACTCCAAAATTGGAAGAATATTTGATGCCGCGGATTTTTGACGTCTTGCTTGCAACAAAGATGGGTTACCCTATTAGTTTGTTAACTAGATATAGGATGGATGTGTTTTTGTAATTTTGGGGTGAATGCACAAACGGATAAAATAAACTCTAGGCTATAAATTGAAAGATGGAGTGGGAACTTTCCGTGCAACCCTCCTAGCTAGGCTACTCGTGGGCTTTACTAAGCTTGTGACATTCCAAGGGTTTATGTTGCAATGATGCTTTACTCTCGTTCTTCACACTGCCAAAGCTAGATCTCAAGAGATAACTGATAATGTTATATGGATTCAGAATTCTGTCGTCAGCGGGGTAATTCCTCGCCTAGCCCCAGAGTCAACACCTCCGACCCAACTCGCTAATGCTCCACCCTATAGACAACTAGTCTCCCTCCCTTTGCACTCGCACTTCAGAAATTCATCTAGTAAGTACATAGATCAAATCATAACGCTCTCGCCATTAAGATCAACCTACATCCTTGTAGTCTAGAACCATTAAAACCTCAATCTAATACATTATCTAAGGCTTCAAACCCATTTTGTTACTTAGCTAGTCGTAAGCACTAAGGGCACCTGACCGAAAATAACTCTACTCTACACATAATGTCAATAGATAGAAATAAGCATGGATATCCCAAATAATAAAAGAGATAAGGTAAAGAGATGCTCAGTCATCCGAAGCTCCTTCGCGCCTCCACCTTTGGTACCGCTCCTATCTGAAGGTGAGCGAGCTCCTTTCCAAGACCTAGGTATAGCCACCGAAAGCTAATTAGGGTAAATGCAAGTGGGGTTTAAATAGAGTTCCACCCCCTTGCCATAAAAGGAAAAAGACAAAAGATGCCCAAATATATATTGCAGTCCCAATCATAATATTCCTTGATGACCCCCAAATTCGGGTGTGTGTGGTTCCAGATGTGTGTGTCTACCAAAGGTAGATTTGGTAGACAACTCCAAAAAAAGTGAAAGTTGTTCGGACGTGTGCATCTTCGCACGACATGCGACTTCGTGCGGATCTCTTCTATTCCGTCCATCATTGAATAATTCATACGACATTGGTTCCTTGGGCTATAGCTTCGCGCGGATCTTCAAGTCTTCTCCTTATCTCCATCTCCGAGTCTTAAAATTGAAACGTGCCGCCACAAAAAAATATCACAAAGTATAAACAACTCGTATAGCTTCTACCAATATTTTTAAAATCAAACCGGGGGCGACCCAGAAATTTTTGATTTTCTAGTTCACCCGATTAGGCAATCTATCGGACCAGAACATTTCTTTTTATACTAATAATTATTAAATAAGGTGAAATATATTTAATTTAGCATAAAAATGATAAAATACCAAATAAGTTCAAATATTTACCAACTTTGGTATACAATTTATCCAAATAAAGTCTTTAAATATTAATTTAACAAGTCTAGAAGTACATGAACATGACTATACAAATTTTCTTGTTTAACATATAAGTCAAATTTGTACGACTAAGTTGACATATTATCGAGAATTATTAAAAAGATAAGTTTATTGTGACCCAGAGGTGATGTGCACGCTCAAGTATGTATTGGGTATGGAGACTTCGTACTATACGGAGTTACTGTTCACATGTTGAATATACGGAGTTACTGTTCAAATAGTCCTAGGCTGTGGGCACTATAAATACCCACCTCTCAGTCACTATTTCTGTATCTTCTTCCTTGTGTAGAGAGAGAGAGACAGAGAGAGAAGAGGAGAGAGAGAAACACCATTGTTGAGCGAGTGAAGCTCTAGAGTGTAGATCGAGCTTGATATAGTGAAATCTCCTGGCTTGGTACGCCCCCGGACGTAGATCGGTTAAGATCGAACCGGGTGACCAAATCTTTGTCGTATTCTTGTGTGCGTGAGTTTTCTTTGTGCCTGTCATCGATCTCTAGCTTCAGTGTTGTTCGTTTGGTGTTTGGGGCCCTCGTGTTTCCCAACAATTGGTATCAGAGCCCGGGTTTAGGGCGTGGTGGGAGCAATCACGATGGGTGATGTGAGATCGCCCGTGGAGAAGTTCGATGGCATCGACTATGGCTTCTGGAAGATGCAAGTAGAGGACTACATGTATGGCAAAGATTTGCACTTGTCGCTTGATGGGAAGAAGCCTGAGGACATGAAGGAAGAGGAGTGGAAGCTCCTAGATCGGAAAGCGATGAGCGTGGTGCGCTTGTCTTTGTCTAGGAACGTGGCCTTGCACACAGTAAAGTCAAAGACCACGAAGGAGATGTTGGAGACGTTGTCCGAGATGTACGAGAAGCCATCGGCGGCCAACAAGGTTCACTTGATGAGAAAGCTGTTCAACCTTCGGATGGCGGAGGGTACGATGGTGACTAGGGATGGCAATGGGCAGGATCCGGGTAGGATCTATAGGACCCAGATCCTTACCCTCTTTTTTGAAGGTCGACCTAGATCCTTACCCTTATCCTCTTTAAAAATATGGATCCGGGTAGGATTCGGGTCCTAAAATACCGGGCAGGATCAGGGCGACCCGCGGGTCCGTATTATTTAAAAATTAAATAATTTTACAAAAATTAAGCCATACTTGTTCGCAATAGCGAAGCATTCGAAAAATGAGAATGCAATTTATTAGTTTGCTAAAATAAGTTAATATAAAAAAATAAATACAAAATTTCAAGTTGATATAATAATTAAATAGTAGAATGTAATAGAAGGTTAGAAACTTGGATTGATATTATGTAGGTTAAAGTTTTTTCATCATTCGTCCTTTGGCAATTTGTTATTTTTTCTTGAATATTTAAAGCGTCACAGACAACAATACTAGCCTACTTAACGGGTGCTTCTTTTGGTTGAATATGTGTTCACTTTCTTTACCGATTATAATATATTGATATTTGATACTTCGGTATCTTTACCAATTAAGATGTAACTTTGATACTTTAATATTTTGGTACTTATAACAACTTGGTTGAATAAAATTTACTTATAAAAAAATTCTAAATTGGATAGCTTGTGATGAGAATGTGGTACTAATTTTAGTAATTAATATATTTATATATATTTTTTTAATATTTTTTTAAAAATTCGGGTAGGATCCGGGTAGGATCCTTTAAATCCATATCCATGCCCTTATCCTTTTTAAAAATAAGGATCCGGGTAGGATCCGGGTCTAGACCCGGTTAAAGTCAACGGATCTTGGATCCATCGGGTCTGGATTCGGGTAGACCCTCAGGATAAGGGTCAAATTGCCATCCCTAATGGTGACCAAGCATCTTCACGAGTTCAATGCAACGATAGCCCAATTGAGCTCGGTTAAGATCGACTTCGATGATGAGGTACAAGCCCTAATTTTACTAAGTTCTTTACCCGATAGTTGGAATGGCACGGTCACGGCAGTGAGTGCCTCGGCGGGGAAAGTAACGCTCAAGCTAGATGAGGTGAGGGATTTGATTATGAGTGAGGAGATTCGTAGAAAGGAATCCGGAGTAGCCTCGAGTTCAGCTTTGAGCATGGGTAACAGGGGAAGGTCTGAGAATAAGTGGAAGGGGAAGAAGGACCGGGGTAGGTCAAGATCTAAATCGAAGGGTGGTCCGAAGAAGGACAAGAGCTCGGTGCAATGTTGGAATTGTGAACAATATGGTCATTTCAGAGACCAATGCACGGCACCAAAGAAGGAAAAATCTGCAAATGCAACAACGGAAGATCACGGGGATGCGTTGATCTTGAGTGTGAGCAGTCCATTGGAGGAGTGGGTATTGGATTCGGGAGCATCATTTCATTCTTGTAGTGATGCAGGGATGATGGAGAAGTATGTCCTAGGTGATTATGGCAAAGTCTATCTAGCGAATGATGACCCTTTGAAAATTGTGGGCATGGGAGATGTTCGGATCAATACTCCTAATGGATCTTTGTTGTTGTTGAAAGGGGTGAGGCATATTCCTGGGTTGAAGAGGAATTTGCTATCCGTGGGGCAACTAGATGATGAAGGTTACACAGTGACCTTTGGTTGCAAGACATGGAAAATTACCAAAGGAGCTAGGGTGGTGGCTCGAGGTTTGAAGGAGGGTACTTTGTATATGACGAAGAACACCAATGAGAGCATTAATGTTGCAAGTGCAACGAATGATGCAGATTTGTGGCATAGTCGCCTTGGCCACATGAGTGAGAAGGGAATGAGGGTGCTATGCTCGAAGGGGAAGCTACCAGGCCTCAAGACAGTGGAAGTGGAACTCTGTGAGGATTGTGTTTTCGGGAAGCAGAAGAGAGTGAGTTTTTCGAGAGCTGGCAGATCGCCAAAGGAGCAGAAGCTTGAGTTGGTCCACAGTGATTTGTGGGGACCAGCACCAGTGGCATTCTTGGGTGGTTCGTTGTATTACATGACCTTTATTGATGATTCTACAAGGAAGCTGTGGGTGTACTTCTTGAAACATAAGTCTGAAGCCTTTGATGCCTTCAAGAAGTGGAGAGCCCTTGTGGAAAATGAGACAGGTCTCAATGTGAAGTGTTTGAGATCTGACAATGGTGGAGAGTATGAGCTCCAAGAGTTCAAGGATTACTGTGCAGCAAATGGGATTCGCATGGAGAAGACAGTAGCTGTAACCCCCCAGCAAAATGGCATCGCAGAGAGGATGAACAGAACAATCAATGAGAAAGCTAGGGCCATGAGACTGAAGTGTGGCTTACCAAAGATGTTTTGGGCGGATGCAGTGAACACCGCGGCTTTCTTGATCAATAGAGGACCATCAACTCCTTTGGATAATGGGATACCGGAGGAGGCTTGGAGTGGGAAGGAGGTTGATCTTTCTTACCTTCGAGTATTTGGTTGTGTGTCATATGTTCATATTGATGCAGGTGATAGGAGCAAACTGGATGCTAAGTCCAAAAAGTGCACATTCATTGGATATGGTGGAGATAATTTTGGTTTCAGGTTTTGGGATGAGAAGAACCGCAAGGTTATTAGAAGCCGAGATGTCATATTCAATGAGAAGGTTTTGTACAATGACAGGGGGAGTGTATCCGACGAGGTGGGTTCTAGCAGGGAGGTGATCGAGTTAGACATCTCGAACTCAGGTGGGAGCAGAATACTTGATGGCCAAGAAGCCGAAGTGGAGATGGAGCCAAGATCACCACTAACAGTGGTTCCATTGAGGAGGTCCACTAGACAACGTGGATCTCCGGATAGATATTCGCCAGCAAATTTCTATCTCTTATTGACCGATGGAGGTGAACCTGAAGATTTTGCAGAAGCTCAAGAAAGTGAGCAAGTGAACAAGTGGAAACTTGCCATGAATGATGAGATGGAGTCCTTGAGGAGCAATGGGACATGGGAGTTAGTTCAACTTCCCAAAGGCAAGAAAGCACTGCAAAATAAGTGAGTCTATAGAGTGAAGAAAGAGGCGGATGGCACCGAACGTTACAAAGTAAGACTGGTTGTAAAGGGATTTCAGCAGAAGTATGGTATTGACTTCACTGACATCTTCACTCCTGTTGTGAAGATGACCACCATCCGGATGGTGCTAAGTATGGTGGCTGCTGAAGATCTATTGCTAGAGCAAATGGATGTGAAGACGACATTTCTTCATGGTGATCTAGAGGAAGAGATCTACATGGAGCAACCAGAGGGGTTCTTGCAAAGTAACAGTAAGCTTGTGTGCAGGTTAAGGAAGAGCTTGTACGGGTTGAAGCAAGCTCCAAGACAATGGTACAAGAAGTTTGATGGATTCATTCGCGAGATTGAATTTTCTCGTTGTGGAGCGGATCATTGTTGTTATATGAAGAAGCTGGATAATGGCTATATCATCCTCCTGCTTTATGTTGATGACATGTTGATAGCAGGCACCAGTGCAAGTGAGGTGAGCAAGGTGAAGAAGCAATTATCCGAAAGGTTTGCCATGAAAGACTTGGGTGAGGCTAAGCAAATCCTTGGAATGAGGATTGAGAGAGATAGAGCTGCAGGGAAGCTATTTCTCTCACAAGCCGAGTACATTGAGAAGGTGCTGGAGAGGTTCAGTATGCAAAATGCCAACCCCAAGTTGACTCCTTTAGCTGGACACTTCAAATTGTCCAAGAAGGACTCGCCTAAGACTAAGGCGGAGGAGGCTAAAATGGAGAAGACTCCCTATGCATCGGCGGTGGGTAGCTTGATGTATGCTATGATTTGTACGAGGCCAGACATAGCACATGCGGTGGGAGTAGTGAGCAAGTTCATGAGCAATCCGGGTGAGCAATATTGGATCGCAGTCAAATGGATCCTCGGCTACTTGAGAGGTACCACTGAGAAGTGTCTTTTTTTTTAGGGCAAAGAGGTGAAGCTCCTCGGATATTGTGATGCGGACTTGGGGTCCAATGACCATGATGAGAAGAGGAGCACAAGTGGTTATGTCTTTACGCTGGGAGGGATAGCGATATCTTGGGCCTCGAGATTGCAAAAGGTGGTAGCTTAGTCAACAGCAGAAAGTGAGTACGTGGCTGTGACGGAAGCAAGTAAAGAGATGGTATGGTTGCAAAGTTTCTTGGGGGAGTTGGGGAAAGAGCAAAGTGAGAGTGTGCTCCACAGTGATAGCCAAAGTGCGATACACTTGGCAAAGAATCCCGCCTTCCACTCAAGGACAAAGCACATTGAGTTGAAGTATCACTACATACGTGATCTCTTGGAAAGGAAGATCCTAAGGCTTGAAAAGATTGACGGAAAAGTGAATCCCGCGGATATGTTGACTAAGGTGGTTACCTTAGAGAAGCTGAAGCTTAACATGGCTTCAGCGGGTCTAGTAAACTAGAGAAGAGACCCGGCGTACCAAGAAGTGAAGAGGAGAAGGAGGTCATCAAGTGAATGGTGACAAGTGTTGAGGTCAGTCTCCAGGTGGGAGATTATTAGGTATGGAGACTTCGTACTATACGGAGTTACTGTTCACATGTTGAATATACGGAGTCACATGTTGACTCGGCACTATTCATCCGGGGCCAGAAATGTGATTTCTGGTGGACGATTTTGCCCCTGCCGACACCAAATAGTCCTAGGCTGTGGGCACTATAAATACCCACCTCTCAGTCACTATTCCTGTATCTTCTTCCTTGTGTAGAGAGAGAGAGAGACAGAGAGAGAAGAGGAGAGAGAGAAACACCATTGTTGAGCGAGTGAAGCTCTAGAGTGTAGATCGAGCTTGATATAGTGAAATCTCCTGGCTTGGTACGCCCCCGGACGTAGATCGGTTAAGATCGAACCGGGTGACCAAATCTTTGTCGTATTCTTGTGTGCGTGAGTTTTCTTTGTGCCTGTCATCGATCTCTAGCTTCAGTGTTGTTCGTGTGGTGTTTGGGGCCCTCGTGTTTCCCAACAGTATGGAAATGGAGGTGTTGGTTCTAAATTAAATGAGATAACATAGAAAATAAATATTATTTTCTCCTCATCTGGACGAACCGGGTCTTCGGAAGTGTCTGACCGGATAGTCCGACTGAATTTTGAGCAGTCGAACTAGTCTTTGATTTATAGTCAAAATTCGAACTAAATTATTCTGGGTAATAGTCTGACCGGTCGTCGCATCTTTAAAAATATTATTGAACAATGTTCATGGATACGAGTATAAACCTAAAATGGCAAAGGAGGCAGGTTTATATTGGCTTCTATATACGCGGTCCAATAAAAAAGCAACAGAAAACAAATTTATAATACATGTTTTCATCTTAGTGGATATTTATAAGTTACAAAAGTTTTCTTTACCTCTATTTCTATTTTCTTTAACTAATATATATTTATTTCGCACCTTCAAACTGCTAACAAAAATGTCAGGTAAGATAAGTTAAACCACACACGAGATGCGGCTCAACAAGTGCGTCCGTAATATAGTCAACTATAGTCGGACGAATCCTCATATGGTAGAATTAATTGTATGGAAAGGTAGAGCAAATACATCAACAATATCAAAATACAGTCAAACAAACAACATAGACCAAAGCAAAAGTTGCATGCAACTAGACAAATAGAACAACCTGGTTAGAGCAAACCAAAGTTGACCTACGAATAGTCACACAGCAAGAAGCTGATCTATACAGAAGCAAATACCGACCGAACATAAACAGAAAAAACAAACACTAACATAAATAAGAAAAGCAGGAAATAAAACATGAATAGATCAAAGGGGTGATCAGTAGAGACCAACCTCTCCAGTAGCCGTGAGGAACCTCCCCTGGGTGACCAGAGTTGGAGTCAGAACCCTACGGACGGCGGCTAGTTGACCAAAAAATCTGAATACTAGTAGTAGAACATTATAACAAATCAGCCTGTATCTTAATGTCAATATCTTGAATAGGGATGACAATCGTTGTTTCTCAGAGTTATGTAACACAGTACTTACTATCGCCAATTAAATTGTTGTCACAAGTTTCTCAACCAACTTTCTCCAAAATTCGTGCCAGACTCTTTGACGAGTGATTGTATTTATGCGTAGTCTTCACTTAATCAGTCAACACCTTCTCCAAGCACCCATCGTGCTTGTAACCCAAGAATGACAATCATAACGTAAAATACGAAATTACACATGGTTTTAAAAAATGCAGTCCGACCGGTGGTCCGACCGATTGGACTGTGAAACGGGCACAAGACCGGGTCGTTTTTAGGCTTTTGACCGGGGTCTGTACTAACCGGACCAAATCCAATCGGACCGGCAATTTTGAGGTCCACCCTGACCGGTCGAACCTGGTTAGTACAAAAATGGGCGAAATTAACTTTTTTGGTGGTTTTCGAGGAAAAAAATTGATTTGACAAGTTTATGAAGTAATAAATAAAAAAAAGTAGATTTATAGAGTGGAGAGATAAAAAATTAAGTCTACTTTTTTTAATAGAAAATAAGTATATTTTAACCTACATATATATATTATTTAAAATATTAAAAAATAAAAATATTTTCGGTCCGGTTAGTACAGACCCCGGTCAAAAGCCTAAAAATGACCCGGTCTTGTACCCGTTTTGCGGTCCAACCGGTCGGACCACCGGTCGGATCGCGTTTTTTAAAACCATGGTTTCCTTCATTCGTCCTCGCAAAACGACAACGTTTTATCCGCTCCTAACCTATTATCCCGATCAATCAATCTCGCTTCTTCTAAAAAAAATCAATCTCGCTTATCACCAAAAAAAAAAAATCAATCAATCTCGCTCTTCCCTCCTCGTGGACCTGCAATCCGTCGGCGAGGAGGTTCGGACAAGACAACAACGCCGCCATAAACGATCTCTGGTACTCTCTCTCTCTCTGCCATTGCTTTTCGGGCGTTGACCCAATTAGATAGCTATTGCTTTTCGGGCGTTGACCCAATTAGATAGCTCCACGTCATCCCTTTTCTTCTTACCGTTTTTTCCCCGGGAGATTGAAAAATCCCAATCACCCATCTCAATCTCTGGGACATTCTCCCATCTGGGTTCCCTTTACTTGGCTCATTTAGCCCTCCAATTGGAGAAAGTTCTGGTCTTTGTTGTTTGTTTGAAGTGTTTTTGGCTTGACCTGCATTATTTAGGGAACCAAAATTGATGGAGTTGCTTGAACAGAAATGGGTAGGTGTGGGCATGGAGGATGGCTGTTCTTCTTCAGCTTGTTGGTGGGACGCTGGGTTGGGGAAAGGAAGGTCATTACGCCACTTGCAAAATCGCTGAGGTCAGATTTTATTGTTCTTTTTTTCTTATCCTTTGGTTTGCTTGTTTGAGTTGGGAAATGGGTTCATCTTTTTCCCAACGGGCATTTGGCCTGATGACATAGATATAGCATGATTTGGCAGAGGTTCAGGATTCAATCCGGAGCACGATAGTTACAAATTCACCTTTACCAAAAAAAAGAGGTTCATCTTTTTTAAGTTAGATGATTGATAATTTGACTACATTCTGTTAATTGATCAAGTTTCTTTGTTCGGGTGAAATTATTGTTGTTTCTGTGTAATCTTTCAGAGGGTTTCACTTGGTGTGGGGTGGGGTGAATAAGCCATTGTGATCGAAGACGTGGCTTGTGGCATAATTGGGTCTCTCTTACTTTGTTGGAGTTGCTAAGTGCAGTTTGATGATCTCCTTTGGTTGAATGTTCTGTAGGGGTATCTAACTGAAGAAGCGCTAGCTGCTGTTAAGGAATTGCTTCCAGAGTCTGCTGGGGGAGATCTTGCATCTGTATGCTCGTGGCCGGATGAGATTCGCTTCCACTATCACTGGAGTGGTTCATTGCACTATATTGATACACCGGATTTTTTGTGCAACTATCAATACTCTCGTAAGTTTGGGTTGTTAATGTTATTTGTTTTTTGTTATTTATTTTTTTTTTCCCTGTGAATGCGTATTTGTAAGATTATTTTGTGTCTTCGTTCATAATTTCTTAATTTATGCAACCGCTATTAGTATACAATGCCGAAGAAAGATTGACACATTCGCTGCTTGTGTGTAGGGGATTGTCATGATGAAGCGGGACGGAAAAACAGATGTGTAGCTGGAGCAATTCACAACTACACAAATCAACTTGAGTCTGCATATGAAAGTTCTAGTCTAGAATCAAAATGTGAGTTGCCTTAAAGTCTATATTGGTAAATGCTAGGTTGATAACATGCAAATCATCTACCACTTACTGTCTAATACGGATATTTTTTGTGTTCTTACTGTAGATAACTTGACCGAGGCTATCCTGTTCTTATCGCATTTTATTGGAGATATCCACCAGGTTTTCTGATTCTCCTTTGCCTGTACTTCAATTAATGACAATAGTTGATGAAAGTTAGTGTGTTTAGAACAAACATTGTTCATCTAGAGGTGCACTGAAAGTAAATGCTAACTCTTGTCAAAAGAACAAGCCTTCAAAAATTTATCAACAAAATACTGTGTACAACTATTCCAGTGGTTGCCATGAAAAATTGCGCGACTTTGTTTGTGATGTACACAGTATGTTACTGTTCACATATTTTTCCACGCATTATTATAGTATGCATATACTAACTGTTAGACTTACTAGTTTCCTCACTTCCTCGATGACAGCCCCTGCATGTTGGTTTTACTGGTGATTTGGGTGGCAACAGAATAATTGTCCGATGGTACCGCAGAAAGTCAAATTTACATCATCTGAGCTCCTAGTATCCTGTGACTCGTGTTTGATTCTGCTGCTACCTTTCATTTTTTTTCCCGGTTTTGAACATTGTTGTTTCCTTGTAGATATGGGATGACATGATTATTGATTCAGCTCTGAAGACAATGTACGGCTCGGACATCGGAATTATGATAGAGGCCATTCAGAAGAACTTAACGATAGAACTTCCCGTGATAGGATATTGATGGGATATTGTTTTGTATTGAGTATGCTCGTGCTTTTGATGCTGCAATCACTCGTCAATCCATGTTTCTCCTGATTCAGTCTTCAGTGTGAGTACGCATTGCAGCACCCTTTTGGATTGACAGAATATATTTTCCTCCGTGCAAGGAAGTTGGTCCAACAATTTTCCCGAGTGGGGAAATTGCGAAGGAGATGCTACTGTCTGTCCAGATGTGTAAGTTAGATTTCGCATCCTCTCGCGTTCTCTCTCTATGAGAGTTACTTCTTGATTGATATATAAGATATATCATACTGATGCTCTGGCATGCTTCTAGTGTTCTCTTTCATCAGTCTGCCAGTGCATATATGCCATGTACTTAATTTGAAGTTACGGTAGATACTTAAGGGGTGAACAGAAATTATCATGTTGAAGCTATTTGACTTATGATGAAACAAGCTATAGAAGCCAATTGCGTGGAGGTTTGCTTCTCAGTTTGAGATGCAAAAGTTGCCCACAAATGTTCGAAGTTTGCTTTCTTAATGTGTTTCGGTATTCATCTCCTTAACTTTTGAAACACAGGTATGCTACCGAAAGTATCAAATTGGCGTGCAAGTATGCATACAGAAATGCCACACCTGGAAGCACTCTGGAAGGTAATTCTGAAATTACGGGTCCTCTAAGGATTAAAAGTTTATGGTTGCTTTGAGTTTTTCTTACTCGAGCTTGCCAGGGAACATCTGTTGTTCCAAAAACTGTTCAGTTACCATCTTGCATGTAAAAAGTGGAACTGGTTTTTGACTTTTAGTAAAGAGTGGTAGCATTATAACTATAAGACGTGCAAGGTTTCTCCTTCGGATTTATCGTACAAAGTGAAGGACGATGCTGCCTTCAAATATCTTGTCTGTCGTTTTTCGGATCAAAGTGAAATATGTTTAGACATATGATCATGTAATAGCCATGACATTCATATACCAGAATGATTACAACTGACAGAATATCTATCCCGCATGCATGATTCGTTAGTTAAGCTCGTTCCTTCGTTTTCTTTCCCGTCATTATCCTGCAGACAAACCATACAAGGCCAGTGAATATCCATCCCGCATGCATGATTCGTTAGTTAAGCTCGTTCCTTCTTTTATTCCTAATCCAATGTCATTATCCTGCAGACGATTATTTCCTTTCCCGTCTACCCATCGTGGAAAAGAGGCTAGCGCAAGGGGGCGTGCGGTTAGCCGCCACCCTCAACCGCATCTTTGCTTCCCAACCTCGAATTGCTCAAGCATGAAGGCCTGCCTACTCGGATATGAATGAACTTCGCATATGATTCACCTTTAATTATTGTGTGTAGGTGGAAGGAACCTAACTTGTACATACTTGTATATATGTATAACGACACCGTTCTCTTGGTTGGTCGGTTTCATTTGCCAAAGTTTTATTGGTTATGTATAGAGAAAATTCATAATTGCAGAATGAGTAATTAATTTATGAAGAAACTTTAGATTGCTGCCTTTTTGGGCTTCTTTTTGTTGTTTGGAAAGAGGGTAAAAACAGAGGAAACAATAAAGTGGGGGTGTTAATTTTTTTTATCGAGTGTAGAGGAAAAAAAGTAGGAAGAATATTAATGAGGTAAAATGCTATTTAACTACATTGTAGTTTGACCGACTTAAGACACTTTCAGTTTTAAAATGTGCGAGAATTAAAGATTTCTTTCTAATTTCGACCAGTTGGATATCGCTATGCCGAATAAAAATAAATTATTATTGTGTCTGATTAGGCTCAGGCCCATCAGACCCAAATTTTGGGTGGAATGGGCCGGTCAACCCGAGTTGACCGGCCCAAGGCCACGCAAGCGCCACGTCAGCGTGACGTGGCGCTGACGCAGTTGCGCCAAAGATGGCGGCCCACGTGGCAAAGCTAGGGGATAGTCTTTCCACGCCGAAGTGCCACGTGGCATGCCACGCGGCGGACATGCGGCCCAATAATGCCACGTGTCACTACGTGGTGTTCCACATGGCACATTCTGATGGACCAGATTTCCCTATAAAAAGGGAAATTCGGCTGAACCAATCTGGAAGTTTGCCCACAACCACTCAATAAGAAAGAAAAAACTCTGGATTAGTCCCTGAGTTTTGATCAGATTTTCGATAGAGGAAATCTCGTAAAAATCAATTACGAATCCGTTAAAACGTGATCGTAATTCAACTGGCACGAAGACATTGTGGGCCCGAACCTGTGGACCTCTTGCTTCAACAAGTAAGTAATTTATTATTAACGAATTAGTTTGTTAATTAATCAGGTTTAATATATAATTACTCGTTAATTAAGCGTCAAATTAAATATCTCTCATATATTCATCATATCCAGGAATCGTACACCCACTGGGTGGAAATACCATACTCCCACTGGAATAAGGAATTACCTCCCTTTCAGGACTCAGATCACGACCTTCCGGATCATTTTGAGTTGAAAAATCTCTATCTTCCTCCTCAATTCTCCCACTCGGAAGAAGTGATTTAGATGATTCTGGTTCATCTGTCTCATAAAGTGTAAGGTCATTACTAACCTCTCCCAACTTTGTAAATTCATTTTCCAAAAACATGGCATCACGTGATTCAAATTCTGTTACATGTCTATCGTCCAGTTCACCCACGAACACGTACCCTTTAGATACCTCTGGGTATCTTATTAAGATACTTTTTCTACCTCTCGGTCCTAGTTTACCGAAAGTACTTGAGGTAGAATGGGTATAGGACGCACACCCCCATGGTTTAAAATAGGATAGATCGGGCTTCCGATCTGTCCACATTTCATAAGGAGTGGCTATAACAGACTTAGAGGAAACACGGTTTAGAACGTATGCGGCAGTCCGGAGCGCATCTCCATAGAATGATATAGGCAAATTTACCTCTGCCATCATTGATCTAACCATGTCAAGAAGGGTTCTATTCCTTCTTTCAGCAATCCCGTTTTGCTGGGGTGTATAGGGAATGGACAACTGATGTTCAATCCCTTTTCCAATGCATAGAGCTTTGAACTCATCTGAAAGATATTCACGGCCACGATCAGCTCGTAAGGCCTTTATCTTTCTGTCCTTCTGATTCTCAATAAAACGCATGTATGTCATGAAGCAGTTTAAGGCTTCAGACTTGTGAGAAATCATGTATATCAGACCATATCTAGTATAGTCATCAATGAAGGTGATGAAGTAATATGCTCCATGCCTTGCCCTCACGTTCATTACACAGATGTCAGAATGGACTAATTGTAATGGAAATTCAGCTCTAGCCCCAGTACCGAAAAGTTTCCTTATGCTTTTTCCTTCTAGACAGGATACGCATCTAGGTAATATAGATCTCTCTACATTTCCCATTAGTCCTGCCTTAGCTAGACGGTTTAAACGATCCTGACCGATATGAACTAGTCTAGACTGCCACAGTTTAATATAATCTTCCGATGAGTTTAAACTAGTGACTAAGGAAAAGCTTTCACAAGGATCAATATCCAGAATCAAAAAATCTTCCGATATATATCCAATGCCAAAATAGGCATCATCCAAAAATAATCTAACAGTGTCGTTCTTAAACGACAACCGAAAACCTAAAGACATTAAGGCCGAAACTGAGATCAGATTCTTTCGAATGTCTGGAGCAAACAACACGTCATGTAAAAGAAGGGCACGACCACCACGAAGGTACAATTTACAAGTGCCCAGGCCTTTCACATCCACGCACGAGTTGTTACCAACAAAAATAGTTTTTGCTCCAGCCGGCAACCGCATGTATTCAACGAACGAACAACGATCTCTAGCTACATGGTCTGTAGCTCTTAAATCAATCACCCACATAGAATATCACTCAGTTAGAAGGGTACAAGAGGATACATACAACTTACTCACACTTGAGTTTAGGTGTACCTGCTTGGACATCTTGCAATCTTTTACAAAATGTCCCTTCTGTTGACAATTAAAATATTTCACTTTTGAAATGTTAAACCACTTTTTCTTTTTAGCCTTGGAGCCATCCAACTTGGTTCCATGGTTTTCAGCCTTTGGAGTTTCTTTACACTTAACCTTCCATTTACCTTTCTTTTTTTCCCACCACTCCTAGTTGAACAAATCGAATGGGCTTCAGGGTGGGATTTCATAGCTAGGAGGCGATCCTCTTTCAGCTCAAGGTGTCTAGCAACATCATCAAATGTTACCAAATGGTCGGAATGGGTAAGATTCATCTTCATCTGTTCCCAACTTGGTGGTAGGGAACAGATGATAGCTTGAATCTGCTGCTCGTTGCTAAGTATGTGACCAGCCTCTGCCAGTTCACTAATCATATTAGACATCACTCTCAAGTGTTTCCTCATGGTAACCTCCGGACGTTTTTTAAAGGTGTCAAACCTTATGGTCAAAGCACGCAGCTTTGACACTGAAAGCTTTCTGAATTTTTATTTGAGAGCGTCCCAAAACTCTTTCGCGTTGTCATACACACGAAATTGTCAGGTGACATCATCCATCATTGAACTTAACAAAATCAATCAGGCAGTAGTGTTCTTTCTCTTCCAAATGACATAAGCTTCTTTGTCTCGCTTATGTTGAGCAGTTGTGCCTTCTTCAGGCTCATCCATTATCACATGTATGTGCTCCAGAACCTCTTGTTCCTCAAGCACATATTGGATTTTCATGCTCCAATTCTCATAGTTTTCACCGTTGAGTTTTAACTCACGGTTTAGCTAAGCTATGATAGATCTAGAAGCAACTGACATATTAGAAATTTGATTTGGCAATATGATTCAATTTACTAATCGAAGTGGGTCGCGGGCATGCTTCCCCTCACCATTCAAGTATTAATCTTAAACTTTAACCGTTTAAAGTTCATCGATAGTAAACTCAAGTGGAAGTAATTAAATAAATATCTTTATTTAATTACATGTTTGATACATGCATTTGTACATTCTGAGTTTGCTCGTACATGCACAAAAAACTCAGACAAGGTCTCAACCTATTGTACAAAAGTCTCCCAAAAATAACATATGTATATGGGGACAGTTAAATATAACATATAATCACACGAGGATCGGATGTCCAGGCGATCCGGTAGGAGAATCCAGATACATATCTGGATCCGGGTCTGAGGACGATCCTGTGGGGACCGGGTGCGAGGACGATCCGGCGAAGAATTCCAAGTTCACCGCCGGAACCGGGATCGATTCTATAATCCAGATGATCAGGAGCGGAGAAAAATTATAATAGTACTCCTTAGCGAGGTAGTAGTTCAAGATCAAACCGCTTCGCAGCTCCAGAACAGGAGAAGGTATCATTTCTTTGCGAAGACCCCTCTTCTCGAGGTAATCAATCGGACCATAGAGGGCATCTCTATGGGTATTGAACTCGGTCTCCGAGAAGACACACATATCTTCTTGGATTTTCAGCGTGACAAAGAGGTCTCGAAACATGGAGGGCCAGTCCTCTCCATAATTATAACCTCCGGCCCAGATGCAGTATTGCATCTCCCGGTGAACAGCCTCGATATGCTCAACGATGACATACATGTCATCCTTAGGCACTCGCAACGGTAAACGGTGCTTCAGAACCTTTTGTCGAAGTTCCGTTGCACAGAAGTTCAGATACCTTTCTCCAGTAGCCATCAAATCTTGCATCAATTACAAGCCAATTTTGGGTTAATTCTCATATTCTCCCAAAATAAGATTGAAAAACTCATTTTTCAATCTTTTGATGATCATACTATGGACCAATTCATGTGATTTTAGTTAAATTTAACATATTTTGGAACTCGTTCCAAAATATTTTTTTAAGTTTATTAAAAATATTGTTATAATTTTAATAAACCTAATCGACAAAAATTTCTCAAAATTTTTATCAATTTATTAGATTTTAATTGAATAAAAACTGATTTTATCCAATTAAAAGAAGAAAAATCTAACATTTAAGTCAAAATTGACCATGAATCGGGTAAGGTCGAACCAACAAACCAAGCCAATTGCAAAATATTTTTTTGATTTTCTTGACCCGAGTATAAATATTTTCGGGAAAAATTGCAAAATTATGATTTTGCGCCCCCCCCCCCCCCCCCCACGCATATTTTCCCCTTTCACTTTCTCTCTCTTCTCCCCCGCGAGCGCCAAAGGCGGCCGAATCTCCGCCCACGACCGCGGCGCAACGGCGGCGAACCAACGGCCGAGATTCTATGAATTGGGGATTTTTGGCAAATTTCAAATTAATCCTCAAGTTTTCCAAAAATTGTACCAAAGTCCATGACACGCAGGTGCCACGTAGGCGGTCAATTTTTAGATTGGTACCTTAAGGTTTCGCGCGTGCACGAATTTGCCCGCGTGGTTAGGTAAAATTTAATTTAGTCCCGCTGGTTCTAAATTAATTACATTAAAGTCCAATAGATTATAATTTTTAATAAAATTATAATTAATACGATTTTTAACCCAATAAATCACATAATTACTTGAATTAAAATATCATATCATTATCAAAATATGGTTTCAACCATGCTCTGATACCAATTGACGGGTTTGATGATTAATTAACGAGTAATTATATGTTAAACCTGATTAATTAACAAACTAATTTGTTAATAATAAATCACTTACTTGTTGAAGCAAGAGGTCCACAGGTTCGGGTCCACAATGTCTTCGTGCCAGTCAAATTACGATCACTTTTAACGGATTCGTAATTGATTTTCACGAGATTTCCTCTATCGAAAATCTGATCAAAACTCAGTGACTAATCCAGAATTTTTTCTTTCTTATTGAGTGGTTGTGGGCAAACTTACAGATTGGTTTAGCCAGATTTCCCTTTTTATATAAAAATTCGGTCCATCAGAGTGCGCCACGTGCGTAGTTGAGGAAGGAGAGAGGGGGTGAGGAAAAGAGAAAAATGGTAGTTGTGTCCGAACGGAAAGGGCCCAGTAAAGCAAGCCTGGGTTGTAAATTTTAGTATTAAAACCGATGTCCAAAGGGATAATGGCGTTTCATCAGTCCACTATACTCCCTTTCCATTACATGTTGCCTACATTAATTAATTTGACTCGTACAAATCTTTAGCCCGAAGGGCTAGAGCTTGCTTATGATTTTAAATTCGTGTGTTGGTTTATGATATACTAATATACATATCTAAATTATAATATCATCCGTTTTGATGAATCGGATCTGGAAAATACTCTGAATTCTACTCATTTAGACACTACCACAATCTCCAATAAGTTGTCCTTCAAATTAAAATCAAACCCAAATATCCAAGAACACGTCGCCAAACTAGACGTTATAAGAAGATTATTGTCGTGGAAAGTCTTTCACGCCCTCTATCAGTGCAAGCCTGTGTAGATCATGGGACATGAAAAACGGTGTAGTTGCCATAGAGAATCGCATGCAAATACTTTTCAACTACATTCACAAATAAAATGCAGAAGAGTATGCAAATGAAAATCGGTCAAAATTTGACGAAATTAACATTTGTCTTGTGTAATTGTTGTGGGTAATTGTGGTAGAACGTCAAAACGAACTTAGGAACGGGTCCGGAGTGGTCGTCCCAAAAGTAATTTTAACGAAAGAGAGAAAAGATGAAATACGGCGGAAGAGAAGAGAAAATGTAAAATAGAATAGGTAGAGAAGAAAAAAATCGGTGGAGGAGCAAGAACTTTGTTAAGAAATTAAGGGAAAGAGAAAAAGGGAAACAAGATAGATAAAAGCTAAGAAACTAAAAATTTGATTTGTAGTTTTAAAACACCTATAAAGAACTCTGAGTTATTTCATGTTGAGAAATAAGATTGAAATGAGTAAAACACGAGACACAAGAATTACGTGGAAACCCCAAGACGGGGAGAAAACCACGGGAAAAGGTGAGTCGTCCACTATGTGAGTCCAATCGGTTACAAGTCCTCCGTGAGGGTTCTCTCTACCTCACAACTCTCAACTAGTACAAATAAGACCTAGGCATAGGCCGTATATATATAGGAGACTAGTACTCTATTATGACTAGGAAATAGAGCCCTACACTAATTAGAAATTTGGAATAATCCCTAACAAATCTCCATATTGGATCAAATTCTATGACTCCAACATCAACGTTTCTTCACCTTGCTCACAACAATGACCTTGAGCAACATGCTCTCGAATGAAGTGTTACCTCAGATTAATGTGCTTTGTCCTCTCATGATACATAGCATCTCTCGTGAGATGGATAGCACTTTGACTATCACAGTACACTATACCGACCTGCAGCTTCTCACAGATTTTACTGAAGAAACTTTTCAACCGGATAGCCTCCTTCACACCTTCAGTTATAGCCATGTACTCCGCCTCAGTAGTAGACAACGCCACTGTGGCCTGTAGACAAGCTCTCCAACTGATAGCACATCCTCCAAGAGTGAAGACATATCCAGACAAGGACTTAAACTTATCAAGGTCTCCAGCATAATCTGAATCAACGAAACCAACAACTCCATCATTGGTGCTTCCAAACTGTAGACACACGCCCTTGGTACCCTTCAAGTACCTCATAATCCACTCCACTGCTCTCCAATGACCTTCTCCAAGATTTGCCATAAACCTGCTAACGACATTCACAGCATAGGTCAAATCCGGGCGTGTGCAAACCATAGCATACATCAGAGAACTAACAGCATTGGAGTATGGAACACCAGACATGTAATCGACCTCAGCAGCTGACTGTGGAGATAAAGCAGTCGAAAGCTAAAAATATGTACCAAGAAGAGTACTCACAGGATTACCAGTCACATCAAACCTGTCAAGTACCTTTTCAATGTAACTCTCCTGACTCAGAAATAATTTTCTTGCTCCTCTATCTATGGCAATCTCCATGCCAAGAATCTTCTTAGCAGGACCCAAATCTTTCATCTCAAACTCGCTACTCAACAGAGCTTTGGGCTTCCTCACCTCTCATTTGTCACTGGCAGCAATTAACATGTCATCTACATACAGGAGCAAATACACTTGGGAACCGTGCGTAGCCTTTTCAGGTAAATACAACTATCATACTTGCTCCTCTCATAACCATGAGAAATCATAAAAGAATCAAACATTTTATACCACTGCCTCGGAGACTGCTTAAGGCCATACATGGACTTCTTCAACAAGCACACATGGTCTTTTTTGCATTCAACATAAAAACCCTCAGGCTGTGCCATATAAATCTGCTCCTCAAACTCAACATTCAAGAAACCTGTCTTCACATCAAGCTGTTCAAGCTCCAAATCTTGCATAGCGACAATACCAAGAAGAGAATGAATCGAGGTATGCTTCACAACTGGTGAAAATATCTCATTAAAATCTACACCAGGAATCTGACTATATCTTCTAGCTACTAGCCTGGCCTTGTATCTAGGCTCTTTAACCCCAGGTATACCATCCTTCTTCTTGAATACCCACTTGCAACTGACAACCTTCTTATCCTTAGGCAGCTCAGTAATCTTCCAAGTCTTGTTCTTGTGAAGAGATTTCATCTCTTCTTCCATAGCAACCAACCATCTAGCAGAGTCTTTCGACTTCACAGCATCTGAGTAACTAGACGGTTCTTCACAGCTATCAACTTCTTCTGCCACATTCAGGGCAAAAGCATAATATCAGCCTCACCCAACTTCTGTGGAGGCCTGATAATTCTTCTGGGCCTTTCTCTAGTAATAGAATATGCTAGCTCCCTCTCAACTGTGCCAACATTCTCAGCTTCATCAGACAACCCACCATGAGTAGGACCATGGCAATCAACATTAAGGAAGGAACTCGCTTCTGGATCAGCATCAAACTCCACCTGCACTTTTGACTTTTGCATGTGTACACTTGGAGCACTCGGAACACCAGGTGAAGAAACATCCTCCCTCTTACTCAGCATGTCTGTCTCTTTGAAAATAACATTCCTACTCAACAAGACCTTAGACAGCTCGGGACACCACAACTTGTATCCCTTCACTCCAGAAGCATAGCCAAGGAAGATACATTTCACAGATCTTAGCTCTAACTTGCCATTATTCACATGAGCATAGGCAGGACACCCAAATATCTTCAAAATAGGAGGATTTTCAGACCACAATTCTTCAGGTACCTTGCTATCAAGTGATACATGAGGTGAATGATTGACAAGGTGACAGGCAGTGGAAGCAGCCTTAGCCCAAAATGACTTAGGCAAACCAGCATTTGACAGCATATAACGAACTTTCTCCAACAAAGTTTTGTTCATTCTTTCAGCGACTCTATTCTGTTGAGGTGTACCCGGGATTGTCTTATGCCTGACAATACTCTCATTCTTGCAGAACTCATCAAACTGACTAGAGCAAAATTCTAATCTATTGTCTGTGCAGAGATGCTTGACATCTCTCCCAGTTTACTTTTCAATCATAGTCTTCCATTGATTGAAAGTGACAAAGACATGATCCTTGCTCTTCAAGAAGAACGCCCACACCTTCCTCGAATAATCATCAATAATAGTCAGCATATACTTGGAACCATTCTTTGTTGCAACTTGAGACGGTCTCCAAAGATCAGAATGAATATAGTCAAGTTTTTTCTTTGTAGTGTGCACACCTTTCTGAAAATTGACTTTCTTCTGCTTGCCAAACACACAGTGCTCACAAAATTCTTGCTTCCCAATACCTTGTCCACATAATAATCCTCTCCTATTTAGCTCGGTCATGCCTTTCTCGCTCATGTGACTAAGTCGCATATGCCACAATGAGGTGTTCTCAGAATCTGTCAACGAGCCAGATGCAGCAGCAGCAGTCCCTGTAACTGTAGAACCCTGTAAAACATACAGATTTCTAACCTCCTTCTTGGCCTTCATATGCACTAATGAGTTCTTACTCACACGAAGAACTCCACCTTCTCCGGTATACTTGTATCCTAATGTATCAAGAGTACTCAGCGAAATCAAGTTCTACTTCAAATCAGGGATATGCCTCACATTCGTTAAGGTTTGAATGACACCATCATGCATCTTGATCTTCACTGTGCCAATACCAACAACCTTGCAGACAAAATTATTTCCCATGAGAACATTACCCTCCGCACGTTCATATGTTGAAAATCAGTCCCGGATGGGACACATATGAAACGTACAAGCAGCATCAAGGACCCAAGCAGTATCAACTTTAGACTTCCCATCAATCACAGACAAAAGGTCTCCGTCAGATTCTTCTTTCTGAGTGGTGGTGGCAACACTAGCACTGCCGCTATCAGAACTTTCTCCTTTCAGAGCATTGGAATTTTTACCCTTCTTCTTGTTCTTCAACTCCGGACAGAACCATTTAATATGCCCAACCTTATGACAGTTGAAACAAGTCTTATCCTTGTGCCTTGACCTTAATTTGCTTCTGCTCTTCTTCCTCGAACCAGACTTAGCATTCCTCTCCTCAGACCTCCCTCTCACGACCAAGCCAGTCCCTTGGCTATTTTCAGAGGAACTCACAGTGTGCTTATCAATTCTCTCTTTCTCCAAGAGCGAATCATGAACATCATCCCAACTCAGAGTATCATGGCTGAACAACAAAGTATCTCTGAATTACTGATAAGAAGCAGGCAACGAGCACAATAACAATAAAGCAAGATCTTCATCATCATATTTCACATCCAGAGTTCTAAGATCAGCCACTATATCCTTAAATTCATTAAGGTGGTCGTGAGCAGACTTATCTTCTTGCATCCGGATAGAAAACAGTCGTTGGCTCAAGCACAATTTGTTGGTCAAACTCTTGGGCATGCACAACTTTTCAAGCTTTGCCCATAATGAGGAAGCTATTGTCTCCTTCAACACGTCCCACAAAATATCATCTGACAGATGCAACTGGATCTGACTCACAGCCTTACGGTTCTTTGATGCCTTCATCGCAGCATCCCAACTCGGAGGCATCGACTTCTCATCAAGTAGAGTCTCATCCAGTTCTAAATGTGTCAGAATAGCGCGCATCTTGACCTGCCACAAGGAAAAATTAGTTTTTCTCGTCAACTGAGGAATCTCGTACTTCATCGAAGTCATCCTGAAATAACTCGAACCAAGAAAATCAGCCCAAAACTGGTTAGAAAACCAAAATCAGCCAAATCAGTTAACTTTCGGTCAACCAGTCAAACTATTGACTAGTCGAAATGTGGACCAGTCAAACCGTTGACCAAGTCAACTCGGGAATAGTTTTTTTTTTAACCCAAAACTCCCTCTTTCTCTCTCCCTATTTTTTTTTCTTGTCAATACTCGAAACTCAGATCTAGCTCTGATACCAATTGTTGAGAAATAAGATCCAAACGAGTAAAACACGAGACACAAGAATTACGTGAAAACCCCAAGATGGGGAGAAAACCACGGGCAAAGGTGAGTCGTCCACTATGTGAGTCCAATCGGTTACAAGGCCTCCGTGAGGGTTCTCTCTACCTCACAACTCTCAACTAGTACAAATAAGACCTAGGCATAGGCCGTATATATATAGGAAACTAGTACTCTATTCTGATCAGGAAATAGAGCCCTATTCTAATTAAGAATTTGGAACAATCCCTAACAAAACAGAATACTAAAAAGTCAACTATACCTCTCTTTTCTCACCTCGCAAATTCTAAGAGCTTCTTCCTTGCTCACCGCCGAACTCGTTTATTAGAAAGCTCTCAAAAGGGTACTTGATCAAGCTCATATAGTGCATGAATATCCAGTAGTCTAGAATGCTGTCCTTGGAGACGAAATAGCCGGAAAAGAGAAAGAAGGAACCAATAAAACCGGATATAACCGATGTTCCCATGATGAAGTTGAGCACTATTGCACTAATACATGCCACAAAGGAATTGGGTATCGATTGAAACATAGAAAACCAAACAAATAAATACAATCTCTCACTACTACTAGCAATTGGTATCGATTCAATCAAAGTAAAGGGATAAAAGAGAGGAACTTGAGGAGTGAACATGAGAGGCGAGATGGTTGGTAGAGAAGTATCGGCCTCCTCGTCTAATTGTTCAGGGGTTTCTAGTTCTAAGAGAGATGACGAGGGAAGGAGAGAACATTGAGGAAGGAGAGAGGGGGTGAGGAAGGAAGAGTATAATTGACATTTTAGTATGTTGTTTTTGGTGTTTTCAGTAACACTGTTAGAGTAAATACTCGTTTCTCTTCTCTATAACACCCACTTCTCACAAGATTGTAACGGTAAATCAAAGTACATATGATATATTATCGAACATGTTACGTAAAAGTTTTTAAGCAGTAATATTTTGGGAACATAATTGAGATTAAAGTCCATAACTGAAATACAATTTGACAGTAATTTCCAATAAATAGCAGATGAAGATCTCTCAACCACCCACCTTATTTATCTCTCCCAAATAAAAACATAAAGAAGCAGCCCAACAGGATCAACAACAATATCGACATCACTATTATTAATATTAAGGTCATATTCATTGGGGTACCTCCTCCTCCAACGCTGATATTTCCAACCTGGCCAGCGCCGGTGCCAGCGAGCCCCATTCCGTTCATGCTGATACTCGGCTGCTCCCGTCTCCCCCGACTCCTCTCCTCCTCCTCCATCAGCCTCCAGCTATCCTGCAGCATCTTCCATGCCTCCTCCTCCTTCATATCCCTTTTCATATCTTAGTAACTTAATTGGTGATACTAATGATAATATCAAAAGTAATTTTTATCAATAGGGTTGAGGAATTATTTGCCAATACACTTGGACCCCCATTGTCTCTCTTCGGTATATAAAGAGGTTAAAGTTAAACAATATTTTTGGTGTCGAGAAATCAAAAATCGAGACAAATTGATCAAGCGAGAAATCAAAAATCAATGTCGCCACCAAATTGATGCCAGAAAATGTCCAAAGTACGATTTGAGCTTTTCTGGCGAAAGATGACAAATAGGGCTCTGTTCTTGGCTCGGCTACCCCACCGGCTTGGACACCATATGTTTTCATAAAAACAATGGCTTTCTGGCCTTTTGAACTAAAACAGTGACTTTCTGCCTTTTATTACATACAAAAAATGATACGAGTTTAATGCATCAATTAAATTATAGAAAATATTAAGAGATATATCTAGACTTTCTGCTTTTTATTTATTTCCTGTGCTATATTATGACGAAAAGTAAAACATTGTATTCCTATTCCAAATATAATACAGAAAAAGGGATCATTGTTTTTTATCTTATAATCTACCGACTTAGTGGAATTATACATGCACAACAAATTTTGATCGGTGGTCATAAAGCACGTGCGCTTTTCAAAAATGTATTTTTTTTAATACCGTTTGTTATTGGGCGTGGATTTTTTCATTTTTATCTCCAAAATTTAACTTTTTTGTAAAAAAATTTAGCATATTTTCACTCCAAATAATCTGAAATAGACCCATTCAAATAATAAATAGAAAATGGACCCAATCCAAACCCCAAGCAACCATAATCCATGCTTACAAACCATGTAAACTAAAACACGTGAGATAAATAATAAGTTGCCATCTTTCAAAAATTAATTAAGTGCGAGTAACTTCGACTAGCTACCTCCTACCTATCATCTAGAATTTTTTCTATTGAAAGTAGTTAGTATTCGAATATTTACCAGGTCATTCATATTCAAATAGGATATGATATATTTGTCTGATGAAAAAACTTTCTAAATAAATATTTAATATTAATAAATTATTAATAGTTTAAAATCAAAAATTTTAGTTAAGTAACGACAATCCAAGAATTTAGTAATGAACTACGCACTATACTGCAAAAATTGAATTTAATAATGAACCTAGTAAATTGTTATGGTTGTTGCAAGTTGTTGAGGAAAGGGTTTCAAGAGCTTGAAGGAGAAAGCAATTTAAATTTTTAATGGTCAGACAACGAAGTAACAGGAGAGCGAAAGGGACGCACAAGGACACAACTCTCACGCCTTTCGAGGCTGCACCCACTTCCAATTGGTGGGTTTTTTTTTCCTAAGAGGGGTTGATTTCCCTGACAAACCCCCGAATGGGGTTCTCGGGGAATGTTATCCCTGTCTGGGGTCGAGCACAAAAACGCTGAAAATTGAGCGTTTTTGTGCGCAAGAAAACGCTTGAAACTGAGCGTTTTTAGTGAAAAGCCGACGAAAATCCGACACGCTCTGTCGCAAGAGAATCTACGCCTCGGCTCGTCCCTCGGCTCGGATACTTCCAAAAAACGCTCAGTTTTCAGCATTTTTGTGCTAACTTTTTCCACGTAATGTATTGCTACCATTTTAATTGTTATCATTTTTTGCCAAAAAAACTTATGCCAAGTGAGTTTTTAATATATCGTGTTGTCTTATTTTAATTCTCGCCAAAATTTGGCCCAAAACACTACACAATAAGGTATTTTTCTTTAACCCACAATAAACCAAAATTTTTAAAATTTCTGCAGTAGGTTCTCAATTTTTTGCCAAGCTGCACCCATTATTATAGATTTTAATTGCTCAATAACACATACTACTCTATATACTATACATATAAAAGTTAAAAAATTAATGAAATCTAAGATTTAATGAGTCAAAATTTTGAGATTAAAATTTAGGATGTAAAAAACTATTATTACAAATTAAATTAGGAAGTATCGTTTGGCCTCAAATTTAATTAGAATATAAAAAAGCAAGTAAGTCAGTTAAAAAAAAGGCAGAGTTATTACGTGGAAAAAGTTAGCACAAAAACGCTGAAAACTGAGCATTTTTTGGAAGAAGCCGAGCCGAGGGACGAGCCGAGGCGTAGATTCTCTTGCGACAGAGCGTGTCGGATTTTCTTCGGCTTTTCACTAAAAACGCTCAGTTTCAAGCGTTTTCTTGCGCACAAAAATGCTCAATTTTCAGCGTTTTTGTGCTCGACCCCAGACAGGGATAACATTCCCCGAGAACCCCATTCAGGGGTTTGTCAGGGAAATCAACCCCTCTTAGGAAAAAAAACCCCCAATTGGTGAAAGGGTAGGGAAGGGGTTTACTGTCGGCCACAAGAAGTCAAATGCAAAAGGAGCCCACAAGCGAGGAGGATGCAGGCCTAGAAAAAGGGGGCCGGAGCAGCTCAAGTGGGGTTTTTTTTTAATCAATATGGTGCTACAGTAATAATTTATTATCAAAATAATATTACTATTGAAACTATTTAGAGAATAGTGTCCTTTTTCAAGATTAAAAAATATTTTCAAATTTGCGGACCCTAGATCGAAAAAAAAATTCGACTTGGGACCAAAATCAAAAAAAAAATTGACTTTCATTATCGAAAGAATCTTTTCGACCTGGGACCAAAATCGAAAAATATTTCGACCTGGGACCAAAATTGAAAATGTTTTTGATCTTGGTGACTTTTTGCACACTACCTCTTCAAGTTTTTCTCCTCTCTCTTCAAGTTTATTATTTTTTGCGTATTTATTAAAAAGTCAATTCTATTTACCTTGTCTCTCTTAAATTCTACAATTTTAATCAATTCTTGATTTGTTTTAAAAAATATTACATGTTTATTTATTCATGAAATTTATTTAAATGATGTTACCATATTTTAAAATTTTACCTACATCGAATCTAAATTACTCGGTCGAGTGAGTGCGAATTCTAAATTGTATATATAAAAAATGATATGAATTTGGATTCAATATTGTAGATAGCCATTTTAAATTGGACAATAAAATAATAAATTTGCAAAAATAATCCTTCTCGTTTGCAATACAACTTTAAATATTTGATTTGTGATAGTGAATATTGCTGGATAAAATAATTTATTCAATATTACACATAAATTTTACTTTTTAAAGTTGAAATGTTGTTCAAGTAGAACAAGTATCATTTATAGTAGACAAGTTATTTAAAAATATTTCATTAACAAATAAATATTTGATATTTTTTGAAAATTAATTTAGAATTGGAGAATTTAAGAGAGAAGAATAAATGGAAGGGGGGGGGGGGGGGGGAGGGAGTGGGGAGCGCGCGTGAGGGTAGGAAAAAAAGGGGAAGAGAGAGGGGGAAGGAGGAGAGAGAAAGAGACCCAGTTGGAATTTTTTTAATTTTGGTCCCAGGTCAAAAAGATTCTTTCGGTAATGAAAGTCAAAAAAAAATTTTAATTTTAGTCTCAAGTCGAAAAAAAATTTCGATCTAAGATCCCTAAGTCGAAATTTTTTTTCAATCTTGAAAAGAGATACCATTTTCAGAATATTTTTAATAGTAACACTATTTTAGTAATAAATTGGTACTATAGCACTATATTGGTGAAAAACACCTCAAGTGGGTCGAATGAGAGGATTAAAGTTGGGCCTCGTACGAAAACATATGAAGTGGTCAACTTTAAGAAAATTATAAGGCCGAAAAAAATTTACATTCGAGGCGAGCGAATTGGAAAGATGTTATCTTAGAAGATGTTCTTAGATTCATCGTCATTTTTATTTAAGTGCAACTTCTTAGATGAATTATTTTTAAATGTCTGCCTAGGCGAAATGTGCTTTTTAGCACTATATAGTGTAATAAATAGTAAATTTAATGCTTACTATTTAGGCAATTTATTTTTGAATGAATAAAGTTTTACTTATTAAAAAAAATGAAAACCTGAAGAAAGAACCCAAGCTATAAAAATCATATTCCACGCTGCCCGTAGCATGATTTGTATTCAAATGCTAGCTACTAGAGGAGGAAAAAAAAATCTAAAAGTCGGCTTTGTCCAAGAACAAGCCCAACAAATTTTAAGCCAAAACGTAAGCACCAAGTCATGCTCAAGTCTAAAAAGATATGCCCTAGAATCTCGAATAATTTCACAATTTCGCAATATGCAACCCATGCCAGCAACCGCACTCGAACTCGTGCCCGCCCGACACACTTTTAGGTTCAAACAAACACGAGAATAAAATTACTGTTAAGTTTTTTGTGAATAACCCATAGGAATTCACGATTTTCTTTTGGTTTGAAAATATTTTTCAAATTTAAATAAATTGAGCCTAATTTTTGCTACTCGTAAAAACAATGTATAATTAGGCGAAAATTCAGTAATATGGTGGACCAAAAAATAGAAGGCTGTTTCGCTTTCCAGTACAGAGGCAGAGTACCGCGGCCATGGCGTCCGCTAAAAAAGAGCTTGTATGGGTCCGTAACCTTCTAAGAGATGAAAATTCTAGTTCGTGGTCTTATGCAACTTCACTGCGATAACATGACAGTAATACATATCGTGTCCAATCCCGTATTTCACGAAAGAACAAAACATATTGAATTGATTGTCACTTCGTACGAGACAAGGTTCAAGAAGGTATAATCTCTACGACCTACACTTGCAGCAAAGAACAAATTGCAGATGTATTCATCAAATCTCTTGGAAGTGGCCCCTTCAATTATCTTATTAACAAGTTAGGAGTTTAACATATATACTCCCCAACTTGAGGGAGAGTGTTGAAATTAAAAGATAAGAATCTTGTCAAGTCCAGCTCTTCCGGCCCATCGAGGTTGTAGTTGGTAACAGCTACTTCAAGTTCCAAGTTCCCGCGGGCACTAACGACTCTCTAGGTCAGTGCGTCCTTCGCACATCTCCGTGCTCTCTCCATGCTTCCCGCTGTGTAACGGATACTCTCATGAAGTATCTTCAATGTATAGCTAGTTGTATTCCTCCTCTAACTCATGTATATATACTCTTATATATCTCTAATAATAATTAAGCAAGTTTATCCATTTCTGTATTGATTTTACAGTTTGGCTAATTAGCTCGTAGTTTTTATTATTAAATGATAAATCACTTCCAATGGAGCTTTTTTTGGTGGAATGGAAGGGCAAAAACCCCTATATATTAATGATAATGGCCAAATATATCTTACTTTGTGTGAAGAGGTTAAACAGTAAGAGACAAATTGACAAAGCGAGAAATCAATCAATGTCGCCACCAAATTGATGCCAGCCCAAACTAGAACATGGCTCATATTTTCAGTGGATGCTAGCATGCGTGTTTTGAATTTCAAACGCTATGAAAACATCCTTTAGTGGCTTTCCGGCGTTTTTGACCCGAAAGGAGGAAGTGGGCTCCACTGGCTTGCCTTTCTCTTCTGTCCACAAATTATTTGAACCAAAATTTCAACGTTTTCGTGGTAGCGGAAATTGAAGGAAAAAAAATACTGTATTGCATAAAGAGATATAGTTCTCAAAAAATAAATAAATAAAGAGATATAGGATAAAAAGTCTATTTGGTATTACTGTTCATAGCATATTATAGAAATGGTGTTCGATTTTCATGTTTTGTGGATCTCTACGTGGGATTAACAATAAAAAAAGTCAGATATTAGACAAAGATCCGACTTTTTTAGTTAGCTGTACCAAAATTTGACTTTTTAGTCCGACATAAAAAGTCCGAGATAAGGTGAGATAAAACCAGGATTCGACTTTTTAATACCACACAAGCAAAAATTCCCAATTTCGAACCGCCGCCCCCCACCCTCGCGACGTCTCTGGTCGCCTCATCGCCGGCCGTCCGAGGTCGTCCCGCCCTTGCCCTCGCCTCGTCTCGTCTCCGCTCGCGCTCGACCTCGCCTCGTTCCGCCTCGCCCGCCGCTCTCGCCCTCTCGCCCTTGGTTGCCGCACGTCGCCGGTCGTCGCCGCTCGCTGCTGTCACCGGTTGCCGTCGTTGCTCTCGCTCTCGACGCTCGGTCATTTATTTAATTTGGTAAATCAACTAATTAAAATTAATAATTACAGATTATTATAAATTGGTTAATTGTTGTTGTGGAGATGCATGTATGATTAACATTGCGGACATACCTAGGCTTTCGGCCTTTTATTACATATAGAAAATGATATGAGCCGACAGAATCTTCTTGTGGCCGACTCCAGAATCTGCTTGTGCCTACAGTAAACCCTTCCCTTGTCTCCACTGAAATAGATCAAAAAAAATTAACTTTTTAATCTAGATTCTCCCTAGTTTACTAAGAGGAATCTAGATTAAAAAGTAAATTTGACCAATCAAAAGTCGTCCCCTCCATAAGGACTACTTTTTAATTGTCCTCACTCAATTCAAAACCTTCCCTACACATGGGCCACGACGAAATGCAAAAGGAGCCTACAAGCGAGGAGGATGCGGGCCTAGAAAAAAGGGGTCGGAGCAGCTCAAGTAGGTCGAATGAGAGGATTCAAGTTGCGCCTGGTACGAAAACATATGAAGTGTCAGCATTAAGAAAGGCCCAAAAAATAGAAAAAAATCAATTTTAGTACCCTGTAGTATAGCTAAAAATTACTTTAGTACTCTGTGGTAAAAAATTGACTAATCAAGTCATACTTATTCCAATTAACATAAAACAGGTCCACGAGCAGCTACCCGAACCCTACCTGTCCTGCCCGAACGCTGCCTGGCCATGTGAAACAGCCACATCAGCATCCACTGATGACGTGGCACCCCTTCTCTCATTTCTTCCCCACTCTCTCTCCTTCTCCCCTCTCTCTCCCCCAGAAACATTTCTTTGAACGACACCTTAGAAGCTTGGAAGCTTCTCAAGACCAGGCAACCCCTCATCGAAAAGGCACAACAGAACAAGAACCAAACAAAATTCACAAACTTAGAAGCTTCTCAAGCCCAGGCAAAGATCTTGTTAGGGATTGTTCCAAATTCCTAATTAGAGTAGGGCTCTATTTCCTTATCAGAATAGAGTACTACTCTCCTATATATATACGGCCTATGCCTAGGTCTTATTCGTACTAGTTGAGAGTTGTGTGGTAGAGAGAACCTTCACGGAGGCCTTGTAACCGATTGGACTCACATAGTGGACGACTCTCCTTTGCCCGTGGTTTTCTCCCCGTCTTGGGGTTTCCACGTAATTCTTGTGTCTCGTGTTTTACTCGTTTCGATCTTATTTCTCAACAATTGGTATCAGAGCTAGATCTGAGTTTCGAGTATTCGAGTATTGACACACAAAAAAAATGAATAGTAACCGATTTGGGAGAAAAACGGGATTTAGGATTTTGACACCCTTGGAGTTGCCGCCGCCGCGTCCGACCGCCCCACCGTCGCCTGGAGGAGGCGACCGCCCCAGAGCTCGGGAAGAAGAAACGAACCTGAGCTCACCGCTGCTCGCCGTCGTTCCTCCGGTCGCTGCGAAGAGAGGAGAAGAAACGAAAAAAAAATGGGGAGAGAGAAAAAGAGAGTTTTGGGTTTTAAAAAATTTTACTATTCCCGAGTTGACTTGGTCAACGGTTTGACTAGTCAACAGTTTGACTAGTTGACCAAAAGTCAACTGTTTTGGCTGATTTTATTTTTCTAACCTGTTTTGAGCGGTTTTCTTGGTTCGAGTTATTTCAGGATGACTTCGATGAAGTACGAGATTCCTCAGTTGGCGAGAAAAACTAATTTTTCCCTATGGCAGGTCAAGATGCGCGCTATTCTGACAAATTTAAAGCTGGATGAGACTCTACTTGATGAAAAGTCGATGCCTTCGAGTTGGGATGATACGATGAAGGCGTCAAAGAACCGTAAGGCTGTGAGTCAGATCCAGTTACATCTGTCAGATGATATTTTGCGGGACGTGTTGAAGTAGACAATAGCTTCCTCATTATGGGCAAAGCTTGAAAAGTTGTGCATGCCCAAGAGTTTGACCAACAAACTGTGCTTGAAGCAACGACTATTTTCTATTCGGATGCAAGAAGATAAGTCTGCTCACGACCACCTTAATGAATTTAAGGATATAGTGGCTGATCTTAGAACTCTGGATGTAAAATATGATGATGAAGATCTTGCTTTATTGTTATTGTGCTCGTTGCCTGCTTCTTATCAGCAATTCAGAGATACTCTGTTGTTCAGCCATGATACTCTGAGTTGGGATGATGTTCATGATTCGCTCTTGGAGAAAGAGAGAATTGATAAGTACACTGTGAGTTCCTCTGAAAATTGCCAAGGGACTGGCTTGGTCGTGAGAGGGAGGTCTGAGGAGAGGAATACTAAGTCTGGTTTGAGGAAGAAGAGCAGAAGCAAATCAAGGTCAAGGCACAAGAATAAGACTTGTTTCAATTGTCATAAGGTTGGGCATATTAAATGGTTCTGTCCGGAGTTGAAGAACAAGAAGAAAGGAGAAAGTTCTGATAGCGGCAGTGCTAGTGTTGCCACCACCACTCAGAAAGAAGAATCTGATGGAGACCTTTTGTCTGTGATTGATGAGAAGTCTAAAATTGATTCTGCTTGGGTCCTTGATTCTGCTTGTACGTTTCATATGTGTCCCATCCGGGACTGGTTTTTAACATATGAACGTGCGGAGGGTAATATTCTCATGAGAAATAATTTTTTCTGCAAGGTTGTTGGTATTGGCACAGTGAAGATCAAGATGCATAATGGTGTTATTATACCTTGACGAATGTGAGGCATATCTCTGATTTGAAGCGGAACTTGATTTTGCTGAGTACTCTTGATACATTGGGGTACAAGTATACTGGAGAAGGTGGAGTTCTTCGTGTGAGTAAGAATTCATTAGTGCATATGAAGGCCAAGAAAGAGGTTAAAAATCTGTACGTTTTGCAGGGTTCTACAGTTACAGGGACTGCTGCTGCTGCATCTGGCTCATTGACAGATTCTGAGAATACCTCATTGTGGCATATGCGACTTGGTCACATGAGTGAGAAAGGCATGACCGAGCTAAATAGGAGAGGATTATTAAGTGGACAGGGTATTGGAAAGCTGGAATTTTGTGAGCACTGTGTGTTTGGCAAGCAGAAGAAAGTCAGTTTTCAGAAAGGTGTGCACACTACAAAGGGAAAACTTGACTATGTTCATTCTGATCTTTGGGGACCGTCTCAAGTTGCAACAAAGAATAGTTCCAAGTATATGCTGACTATTATTGATGATTATTCGAGGAAGGTGTGGGCGTTCTTCTTGAAGAGCAAGGATCATGTCTTTGTCACTTTTAAGCAGTGAAAGACTATGATTGAGAAGTAGACTGGGAGAGATGTCAAGCATCTCCGCACAGATAATGGATTAGAGTTTTGCTCTAGGTTGTTTGATGAGTTCTACAAGAATGAGGGTATTGTCAGGCATAAGACAATCCCTGGTACACCTCAACAGAATGGAGTCGCTGAAAGAATGAACAGAACTTTGTTGGAGAAAGTTCGTTGTATGCTGTCAAATACTGGTTTGCCTAAGTCATTTTGGGCTGAAGCTGCTTCCACTGCCTGTCACCTTGTCAATCGTTCACCTCATGCATCACTTGATGGCAAGGTACCTGAAGAATTGTGGTCTAGAAATCCTCCTAATTATGCTGATTTGAAGATATTTCGGTGTCCTGCCTATGCTCTTGTGAATAATGGCAAGTTAGAGCCAAGATCTGTGAAATGTATCTTCCTTGGCTATGCTTCTGGAGTGAAGAGATACAAGTTGTGGTGTCCCGAGCTGTCTAAGGTCTTGTTGAGTAGGAATGTTATTTTCAAAGAGACAGACATGCTGAGTAAGAGGGAGGATGTTTCTTCACCTGGTATTCCGAGTACTCCAAGTGTGGACTTGCAAAAGTCAAAAGTGCAGGTGGAGTTTGATGTTGATCCAGAAGTGAGTTCCTTCTGTGATGTTGATTGCCATGGTCCTACTCATAGTGGGTTATCTGATGAAGCTGAGAATGTTGGCACAGTTGAGAGGGAGCCAACATATTCTATTGCTAGAGACAGACCCAGAAGAATTATCAGGCCTCCACAGAAGTTGGGTGAGGCTGATATTGTTACTTTTGCCCTGAATGTGGCAGAAGAAGTTGATAGCTGTGAAGAATCGTCTAGTTACTCAGATGCTGTGAAGTCGAAAGACTCTGCTAGATGGTTGGTTGCTATGGAGGAAGAGATGGAATCTCTTCACAAGAACAAGACTTGGGAGATTACTAAGCTGCCTATGGATAAGAAGGTTGTCAGTTGCAAGTGGGTATTCAAGACGAAGGATGGTATACCCGGAGTTGAAGAGCCTAGATACAATGCTAGGCTAGTGGCTAGAGGATATAGTCAGATTCCTGGTGTGGGCTTTAATGAGGTGTTTTCACCAGTTGTGAAGCATACCTCGATTTGTTCTCTTCTTGGTATTGTCGTTATGCAGGATTTGGAGCTTGAACAGCTTGATGTGAAGACAGCTTTCTTGAATGGAGAGCTTGAGGAGCAGAATTATATGGCACAGCCTGAGGGTTTTCATATTGAAGGCAAAGAAGACCATGTGTGCTTGTTGAAGAAGTCCCTGTATGGCCTTAAGCAGTCTCCGAGGCAGCGGTATAAGAGGTTTGATTCCTTTATGATTTCTCATGGTTATAAGAGGAGCAAGTATGATAGTTGTGTTTACCTGAAAAGGCTACGCGATGGTTCCCAGGTGTATTTGCTCTTGTATGTGGATGACATGTTAATTGCTGCCAGTGACAAAGGAGATGTGAGAAAGCTCAAAGCTCTGTTGAGTAGCGAGTTTGAGATGAAAGATTTGGGTCCTGCTAAGAAGATTCTTGGTATGGAGATTTCCAGAGATAGAGGAGCAAGGAAGTTATTACTGAGTCAGGAGAGTTACATTGAAAAGGTACTTGACAGGTTCGATGTGGCTGGTAATCCTGTGAGTACTCCTCTTGGTACACATTTTCAGCTTTCGTCTGCCTTATCTCCACAGTCAGCTACTGAGGTCGATTACATGTCTGGTGTTCCATACTCCAATATTGTTGGTTCTCTGATGTATGCTATAGTTTGCACACGCCCGGATTTGGCCTATGTTGTGAGTGTCGTTAGCAGGTTTATGGAAAATCCTAGAGAAGGTCATTGGAGAGCAGTGGAATGGATTATGAGGTACTTGAAGGGTACCAAGGGGGTGTGTCTACAGTTTGGAAGCACCAATGATGGAGTTGTTGGTTTCGTTGATTCAGATTATACTGGAGATATTGATAAGTCTAGGTCCTTGTCTGGATATGTCTTCACTCTTGGAGGTTGTGCTATCAGTTGGAGAGCTTGTCTACAGGCCACAGTGGCGTTGTCTACCACTGAGGCGGAGTACATGGCTATAACTGAAGGTGTGAAGGAGGCTATCTGGTTGAAAGATTTCTTCAGTAAAATCTGTGAGAAGCTGTAGGTCGGTACAGTGTACTGTGATAGTCAAAGTGCTATCCATCTCACGAGGGATGCTATGTATCATCAGAGGACAAAGCACATTAATGTGAGGTACCACTTCATTCGGGAGCATGTTGCTCAAGGTGACATTGTTGTGAGCAAGGTGGGTACAAAGGACAATCCTGCAGACATATTGACAAAGCCGCTTTCTGGTACTAAGTTCCAGCATTGCTTGGACTTGGTCGGTGTTCATACTTGATGCTGATTGCCCTTAGGGGCTGATGGTGAAGGTGGAGAAATGTTGATGTTGGAGTCATAGAATTTGGTCCAAGGTGGAGATTTGTTAGGGATTGTTCCAAATTTCTAATTAGAGTAGGGCTCTATTTCCTGATCAGAATAGAGTACTAGTCTCCTATATATATACGGCCTATGCCTAGGTCTTATTCGTACTAGTTGAGATTTGTGAGGTAGAGAGAACCCTCACGGAGGCCTTGTAACCGATTGGACTCACATAGTGGACGACTCTCTTTTGCCCGTGGTTTTCTTCCCGTCTTGGGGTTTCCACGTAATTCTTGTGTCTCGTGTTTTACTCGTTTCGATCTTATTTCTCAACAGATCTCTTTCCCAAAATGCTACTCAAGTTTCCAAAAAACACAAGCACTAAGTCAATAACTAAATACTCGAATCCCGAATCCGAACTCGCAAACTACAACATTACCTTATAGATAAGCCCAGCATTGCTAAGCTTGGTAATGAAACCATTCCCGAACACCTCCTCGAACCCCTTCTGGTGGTGGTCGTACCAGTCCCGGCTCGGGTCGTACACGCCCCCAATGTCTATAACTGCGTCGAGCCCCTCCAGCACCTCCAAACAGAGACCCAAAAATAGAAATCAGAAGATGGGTTCTCGAGAAAATAGAATTTTTTGTTAAAGGGTTGCGGGGGCCGAGACCTGGGGGTCACGGGAGCGGACGATCTCAGTGCCAGAGAACTTGTCGGTGAGGCAGATCAAGAAGCAGATGAGGGCCTCATTGCAATGGAGCCTGTCGTCGTCAGGGTCAAACAGGAGCAGCTCATCATCGTGATCGTCGGGGAGGAGCCTGGTGGTGGTGAAGTCGTCGGTGGACCCGCAGAGAGATTTGAGGGAGTCGATGGTGGGGATGATTGTGGAGAGAAACATAATCAAATAATCAATCATTTGATTATTGATAATGCTTACCGTAATCATCTGGTTCGCCTTGGCTTTGTACATCGAGTCATTTTGTTGAAGGGGACAGAGAAATGTTTCTGAGGGAGAGAGTGGGGAGAAGGAGAGAGAGGGTGCCATGTCATCAGTGGATGTTGATGTGGTTATTCCACATGGTTGGGCAGCGTTCGGGTAGGATGGGTAGTGTCGAACAGCTGCTCGTGGATCTTTTTGATGTTAATTAGAATAAGTATGACTCGATTGGTCAATTTTTTATCACATGGTACTAAAGTAATTTTCAGCTTTATCATAGAGTACTAAAGTGGACTTTTTCCAAAAAAAATTAAATTCGAGGCGAGCGAATTGGCAAGATGTTATCTTAGAAGATGTTCTTGGAGTCATCGTAAGTTAGCCATTTTTATTTAAGTGCTACTTCTTAGATGAGTTATTTTTAAATGTCTGCCTAGGCGAAATGTGTCTTGAGCACTATATGGTATTTAATACTTACTATTTAGGCGATTTATTTTGAATGAATAAAGTTTTACTTATTCAAAAAAAAAAAGAAAACTTGAAGAAACCACCCCAAGCAAAAAAAATCATATTCCACGCTGCCTCATCATGTTAACCAAAACACGCGAGAAAAATAATAATTAACTATGGCCAAGTAACTCACCCATTAACTAGGTCAATAAATAGGATATTACTAAAGCCATTAAAATCTCATATTTAATATGGCAGTTAGTGGTATTTACTAACATCATTTGTATTCAAATGCTACCTACTAGAGGAGGGAAAAAAATATTCTAAAATTCGGCTTTGTCCAAGCACAAGCCCAACAAGTTTTGGGCCAAAACTGAAGCACCAAGTCATGCTCAAGTCTAAAAAGATATGCCTAGAATCTCGAATAATTTTCACAATTTCGCAATCTGCAGCCCACGCCAGTAACCGCACTCGAATTCATGCCCGCCCAACACATTTTTGGGTTCAAACAAACAAGAGAATAAAATTACTATTTAGTTTTTTGTGAATAACCCATAGGAATTCACGATTTTCTTTTGGTTTGAAAATATTTTCCAACTTTAAATAAATTGAGCCTAATTTTTTGCTACTCGTAAAAACAATGTATAGTTAGGCGGCAATCCAGTAATATGGTGGAGCAAAAAACAAAAGGTTCTTTCGCTTTCCAGTGCAGAGGCAAAGTACTGCGGCCATGTCGTCTGCTAAAAAAGAGTTTGTACGGGTCCGTAAGCTTCTAAGATAGATGAAAATTTCGGTTCGTGGTCCTATGCAGCTTCACTGCGATAACAGGGCAGCAATACATATCGCGTCCAATCCCGTGTTTCATGAAAGAACAAAATATATCGAAATAGATTGTCACTTTGTACAAAACAAGGTTCAAGAGGGTACTCTACGACCTACACTTGTAGCGAAGAACAAATTACATATGTGTTCACCAAATCTCTTGAAAGTGGCCCCTTCAATTACCTTATCAGCAGGTTAGGAGTTCAACATATATACTCCCCAACTTGAGGGAGAGTGTTGAAATTAAAAGATAATAATATTTTCAAGCCCACTTCCACTTACTTATCAAGCCCAGCTCTTCGGGCCCATCAAGGTTGTAGTCGGTAACAGCTACTTCGAGTTCCAAGTTCCCGCGAGCACAAATAGCTCTCCAAGTCAGCGCGTACTTCGCACTTCTCCACGCACTCTCCATGCTTCCCGTTGTGTAACGGATACTATCATGAAGTATCTTCAATGTAACGCACTTCTCCACGCCACACCTGGAAGCACCAGGGAAGGTAATTCTGAAATTACGGGTCCCCAAAGGATTAAAAATTTATGGTTGCTTTGGTTTTTTCTTACTCGAGCGTACCAGGGAACATCTTCTGTTCCAAAAACAGTTCAGTTACCATCTTGCATGTAAAGAGTGGAAGCTAGATTTAGTAAAGAGTGGTAGCATTATAAGACTTGTTGCATATGATTCACCTTTAATTGTTGTGTTTAGATGGAAGGAACCTAACCTTGTACATACTTGTATTTATAACGACACCGTTCTCTTGGTTGGTTGGTTTCATTTGCCAAATTTCTATTGGTTATGTATAGAGAAAATTCATAATTGCAGCATTTATGAAGAAACATTAGATTGCTGCCTTTTAGGGCTTCTTTTTCTTGTTTGGAAAGAGGGTAAAAACAGTGGAAATAATAAATTGTGGGTATTAGTTTTTTTTGGTGAGATTTAAATTGTTTCCACAATTTCGGATCTTAGACGGTCATGAGATTCGATTCTCCCACCTTATGCTTAAGGGCTGACACCGTATCCATCAGATTATACATAAGTTAGTTTGGGTATTAGTTTCTTTATTGAGAAAAGAGGAAAAAAGTAGGAAGAATATTTATTAGATAAAATGCTACTTATCTACATTGTAGTTTAACCGACTTGAAGACGCTCTTAGTTTTAAAATGTGCGAGGTTAAAAGATTTTTTTTATTTTTTTTACTTTTGACTATTTGATATCCAAATATTACTGTACTGACTAATTCAAATTCAAATTTGATTAAGTCTTTGAAAGAATTTTTTTTTCAATTTAGATTAGGGTACCTTCTTGAGATCCTCGTCAAGAAGATGAAAAGAGGTAAGGGATGGGTACACAATTCCTTTGGGTATTTAATTGGGATTTTTTTGAAATAATATAAACAAAACTAGGATCATTTTAATAATTTTTTATTAAGTCGCTCATTCATCAAGCCACATCATCATAAGGTGGGGTCGTTTTACCCAAGCCAGAGCGAGATCGTAGGTTAAAATTTTTTCAAATAACTTGGACCTGGTTGATGACTTTTAAATCACATGGTCCTATCGCGAAAAATATAAAACTACATGATACTAAATTGTACTTTTCTTTTTTAAAAATTATTAAAAAAAATTAGGACTATTTTGAGACTTTTTCATCTTTTGAGGTGAGAAACGTTAGTTGCGATGGTAGATGGCTAAGTAGTTGTCGAATTGTTAACTTTGAGGCCACTGAAATCACACGTATACGATTGATCGTTTTAAATCACTAAATTTGATGTATCAAACAGTCCTAATATTTATAACCCTCTTATTTATCGAAAAGACAATAATTTAAGAGGGATCACAATAAAACTTATCTCGAGCTGATCGTGAGACCCTTATCAAATCTGTCCTCCAAGTTATCCCGACATACGTCATGAGTTGTTTTCTTCTACCATTGGAAACTTGTAACGGATAGAGAAACGCCTTGGTGACTTCTACTGGGGTGGCTCGGGTGATGAGAGGAAGCTCCACTGGCACAGTTGGGCCAGACTTTGCAAGTCGAATAGAGAAGGGGGATTGGGTTTCCGGCAACTACATAATTTCAATAGTACTATGTTTGCTAAACAAGCATGGCGATTGATTTCCTTTCCGGACTCGCTTACAGCTCGGGAACTAAAAGGCCGTTACTTTCCCCGTTCGGTCTCCTTTATGCCATGGTCAGAGCCTGTCCTACGGTGTCGCACCCTACTTTACTAGAAGCGAAGGCCATGCAGCTGGGCCTCGAGTTGGCTAGTACTCAAGGCTTCCAACGGGTGGTGTTTGAGTCGGATTGCCTTTCACTTATTCTAGCTTTGAATCGCCAATCTGTCAAACGGAGTGATTTATCTCTTATGGTTCAGGATTGTCTCTCTGCCCGCCTTAGTTTCCAAACCGCAACTTTTGCCCGCCTTATTTCATCACTGACCTTAATACTCATCTCTTCTGGAATGTAGAGCCGTTAGAGTTAGATATTCGCTCTTCCTTCTCAACCTTACCTCAATACAGTCTTTGTCTAATTTCCACGATTCAAAATGTCAATGTAGATTGACTTTGTAAGCAAATTAGATTGAGACTCCTTCTTTAAAATTCCTTCGCAATACATAAAAAAACTAATATTTGGTTATAATTAATGATTCATAGATGCAGCTTTACGTCATCAGTGGTATTTAAGTCTTCTTAGTTATCTGCTTGTGGGCTAGTTTAAACTTGAGTCATCAATGTTACACTTTATTTTCTTTTCTTTGATTTAATGAATCTCGGGAATTTATTCAAAAAAATTAATGATTCATATTTTATTATTATTAACTTATGATGATTTTCTATAAAAAAAATTATGAACGATTAATTATTCAAATATAATAGATTAGTAAAGAGTGATCATCGTGAAACTTTTAACCACTCTGTCCCCACCTAATAATAACTCTCTAATCAAGCGATTTTGGTTAAATTTGATTATGTTATGTCGCATGTTCGCATGGAATTCTATTTGGAGGTGTAAGTTGATGATCTCAAATAATTTATCCCGGTATACACGTCTTGTTTCACCTCATACTTGATGAATAAAAATTAGAAATTTATATACTCTTCAAAATTACAACAAAAAAACATTAATTTCCTACATAAGATTTTTTTTTGAATAAGTAAATTTTACTAATTTCTTAGACAAGATACTTGCCACTTCCATCGAATTCAACACTAAAAACGCTTTATCCACACGGCTGTTTCCCACCCCGGTTCAGGAGGGAGTACAATGGTAATTGTTAAAGCAAACCTTTTAATTAAGGGTAAATCTAGACCTGACCATTGTTAGAATCTGATTCGTGATTCTATTCGATTCGTTCTCAATTCGATTCGATTCGGTCACAATTCGATTCATCCAAAATTTGATTCGAATTCGTTAAGAGACAAATTGAATACGATTTAAGATTTCTACAATTCGTTAAACCGGAGAATTGAATTCGACTTCGAGTATCTAATTTGATTCGAGTCTAATTCGTATAAATTCGAATAAAATTCGTCCATATTATATATATTTTAAAAAAGGTACCAAGAAGTACTTATTTTACTATCTAATTATGTCATTAAGTAGAGCAAAAGATACATAGGTAACTTAATTTGGTACATTAAATGCAAGTCCAATCTTTAATTTATTTCTTTTTCTCAAAAAATATTCAATATTAAACCTTAATTTTGAAATACATCAAAAAATGCAAAATTTTTGAATTTTTTAAAAAACATTACGAAAATTTTGAAAGTTTTCAAAAAATTTGGTTGTTTTAAATTTTTTATTCAATATTAAAATTAACAATATAATTCGAATTCAATTCGAATTTGATTCGAATTCAAATAATCATAATTCGTATTCGATTCGACTTTGGACGAATTGAATACGGTTTAAGGTTTTGATGAATTCGAATTCGAACTAATTCGATTCGAATTCGACCCAATTCGATTCGTTGTCAGGTCTAGGTAAATCACCCCTAGTCTCTGGTATTTGGTCATCTTTTTCCCCCGGTCCTTGCATTTTCAAAAATGATTTTACTGTCCCCATCTTTGATTTTAGAAAGTCTCGGGTCCCTGGCTGATATCAGCACCCATTTTTTTGGTTTTTTGTCAAGGAAAATGACCAAAATACCCTTGAAGATGATAAGTTTTTTTTAAAGAATATTTTGGTCATTTCCATGAAAAAATGGTAGTGACGTCAGCCAGGGACCCGAGAGTTTCTCAAATCAAAGACAGGGTACCGTAAAATTATTTTTGAAAATGTAGGAACCCGAAAGAGAAGATGAACAAATACGGGAGACTAAGGGATAATTTACCCTTTAATTAATCTTTCATAAGCAAATTCCTTTGACTAGCTACCTAGCTAGCGTCTACAACATTTTTTTCAAATCACGTAATATCTTGAACTGATTTAAATGGTGACAATTCTTTTCAATAAATACTTAACAGTGCACTTTTTTATTGTTTAAATTTGAAACTTTTTACTGACTAGTTGCATTAATGCTGCTTGCAATCATTCTAGTAGGCCTTGATGTGTTTTTTTTGTTGTTTTTTAAAAAGTAGTGATTTTTAATTGCATGTCCCCATTATGATCTACATTTACTTTTTCAAAGGCGCCATTAGTCACGGACGCTATGATAAGCATCTTATGCTATATTATAATACACTTAAATTCTCATTGGAAAATTTTGTTACGGATAAAAAAAGAGTGCAACTTATATTAAAAAAAGGAGAAATTAGACTCAAGTATTTCGGTTTGCTTAAATATAGTCAAAAATCTTCTCTGTTTGTAAAATACACACTAACGTCCTTCGTATTTGATTTTATTATATTTTTGAGTCCTTAAATAATTTTTTCTTAAAAAAATAGTGACATCATCTCTTCTTCTCGGATGACCTAACCCCCAATCAGTTCATCTTCCTCCCATCATCGGAAAAAAAGCGTCCATTCATCCACAGCAACAACTTCCAAGAAGGATGAGGAGAGGCCGCCCTGTCTCAGACCACCGACCAAGAAGCAGAGGGGCTACCCTCCAAGAACAAGCCCAAGCCGAAGCCACCGTCTCCCGACAGTCCCTCTTCGCCCTCAACATGACCCTGTTCCAAGTTGTGGAAAGCTTGCCCTGGAATTTCAATTAGACTTGTTTGTTGCTCGATTTGTGGATTTCAATTACGTTTTGGCAATTGTGTCTCCAGCGATTGTGATTTCAATTACCTGAAAATCCCCCATTACCTGGCAATTTTTTTATCTATGCAGGAGAGGGAGGGAGAGAGGGGGAGGGAGGGAGAGAAACAGAGAGGGGGAGAGAGAGAGGAGGAGAAGACGAGGTCCTTTTTGGCCACTCAAAGCACCTCTCACCTGAATCTGGATGTCGTACGAGCCCGACCCAGAAAACGATTGATTATGCCATGAATCTGGTTTTAAGTCAAAGGGTTCTACGACATGAATTGGGTTTGTTGGGTAATGCCATGAATTGGATCTTTTAAAACATGAATCGGGACTTGTAATCCGACATGAATTGATTGATTATTTTCGTCTAGGTGGTGTAGTGGTTGGGGAATACGATTGTTAGCAAAAATTATACTCGATGATGTCACTTCCTAACATGCCCCGGGGACTCGAAAGTATAATAAAATCAAATACGATGTTGGATTTTTGAATGCTAATTAAAGCAAATAGTACGGGCCCATAGTAGAAGCCTAAGTTGAAAATAGCATTACCACATTGGAAAGTGCAATAAAGATTTTCTAGTTTATAAGGAGATGTTCCTTGTTAGCTAGGAAATGAGATGACTATCTGGAAAGCCAACTCGGACCGTTGCGAGGATGGTGCGTAGCACGAGCACTTGGCACTTCGCACGTATGCATCCTCACGAGGAACTTAAAATTTTGGCTGATTCTGGAAGATTCCAGAATACTCAGACGCGAAGAGATGCGAAAGGGATGGCTTGTCCAGAGAACCCACCGAAGGGGTGCCTACGAGCACCAAAGGGTCACGAGCTGGTCGAATCTGGTAGGCGAAGGGGTGCCTCTGGCTGGCCGAAAAGGTGCCTGAAGGAGGTTGTCTGCCTGCTGGCCGGACGGATGTCTCTCCTCGGAAGTGCCTCGTGCCCTTTCGGAGTGCCTGCCTGCCTCCCATCCCGCACCTATAAATAGGCATCTCCCCCTAACTTCCAGATTATCCCAACAACTTATTGCATAATCATTCATTAGCAATAGTTATTCTTCTCTCCCTCCCTCTGAGAAAGTTCTGAGTATCCAAAGGTTCGCCGAGGCTTCGAGAGTCGTTGTGCTACGATCTCGATGTGCGAAGTTGTTGTATCTTGGGGACGATTGACGTAGTCCGTAAGTACTGAATACGGGGCAATCTCATCTTTCGGAGAAAGAGTCTAACTCTTGCCTCGACTTACAAGATCCTAATCAAGTACACCACCTCCGACTAACAACAATCGTAAGACGAGATTTGTGTACTTGAAGATGGCATCATCAAGCTCTGCTCAGGCACCAGTGCTGACGGTCCCAAGAATAGTACACGTTAAAAGACCGACAAAGTTCAATGGTACCGAGTTTAAAAGGTGGTAACAAAAGATGTTGTTCTACCTGACGACGCTTAACCTGGTCTGATTCTTGAAGGAAGAGGCACCGACGGTGGCAGAAAATGAGGTTGATCAACAGAAGATCAATGCTCTGGATGCATAGAGTCATAGCGACTTCTTATATCGTAACTACATCCTGAATGGATTGGACGACTCCCTATATATGTCTATGCGGTAACCACGACACCAAAAGAATTGTGGGATTTCCTGGAGAAGAAGTACAAGCCGGAGGATACCGGGATGAAGAAATTCATCGTCAGGAGATTGTTCGACTTCCAGATGGTGGATTCCAAGAAAGTCATAGACCAAGTTCAAGAGATGCAGCTGATTCTATATAAGATTCATGCCGAAGGCATACAACTCAGTGAGTCCTTCCAAGTGGATGCACTAATTGAGAAGCTACCCCCAAGTGGAAGGATTTCAAGAACTACCTCAAGCATAAGAGGAAGGACATGGGGCTGGAAGACATGATCATGAAACTGAGGATCGAGAAAGACAACCAAAAGTCCGAAGTCAAGACTAGCAGGATCAACTCTAAGGCTAAGGTACACCTCACCGAAGGTTGTACTGGCAAGAAGAGGAAGAAGCCCGGAAATAAGCAGGAGAATCAAGAGCAAAATCAAAAGAAGGCTAAGTAGATCAATGGCAATCACTTCAACTGCGACAATCCCGGTCACAAGGCAAAAGATTGTCGCCTGCCAAAGAGGGACGATCGTGAGAAGGCTAATTTGGTCGAAGACCTGTCTGATCTAGACTTATCCGCCGTGGTGTTTGAAGCCAATCTGGTGGATAACCTAAGAGAGTGGTCCGTTGACACAGGGGTAATCCGACACATCTGCTCAGACAAGGAGATGTTCTCGACCTATATCCCGATCAACGGACGAAAGTTATTTATGGGTAACTCTGCAACTTTCCCCGTAGTCGAACTAGGCAAGGTGGTGCTGAAGTTGACCTCCGAAAAAGAGCTGACCCTCAAGAATGTACTGCATGTCCCAGACATTCGCAAGAATCTAGTATCCGGCTCCCTGTTAAGCAAAGCCGGGTTGAAGCTAGTTTTTGATGCTGATAGATTTGTATTAACTAAGGCTGGTACATTTGTAGGAAAGGGTTGTCTCGAGAGGGGCTCTTCAAGATGAATGTAATAACTGTCAAACGCGCCTTTGAGGGCCCTAATAAAGTTGTTAATTCTTCTTACTTGGCTGAGTATTCTAACTTATGGCATGATAGATTAGGACACGTAAATTTGAGCCCACTAAGAAAGTTAGTAAGTTTAAATTTATTGCCTAAAATAGAGTTTGACCTAAACAATAATTGTGAAGTATGTGTAGAGGCAAAAATGACCAAAGCACATTTTCATTCGATGGAAAGAAGTACTACACCTTTAGAGTTAATTCATACCGACATGTGCGATATGAAACACGTGCAAACTAGAGGTGGAAAAAAGTATTTCATCACATTTATTGATGATTGCACAAGGTACTACTATGTACATCTCTTAAAAGGAAAAGATGAAGCTCTAGAAGTTTTCAAGAGTTATAAGAATGATGTTGAAAATCAACTTAGCATTAAAATCAAGATGATTCGAAGTGATAGAGGAGAAAAATATGTAGCTCCTTTTGAGGAATTCTGTCAACAACATGACACTATTCATTAGACAACTGCTCCATATTCACCTCAATCAAATGGCGTAGCTGAACGTAGATGAATGCTATATTGACAAGCTCGGGCTTACCCCAGAACATGTGGGGGAAAGCTGTGCTATCAGCTAATCACATTCTAAACAAACTGCCACACAAGAAAAGGGACAAAATCCCATATGAACTATGGAAAGGGAGAAAACCTTCCTACGGTTACCTTAAAGTGTGGGGGTGCCTAGCTAGGTAGAAATACTACCACCTAAAATGGTGAGAATAGGACCCAAGACCGTTGACTATATTTTTATCGGATATGCCTACAACAGTAGCGCATATCGATTTCTAGTACACAAGTCTGAAAACCCTGAAATCAATTAGAGAATGGTCATGGAATCAAGGAATACAATATTCTTTGAGAATATCTTTCCAAACAACGAGAGGAAAGACCCAAGCTATAATAAAAGAGCTCATAAAGCTACTCAAGGTTCTCATCAAGTTATTGAGGAACCTAGACGCAGCAAAAGGGCCAGAACGGCCAAGTCGTTTGGTCCAGATTTTCTGACATACATGTTAGAAAATGAACCTGGGATAATCCAAGAGGTATTGTCTTATCAAGATGCTTCTCTCTGGAAAGAAGCTATCAACAATGAGATAGAGTCCATCATGTAAAATCACACGTGAGAAATTGTGGATCTCCCACCAGGTTGCAAATCTTTAGGTTGCAAGTGGATCCTTAAAAGAAAATACAAAGCTGATGGATGGTAGCTAAAGGATTCAAATAGAAGGAACGATATGATTTCTTTGACACGTATTCGTCGGTCATAAGAATCACATCTATTAGAGTACTCATAGCTGTTGGAGCACTCTATAACCTCGAGATACATCAGAAGGATATAAAAATAGCTTTCCTAAATGGAGAACTGAAAGAGGAGATATATATGGAACAACCTGAAGGATTTGTTGCCCCCGGACAAGAACATAAAGTATGCAAGCTGGTCAAGTCACTGTACGGGCTGAAACAGGCGCCGAAATAATGGCATGAGAAATTTGACAGATTAATGATGTCAAGTGGTTTTAAGATCAATGAGTATGATAAATGTGTATACATTAAAGACACACCTGATACTTACATGATTGTATGTCTATATGTAGACAACATGCTAATCATGGAAAGCAGTAATGATCTTATCGTGAAAACTAAGAACATATTAAAAAATAACTTTGACATAAAAGATTTGGGTCTAGCTGACGTCATACTAGGGATTAAAATCTGTAGGATGACTAAAGGAATTATCTTATCACAATCTCACTATATTGAGAATGTACTCAAGAAATTTGAAGCTTTTGACAAATCTCCAGCTAAGACTCTGGTAGACCTGAGTCTACACTTAGCTAAAAATAGAGGGGATCCAGTATCTCAACTGAAATATGCAAGGATCATTGGGAGCCTAATGTACTTAACAAATTGTACACGCCCTGATATTGCTTATTCAGTTAGCAAGCTTAGTAGATTCACAAGTAATCCATGAACAGATCACTGGCTAGCTCTGGAAAAGGTTATAAAGTATCTAAAATATACTTTGAACTATGGCATACTATATACGATATATCCAGCTGTATTAGAAGGATACAGTAATACGAATTGGATATCGGATACTAAAGACTCCAAATCTACCAGTGGTTATGTGTTCACTATAGGTGGCAGAGCTGTATCCTGGAAATCCTCTAAACAAACGTGCATAGCTCGATCCACCATGAAGTAAGAGTTTATAGCACTAAACAAAGCTGGGGAAGAAGCTGAATGGCTTAGAAGCTTCCTAGAGGATATTCCTTGTTGGAACAAGTCTGTGCCTCCTATATTGATACACTGTGATAGCATGTCAGCAATTGGGAGAGCACAAAGTACTATGTACAATGGTAAGTCTCAACACATCCATAGGAGACATAACACCATTAAACAGTTGATCTCTGGTGCTATAATTACCATTGATTATGTAAAGTCCAAGGATAACATAGCTGATCCTTTGACGAAAGGAATCAACATAAAGCAAATGTACAATGTAGTAAGGGGAATGAGGTTAAAACCCACACATTAAAAAATATTTATAGCGGTAACTCAACCATGAAGAGTGGAGATCCCATGAATTTGGTTCAATGACACAACTAAGTTATGGATGGCTAAGATGATCACTTGGAACCCTTCTCATTCTCAGAAGCTGTCCTAGTGCGAACCTGCAGAGGTGTGGTAAGGTTAAGCGTCTATGCTTTTAATGATTCCTATACTAGGAAAAGGTGGAGTATGGCAGAATATTCTTGTTAGGAGATCACATATATAAGTGTGAAGTGAGGCTGCTTCAAATGGAAAAATACTTATGAATCCAAGATATGGTCCATGGCCGAAAGAGACAAAACGTGAGAACCATAGGATATTAGAGATATCATTGTGTAAATGTTATTATCTTGGTTTACATAAAAAGCTGACCAGTTCAAGACATCGCTTTCACTGTGCAGCAAGTAAATCTGATAACATCTTACTAAAGAAGGTTCAAAGCCACAAGCTACCTAACTCGATGAAATGATATTTTGTCAGAACTTTTCTCAAAAGTGTCAGCATACATTAATCATCATTTATGAGTGATTGTTGAGTTTTTGAATGCTAATTAAAGTAAATAGCCCAAGGTGGGGGCCCATAGTGAAAAGCCCAAGTTGAAAATGGCATTACCGCATTGGAAAGTGCAACAAAGATTTCTTAGTTTATAAGGAGATGCTCCTTGTTAGCTCGTGTGTGTACGCATGTGTACGCATGGCGCATTAGACGCAAGTTGCAATGGGCACTTTGTGGCATATTTGACACTTCGTACGTACGCATCGTCGCGAGGAACCTAAAATTTTGGCTAATTCTGGAAGACTCCAGAATACTCAGACATGAAGAGATGCGAAAGGGATGGCCTATCCAGAGAACCCACCGAAGGGGTGCCCAGGAGCACTAAAGGGTCGCGAGCAGGTTGGCCGAATCTGGTAGGCGAAGGGGTGCCTCTGGCTGGCCGAAAAGATGCCTGAAGGAGGCTGTCTGCCTGCTGGCTGAACAGATGCATCTCCTCAGAAATGCCTCGTCCGCTTTCAGAGTGCCTTCCTGCCCCCATCCAGCGCCTATAAATAGGCCTCTCTCTCTCACTTCCAGATTATCCCAACAACTCATTGCATAAGCATTCATTAGCAATAGTTGTTCTTCTCTCCCTCTCTCTCAGAAAGATTCGAATATCCAAAAGTTCGCCGAGGCTTCGAGAGATGTTGTGCTACGATCTCGAAATGCAAAGTCGTTGTATCTTGGGGACGATTGCCGTAGCCCGTAAGCACTGAATAAGGGCAATCTCGTCTTACGAAGATAGAGTCTAACTCTTGCCTCGACTTACAAGATCCTAATCAAGTACACCACCTCCGACTAGGGGTGAGTTCGGTGCGATTTCGGTGTAAAAATTGACACCGAACTACACTTTTGATATAGCCAAAATTCAAACCGTCGGTGTGGCAGTTTAGGAAAAAACTAACGGTTTGGCAGTGTGCGGTTTAATGGTGCGATTTTGCGGTTTGAAACTGCAAATTGGGCCCAATTCGTAAGGCCCATATTTAATAGGCCTAAATCTGGAAAAATATATATATTTTAATTTTTTTGGCAAAAAAAAGCCCAAAAAAACCCAATCGTGATGAGTACATCTAAATATAACCAAAAATAATCAAACGATTAAAGGAAAGTAACAAAGGTTCCGCATCCTCAAACGATTCAAGATCAACAAAGGACAATAAATCCCTTCAAAAAAACAGAGAACAGCTTGTTGGTTTCCAAATACAACAAAAAAAAATCAACAATTCAAAGGATGAGTACAACAAGTTCATCCAAATACAATAACAAATGATCCAAGAATTCAACGTTCAAACCAACACCAACTACAACAGGTAATGGATGCTCACAAACTGAGCAATGCACAACTAATTGGCTATTCCAACCTCCAGGTCTTCATCTTCACGTTCAAATTCCTCCTCCAGTTCTGCATATCATAAGAAATTAAATTAGAACTTAAATATATCATGGTAGAGAAAACTATTTAATTTTAATTAATAACTAACCTTCAATTATTTTAGCCTCATTCAAAGGTTCTTCATCGTCATCATTTATTTGTTGCTTGATCCGCAACTAATTTTGAGCACACACCAAAGGTTGCACCGTTCTAGGCTTCAACGAACTTCGGTGAGGGTCCAGCACGCGTCCACCCGTGCTAAAATCAGCCTAAGTGCACTGACAAAATCTAAATGGGTCAAGCTAGAAGGCACAACTTTAATTACACTGATAAAATTAACTCTTCTGAGATGGACATGGTTATAATATACATTGACAAAATCTAAATGGGTCAAGCTAGAAGCCACAACTTCAATTACTCGAACATAAATTAAAAGGATTTAGGGTTTCACCATAATGGGTCGAGGTTCACACGGAGGCAGAGAGCGTTGAAATTTCTGGGTTATAACCTCAAATCTAAACAAATGCACAACCTTAGAACGACGCAGAAGTGAGAACGACAGAGATTGGACAAAATTTGAAGGCGAAGAACGACGGAGATTGGACAAAATTTCTGGGTACCTTAGAACGACAGACCTAGGAGAGCGGTGACCTAGGAGGAGCGGCGAGAACTACTGACAGGGAAGGAGGAGCGACGGCGACCGTGGAAGTTTCTGGGAATTGCCGAATCGGGAGGTTGGAGGGAGAGGCGGAGAGCTCGAGAGAGGCGTTGTGTCTTTCTAGGATTAAAAGGGATTTATAAACTAAGGCAAAACGACGTCGTTTTGTCACATATGAGACATATATAAAATGACGTCGTTTTATATATGTCGATTTCGCGGTCGGTCGGTGTGGTTTCGGATCCAAACCGAAACCACACCGCACCATTTCAGTTTCGGTTTTAAACCGCACCACAAAACTGTTTACGAGTTTGGTTTAGATTTTTTCGGTCGGTCAGTTTCGCGGTCGGTCGGTTTCGCGGTCAATCGAGTTTGCGGTTTTGCAGATTTCAAGCTCACCCCTACCTCCAACTAACAATAGGGATGTCAACGTGTACTTTTATATTAAAGCAAATTCGGGGACTTGAGAGTAATTTCTCCTAAAAAAGATGTTGCAGTCTTGTTATTTTTCTCCATTACCAGAATGAGATCAAGTATAGCTACTTTCTAGGTTGTTGCGAGAGTAGCCACTTTCGGTGCGCCTGCAAGAAAAAGCCACTTTCGGTTCGCCTGCAAAAAAGAAGTCGCAAAGGAAGGCAACACTTAATATAATAAATAATACAGTAAATTTTTTTCTAAATTGTTAAAATTTTATTCGTAAAATCTAAATGTCCACTCATGATTTAGTGTTTGTTCAAATAATATCCCGACATTAAACGGTGAGTCCGTTTAATTATTAGCTCACGACTTCATAATTACCTAAAGTTTCTAAGGAGACGTGGGATATACTTACTGAATAGATAGTATACTCTTCGTGGGTCAAAACGACATACAAGTCGCGAACATTTAAAAGAAACGTGATGGTTGTAATAGTTGATGCTTAATTGGTGGTTACATGTCCCTCTGAGACAACTACTTGTAATAGTTGTAGTTAATTTGTGGTGAATATAGTGGATGTAGTGGGTAGTTCCCTTTTAACCATATTGTCCTAGTATAAAATGGGCGCTAGTATGTACAAGGCACATCATCAATGTTGAATATCATATTATTCTAAACTATTTCTTCCATTTCTTATCTCTTAATTTATACTTCATTTTCTTACAATTATGTAAATTCAAGGATTGAAAACTATATGTCACACCGAGGATCCTAACAGTTTTCATTACAAAGATCGAACGTGTGAAGAGTAATCTACAACAAATAAGTTTTACGTTTATGCATTTATTGACTTTGGATTTATTTAATTTCGATTATGATCTTAATTGCATGGATCCTTCATTGATATCAGAGCCAATTGAAGTTTTTTTCTGGTTAAAAAAAATAATTTAGTCAAGAAATATGTTTCTGTGATTTTTTCTTCGCCACGTTCTTTCTTGTTCAGACGACCGGCACACGACTGCAACAAGAAAGACTTGGATTTCCCAATTTGTCTCTGTCCGAGACCTATCTCGAGGTGACTTGGTCACTAGTTGATTCAGTCTTAGTTAGTTATTTGCTTTTCGTTATGTTTGTTATTAATTCCCTAAAGTGGCTCAGGTTGCATGCACGTGCCACCATTGTAGGAGTTGGTTAACTAGTAGTGCTAACTATTACGTAGGAGGTTGTCTCCCACTATATCTCAACGTTCTCTTCTACCTAAACTCTATCTCTTTCTTCCATTCCCACCTCAATTCGGTTTCCCTCTTAACTCTTTTCTAGCAAAGGTTATAACAAGACCAAGGAATAGAAAGTCGACCGAACCCATGATGGTCATCACACGAAGACAGAGATGAACATGACGAAGAAGTTCGCTCTTGGTGGTCTCCGTGGAAGTTCTAGACAGTTGGTTATTCCTGGACAAAGGAACGAACTAAGAGAGAACAACATATTTTTTGGGTTAATGATTGGAGCCTGCACATTGAAGCCAAGGGAAAGAGACCTTGGGCGACTGGAGGTCGCGGCAAGTCATGAGGTGATGGTCTGAGCGGTGGACCAACCCACAGGCCTAAGCCCAAATGGAATATAAAACAAGGGGGCCTTGCTGGTTTTCTTCCCGTGGACCAACCCACAGCTCGCGTTGACCGATAGAACTGAGTCAACGTGGGTAACCCAAATTTATTGGGCTTCTATCACGCGGCCTAGATTGACTAAATGACTAAGTCAACATGGGTTCTGAATTCTTATTCTGATGGGCTTAGCTTATAGGCTCTGTTGACTCAGTTATGATTGCTTCGACTTATGACTGCATAATAAATTATCGTGTTTCTAAAATATTTATCGCACACAACAATCGTAATTTCTCGAAGCAATCTCATTACTTTTTAGTCCTATGTGCTAAAAGAACAATAGGTTCAAGAAATCTTAAATTCGAATATGGTCTAGTCTGAGGATGTAGTCAAAAAATGATCTAGCTATGGTTAGTCACGCACTTAGTGTTGAGCATAAAATCCTGATTGTTTCGTACCTATGAGTTGGGACCATAAGATGATGACCTAACACATGAAGATAATGTTATGACATTTTATGAATATAAACTATCGCCTCAAGCTTAAAGAGATTTGACTCTTAGCGATCTAAGTCCATCAAGAGATCTACTCGCTAAGCATAGTAACAAAGCAAGATAGATTAATGAAGAACATGACAACAACTAGCATAAAGAGAAGACTAGAGAAGTCTTAATCATTCGACCAAACCTTGCTAATCTCCTCCACGTAACGAGCCCAAAGACTCAATGAGAAAATTTTTGATACTTTTTATGGATTTGTTGAATCTTGATTAGTCAACAAAGTAAATGATAATATAGTTTAATAAAATCTAGAAATCCATGGTTACTCTCTCCCACCACAATAATATTGAAAACAATCCGACTTCATTCTTGCAGAGTTCACTAACCCACGATCCATGAGAACATAGTTGTATAAAAGACTCGGTGAGAAGAATTTTGATATTTTTATAGGTTTGTTGAATCTTGATTAATCAGAAAAATAAATATTAATATAGTTTAGTAAAATCTAGAAATCCATGATTACTCTCTCCCACCACTATAATTTTGAAAATAATTATTATAATCTCATTACAAATATATCTTGGCATATTTTTTGGTATATTCTATAGTTAAGATTCTATATCTTTTATTTTGTCTTAAGGATTTTCATATTTCACTTTCGTTACCAAAAATTTTATTAAATTTAAATTAGATACAACAACTCTTTAAACTTGTGATAGTAGTAAAATTACTTGCAATTAAATGCAGCAGGAAGAGCACTGACACACGTTACCATGTTTAAGAGTATTTCATGACGAGAAAAATTCAAACATATCTTTTGCTCTTTCATGTGGTCAAGTGATAAAAAATGCAACATAAGCATGGTTGCTTCTCTGGAACCATAAACGTAATTGCATGGATTCTTCGGATATCATTGGGACCGGAGAAAAATATTTTTGTTATCTGAAACAGGCGAAATAATTTATAGTTAGCCACGATCATGGAGCTCCATTGGAAGTGAATTCTCATTTAATAACAAAAATTATGAGCTAAAACCTTTAGCCCGACGTGCTATAATTGTTTAAGATATTAGACTCATATGAACGTTCATATGTTATACAACATCTTATAATATGATTTTTGTATGTAATATCAAGTCAGTTTGTACATATTTAGGGGTGAGCATTCGGATTATCCGTATGTGAACTATCCGAATTTACTATCTGAACTATTCGAATAAGTATTTTTTGTATTCGAGTTCAAGTCCGAACTCTTATCCGAATGTGAACTATCCGAATTTACTATCTGAACTATTCGAATAAGTATTTTTTGTATTCGAGTTCAAGTCCGAACTCTCCACTATCCGTTATCCGATATTCGAATTTTTTTCGAATACGAATATGGATAATCCTAACTATCCAATTTTTCAAGTCTTCACAGAGGAGCTGCTAAATCCTTAGTACATACAGAATGGTATAAGTAACAATACGCTAATCCCTCTCTGTTGGACCTTGGCCCATTAGTCACCCATTATTGGGCAAAAATGGACCCAGGCCCATCAGGCCCAAAAGCCAATGGGCTTTTGGGCCGACACGTGGCATGCCACGTGGCAAAGCTATTAGGTAGCTTCGCCACGTGGCCGATACATGGCAAACGCGTGCCACGTGGCAAAGCTAGTGGGTAGCTTCGACATGTGGCAGACAAGTGGCGCCACGTGTTCGACACATGGCGCACATGTGAGAGCCGAACCTCCCTATAAGAGGGAAAAACAACTAGTGATCTGTATGTACTTTTCCCATTCTGATTTACACACGTCAGAGGATTTATTATGGATTAGTTCCTGTAGTTCTCAGATTTTACAAAGTAAGAAAACTCGTAGAAATCGTTTACGTATCCGATCCGTTTGTGATCCTAAACCGCCGGTGACAATATCTCGTTATCTGATCCTGTGTGAAGCACGCTACAACAAGTAAGTGTTGTTATTTATTAATAAATTTATTTCATTAATTTGGAGTTAATTAATTCATAATTATATGTTAATTATGGGCCAAATTCCTTCAAATGGCATTAGAGCTTGCTTAGATATTGTTCTGGTTGTTATATGATTTTTGAAATCAAGTTTAATTGTGTATATTTGGTTCGAAAATCGAGTTTAATTGTGATTTTTAATGAAAATTATAAGCTGGTGTACTTTATTGTAATCAATTTAAAATTAGCGGGAATAAATTGAAATTTTTCCTAACACAGGCAAAATTTGTGCACGCGCGAAACCTTAAGGTACTAAAGAGAAATTTATCCATCTACGTGGCACCTGCGTGTCATGTCCTTCGGTGAAAATTTGGGAAAGATTTTAGGATTAAACTGAAATTTGCCATTTCAGTTTAACCCGAAATCCCTAATCAGGCGATTAAGGGGCGATTTTCCCCCAAATCGAATTCCGTCGATTTCGTCAGAAATCTGACGATTCTGACACCAGAGATCGACAATAGTCGTTTCTCCGGCGTGTCCTCGATGTTCCGATACCACTTTCTTTGATCGACGTCGCCAGAAAACAAAGATCGAAGCCGAAGACGGCGGAGACGCACGGAAGAGAGAAGACGACGGCGAAGGAGAATGGTGGCACGACGTGCCGTGAGATCGGTACGGTCGTAACCGGGAGGCCATGACGAATCGAACGCGACTGGTGGCGGACGCTGACTCGCCGCAGTGAGAGAGCGGTCGTAGGAGTGCGATCGGAGGCGATTTCGTCCTCGTCGTCGGGGAAAGAGAAAGTGAAGGCGAAAAATCTACGAGGGGTAAAATCATAATTTTACGATTTTCTGAGAAATTTTTTATGCTCCGGTTCGATTCAATTAAAATCGGATGAATTGGTCTGATTCTTGTTTCGACCGAATTCGATTTTGGCCCATTTTGACTTTTGGACAGAATTTATTTTTATTAAATTTAATTGGATAAATTATTTTTTATTCAATAAAAATTCATTAAAAACAATAAAAATAAAAATTATAAGTTAATTTTTGAACTAAGTTTTTGAAATTATTAAGATAATTTTAAGAACTTGAATATTTTTTAAATTTAATTAGATAAATTAATTTTATTCGATTAAAATTCAATTAATATTGATAAAAAATTTTAAGTTAATTTTTTTGTTAAGTTTTTAAGATTATTAGAATAATTTTAATAACTTGAATATATTTTGGAATAAGTTCTGAAATATATTGAACAAAATATACAATTACATTTAAGAATCTAGAATTGAAGAGATCCTTTGAGTATGTGTTCATCGTTTGATTAAAAAATTATGTATTTTTTATCATTGGGTAAATATGCGTATTGACCCAAAAATTGACCTGAATATGTTGCAGATTAACCATGATGAAATATAAGACGGTTGTGTACCGAAATTTTTGTGCACGTAAAATACGTGAAGGTATACTCAAGTGTCGCATTTCGAGTCGACAACCAAAGGATGACATGTATGTTCTAATGGAACATATAGAGAATATTCATCAAATGATGCAGGATTGCATCTGGGCAGGAGGATATGACCATGGAGAGGATTGGCCTTCCATGTTCAGTGATCTTTTGATCACACTCAGGATTAAGGAAAAAATAGAATTTTTCCTACAACCTGAGGATTGTTCACACAGAGATGCACTGGCAGGGTTAGTCCTTTATTTACAGAATAAAGGACTTCTGGAGGAAATGATCCCCAATCCTCCTATGGAACTACGTAGTAGACGTATGATACGTCGCTACTGTAGTCAGGGATACTTTTATAGTTTTCCCATTCCATGTGCGGTGTGGATTTTAGATTCCGCACCTATCCCCATCTGTGACTGTGTGAATCTTCTTATGTTTATAAATAGATCCTTAATGTATTTTAGTATATCTTGTTGAAAGTTTTCATATACATATGTTGTTTTTGGGAAATTTTATTTTATACTAGGTATTCATAGAAACTTTATATACATATGTGTATATTCAAAACTTCATGTATATCCTTGTATATATAAATAAAAGACTTGTGAGCTTTTTATTTTCGTGATTATATAATGTGTTTATTTGTTTGCTCGTGTTAACTCCACTTGTATTTACTATCAAAGAACTTAGGATGATTTAAGTTTCAGATTAATTCTTGAAGGGTAAGGGAAAACACACCCGTGACCTACTTTAAATTTGAGGTTAGTCCAGGACTTTATATCATTCGGAGTTATAACGTATAGTAAATTTATATCGTATTGCTTAGAATGACTCCTTAATGTACTTTTTCTTATAATTCCCGTTAGTTATGTCGATTGCTTCCAAACCAATTGTCGCTGAGCTCAACAAGGAGTTGAAGCTTAATGGTGGCAACTACGATAATTGGAGTATGAAAATACTATATGTGCTAGAAGAATAAGACGTTCTTGTGATGATATCTACAATATTAGTTGAACCTGAGTTAGGTACCACTGCACAGCATAAGCGTGATCGTGACACTTTTATAGCTTGAAAAAAAAAAGAGCTCTACTGCTCGTCTCATCTTGCTAAGTGCGATGATGGATGATATTACCAGGCAGTTTCGTGTCTATGACAATGCAAATGACCTTTGGAATGGTCTAAAAGAAAGATTCGAGAGGCTTTCAATCTCGAAGCTACGTGCTTTGACTATAAGATTTGATAGTTATAAGAAACGCCCTAATCATTCTATGCAAAAGTATCTCAGGGTAATGTCAAACATGATTGGTGAGCTGGTTGGGGCTGGCCACATGTTAAGTAATGAGCAGCAAATCCAGGCTGTCATTTGTTCCCTACCTGTGAGCTGGGAACACATGAAAATGACACTTACCCATGCCGATAATGTTACGATATTTGACGACATGGCCCGACACCTTGAGCTAGAAGAGGATCGCCTCCTAGCTATTAGAGTACACCCTGAAGCCCACATGACTCAGTCTAGTGACACAGGGAGTAAGAGATTAAGAGGTAAAAAGGGCAAGGGTAAGAAAAATGAAAACAAGAGCAAAGATGAAAATTCTAGAACTAGTGAGAAAAGTTTCGGAAGAAAAAAAAGAAAGTTTAACATCAAGAAAGTCAGATGTTACAACTGTCAAAGGAAAGGTCATTTCGCTAAAGATTGCATGGAAGAAAAGAAGGTACATCAAATTCACTCATATGTGAGTAAATTATATGTATCTAGTACTGTTCTTCTATCTGAAACTCATCCTATGTGGGTGATTAATTCAGGAGCGACCGACCATGTAACAAAAGATCGTGAAGCTTTTGTTGATTTCAAATGGTTGTCGGTAGGAGCAAAATATATTTTTGTTGGTAACAACACACGAGTGGATGTTAAGGGTATGTGTACATGTAAATTGAACCTACATCAAGGACGTACCCTATTTCTACATGATGTGCTGTTTGCTCCAGAAATTTTTCGGAACTTAATTTCTATTTCAGCTTTGATGGCTCTTGGCTTTCGATTGCTGTTTGAGAATAGTTCTGTACAGTTATTTTTAGAATATATTTTTTATGGATCTGGTTTTAAATCAGGTAGTTTCTTAATTATGGATGTTGATAAGTTATCAAAATTTTGTTTTTCCTTAGTCACTAATGTGCAAACGTCTCGAGATGACGTTAATTTGTGACATTCTAGATTGGGCCATATTGGTCAAGATCGCATGAATCGTCTAGCTAAGGCAGGACTATTAGGTAATTTAGATAAAGCTATTTTACCTACATGCGAACGATGTGTAGAAAAAAAATTGATAAGAAAACTATTTGGTAAAGGAACTAGAGCCACCTTTCTACTGTAGCTAATTCATTCTGATGTTTGTGGTCCAATGAATGTGAGGGCTAGACATGGAGCGTATTACTTCATCACATTTATAGAGGGCTATAGTAAGCATGATCAAGTCTATTTGATTTCTCACAAATCTGAAGCATTTAGTTATTTCAAAATTTTTATGAATTTCGCAGAGAATCAACATGATCGAAAGATTAAGGCCTTACGAACAGATCGTGGCCGTGAGTATATTTCTGATGAATTTAATACTCAGTGCCAAGAAAAAGGAATTGAACATCAGTTGTTCATTCCTTATACACCTCAACAAAATGGGGTAGCAGAAAGAAGGAATAGAACCCTTCTTGATATGGTTAAATCTATGATGGCTGAGGCAAATTTGCCTATATCATTTTATGGAGATGCGCTCCTTACTGCCACATATGTTCTAAACCGAGTCCCCTCTAAATATGTTGCCACCACCCCTTACGAAATGTGGACAGGTCAAAAACCTGATCTAAGCTACTTAAGACTGTGGGGGTGTGCGTCTTATGTCCATTCTACCTCTAGTTCTTTCGGTAAATTTGGACCGAGAGGTAAAAAGAGCGTCTTTGTAAGATACTCTGAAGTATCAAAGGGATACGTTTTTCGTAGGTGAACTCAAAAATGGACAAGTGACAGAATTTTAATCACGAGATGTCACATTTTTGGAAAATATTTTTCCGAAATTAGGAGACGTAAGTAGTGATCTTACGTTATACGAAATTGATGAGGCAGAATCATCTGGATCGCTCCAACCGAGTGGGAGAATTGTGGATGAAAATTAAGTTTTTCTATCTCAAAATGATCCGGTTGTTCACGATCCAAGTGTCAGTACATTTCTAAATTCTAGTGGGAGTATGGATTATCCTTTTAGTGGGAGTACTATTCCTGGTTATGATGAATATATTAGAGATGTTTATCAAAACCGAGAACTTCATAGAACCAAAAGAACTAGCATTCCACGCAAACGATTTGAGGTTGAATGTGCTGCTAATGCTTTCTTGGCATCATTGAAAAATAATAATGGTCCGAGTAAAATTCTTTTGGCAATCCTACAAGATGAGAATGAACCCAAGAATATTTTTGCTGCTCTATCATTTCCTGATAAAAATGAATGGATTAATACAATGGAGGAAGAGATGGCTTCGATGAAGAAAAACCATGTTTGAGAATTGGTTGATCTGCCTAGTGGACGTAGGGCAATTGGGAACAAGTAGGTTCTCAAGATTAAGCGTAAAGCAGATGGCTGTATCGAAAGGTATAAAGCTCGCTTAGTTGCCCAAGGATTCAAACAACAGGAAGGAATAGACTATGAGGAGACTTTCGCACCTGTTGTGAGATTTACATCTATTAGGATAATTCTGGCAATGGTAGAAAATTTAGACCTTGAGCTACATCAAATGGATGTTAAAACTGCTTTTCTCAATGGAGAATTGGATGAAGAAATCTATATGATTCAGCGAGAGGGCTACATCCAAAAAGGCTGCGAACGTAAAGTTTGCAAATTGATGAGATCAATTTATGGCCTTAAACAGTCTTCTAGACAATGGTACATTCGCTTTTATAATACGATCATGTCGTATGATTTTAAAATGATAGACGAAGACCATTGTGTCTATTTGAAATGTTCAAATAATAAGTTTGTCATTATTACTGTGTATGTATATGACATAATGATAGCTGGAAATGACAAAGGATATCTTAATGAGCTCAAAGTCTGGTTTTTATCCAACTTTGAAATGAAAGATATGGGTGAAGCTAATTACATTCTCGAAGTTAAGATTACGAGAAATTGCTCGAAAATGCTATTATCTCTTTCACAAGAGACATATATCCATAAAGTAGTAGAGCAATTTAATTGTAATAATAGTAATCCTAAGTTTGTCCGGATTACCAAAGGTCATCATCTCAATAAAAACATGTGTCCTATAACAGCTCAACAGAAAAGGGATATGATAAAAATCCCTTATGCTAATGCAGTTGGTTATCTGATGTACGCAATGTTGTGTACAAGACCAGATATTTGCTATGCTGTTGATATAGCTAGTAGATATCAGTCTAATCTAGGTCAAGTACATTGGAAAGTAGTTAAGGGAATTATGAAATACTTGAATACGACTGCAGAATACTCACTGGTTTATCAAAGTCAAGACCTGATATTGAGAGATTACACCGATGCTGATTGGGGTGGTGATGTGGATGAGAATAAATCTACATCTAGATATGTCTTCATGCTTGACGGAGGTGCTATTTCGTGGAGTAGCAAAAAATAAAAGTATGTTTCTCTGTCAACTATGGAAGCTGAGTACCTTGCTTCTGTGGCAGCTGTACAAGAAGCAGTATGGTTGAAGAGATTTCTAAACCATTTATCCCTAACCAACTCAAAAGGACCAGTGAGCTTATTTTGCGATAATCAGGCGTCAATAGCTTTTGCTAAGGATCCTAGATACCATAGCAGAGCAAATCATATTGACATTAAATATCACTTTGTTAGGGATATGATTGTACATAAGGAGGTCTGCATAAAACATATGCCTACGCAAGATATGATAGCGGATCCTATGACCAAGGTTGTATCCAGAGATGTGTTTGAAAAATACGTCAGATCTCTAGGTTTGCGTAGATGCTGATATTTTTTGCACATGTTATAATAAATTAGTTGTTCAATATAACATGGTTGTTTTGACAATACGAATGTGTGAATGTTATTTTGGAAAACATTTACTTGAGCATGTGAGATAGAAAAGTAACCCACTCACACAGATATTTACCTCAGTGGGAGTCAACGAGTTGATTCCTTGTTGAGATGAGGTAGTTTTATGAACATCATTACATCAAGTGCCAGTTCTAAAATATTAATACTGTCTTGCTTAACTACAAGAAAAGTTCTTGTTAAAGTGCGAGATTTGTGATAATTCAAGCATCTGTTGCTGCATTAGATTTTTTGTAAATCCAAATGATAAGAAATAAGTGGAACTTATCATTAATCTGTCTATATAGCCTAGAGCAATTTTTAGTAAACTAAAGTCGTTATTCAGTAAAACATCGAGACTGATGCTCTAGTATGATGTTTAATTATGAATTACATGCGCTTCTTTTTAAAAGGAATGAACATCGTAGAACGTGGACTGTACCATGTTTGCTTTGTCGACCAATGGATGGGAAATCATATAGTAATTTATGTTTCCATTGTGTGAGATCAATTTCGAAAAATATATTTTTTCAATACACTATCCTCATGATCCTTAACGTATTTTGAAAGTATGATTCTATGCTGCTAGCTTGAAAAGTCTATAAAAATGTCATGATTCATTATTCGACCTGGCTAGACTGACTAGAAAAGCGGCCTTTATCATGATGGAAGAAATACTTATAAAGGAGAAGGTTCTTCATCAATCACATTCCTAAGTTTCGTTGTTCAATAGTGCACACCTATTGTGTTGAGAGCAATACACTATTGAACACGATTAAATTGTTTGAAATCACATATGCAAACAATGTAATATGAGATGAGACCTAGGATAAGGCATACCTTACGTAATGAGAATGTCGAGATGCTATCATTCAAGTAGCCCGTGTGTGTCTTGAGTTTAGCTACGTGCACTCAATGTATGCTAGTCGCACGAAATTTTTGCTGAACATAATCTGAGACATTGTTGATTATGATCTTTAATGTGTGAGTGGGAGATGTTGGACCTTGGCCCATTAGTCACCCATTATTGGGCAAAAATGGACCCAGGCCCATTAGGCCCAAAAGCCAATGGGCTTTTGGGCCGACACGTGGCCGCCACGTGGCAAAGCTAATGGGCAGCTTCGCCACGTGGCTGACACGTGGCAGACACGTGGCATGCCGCGTGGCAAAGCTAGTGGGTAGCTTCGACACGTGGCAGACAAGTGGCGCCATGTGTTCGACACGTGGTGCACATGTGAGAGCCGGACCTCCCTATAAAAGGGAGAAACAACTGGTGATCTGTATGTACTTTTTCCATTCTGATTTACACACATCAGAGGACTTATTACGAATTAGTTCCTGTAGTTCTCAGATTTTGCAAAGTAAGAAAACTCGTGGAAATTGTTTACGTATCCGATCCGTTTGTGATCGTAAACCGCCGGTGATAATATCTCGTTATCCGATACTGTGTGAAGCGCGCTACAACAAGTAAGTCTTGTTATTTATTAATGAATTTATTTCATTAATTTAGAGGTAATTAACTCATAATTATGTGTTAATTATGGGCCAAATTTCTTCACTCTCAAACTAACCCGACCAACATAACTACAACTTTTATAATTAATTGGTATAATCTAAGTATAGGAAGAAAAGATTACGTACTTAATCTAGGGATAAGACGGGGGAGAAAAAGGGATCCAATATATGATACTAACAATCTTTGGGTAGACAGAAAACCTAAGGAGGTTGAAGATTTAGGTTGATATGAAAGCATTTTTCTTAGTCAAAATATCAACAAAATAAGCCAAACAAACAAACTTTAAGAGGTAAAGAAGACATGAAAATTAGGTCCTCTACCTGATTCATCGGATCGGACGAGCAAACCAACACAGTGATGATGATTTGTTTTTCTATGTTTGCTGTTTGGGGATTTTTTTATAATGAGGATTCTATTTGGGGAAATTGAAAGTAATGTTTTGATCGGGATTGGAGGTAATGGCCTAGTGGAGTGGGTAGTGGTAATTTTAGTGACTTGTAATTTTAGTGGGCTTAGGTTACTCTTTTCTTATTTGCTCCACTCGTGTTTTAATGTGCTTAATTTTTTATGAGCTCAAGAAAATTAATAAAGCCTGAGTTTTAATACATTTAAATTAGATTTTTTGAATATCTGAAATTTCTATTTTATTATCCATATCTATAATCGAGTCTAAAATATTTAATTTAGATAGTCCAAATTTAAAATTATCCATTTCTGAATCCAAAAAAATTTCAGATATCGTATATGAATAATAGATATCAGATTTTTTCTCACCCTTATACATGTCATATTACGTATTTTCTGACAGTAATTTGTCCGATATTTATCCGCTTTGTGCCTGAAATGTGAATTTATATTTTGGGTAGTCATCTAAATGTAAGATTGCGGAAAAATAAATTACGGAATTTTGCCAAAAAGAAAATGGAAAAAAGTAGATAATACGTAATTTCAGGCAAAAATTCCTTAACATAATCAAATTGAAGTTCATATTTGAAACAATCTAGAATACAATTTGACTATAATTTCCGACAAATAGCAGATGAATATCTCTCACCCACCTTATTTACCTCCCAAATAATACTTAAAGAACCAGACAGACAGGAACGACACCAATATTATTAATATTAAGTTCATATTTGGCATGCCATCAACGCTTATATTACCAATCTGCCCAACGCCAGTGTCTGCGCGCCCACTTCCGCTCATGCTGACACTCGGCTGCTCCCGTCTCCCCCTCCTCCTCTCCTCCTCCTTCTTCCGCTCCTCCTCCTCCTCCTCCTCGCGCTTCCTCCTCCTCTCCTCCTCCTTCTTCCGCTTCTCCTCTTCCTCCTCCTTGGGCTTCCTCCGCATCTCTTCCGCCCCCTTCAAATTAGGAGTAGTCATATCTTAGTAACTATAATTGGTGATAATAATGATCTGAAGGATTTTCTATCACTAAGGTTGAGGAGTTATTTGCCAATATACTCAGATCTATCTTTATACAAGGAGGGCATCGGTCTTTCTTAACGACGAAGCATACACTCATTATAGCCGTTCGTCGGTCTTGCTGCTCCTTCTCTTAAAAAAGTAGGCATACTTGACTGCACTCATTACTTTATTTTGCTTTTTGGAAAGAACAAAAAAGGTACAATGAGTGCGTGCCAGCTTTAACGCACACTTCATTTCTAAGTTTGAAAAGTGAATTATTTTTAAAAATCAAGTGCATTAAGTAAATTATTAAAAATTAACTATTTTAAAAAGTAAATTATCCTAACTTAACTAAAAACCTTGAGTTTGAGCCTTTTTTTTAAGCTGAGTTTGAGTTATTGAGAATGTACTAGAGTTAATTATTATATTATTCAAAAATTTTATCTAACTCAAACAAAATTAATTAGCATAATAGATATTCATGTATCAAGTAATCTAAATCAATATAATTCTACATACCTTTCAAAAAAATATAATTCTAGATGCTACTCAAGCATCGGTAGAGCCACTTACTACCATGTGGTTTATTTGTACAATATGCTGTTGCAATTTGGCACTGAGTACCATATGGTGAATGAAGCACGTGCTAAATTGTTGAACTATGAACCTATAATGTATGAGAAGGACTAGAGTGAGAAGTAATGAGAACTAAAGGATTGAATTCTGATATATCCTGTAAACCATCTCATTAGGGGTATAAATAGGAGTAGAAGGCAATGTAGGGATCATTATGATATTTTGACATTCATTTGTAAAGAAAGAGATTGTTTCTTCCCTACCTCTCTCACTCTCTCTTTCTTCCCTGTTTCCCTAATTCTTTCTAATCTCACATGCTAATTCAAAAATAAGGTTTCTTACCTCCCAGTCACCCATCCCAGTCTCGGGCAATTCTAGCAAACCTCCATTATATTGGGCGCCCTTCCCGGTCGGCCCGCAACACCCAAATTCTGTAGTCTGATCAGGTCCTCCTGTGGATTGAACATGTGTCCCATGTCCAACGTCCTGCCTCGGCGATCAGAACCCTGATTTGTGCTATTACTAATTCAACGCTGCATTTAGTACCGTCAAAAATCCTTTTGTTACGCTCCTCCTAGATCATCCAAACACAGGTTATAAATGCCAGATGCCAAAGACTTGCACTTGTGGACTGAAATGAAACTGCATTGGACGGACACATAGTTTGGGGAAACTCGCCCCCTCCCACCACACCAGATGTAGCCAGTCAAAAATCTTATGCCAACTAGTTGTTACAAATTGGCACATTTACCCTCTCCTTTCGTCATTGGTGACTTCTTTCCTACCCTCTCCTTTTATACTTTTTATATTCTTTATCATGATTATGTTGAGTACGATTGCCATGAGTAGGGAGTAGTTTCTTTTGAGTATAGTGCCTGAATGATATGTTGATGGATGAGATTATAGTTTGATTATGGAAATGGTTATTATTCAAAATACTTAATGCTTACTTGTACTTTCATTATTGTTAAGATTAAAGTAGGCTTATCTTAAGCTTTCTCTTTGGTTGATGCATCGCACCCTGGTGAAAACTAGAAATAGGTTATTGGTTCAAGATTAATAATATGAAAGGTGGTATGATATCTAGCTGATCTATGGATGTCGAGAAGCCGAAAGGATTGAATAATACGCTTAGTAGTTGGGTACATAAAACTCTCTATAAGTGATTCGTTGGAGGGAACTTAATGAATGGTGAACTTGAATTGATGCCTCGCACTTTAGATTTATCCATATTCTAATAGTGGTTTTGATAGATGCGTTTGCACCCTCTTCAAAGTCCATAATCAAACCTAGCGACGTGTTGGAGAACGTGCTCTACTTTATTATTATTGTATTCACCTCAAGTTGTTATTTACGTACGTTCTATTCTCCAAATTTTTGTTTCATCCATTCGTTCCTACTGCTTTGTTTAGTTCTTTCTGCGAACCTATTTTGCATCGATTCTCATGCATATCCTTCAGTTTAAATCTCATTACTACTATATTATTTGCATTGAAAAAGTAGATAAATCGCTAAATCTACCCCGATCACTCCCCTGTGAAGCAAAGAGAACAGAAAGAAGGATCAGTAAGACACTGTTTGATAGCTTGCCATACTATCATAGACTGTCTTGGCGGGATGAACTACGCCCAAATCCATTTTTTCCATTTCACCTCGGGAAAGGAATGTAAAATATGATGATCAACAGCCTTGGAGGATACCACTCCACCCCATGGAAGTAGGAGTGAGCATTTAATCTGATATCCGATGTCCGAATTCGAATCCGAATTTTTTTTCGGATTCGGATAATTTACTATTCGGATTCGGATTCGGATTATCCGAAGTTTTTAATTCGGATTCGGATTCGATTCGAATAACAAAAATAAGAGTTCGGATTATCCGAACTATCCGAACTATTGTTGAATTTTTTTTTCCTTATTTTTCTAGTCCCATAGTTGAATATTTTTTCCTTATTTTCATGGGCCTGTTGTTGAATATATTTTTTATGATGATGAGAAGGAACTACTAGTTGTGTTGAGACCCAAAAGAAAAGGATCGAATGTCTCTCGTCGAAGTTTTTTAAGTAATTGTATCTTTTTTTTCAATGAGTTGTATTATTTTGGATAGTTCGGATTATCCGAATCCGAAAAAAGTTCGGATATTCGGATTCGGATAATTCACTGTTCAGATTCGGATTCGGATAGTAAAATATTCAATTCGGATAGTTCAGATTTTCGGAAGTTCGGATAGTTCGGATTCGGATAATCCGAATGTTCACTCCTACATGGAAGTGTCCAGACTATACTGTCGCTATTTGGGGGACCAATTATGTATTTCATGATGTCTGCCACAATCTCACGATATCTTTCATAAAATTCCTTATCAAATTGTCATCTCCCATCGCGAAGCAAGGAGTATGCCCGCGTCTTTCAACCAGAACGCCGAAAAAACCGAATTCAGCTCCAGGTAGTCCGCTACTGTATAATGACACTGTCTGTGCAAGTGTTTAGGCACGTCAAGTCGATCAATCAAAATATAGCCTAACCAGTTGTCTAGCCAAAACCTCGCAGACGAGTCCTCTCTAACTAAATGAATAGCTAAACTATGCACACTATGCAGCTCCTGGATCCCTTTATTACCAAAGAGTGGACAGACCTGCGTAGCTCCTCACTACCCATACGATAAAAACGTACCATGAATACCTCATAATATGATAACCAGGTAAGAAAAGCTAGACCACCTTTCTCCCTCGGGACACAAACCTTTGCCCAAGCAACATATTGCAGCTCTTGGTGGACAACATTGCAGCTGCTAAATTGAAGGAGCATATTGCTTTCTTGGTCAGCAATGGTGATCGTGCTCTCTTTGGGAGGATCCGTGGCTTGCTGGTTGCCTCTTGCGAGTCTCCTTCCCTCGCCTTTATAGCCTTTCTACCAACAAACCTGGCCTTGTTAAGGACTTTGGCTATTGGGTGAATAATACGTGGCAGTGGAGCATGTCTTGGGGGCGGGAGTTGTTTGCTTGGGAGCAGGATCTGGTTGTTGCTTGTTTTGTTGGCACTCCTGGCAGTCCAGACTCCTTCCTCTGGAAGCCTAACCCCAGCGTGGGCTTCCATGTTTGCTGCTTGTACAGGTCCGTCTTTGATGGCTTCTCAATCTCCTCGCCGGATATTTTTCGTGATGGTCGTGCCTCCCTTGTCCCTTTTAAAGTTAGCTGTTTCATGTGGTCCGCTCTCCGGGGAAAAGTAAAAACAAACTCGTGACAATCTTGCTCGGATCCATGTCATCAATAGAACTGAGGCTTCTTGCGCTTTTTGCGGGAGTGCCTGCGACACTTCCACCCATCTTTTTCTCCACTGCCCAGTTACTTTTCGTATCTGGCTCTACTTCATAAGGCTGATGGGGTTGAGCTCTTGCACCTGCGGTTCCATTATGGATTGGCTTAAACAGTGGATGGGCTTGGTTCGGGGGAAATCTATGAAGAAGATTTGGTACATCTTGTTTGCCTCAGTTATCTGGCATGTTTGGAATTATCATAATGGCGTTATTTTTAGTAGACATGGGGTGGATCATGGTTACCTTTTGCTGGGATTTTTCCGTTCCTATGTAACTTTTACTCGGATGAAATAAAGAGTATACCTTTTCGAAAAAAAAAAATTTAATGTACTTGTAAGTCCCTGACACAATAATTTATTGAGTCACAATTTGTTTGGAGCAGCCAGAAACTCGATGAAGGATAAATAAACTATTCCAATCTATGGAGAGCCAGCTTTAGGAATCTATAGCAAATATATGGATACAATTTTAATTAGAAAAAGAATGTGATATTGATATAACCTAACCTCATTCTCCTTAAGCAACTCGAACACATTGCGTAACTTTTTTTGGTATAATAAATAATTTTATCTAAAAAATAAAGGCTATTTAAGCCTCTCTATCTAAAAAAAAACAATTAGTACATTATTTTAAAAATTGGTCTAATTGGCACAATGTAAACCTAAGGAGCAACTTCTTCGATGACACATAATCATTCTATTCGACGTTACACCTCACAATCAATGATGCAAAAAAGATAAGTATATAATACATATTTTTATAAAAATAAAAAAGATCAGAAAAAGAAAAAAGTTATAAATTTATCTCTCTCCCTCTAATGATCCTGAATTATAATTTAAAAGCAAATTAATGACGGGTTTCTGAACCATATTATCAAAACTATATTATCAAAACTAATCTCATGTGACAAGGTGGCCTTGGGGGTTGCGTTCGGAGATGTTTGGTTTCCAGGGCTTGTTGTTGTAATATAAGTTTGGTACCTAAACTTCTTGGTGATCTCTTTTTGGTGTTTTTGGGTGTAAGTATCTTTGTTTATACATTTGATTGTGACATGTGCAATCTAATGTATTTTAGGTGTTTCTGTATCCATGGAGTTATGCAATAAAAATTTAGAGATTCAAAAAAATTCAAAATTAATCTGGGTGGCACATTTGAAAATAATAATTAAAAACAATACTATTTTTTATTGAACAGTACCTTCTCAGTTGCTTATCTTTCTTATTAGGTTCTCTGACTGCTATTAACAATGTTGATATGATCGTTTTTGCTTCACACTTATGCTGTAGTATTTAGCTTATTAGGAACAAGGTTATTTTTGAAGAGACTATTATTGATTCCTTTCATACTATGTTGCATGCTTCTCATTACTGTTGGGGCTTCTCACAGGTAGTAGGTACACATAAGAGGACGCAGGGTGCTCCTATTCATATACAAGTTTCATGAATGGCGCTTTCAGAAGAGGTTCTGAAGCTCAATTGTGACGCTTCTTAGACAGATGGACATTGCGATGAAGGAGACGATAGTCAAGACTGGTTGTCGCCTGGCTTTCTCCTTCACCACTGACCTTAATGCTCATCTATTCTGGAGTGTAGTGCCATTGGTGTTAGATATTCGCTCTTCCCTCTCAGCCTTATCTCGATACAGTCTTTGTCTAATTTCCAAGGTACAAAATGCCACTGCAGATTGACTTTGTATATATATATATATATACGAATGTGTTATCACTTAAATAAAAATAAAATATATATATGTTATCTCTTTAGTCCGCCCTCCTCCATCTCTCTCTTCTCTATCCACCCTCCTCACCCATTCTCATCGTTATCTTCGTGACGAATTGAAGCTCTCCAATGATACCAAGATTAAAATGACTCATGATATCATCGAGTGATCCAAAAAATAATATTTAACCAAACTACAATAATAGAAACATATTTTTTGAAACAATAGGGACCGCATCAATAATTCGACCATACGGTAGGAATTTAAAGGAAATTTGCCCTAAAATTTATAATGTCCCACTACAAGTGGTATAAGTCAAAAAAACTAATATTTGGTTATAATTAATGATTCATAGTTGCAGCTCTACGTCTTTAGTGGATTTAAGTGTTCTTAGTTATGGGCTAGTTTAAGCTTGAGTCATCAATGTTACACTTTATTTTTTTTTTTTTTAATGAATCTCGACAATTTATTCAAAAAAATTAATGATTCATATTTTATTATTATTAACTTATGGTGATTTTCTCAAAAAAATTATGAGAGATTAATTATTCAAATATTATGGATTAGTAAAGAGTGATCATCGTAAAACATTTAAACCTCTCGGTCCCCACCTAATAATAATTTCCTACTCCCCCCCTCCCCGACAACAGATCTTGGTTTCATGTCCATGCCCGGCAGATGGTCTGTCGAGCTATATATTAACTTTTTTTTAGGAAAGCTATATATTAACTTAGCCTCTTCGTGTAACCATGGTCCATCAGGGACCGTTAAAGTTATTAGACATGCAGTGGTCTACTGTTGCGAAGGGCATCGACAATTGTACGTCTCTCGTAGTTGAATTTTTGGCACTCACGCGATTCGCTTGAATTTGATTATGTTTTGTCGCACGTTCGTAGATGATCTATCAAGCTATATATTAACTTATCTCGTAATTGGAGATAAGGCAATCGAATTGCATATACCCTCTCTAATCAAGCGATTTCGCTTAAATAGGATTATGTTATATCGCATGTTCGCATGTAATTCTGTTTGGAAGTGTAAGTTGATGATGTCAGAGGAGTTAATTTATCCTGATATATACGTCTTGTTTCGCCTCACACTTGATGAATAAAAATTAGAAATTTATATACCCCTCAAAATTACAAAAAAAAATATTAACTTCCTATACAAGATTTTTTTTTGAATAAGTAAATTTTACTAATTTCCTAGACAAGATACTTGCCACTTCCACCGAATTCAACACTTCAAAGCTTTATCCACACAGCTGTTTCCCACCCCGGCTTAGGAGGGAGTAAAATGGTAATTGGGTCTTGACGGAAAGGGGGCTTGTTAAAGCAAGCCTTTTAATTAATCTATCATAAGCAAATTCCTTTGTCTGGCTACCTAGCTAGCGTCTACAACATTTTTTTCAAATCACGTAATATCTTGATATATGTTGGGATGATGAGAAATAGGAAAGACTTATTTCCTATTCCTATTCCTATTCCTATTCCTATTCCTATTCCTATTTCGACTAGGTTTTGGACTCCGAATCTGACCTAGATAGGTTACTTATACACCAAGGTTTGTCTCTATATAAAGACATGTTACCCTAGGTTTTTTGTATGGCTTTGTGGCTCGGAAACTCATCAATAAAAGTTCTCTTTTCTCTCCGTGGATGTAAGCATTAGGCTGAACCACGTAACCTCTTGTGTCCGTGTTCTTTGCGCGTTTTGTTCCCTGGTTGCTGAATTCCTAACAACTGGTATCAAGAGCTAAGGTTGGAGGATGTCGGACGGCACGAAGTTTGCTCTTGTGAAGTTCGATGGTTCATCGAATTTCAGGTTATGGCAAAGGCGTGTCAAGGATCTCCTCGTGCAACAAGGGATGGTCATCGCGCTCTCAGGAAAGAAGCCTGAGAAGATGGAGGAGCAAGAGTGGGAAGAGTTGGAGGCCAAGACGGTAGCGAACATTCGCTTGTGTTTGGCGGATGATGAGGAGCCACCAGCTGGGTTGTGGAAGAGGATCCAGGTCGGAGTCAAAGAAGTTCAATAGAAGTGGTTTCAAGTGCGGAGAAGGGCACATGAAGGGGACTATCCAGGACGAACTAGGGATCAAGACAACGAGGAGGGATCGGCATCCACAACCATGGCCACATATTCAGACGGGTCGGATGGTGACTGGCTTTCTGTCTTATCAAGTCCAATGCATCCTGGTAATCTCTTTTCATTAGGGACCTTGGATTATAACAGTGATAGTTATAAAGGTATGCTAATGAAGGTGGAGAAGGATGCGATGGTAGGGATGAAGGGTGAAAGGAAATACCTACAGGTTAGTGGGGAATATTATTGTAGGTGGAGTCACATCAATGGGTCTGATGAAGTGGGAAAAAGCTCAGGTCATATGAGGTTGGTTCGTATGAGGGAGCAAAGGCTTGACATGGATGGTTTGAGTGTAGTTGGGATTCGCGAAGACATGGATAGCAAGCTATGGTTGTTTCGTGGAGGCATGGTTGGCAAGGAACCATGGTTGTCTCAGAGAAGCATTGTTAGCTGGGCCCTGCTATGGTTGTCTAAAGGGACGTGCACGTCAAATGTGTTGGATAGGTTTTGCATTGAGCATGCGAAGCCATTGGTGACACCACGGGCGAATCGGGTATCTCACTCAAGGCCGAACAGTAAAGTTCGAGGCATGTCGAGGGTTCTACTTAGTAGAACAAAAGGTTGCCCTTTGTATGCTATGGCGAGTAGCATTGGTTTGAGGCAAAAAGGTGCAACGGAAGAGCGGTTCGAGGTTGCGGAGCATAGGGCTGATCGAAAAATAGAGGGTACGTCTATTGGTCGCAAGGTTGCTTCAGAAAGTGGACTCGCTAGTTGGGGTTCGATGGAGATTGGAGGGAATAGGCCAAGCAAGCTCAGAAGCTCGAGTTTGGAGGCTGGCTCCAAGTGATTGAACAGAAAAAAGTGGTGAGAAAGTTGAGATGGTATTATTGATGCAGTTATCTATAGTCCGAGATGGAGTCGGTAGAGTCGGATTGGTTTTGCAAGATCTCATGGTTCTTCATGGAGTGGTGTTTTGTCAAGGTGGAGTTTGTTGAAGTTCGGGTGGAGCTTCATGGTTCTTCCACGAGATGATTTCTCGCCAAGGTAGAGATTGTTGGGATGGCGAGAAATAGGAAAGACTTATTTTCTATTCCTATTCCTATTCTGACTAGGTTTTGGACTCATAATCTGACCTAGATAGATTACTTGTACACCAAGGGTTTGTCTCTATATAAAGACATGTTACCCTAGGTTTTTTGTATGGCTTTGTGGCTCGGAAACTCATCAATAAAAGTTCTCCTTTCTCTCCGTGGATGTAGGCATTAGGCTGAACCACGTAACCTCTTGTGTCCGTGTTCTTTGCGCGTTTTGTTCCCTAGTTGATGAATTCCTAACAATATATAATTTTTTCAATAAATATTTAACAGTGTATTTTTTATTGTTTAAATTTGAAATCTCTTATTTAAATTAGAATAATTTTTTTAATGACTAGTTGCATTAATGTTGCTTGCAATCATTCTAGTAGGCCTTAATGGTGTTCTTGGTCAAAGGTAAATTTTTTATTTTTTGTTTAATGTAAACTATAAATTTAATCCATAAAATCATTGGGAAAGGATGAGGCTCGATCTGTTCTGGTCATGTAGTCCCATCTTTCATCCATCAATGTCTAATTCAATGGAAATTAGATGGAAAATTAGAGATCGTATTGGTCGATGCATGTCCATTCATGTCGGCCATGTGCTACATTAAAGTGGTCTCCTATGATGGGCTCATAGTGCCAAAAAGGGTGTTCTGGAGCAGCATGGATGATTGGTTTTCTCGGTATGCGGGCTCGGTAGAGCAAGACGTTCCTTCGTCCCAACGACCGGTCAGTGTCATACCCAGAGAACAAACCCTCCATCTTACTTATAAGAAGTTAGGCGATATGAAAGGTGACAAGGTAATTGGAGGTCTGTGCCTTGTCACCATACGAGTCGGCCGGGAACGTCTGTGAGGATGACTACTTAGACCTCCCAGAGGTGCATAAAAGTTGTGACTGTCACCGTGCTCCAAGCAACTTACTACTGCCAATGATAAGATGAAATATCCTTTGACACAACAACTTATACAAGATAAAGAGATTTTTAAGGACTACGTCAATGTTTCTCACCTGACTGTACCGAAACATCGACATGCGGTAGGCATTGTTGGAGGTCAAATATTTTCTGTTCATGGAAGCGAGGTTTGATACGAGGTCTGCATCTTTAGAGATAAGCTTTGGCTTGAGGTCCATGTCATGAAGTCTGTGCCTAGCACGAAGTGAGGGAAGAGAGCCTTGGCGTTTCCACAAGCACATGGTGGGTACTAAGGCAGCCATATCCATCCTTGGAAGATTGGTCGTAACACTCTACCCAGGCCTTGAAATGGAGTGATTCTTATTGCCATAGAAATCCAAGAAGTATATTTCTAACTTATGTTTCAAGAGTCTTGCCTAAATATGCATGGAGGAGGGTCAAAACGAGGCTTCCAATTCCGGTGTTGGTTACCTCATCAAGGACCATCGCATTTTGGTATAAAAAAACCCAGATTCTGTCTCATACCTTAGATTGAGATGATTCAAGTTTCTATAGAAAGGGAAGACGTAGATCGACAATTTTATAGTTTATAAAGTTTTCAGAATCGCAGCGGAAGAAGCTCAAAAATGTAGGTTAAGGAAGACATTTACTCTAGGTTTGAAGCTAGATGCCTCAGCTTTTAAAGCAGATGTTTGGGTGGGCACCTTATCCCCACGTGGGTGCCGTCTCACTTTAAGCTTAGTAGTGGACGCCGTCCCGCTTTGAACATGGCGGTAGGCGTCCTCCCACTTTGGACTGGTAGTGGGTGCTATCTCACTTTAATCTTGGTAGTGAGTGCTATCCCACTTTGGACTTGGCAGTAGGCATCCTTCCGCTTTAGACTGGTAGTGGGCGCTGTCTCGCTTTAAGCTTGGTAGTGTGCACCGTCCCGCTTTGGACTTGACGGTAGGAGTCCTGCCACTTTGGACTTGGTAGTGGGCATCGTCTCGCTTTAAGCTTGGTAGTTGGTGTCATCCTGCTTGGGACTTGGCGGTAGACATCCTCTCGCTTTGGACTTGGTAGTGGGTGCCGTCCCACTTTGGGCTTGACGATAGACATCCTCCTGATTCGGACTTAGTAATGGACGTCGTCCTGCTTTGGACTTAGAAGTGGCGGGCCGTGTTTGTAAAAGGTTGATTTGGACCTCAAGGTGGGAATATTGATGTACACTTTGACCTATAAGACGGGAGCCTGGATGAGCACTTTGACCTATAAGGCAAGAACCCGGATGTCGGTTTGATCTACAAAGCGTGAGCCTGGATGGTCGCTTTGACCTACAAGGCGGGAGCATGGATGGTCGCTTTGACTTTTGAGGCGAGAGCCCGGAGGGCGCTTTGACCTTTAAAGTGGGAAGTCCGGGTGGACGTCTTGGCACGCAAAGTGGGATGTCCAAGTTAGACACCATGGCCCAAAAAGCGGGATGACCGGGTTGGACGCCTCGGCCCGAGAAGCAGGATGTTTGATAGGGCGTCTCGGTCCATAAGGTGAAAGCCCGATAGGGCACTTTAGGCTTTCGAGGAGGTAGCCAGGATGAATATATTGGAGTTGCTTTGGACAATGACAGGTTTGAGATGAGATTTTGCATAGAAGATTCGAGAAGGTCAAGTCGGTCTACTTTTTTCTAAATTGAGCTGGATCTTTAAGGAATGTTCGAGAGGGTTAAGGCAGCCTAGGGTTTTTGGATATTGGAAGCGGTTTAGGATTTTTCTAAGACTGAGGCTGGGCGAAGTCACTCTGTATATATGGACGACATGACAAAAGGAGAAGACAACACTAACACAACTTCACACAACAACTATCTTCCTCCTTATCTTTCTCTTAGCTTAGACCTAGCTTAGTATAGCCCGTATATCTTTTTCCTCTCCCCTAGGCCGACTTTGGGACGACCACTCCAGACCGTCTCGAATTTTCTTAGTATTCTTGTACCCCTTTTACCTACAACAACTTTATTTTTGTACTATGTGCTATTGCAATTTGGCACTCAGTACCATGTAGTTTGTGAAGCACGTGCTAAATTGTTGAACTATGAACCTGTAATGTATGAGAAGAAAGTAATGAGAACTAAAGGATTGAATACTAATATGTCATGTAAACCGTCTCGTTAGGGGTATAAATAGGAGTAGAAGGAAATGTAGGGACCATCATGATATTTTGACATTCATTTGTAAAAAATAAATTATTTCTTCCCTATCTCTCTCCCTCTCTCTTTCTTCCCCGTTTCCTTGGTTCTTCTAATCTCTCACCTTAATTCAAAAATAAAGTTTGTTACAAGTGGTATCAGAGCCCTGTGATTCTCGGAGCTCATCGTAATGACTTATTAGGCAAACACGGAAGAACATTTTGTTGATTACAACCCTCTCGTGATTAATGGGTTGTCGTGGTTATGGTGGCGCAACATGCTCGATGCTCTCTAGGAAGAAAGATTCGAAAAAGTGGAAACTTTCCAATATGGAAATGGGTCACGAGAACCGACGAGCCATCTTCGCGTTCTGGGCATCTTCAAGAAAAGGAATAAGTGCTTCTGGAGGAGGTAGGTAAACAACACTGGTGCCAGATGGAAGGGTTTCTGGTCGGGAAATCAACACTTTTCCAGTACAAGGCGGAAAATATGTAAGAGAATGGGGTTTACACCGAAAAAACAACCAGAGTTTTTGGGTCAAAACTACAGAATAGAGCCTCGTCGGAACCACTTCTTGTACGAGTGGGCCTCAAAAATCTATCAAAATGAGGTAAATGCTTTCTTATCTCTAAGGTGTTTTCCTAGTCTTACTTCTTTTTTGGGTGTCAACCTGGAATATTGAATTAATGGTTGTGAGGAGTGCTTTGAGATTCACCAATCTTTGGAGGTTTACAAATATAGTTTAGTAGCTATTTTGTTATTATACAAGGCGAGAGTGTGGTTTTCGTCGTGGTCTTTGAGCAGCAAAGAGGCTGATTAGGATGAATTTGTAGATATTTGGTGTGAACGCCTTGAGAACGTTTAAGCAAAGGAGGAAGTTGGTACTGATTTGTTGTGATATTGAGGAGAAAATCAAGTGGGTTTGGTGGAAAATTATGTTCTAGGATGTGGAGTTAATGAGAAGGAGGTTAATAATGATGGAGTTTTATTGGTCAAGCCTAAATTTTGTATTCTTGTTGAAGGTTTTTGTAAAATCAAAGTTGAATCCATCAAAGAAGTTATTGAAGAACAGACATTGGATGAATTTGGAAGTCAAGATGATGTGGTTCTGAAATTTCTTGACTCGTTGAATTCAAGAATTAAAAATTGAGACCTGATTATCTTGTAAAGGATAGCATTGAGTTGAGTCAATTCAAGTTGGTTGGTGTAGTTAAGAAATATGTGAGAAAGTTTGAGAAGTTAAAAAAGCCTTAGAAATTGAAGTCCATTGAACTACTTAGAGTTAAAGAGTGTGGCACATATATTTTTGGCAGCATGTATACAGAAGTTTGTGAATCATTGAGAGGACACTTACATTGATCGATTGATTCCTGCACTCAAGTCTCATGTTATGCATTCTATAGTTTTGATAGGTGATCTCCCCAGTATGTTGTGGTCTCTGCTTATAAATCCAAGGCCGAAGTTGAGAGAAGTGCCAATTTTCTCACTACTTCAGCACAAGGATGCTATTAATTGGTCAAGGAAGCTTGCATCTCTTGAAGCACAATAGGACCAAGAAAGAATGTTGCAAGGATTGAATGCTAATTTTGATCCAGAATTTGCACAAATTTTGACGACAGTGGCATAATGGCAGCAGTTCAAAGGCTGGTCTTGATGCAAGTTCAGAAGATGTTGTCCATTTGTGGACGGAAAAGAATTATACTGATCACTATTACTCTCATGGATCTATGGTCAGTTTACAGGGCAGAAGTTGACGAGCAGGAAGTTTTTAGCATTAATATTCATATTGTTCAGATGGAAGCACATAAGCTTATTGCTAAAAAGGGTGCCGAAGAAAAGAAAAAGTTGGTGCTGCTATTGACATTGTATTGAAGCTATTTCTAATGGAATTAAAGGACATTATGTGGTTACCATGGATGTTTACTTTGGCAAAATTAAACAAGTATTTCAGATGCACTACAACTTATTGCAGCAGCAATAGTCCATTTTTATGCAGCATTATACCAGCCATTGAATGCAGTAGTGGCCCTGCAATATTATGCAGCATTAGTGCTGCTAAATTCTGAAGGACAACCACCCAAAGCTGTAGCACTTTCATCTGCTGCCATCTGTACAAATGCAAATATACCATATGTTGCGAGTTCTGCAATTTTTATAGGAGCACTGCCATCTTTGGAAAAATTTATGTAAAATCTGCAAATTCAGCTGTATATTATGTTGGTTCGATGGTTGAACTGATCATAGCACGTGACTTGCCTGCAAGGTGCATTCGAAATTCAGCTGCAGCCCCACTAGAAGCTATAGTACATGGGCGAGTTTAAAGTTTTTATTTTGATGTTCCTTAAACCTTGAGAACAAGTTTCTTGACCAAGAGAGAGCCCAACCTAAGGTTAACATTAACAAAAAATAACCATCCTCTTACTGATCTTACATTATGTGCAGTCTAAATGGGCGCCTCCGACCAATAGGCCTGAAAAGCGCCATCCCAAAGTCTACTTCTAGCCAAAACCACAGCTCGGTAGACTGGAGGGATAGTCATGAGACAATAGCCCAATAAACTGTCATCCTACTTCCTCTAGCCTCGAGACATCTTATGCTAGAGATCCATCCCACACATCCACCTTGAGGAATACACACACCTAGAGAAAAACTCAAAAACCTAGCGTGTGTGGTTGCAGCCCGGGACCTCTGTAAAAAACCCTATCGCCGCCAAACTATAGGGCAAAGAAGCACCAAAATCCTGTTGATACCGTGAGCACCTGTTATAGAATAAAGCAACACAAAAAAGTTTTACAAGACATCAACAAACTGTATAATGATAGTAAGGCTAAAATGAAAGGTCCCTCTCGATGTGCCTCAGCAGAAAGCCTAGAATCGTTGGCCACCATCCCTCTACCTACAACTTACTCAAAGCATCAACAGTAGCGTTAGCGTCCCTAAAAATATGAGATACCTGAATTACCATGTTCTAGAACTGTCTCTAGACTTGCAGCCACCTATTTCAAAACTTCCACGGGACAGCCAATTTCCTGTCATGAAATAAACCACAGGCGTACATAGATTTAGTTTCTAACCACAAACTATGCCACCCCTGGGCATGCACGATCTCAATCGCCTGTATCGCTGTCACCAACTCTGCTTCATAGGCAAAGCCATCCTTTTGTTATGCTTCTCCCAGATTGCCCAAACACAAGTTACAAATGCCAGCCGCCAAAGATTTGCACTTGCTGGCTGAAATGAAACTACATTGGACGAACACATTGTTCGAGGAAACTCACCACCTCCCACCACACCAGCTATAGCCAGTCAAAAATCTTATGCAAGTTGTTTGATGGCTGAAATGAAACTAGTTGCAAACCCTTTCTTGGATTAATAAAGTTATATTACCTTTTTTTTAAACTAATTGTTGCAAAATGGCACATTGTCAATATGTGGTCAATAATTTCCTCCCATGCGAAGCAAAGAGAACAGAAAGATGGACCAATCAGACACCCTCTGATAGCTTGCCATACTGTCATAGACCGTCTTGGCGGGATAAACTGCGCCTAAATCCATTTGCCCCATTTCACCTCGGGAAAGGAATGTCAAATCTGATGATCAGCTCCCATGGAGGATACCACTCCATCCCGAGAAAGTGGAGACCATCTTGTCGCTATTTGGGGGACCAATTATGTATATCATGATGTGTGCCACAATCTTAGGATATCTTTCATAAAATTCCTTATCAAATTGCATCCTCCCATCCACCCTATAGTCTGCTACTATATAATGACACTCTCTGCGCAAGTAGTCAGGCACGTCAAGTCGATCAACCAAAATATAGCCTAACCAGTTGTCTAGCCAAAACCTAGCAACCGAGTCCTCTCTATCTAAATGAATAGCTAAACTACGCACACTATGGTAGCAACTCCTGGATCCCTTTATTACCAAAGAGCGGACAGACCTGCGTACCTCCTCACTACACATACGATAAAAACGTACCATGAATACCTCATAGTATGATATGGAGCTGAATAAAATATCCCAAGATAATCAGGTAAGAAAAGCTGGACCACCTTCCTCCTTCGGGAGACAAACCTTTGCCCAAGCAACAAGAAAAGAACCTCTCTGTTGAATGTCTTTAGTCCAAACAAAGTTCCTTATATGAGCATCCATCTACTTTGATAACCATACCTCTCCGTTGAACCTCTCCAAGCACGCTCGGGAAATAGTTTATGATTATGTTATTTCTGATGTTCCTTAGTTTCTTGCTTGGAGGTGTATCTTGATGATTTAAGGGGAGTTAGCTTTCCTCGTTATACTCGTGCAGTCAGTGATGATTTACGGGGATCAGTTTTCGCGGTTTCAATGTTAAGGCGGGTCACCCTGACCTTGCCGTGGTGCTCTTTCCCTCTTACGAATTTTTTCACTGGGTTTTTACATCATAAGGGTTTTACTAAGGCTGGCGGCCGCAACCTCGAGAAAGGGGATCCCCATTCTGAGGCCAGTTGTAGTAGGCATCATGATGAGGTATTACACGATCCTCTAGGTAGGAGTTCGGAGTATGGGTAGGATGCCCCTTCAGTTGCTATTGTACTTTTTTTCTATATAGAAACTTGACCCCACAATTTTCAACAGAAAAAAACCATAACTTTTAGGGCTTATCTCAAATTCTAGACAAATTAGTACTCTATTCCTATTTAGAGTAGGGTTATAAATCTCCTATATATATTGGCCTATGCCTAGGTATTTTGTGTGTAGTCGAGAGTTGTGAGGCAGAGAGAACCCTCACGGAGGCCCCAACGTCTCCTGGAGGAGGCAACCGCCCGCGCTCCATCGCCGCGCCGAGGAGGAGGAGATTCGTCGCCCATTTTCGAAAAGGAGAAACTCGCATCAGGTTTACTTGGGGTTCGCCGAACCCGTCGTATCGTGGAGGAGGGCCGAGCACCGTCACCGATCAGTTGCTTGAAAGGGACGCAGCCCGCTCTCCGCCTGTCCGTCGTTGCCATTCGACTAGCCGTCCAGAGAAGAGAGGAAGTCCGTCGGGGAGAGAGAGAAGGTCTCGGGGAGAGATCCCGCAATCCGACCACTGCTCAGCCGCCATCTCCACAGCGTACCCGCCCGTCCTCCGACCAGTCCAGCCGCATCGCCTGCTCGCCGTCGACCAGTGACCATCCGCAAGCTGCCTCGCCGTGGTGGCCTACCGTCCAGCCGCCGCCCCTCGGAGATTTTGGGTTGAAAACTCCTAATTTCGAGTTGACTTGGTCAATGGTTTGACTGGTTGACCTAAAGTCAACTATTTTGGCTAATTTTGGTTTTTAACCTATTTTGGGCTGATTTTTCGGTTCGAGGTATTACAGGATGACTTTGATGAAGTACGAAATCCCTCAGTTGATGAGAAAAACTAATTTTTTCTTGTGGCAGGTGAAGATGCGTGCTATTCTAACACATTTAGAGCTGGATGAGACTCTACTTGATGAGAAGTTGATGCCTTCGACTTGGGATGCTGCGATGAAGGCGTCAAAGAATCGTAAGGCTGTGAGTCAGATCCAGTTGCATCTGTCAGATGATATTTTGCGAGACGTGTTGAAGGAGACAACAGCTTCCTCATTATGGGCAAAGCTTGAAAAGTTGTGCATGCCCAAGAGTTTGACCAACAAACTGTGCTTGAAGCAACGACTGTTTTCTATCCGGATGCAAGAAGATAAGTCTGCTCACGACCACCTTAATAAATTTAAGAATATAGTGGCTGATCTTAGAACTCTGGATGTGAAATATGATGATGAAGATCTTGCTTTATTGTTATTGTGCTCGTTGCCTGCTTCTTATCAGCAATTCAGAGATACTTTATTGTTCAGCCATGATACTCTGAGTTGGGATGATGTTCATGATTCGCTCTTGGAGAAAGAGAGAATTGATAAGCACACTGTGAGTTCCTCTGAAAATAGCCAAGGGACTGGCTTGGTCGTGAGAGGGAAGTCTGAGGAGAGGAATGCTAAGTTTGTTTCGAGGAAGAAGAGCAGAAGCAAATCAAGGTCAAGGCACAAGGATAAGACTTGTTTCAACTGTCATAAGGTTGGACATATTAAATGGTTCTGTCCGGAGCTGAAGAACAAGAAGAAGGGTGAAAAGTCCAGTGCTCTGAAAGGAGAAAGTTTTGATAGCGGCAGTGCTAGTGTTGCCACCACCACTCAGAAAGAAGAATCTGATGGAGATCTTTTGTCTGTGATTGATGGGAAGTCTAAAGTTGATGCTGCTTGGGTCCTTGATTCTGCTTGTACGTTTCATATGTGTCCCATCAGGGACTGGTTCTCAACATATAAACGTGCGGAGGGTAATATTCTCATGGGAAATAATTTTGTCTGCAAGGTTGTTGGTATTGGCACAGTGAAGATCAAGATGCATGATGGTGTCATTCGAACCTTGACGAATGTGAGGCATATCCCTGATTTAAAGCGAAACTTGATTTCGCTGAGTACTCTTGATACATTGGGGTACAAGTACACTAGAGAAGGTGGAGTTCTTCGTGTGAGTAAGAACTCATTAGTACATATGAAGGCCAAAAAGGAAGTTGAAAATCTGTATGTTTTGCAGGGTTGTACAGTTACATGGACTACTACTGCTGCATCTGGCTTGTTGACAGATTCTGAGAACACCTCATTGTGGCATATGCGACTTGGTCACATGAGCGAGAAAGGCATGACCGAGCTAAATAGGAGAGAATTATTATGTGGATAGGGTATCGGAAAGCTAGAATTTTGTGAGCATTGTGTGTTTGGCAAGCACAAGAAAGTCAATTTTCAGAAAGGTGTGCACACTACAAAGAGAAAACTTGACTATGTTCATTCTGATCTTTGGGGACCATCTCAAGTTGCAACAAAGAATGGTTCCAAGTATATGCTGACTATTATTGATGATTATTCGAGGAAGGTGTGGGCATTCTTCTTGAAGAGCAAGGATCATGTCTTTGTCACTTTCAAGCAGTGGAAGACTATGATTGAAAAGCAGACTGGGAGAGATGTCAAGCATCTCCGCACAGATAATGGACTGGAGTTTTGCTCTAGTTGGTTTGATGAGTTCTGCAAGAATGAGGGTATTGTCAGGCATAAGACAATCCCGGGTACACCTCAACAGAATGGAGTCGCTGAAAGAATGAACAGAACTTTGTTAGAAAAAGTTCGTTGTATGCTGTCAAATGCTAGTTTACCTAAGTCATTTTGGGCTAAAGCTGCTTCCACTGCCCGTCACCTTGTAAATCTTTCACCTCATGTATCACTTGATGGCAAGGTACATAAAGAACTATGGTCTGGAAATCCTCCAAATTATGCTAATTTGAAGATATTTGGGTGTCCTACCTATGCTCATGTGAATAATGGCCAGTTAGAGCCAAGATCTGTGAAATGTATCTTCCTTGGCTATGCTTCTGGAGTGAAGGGATACAAGTTGTGGTATCCCGAGCTGTCTAAGGTCTTGTTGAGTAGGAATGTTATTTCCAAAGAGACGGACATGTTGAGTAAGAGGGAGGGTGGTTCTTCACCTGGTATTTCTAGTACTCCAAGTATGGACTTGCAAAAGTCAAAAGTGCAGGTGGAGTTTGATGCTGATCCAGAAGCGAGTTCCTTCCGTGATGTTGATTGCTATGATCCTACTCATGGTGGGTTGTCTGATGAAGCTGAGAATGTTGGCACAGTTGAGAGGGAGCCAGCATATTCCATTGCTAGAGACAGGCCCAGAAGAACTATCAGGCCTCCACAGAAGTTGGGCGAGGCTGATATTATTGCTTTTGCCTTGAATGTGGCAGAAGAAGTTGATAGCTGTGAAGAACTGTCTAGTTACTCAGATGTTGTGAAGTCAAAAGACTCTGCTATATGGTTGGTTGCTATGGAGGAAGAAATGGAATCTCTTCACAAGAACAATATTTGGGAGATTACTAAGCTACATAAGGATATGAAGGTTGTCAGTTGCAAGTGGGTATTCAAGAAGAAGGATGGTATACCTGGAGTTGAAGAGCCTAGATACAAGGCTAGGCTAGTGGCTAGAGGATATAGTCAGATTCCTGATGTGGACTTTAATGAGGTATTTTCACCAGTTGTGAAGCATACCTCGATTCGTTCTCTTCTTGGTATTATTGCTATGCGGGATTTGGAGCTTGAACAGCTTGATGTGAAGACACCTTTCTTGAATGGAGAGCTTGAGGAGCAGATTTATATGACACATCCTGAGGGTTTTCATGTTGAAGGCAAAGAAGACCATGTGTGCTTGTTGAAGAAGTCCTTGTATGGCCTTAAGCAGTCTCCGAGGCAGTGGTATAAAAGGTTTGACTCCTTTTATGATTTCTCATGATTATGAGAGGAGCAAGTATGATAGTTGTGTTTACCTGAAAAGGCTACGTGATGGTTCTTAAGTGTATTTGCTCATGTATGTGGATGACATGTTAATTGCTACCAGTGACAAGGGAGAGGTGAGGAAGCTCAAAGTTCTGTTGAGTAGCGAGTTTGAGATGAAAGATTTGGGTCCTGCTAAGAAGATTCTTGGTATGGAGATTGCCAGAGATAGAGGAGCAAGAAAATTATTTCTGAGTCAGGAGAGTTACATTGAAAAGGTACTTGACAGGTTTGATGTGACTGGTGTGAGTACTCCTCTTGGTACACATTTTCGGCTTTCGTCCGCTTTATCTCCACAGTCAGCTGCTGAGGTTGATTACATGTCTGGTGTTCCATACTCCAGTGCTGTTGGTTCTCTGATGTATGCTATGGTTTGCACACGTCCGGATTTGGCCTATGCTGTGAGTGTTGTTAGCAGGTTTATGTCAAATCATGGAGAATGTCATTGGAGAGCAGTGGAGTAGATTATGAGGTACTTGAAGGGTACCAAGGGCGGTGTCTACAGTTTGGAAGTACCAATGATGGTGTTGTTGGTTTCATTGATTTAGATTATGCTGGAAACCTTGATAGGTTCAGGTCCTTGTTTGGATATGTCTTCACTCTTGGAGGATGTGCTATCAGTTGGAGAGCTTGTCTACAGGCCACAGTGGTGTTGTCTACCACTGAGGCGGAGTACATGGCTATAACTGAAGGCGTGAAGGAAGCTATCTGGTTGAAAGGTTTCTTCAGTGAGATCTGTGAGAAGCTGCAGATCAGTACAGTGTACTGTGATAGTCAAAGTGCTATCCATCTCACTAGGGATGCTACGTATCATGAGAGGACAAAACACATTGATGTGAGGTACCACTTCATTCGAGAGCATGTTGCTCAAGGTGACATTGTTGTGAGCAAGGTAGGTACCAAGGACAACCCTGCAGATATGTTGACGAAGCCGCTTTCTGGTACTAAGTTCGAGCATTGCTTGGACTTGGTAAGTATTCGTGCTTGATGCTGATTGCCCTTAGGGGCTGGTGGTGAAGGTGGAGCAGCGTTGATGTTGGAGTCATAGAATTTGGTCCAATGTGGAGATTTGTTAGGGTTTGTCTCAAATTCTAGACAAATTAGTACTCTATTCCTATTTAGAGTAGGGTTATAATCTCCTATATATATTGGCATATGCCTAGGTTTTTTGTGTGTAGTCGAGAGTTGTGAGGTAGAGAGAACCTCACGGAGGCCTTGTAACCTGTTTGACTCGCATAGTAGACGACTCTCCTTTGCCTGTGGTTTTCTCCCCGTCTTGAAGTTTCCACGTAATTCTCGTGTGTCTCGTATTTCTCATTTCGATCTTATTTCTCAACAATAACGGTCACAAAGCTCCTGTAAATACTGCTTCCGTGATGGACAAGAGAACAGTGGCACTCCGAGATATATGAAGGGGAGAGAGCCCACCGAAATTCTTAATAAAGCCTTTAGATGCCTGCCTAGGGCACGCCCCATTCTTGAACAAAAATAGATTTTTGACTTCTGTAGGTTATAGTGCCGACCCGAGTAGTCTGCATATTCCTGCAAAATACGCAAATGAACTTTGCAATAAGGATTAGCTTTAAATGTCTAACACATTATTTTTTTATACGGGATTTGATGCATGTCGAAACAAATTTTTATAATAGATAAAATTTTCAAATTGCAATAATCGAACATTATTGAGTTGATCTAGCCAGCGAGAGAGACATAAAAGTAGCTTTTTTAATCCAGCGGTCCAAAACCATCCAACAGTTTGGTTATTGGTCTTAGCGATTCCACGAGAGCCAACGGATTAGGCGACATCGTCGTGAGTTTGATTAAAGTGAAATATAATTGTGTTACATAAAATATTTTCAAACAGAATCTTATTATAAAACTCCAGGGTGTACTTTTTTGCCTGCTACATCAACTTTGGTTAATATAATTGGGATATTTTAATTTTAAAGAGGATTTTGATTTTTGCTGTCACATGGGATTTTTTTAAAGAAGAAATTACTGTCAGGCCTCTGGCATTTGGTATATTTCATACTCGTCTCGTGTATTCCAGTAATCGATTAAAAATTTTCCATAGTTTGGTGAAATTATACCATGGGATTCTTGAAGTCGGAATTGGAGTTTTTCTCCGGCGAAGGCCCACATGAAATGACACAAATGTCCTTACACAAAAAATAAAAAAAATTATCTTCTTCCACCTTTAAACACCAAATAAAAAAAAACTACCCGATACGAACCTGATTCCCAAATCTGTTCCTCTTTCCCGGACCCGGTAATTGCGGCGGGTGACCCATATTCTCGCGTTTGCTTCTATTTCTCTCCGGGAAGATATTTCATGGAAAAGACTAAACCGGCGATTAAGGTTCCCACGTCGTCGTTTAAGAAGCTGAGCTTTGAACCGGACTGCCCCAACCCCATCTCCAACTACCCCAACCTCTGTGTCTAAGATTAAGGCAGGAGAGGAATAACAAGCCCCGGAGCTTGGTGAGCCTATGCCTGGGAGTCATCGGCTTCCCGGCTAACATACAGGTTAGACCTTTTGGTCTCCGTTCACCTCTTCACGGGTTCGTATCGGGTAGGTTTGAAGAAAAGTATGCCGCTACTTTCATTGATGATCAAAACGGGAATAAATACAATCAAGGAGAGAGACTCCTAATACAATTGAACTACTGCTAAGATAAGGTTAGCCAGCTACAAATACTACAAATACAAACTGCATGACTTTACAAACTAGGATCACATAGGATCACGTTGGTTATGAAACAATTAGATAGAATCCCATTCAAATCACATTCGAAGCATGGAATGGATCACATTATCCGTAATACTCCCCCTCAAGTGGGAGAGTGAAGATTCACGATGCCTAACTTGGAAACGAGGCGACGGAACCGATCAACACCAAGGCCTTTGGTGAATAAATCAGCGAGCTGGTCTGTGGTACTGATCTTGAGTGGAGCAATGTCATTCGAAACAACTCTTTCACGAACGAAGTAACAATCCATCTCAACGTGCTTCGTGCGTTCGTGATAAACTGGATTTTGTGTAATATGTAGTGCAGCTTGATTATCACAAAAAAGAGGAGTTGGTCCCGCGGGCGAAACACCAAAATCACGAAGTAACCAACGAAGCCATAGCACTTCACTAACCGTGACCGCCATTGCTCGATATTCTGCTTCAGCTGATGAACGGGCCACCACACTTTGCTTCTTGCTTCGCCAAGAGATTGGTGAACCACCGAGAGTGATAAAATAACCACTACGAGAGCGTCGGGACATTGGACAGCCGGCCCAGTCAGCATCACAATAAGCGACCAGATTAAAACTCGTATGCTTGTTCAATAGAATGCCTTGCCCGGGGGTCGTTTTGAGATAGCGAAGTACTCTATTAGCAGCATCCACATGAGCTGAGCTAGGATTGTCAACAAACTGGCTCAAAATATTGACAGCATACACGATGTCGGGTCGGGTCACAGTCAGGTACATCAATCATCCCACTAGCCGGCGATAGCGAGTAGCTTCTGCGACCACCTCTCCCATTTTTTGCAAATGGTGATTTTGCTCAATGGGTATAGAACTTGGCCGAGAGGCTTGCTTCCCGCACTCCTGAAGTATATCCAGTAAATATTTATGCTGACTGAGGACAAGACCTTCCGGTGTGCGAGCGGCCTCAATTCCTAGAAAATACTTTAGGACACCGAGGTCCTTGATGCCAAAAGCATTATCCAAATATGTCTTTATATGTTGCAGCTTGTCAAGATCATTGCCAACAAGAATCACATCATCCACGTAGATCAGCAAAAATAAGATAAGATTCCCACGACGATGGATAAATAAAGCATAATCTGCTCTAGAACGTCGAAACCCAAGAGCCAAGAGAGTTGTGGCAAGCTTACTATACCAGCTGCGGGAAGCTTGTTTAAGACCATACAGCAACTTCCGGAGTCGACAAACTCGCCTATCTCCTGGCCGAACAAAACCTTGTGGGATTTTCATGAATACTTCTTCAGTTAAATCGCCATGTAAGAAGGCGTTGTCAACATCTAGCTGCTGAATAATCCAGCCTTTCTTGACCGCGATCGAAAGGAGGCAACGAACAGATACTAGCTTGGCAACAGGAGCGAAAGTGTCGTGGTAGTCAATACCTTCAACTTGTTTGAAACCACGAGCAACGAGCCGCGCTTTATACCGCTCTATGTCACCATTAGGCTTGAACTTTATCTTATAGACCCATTTAGAGTCTACAACTTTCTTGCCATATGGAAGATCAACGATGTCCCACGTCCCATTTTTCTCAAGCGCCTGAATCTCCTTGCGCATGGCATCTCTCCAATGTGGAGATTTTGCAGCTTCATAATAATAACGAGGCTCACGATGGGACACAAGAGTGGTTAGATACACCTGATGGGCAGCCGAAAATTTATTATAGCTGATGTAATGCGATAAAGAATGAACTACGAGGTTACCTTTCGGAGCGGCAGTACGCGGAATGGCGAGGGAGGGGGGGAGTTCGACATTATAATCAGTGAGATGAGAAGGAACTTATTTGTCCCTAGTGCTACGACGCGGAACAATTTCTTGGACAACCGGAATCTGTCTATTTGGTGATGGTGCAGTCACAATATCTGGCACAATTTCTGTCACTGAAATGGAATCATTATTGACAACGGATTCGGAGGATGTTTGATCGATATTAGTTGGTTGATCAATAGCAGCCCCTGATTGTCCAATGTTTGATTGACCTCCACTTGTGGGCATTGGATCATAATTAGCTATTGAGTCAACAGGAATAGAACCTCTTGCATCTTCGAGACAATTAGACACCTCATCCTTTTGGTATGGATAATTGTCTTCAACAAAGGTAACATCTCGGGTCACATAAAATTTGTTGGCAGCAATATCATATACCCGATAGCCCTTTTGGCCAAGAGGGTATCCCACGAACATGCACCGCTTACTCCGCTCATCAAATTTATCGATCCTTGTGTGATTATGGGCATAAACCAAGCATCCAAACACTCTCAAATGATCATAGGATGGTTGCTTGCCATGAAAAACTTCATATGGAGTCTTATAATCAATCACGGGGGATGGTAAACGATTGATTATATAGGTAGCAGTGAGTACACATTCACCCCAAAATTGTATAGGCAAATGTGACTAAAATCGAAGAGAGCGAGCTACCTCAAGGATGTGACGATGTCGACGCTCGACGACTCCGTTTTGTTGTGGAGAGTAAGCACAGCTCGTCTGAAAAAGGATTCCATTGTCCTCATAATATCTCAGTAGCTCCATAGACCTGAACTCCATGCCATTATCCGATCGAACCCCTTTGACTCCATATCCGAATTGTTTCTCAACCATTCGGAAAAAAGCAAGCAAACAGCGAGTAACATCAAATTTGTACTTGATTAGATAAGTCCAAACACCACGGCTATGGTCATCGACTATCGTCAAAAAATAGTGGGCTCCACACGAAGCTGGAGTCTTGTACGGACCCCAAACATCGCAATGAATTAATTCAAAACATGAAATTGTTTGAATTGAACTGTTGCAAAAGGGTAACCGAGTCTGTTTTGCTCGAATACAAGGATCACAATGGGCAGGTTTATTCGGAAATGACATAGAAGCTAAACTTGGTATCCGTCGTAGCTTTTCAAGAAGCGTATGTCCGAGCCTTTGGTGCCAGATCACAGCATCCCTGACTTGTACCGATGAAAAAGCCGAACTCCCCCTCACATCCTCGAAATAATACAAGCCATCCCGCTGCCTACCCGCTCCAATCAGTTTCCTCGTGGCCAAGTCCTGTATAACACAAACATCAGCTAAAAATATGACGGTGCAATTAAGATCCTTTGTCAATCGACTAATTGACAATAAATTGCATTGAAATGTTGGTATGTATAGGACCCGATCAAGGCATAATTGATCACATAAATTAATTGTACCAATCCCTTGTACGGGTATATCATCGCCATTAGGAATCTTGACAGGAGGATGTCCCTCTTCTCGGAAAGAATCGTTCATCCAGTCAGAATTACAAGTTATGTGGTCGGTTGCTCCAGAGTCAATGACCCAAGGTCGAGATTGAAGAGTCTTACCAGCCATGTTTGCAAAATTCTCAGTCAATGGTGTTGGTGTCGAAGTCGTGCCTGCAGATTCCCCTTTGATCCCGAGGTGTCACATCAAACTAGCCAGTTGGTCATTTGAAAATCCAGGTACAGGGCTTTCATCAGAACGAACTTGCGCTGCCTTAGGAGGTGGTCTCGTACTTGCATCACGACCCCGACGTTGATTATCACGACTTCCAGCCTCGCGACCTCCTCGTCTCCACCCATCTGGATACCCGACGAGCTCATAACATGTCTCTTCAGTGTGTCCAATTTTTTGACAATGGGTACATTTAGGTTTGTTGCCTCCATTGTTGTTAATTGGACGTCGATTTCCAGAACCTTTGTTGGAATCTGAATCGCGGAAATTAAAGGCCGCTGACTCAGGGGTTGATTTCCGAGCTGAAGAAATCGCTCGTCTTTGTTCTTCCTCGGCTACGAGATGATAAGCTTGACGTAGGCTTGGAATAGGCTGTGTACTCAATATCTGTGACTTACCAGTGCCGAATACATCATCCAACCCCATCAAGAAGTCGTAGAGCTGTTCTTCTTCTCGAATCTTCAACACCTGTCTCTGCATATCATGATCACAGTTAGTACAAGAGGACTTGTACAAAGGTCGAATTGCTTGAACCTAGTCCCATAATCCCTTTAATGTAGTATAATATGCAGAAACAGTCAGTTGATCCTGGCGAAGAAGCGAGATCGCCCTCCGCAAATCATATGCTCGGGGAGCACTTCCTTGCCCAAAACGCTCAGAGATGTCGACCCAAATCTCCTGGGCCGTCTTAGCACAGCGAACGCTGCTTCGAATCTCTTTTATCATCGAGTTTCGAAGCCATCCTTTTACCATGTGATCCGCACGAATCCAATGGTTAAGATCACCAGAATCTGGAGGGGGTCGTGGCAATGAGCCATCGACGAAAACGAACTTATTCTTTGCGAATAAGAGATCGCTCATATCTGTCACCCATTCACCATAGTTTCCGTCGTGCAATTGCTCCGAGACAAAAACTTGGGCAGGGTGATCAGATGGATGCAAGTAATATGGTGATGATGACGCAGCAACATCACCATGGTTCGAGCGATTGATGCTCGAACTGTTGGTGCCATCCAATGACATATTTAGGTGGGGAAATAACTTTGCGGCGGGTAGGCTAATTTTGTGGTGGGCTTAAGCCAGATTCGGCTCTGATACCATGAAGAAAAGTATGCCGCTACTTTCATTGATGATCAAAATGGGAATAAATACAATCAAGGAGAGAGACTCCTAATACAATTGAACTACTGCTAAGATAAGGTTAGCCAGCTACAAATACTACAAATACAAACTGCATGACTTTACAAACTAGGATCACGTAGGATCACGTTGGTTATGAAACAATTAGATAGAATCCCATTCAAATCACATTCGAAGCATGGAATGGATCACATTATCCGTAATAAGGTTTTTTACTAGTTTTTGTTGTTTGGTTTGTGCTAGATGAACTTGAGGCCGTCGTCCTTGACGACGATGTTGATGGAAGCTCGACCAGGATGGACACGAAGGAGCAGTGCTTCGGCCGAGACCCTCGGAACTCGACCACGTCGGTGACAACCGGAAGCCCAATCCCTCATCTGCCTAATGCTCCAGATCCAGCCCGACAAGGATATCGTCGTTGAGTTCATCGGCACCTGGAGCCGCTATACAATGACTACCACAAGGGAGCTTCGGTCTGTCTCACGCCGACGACCTCTGCGCCATCCATGGCGTTGCTTAAAAAGTTCTGGATGGTGTTTTTTTAATTTAGTGTTCATGTTTTTGGTGTTTAAAGGCGGAAGAAAATGAGTTTTTTTGTGTAAGGGCATTTGTGTCATTTCATGTGGGCCTTTGCCGGACAAAAACTCCGATTCCGACTTTAGGGCTCCATGGTATAATTTTGCCAAATTATAGGAGGTTTTTAATCGATTATCGAAATATAAGAGACCAGCGTGAAATATACCAAATATAGAGGCCTGACAGTAATTTTTTTTTCAAACCAAAGACCTTACCAAGCAAGCAATCCTATTTTATCTTTACGTTATAATTAAAAGTGTAACTGCTTCAATAAATTATTCGGGTTGTATTCTTTTAAAATAAATATTTGAGTTCAAATAATATTATTCAATAAAGGAGTGAATACAAAGATGAAAACCAAAATTTGAAATTGAGACCATAATAAACACAAAAAAAGTGTTAGTTATTGAAATTCATATAATTCTGTGCTCTATGCAAATGAATCACGTGACCTTATTTTTGTCCACGTGAACAAAGCAGCGATTGAGTGATTTCAATAATTATGTCCTGTCGCAATAATTAACCTTCGTATAGTGGCATTCACGTCATTAATCATTTACTCAATTGTAAAAAATTGTCTCAATTTAAATAAGATTATTTTTGGTTCGAAGTTTTTGGAACACAATCATTATTAATACTTATTATTATTATGATGAGATTTTTTAAAATTTTTGAAATTTATATTGAAATGGAAGCTGACTTATTGTAGATGTCCGGATTTATTAAAACTAATTCCAAGCATCAACAATAGAACTTTGGCATTTTCTAATATCACCCAACAGTAGAAACTTCACTTTACAAAGTCTGTAGACAAAAGTACAACGAAATGAAATCTCTTTATTCCATTATTAATATAAAAGATGAAAAATATTTAACTTTAGCCAGTAGTGGAGGGCAATCGCTATCTGCATTACTTTTCTCTCTGTCGTTGTAGTGGGCTGTGAGAGAATCAGTAGATGCCCAAGTAGAACCATCCATCAATTTATATATTTAGAGGTTAATTTAATCACGTATAGTTTAGTAAAATAATTGGAGCACATGAACAAATTAATTAATTTTGTAATTATTAACTTCGGTATGATCAACTGAATGTTTAACTAGGTTCCATGAACTTCCAACAATAGCTCGACAAACTATTTTATTGTGTTGGATTCTACTCGAGAAGATTTGGACCTTCGATAGTTCGTTTCACACTAAGACTATGTTTAGTGGTGATCTTATATAATCTGTGTCACGAAATAAATAATTAATTTTTCTCCCATTCACATATATGTATTATTTATACAAATTTTTATAAAAAATTAAAAAATTAAACTTTATATGAGTTGGAAATATTAGACTTAATTTATAGAAAATAAAAATATACAAATTTTCATTTTTTTATCAAATAACATTATGTCAAATATCATTAGAATAGATTAGCAGGCGACCCGAGCGTTGCTTTCCTTTTAATTCTTATTTTTTTATTAAAAAAATTTGTCCTCATCCTTGACTCTCCCTAGCGAGAGTCACCATTGTGGGTTGCTTAAGATAGGGCTGTCAGTTCCAACAGTTAATTAGTTCATTACGTATAATTTATCTAACTTAATGTTAAATCTCGAGTTCCAGAATTATAAATTCAATTGTGTTAAATTTGTATAAGAAGAATTATGTTATCTTTTGTTGTCCGATGGTGCTCAATTTGTCATTAGTAAAAATTTTAGTATCCGGATAACATCGGATTTCATCTTAAATTTAGCTCAATTGTTCTTGGGACATATGTATTTCTTAAATGATAACCTTAATGTTCTTATTTCAATTATGTCGTTTTTCAGCATGCCTTATAGAATCTAACAAATTATGCAATCTAACAACTAAATTTAGTTTGCCAATTATCTCAATTATGTCGCTCTTCAGGATGGGAAATTCAGTTCTTATAGTTTTGTGAAATTTAGGACCAACCTGGGGATAGTTGAGTTGGCATCACCCCACCTATTTAGAAGGTTGCAGGTTCAGTTATTCTCATTTGCACACACATTAAATAGCCTAGATTATCAACTAGAGTAAGTGTAAATGATAAGAAATTTTAATTTACGAAGTTTTAATCCGCGACTCAATTCAACGAATTTTATTTTCTTTTGATTCAGTTTAATGTACTTGTAAGTCCCTGACACAATAATTTATAGAGTCGTAATTTGTTTGGAGCAGCCAGAAACTCGATGAAGGATAAATCCCAAACTATGGAGAGCCAGCTTTAGGAATCTATTGAGTTAGTCACCTCTGAGATGGCTGAGGCTCTCTGTCTGCCAGTCTCTGCTGACGAGGTGCGTATTGTTGCTTTTAGTATGGGTGGTACCAAATCTCCAGGGCCTCATGGCTTTCCGGGAATCTTTTTCCGAAAGTACTGGGACATTGTTTCTCATGATGTGATCGCCCTTGTACAAAATTTATTTGATTCCTCTTTTGTTCCCCCTGAACTGAATAGGACGTACATTTGCTTGATCCCAAAAGTTCAGAGTCTTTGTGATATTCATGGTTTTCGACCAATTGCTCTTTGTAATTTTGTGTACAAAGTCTATTCTAAAGTTTTAGCGAATAGACTGTGCCCTTGGATGGGTCTTTTAATTTCTGAGAGTCAGGGTTCTTTTGTTGGTGGGCGTAGTATCCACGATAATATTTTCATCGCTCACGATATTTTTCATAACCTTAGGACTGCCCCGAAAAGGAAATCTTATTCTATGGCTATTAAACTGGACTTAAAGAAGGCTTACGACTTAGTTGATTGGAATTTTTTGGAATTCGTTATGTGCAAACTTGGTTTTCCAATTAAATGGATTTCATGTGTGATGAGCTGCATCAGGACTACTTCCTTTAGTATTCTCTTTAATGGAACTCCGCTCCCTTGGTTCACTGCTGAAAGAGGAATTCGACAGGGTGACCCCCTGTCCCCATTCCTTTTTCTATTTATCTCAGATGCACTTGCTCATTTTGTTAACCATACCAAATTGTCAGGTGCAATTCAGGGACTCACCCTCAATAGACACTGTCCTCCCCTCACGCATATTTTGTTTGCAGATGATATGCTTCTGTTTGGTGAATCTTCTATTCGCGAGGCAAGGTACATCAAAGGTTTGCTAGATCATTTCACGGCCTCTACAGGACAGGAGATTAATTTCTCTAAATCGTCTATTTACTTTTCCAAATGGGACTCTCCTGAGAATAAGCAATCTATTATGAATATCCTTAGTATGACTCTTTTGCAGGAGGATGATAGATATCTGGGTCTGCCTGCCTTTTGGGGTCGATCCAAAATAGGTGCGCTAAATTTTCTTTATGACAGGATGTAGAGGAAAACACTCAGCTGGAAGCAGAAGATGCTCTCTATGTCAGGTAGGGAGATTTTGATTAAATCGGTGTTAGCCTCTATTCTTAGTTATACGATGCAATGCCTGCTCCTCCCTTTAACTTTTTGTTCTAAACTCAACAGTCTTATGGCTAATTTTTGGTGGTTCGGTGTGGGGAATGGTAAAAGCATTCACTGGCTGAGTTGGGAGAAACTTACTTGCGGTAAATTGGATGGCGGTTTAGGTTTTAAATACCTAAGATTATTTAATATCTCCTTTCTTGCCAAACAGGCTTGGAGGTTTTTATCTAACCAGGATTCCTTATGCTTTAAAGTGCTAAAAGGTCTTTATTTTAATGATTCTGACTTTCTCTCTATCTCTAAAGGTTTTAAACCCTCTTGGATGTGGAGTAGTTTGCTCAGTGGTAGAGACGCTCTACTTGAGGAAATTCTGTATAGGATTGGTGATGGCCATTCCACTAGAGTGTGGCTAGACCATTGGCTCCCTTTGTTGCCTAATGCGAAGCCTAGTTTTAGGCCTACTGTCCCTCCGTTTCCTACTGTTGTTTCTGATTTGGTTTGTGCTTCCACTACGAGCTGGAAGATGGACCTGATTAAAAAAAAATTTATACCTTCTGAACAAGCTGCAATTGCCAACATTAAGCTTTACATGGATGGTTTGCCTTATAAGATTATTTGGAGGCACGACAAATCAGGTATTTACTCGGTTAAGCGAGGGTATTATATTTTGAAGAAATAGCATAATCTGGTACGTCCTTCTTCTGCTTTTCTGGTTTCGAATTTTTTTGGGTATTGGAAGCATGTTTGGAAGCTTAATGTTCTGCCTAAGATCCAGAATTTTGTTTGGCGCGTAACTAGAAATGGAATTTCTACTGCGTCCAATCTGCATAGACAAAATCTTGCTCGATCTCCTACTTATCAAGTTTGTTTTAAGGAGGATGAGACGATTGTTCATATGCTGTTTAACTGCTCTCACGCTCGTACCTCTTGGCTTTGCAGCCCGTTGGGTGTCTGTTTTAACCCTTCTGTACATACTTCCTTCGTGGACTGGTTCTCTTGCGTTTTAGGTTCTCTGAAGTCTTTTAACAATGTTGATATGGTGGCTTTCGCTTCACACTTGTGCTGGAGTATCTGGCTTACCAGGAACAAGTTCATTTTTGACGGGATTGCTATTAATCCCTTTCATACAATGGTGCAGGCTTCTCATTGCTGTTGAGAATTCTCGCAGGTAGTAGATTCACAGACGAGGACGCAGGTTGCTACTGTTCCTTTACAAGCTTCTTGGATTGCGCCTTCACAAGGGATTTTGAAGCTCAATTGTGACGCCTCTTGGACGGAGAGTTCTACTCCATCCGGAATCGCCTCAATTGTTCGTGATTACCATGGCCTAGCGGTTGCAGGTCAGCATGATTTGATATTGGCAGACTCGCCTTTGGAAGCAGAACTTCAGGCTATAGCACTTGCAATTCACATGGTCCAGAAGGATTTTACGATGAGGGAGATGATTGTCGAGACTGACTATCGCCTGGCATTTATTTTCATCATGAACCTTAATGCTCATCTCTTCTAGAATATTGAATCACTGGTGCTTGAGATTCGTTCTTCCCTCTCAGCCTTACTCCGATGCAATCTTTGTCTAATTTCCAGGGTACAAAATGCCACTGCATATTGGCTTTGTAAGCAAATTAGATTGAAACTTCTTCCCTGTAATTGGCTCGATTTCCATCCTCTTGATTTGGATGTCTTGCCATATACAGACTTTCCCACTTGATTCGTATATATAAGTTTGTGTGTTTGTCCTAAAAAAAAGCTTTAGGAATCTATAGCAAATATATGGATTCATTTTTAATTAGAAAAAGAATGTGATATTGATATAACCTAATGTCATTCCCCTCAAGCAACTCGAACACATTGCGTAACATTTTTTGGTATAATAAATAATTTATCTAAAAAATAAAGGCTATTTAAGCCTCTCTATCTAAAAAAACAATTGGTACATTATTTTAAAAATTGGTCTAATTGGCACCATGTAAACCTAAGGAACAACTTTTTCGATGACACAGAATCATTCTATTCGACGTTACACCTCACAATCAATGATGCAAAAAAGATAAGTATATTATAATACTTTTTTATAAAAATAAAAAAGTCCAGGAAAAAAAAAGTTATAAATTTCTCTCTCCCTCTTTCCTCTCCCTGTAATGACCCTGAATTATAATTTAAAAAAAATTAATGACAGGTTTCTGAACCATATTATCAAAACTATATTATCAAAACTAATCTCATGTGACAAGGTGGCCTTGGGGGTTGCGGGTTCGGAGATGTTTTGGTTTCCAGGGCTTTTTGTTGTAATATAAGTTTGGTACCTAGACTTCCTTTGGTGATCTCTTTTTGATATTTCTGGGTGCAAGTATCTTTGGTTATACATTTGACTGTGACCTGTTCAATCTAATGTATTTTAGGTGTTTCTGTATCCATGGAGTTATGCAATAAAAATTTAGAGATTCAAAAAAATTCAAAATTAATCTGGGTGGCACATTTAAAAATAATAATTCCAAACTGTACTATTTTTTATTGAATAGTACCTTCCCAGTTTTTTTATTGAATAGTACCTTCCCAGTTGCTTATCTTTCTTATTAGGTTCTCTGACTGCTATTAATAATGTTGATATCATCGTTTTTGCTTCACACTAATGCTAGAGTAATTAGCTAAGAACAAGGTTATTTTTGAAGAGATTATTGTTGATCCCTTTCAAACTATGTTGCAGGCTTCTCATTACTGTTAGGAATTCTCGCAGGTAGTAGATACACATACGAGGATGCACGGCGCTGCTATTCATATACAAGTTTCGTGAATGGCGGCTTCACGAGAGGTTCTGAAGCTCAATTGTGATACTTCTTGGACAGAAGGACATTGCGATGAAGGAGACGATAGTCAAGACCGACTGTCGCCTGGCTTTCTCCTTCATCACTGACCTCAATGCTCATCTCTTTTGGAATGTAGTGCCGTTGGTGCTAGATATTTGCTCTTCCCTCTCAGCAATACCTCGATGTAGTCTTTGTCTAATTTCCAGGGTACAAAATGTCACTGCAGATTGAGTTTGTCAGCAAATTAGATTGAGACTCCTTCTTTGTAATTGGCTATCAATCCATCCTTTAGACTTGAATGTTTTGTTGTAATCAAACTTTCCTACGGCATCTATATATATACATACATATATGTACACACACGAATGTGTTATCACTTAAATAAAAATTATATATAAATAACTGATGATATCATCGAGGGATCCGAAAAATAACATTTAACCAAACTACAATGACGAAAACATATTTTTTGAAACAATAGGGACTGCATCAATAATTCGACCATACGGTAGGAATTTGAGAAAAATTTGCCCTAAAATTTATAATGTCCCGGTTCAGTGGTATAAGTCAAAAAATTAATATTTGGTTATAATTAATGATTCATAGTTGCAGCTTTACGTCATTAGTGGGACTTATGTATTCTTGGTTATGTGCTTGTGGGCTAGCTTAAGCTTGAGTCATCAATGTTACACTTTATTTTTTTTTCTTTGATTTAATGAATCTCGACAATTTATTCAAAAAAATTAACGATTCATATTTTATTATTATTAACTTATGGTAATTTTCTCAAAAAAATTATGAAAGATTAATTATTCAAATATTATGGATTAGTAAAGAGTGATCATCGTAAAACTTCTAAACCTCTCGGTCCCCACCTAGTAATAATTTCCTACACTCCCCCTCTCCGACAACAGATCTTGGTTTCATGTCTATGCCCAACAGATGGTCTGTCAAGCTATATATTAACTTAGCCTCTTCGTGTAACCATGGTCCATCAGGGACAGTTAGAGTTATTAGAGATGCAGTGGACTACTGTTGTGAAGGGCATCGACAATTGGACGTCTCTCGTAGTTGAATTTTTGGCACTCACTCAATTTTGCTTAAATTTGATTATGTTATGTCGCACGTTCACAGATGATCTATCAAGCTATATATTAATCGAATTGCATATACCCTCTTTAATCAAGCGATTTCGCTTAAATTTGATCATGTTATCTCACATGTTCACATGGAGTTCTGTTTGGAGGTGTAAATTGATGATCTTAGAGGAGTTAATTTATCCTAGTATACATGTCTTGTTTCGCCTCACAGATGAATAAAAATTAGAAATTTATATACCCCTCAAAATTACAAAAAAAATAATATTAATTTCCTACACAAGATTTTTCTTTTTTGAATAAGTAAATTTTACTAATTTCCTAGACAAGATACTTGCCACTTCCACCGAATTCAACACTTAAAAGCTTTATCCACACAGCTGTTTGCCTGTTTCCCACCCCGGTTTAGGAGGGAGTAAAATGGTAATTGGGTCTTGACGGAAAGGGGTAAGGGTGAGCATTCGGATAATCCGAATCCGAATTATCCGAATTTTTTATTATCCGAAATATCCGAAATTAGTATTTTTCAATCCGAATCCGAATCCGAAATCCGAACTATCCGAAATCCAAAATCCGAAATTATTTCGGATTCGGACTCGGATAATCCAAATTATCCGAATTTTAAATCTTCAAGCAATTCCAAACATTTCCAAGCAATTCCATTTCCATTTCCAACCAGTTCCATCAAAATTTTTATATCTCCATTTTAAATAATTCAAATTTGTATTTACGGTTTCAGATTGATATTTTGATTTTTGCTCTGACCTCTCGACTCTCATCGACCCCAACTAGCTTTCTAATTTTATTTAGGGCTTCTAATGGGCTTTAGTTTTTTTATTTTATTTAGGTTCAGCCGTGAGCACTTATAGACTTGTAGTGTAGTCATCTTCCAATATATTATATATGTTACATATGTATTAAAATCGGCCCAGCCCACTATAATATATTATATATGTATTTAAAAATTCGGATATTCGGATAATCCGAATTTATGTTTTTTCTATCCGAATCCGAATCCGAAATAAAAATTTTGGATAATCCGAATCCGAATCCGAACATAAAATTATCCGAATCCGAATCCGAAAAAAAAATCGGATATCGGATTCGGATATCGAATATCGAATTTTTTGCTCACCCCTAGAAAGGGGGCTTGTTAAAGCAAGCCTTCTAATTAATCTATCATAAGCAAATTCCTTTGACTAGCTACCTAGGTAGCGTCCACAACATTTTTTTCAAATCACGTAATATCTTGATATACAGAACTGATTTAAATGGTGACAATTTTTTTCAATAAATACTTAACAGTAAATTTTTTTATTGTTTAAATTTAAAATTTCTTATTTAAATTAGAATAAATTTTTAATGACTAGTTGCATTAATGCTGCTTGCAATCAATCTAGTAGGCCTTAATGTGTTTTTTTGTTGATTTTTAAAAAGTAGGGATTCTTAATTGCGTGTCCCCATTATGATCTACATTTACTTTTTCAAAGGCGCCATTAGTTACGGACGCTATGATAAGCATCTTATGTTATATTATAATAATATCGGCACCTTTAAGAGACTCCATGATTTTGTGTTTGTCCGAATAATATCCCGACATTAAATGGTGAGTCCGTTTAATTATAAACTCACCTAAAGTTTCTAAGGAGACGTGGGATATAGTTATTGAATAAACAGTATACTGTTTGTGGGTTAAAACGAGATACAAGTCGCGAACATTTAAAAGAAACGTTTATTTATCCGCTTTGTGCCTGAAATGTGAATTTATATTTTGGGTAGTCATCTAAATGTAAATTACGGAAAAAATAAATTACAGAATTTTGCAAAAAAGAATATGGAAAAAAGTAGAAAAGTTCAGATCGAATATTGGTGCAAATTTCTTGAAAACCAGTTTTTATTTTCGAACGTACATGAATTACGTAACTTGAGGCAAAAATTCCTGAATATAATCAAACTGAAAGTTCATATTTGAAACAATCTAGAATGCAATTTGACTTTAAAATTGAACCGGGAATGTAACCCGAAAATCTTTGATTTTCTGATTCACCTAATCAAGCTCTCTGTCGGACCATTTTTTTATACTAATAATTATTAAATAAGGTAAAATATATTTAATTTATCATAAAAATGATAAATTACAAAATTAGTTTAAATATTTACCAACTTTGGTATATAATTTATTCAAAATAAAGTCTTTAAATATTAATTTAACGAGTCTAGAAGTACATGAAGATGATTATACAGATTCTCTTGATTGAAATTTTCGTCAAATTTGCTTGATTAAGTTGACATATTATTGAGAATTATTAAAAAAAGATAAGTTTATTGTGACCCAAAGATATTGCACGCTCCGAGAGTGGAAGTGAATGTGTTGGTTCTAAATTAAATGAAATAAAATTTTCACCAGAAAAAAATAAATGAGATAAAATAGAAAAATAAATATTATTTTTTCGTGATCCGAGCAAACCGGGTCCTGGAATTATCTGACCAAGTGTCCGACTGAGCGGTTCAAATCGGTCTTTGATTTCTAGTCAAAGTTCGAACCACATTGGTCTAGATAGCGGTCCGACAACTAGAGATGAACTTATAAATTTTGTTATACCAAAATGGAGTAAAATATACTTCACCGGATGAGAAATTTTGCTACAAAATAAGTATTAACTCGGTGCATATGAAAACATATATTAACTTGCCTTCTTTAAAAATATTATTGAACAATGTAAATACCAATATAAACCTAAAATGGCGAAGGAGGCAGGTTTATATTGGTTTCTATATATGTGGTCCAATAAAAAAGCAACAGAAAACAAGTTTATAATAATAATATATGTTTTCATCTTAGTGGAAATTTGTAAGCTACAAGAAAATTTGTTTCCTCTATTTCTATTTTCTTTAACTAATGTATTATATATACATGCAACACTATATGCAATATCTTTTTTTGATAAGTTCACTATATGCAATATTCTTTTTTTGATAAGTACACTATATGCAATATCTTTCATACAATTTGACCCCAAAAAAATTATCTTTCATACAAAATCTTTTTTTAAAGAAAAGTTACTCATAATTCATGCATTAAAACATAGACACGAAAGAAAATATAAAGAAAAACCAACATAACATCTAAAGATGGAAGCAAAGACAAAGGATCAACATAGTTGGAAGGTAAGAGTAACGGTAACAATGATCTATATGGTCATAGAATCAACTACAAGGTCGAGAAAGGCCAGACCTTCAAACTGTCAACAAAGATGTTAGTTGAGATAAGTTGAACCACATATGAGGTGCGGCTCAACAAGACCTCCTTAACGAAGTCAACTGTGGTCGGACAACAGGTAGAACTAGCAGTATGAAAAGGCAGAGCAAATACATCAACAAGATCAAAATACACTCTAGCAAACAACATAGCAAAAGCTGCATGCAACTAGAAAATAGAACATCCCGGTTAGTACAAACCAAAGTTGAACAATAGTCACACACCAAGCTGATCTATACAGAAGTATATGTCGACCGAACATAAACAAAAAACCAAATACTAACAAAAACAAGGAAAGCAGGAAATAAAACATAAATAGACTAGAAGGATGATCGGTAAAGACCAACCCTCTGGTAATCACGTAGGGCCTCCCCAGGGTGGCCAGAATTGGAGCCAGAACCCTACGAACGACTGCTAGTTGACCAAAAAATCTGAATACTAGTAGTAGAACATTGTAACAAATCAACTATTATCTTAATGTCAATATATTGAATAGGGATGGCAATCTTAATGTAAAAGTAAAATGCGAAATTACATGTGGACTTCAACAACAAAAAAATTAACAAAAGAAAACAGATAGACAAGGTAGTGGTTAGTTTTTTTTAATGGGTAAATTACCCCCTAGTCCCTGGTATTTGGTCATCCTCTCTCTCGGGTCCCTATATTTTCAAAAATAATTTTACCATCCCTCGACTTTGGTTTTAGAAACTCTCGGGTCCCTGGCTGATGTCAGCACCCTTTTTTTTTATTTTTTTCAAGGGAAATGACCAAAATATCCTGGAAGATGATACTTTTTTTCCTTTTTTGAGCGTATTTTGGTCATTTCCATTAAAAAAAATTGGGTGCTAACGTCACCTAGGAACACGAGAGTATCTAAAATCAAAGTCGGGGGACAGTAAAATCATTTTTGAAAACGCAGAGATCCGAGGGGGAGGATGACCAAATATCAGGGACTAGAGAATAATTTACCTTTTTTTATTGGTGGGATAGTGGTTAGCTTCTAAACCGGAGACGGGTTTCCTTCATTCGTCCTCCGAAAACGACAACGTTTTATCCGCTCCCGACCTATTATCCCGAATCATCAATCTCGTGGACCGCAATCCGTCGGCGAGGAGGTTCGGACAAGACAACAACGCCGCCGTAAACGATCTCTGGTTCTCTCTCTCCCTCCCTCCCTCCCTCCCATTGCTTTTCGGGCGTTGACCCAATTAGATAGCTCCACGTCATCCCTTTTCTTCTTCCCTTTTTTTTCCCGGGAAAATGAAAAATCCCAATTACCCATCTCAATCTCCGGGCCATTCTCCCATCTGGGTCCCCTTTACTTGGCTCATTTAGCCTTCCAATTGGAGAAAGTTCTGACCTTTTTTTTGTTTGAAGTGTTTTGGCCTTACCAAAATTGATGGAGTTGTTTGAACAGGAATGGGTAGATGTGTGTTGGTGTGGGCATGGAGGATGGCTGTTCTTCTCCAGCTTGTTGGTGGGACACTGGGTTGGGGAAAGGAAGGTCATTACGTCACTTGTAAAATCGCTGAGGTCAGATTTTATTCTTCTTTTTCTTGTCCTCTAGTTTTGTTTGCTTGTTTGAGTTGGGAAATGGCTTCATCTTTTTCTCAACGGGCATTTGGCATGATTTGGCAGAGGTTCAGGGTTCAATCCCGAGCACGATAGTTACAAATACACCTTTACCAAAAAAAAAAAGAGGTTTCATCTCTGTTAAGTTAGATGATTGATAATTTGACTACATTTTGTTAATTGATCTAGTTTCTTTGTTCGGGTGAAATTATTGTTGTTTCTGTGTAATCTTTCGGAGGGTTTCACTTGGTGTGGTGTGGTGTGAATAAACCATTGTGATCGAAGACTTGGCTTGTGGGCATAATTGGGTCTCTCTTACTTTGTGATTTAGCTCTATCGTTTCGTCGTGTTTTGGAATGGTTGGAAGCTTCCCTAGAGAAGTGGAAGTGGGAGCTGGGCTGTGAAAGAATTTGTTGGAGTTGCTAAGTTCAGTTTGGTGATCTCCTTTGTTTGAATGTTCTTTAGGGGTATCTAACTGAAGAAGCGCTAGCCGCTGTTAAGGAATTGCTTCCAGAGTCTGCTGGGGGAGATCTTGCTTCTGTTTGCTCTTGGCCGGATGAGATTCGCTTCCACTACCACTGGAGTGGTTCATTGCACTATATTGATACACCGGATTTTTTGTGCAACTATCAATACTCTCGTAAGTTTGGATTGTTGATCTTATTTATTACTTTTTTTTTTCGTTTGAAGGAGTATTTGTAAGATTATTTTGTGTCTTTGTTCGTAATTGCTTAATTTATGCAACCTCCAACAGTATATAATGCCGAAGAATGATTGACATACTTGCTGCTTGTGTGTAGGGGATTGTCATGATGAAGCGGGACGGAAAAACAGATGTGTAGCTGGAGCAATTCACAACTACACAAATCAACTTGAGTCTGCATATGGAAGTTCTAGTCTAGAATCAAAATGTGAGTTGCTTCGAAATCTATCTAGGTAAGTGCTAGGTTGATAACATGCATATCTTCTCCCACTTTTCTAATTTGGAGATTTTTTGGGTTCTTACTGTAGATAACTTGACTGAGGCTATCTTGTTCTTGTCGCATTTTATTGGAGATATCCACCAGGTTTGCTAATTTTCCTATGCCTGTACTTCAATTAATGCCAATAGATAATGAAATTTAGTTTTTTTAAACAAACAGCGTTCATCTAGAGGTTCGCTGAAAGTACATACTGACTTGTCAAAAGAACAAGCAAACTATTTCAATGCTAGCCATCCTTCAACATAAAATAATTGTTTAGCATGGCCTTCAACCAAATTGCTCGACATTTTTTGTGATGCACACAGTATGTTAGTGTTCACATACTTATTAGTTTCATTGCTTCCTGGATGACAGCCCCTGCATGTTGGTTTTACTGGTGATTTGGGTGGCAACAGAATAATTGTCCGATGGTACCGCAGAAAGTCAAATTTGCATCATGTGAGTTCCTAGTATCCTGTGACTCATCTTTGATTCTGCTGCTACCTTCCATGTTTTTTTTCCCTGTTTTGAACATTGTTGTTTCCTTGTAGATATGGGATGACATGATTATTGATTCAGCCCTTAAGACAATGTATGGCTCGGATATCGGAATTATGATAGAGGCCATTCAGAAAAACATAACGGTACAACTTCCATGGATATGATATTGATGGGATTTTGTTTTGTATTGTGTATGCTCATGCTTTTGAGGCTTCAATCACACGTCAATCCATGTTTCTCCTGATTCAGTCTTCAGCGGGAGTACGCATTGCAGCCCCCTTTTGGATTGACAGAATTTATTTTCTTCCGTGCAGGGAACTTGGTCCAACAATTTGCCGGAGTGGGGAAATTGCGAAGGAGATGCTACTGCCTGTCCAGATGTGTAAGTTAGATTTATTATCTTCTCACTTTCTCTCTCTGTGAGAGTTACTTCTTGATTGATATATCATATATAGCATATTGATGTCTGGTAGAATCACATAATAACCAAAGCTCTTGAAAGATGCTTCGAGTGCTCTCTTCCATCAGTCTGCCAGTGCATATATGTCATGTACTTAATTTGAACTTTGAAGTTACGGTAGATACTTAAGGGATGAACAGAGCTTATCACGTTGAAGCTATTTGACTTACGAACGAAACAAGATATAGATGCCAATTGCACGGTGGTTTGCTTCTCACTTTGAAATGCGAAAGTTGCCCGCAAATGTTCGAACTTTGCTTTTGTTGTCTGTTTTGGTAGCTTTGCACTTGTATTCATCTCTTTAACTTTTGAAACACAGGTATGCTACTGAAAGTATCAAATTGGCGTGCAAGTATGCATACCGAAATGCCACACCTGGAAGCACTCTGGAAGGTAATTCTGAAATTACGGGTCCTCTACGGTTGCTTTGATTTTATCTTACTCGAGCGTACCAGGGAACATCTTTTGTTCCAAAAACTGTTCAGTTACCATCTTTCATGTAAAGAGTGGAAGTTGCAACGTTTCTCCTTCGGATTTATCATACAAGGTGAAGGACGATGCAGCCTTGAAAGTATCCTGTCTGTCATTTTTTGGCTCAAAGTGAAATGAATTTGGTCAGCATTTGGCTCGAGTACATAAGTTTAGACATACGATCATGTAATATTCGTCCCGCATGCATGATTCGTTAGTTATGCCCGTTCCTTGTATTCCTAATGCAATGTCATTATCCTGCAGACGATTATTTCCTTTCCCGTTTACCCATCGTGGAAAAGAGGCTGGCGCAAGGCGGCGTGCGGTTAGCTGCCACCCTCAACCGCATCTTTGCTTCCCAAACTCGAATTGCTCAAGCATGAAGGCCTACGTGCACGGATAAGAATGAACTTTGCATATGATTAACCTTTAATTGTTGTGTTTAGATGGAAGGAACCTAACCTTGTACATACGTGTATTTATAACGACACCGTTCTCTTGGTTGGTTGGTTTCATTTGCCAAAGTTAGTTCTATTGATTATGTATAGAGAAAATTCATAATTGCAGAATGGGTAATTTGTGAAGAAACATTAGATCGCTGCCTCTTTGGGCTTCTTTTTGTTGTTTCGAAAGAGGTTAAAAACAGAGGAAATAATAAAGTGGGGGTATTAGTTTCTTTATTGAGAAAATATTTTTTAATTTTGACTACTTGATATTCGGATATTAATATGAAAATTAATTCAGATTTAAATCAGATTAAATCTTTACAAGATAAATTATTTTTCTCTGGAAGGACCATCCGCGGGGAAGATTATTCTATTAAAACAAATCCCACATAGAGGGATTATCTAGAAAGCAAAGAATGTATTAAATTCAAACCAAACAACTGACTTAGATATTATGGGTCATTGGTGGGCCGAACGTTTAACATCCCGAGTAATAAAAACACTCATAATATCATCAAGGAAAAATTACGCTCAGATCCCTGTAATTTGCCGTCCCTCCTTCTGGGGTCCTTGCATTTTCGAAATCGTTTCTGACGTCCCCGAAATTTAGTTTTAGAGCCTCTCGGGTCCCTGACGGCTTTTTTTTCATTTTTGGTCATGAAAATGACCAAAATACCCTTAAATATAAAATAAAAAAATTACCTTCTTCAACCTTTGGCTAAAAATACCAACAACCAAAAACTAACCCAAAAATAAGATCAAACTAACCAAAATCAAAAACATGACCAAGAATATCAAGAACAAAAAAAAATTCAGATCAAAATTTAAAAATCCACCTTCCACCACCCTCGATCATTTTTCCGTCGACAATCAAAATCAATCCAAAAAAACACAACACTAACTTGAACATCAAAAACACTCAATTAAGCATCCGAGAACACCAAATCTAAACAATTGGGGATGAACCCCAACTTCGACTCCGTCGCGAGGTTCCTCGTCTCATCCCTTCATGAAGCGAGCGGTTCCTCTTCGTCCTCGTCAGATTCGCGGTGACGTCTGGGCCTGGGCAAGTGAAATGCCCTGACTGGTGGAGGTCGAGGAGAACGGGCTTCGGTGGTGTCGAGCTCCCGCATCGTCGACCTGCTCGTCCCGGCGGCCAGGAGAACGGATCTGCCCCTAGGTGAGCAGATGGAGGGAGAAGGGAGATTGGATCTGCCCCTTCAATGTCGACGACTTGTTCGACACCACCGCTGATATTGGCTCGAACTCCCTGGCTGTCGGTGGAGGTCAAGCTTCCCGCCGCGGAGCTTGCTCGTGTTGGTGTTGGCGAGGACATCAGCTTTATCCCTTGCTCCAGGCTCAGGCTCCACGCCCTGGACGCCAGGTGCACCCTCATCGGGGCCGAGCGGGACAATCGAGAACGCCTCCGCCATTCGCAATCCAGTCAGGTTAGAGAGAGAGAGAAGCGGTGGCGATCGAGTTTAGATCTGGCTTTCTTCAGATCTGGCTTTTCTTTGTTTGAATTTTTTTTCTTAATGTTCTTGATTGTATTCTTGATTTTAGTTAGTTTGATCTTGGTTTTGAGTTGGTTTTTGGTTGTTGGTATTTTTGGCCAAAGGTTTGAGAATGTAATTTTTTATTTTTTGTTTAAGGATATTTTGGTCATTTTCATGACCAAAAATGAAAAAAAGAGCTGTCAGGGATCCGAGAGTCTCTAAAACCAAATTTCGGAGACGTCAGGAACGATTTCGGAAATGCAGGGACCCCAGAGAGAAGGACGCCAAACTATAGGGACCTGAGCATAATTTTCCCTATCATCAACTATAAGGTTTTTGTATGGAGTAAAATGTTATACAGGGCATGTGATATAAACATTTTTTTTCCTTTTTTACAGTGTATAAACGAAAGTGAAAATTGTTTTTCTTTTCAATAGTATATATTTTTGGTAGAATCTTTCAATAGTATATAGTTTTCTTTTTCCATCACTAGATAAAATATAAACCTTTTTTAATATCAGAAAGATTAGCAATCACTTCATGGCAGACCAAGCTTTCTACAACCGCAGCCCACCAGTATTTAAATTAATTAGTTAAAGAATTGTTATCATTTATTTAAATATTGAATTCGAATATTTGAAAATATAAGAGTGTTAAATATATGTTAAGTAAATTTTGTCACTTTATAAATATTTCACTTAACTCGAAAATAAGTTAACCAATTGTCTAGAAGACCAACTAGTATAAACTAAAAGCTGTCTAGAAGTTCATAAACGTCAATGCCAACCTAATATCAGGTTTTTTTTTTCTTCTAAAAAAAAACCTGATATTATTTTTTTCTGAAAAAATGTTCCCTTTTTTTTAATATGAAAAGAGGCCTACAGCTGTCCTGTTGACTGAGGATATTTTATAAATTTTATTGATTTCTCGCAATATAATTTTAAGGTTGTTAAAATATGTCAAATATGTCAACTATATCGGAGAAAGAAGTATTGATATGTTCTTCCAGCTACTCAGCCACTTCACCAACATTACGGGGTGTATTTTATCTCTCCATAATTTACGTTTTAGATCTTTTCCCCAAGAAACCTATAACAACCACAATCCCACTAATCTTACTTTGGTGGAGAACGTTTTAGCTTCCAGAAACTAAAAGAATGAAATAAGTAAGATATGGAAAGGAGAATAACAGTGACCGCAAAATAAATATAAAAGTCGATTTTGTACGACTACTTGATTTAACCTTCCACCGACTTGACCACAAATAGATGAACACGTGTGAATCTATTCGTATCTTTTTGGAAACTATTAAACAATAAACAGACACTTGCACTGTCGCCAAACAATTCTCTAATTTTCACGATTCTTTATTTTACCTTAACCAAAAAGGCAGTGAAATCCGGAAAATGCAATGTATTTGCACGGTGATTTTTTCTTTGTTCAAAAATCTTAATAAATTTAGATTTAAATTAGTCATTTTAATAAATATTTTAATTAAAATATTCTCCTAATCCTTAAAGAAACTATTTTCTAATTGGGTCCCTCCTTGCCTGGCGCGCTATGTGGATTTCAGAAAAAATGCAGACATCGTAGTGAATGACGTCAAACTCTTAAAAAGGATAACATGATTCATTTGACATAGCGAATTCAAGAATAAGAAAATAAAAAAATACTGGTCCGCCTCATAAAAAAATTTAAATAAACTTTCACCATAGCAAATGGTAATTTGATTTCACAAAAAAAAATACTCGTAGTAGCAAACCACTTCCCCATATAAAACCATATCCATCTAATAAACTATCTCCACCTCGTCTCTTCTAACGGTTCGAAAAAACTACAAAAAAAATATGGACTCGGTCACCCACAACTCAGTGGTGATCCTCGAAGTCTGCCGAGTCGCCCCAGCTCCGGGCTCGCCCGAGTTATCCCTCCCACTCACCCTCTTCGACTCCTTCTGGCTAAAGTTCAACCCCGTGGAGCGCATCTTCTTCTACCGACTCACCGATCCAACTCGGACTCATTTCGACTCGGTCATCGTCCCCAACCTCAAGCGCTCCCTCACCCTCGTCCTCACCCACTTCCTCCCTCTCGCCGGCCGCCTCACGTGGCCCCCACACGACCCAATACCCTCCATCCTCTACAAACCAAACGACTCCGTTTTGCTCACCGTAGCAGAATCCAAAAACCCGGAGTCCTTCAACTACCTTGCCGGAGACAAACCATGCAAGGCCACCGAGTCGCGCCTCTGCGTGCCCGAGTTGCACGCGTCCGACTCAGAAGCGGCCGTTATATCTTTCCAGGCGACGCTGTTCCCCAACCACGGCTTAGCCATCGGGATAACCGCCCACCACGCCATCCTCGACGGGAAGAGCACTACCTTGTTCCTCAAGGCGTGGGCCCAAGTGAACAAATTACAACTCCAACCCGACTCGAACCCGGAAGAGGCGCCTCAGCTTCCACCGGAACTAACCCCGTTCCTCGACCGATCAGTCGTCCAGGACCCGGACGGAGTTCGCCAGGAGTACCTGGAATTCTGGAGCCAGGTAAGGTTCCCTGGCTCGGAAAACCCTAACCCAAGTAGAAGCTTAAGCCTATTCCCAGTGCATGGATTGGATCCAGCCCTAGTACGTGCAACGTTCGTCGTCTCCGCGGAAGATGTAAGGAAACTAAGGGACATGGTCGTGTCTAAAATGGGTAGTAAACCTCTCCACTTGTCGACCTTCGTGCTCGTTCTGTCTTACTCCTTGACTTGTCTGGTCAAAGCCAAGAACATGGAGAATCCTTCTTACAAGATCCGGTACATGTTCGCGGTGGATTCTAGGGCCCGCTTGGATCCACCAATTCCGGAGAATTATCTTGGAAACTGCTTGATGTCTGTCACCTCGGTTCTAGAAGCGGAATCCGTGAAAGGAGAGGGTGGTTTTGTGGTTATGGCTCGGAGCGTCAGCCAGAGCGTCCAGGAGTTAGCTAAGGTATCCGTGTATGAACAGTGTAAGAGAAATATTGAGATATTCCGAGCTCGCGAGCCGCTGCAAGTTGGGGTCGCCGGATCGCCGCGGTTCGAGGTCTACAAGACGGATTTCGGGTGGGGGAGGCCGGTGAAGGTGGAGGTGACGTCCATAGATAGGACCGGAGCTGTTTCCATGGCGGAGAGGAGGGAGGGAAGTAGTGGTGGGGTCGAGATTGGCCTGGTCTTGACTAATGAGGAGATGGATGTGTTTCAGACGGTCTTTGATGGCGGCCTTCTAGATTTGTCGGGATAAATTATGTGCTTCTTTAATTTTTGGTATTTTTTTTAAAACATGTTAAGAGTTAAATTGGACAACAAAGAGCAAGTTTAACACTTTTGTATTTTAAAAATTCAAAATTGAGATTTATGGATAAATTTGAAAAAGTCATGTATAATAAGATTTAGCTCATAACCACGTATGTCTCAAAATTATTGAGTTGAGTATACTCATTGAATATGTTAACTTCTCGACAGTGTTCACTATAGTTTTGTATTGTTAGTTTCTGTCGTGTTGATTTGTTAAGATACCAACAAGCCAAGTGTGATGTGGCCTGATGTTTAATTATTAAGAGCAATATTTATATTGTGTATCTCCGCGTTGGAGTTTTTTTTCTCTAAATGTTCATGTTTAGAGTCTAGCCGTCATATCCTATTTTATGAATAATTTTTTTAATAATTTTTTTTACATTCTTAAATGAAGAATTTTTAAGTGAATTTAAATTTATTTGGAACAACGTTCATTCATCTCCATAAAAGTAGGTGGATATACCAATTTTACTATGGCCTGAATCAAAACAAAAATTTCCGGCCAAATTACACTCGTATGCCCGAAATTTGTTCTTTAGCCTCCTAAGTCCTAAGGAGATACAAATATGGGCAAAATTTATTCAATTAAATAACGCTATTAGCCGAGATTTTTTATGAATTGAATATAGACAAAGTAATTTTTTGGTATTTACATATTTATTGCTCAAAAAATAAATTTTAATATTTTTAGAAAAAGAACACAAATCTCTCTTATATAATAATTTCTCTAAAATAATTATTTTTTCTAATCTAAATATTATCACTTTACATAACAAGTCATATATTTTAGAGTTCAGCTCATAATCGAGTATCTCCCAAAATTATGGAGTTGAGCATATTCATTGAATATGGGGACCGGATTTGGTCCTGGAAGCCAAATCCAGCACGATGCTGGAGAATTTTTATTGAAGGACACGCGGGGACTATTTTGCAAAAATGCAGAAATACGGAGGTGCAAAATAAAAAAAGTCCACAACCATTGAATCGTAACTGGGTAAACCATTGAATCGTAACTGAGTAAACCATTGAATCGTAACTGGATAACTGGGACGGACCCCGATTTATCCGGAACGGGAAAAAATGGACCATTGAATCATAACTAGGTAGACCATTGAATCATAATTAAATAAACCATTGAATCATAACTAAATCAACCATTGAATCGTCCAGGATGGTCCTGGCTGAATTTGGCCTGCCAGAACTAAATCCGCTCCCTTGAATATGTTACCTTCCTGATAGTGTTTACTGTAGTTTTTTAGTGTTAGTTTCTGTCGTGTTTGATTTGCTAAGATACGAACAAAGCCAAAACGTGATGTGGCCTAATGTTAAATTAATAAGAGAAATATTTATATTGTATATCTGATGTTGTAGATTGAGGTAGGTTTAGGTGGGTAGACCAATTTTGCCATGGCCTGAAACAAAACCAAGATTTCCGGCCAATAACCCTCTTACTGCGAAATTTTTTCTTTACCCTTCTAAGGAGCGTCCAGCTCATGCTCACAAACCGCCTTAGTCATAAACCGCCTTAGTCATGTTTTAATGACGCCAATTTGACTTTATCTCATGATGACAAACACAAACCGACTTAGTCGTATTGATACCTAAATCGCCTTACCCATCTATAACGCCATTCAAGCTTCGTCTCATGATGACAAACCCGAACCGCCTTAATCATCTTAATGTCGCCGACTTAGATCTGTCTCATGATGAGAACCCCGAACTGTCTTAGTCAAATTGATGATGCCAACTTGGCTTCGGCTCATGATGAAAACACAAACTGTCTTAGTCACGTTGAGGGCACCGACTTAAATCCGTCTCATGATGAGAACCCCGAACCGCCTTAGTCAAATTGATGATGCCAACTTGACTTTGGCTCATGATGAAAATACAAACCGCCTTAGTCATGTTGAGAGCGCCGACTTAGTTTCGTCTCATGATGAAAACCCCGAATCGCCTTAGTCTAATTGATGACACCAACTTAGCTTCGGCTCATGATAAAAACACAAACTGCCTTAGTCATGTTGAGGGCGCCTACTTGGCTTTCTCTAATGTCTCTGCCAAACAAACGACCCAAGATCGTGAATTCAGCCTAATGTCCTCAAACCCAACTATGCGATCGTTCGTCAGCCCAGCCCATGCGCGCGTTGTCCCGAGAGCGGGTGTTTGACAGGTGCAGTCATCTTAAGGTGCTTAGCCCAGCCCATGGGCGTTCTCCGAAAGCGAGCGTCTAAAGGCCATCAGCCCAGCTCATGGGGCATTCTCCGAAAGCCAGTGTCCGAAAGGTGCGAGCGTTTGAAGGCCATCAACCCAGCTCATGGAGCATTCTTTGAGAGTGGGCATTTGCAAAGCCCCCAGTCCAGCCTACGCGGGCGTTCTTCCGAGAGCGAGCGTCCGAAAGGTGGGAGCGTCCGAAGGCCATCAGCCTAGCCCATGAGGCATTCTCTGAGAGCAGGTGTTCGTCTCCTTACGGGCATTCCCCTCGCCACGGGCATTCGCCAACATTCACGGGCGTTCGCCTCACCGCAGATATTTTCAGGCACAAAGCGCCCGTGTGTCAAAGCAGATTCCAGGCCTAACATCCATCAATGTGGGTGAACCTTATTCGAGCCTAAGCCATACGGATTACCCAAGATCAACCAAGCTAAAACCCGGCTTGACACAAATCCAATTTTACTTTTAAGGCCCAACAATGCCCCCCGCACGTCGATACTTCGAAGTAATCCGATCGAGAAGTATTGACGTGTATATCCATGCCTTTCTTTCTTTTCCAATTTTAATGGGCTTGGACTGCTCTTTTCATCCTTATTGGGCCTTTTCCTTGTCTAAAAAATAAACAACCCACATATGTTCTTTTTCCTCTTCAAAAGAACCAAAATTTTCAAAAACTCCCACTTTCACCCTCTTTCTCCATAAATCCGAGTTTGGGGCAACCATGGTAGAAAAATTTCGACCTTTACTTCTTTCCTCATGAAGATTCTTCCATTTTGCTCATCTTGAAGCTCAAGGTAAGATACTACTTCTTTTTCCCATTTCCCTCCTTAAAAATCCTAAGTTGTTCATAAAGAGGAAAGTTAAACTAGCTTATTCTTTGCCCAAATCTTGTGTTGCTAGGGGGATTGTTTGGTTTCCTTGAAGGTTGCTACTCACTCTTGGACACTTGTTGTACCTTGGTTCATCTTTGTTCATGCTAAAAGGTATGTCATCAAGCTTTTCTCTTATGCTCACCAAATGTTTGTGAAAATGCCAAGCTAGATCTTTCCTTAGCCAATTTCAACATCTTTGACTTGTTTATGAAATGACCAAAATGGACACACTTGCCTTTGATTTTTGAACTTTGCTTGGCTCCATTTTGCCTTAGCTTGGCCTTGGTATATGACAGGATATTATAGAGAACAACTTTCACATAGCACATATTTTAAAGTGGACCGCCTAGATGGGTTTGTTCAAGCGTCCATTTCCCATGACCCGAGCTAGGCCGTCCCTACATTGGGCGAGCTTGCATCGCATTGCCATATGGGATGAGCTTGGCATATCCCCCCTATGAGAGGGGAGCTCGTCATACGGCCCTAAGCGGGGCGAGCTCAGTATGCCACTTTCATATGGGGCGATCTCGGATCACCACGATCGATTCTAAACTAGAATGGCTTGCCCAATTTTATCTTGCCACCATATCGTTCTAACCGCCTTTCATCTTATTTTTCAGAACATATCCAAAGCCAAAATGCTTTATGCCGACATCCTTAACACTTCTACTTTCGGGGACGAACATCCCATTGAGGACGCCTCTTCCTCCTCATCCAAGAATCGTGTTCTTGGCCCTTCGGTGCGTAAGGCCGATGCCTTTGGAGACTTGCTTCTGTATCGCACATTGGACATCCCTCTTTTTAAAAGGGAACCATTTGACTTATCTTAGTGGGGAGATTGCAAAGGGTTTCGTGTATGGCCTACTCCTCTTGACGGGGTCGAACTTTGGTACACTTGCTTAAAAGAATCCTTTGAACCAGCATGGGGGCATACCAATATTGCTCCTCTCTTATCACTTTCCATAATAAAGTTTGAGCATTGCCGTCTTCTCCTAGGCGCCCTACTACTCTTTTGGTGCCCGAGTGCAAATATTTTCTTCTTCCGATCTGGTAAGCATTCTACACAATTCACAAACCCACACCTTGTCCTACTCATTTCTCACTTATCTGTTCCAACTTGCAAGTATGGAGACGATCACACTCTATGACTGAGCAACGCTTTTTGGACTTCCTCCTGATGGGACGCCCATCCTACCTAGTACCACCATGACCGATACCAAACTCTAGGGGTGGCACAAATCTAAGAGGCCGACCGAAACTAACTTGAATGTGTTCCTCGAAGCCTACAAGTTGTCTGATGATGGCCTCACTGGGAACAAAGCCGAGATCGCTTTGAAGAAGGGGGATGAACATGTTGCCTTTCTCCTCTTGCAGATTGTCCGCTATGTTGCATGCCCGTCTTCACAGCGTTCCTCTGCAGAGTACTTCAACCTGGCAGCCGCACTTGCCAAAGGAAGGAAGATGGCCTGAGGACCGTACGTGCTTGCAGTCATATATAGTCAACTAGCCATCTATGTTAACACCCGATGGACCAAAAAATGATTCAGTGCCAACGGACCCTTGTGGATGGTTGCCGTATGGTGTCTGGCCTATTTTCTAGAGGTACGTCATCCACTCTCTTCTTATACTGGGTCGGAGCCCAGTCATGGCCATTACCTTCGTTAGGCCGTGTGAGAGCCCCCATAGTCGATCTCCATGATTATGTTTCTGCCTTCCACCGTGAAGAGCATGACGGGGCCCGTGCCACAACTCGACTTCAAACCGTATGCCGGCCTTCTTTCTTGACACCTTCAGATATGTCTCAGAGTCTGAAGGCTTGGAGAAGCATTCTCACCGCCAGAGATCTCATTTATGGCTGTAATGGGCAACGGATGATAGTCGAGGCTTATAACCCCCACTATGTTGCACGACAGTTTGGCCTTATTCAGGGGATACCGTTTTCGCTCACATATCTTTTTCACAAACATCTCGGTACCCGAAAGACCGACCATGCCAAGTGGGAGACCGTCAAGCCATTTCTCAAGATAAGCATGTACCTCCTTAGTTGTAGCAAGGTATAACCATACACCTTCTCCAACGGTCATACACTAGAGTTTAAATCCTGGTGGAACACCCTCAAGCTCTGGGAGATTCCCGAGATGCAACTGGCTCAGAAATTCACTATAACAGTGAAGAATCCTCCCATCAAATGCAAGAAGGATCATAAGGTGACTCCCAAGAAGAAGAAGCAGAAAACCACAACTTCAAAAGTGATTGTAAATGAGGAGTCTTTGACCAACTCCTCTACAGGCGACATGGACTCTCCTAAACAAGGTACGTTTCCAACTTCTTTGCTTCATCCCTTACTTACCTAATTACTTTGCCTTACCATTTCCTTTCTGCGTAGTGGCTCCTTCCAATGACTTTGACTTTGAAAATGACGTTGATGCCTCACCTCGTTCTCCCATTTTTGAGGTAAAGCTCTGTTCTCTTCCACCTTTACTTTAATTAATAAAGCCGGCACAACTTATGATTGTTACCCTTGTAGGCATCCTCACCGAGAGCGTCACTCAATTTGGATCCCAACATTTATGATGACCTAGATGATCTTGATCCACCTCAAGAGACTAGCCGATTCACCCTTCGAACGGGTCTCCACTCAAGCTTCTTCTATCATCGCATGCCTTCTGGCTTCTAGTGCCATACTATCGCAAGCAATGCCCCCTTCAACTGTTGATATACCACAAAGTGGGCCGGCCGAGGTTGTACCATCATCGAACTTCCAACGCCCTTCTTTCCGAGATGCTCCGGGTCCTGGATGGACGACCATCGTATAACATACACACTCATTGGCCTCAACTTCTAGTTATGCTTCCTCAAATGTCGTGCATCCCTCAACGCCTTTGATGGTTGTGCCGCCACCTTCAACAGCTTTATCATCGACGCCTGTCATCTCGATTGATGACTCTGAGTTGGTATGTACTCATAATTTAAACGCATCTTTTCACATTCTTTGTTGAACCTCTGATAACTCGTTTTATCCCATGGTAGGATTTCTATGAGGGTCTGGGATTTGTCATGGATGATTTGACCCATCCACTGACTATCCATCCCTTGGTACCCAACATTTTGGCTCCAGTTTTAGTCTGTGCTAACACTGAGTCAAGAAGCAGCGAGCCAACTTGGCTCTTTACCTTTGTGATCCTAAGGATCAGAAGGCAACATGAGTATACCCAGAGCCACCCACCTTTGCACGTGATGCCCTTCAGTATTTAAGGAATCATGGACCATCTAGCGGCCCCATTTTCATATCACCGATTGTACGAGAACTTTATGAGCGTCGTCCACTGGTAACTCCTTCGTACTCACCCATATTTGATGACTTGCATTTTAACCGTCCTAACGCTTTTTCCTTCCAGGTACCAAAGGGGTCAAAAGTATGTTGACTCTATCTTGTGCCATAAGAAGGATGACGAAGCCAAGAACAAGGTTTGTAAGGAAGCTCTGAATGACATGACGTCAAAAGTTAACGAGTTCAAACTGATCACGGCCGAAGAACTAGAAGTGGACCAAGCGATCACATTCGATGCTGAAGAGGTGACCCAGATTTGAGCCGAGATTGCCAGCCTTCAAGCAAGATTAGTTGAGATCGACTCTCGGACCCAGAGGTTGGAGGTCACCCGCACCCAGATTGCAGAGAGGAGAGTGGCCTAACACCAATCCAATATGGAGTATGGAACCAAAGTTTTCAACAAAGCCAAAGTCGAGTGGGAGCTCATCCATGGCTTGCTGAAGCAAGAGGAAGCTGCCTACGCCCATGACCTGGGACATATCGACCCCGCCCAAAACTTGGTTACCGAGGCGATCACCTACTTGTCAGATCCCACAGTTATTGACACTGCTTGGCCCGAGGGTGGCTGATGGTTACGAGCTCTTCCCTTTTAGAGCTCCCAATCCCTTTAGCTTGTTTTAGCCTTTTGCCCTAGGGATCTTTTGGACTATAACTCCAATCTATTACTTATCTAGCCTTGATGTATGTTGGTTCGGTCCGATCGAGACCGTGTGTTAGACTTAAGTACGAAACACAATTTTTGTCGGCCCTTAAGGAAGCCGAGGAAGTAACTTAACTTTTATTGAATAGCTTCATCGGCTTGGAACAAACTGGCTCCATGGCCAAGTTACATAAACAAATGATCGAGAGGACTTTCAATAAAGCTGTGACCGGCCAAGTAAGGTTTTACCACCATTTCATTGCCGGCCAGGTTGATTACATCTCCCGATTGTATATCCGTGAATATTCTTCAAGCGATCGGTCATCCCCACCTTCCTACATGCTAGGGCAGAATTTCTTAAAAAATAGCCCATTTATCGTCCGCTCATATACTTCATCATTAACATCAGGAAGCCGATAAAAGTTTTATAGTATGTCATGTACTTCAAATGGTCCTTCCCAATTGGAAAACCACTCTCCAAGCTCTGGATCCTTGCGTCCGAGTGGAAGAATGACTTTTCACACCAAGTCTCCTCTTTCTAAGTGCTTATCTTGGATGCTTTTATTGTAAGCTTTTTCTACGGTCTTCTTTTGTTGGTTGATTGCATCCAAAGCCCTTAGTCTCTCCTCAGGGAGATCTTCGAGTTCGGCCAACATGGCTGAATCATAGTCGAGTTGGGAGAGATTTGCTTGTTCGGCCCTTCTCAAAGATCAGACCGTCATTTCTAACGGGATCATAGCATCATGCCCATAGGTAAGTATAAATGGAGTAGTTCCAGTGGCACCCTTCTTCGTAGTACGAAATGCCCATAAGGCTTCCGATATGGCGAGATGCCATGTCCTAGGCTTTTCTTTTACCGCCTTGTCTATACACACCTTTAATACCTTATTGGTAGCTTTTGCTTGACTATTGCCTTGAACATAATAAGGCGTTGAGTGGGTGATCTTGAAGCCCATGTCTCTTGCAAACCTTTGGATCTCATCTCCCGTGAATATGGTAGCTTGGTCGGTTGTGATTGTCTCTAGTAACCCGAACCTATGAATGATGAGTTCTTTGAAAAACTGGATCACTGTCTCTTGGTTTACAACCTTCATTGGCACCGCCTTCACCCACTTGGTGAAGTAGTTCATTGCCACAATGATGAACGAGTGGCCTTTGGTGGACGATGGGTAGATTTTTCCAATAACATCAACCGCCCAACCTCAGAATGCCAAGGTTTCACCATCGGATGGAATACGTTGGCTGGAGAATGTTGAACTTGTCCATGTCTTTAGCACTCTTGGCCTCCCCTTGCATACTCGATGCAATCCTTTGCCATTCTCGGCCAATAGTAGCCGTAGCGATGTATCAACCACCTAATTTTGATCCCCGACTGGTGTGCGCCACATATGCCTTCGTGTATTTCCATCATGGCCAACATGGCCTCTTGTGGACTCGGGCAAATCAAAAGTAATGCATCCGCGGTTCTTCAATAAAGGACATCATTAATAAGCTCAAAACGAAGAGCTTTTACCTTTAGCGTCTTGTCAGAGCAGGAACTCAGGTTCTTGAAATAGTCGATGTATTCTTGCCTCAAATCCCGGTCGAGTTGTAACAAGGCAATCTCCACCATCAAACTAAGCTCTTCTAATACCGAGGCCGACCTGACTTTTATCGGCACTGAGTTAAACTTGTTGAATGCACAACAACTAGACCCGGTTTGTGCTAACTTTTTGGCCTCCACGTTCTTGGTGCGATTCACGAACCCAATAATTGTATCCTCGAAGGTTCGTAGTAGTGACCAAACTGCATCACAATAGGCTTGGAAGCCTTCTTGTTCGCATTTAAACTCTCCCATCACTTGCTTAATTACCAACATTGAATCTCCAAGCACCCACACAGTCTCGGCACCTAGGTCCTTCAAGATACGCAAGCCAAGAATCAAAGCCTCATACTCAGCTCGATTGTTGGTGCAAGGGAATTCAAAGAGGAAAGATGCCTTAGTTTTCACACCAGTCGGAGACTTGATCACTATCCCGGCTCCGGCACACTTGTTGGTACATGAACTGTCAAACCAAAGCGTCCATGGTTTCTTTACCATAACTCCGAAGTCCACCAAGGTATCAGCAAAAATATCTACACTTGGGTGGTCGGCTAGGAAGTCTGCCAATGCTTGCCCTTATACCGCTCGCTGTGGTACGAACGTCAAGTTGAACTCCACCAAGGCCAATGCCCACTTTCCAAATCTTCCCCTCATAATGGGTGCGGCAAGAAGATATTTAATGATATCAGTCTGGGAAATCACCTTCACCTCTTTGGGTAGGAGATAGTATCTCAACTTTCTACAAGCAAAGAAGAGAGATAAGCATAATTTCTTAATGGAAGAGTACCTCATCTCGGCCCCCAAGAGAGACCGCCTTAAGTAATAAACAGCCTGCTCTTTACCATCATCATTCTTCTGAGCCAAAAGACACCCAATTGATTCTTGGGCGGCTGAGATATAGAGCAACAAAGGCCGGCTTGGAGTAGGCGGAGTGACCACGGGAGGTGAAGATAAGAATGCCTTGAGTTCGTCAAAGGCTTGCTGGTTTTTTCCTCCCATAGGAACTCGCCTCTCTTCAGCTTGAGTAAGTTGGTGAATGACCATGTCTGGCCAGCCGTGTTGGATATGAACCGGTGCAAGAAGTTGACTTGGCCGAGGAAACATTGCAACTCCTTCTTATTTTGAGGAGGCTGAGTTTGTTGGATCATCTTGACTTTGTTCTCATCCACCTCAGTGCCTCACTTATGGACAAGGAAACCCAAGAAGTTACCAACCGAGACACCGAATGCATACTTTAAAGGGTTCATCTTGAGCTGGTGCTTATGCATCCTATCGAATAATGCCCGTAATTATTCCAAGTGTTGGATGTGATCATGGGACTTGACCACTACGTCGTCGATGTATACCTCCATGAACTTACCAATGAAGTCAAGAAAGATCAAGTGCATTCCCTTTTGGTAGGTGGCTCCGGCATTCTTGAGTTCGAAAGGCATGACCAGCCACTCAAAAATCCCAATGGAGCCCAAACATCGGAATGCCGTCTTGTGAATATCTTCTTTGGTGAGTTAGATATGATTGTAACTTGAGTGGCCATCCATAAAACTCAACACCATGTGACCAGCCGCTGCGTCCACCAACATATCCGTGATCGGCATTTGATACTCATCTTTTAGGGTGGCGGTGTTCAAGTCTCGGAAGTCGATGCACACTCAAATCTTTCCATTCTTTTTCACAACTGGGACGATGTTGGACAACCACTCGACATAGTCGACCTTTCTTATCAAGTTGGCGTCAAGGAGTCGATTAATCTCTATTTTTACCTTCTCTACCACTTCAGGCATCATTCTCCTCATAGGTTGTTGGTGGGGCCAAAATCCTGGCTTTATCGATAGTTGATGTTTTATGAGAGATCGATCAAGTCCGGGCATCTCATCATAGTCCTAAGCAAAGCAATCTTGATAATCAGTTAAGAGTTCGATCAAGTCTCTTCCGAAGTCCTTGGGAAGTCATTCACTAATGAACACGGGCCGGCCTCCCTTCTTAGATTGAAAAAGTATCTCCTTCAAGGGATCCTTCACCTCCGCTTTGGCATCGTCAAGCTTGCTTGGTGCTGGGTAAAGATCGCTCATTCTTATTAGTTCCATGGGGTCTTGACCGTCATTCTCAAAGACGTATTCAACCGCTTTGTATTGTGACAAGGTGTAGACCTCCAACCGCCTTGTCATTTCTTCAATGGTCATATTAGTCATAAAAGGTAAGCCTAAGCACTTGCCCCCCGGGTGCAGCACTAATCGGTCATTGGGTGGATGGAGTCCCTTTCAACCGACCTTGTATATCTAGCAATTCGGCCATTTATGTAGCTCTGTGCCACGCTGGTTGGCACCATGGAACCATCACAGAAGGCCGCTTCAACACAATTGGTCACCGTCAAGAAAGGATTGGCATCAGCAGCCACAATCTCCACATTACCATCCGGCTTCCATTGGATCAGAAACTGATGAAGAGAAGATGGGATGATTTGAGCAGAATGAATCCAATCCCTTCCCAACAAGTAGTTATAGGATGTCTTCGCATCTATGACAAAGAATGCAACTTTCCTACTGACAGAACCGACACTGACTTCAGCCGCAAGCGTCCCTAGCAGACGAGAACCCTTACCGACAAAATCAGTCATAATCATATCGGTTGGCATCAACTTCTCCCATTCTTTATTTAACTTTCAGAGTAGGGATTGAGGAATGGTGTTAACCGTAGCTCCATTGTTCCCACCGGCTTTTTGAAGATATGAGTCGTGATGTACAAAGGCTTGAGGTGCTCGCACATGCTTCTAGTAGGCCTCACGATGGTGATGCTATTGCTAAAATCTTCAATGACGGGAACCACCAAGGACTTCTCACCGATCTCAATCGCTCCCTACTCGTTTTCGATCATATCCCCCTCCAAGTAACTTGGCTGATTTTCCTTCGGTCTAAAGATAGCTGGGAGAGTGAAGACCATATTGATTGGCATCTCCTTGGTGAGTGATCCGAACTTGATATGATCCTTCCTCTTCTAGTCAGACACGCCATGATGAGAGTGTTCTTTGGTTTCCTTCTTGGGATGAACTTCGCTCTTGACCTTAGGCACCCACTTGCGGGTTAGCTTCTCCCTCAAGTCACTGGGTACCTTGCTCGAACTCTCCTCAAAACTTATTGGAGCCTTTCCCTTGTCTGCCTTAGGGTCTCTGATTTTCTCATGTCGACCTCTATCCGAAGTTGAATGAGCTTGAACCCGTGGGAGAGTGAGGAGGGATATTTGCTCCTCAAGTTGATCCTTTTGGTCGGCCAATCGCCTCTCGAGGTCCCTTGTAACTTGCTTTTGGGCTTGGACCTTCCTCTCGAGATGCCGCCTTTGGGTTTTGGTCAAGCCTTCTTGAACCGGAGATCCTGGTGAAGCTGTTCTATCTCCGAGCCAGTGGAAGATATTTTGACATAGATTAGCTCCATCACGAACATCCACCTTAAAATGAGGGCGGTGAACCTTCCATTTATCCTCCACGACCTTAGGACGAAAGTATTTCGTCATTCTTGGATGGCGGTCAGCTTGTCGCCTATCTTGCCCCCTGTATTTGCCTTGCCCCCCGGGTCTGCCATGCCCCCCGAGTTTCTCTCTCAAGTCTCTTGGGGGAGTTCATCCTCTCTTGGGGTCAACCTCCTTCCGATCCCTCTTTACACTCACCATGGTGATGGGTGCGCTGAAAAGTGTTGAGGGTTGTTCATTGGGGAACCTCAAACGACCATCTCTGATTGCTTGCTGCACTTGGTTGCGGAAGACCACACAATTGGAAGTATTGTGTGACTTACTTGCATGCCACTTGCAATACTTCATCCCCTTCAGCTCCTTCTCCTTGGGGATCTTGTAGCCAGATGGTAACACGAACTGGCCATTTTTTAAGAGATTATCAAAAATCTCATCGGCCTTTGTGACATCGAACGAATATTCTAGGCCAACTTCGTTAAAGCACTTGCTTTCCTGAGATGAATTCCCTGAACGAATAAACTCATTCGGGACCGTCATCTTCTTATGGACAAGGCTTTCGCACTCATACGGCTTGCCTTCCTTGAGCTCAGCCGCCATCTCTTCCACCATATGACCTTCCTCGAACCCTTGCTCATCACCAAGTTGGTCAATTTCAAGTGTAGGATCATAGCGGCGATAAGTACCTTTCGAGGAGGAAGCCCTCCTATCTTTCTCATTGATGAGTTGTTGCGCTATAGTCGCCTTCTGAGTCAATTCTGAGAGATCTCAGAACCTCTCTACTCTGAGCTTCTTGTGTAGGCGGTAAGAGAGTTCTTGCATGGCCATGGCAGTGAGTTCATACTCTGAGAGGTTGGTTGGACACCGACTTTTAGCCTTGCGAAAGCGCATGATAAGTTTTTTCACCGACTCACCTTCAAGTTGTTGCATGCGAGCGAGGTCAGATACCGTGATGCTCAGCTCCGACAGATCAAATTGGTTATGGAACTTCTATTCCATATCAGTCCAATCACGCACCTAGCTCGGTGGTAAGCCGATGTACCAAGTGAAAGCCGACTTGGTCAAGGTCATCAAAAAATGGCGTAAGAGCCATCCGCCTTGAGTTGCTGATTCTCCACACAGGATAACAAAGCGAGCGATGTGTTCTAGTGATGATTGGTTGTCTTCCCCCGAGAATTTAGTGAAATCTAGGATCTGATACCCAATTGGATAGGCCATGTTATCGAAGTCCACCGGGTAGGGTTTGAGAAAACTCGATCGTGGAGTACTCCTTCGTTCGAACCCCATATCTCTTAGCATCCCGACCAACTCCTCTTTAATACCTGACCATATGAGTTAAACTCAATTGGATAAAATTAAGTATGCTAAGTCATTTGATAAAATATTGTAATACTATGTTGCAAAATAGCACTGCAAATTGGTCATTCGAAAAATTCTAAGAATGTGAGTTAGGTATAGTTTGGACCAGTTAATTATTTAAGTTAACAATAAATAAGTAAATATTAAATTTACTTTTCAATCCAATTATTAGCCATATTTTGTTCGTTAAATGAAACAAAGTATATTTAGCTGTCCAGTGACAAGATTTTTAAATATAAGGGAGACAAATTAAGAGCTAGTTGAATTTTAGCTTGTAAAATTTGATAAAGAATAAGAAATATAATATGGTAAAAATGTGCCAACTCCTTGAAACGCCACTAAAACATAATTCTCTTTAAAATATAAGAGAACTTGGGTTAACTAGAACTTCACGTAAGTTCCATTCTAACCGAAGCTATCCAGAGAAATAGAAAGGGAGCTAGTAAAGGAATAAAACAGAAAAAGATAAATCAGAAAATAAAGAAGAAGATAAGTAAACCAATATAGAAGAAAAAAAAATAAAGCAACGTGGATGCCTTAGAAAAGGGTCTCACATGACTAAGCAAACTTTAGAGGCGGTGAAAACTTTTAGCGAGCAAATACTAATTGCTCAGTTACATCAATTAATCGAAACATGTGCCAAAATAAGAACAAAAGAAAAAGAAGAAGCAACGAAAGAAAAGGACTAAATTAGAAGACGAGATGCAACTTAAGAGGAGAGAAGTTGAAAGTGGAACAGAAATTCATTCTTGCGAGCAACACATTTGTGGAGGATCGGATTAAGAAGAGAGAACTACATATTGAAAAGAACTAACTTGCCCGACAGTTTGGAGAATGTTAAACGGTAAACAAATAATATGTGATTCGTGCTTTTTTTGGCGCACTCTATTTATTTGTCATGTTCTGAATTTGGTACTTTGAGTGTATAATATGCATTTGCCAGATGAGCAATATGATGTGACATTATGACTTGTAAGAGTTTGGTTAATTGGGCCCAGATGGAGCACTATATATGTTTGATTCGTTAAAACCTATGGATTTGATTGATATGAAAGTCTATATGATATGGTTGCCTTCTGATATGATATGGTTGCCTTCCGACGGGCAGAACTATTTGGCCGAGGATGATGGTGCCTTTGAGATATGGCATCCTCATGTTGGAGAGGGAGTGACACGATTTAGATTCTGCTGAATATTCGTCCAGTGCTGTGATTTGATTTTGGAATTATGTGTTCATGTGTCAAATTACGTAACGGTATGGAATGTTGCGTAGTTTGCTCATGTTTCTGTGCCTTTGTGATTATATGTTAATATTTGGTCATCTCGTAAGTATGATTTTATGATACTATACATGTCTGCATGATTCAATTGCCATGTTAGTTATATGCATGTGTTAGATATATTTATGTATTGGGTGGCTAAATAAATTGCGATGCATATGTTATTTATTTACTGGGTATTCCAAAACACTCACCCCCTCTCACTAGTTTTGTAGGAACTCGTACACGAGTTGTATTGGTTCGGAGATCTACTATGATTGTACCAAGTCCACTTGTTCTCCAGGACTTGCATCGAGGTCTCCAGTTTGTATTTTGCTCTTTGATCTAGAAGCTCCGTAATTACATAGTTTAATTTGATCTTGGGAAAAGAACATATGAATATGTATTAAAAAGGTAAAGCTTGGCTTATATTTTGAAATTAAGTTTTAAATTTTATATTTAAAGGCTTATTATTATAAATTCTGAATACGTTTGAGGCTAGCTAGATTTCTTCATGATTAAAGGAGTTGAAGTTTAGCACCGGTCACCAACCACCGATTTGGGTCGTGACAGACGTGGTATCAGAGCAATGGTTCCTTTCTGTGATTTAAGTTGTACTACGGAGCAAAGGATTCCTCATTTCTTTGCTTCCCTTTTGTCTTTGTCATTCGCTCGTGCCTTAATCTCTTCTTTGTCAACGAAGAGTTATTTTTGTTTGATAGTAATGGTGTGATGAATATGAAATTTGGGCAACTATGCTTTGGTTAAGATGTGATATATTTGTGTATGAGATTCTTATGTGAGAAACTTTGTGATGCATTGTTGTTATCACAAGGCATTTACTCCACATTATGGTGAGGACTCTTGTACCATTTGTATATGTATACCTTTGACGAGCCCATTTGAGTATATATATTTATATATATGAAAATCGTTCCTTGGGTGAGATTTTAATGAAATAAGTGATCACTATTTATCCAAATCATCTATACACCCTTATATATTTGATTTCTTCATATATATATTAGGCCATTGGTTTGAGTCTCACCAAAAGTTTGAGTTACGTCTTTGTGAACTCTTCTAGTTTGTATATTTGTGCTTTAAGAATCTGGTTTTGAGTTTATATATGTTTGAAAAGAGGAAGCTGTGAACAACGTTATGTGGATGGATGATACATGATAAACTGAGTCATAAGCATGCTTTGGAAGTAAATATATTGGGAATGTAATGTGAGATTAATTATGAATGGAAATTATGAGATTTAAGTTATATGAAATTAAATTACAATAAAATAAAATTACTAAGACAACTTTGAGTACTTTGAAGAAGCTAAGATTTAGTATGATATTTGGTTTAGATTATGATTATGGATTTGGAAAGAGAAATTTTGATGGACTTTTGATACGATAAGTTACTCAATGTTTATTGACAATGTAGTTCAACTACATAAACTTGGAATGGAACATAGTTCCAAGAAAAGTACACAATTCTGCATATTGATTCGACAAATGATTCAGAGGCTAAATAAAAGCCTTATGAATTAGAGTAAAATTTCTCTGTATAATCAGATTATGATCTGATGCATATAATCTAAGTCTTGAAGAATGTGAGATAGAGTTATGACATAAAACTTTGATAATCTACAAATCAGGTAGCATATAGTTACAATAAGTATAATATTGATATGATAATGTGCATGCATACTTTGCGAGAGAGCGGGAAAGAAATGTTATTTGTACAAGAGAAATTTGAGATAAATTATCTATTAGACAATGACTCAGAGAGAGAAATGAACAAAAAGATTTGACTAATGAAAATTTGATTTAAGTTAGCTCGAAGAAGGAAAAGTAAGTATGGCAAAGTAAATTTGGGGTAAAAATATTAATTTCATAATGAATTTTTGTGAAATTTGATGAGATTATTTGGTTAGGAAAATATGAAATGAGGAAAGCCTAGAGCCTAAAAGGAAGTATGTCAAAGTGATTTATTTGAGAAGTGCAGAAAAAAGAAATATGAGAATAGGAGTACATATGGTATGTAGATTTCGGAACCTGTGTCGGATTGTGAAAATTTTTGATATGTGAAGTAACAAGATATATGTGACTTAATAGTCATAAAAGTTGTATTAATATTAGAGAAAATTACAATAAATTTTGGGTTCAAACTGCAGAACAGGCTAGAGAGAAGAAAACTAGTATGTTCTTTGATGGAGTACCTCCATCAAGCAAATCCTTCAGTGTACACAATGTCACTGAAATACCAAGATAACTATGTTGAAAACTAGAGAATCAATGAAAAATCTTTGGCACAAGCATTGATGAATCATCTAGGTATGCTATTGCCTTTTTAAGATTTAAGTCTATGACATATGATATTTGAAGATACAAAAGATATTTTCTAAGATTCGAGAGCTTTGGTATGAGGTTTTGTGCAACTTATAATTGTAAACGCAATAAGTCAGAAAGATAGATTATGGAAATTTACAAAATAAAAATTTTGAGTTAGGAAAGAAAATTCATGAGAAATTTTGGTGGATGATGAACTACTTTGTATTTGGAAGAAAGATTGGGTAGTATGATGTCTTTGCATTGAGAAAAGTGTTGAAGTATAAATTACTTTAAGGAAAGGAGTTAAGGAAACTTATGAGAAAAGATTCTTATCGGTTTAGTAAATACTTTAATCTATTTTTGACGAATGACATAATTTCATAGTACTAATGGAAGAGGACTGATCTTTGGAACTCAGTGTATATGCTATAAGGTAGCGATATATTATCTGGTTGATCAATACGATAAAATTTGTGATAAGGATTATGTTCCGAGTGCTCAAGCCTATTGGAGACAAGTTAATGATTTTAGTAAAAATTTTGATGCAGATGGATAATGAAGAAGAGCACAAGAAGATCTTTTAATAGAAGTTGTGAACTTTGTGCAACTTTAAGTTGTATGTTAAGTTTACCCAAATGTGAATTTTTGTGATAAGAAAGGCAATGTTGGGAGATTGATATCTATGATGTTCATGGATTTAAGATTAGTGAAAGATTATGGTATTAGAGTTCTAGATGTGGTGAAATGAGATGGTTAGTTGTTGAAGCGATTTTGATTTTCAACAATCTAATAGATACTTACAACTGTAAGAACCAAAAGGGTTTTGGTTGTGTCATGGTGACGAAGCCATTAAGAATTAAAATAGTCAAACGTGTGTACGATTTTGGTATGTTTGGCTAATTGAATGGATTGGTAAAACTAATAAATATGTGGTCTAGAGATGATCTAAATAAGGATCAATAGAACTACCAAATGTATGAAAAAAAAGAGAATTAAGGGAAATTTAAGTACAACAAAATATTTGAGATATATGGAGATAATAAGGATATAGAGTTTTACACATAAGTAAGTCTTGGTCAAAGAAAAATAATGGAAAGAGATAATAGACGTTTTGACTAACTTCATGGTAATATCAGAAAGTATTAGATTTAGAATTACGCAAAAATAGAAATGTATATGACATGAAATTACAAATAATAAGTTTGGAATTTTTGAAGTTATGTGTAAGAATTTGATGGGATGATCTGTGTTCGTGAATTAACTAGTATGATCGAGACATAAGATCAATGTGCCATTTTATATTGGATTAAAAATTCAGGAAATTGGTCAAGTAATTAGTGGAACTAAAAAAAATGATCGTATAACAAATAATTAGTTAAAACTTAGATCGAAGGAATTACTTCGGTTTTATATACTTTGGAAACTACAAAAAAAGACTAATGTCGTTTATAAGGTTAAGAGATGGAAGAAAATACAGTTTAATGTGAGAACACACATTGGCTCAAAGTCTCACATGTGAAAAGGACAATAAGTTTTGGAAGAAGACGTATCCTAAATACATTGACTAATTTGAGAATTTGAGAAAAATGAGCTAAAGGAATGTTGGATTTGCCATAACAATGGTGACATTGTCACGTGACAATCACATCTAGTTATCAGATGAATTTATATGATCCACAAATAGTTACGATTAGTTAAATTTGGTATATCAGAAGTGCCAAAGATAATTTTGGTATAAGAAATTTCGAAAGCTTTGAAATAGGGAGTTTCGAATTTATAAAGTAAAGTAGGAACACAATACACAAACTACAAAGATCTACGATAAGATATTAATAAAGTATTCATCTATTTGATGATCGGTAAGAAAACTTTGTCTAAGTAAATTCGGGGACCGAATTTTTATAAGGAGGGGAGAATATAATACCTGACCATATGAGTTAAACTCAATTGGATAAAATTAAGTATGCTAAGTCATTTGATAAAATATTGTAATACTATGTTGCAAAATAGCACTGCAAATTGGTCATTGGAAAAATTCTAAGAATGTGAGTTAGGTATAGTTTGGACCAGTTAATTATTTAAGTTAACAATAAATAAGTAAATATTAAATTTACTTTTCAATCCAATGATTAGCCATATTTTGTTCGTTAAATGAAACAAAGTATATTTAGCTGTCTAGTAACAAGATTTTTAAATAGAAAGAAGACAGATTAAGAGCTAGTTGAATTTTAGCTTGTAGAGTTGGATAAAGAATAAGAAATATAGTATGGTAAAAATGTGGCAACTCCTTGAAACGCCACTAAAACATAATTCTCTTTAAAATATAAGAGAACTTGGGTTAACTAGAACTTTACGTAAGTTCCATTCTAACCAAAGCTATCCAGAGAAATAGAAAGGGAGCTAGTGAAGGAATAAAACAGAAAAACATAAATCAGATAATAAAGAAGAAGATAAGTAAACCAATATAGAGAGAAAAAAATAAAGCAACGTGGATGCCTTAGAAAAGGGTCTCACATGACTAAGCAAACTTTAGAGGCGGTGAAAACTTTTAGCGAGCAAATACTAATTGCTCAGTTCCATCAATTAATCAAAACATGGGCCAAAATAAGAACAAAAGAAAAAGAAGAAGCAACGAAAGAAAATGACTAAATTAGAAGAGAGAAGTTGAAAGTGGAACAAAAATTCATTCTTGTGAGCAACACATTTGTGGAGGATCGGATTAAGAAGAGAGAACTACATATTGAAAGGAACTAACTTGCCAAACAGTTTGGAGAATGTTAAACGGTAAACAAATAATATGTGACTCGTGCTTTTTTTGGTGCACTCTATTTATTTGTCATGTTCTGAATTTGGTACTTTGAGTGTATATTATGCATTTGCCATATGAGCAATATGGTGTGACATTATGACTTGTAAGAGTTTGGTTAATTGGGCCCAGATGGGGCACTGTATATGTTTGAATCGTTGAAACCTATGGATTTGATTGATATGAAAGTCTATAGATATGGTTGCCTTCCGGCGGACAAAAATATTTGGCCGATGAGGTTGGTCTGATATGATATGGTTACCTACAGCGGGCAGAACTATTTGGCCGATAAGGTTGGTCTTATATGATATGGTTGCCTACGGCAGGCAGAACTATTTGGCCGATGAGGTTGGTCTGATATGATATGGTTGTCTACGGCTGGCAGAACTAATTGGCCGATGAGGTTGGTCTAATGAGATATGGTTGCCTACGGCGGGTAGAACTATTTGGCCGATGAGGTTGGTCTAATATGATATGGTTGCCTAGGACGGGCAGAATTATTTGGCCGATAAGGTTGGTCTGATATGATATGGTTGCCTACGGCGGGCAGAACTATTTGGCCGATGAGGTTGGTCTGATATGATATGGTTGCCTACGGCGGGCAAAACTATTTGGCCGATGAGGTTGGTATGATATGATATGGTTGCCTACGGCAGGCAGAAGTATTTGGACAATGAGGTTGGTCTAATATGATATGGTTGCCTTCCGGCGGGCCGAACTATTTGGCCGAGGAGATTGGTTGATGATGGTACCTTTGAGATATGGCATCCTCGTGTTGGAGAGAGAGTGACACGATTTAGATTCTGCTGAATATTCGTCCAGTGCTATGATTTAATTTTGGAATTATGTGTTCATGTGCCAAATTACGTGACGGTATGGGATGTTGCGTAGTTTGCTCATGTTTCTATGCCTTTGTGATTATATGTTAATATTTGGTCATCTCGTAAGTATGATTTTATGATACTATACATGTCTGCATGATTCAATTGCCAAGTTAGTTATATCCATGTGTTAGGTATATTTATGCATTGAGTGGCTAAATAAATTGCGATGCATATGTTATTTGTTTACTGGGTGTTCCAAAACACTCTCCCCCCTCTCACCAGTTTTGTAGGAACTCGTACACGAGTTGTATTGGTTCGGAGATCTACTATGATTGTACCAAGTCCACTTGTTCTCCAGGACTTGCATTGAGGTCTCCAGTTTGTATTTTGCTCTTTGATCTAGATGCTTCGTAGTTACATAGTTTAATTTGATTTTGGGAAAAGAACATATGAATATGTATTAAAAAGGAAAAGCTTGGCTTATATTTTAAAATTAAGTTTTAAATTTTATATTTAAAGGCTTATTATTATAAATTCTGAATACATTTGAGGCTAGCTAGATTTCTTTGTGGTTAAAGGAGTTGAAGTCTAGCGCCGGTCACTGACCACCGATTTGGGTCGTGGCATCCTCCCTCTGGTGAGCTCCTTGGTTGAGGTGGGGTAACAGATGCCCATCAATAGGTTGGTGCGAATTTGGTTCCCCTCCTCCTCGGGTTGAAGTTTTTTTCGATTTGGCCTTGTCTGTGTTGGCTCAAAGGTTAACTACTGGGCGACAGGATAGCGAGCGTCCTCTTCATCCAATTCGGTCCACCTTGGTCGTGTGAACAGAGTGATTGAGAGGAATTAGGAACCCTTGACTCATATCTGGCATTCACCCACATACTCCCTCTTTCGAAAGATCCCTGATCGGCGACAACCCTAGATGGGTATGACCGCTCTTGAGTAGAGGCCGGTTGGTACCAACTCTGGTCCATTTAAACATTGTTCGTCCCCATCCTCAGGGTCTCGTGTGAATTACAGTTATCTACTCCATGAGTTCCCCTTCCTAAAGTCGCTTGAAACGTTGAGTACATGGGGGTTCAGGCTGGTGGACTTTGGCTGAATACACCAGTCATGTCCAACGCCTTATCGGATGGCAGGGTGCTGACCTTCAGCTGGTGGAAGGTGTGTCTGGAAGGCAACGGGGTACAAGTAGCCTTCCCTTTGGCATAAGCCTCAGCCGCCTTAGCAGATTTATTCACTATGGTTGGCATCAAGGTTTGGTAGAAATAATCCACAGTATGCTGGTTGCTTTCACTGGCCACATTTTGAACCGAGGTGTCCACATAGTTGTGAACTCCTTGGATCTGGTCCGAGAACCAATGACAAGACTCATCGTTGTGTTGAGAAATCTCATCAGTATGTCTCACCACCTTCTCGATTTCAAGATCAAACTTATCAAATCGAGCGGTGAGCGTGACTAACATGGCCGCAAGCTGATCAGTCAGCTCCATGAAGGGAGCCAGGTTGGTGGTACCTCTCTCGGTACCCTCTTAGGTAACTAAGAGGGTCGGCTCTTTGATTGGTGTCATAATAGATGGATTCCTCCCAATGTTTTGTTGAGAGGGTTGTGGTGTCGCCTCCTTGTTGGGAGCGGGGTTGTTCTTGGTCATCTTGGTTGAGTAAGGTTAGATTGCCTTCTCAAACATTCTCCTAAGTCCTACCGAGCGTGCCAAAAATATGTTGTAGAAAAAGTGGTACAAGAACGTAAGACTTCCTGAGACAGTCCGGAGTGATCATCCCAAGGTCGGTCTAACATAATGGGTGAAAAAAGTTCTAAGGACGACTAAAGCTACGCTATGGAAAGGAAAATGATACAAATAAAAATAGAGTAGTTGGTTGTGTGGTTGATTGATGATCCTTGTTCTTGTGCCCATCCCCTCCTTATATAGACGATGCCAACACGACTCATTACTCTAGCTGTCTCAGATGATGCCCACTTGGGTCCGGCTCATGATGAAAGCCACCTCAGACGACGCCCACTTGCTCATGATCAGAAACTACCTTTGTTATAAACTGCCTTAGTCATATTTTAATGACGCCAATTTGGTTTTATCTCATGATGACAAACACAAACTGACTTAGTCGTATTGATACATAAATTACCTTAGCTGTATCTATAACGCCGTTCAAGCTTCGTGTCATGATGATAAACCCGAACCGCCTTAATCACATTAATGTCGCCGACTTAGATCCGTCTCATGATGAGAACCCCGAACTGCCTTAGTCAAATTGATGATGCCAACTTGGCTTCGGCTCATGATGAAAATACAAACTGCCTTAGTCACGTTGATGGCGCCGACTTAGATCCGTCTCATGATGAGAACCCTGAACTGCATTAATTGATGATGCCAACTTGCCTTTCTCTAATGTCTCTGCCAAACAAACGACCCAAGATCGTGAATTCGGCCTAACGTACTCAAACCCAACTATGCGGTCGTTCACCAACCCAGCGCATGCAGGCGTTGTCCCGAGAGCGGGCGTTCGACATGTGCGGTTGTCTGAAGGTCCTTAGCCCAGCCTATGGGCGTTCTCCGAAAGCGAGCATCCGAAAGGTGCGAGCGTCCGAAGGCCATCAGCACAGCTCATGGGGTGTTCTCTGAAAGCCAGTGTCCGAAAGGTGCGAGCGTCCGGAGGCCATCAACCCAGCTCATGGAGCTTTCTCCGAGAGCCGGCGTTCTCGGATAGCGGGCGTTCGCAAAGCCCCCAGTCTAGCCTACTCGAGCGTTCTTTCGAGAGCGAGCGTCCGAAGGCCATCAGCCCAGCCCATCAGAGAGCAGGCGTTCGCCTTCCCGCGGGCGTTCGCCTCATCGCAGGCGTTTGCCTCCCCGTGGGCGTTTGTCTCACGCGGGCCCGCGGGCGTTCACCAACATTTACGGGCGTTCGCCTCACTGCGGACGTTCTCGGGCACAAAGCGCCAATGAGTCAAGGCGGATTCCAAGCCTAACGTCCCTCAATGCGGGTGAACCTTATCCGAGCCTAACCCATACGGATTACCCGAGATCAACCAAGCAGAAACCCGGCTTGACACAAATCCGATTTTATTTTTAAGTGCCAACAATTTAGCTATAAAGATGAGTAAACTTTATTCAATTACTAAACATCCATAAAACACAACAAGTCATCTGATAATTTTGTATGTGTTTCAAATTTTCCCGATGAGATGAGCGTACTCTAATGGTCAATGAAGTAACCAGCAATTCGGCACAAGGGTCGAAGAGTATTTGGTTAATGGTACAAAACTTTAAAAAAAATTTTGACAGAATTGCAACCTATCCAAACCTAACCAATGGTACAAAGCCTAAAAGAGTATTTGGTTAGCAAAAGTACCCCTTCCTAAACCTATCCAATGGTAGCCAATCCCCCTCAGATTTCCTTATGCGTGGACAACCTCCCTCACTAGTGACGGAACAAAGACCTGCGAGGCTTTTTCTCTAAATATTCTGGAGTGTTGGATGCTTTTATACCCCAAAAGCTCTCAAAGCCCGGCTCAAGATTTGGCTACGTGCAGGTACCAGCGGAATCGGAAGCAGCAAATGTTACCGGAAAACTAAAGAAGCTGCTATGGGATTGGATTCAGTCCTGGATGTACAATTTATGTCAGACCGTCTTGGAGCAGATTTTAGCCATTGAATGAGTCTAATTAAAAAAGGAAGCTGATCTGATTGATAAAAACAAAGTGGGTATTTTTGTACTTTTGATCTCTCTCCCCTTTCCTCCTTCACGTTCTCTCTCTTCCTCTTTCTCCCTTTCTCTTTCCTCCTTCGCCTGAAGCAACCAGACCGAGCAACCACAAACCACGGACACAAGCTGGACATGCGTCGGAGAGTGGGTGGCCGGAACTAGAACGCCTGAGCTGAGGTGGTGGCCGGATCTGACCTCTGGACTGTGAGGGGGGAGCCGATTTGGAGCAGCGAGTGAGCGGAGGGCTGGACTGAGATGGAGATGGCCGGATCTCGAGCGGGGAAGACTTCCGGTGGCCGGATCTAGCACAGTGGTGGTCGGAACAAGAATAGAAGATGGTCGGACCAAGGAAACATCGATCCGACAAATTCGTTCTTCCCGGGCCCACCCAGGCCCATCTGAGCAAGCTGGTCCTCCACCCCTCCCGCCCCGCCCCCGCCGAGGGCGATCGAAGTGGCAGATCCGTGCATTGATTATGGTTGATTTATTTCTGCAACGTGGTGGCCTTGAAATTGTCGGCCATGAATCACAACCACAGAGTTGTCGCCGCCGAGAGCGTCCACTTTAGTGGGGTTTGGTTATTAGTTTAAGGATTATTTTTCGGAGTGGTATTGAAAATTCTGACAATTCTGAAAATAGAGTTGTCAGTTAAAGTATTCCCTATCTGGGGTTGGTTAGAAACTGCACAAAATATTGCGGTTTTGATTTGCAAAGAAATCGCACAAAATTGTGCAGTTTTTCGCAAAAACGTAATTTTTTGTGCGATTTCTTGCACAAGCTGAACATTTGGCTCCGGTTATCGGCTCGGCTCGTTGTCTACTTTTTTTTCTGGTTATTTGAAAAAAATTGTAATTATCTCGATTATTTGTAATGTTTATCTTTATTTTTGGTATTTATAATAATCTTGAACCATTCCGTATATAAATTTTCTCTGTAACTCGAATAAGAATGCATTTTTTTAGCTAAAAATAGATGGAGTAGTATGGCATTTGATTCCTTCAGTGCTTAAAAGAAAATTATATGTCGCTCGCGAATACGTACAAGAAACATGGACAATTACGTTCATATCTTGTGATGACAATTACGGCCTCTAAATTTGAGCTGACTAATAATTTGTAGATATGAAATTAATATTTATATGATATAGTTAGTTGGGGTCAATCTCACCACATCAATAATCCCTTCGACATTACTAGGGAAGAAAGTGAGTATCCCTTTCCCATAAAACACAAGGCCATAATTAGAATGTCGCATAAAAACAGATGGCCAAAAAATGCAACAAATCGTGCGTTTCACATTAAAAACTTAAAACGCAAAAAAAGATGCATTTTTATTCGAGGTACAGAGAAAATGTATATACGGAAGGGTTCAAGATTATTACAAATACCGAAAATAAAGATAAACATTACAAATAATCGAGATAATTACAAGTTTTTTCAAATAATCAGATTAAAGTAAACAACGAGCCGAGCCGATAACCGGAGCCAAATGTTCAGCTTGTGCAAGAAACCGCACAAAAAATTACGTTTTTGCCAAAAACTGCACAATTTTGTGCTGTTTCTTTGCAAATCAAAACCGAAATATATTGTGCGGTTTCTAACCAACCCCAGACATGGAATACTTTAACTGACAACTCCATTTTCAGAATTGTCATAATTTTCAACACTACTGCGGAAAATAACCCTGAAGTTGATGATTAATTTATATATATATATATATACACACACTAACCGATCCATATAGTTATTGATTAGCTATTTAAATTTAAAATGGTTAATGATGTTATGATTAAATGGTTCTAGATGTTATTATTAAATTGTATGATCGGTTATATTAAATAATATGTCCGGTTAAGTTAAATAGTATGTCCGGCAATATCAAATGTATGTCCGATTATATTGAACGGTATATCTGTTTACATTAAATGTCCGGTTAAATTAAATAGTACATCCGAATATATTAAATGGTACGACCTATTATATTAAATGGTAGGATCGATTAAATTAAATGGTATGTTCCAATATATTAAATGGTATACCTGATTAAATTAAATAGTTTGTCAAGTTATATCAAACAGTATGCCAAATTATATCAAACGCGTCCCACTTTAATTTTTTTTTTCTCCCTTTTTATTCATTCTACCCCCAACCAGAACAGCACTGAAAATTATGTCAAGTACCAAATATTGTCCCGGCTGCCGTCGTACTAAAGTGGATTTTGAATCTCTCTGAAGCTGATGCTATCTCGAGTGTTGAAAATAAAACTTGATTTGTGTTCACACTAAACAACTAACTAGATATCTAGTTAGTTGTAGAATAGTATAGAGTACTCTAGTTTATCTAGAGTTTTTATGATTGTACTAAATCTTAGGATCTAAGGAATTATCTAAAGAAATACAGTGGATTGTAAAATATAATTCTCTTGGAAAATCTAGAGATTTCCTAGTGGGTGGACACTCCCTATAAATAGGGCAAATGGGCTATCAAATGAAGATGTAATCGAGAGAAAGTAAAAGTGACTAGTAAGTTGAACAAGAGAGCAAAGTGAGTCTTGTAAACCAATCTTGGAGTTGTCCACGACAAAGTTTTAGGTGTAATAAAACTAGTTTCCTTCCAGTGAAATGTCGAGAGCTAAGATCAAAACCCTTCTAGCCTTTAACCTTGAATCCATTTCCAACATACTTGGATGGAAAGAAAAGTACTAGTGGATTCATATTTTTTCTCGGAGATACGGACTTCACCTGAAATTTCAAGAAATAATCAATTATTATAATCTCTACCTGCGAAGCTGAGTACGTCGCAATAGCATCGTGTGTCTGTTACGAGATATGGTTAAGGAGTTTGATGAAGGAGTTAAAAATGGAACAGGAAGAACTGACTGCGATATATTTGGACAACAAGTCGGCAATAGCTTTAGCAAAGAATCTAGTGTTCCTGACCGTAGCAAGCACATCGACACACGGTACAATTTTATCAGAGTACATATCGGAGAATAAAGTACAATTAGGGAGGATGTTGAAAATAAAACTTGATTTGTGTTCATACTAATCCAGAATTATCTAGATATCTAGTTGGTTGTAAGATAGTCTAGAGTATTCTAATTTATCTAGAGTACACTATATTTCTCTAGATAATTCTTTAGATCCTAAGATTTAGTACAACCATGAAAATTTTAGATAAACTAGAGTACTCTAGACTATATTTCGTGATTGTACTAAGTCTTAGGATCTAAGGAATTATCAGAGAAATATAGTGGGTTGTAAAATATAATTCTCTAAGAAAATCTAGAGATTTCCTAGTGGGTAGACACTCCATATAAATAGGGCAAATGGGCTAACAAATGAAGATGTAATCGAGAGAAAGTAAAAGTGAGTAGTAAGGTGAACAAGAGAGTAAAATGAGTCCTGTAAACCAATCTAAGTGTTGTCCATTACAAAGTTTTGAGTGTAATAAAACTAGTTTCCTTCCAGCGAAGTGTCTGAGTGCTAAGATCAAAACCCTTCTAGCCTTTAACCTTGAATCGATTTCCAACATGGAGGAAGATACTGGTTGGCATTCATGGGGGATCCTCGACTAGCTGCTTCCCTATGTCCCGGATCGGTGGTGGTGTAAGGCGTTGGGGGAGCATTTGGTCTACTATTTTCACTATTGCCAACTCTAATACTGCAGCCACTGAGACTTTCCGAAGAATATTGAAATTAGGGATGGCCAAGGTAATATGATTCGTATGTGGGAGGATCATTGGCTTAGTTCAACACCGCTTTGCCGCCTCTTCCCACGTCTACATTCTCTATCTCAACGCAAGTTTGCTTCTATCATGGAGTGTGGCTCTTGGATCAACAATGGTACTTGGATTTGTAACTTTTGTTGAGCAGATTGCTTCGAGGGTGGAAGGAGGAATCTGAATTGGACCTCGTCCGTCTTCTCGAAGCCTATTCTGGTCCATCAGGTGCTCCGGATGCAATTGTCTGGTCCTTTGATCGAGTTGGAGGTTACTCCACTATAAGCCTCTAAGCTTCCATTTATGACAGCTTCTCTATTACTGTTCCTGCGCTTTTCAGGAATGGGCTTGCCAATTTTGTCCCATATCGAATGTTTCTTATGGCTAGCCCTTCAAGGCTGCATCAAAACTAAAGACAACCTGAGGCGAATCAAACTATGTCTCTTGCAAATTCAGCGGATGAGTCGTCAGAGCATCTGTTTGTACATTGCAGCTTCACTGGCAAGATGTGGTCTCACTTCACAATAGCGTTTGGACTCAGTTGGTGCGTCAGTGAGTCTATATTCTCCTTGTTGGATTCTTAGATTGGTTTTGTCAGAGGGAAATACTTAAGGAAGGCATGCTTCATCTTGTTTGGGGCTGGGTGTTCGTGTCTTTGGCTTCATCGAAATAAGGTTATTTTTCAAACCAGGATGCAGACGTTGGTGGGGTGTTGGTCGCTGCCGTTTGGTGCTTTCATGATTGGTCTCATTGGATTGGAATTTTCAGGAGTACTCATTAGAACTCTTACGTTTCTCTTATTTCGGCAGCTATCTGAGGGTACTTCGGTGTTTTTGTCTTTTGTTGGGATTCTTGGGGCTCTTCAGTTTGGGTTTAGTGTTGGTTGACTACGGGGGTTTTATTGGTGTATTTGATAAGTGTTATTGATGTTGTTTTTTTCTCGTTATGAATTTTTCTAGAATAAAATTTTTAATAAGGTCAACCGTTGCAATTCGATACTATCTGCACTAGGGATAGAGGAATTGAGGGTAGCACCGTACTTAGGTGGGCAGTAACATTTTTAGGAGGGTAGGTCATTAATAAGGACATCCTTCTTTCGCCGCTAGTTTATTAGCAATTTCGTGTCATCGGTCACGGATCTTTGGTATTTTGGTGTATATAAATAAAAATCATATAACGTTAAAATAAAGGTACATGTACGGCACGGCATCCGGGGAATGGTGGGCCGACAAAATGGACTTTTGTCATAAAATCCGTTTATCCTTCCCAAACCTTAGAAATTTTTTACAGCGTCCATTGCGTATTTACATTCCTGACAATATTAAAATTGAAGAGAAAGTGTTATAGTAAAAGAGAATGGAATAACTACGGAAATTTTCATTCTAGAGATTTCGGATTTAATTATTATAACTATAAGATTGTTCTTAAATAAAATCTGACTATATCCATCATATTTTTTTAAAAATTCAGTTTCACTAGTAACCCCACTCAGAACATGTCTCAACACAAATATTAATCATTTTTATAAAACTCGGAGAATGATTAAATTGGTGGTCGAGACAGCTTACTCGCCAATTAAAAAAGGCAATTAAGAAAACATCTAAGCAATCGCGGCGGCAAACGCATGGCCACGGAAAAAAGACACATCGTAGTGAATCAGTCACAATATAAACTATAAAACCATATCCTTGTAATTGACTTTATCTGCTAAAGCTGCCAAAATACTAGCAATAATATGGGTTCGTTCACCCAGAACTCGGTGGCGATACTCGAAGTCAGCCGAGTCACCCCAACTCCGGGCTCGCCCGAGTTATCTCTCCCACTCACCCACTACGACGCTGTCTGGCTCAGGTTCAAACCCGTGGAGCGCATCTTCTTCTACCGACTCACCGATCCAACTCGGACTCATTTTGACTCGGTCATCGTCCCTAACCTCAAGCGCTCCCTCTCCCTCTCCCTCAAGCACTTCCTCCCTCTCGTCGGCCGCCTCATGTGGCCTCCACACGACCCGATACCCTCCATCCTTTACAAACCAAACGACTCCGTTTCGCTCACCATAGCAGAATCCGAAAAACCGGAGTGCTTTACCTACCTCGCCGGAGACAAACCATGCAAGGCCACCGAGTCACGCCTCTGCGTGCCCGAGTTGCCCGCGTCCGACTCAGAAGCGGTCGTTATATCTCTCCAGGCGACTCTATTCCCCAACCACGGTTTGGCCATCGGGATCACCGCCCACCACGCCATCCTCGACGGGAAGAGCACCACCTTGTTCCTTAAGGCGTGGGCCCACATCAACAAACTACAACTCCAACCCGACTCGAACCCGGAAGAGTCACCTCCGCTTCCACCGGAACTAGCCCCGTTCCTGGACAGATCTGTCGTCCGGGACCAAGATGGAGTTTGCCTGGAGGTCCTCAAGCTCCGGGGAAGTAGAAGCTTAACCCGATTCCCGATGCATGAATTGGATCCAGCCCTAGTACGTGCAACGTTCGTCGTCTCCGAGGAAGATGTAAGGAAACTAAGGGTCACGATCATGTCTAAAACGGGTAGTAAACCCCTGCACTTGTCAACATTCGTACTCGTCTTTTCTTACACGTTGACTTGTCTGGTCAAAGCCAAGAAGATGGAGAGTTCTTCTTACAAGTTCCAGTACATTGCCCCGGTGGATTGTAGGGCCCGCTTGGACCCACCAATGCCCGAGAATTATTTCGGAAACTGTGTTGCGGCTTTCTACTCGGTTCTAGAAGCAGAAGACGTAAAGGGTGAGGATGGTATTTTTGTTACGGCTCGGAGCGTCAGCGAGAGCGTCCAGGGGTTGGCTAAGGTATCTGTTTATGAGCAGTGTAAGAAAAGTATTGAGCTGTTCCGGTTTCGCGAGCCGCTGATCGTTGGGGTCGCCGGTTCGCCGCGATTTAATGTTTACAAGACGGATTTCGGGTGGGGGAGGCCGGTGAAGGTGGAGGTGACATCCATAGATAGGACCGGAGCTGTTTCCATGTCGGAAAGGAGGGATGGGAGTAGTGGTGGGGTCGAGATCGGCCTGGTCTTGACTGAGGAAGAGATGGATGTGTTTCAGACAGTCTTCGATGGCGGCCTTCAAGATCTGTCGGGATAAATTATGTTCTCTGGACATAATTATATCTTTCGGTTGTAGTCGTTTCAAATGTCTCATCAGGTTTGAATAAATCATATGTTTTTTTAATTCCTGTTATGTTTTTTTCTATATAAATGTACGTAGGATGGAGGTAGATTGGAAATAAAATTGAAGTATTGTGATGAAAATAAAAATTTTTCTATTGGAACTCTGTGGATAATGAATGAGAAACAGACAGAATCAAATTTATGGGTCGTTTTCAGAAATATTTGAAGGGGAAGGGAGAAGATTCTAATATGACATGTGGGCAGACAAATTTTAATGCACCTAGTAATTTTTTAGGAAATTCTAGAAAAAAGTACTTTTTTAGTCCCTTTTGTAATATATTCAAACAAGAGGGCCCCCGGAAACATGCGAGACAAGTTCCGGTTTAAATTACAACACGTCGACGGATCCCATACCGTTTTGAAATAAAAGTCAATGAGGGCTATAGTGGCAAGACAAGAGACCGGATTTAGTGGGGACTAAAAAAAATTTGTCTATATGTGGGGACTACATTTTGGGCCGTCAGATTTGATTATTTTTAAATCTGATGGTCAATAACCTATCAGGTAATATTGGTTTGCATGTGAAGTGATATTGGTTTGCAAGACGCTGGTTTACATATGAAGTGATATTGGTTTGCAGGTGAAGTGATATTGGTTTGCATGTGTAGTCATATTAGTTTGAGTTAGTCCCCATATTTGGGGACTACCCCAGTCCCAATCAAATCTGCCCCCATAGTGGCAATGGGCAGAATCCGGATAGAATCTATAGGACATGGATTCTTGTCTTCTTTTGTGGAAGTCGATCCAGATTCTTACCCTTATCCTTTTTAAAAATAAGGATCTGGGTAAGATTCGGGTCCTTAAAAATCGGGTAGGATCAAGGCGATCCACGGGTCCATATTATTTAAAAATTAAATATTTTTTTGAAAATTAAACCATACTTGTTCGCAATAGCGAAGCACTCGAAAAATGTGAATGTAATTTATTCTTTCGCTAAAATAAGTCAATATAAAATAATAATAAAAAACTACAAATTAATATGATAATTGAAGGGTAGAATATATTAAAAGGTTGAATTAATATTATGTATGTATGTATGTTAAAGCTTCTTCATCATTCTACCTTTGGCAATTTGTTTGTTTCTCCTGGATATCTAAAGCGTCAAAGGCATCAGTTGGAACCTACTTAATGGGTGTTTCTTTTGGTTGAATAGGTGTTCACGCTCTTTACCAGTTGTAATATCTTGATATTTGATATTTTGGTATAGTTACTAATTGAGATATAATTTTGGTATTTTGGTACTCTGAAATTTATACCAACTTGGGTGAATAAAATTTACTTATAAAAAATTTCAAATTGGGTAAGTTATGATAAGAATTTGGTACCAAATTTAGTAATTAATATATTTATATATATTTTTTAATATTTTTTTAAAAATGGGTAGGATCTGGGTAGAATTCTATGGGTCCATATCCATACCTTTATTCTTTAAAAAAATAAGAATCCGAGTCTAGACCCGATCAAAGTCAACAAATCTTATACCCTTCAAATCTGGATCCAAATAGATCCTCAGAATAAGAGTCAAATTGCCATTCGTAACTATAGCATTTTGCGCCGATGGAACTATTACCTGCTAAGATTGCCGGGTCGATTTTGGGGTCCGGTTTCAAAACATTGTGAAAATCTACTCTGATGCACCGGAAAATTAATTTAATTAATTAGGCTCCATTTGTTTTTAAAATCCTACCATATACTTTTTTTGAAAAATTTTGTGATTATCCCTCTAAAACTTTGATTTAGCATATTTAATGTTAAAATTTTATTAAATAATAATTTTATGATAACTCGTACGTGTTTCATTTTTTTTCCTTTAAATTTTATTAGAATATTTTTTATACGTAATTTTATTAGAATATCAAATTTCAAATGTTATTAGGAATATGGATTGACCATTAAATTATTTCGCTTTCTCTAAACTTGCACAAGTTTCCTAGCACCTTCCAGATCCCTAGTCCCTTAGAATTGTGGGCTTGATATTAAAACAAACCCCGACAGGGCCCCACAAAAATCTCTAAAAATTTAATGGTTTTTTTTTTCAAATTCTTCGTTGAGTTTTGAGAAATTGGGGTCGGGGTAGCTATGTGACGAATAAATTTTCTGATCCCGAGGGAGTGAATGGAGGCAACTCTTTGTACCCTCTCATGAGTAGCTATAGGAACCAAGAGTTGAATTGTTTTGGGACTCTTTGAGACTTATGTAACTTCTATTGTCACTCTTGAGGTTCTTGTCGGGTTTAGTTTTTCTATAAGTGTGGTAGGCCTCTGTAATTATCTGTAGTCTCTTTTGCTTCTTGTTTGATTGTAAGTTCCTTTCTTTATTCTAATAAAACATTTTATTTACCCAAAAAAAGTAGCAGTAGGAACTTAATCCGTCTTTTAGGGCGTGTAGAGGTTGTTCAATGTATTCGAGAGTGTAACAGGGTGGCGGATAGATTGTCGAACTGTCACGACCCAACTTAAGGTCGGTGACCGGCGCTAGACCTCACAAAATACAAACAACAAAATATAGATCTAGCCAGCCTCAAAACATAACATAAAGTTAATCAACCTATTGAAACCAACACAAAGTTAAGTCATATAAACATGCCCCTCAAAGGATAAGATATACAAAGATGATATAAGAACCATCACCAAAAATCTAAACAAGTTCCCTGATGATACATGATCAAAACAAACATAGACTAGGATCTAGTATCTAAAAACCACTACGGAGCATCTACACGGGTGTACAAAAGTCAGCATATTTCGGAGACCTCAAAGAGTAGCCCTGGAAGGAAAGAGATGGGTATGCACCACGGACTCCGGAACCCAAGACAAACTAGGATAGCTCGGAACCTGAGATGGATTAGTAAGGGGTAAGTGTTTTGAAACACTTAGTAAGAAGATAGAACATAACATATTGATTGAGTCAGATACAAGTGGGTGAAACAGAGCTTAACTATGTTCAACATCAGATAAGACCACAAAAATGCATGCTAACCATATGATCACACACATAAAAATAGTCAACAAACGGTGAGCTATAGACAGATTTAGTCGGACCACTTCCTCTCCAGCGCAGGGATATCAACATGGCCATCAAAATCTCCTTTCCATAATCATATACTAAGTTTATAGTAGTAACTAGGATATCCCCAGTCTATGTGCACATAGGCTAACATCCCCGGTTAGCACGGAAAACCTGTCCATTTCTCACCAAAAATAACACAACATATTCATCACACAATCAAAGGTCCAAGACCACATCCAATACATATGGACATGTAACAACCTCACAAATTGGCCCCAAGCTAGCAACACATACACTCTAGCCGGCCACACACACATATACCACATATGTCACCAACCAATCCAAACATGATCAAACATGTCACTTAAGCACATGACAACTTTATGAACAAACTTCATATGTATGAGACGCACATAATCAAGGTCTGAAACATGCACATGCACCAAACAAAATCAATCTATCATGTTCTATCCGCTTACACAAACGAGTATTCCTCAATGGTGCTGATTTTCGAGTCTTATCCTCCCTTCACCTTAACCTTCAACCGATCTTCCAAGTTGTGAAGAAGCCTTATATGCTCTGTACAATAATTTCTAACATAAAATGAGGTCAATTCCTCACTTCCCCCACCAAGTTACACACCAAACACGCAATAAGCTCAACCGCTTCTAACTTCGGTAGATACCACATAAAACTCGATCTATTTATCCATTGTACTCAAACTCCCCTGTAGTTCTTGATAACTTAGAGTTCAAAAATCAACATAGAATTCCAAAGAATCAACTTACCCAATGTTTACTCTTGGTCCCCCTTCAATACCGAACCCAAACTATCAACCTGACTTTTGGTAGAGCTTTTAAGACAAACCCTTCATCCAAATAGGGCGTGGGATATGGCGTTAGAAAGCTACTCAAGTCTTCTACAATCTATAAGAAGGAACTAAAGTCCAATTCGGAGTCTAAGTATGCTTACCAAGCACTTATTCTAACATACGCTCGATTGAGAATTACAGTAATCAGTCTGTAGTTCGGAACTGATTTCCCGATGATTCTTTGATCCAAATAGAACATATAATATATCGTTAGAAAGATATTTGAGTCCTCTACAACTTTCATGAAGATATAAAATTCCTAATCTGAGTGACAGATAGCTTACCAAGCTGTTCTTTCTTCCCCTGTTCCTTTCTCTTTCTTCTTGCTCTCTCTCTCCTCTTTCTCTTCTATTTCGGGTTTGAGACCTTTTTGCCTTTTGTTTCCACCTTTTTCTAGATATTTCCATGTCTTATAAGCTCCTTCAATAGATAAGCATCCCTCCATAAAGGCCCTTGTGTCAATTTGTAATGAAGACAAGTATTAGTTTGTGATTGGTTCCACTTTCCATGTGGCCCAATCAGAATTCAGCCATTTGAATCCCATTTTTTACTAACTTCCGTTACTTTTTGGAAAATATTATCAACAGATAAATTATAGCCTCATGTGTCTAGTTTTCAGATCATATTCCTTTGTAGTAATCGGAGCAAAATTGAGAAAGATATGCTCATTTAACTGAACAAAGGTCATTCTGTCCGAAATTATCCAACCAAATTCATCAAACTTGGAAACAATTTGACTAGACTTTGTTATAGTTGAACTAGAATCCTAATGAGACTAAATGATATCTAGAAACACCTCCAAAATCATATCACATAACGATAGCACAGTAGAATACCCTTTATTCCATCCGATCATTTTCAATATATCACAATTCTCCCCCCTTATTAAAATTCGTCCCCGAATTTACTTAAGGTATGAAGCACTTACAGGGTTACACAAATAGATGTGGATACTTTCCTCGCATATCCTCCTCTAACTCCCATGTAGCCTCAGCGGGAGAATGATTTTGCCACTCCACTTTCACAAATGGAAGATCTTTAGTCCTGAAATTCCACACTTGGCTGATCTAGCACATGTGAAGAATCATGCAGGTATCTTCTAAGCATTGAAATATGAAACACTGGGTGTACGTGTGAGAGGGAGGGTGGTAATGCCAGCCGATAAGCCACTCGACCAACTCTTTCTAGGATCTCAAATGGTCCCACATATCTTGGACTCAACTTACCCTTCTTTCCAAATCTCATAATCCCTTTCATTGGAGACACCTTTAGAAATACATTGGAACCCACTTCAAATTCAATATCTTTTCTCCTTTTATCTGAGTATGACTTCTGTCTACTCTGAACTGTCACTAATCTTTCCCGGATCACCTTAATTTTATCAACTGTCTCCTGCAAGAGTTCTAGACTCAAATGCTGCTTCTCACCAACATCATCCCAACATATCGGTGACCTGCACTTCCTTCCATACAATGCCTCATAAGGTGCCATCTGAATACTAGCTTGGTAACTATTATTGTAGGCAAACTCCATCAAAGGCAAATACAGTTCCCAACCTCCTCTAAAATCTATCACACATGCTCGCATCATATCTTCCAATATTTGGATTGTTCGTTCTGACTGTCCATCTGTTTGGGGATGGAAAGCTGTACTCAAATCCAGACGAGTACCCATGGCAACTTGAAACTTCTTCCAAAATTGAGATGTAAAGTGTGTCCCTCGATCAGAAACTATCGAGACAGGAACTCCATGCAGTCGAACAATCTGATCAATAAATAGTTGTGCCAACTTTGCTACATCATATGTACTCTTAATAGGTATAAAATGTGCAGATTTCGTCAATCTGTCAACAATAACCCAAACAGAATCAAACCCCTTTGGTGAAGTCGGGAGACCCACTAACAAATCCATAGTGATTCGTTCCCATTTCCACTCTGGAATATCCAATGGTTGTAACAAACCAGAAGGTCTTTGGTGTTCCGCTTTCACCTGTTGACATGTTAAACACCTAGCAACAAAATCACCAATGTCTTTTTTCATGCCATTCCACCAATAATGATTCTTTACATCATGGTACATCTTTGTCGAACCTGGATGCATACTGTACATGGCCTTGTGTGCTTGAGCCATAATATCTCCCCTCACATCTCCTACATTAGGCACAACCAGTCGAGTACCGTAATGTAGAACACCATTAGCACTAAGATGAAATTTTGGCAATGCTCCTTCCTCAACTTTTCTAATTATTTCCACTAACTCAGGATCCTCTCGTTGTAGTTCCACAACTCGACCACGAATAGTTGGTTGCATATGTATCTCACCCAACATCACAGGTTCAGTTCCATTTAGAACTGTTGTCAACTCCAATCCTTGGTCGACTAGCTCGTGTAGGCTTGTAATGAAGGTTGTCGAATCAATGATATATGTGCCAAACTACCAGCTGACTTTCGGCTCAAGGCATCTGCAACCACGTTACCTTTTCCTGGATGATAGCTAATGGTACAATCATAGTCTTTCAGAAGCTCCAACCATCTCCTTTGTCTCATATTTAGATCTCTTTGATCAAAAATATACTTTAAGCTCTTATGGTCAGTAAATATTTCAAATTTCTCACCATATAGATAATGCCTCCATATCTTGAGTGCAAACACCACTGCTGCCATTTCCAAATTGTGCACTGGGTAGTTGTGCTCATGTTTCTTCAACTGTCTAGAGGCATAAGCTATCACATTTTTTTCCTGCATCAAAACACATCCCAAACCAATCCTGGAAGCATCACAATACACTGAATATTTCCCGAATGCAGATGGTAAAGCTAAAACTGGAGCATTAGTTAACAAATATTTTAACTCTTGAAAACTTCTCTCACAGTCTTTTGTCCACACATACTTTACATTCTTCTGTGTCAATCGGGTGAGTGGAGCAGCCAAAGTAGAAAACCCTTTTACAAATCGTCTGTAATATCCAGCCAACTGATTATCAAGCAAAGTCTTCAAAACTAACCGAAGATGTCCTTCATGCTCTTCTTTAGTACGTGAGTAAACCAATATGTCATCAATGAAGACAACTACAAATTGATCCAAGAATGGCTTAAACACCCGATTCATCAAACCCATAAAGTATGTAGGTGCATTAGTGAGACCAAATGGCATAACCAAGAACTCATAGTGTCCATATCGAGTTCTGAAAGCTGTCTTAGCCACATCTTCCTTTCGAATCCTTAACTGATGATATCCTGACCTTAAGTCAATCTTTGAGAACCACTTGGCATCCTTTAGTTGATCAAATAAATCATCAATACGTGAAAGAGGATATTGGTTGCGAATAGTCATCTTATTAAGCTTACGGTAATCAATGCACAATCTCAAACTTCCATCCTTCTTCCTAACAAATAACACTGGGGCACCCCACGGTGAAACGCTAGGCCGAATATATCCTTTATCCAACAGATCTTGCAACTGAATCTTCAGCTCTTTTAGCTCAGCAGGTGCCATGCGATATGGTGGTATAGAGATTGGTTCTGTCACTGGCATCAACTCAATACAAAACTCGATTTCCCTCTCAGGAGGTAAACCTGGTAATTCATCTGGAAAAATATCTGGAAACTCCTTCACAACAGGAATCTTATTGATAGTTATCTTTTCTGCATCTGTATCAACTTCTTTAACCATAGCCAAATAACTTACACAACCCCTTTTCAACAGTACGCAAGCCTTCAAACATGAAATAAGCCTAACTGGAATGGTCATCCTATCACCCCGGAACATAAATTCTTGCTCATCCTTAGGCCTGAAGTTCACAATCTTATTCAAACAATCTACTGTTGCATGATATGAGGATAACCAATCCATACCCAAAATCACATCAAAATCCTCCATTTCCAGCACATATAAATCAGCAACCATATTATGTTCATTCACAATAATCACACACGATTTAAGAACTAAATGCACATGCATGATATGACCTGAAGGAGTACAAACATCTAGTGACTCCTCTAAGAACTCAGGTTGACCATCAAAAGACTTAGCAAACTGGGGTGCCACGAATGAATGTGTCGACCCCGAATCAAACAACACTCGAGCATTTGACAAGCCTATAGGGAGTATACCTGAAACCACAGTATTAGATACAGCAGCATCTTTCTTCGTCAAAGTGTATACTCGAGCAGGACCACCTCCACCATATTCTGTAGGCTCCTTTCCCTTAGAAGCTGAATTCTCCCCCTCAAAGCTCTGGCCCACTAAACTCCTATTTTGTCCTTGAAGTCAGGGAAATCTATAACCATGAGGTGCAGTAGACAAACTAGCAACCTGGATATCAACATGGCCATCAAAATCTCCTTTCCATAATCATATACTAAGTTTATAGTAGTAACTAGGATATCCCCAGTCTATGTGCACATAGGCTAACATCCCCGGTTAGCACGGAAAACCTGTCCATTTCTCACCAAAAATAACACAACATATTCATCACACAAATCAAAGGTCCAAGACCACATCCAATACATATGGACATGTAACAACCTCACAAATTGGCCCCAAGCTAGCAACACATACACTCTAGCCGGCCACACACACATATACCACATATGTCACCAACCAATCCAAACATGATCAAACATGTCACTTAAGCACATGACAACTTTATGAAAAAACTCCATATGTATGAGACGCACATAATCAAGGTCTGAAACATGCACATGCACCAAACAAAATCAATCTATCATGTTCTATCCGCTTACACAAACGAGTATTCCTCAATGGTGCTGATTTCCGAGTCTTATCCTCCCTTCACCTTAACCTTCAACCGATCTTCCAAGTTGTGAAGAAGCCTTATATGCTCTGTACAATAATTTCCAACATAAAATGAGGTCAATTCCTCACTTCCCCCACCAAGTTACACACCAAACACGCAATAAGCTCAACCGCTTCTAACTTCGGTAGATACCACATAAAACTCGATCTATTTATCCATTGTACTCAAACTCCCCTGTAGTTCTTGATAACTTAGAGTTCAAAAATCAACATAGAATTTCAAAGAATCAACTTACCCAACGTTTACTCTTGGTCCCCCTTCAATACCGAACCCAAACTATCAACCTCACTTTTGGTAGAGCTTTTAAGACAAACCCTTCATCCAAATAGGGCGTGGGATATGGCGTTAGAAAGCTACTCAAGTCTTCTACAATCTGTAAGAAGGAACTAAAGTCCAATTCGGAGTCTAAGTATGCTTACCAAGCACTTATTCTGACACACGCTCGATTGAAAATTACAGTAATCAGTCTGTAGTTCGGAACTGATTTCCCGATGATTCTTTGATCCAAATAGAACATATAATATATCGTTAGAAAGATATTTGAGTCCTCTACAACTTTCATGAAGATATAAAATTCCGAATCTGAGTGAAAGATAGCTTACCAAGCTGTTCTTTCTTCCCCTATTCCTTTCTCTTTCTTCTTGCTCTCTCTCTCCTCTTTCTCTTCTATTTCGGGTTTGAGACCATTTTGCCTTTTGTTTCCACCTTTTTCTAGATATTTCCATGTCTTATAAGCTCCTTCAATAGATAAGCATCCCTCCATAAAGGCCCTTGTGTCAATTTGTAATGAAGACAAGTGTTAGTTTGTGATTGGTTCCACTTTCCATGTGGCCCAATCAGAATTCAGCCATTTGAATCCCATTTTTCACTAACTTTCGTTACTTTTTGGAAAATATTATCAACAGATAAATTATAGCCTCATGTGTATAGTTTTCAGATCATATTCCTTTGTAGTAATCGGAGCAAAATTGAGAAAGATATGCTCATTTAACTGAACAAAGGTCATTCTGTCCGAAATTGTCCAACCAAATTCATCAAACTTGGAAACAATTTGACTAGACTTTGTTATAGTTGAACTAGAATCCTAATGAGACTAAATGATATCTAGAAACACCTCCAAAATCATATCACATAACGATAGCACAGTAGAATACCCTTTATTCCATCCGATCATTTTCAATATATCACACGAACCTTGCTCTCGAGCTCTCTAGGAGTTTTCAGGTTCGAGACCACCCCCGGAGAGTTGTATCCCCCACTTAGAAGAAGACCTGGATTTTCTTTTGCCATGTAATTTGTTTTCTATGAATGAATGACCGCTCAGCACTCATTATTATCACCCCAAAAAAAATTCTGATTCAAATTAGGGATGGCAGAAATACTCATACCCTCAGGGTCGGACCCTACCCTTACCTCGTAGGTCGAGGGTATGTTGACTTTGACTGGGTTTAGGGTAGGGTATGGGTATGGGTATGGGTATGGGTTCACTTTTCGAGGTGGGGTCTAGGGTAGGGTATGAATGCTATGAATTAATACCCTACTCTTACTCTTTTACCCTAATTTGGACCCTACCCTAACTAGACCCTACTTAAACCCTAAGTAGACCCTTCTATCTTTAAAATTTATTTATAAATTGTAATAGAGTTCTCAAATATTATGGAATATGTTCCATGATATCAACACCAAAATTTGAAGTATATATAATTTTAATTTTCTTTTTTGATATACTAGATATTTCATAATTAATCTTCACATATTTATTATGGTTTATTTAAATTTTATATAAAGAATTAAAATTTTATATTTAAAAATTATCAAAAATGTCTTGCATTTAATTCAAGGGTCGGACCCTGTAGACCATGCGGACCCTGAGGGTAAGGGTTTGAGTCTAATAATGAGATTTGTCGAGTGTCTAGGGTAGGGTATGTGTCTAGCTTTCCAAACTAGGGTATGGATATGGTCCTACTTGGATTGGGTACGGAGTGAAGGAATTGATTCCGAACGGTTTGGAGTGAAGGGGGACTACAGCGGCAAGCGCAAGTATGTGATAATAGCAAGCGTAGTTATGTGATAATGGTAAGTACAGTTATGTGATAATGGCATTTATTTTTGTGAAAACGGCAAGTCCCCATTGATGATAATGCCATGCATGATTTTTTTCATTTTGGTCTCCGTATTTTAGCATTTTTGCAAAAAGGTCACAATGGCATGTGCAGTTATGTGATACTGGCATGCGCAGTTATGTGATAATGGCATTTGTATCCGGCCTGTGTTTGTGGGTGACTTTTTTTATTTTGGTCCCTATATTTTAGCGCGTTTGCAAAAAAGTTCCTGCATGTCTTCATTCCAAACGGTTCGGAATAGTGGCATTCCATACCCAATCCATAACCCCCTATCATACCTTACTCATTGTCATCCCTAATTCAAATTATCCATTCAGTACGAATTAAGATTCTGTAGTTAATTCAGATTTTCGAATTTAGACAGTGACATAATTTGTGTTACATAACTATAGTCTTTTTTTTAGGAAATACTTAACTACAGTCGGTCTAAAGTAAAAATGGACATGAAAATTGAAACCTATCAGGATTCCGAAACTGGCCCCGATTTCAACAGCCTGTTACATGGAAGTTTCAGTTGCTGAGATGAAGGGAAATGGTAGAGAAATATGGAGGAGCTCAGAGAAGGAGAAAAGGAGCCAGGAAAAGGGGGAAATATTTGTGGAAGAAAATTTTCAATTTTTAAATATCTCACATGATTCGAACCTACATTGATAACTAATTGAGTATCCAAAGTTGAGAGTCCGCATACCCAAACAAGTCGGTAAGTACACCATCTCTCTCCAATTTAATTTGAAAAATTTTTATTTTAGTACTATGTGGTTTCACCAAAAATTACTTTAGTATACTACGGTAAAAAATTGATCAATCGAATCAAACCTCAGTCAATTAACATCACTTAGGTCTACGGGCTGCTGCCCGAACTCTTTCCGACATGCTCGGACCCTGCCCGACCAACTAGACAAGTCACATCACCAATTTTTGATGAGGTGGCCTCTCTCCTCCTTCTCCTCTCTCTTCTCTCTCTCTTTTCCCTCTCTTCTCCTCCTTCCCCTTCTCTCTCTCTCCTCTTCCCTAAAGTAGGAACCCCTCGTGTCTATGTAAAAACTTGGATTTAATCCAACAAAAGGGTTTGATCCCGGCAGTTATCATCCAAATCCAATCCCAGAAAGATCACCTTATGGTTCTCCAATATATCCTGAAAAAATCAACCCAGAAAGGCCACATAGCTAGTCTATATAGAGGGGCACGTCAGATATTACAAAAAAATTATCTAATTTTATACATTAATACATAAATGCGGAAATATATGCAAATACGCATTAATACTGATTAGGAGTACTCGTAGTTTTTTTATTGGAAAAACTTCACTTTAGTACTCTGTTGTTTGGCCAATTTTCACTTACAACCCTGTGGTAAAAAAATTATTAAACGGGTCTCTGAGGTTTCAAAAGGACCTCAGAGGCAGCTCCTTTCCTGCCTGAAATTGAAACACTGCCTTTTTGTTTACATGGCATACCAACTAAGAAAAAATTGACCCAAAATTGCTAAGTTGTCGTGGTAAATTTTTTTCAAAACAATCACAAATTAGTTTACATTTTTTAATATCCCCTTCTTTTCTCTCTCCTCTCTCCACCATCTCTCTCTCTCTCCCTACCATTGAACATCTCTTTTTCATGGAAAAGTATTCCTAAGCCCCAGCCATGGAACAATGCAGTCCATGTGATACCGGTGGGAGCACAGCAGAGAGGAAACTCCACGCTGACGTATCCTCCTCCTCCGCCCCTGTCATATATTCCATCAACAAAATCTTGAACCTTAATTCATCATCATCGTCGTTGCAGTAGGCTCTACGGTTAAGGGAGGGAAAGGAGGACCGCTCGACACGGTCGTGGAGGAGATCCATAATGAACGTGGCCTGGGAGTGGCTGTCGAGGGCCACGGACTCCGGATCGGATGACTGGTCATTGTCGAGCTCCTCCTCCTCCTCGGATGACACGTGTAGATGAGGAGCAGAAGAAGGTGCGGTAGGGGTCTTCGACGTCGGCGAGGTCCGGGCGGAGAAGGTACGAGATATTCGCCATATTCGCATCTTCTCCTTATTTTTTTCAAATTTTTATTTTTCAAATTTGTTTTTTTTATTCCTGTGGTTGTTGTATATTAGTGTGTGTTTAGTGCAAGGGGAGGGAATAGTGAGGATGAGGGTTTTTGTAATTTGATGTTCTTGGTTTGAATTTTTTTAGCTTTGATGTTCTTGGTATGTACGCTTTGATGTTTTTAGTTGTTGATAATGGAGAGAGATGGAGGGGAACGGGAAGAAGAAGAGGGATTGTTTTGAAATAATTGTAAACTAGTGCGGGATTATTTTGAAAGTTTTCACTACAACACATCGGCAGCAACGAGGTTAAGAAAAATTTTGAGCAGGCATGCCTCGTGTCGATAAAACGACAGCATTTCAATTTCGGGCAGGAGAGGAGCTCCTCGTGCTGTCCTTTTGAAACCTCAAGGACCCGTTTAAGAAGTTTTTTACCACAGGGTTGTAAGTGAAAATTGGCCAAATTATAGGGTACTAAAGTGAAGTTTTCCCTTTTTATTTTTTATGCTCCTATTACTATAACTTGGGAGGTTCTTATAGAAGAATGTCTAGGTTTCTGTTTGTTTCCCCGTTAGTTATAAACTAAAAGAAAGATTGGCTTAGCAGAAATGTCCCATTTGGTATTTGCAATGTCAATTTCTTAGTTGGTTGTTAATGGAGGCACATATTTATCCATGTTTAAAATTCACTTCTAACGTAGTATTATAACATGTTGATCTCGTGATCTTTGTTGTGAAAATTCACTTCAATTTCTCACCATCGTTTTCTTTCTTTCAAACCAGTACATTTATATTTTAATTTTATTACATAATAAGGACAAATTTGACACAAACTTCACATGAATTTGGCTCGAATCAAATGCTCTATTCGAATTTGCCAGTTCGACGAATTGTATAAATCAAATTTTACCAATGGTTAGATTTAAAGCTATCACGACCCAAATCTGTGATCGATGACCGGCGCTAGACTTCGACTACTTAATCATAAAAGAAATCTAGCCAGCCTCAAACGTATTCAAATTCTTTGAGAACATAAACCATTAGACCTATAATTTTTATATTAAATATCGCTCTCCATCTTTAATTTTAAATACTGAATTTACAAAAAAAAGTCTAATTCAAACTTTTCCATATTAATACATATCCATATGTTCTCATCAATTATATATTCCCAAGATCAAATTAAACTGTGTAACTACGGAGCTTCTAGATCAAAAAAAAACTATAAACTGGAGACCTCGATGCAAGTCCTGAAGAACAAAGCGGAGTTGGTACAATCAGAGAAGATCTCCGAACTAATACAACTCGTGTACGAGTTCCTGCAAAACTGGTGAGAGGGGGGATGAGTATTTTGGAACACTATTAAACAAATAAGATATGCATCGCAATTTATCTAGCTACTCGATGCACAAACATACCTAACACATGCATATGACTAACATGGCAATTAAATCATGCAAACATTTACATTATCATAGAGTCATACTTACCAGATGACCAAATATTAACATATAATCACAAAGGCACATAAACATGAGCAAACTACGCAACGTCCCATTCTGTTACGCAATTTGGCACATGAACTCATAATTCCAAAATCAAATCCCAGAATCGGACGAACATTCGGCAAGTTCTAGATAGTGTCACTCCAACTCCGACACGAGGATACCATATCTCAAAGGCGCCATCACAATCTAACCCCGCCGGCCAAACAAATCATATTAGAATCTATTGTATCTTCAGTATATTTGCACATATGCCAACATCCTCGGTTGGTCACGGGTAGACCTCTGCCTACTAGACGTCCATATCACATAGCGGAACTATCCATATCATATAGTTATTCATATCACACAAATTCATAGGCTCCAAACGAATGAAATATTTTCAATGCCCACTCGAGGCCAAATTAATCAAATATTCACAAATCATAATCTCATATCATAATGCTCATATAACAAATGCATAATATGCACTCAAAATACCATATTCAAAATATGATAAATAAATAGAGTGCGCCAAAGAAAGCACGATTCACATATTATTTATTTACTAATTGAATATGTGAATTGATCGTTTGCTTTTCATGCACAAATTTCTCCACTCCGAATCCACATTTTCAAGATGCATGAATCCCAATGGTTCCATAACATGATTTCCAAAACCTGTCAAATGAAATATCGCTACTTAAAATTTACTAAACTTAAATTCTTAAGTCTCTAACAATAATTACTAAACCAGCAGCTCAATCTTTTCCGACCTCGGTCTTTCTTATAAACATATCTGAATGATCATAATTGGCTAATTTTATTTATCTTTCGGAACTTTACTTTCATCTTCTAAACGTGTAATAACATTTATTTTGTTTAAAAGACTAATTAAATCACTACCGTCTCATCTTTACAATGATCTTAAACTTCTATTTTACACCCAAGTTGTTACTACTTTATTTTATCATGTTATTCTTATTCCTTCCTTTTATTATTTTATAGTTTCGCTAGAACTTGTGAGAACTTCATCTTGAAGTTACCTAGTCCATTCTAATTTCTCGTTCCATATTTTATCTTTTGAATCTCAAATATATTAAGCTCTTAACAAACCATAATATCCGCCAACTCCAATAATAAATCACATTAGTTTATTAGATATAGCTATTATAGTTAACAATTCTAACCATGGCCACTTTTCTGTACAAAAGTCTTGCATGAAAAATTAGTAACGCAAATCTAAAATAAAGGAAGAGATGAGATCACCTTAGTGAAATCCCTATTTTTCTTCCCCGGCCATCATCTCTACTTGTTCTTTCTACTTATTTTGCGGAGACCCTTTTTTTAATATAGTTACTTATACTTCCTCCAAGACTTATATATCTACTGCCTTATTTTTACTTCTATTTTGGTGTCACTTGCTTTCTGGCAGCCACGTTTCACTCCACCTCTTTCTTTTAATGGCTTGCTTTTTTCTTATCATATTATGAAGTTATCCAAATTAGAATTCCATCTCACTTTTTTTTACTTCTCCAAGTGTTGCCACGTTTTACTTTTACTTCTATTATTTTTAATTGTTTATAGTTCGAATATAGAAGAACCTCCTAGTGAACTTATCGACCCTATTTCAATAACTTATCGAATCCTTTTTTTTATATGTTCGGTACAAATTTATAGAACCCACACACAAGTCTTATCCCATTTTATAATGGTATATATCATAGGGTTCTGATCCAATTAAATTAATTTCAACTAATAGATATACCGTAGTGGCTAATTAATTAGCTACCATATTTCCTATATATTTTTTAGAATTTCTTATACCGAATGAGTTAGCATAGTTGATTAAATCTAATTATTTTTAATTCACATAGTCAGGTATTACATTCTATCCTCCTTATAAAAATTTGGCCCCTGAATTTCCTTAAATAAAATTCTCTTATTTGTCATTCAAATAGATGGATATTTAATTTATATCTTCTTTTACATCTTTGAGGTTGTCTAAGCTTGGTGAATTATTTTTTCACTCTACTCGTAAATTGGGAACTCCCTATTTTAAAATTTTCAAACTTTCTAATTAAAAAATTCATTTTGCACTTCCACATGCCAAATTTAACTAATCTTAACTGGTTGTAGCTTCAAAACATGAGTAGCATCATGTAAACGCATCTCATACCTAATGACGTGAAAGGCTCTACGTGAAAATATGACCAATGTTGTGACAAATTCAACAAATATGTCACTAGCTAAACTCGATCCAAATTCTCAAAAATTGTGGCAAAGTTATTACGTTACCAGTCAATCCGATCTAAAGTTCAAATTGTCCAATGCAATTAGGACATAGATTCCCATGTCTTCTAAATCTTCTGTCCTTTTCAAACTCAATACCTTTGATCATGCATGTCCTCACATTAAACCTTATATCATTTTATCTTCAAACTAAATAAAGCGCAACTCACTTAGATTCCAAAGAAGTTTGTAACATAACGTAACATATTAAATGACTCATTCTACTTACTTTAATTGATCACAAAATTGATCTTCATATTTTCTCATATTAACTATAATCCTCACCAAAACTACACGATACTTGTGTCTTAACCATATAGGCCAATTCCCAACAGCATGTCATACTCATTCTCAATTTCTCTACATTGAGCCACATATGTTTCTTCATATTAATCTATATTTTCTACCATATTAATTTTTTTTCCTGTATTCTCCAAAGTATATAAGACCGAAGTATCTCCTTCAATCAAAGTTTCTCTTACTTATTTATAACACAATCATTTTTCTAGTTCCTACTGAATCAATTTTTTGAATCTCTTATACAGTACCATAACCCTATCCATAAGTGGTACAAAAAACTTGCATCTCAACCATACCAAATGATTTCTAGCATCAAATTCTCCAATCAAATTCTTTCAAACAGAACCTAGTGAAATTTCAAGCTTATTTATATGTAATTCTCTTCATTTTAGTTATATTCATATATCTTAAATCTTCCATTGTACTTATAATTATTTCAATAAATTTTTCTTAATTCTATTTTTGGGTCATGCATTCGTTAGTTTTACTTAACCCTTATTCAGGTCATCTCTAGCCCACATGTTCGATAGTTTTATCAATTCTTTCGATCAGCCAAACATATCAAAATTATACACACGTTTAACTATTAATTCTCAATGGCTTCGTCACCATGACAGAACCAAAAGCCTTTTGGATCTTAAAATTATATGTCTCTATTGGATTGTTGAAAAATAAAATCACTTCAAAAATTACTCATATCACTTCATCACCTTCAAAAATCAAATTTATCTTAACCTTCCAATCCACAAACACCTCGTTGTAGCTACTTATATCCCAACAATCCTTTTCTTGTCACCAAAACTTCCACGAGGATAAACTTAACATTTAACTTGTAATTGCATGAAGTTCACAATGTTAGTTATAATATCTTCATGTGCTCTAAATTATCCATATACACCAAATATTTCCATAAAATTATTAACTTATCTCTCATATTCTTGAGCACTCGAATCATAATCTTTATCACAACTTTTATCTTGTGAGTAGACCAGATAGCATATAGCTACATCTTAACGCATACACTAAGTTCCAAAGGTTAAGTTGACTATGTCCTCTGCCATCAGTACCATGATCTTATATCATTCTTATAATCGAATAAAAATATCACAAAGCATTTTTGAACCTACAAATATCTTTGTTTGTTAAGTTTGTCTAAGTCTTTCCCTTTACAAAGTCATCACATTACTTTATTTTTCTTTCATTTCAAACTTGATCAATATCAACCGAAAAATCCTCAAGTATCTTCTTTTTCAAGTTAAATCTTATTAGCCTCACAGTTTTCCATAATCCATCATTTTTCACTTTTTCAATTTTTGTCGTATATGTTGAACCACTACCAAAGCTTACGAACCTTTAAATAATACATAAATTTTGCAAATGTCTCTTCACTCTTAACCTCATTACCATCCCTTTTAATAGTTAATGTTCAAAAGGTACTAGCATACTTCAATGGATCTATCATCTCTTGTGCCAAAGTTTTCACATTGATTATATAGTTCTTAATATAATTATCTTAGAGTTTTATAGATGTTCAACATATATTTATCTTTAACCACATAAATTCTTAAGAATTTACTTAATGGGATAGTATCTACAAGTAATTCTATAAAAGGATATACCAGTTTTTATCTCCCTGACATTTCTGAGTTTGAACCCAAATTTCATCGTATCTTTTCTTCATACTAATACAACTTTTATGATTATTAAGTCACTCATATCTTGTCACTTCACATCTCAAAATTTTTACAATTCAACATAGGTTCCAAAGTCTACATACCATATGTACTCCTACTCTCATATTTTTTTATACTTTGATTTTGAGAGAAATTTTCTTTGCCTACTTTAAGTTGTCTCAAATTCAAATTTTAATAGTCAAATCCTTTCGCTCGTTTCTCTCTATGAGTCATTGTCTAGTTGATGATTTATCTCATATTTCTCTTATACGAATAACATTTGCTTCCCGCTCTCTTATAGAGCTTGCACAACACCATCTCAATATTAGTGTGCTTATTGTAGCTATAAGCTATCTTATTTGTAGATTATCAAAGTTTTATTTCAGAACTCTACCTCTCATTCTCCAAGACTTAGATTATATGCATCCGATCATCATCTGATTATAAAGAGAAGCTTTACCAAATCGAGAAGGCTTTCATATAGCCACCTAAATCTTTTCATGAACCAATACGTAAACTTTATAGTTTGGTCAAAACTATTGACCATTTATGTTTTATGTTGTTGGACTACCTTGTCTACAACCATTGAGCAAATTATCTTATCAAAAGTTTTCTTTCCCAAAATCTATAACCATAATCCAAATAAAAATTCATACGAAATCTTATCTTTCTCAAAACACTCAAAGTTGTCATAGTAAATTATTTTATTATAATTTAATTACATATAGCCTAATCCCATAATTTCATTCATAATTAATCTCATATTACTTTCCAAACATATATTTTTATACCAAAGTATACTTATGACTTAGGTTCTCATGTATTCTCCTTCCACATAATCTTGTTCATAACTTCTATTTTTCAAACATATTTAATACAAAAGCAGATTCTCAATGCACAGATAAATAATCTAGAAAAGTTCACGAAGACATAACTCAAATATTTGGTGAGACTCAAACCAATGGCCAATTATACATAGGACAAAATCAAATATATAAGGGTGTATACATGATTTGGACAAAGTGGTGATCAGTCACTTCATCAAAATCTCACCCAAGGAAGAATTTTCATATATATAATCAAATGGGCTCTTCAAAGGAATACATATACAAATGGTACAAGAATCCTCACCATAATGTAGAGTAAATGCCTTGTGATAACTTGAAAGCATCACAAAAGTTTCTAACATAAGAATATCAAACACAAACATCTCACATCTCAAGCTAAACATATTTGCCCAACTTTCATATTCATCAGACCATCATGTTCAAATAGAAATAAATATCCATTGAAACGAAAAATATTACGGCACGAGAAAATGACAGATGGTAGAGACACACAGATATTAGGAATCCTATGCTCCGTAGCACAACTTAAGATACTCAACACCCAATAATTTAAACAAGGCTCTAACCTAGAGTTCTGATACCAAGTCTGTCAAGACCAAAATCTATGGTCGGTGACCGGCGCTAGACTTTGACTACTTAATCATAAAAAAAATCTAGCCAGCCTCAAACGTATTCAAATTCTTTCAGAACATAAACCATTAGACCTATAATTCTTATATTAAATATCGCTCTCCATCTTTAGTTTTAAATACTGAATTTACAAAAAAAGTCTAATTCAAACTTTGCCATATTAATACATATCCATATGTTCTTATCAATTATATATTCCCAAGATCAAATTAAACTGTGTAACTACATAGCTTCTAGATCAAAAAGCAAACTACAAATTGGAGACCTCGATGCAAGTTCTAAGAACAAAGCGGACTTGATATAATCAGAGAAGATCTCTGAACCAATACAACTCGTGTACAAGTTCTTGCAAAACTGGGGGGGGGGGGGGGGGGGGGGGGGGGATGGATATTTTGGAACACTCAGTAAACAAATAAAATATGCATCACAATTTATTTAGCTACTCGATGCACAAACATACCTAACACATGCATATGAGTAACATGGCAATTAAATCATGCGAACATTTACATTATCATAGAGTCATACTTACCAGATGACCAAATATTAACATATAATCACAAAGGCACATAAACATGAGTAAACTATGCAACGTTCCATTCTGTTACGCAATTTGGCACATGAACACATAATTTCAAAATCAAATCACCGAATCGGACGAACGTTCGGCAAGTACTAGATAGTGTCACTCCAACCCTGACACGAGGATACCATATCTCAAAGGCGCCATCAGAATCTAACCCCGCCGGCCAAACAAATCATATCAGAATCTATTGTATCCTCAGTATACGTGCACATATGCCAACATCCTCGGTTGGTCACGGGTAGACCTCTGCCTACTAGACGTCCATATCACATAGCGGAGCTATCCATATCATATAGTTATTCATATCACATAAATTCATAGGCTCCAAACAAATGAAATATTTCCAATACCCACTCGAGGCCAAATTAATCAAATATTCACAAATCATAATCTCATGTCATAATGCTCATATAACAAATGCACAATATGTACTCAAAATACCATATTAAAAATATGACAAATAAATAGAGTGCACCAAAGAAAGCACGATTCACATATTATTTGTTTACCAATTGAATATGTGAATTGATCGTTTGCTTTTCATGCACAAATTTCTCCACTCCAAATTCATATTTTCAAGATACATGAATCCCAATGGTTCCAAAACATGATTTCCAAAACCTGTCAAATGAAATATCGGTACTTAAAATTTACTAAACTTAAATTCTTAAGTCTCTAACAATAATTACTAAACCAGCAACTCAATCTTTTCCGACTTCGGGCTTTCTTATAAACATATCTGAATGATCATAATTGGCTAATTTTATTTATCTTTCGGAACTTTACTTTCATCTTCTAAACGTGTAATAACGTTTATTTTGTTTAAAAGACTAATTAAATCCCTACCGTCTCATCTTTACAATGATCTTAAGCTTCTATTTTACACACAAGTTGTTACTACTTTATTTTATCATGTTATTCTTATTCCTTCCTTTTATTATTTTATAGTTTCGCTAGAACTTGTGAGAACTTCATCTTGAAGCTACTCAGTCCATTCTAATTTCTCGTTCCATATTTTATCTTCTGAATCTCAAATATATTAAGCTCTTAACAAATCATAATATCTGCCAACTCCAATAATAAATCACATTAGTTTATTGGATATAGCTATTATAGTTAACAATTCTAACCATGGCCACTTTTCTGTACAAAAGTCTTGCCTGAAAAATTAGTAACGCAAATCTAAAATAAAGGAAGAGATGAGATCACCTTAGTGAAATCCCTATTTTTTTTCCCCGGCCATCATCTCTACTTGTTCTTTCTTCTTATTTTGCCTGGGTGTTCTAATTTATTTTTGTAGAGACCCTTTTTTTATATAGTTACTTATACTTCCTCCAAGACTTATATATCTACTGCCTTATTTTTACTTCTATTTTGGTGTCACTTGCTTTCTGACAGCCACGTTTCACTCTACCTCTTTCTTTTAATGGCTTGCTTTGTTCTTATCATATTATGAAAAAAATTTGATCTTCTTTTTCGGGAGGCTTTCCACAAGCGCGAATTCCACTTTTTATAGGTCCAAAAATTCTTTCACAAAATAATCCATCTTTTTCAAGTTTTTTGGTTTGGTAATGAAAACTATAGTATTTTTTTACTTCTCCAACAATCTCTCCATTAGGAAGAATTTTTTTGGCCCAAGCACGGATTTGATGAGGCGAAACTAATCCAATTCTGAGTTATTGATGTTTATACCAATCGATCATAGAAGAAAGTTATCCAAATTAGAATTCCATCTCACTTTTTTTTACTTCTCCAAGTGTTGCCACGTTTTACTTTTACTTCTATTATTTTTAATTGTTTATAGTTAGAATATAGAAGAACCTCCTAGTGAACTTATCGACCCTATTTCAATAAGTTATCGAATTCTTTTTTTTTATGTTCGGTACAAATTTATAGAGACCACACACAATTCTTATCCCATTTTATAATGGTATATATCATAGGGTTCTGATCCAATTAAATTAATTTCAACTAATAGATATACCGTAGTGGCTAATTAATTAGCTGCCACATTTCTTATATATTTTTTAAAATTTTTTATACCGAATGAATTAGCATACTTGATTAAATCTAACTATTTTTAATTCACATGGTCAGGTATTACAAGAGTCAAGTGTGAAGTGGCCTAATGCTTAATTAATAAGAGAAATATTTACATTGTATATCTCCATGTTGGAGATTGCTATAGGCTTAGGTGGGTAGCCCAATTTTGCTATGTCCTGAAACAAAACCAAAATTTTCGGCCAAATTACCCTCTTTTGTTTCTTTACCCTCCTAAGGAGCTATACAGATGGCTAAACTTTATTTTAAAAAAATCCATAAATCTCACCAAGTCATCTGCTAACTTTTTTTTTTGAAAGGTAGATGAATTTATTAAAATAAATAGAAATAGAGTTACATCAGAAGCCCCAAGTACAAAGGCATACTAAGTTGCAAATGGAGCAACAAGGTATACAACAGAAAAGCCTAAGACTCCCAAAAGGAACCCCAAAGAATAACAAATATTGTAACTAGGCACAACAACTGCCAAGGTTAAAACAAGTGAGGCGAGAACGAGGCATGCACAAAATCAAACAACCGGGATAGTACCTGTGGAGGGGAATCCAGCAGCCGAAATGAGTGAAGATGGGCCCGCACACTGCAAGGCCGGACCTAAAGCTCCATTCTGAGGCATGTCTAAGAATTGATCGGAGAAGGTTATCATAGCAGAGGCTTTGGTTCTCGAAGATTAACTTGTTGCGAGTCCCACCAAACGTTCTAGAAATAGAAAGCCAACAAGATATACCCCAGCTTCTGTAAAAACTCTCCATGGAATAAACCAAACCAGTCATTAAGTTGCCCCACAGTAGATGCCCCAGCACACAAACAAACTCCGAAGGAATTTAGAAGGCGATACAAAACCATAGAGGATAGCCAACAACGTAGAAAGAGGTGGGAGGATGATTCCACTTCAAGATGGCACAAGGGATACATCGAGTCATCGGGCTGGATATGACCAATGCGAAACAGATTATCACGGGTTTCAAGTCTTCCTTGGAGGGCCACCCACAAGAAATGACTCACTTTAGGAGGAATGAGCTTGGCAAGATGGCTTAGAAGAACAGGCGGGAAGGAAATAGAAAATCCCTCAAACATAAGATTATATGGACTATGGACATAGAAACCATTTGCCAGATCCAGCTTCCAAATAACTTTGTCTTGTTCCACTCGAAAGCATATTGTTGTGTTGAGTAACGCACTCTTCCTTCCAGACAAAAAGACAACGTCGCCATTCTCCACCACCATTCGACTAAATCCAAAAATCACGAACTAGGGCCTCCTTGTTAGTAGAAAGAGAATAGAGTCTTGGGAAAAGTGTGGAGAGAGGTTCCGAAGAAGACCAGGGGTCTAGCTAGAACCCCGTATGGAGACCACTTTTGACAGCTATGTCAACATTCTTTCTAAAGGTAAAGGCTGAATGATCATTAGAGGACGCTAGCTTCCAAATACCACTTCGACTAGGGTTACTAGGTGTACGAGAAAGTGGGTATTGACAATGGTTGGACCAAGTCCAAAGGAGCCTGTGCACCCCCAACAGACCACAAGGTGTCACGCTCTAGAAGAAGAGCTTCATTTTGGAGATCAAGACGTGGTAACCCCGCAGCACCATTTTTCTTGGGTAGGCAAACAAAGCTCCAAGGAACAAAGGGGATGCTGTATGTGTTTCAAATTTCTCGTTGAGATAAGCGTATAATTACTCTGATGGTCAATGCAAGTAATCAGCAATTCAGCACAAGGGTCGAAGAGTATTTGTTTAATGGTGCAAGGTATTAAAGAATTGACGAAATCGCAAGATTAAATGACAACGTAATTGGTGGGCCGACGAAATGGACTTTGGCCCAATAGAACTGATGTGGCATATCTCAAGTAGCACAAAATCGGTTAAAATAAGTCCTTACATAGTCCCCACGAGAGTTTCTAATCATTACCAGCACAGAGGTTAACAAAATTTGTTTATGCTTCCCTAAGAACCTTAACAGCATGTGTGGAATCAATTCTAATAAAAATAGAATTATTTTTCTATTTTCTTATTTGGAACCAAAACTTAAACATGAGAATTGATTTGCTTTTCTTACCTTAATACCCTTGCAACTCTTTTTACCAAAAAAGTCCATGGACATAAATTTCAGATTACAAATTGATTTAGAACCTCATTTACACCCTTACTACTTACGAGTTTAGAACATTAGAGACCGACCAAAGTCCTACTCCAAAACAAGCACATAAAAAAAACAACAAAAGACCAGATACCACACAAGTAAAAACTTTAAACATTATTGTAGGACACGCAGTAAATGGTGTGCCTCGAATCATAAAAAATATAGACCACCAGTCCCGGGCCCTCTCATCTAGTTGTCCTATGAGAACCAAATGAAGAATTCAGCAAATCAGTTGAGTTTATTTAAACCAGAGAGAGTCGATTGGGATCCTCATCTTACAGCAAAAGAATCAATAAAGCTGCAAGGACAACTGTAACAGATTCCCTTCATTTGTGAAGTAATTCACTTTCTTTTCAACAAGAGACACATAAGAATCGAAAAACCAGAAAGAACAGAAATCTTGATGTCAATGCCTATATTCTCCATCAGAAATTGAAGAGTCCAACATGAGATTATTCATCTTTGAAGCTTCAGAAGACACATCCTCGTCTTAACTTCTCCATTCCAGATAAGAACCAAGAAGGCCCGTTTTCAATTGAAAAACTGACTGGATGGCACGGAAAGTCCAAACAGATTTTCCACTCGAATATAATCATGGGTTCCTCGTGAACCATTATCATCACCGCGAACATGGAAGCGAGGAGAAGAAGAGAATTCTTGGACTTCATCAAGTAATCAATTGCTTCTTTATCATTCATACTCCAGCAGAAAACCAAGAATATGATGAAATCAATGAGCTCGCGAAGTTGATAAAGTTGGTTTTCTATATCTTTCTGTTTTGATTCTTGAAAATCAGTGATGTGCAAATCTTTTCCTGGATTCAGCTCCTTGACATCAAATTCATTGCTGAAAAAGTAAAGCAGCCTTTGTCCACAATGCTTGTCCAACACATAAAACTGCAAACCAAAGAAATCCATATCAGAATTATCACCAAAACAGTACCACAACGGTATTGAAATGCTCGGGAAGAAAGTAGCACAATAGCAAGCCCGAACTCAAATCAAACTAAGAGCTGCAGGTTTCTTCCATGGCAAAGGACAAGCCGTTCTTGGACCTATGAGCTGAAGGTTTCTTCTCTGCAAGCTGATGAACAACACTAACAGGTTCTTTCTTCTTGCCGCATGTATGAGTCTGAGCCTGAGCCTGAAACATCTCAGTTGTGAGGAACACCAATAGGAAACCTACTCAATTTAGAACCCAGTAACCCAGTTCTTCTAGAAAAACAAACATGACGCTTCCCATTTCGCCTTTTAACCTAAACGCCTATACACTGCCGTCCCAACTAAACACAATAACATCTTTCAAACAAAATCCATTATCTCATCTAACCCAAAGATTCACCAGAACTCGTCTCCAAATAACATCCAAGAGATGAAGACATAATCACATAGAGGGTCTTAATTAAAACTAATAGCTTTGATTCTTTGACAAACTCTAACATTATGAAGAGGCAAGGAAGTTTACTTCCAGACTTACGGACAGTATAACGACCCCGTTGTCGGACTTGAAAGCTTGGAGCGGCTACCAGAGAAACTCTCGAGATGGAGGAGATAACCTCGAGTGGACGGAGAGAGATGTGAAAAAGAGTTGTACAATGATAATAAGTTAGGGGTATAAAAGTCATTTTATGATTAATTCCATTTTGGTCATCACAATTTCGACCGGTTTCTAAGGGATTTCTAATTCCTGACTTTTAGATCAAATAGGAATTCTTTTCCGAAAAAATGTTGTTCCAAACACACCCACTTTTTTAAAATTCTGGAAAAGAATTCCAATTCCCATTTTTTTTTAGGTTTCCAAACAAGCCGTAAGAATATTCTACTGGCTGCGTCCATTTCGTATTCCATTACATTCCTGACAATATTAAAATTGAAGTGAAAGTGTTACAGTAAGGGAGAATGGGATAACTACGGGAATTTTCATTCTAGAGATCTTGGGTTAAATTTTAAAATTAGGAAACACACAATCAAAAGATTTCCTTAATAGAGTTTAGCAATATTGACTCTACTATTTTAGAAAACACAGTTTGACCTGTAGCCGACTGGTCTGATCAGATCAAGACTCGGCACAGAGACTGATCGTTCTTATAAATCGAAGGACGATTAAATTGGTAGTCAACTAAGACGGGAGAATTCACCAACTAAAAAGAGACACAATTAAACAAATTATATCAATAAAAAAATCCGAGAGCTGTCCACATATCAGCAACTCAACCAAAAAAAATCTAAGCAATCGCGTTAGCAAACGCATGGCCACACACGGAAAAAGATATATCGTAGCGAATCATTCAAAATATAAACTATAAAACCATATCCTTATAATTCACTTTATCTGCCAAAGCTTCCAAAATACTACCAATACTATGGGATCGGTCACCCATAAGCTGCCGTTATATCTTTCCAGGTGACGCTGTTCCCCAACCACGCCATCCTCGACGGGAAGAGCACCACCTTGTTCCTCAAAGCGTGGGCCCACATGAACAAACTACAACCCTACCCCGACTCGAGCGCAGAAGAGGAACCGCAGCTTCCAACGGAACTAACCCCGTTTCTCGACCGATCTGTCGTCCGGGACCCGGACGGAGTTTGCCTGGAGGTCATCGAGCTCTGGGCAAGTAGAAGCTTAACCCTATTCCCAGTGCATGAATTGGATCCAGCCCCAGTACGCTAAATGTTAGATTAAGAAAAATTCGAAGTGTCCTACATTTAATCAACTTAACTTAAATTTTATACAACCCTACTCAGACTGATCCACTTGTGATAAACCCAAAAGATAACCTCACCGCCCATATATCACTGAATTATGGTTCAAGGACATTTCTAGTTAAATGTTATGTATATTCACTAGTTTTTTTCTTTTCAAATCAAATGGAGCCTCATAAATCTTCCGGTGAGCCGGAGTAAAATTGTACTCTGTTCCCCGGGATTAATCCGGTAATATTATTGGGTAGTACTCTGACCGGTCCAAGATGTGATAATCAGCAAAACAAAATATAGCGTTCTCATTGCCTTTTACTTCTAACATTGTGGAAGGGGATCCGTCTACGTGATGTAATTTAAACAAAATAGAACTTGTCTCGCTCGTTCCCAGGGCCCTCTCCTTTGAATATTATTACAAGAGGGCCTACAACAATATTTGGTGCACTATAATTTGTCTGCCAACATCATTTTCAAATATTCCTCTTTCACTTCAATTATATTTGAAAACGATCCGAAAACTTGATTCTATCCTTTTTTTTTAAGAGTTCATCGATAGGGAATATTTTATTTTCAACAATACTTTAAATTTTATTACCAATCTAGCTCCATCCTAGGTACATTTAAAACGAAAAACATAACAGAAGATAAAGAAGCACATGATTTATTATGAGATATAATTTAAACGAACTCGTACATCATAATTTATCCCGGCGGATCTTAAAGGCCGCCTTCGAAAACTGTCTGAAACACATCCATCTCCTCCTTAGTCAAGACCAAGACAATCTCGACCCCACCACCACTCCCGTCCCTCCTCTCCGCTATGGAAATAGCTCCGGTCCTATATATGGACGTCACCTCCACCTTCACCGGCCTCCCCCACCCGAAATCCGTCTTGTACACTTCGAACCGTGGCGACCCGGCGAGCCCAACGATCAGCTGTTCGCGAGCCCGGAACAGCTCAATGCTTCTCTTACACTGTTCGCAAACAGATACCTTAGCCAACTCCTGGACGTTCTCGCTGACGCTCCGAGCCATAACCACAAAACCATCCTCTCCTTTTATGTCTTCTGCTTCTAGAACCGAGTAGAGAGCTGCAACGCAGTTTCCGAAATAGTTCTCCGGCATTGGTGGATCCATGCGGGCCCTACAATCCACCGAGAAAATGTACCGGAACTTGTAAGAGGAACTCTCCATGCTCTTGGCTTTGACCAAACAAGTCAACGTGTAAGAAAAAACGAGCACGAAGGTTGACAAGTGCATGGGTTTGCCACCCGTTTTAGACACGACCATGTCCCTTAGTTTCCTTACATCCTCCGCGGAGACGCGAAGGTTGCACGTACTAAGGCTGGATCCAATTCATGCACTGGGAATAGGGTTAAGCTTCTACTTTCCCAGAGCTCGAAGACCTCCAGGCAAACTCCGTATGGGTCCCGGACGACCGATCGGTCGAGAAACGGGGTTAGTTCCTGTGGAGGCTGCGGTTCCTCTTCTGGGTTCGAGTCGGGTTGGAGTTGTAATTTGTTAATGTGGGCCCATGCCTTGAGGAACAAGGTGGTGCTCTTCCCGTCGAGGATGGCGTGGTGGGCGGTGATCGCGATGGCCAAGCCGTGGTTGGGAAATAGAGTTGCCTGGAGAGATATAACGGCCGCTTCTGAGTTGGACGCGTGCAACTCGGGCACGCAGAGGCGTGACTCAGTGGCCTTGCATGGTTTGTCTCCGGCGAGGTGGGTAAATGACTCGGGGTTTTCGGATACTGCCACGGTGAGCGAAACGGAGTCGTTTGGTTTGTACAGGATGGAGGGTATTGGGTCGTGTGGGGGCCACGTGAGGCGGCCGGCGAGAGGGAGGAAGTGGGTGAGGGCGAGGGCGAGGGAGCGCTTGAGGTTAGGGACGATGACCGAGTCAAAATGAGTCCGAGTTGGATCGGTGAGTCGGTAGAAGAAGATGCGCTCCACGGGCTTGAACTTGAGCCAGACAGAGTCGTAGTGGGTGAGTGGGAGAGATAACTCGGGCGAGCCCGGAGCTGGGGCGACTCGGCTGACTTCGAGTATCGCCACCGAGTTCTGGGTGAACAAACCCATAGTATTGGTAGTGTTCTGGAAGCTTTAGTAAATAGAGTGAATTCAAAGGATATGGTTTCATAGTTTTTTTTTTTGGTCGATTATGGTTTCATAGTTTATATTGTGAATGATTTGATTCACTTACGATGTGTCCTTTTCCCGTGTGTGGCCCAGCGTGTGCCGCCGCGATTGCTTAGATATTTTTTTGGTGGAGGTGTTGATAAGTCGATAGCTTTATTTTTCTTCACAATATTGGTACAAAATATAATATTAAGTTTATCTGGTTAAAAAAAAATAGAACATACATAGACAAATAATGATAAGATCAAACAGAAATGCTATGTGCACCGAAGAAATGCTATGTGCACCGAAGACGAAGGGGCTACTGGCTGCTGAGATCACTAAAGAGGATGCATCTCTTCGTGATGCTTAGTTCATCAGATTGTCGGATTCATTTCGGTCTCTTAATTTACATACATGAATGTATTTAATTCTACACATTTAATTCATTTGTGCCCCTTAATATTCTAGTCCTATAAAAGGACACTCAACTCATGTAATCAATCAATCAAAAAAATCAAATCAATAAACAAAGAAGTTCCTTTATCTATCATATTCTTCTTCTTCGTTATCTTAGGATAACTTAGGGGATATCTACGGCGCGAAGAAGACGAGATTCAAAGCCTTGAAATCTCACCGCGCACAGTTACGACTTGCTTAGCCAGGCAGGTTCTAACATCTGGTATCAGAGCCAAACCACTGCCCACCATGTCCGCCGGGTCAACCGAACCAACCCGAGCTCAGGTCATGCGCGCCTTGATGGAGCTGCACCAGGAATTAAGGCAGGGGTTTCGCATGATCGGTCAGCCGGTGACAACCTTGGAGAAGCGACTCGAAGAGGGAGCCGGCAGCTCCGACCTACCGCCTCTTTTCCCTCCGCCGGCGTCATCGCTGGTCACTAGGGCGAACGCCCATCCACTGACCGCCCTACAAATTTCTGCGCCTGCTCGACAGAACCACAAAGGGCGGAGCGAATCCACCCTCATACCAACGCCATCAATCGCTCTGTTGCCACAGGCCATTCCCTTTGCTGTTACCATCTTCACTCATTCCGAGGAAAAGGTGGAGCACGAAGACTACCAGCTATCCAAGGCAAACCTGAGTTGTTGAGAGCCCGCTACATGTGACCCAAGTCCTTCAGTACGGAACCAAATTATTTCCCTACTCTGAATAGTTTACACCAGGAGGGGCCATCGTTCCTGACTATTATAAGCTAGAATTCCCAATCCTCGAGGGCAAAGAGGATCCACTGCCCTGGTTGGATAGATGCGAGCAGCTCTTTAGAGACCATCGCACCCCGGAGAGGGACAAAGTAGGGTTGGCGTTCTACAAGGAGCCAGATTCGGGGATCTATTCATGGCGGCAACCATGGAGGTGGAAGTATCACCATTGGCGGAACTTCATCGTTCCTATCTGGATTTAGAGCTCGAGGACGAGCTGTTTCTCGAGGAGGGGAGAAATGTTATGTGCACCGAAGACGAATGGGCTACTGGCTGCTGAGATCACTGAAGAGGATGCATCTCTTCGTGATGCTTAGTTCATCAGATTGTCGGATTTATTTCGGTTTCTTAATTTACATACATGAATATATTTAATTTCACACATTTAATTCATTTGTGCCCCTTAATATTCTAGTCCTATAAAAGGACACTCAACTCATGTAATCAATCAATCAAAAAAATCAAATCAATAAACAAAGAAGTTCCTTTATCTATCATATTCTTCTTCTTCGTTATCTTAGGATAACTTAGGGGATATCTACGGCGCGAGGAAGACGAGATTCAAAGCCTTAAAATCTCACCGCGCACAGTTACGACTTGCTTAACCAGGCAGGTTCTAACAAGAAAACTAAAATCATCCCTATATCGTCATAGTAGCACCATTCTTTATTTAGCTATTGACGAATAACGATAAGTCGATAACTTTATTTCGACATAACTTTTTTAATTGTGTCTCATGTCGGTCTCAATTGACCACCAATTCAATTGCCCTCTAAATTTTATAGTGGAATTTTTCCTAATTTGGATGTCCCCGTACGTAGATCGTTGAGGATCGAACCAGGTGAACAATTTTTCTGTCCCTCTTTTTGTGCTGTCCTTTGTGTTCGTGTTTGCTTGTGCTTGTGTTGTTCGTTACGTTGTGTGAGTTCACGGGAAGTGGGTAATTTCCCAACAACTTGGTGAAGCACTTGTTGACATGTAAAAGAGAGAGTTTTTGGTGCAAGTTGCTCAGGTTTTTAAGTTTTCTGGTGCAGGATCTCCAGGTTTTGGGTTGGTAGATTGAAGGGTATTATCATGTTTAGTACTTGGAAGTAGTGATAGTCTTGGAATGGCATTGTCAAGATTTGCTAGAACAGGACTAAGGAGGACAGGGGTCCCCTTGGCTAGGTGTTCTAGGTGAGGCTTCTTTGTTGTCCTGTGATAGAGTTTCAGCTCATGGTCATGTGTTGCCTCTGCATCAAACCACAAGCTGCAATCCGTCTCGGGTTTCGGGCTCGAGGAGTGTTGATTACATGAGCTTTTGGAGCAAGGGAATCAGAATAACCGCTCAGTACAAATCCCCCAATACAGAGAGGGTGGAGGATCAATCCGAGTTCGAATATGAGGAGCCGAAGTATCCAGGGCTAGAAGCAACCAAGCCAGGTGAGAAGCCAAGGGTGGTCGTGCTAGTACGAGATGGGCTGCCTGTCGGTTCGTGAAAGGGCTAGACACCAGAATCTACGATGTTGTCTGCATTTCGCCGAGGAATCACATGGTCTTCACGCCTTTGCTTGCTTCCACTTGCGTTGGCAATCTTCGAGTTTCGCTCTGTTGCTGAACCTGTCAGCCGGATGCAGTCGATCACATCCTTTAGACAGAACCGAGTACTCTGATTCGCTGTCTGAGAGCATACAAGAATCTCGTTAGGAAGTCGAATCCCTCAGATTCTGAATGTTAAAAATCTTTGTATTCAACCGAACAACAAATATCAGTATGAAGTTTGCAACGGACTTAACAAAATACTTCCTTATGTCATTAACATCAAGAGACCAAACCAAAGACTAAAGATCAAAGTAGAAACAACCTTCCTATAACTGCAACATGTACAAAAAAACATCTCTTGTCTAAATATAATTTTTTTTTACTCCTCCAAAGTCCGAATTCTGATTAGATTTCAAATTCGATTCTCCGTCGCATCATTTACCACTTAAGCCAGAGCGCGAGTGCAATAACCTCGGATTCATTCACGAGAATTCATGATGATGTCTATGTTGAGCAGCGCGACGAGTAGTATGGCTGGGAGAGAAAATGGAGGCAAAAGTGTGAGCCAAGACAACCACAATACCCAGCTTCACTTGCCCTCTCTTCGGGATCGGACGGCCCGAATAGAACCTCCTCGAAGCCATGCCACCTTCCACCACCTCCCTCCTCGCACCTTCCATTACTACCACTTGTTTCTCTGTTTAGATATTTGGACTCCAACCAACTAATTCAAATTTAAATCGGTTTATAATTAAGGATTTGGTGATGCCTTGGGAATGTTCCTGGGTTGGTATATATAGGAGGTGGGGTTGGGTAAGAGGGCTTGGTGTTTGGGTTTATTTACGGGATGTGCTCCCTTGTTTTGACTCTTGACCCAGTTGACGATCTTGAAGATGTTTTTTTTTTAATTCGGTCCGTAGGTTTTTAGAAACAATATTATTGTGTCTAAATACATTTAATTATTTTAATCTATAAAATTCTAAATTTTATTTTTCAAAAAATGTATTTTTTATCAATTAGAATTAGACTAATTAGTTGAACTAGATGAACCGGTTGGTCCAACCATCCTCCAAATTTTGGTATAAAAATGATTTGTTATCAATGTCGGATCTCGATCTGATCACTATCGTCGATCGAACCATATTTTTTTTCAGAACAGTGATTAATTTGTATACATCTAAAAACTAACTTATCTATCAAATTAGGTAGAATCTTAAATAATGTCGAAATTCTTCCCATTATATTTTACACTATTTGAACTTAAGACCATTTATTTGACTTTGGCAGAGTTGACGATTTCTTTTTATTTTATTTTGAAGGAAGCAGAGTTGACGACCTTGACCCTACTAGAAGCGAGTGCCAGCTGGTGGCATGTTTGGTTTATTATTTGTTTGACCCTGGAAATACAAGTGTGAACCATTCTCGTTCACACTCGCTTTTTTGCCTCCGCGAAATTGGATTCTTGCTTGGGACAATATCTTGACTTTGACCAAAAGATACCGTAAGGATATGGAATTTTTATGGGCGGGGTTGAGCCGAGTAATAAAAATTTTGAATTTTTTTTGAAAGAAAAAATTTGAATTTGTTCAAGTAGTCAATGTCGAAGATTATTGAGTTGAACTAGGCTCAAGCCAACGAGGAAGACATAAAACCACCCAACAATTTGGTTACTGGTCTCGGCGATTCCACGAGAGCCACCGGATTAGGCAACCTCGTCGTGGGTTTTGATTAAATTGGGAATATAATTGTCTCACGTAAAATAATTGCAAGTGTATGTCTGTTTCAAACGGAATCCTAATATAAAATTCCAGGGCATACTTTTTTGCCTGCTACGTCAACTTTGGTTAATATAATTGGGATATTTTATTTTTAAAGAGGATTTTGATTTTTGCTTGTCACATGGGAGCATCTTTTTTAAGCACAGAGTCCTTAATAAGTAAGCAATCCAACCTTATCTTTTACTAACAATTAAGATTGTAAAGATTGATTTAAGAAATTATTATTTTTCCATTAGTAAATTAATTACATACTTTTTTGCCTACCATGTTGGATGGCATCGAGGAACAAGCGAATCGCTATCTCAGACTAGCTAAATTGGTGAAAAATACCTGGAATATGGCCGGAAAGCTTGGATTGACCTAGGAGGATGACACATCACAAATACTCGAGGACAGGGGCGGAGGGAGGTTAACGGAAGTGCCCCCACTTAATTTTTTTTTATGTTTGATAATTAGGTATATTTTTTTAAATTTTTTTATGTTTGATAATTAGGTATATTTTTTAATGTATGTCCCCACTAAAATTATAAATTGATCTCACTAAAAAATTAATCAACCTAAAAATCGAAATCAGAATGGCCAATTACCGACTAATCATATACTAGTCGGGCTCAAAAAATTATATTGTCCCCACTCTCTTAAATTTTCTGGCTCCGCCCCTGTGAGTTACTGTTGTTAGAAAGACCAAAATAAGATCTTTGATCCTTCGTGAACCTCTTTTGGTGTCTTATATTTTTCTGGATGTACATTTTGGTGATCCTCGTTGTACGTCTTCTTGGACGTTACATTGGTTTTGGCTTGGGTTCTTCTTCGTTCTCACGAGGTTGGTCGTTGAGGATCTATTTTTAACCCATTTTATTAGAGTTTTTAGATAAGTTTTATCTCGTGCTAACTACTTTGATATGTGCCTATTTTGTTCTCTATGAGATGTAATTATTTTGGTGCAACTATCTTTGAATTATTTTTAGGAATAATAGAATTTTACTTATCAAAAAATACTGCGAGTGAGTAAAATTTGTCTCAGAAAAATTTCAGAGAATATTGCGCAGTGATTTTATTTAATACTGTGCGTATAGCAGATGAATCACGTGAACAAAGCAGTGATTCCCATAATTATGCCCTTTCGCAATAATTAATCTTTGGAAAAAAATCATAAATTCCCTATATTTTAATACACTGTACTAGAGGTCAAGTAGTTAGTAAATGGGCTCCTGAATTTTAAAAAATTAAATTCATTAATCCCTCTAACTAATTTATATCTCAACTTGTAATATAAAATTACTAAAATACCTTTATCTCATATTAAAACTCCAAAATCATTAAAAATTACTATGGTTATGACAGTTGCCAAGAATTTTTTCGTTCTTGAGTAAGATTGCAATCCGTCGTCGATGCATTTCACCATTCCGTCCTCTCCCCTTTGACCATCGCGGTCCATTACACCAATGTTTTAAAAACTGTGGTCTGACCAGTGGTCCGACCGGTCGGACCACTACTCCGAATTAAATTCGGGTCACTTTTTGCCTAAACCACAGTCAGCGGTTCGACCGGTCAAAATTTGGTCAAACCTCCTGGTCAGGTACTTTCGGGTGACCCAGTTCGCCTGGATCATAAAAATTAATGCTTATTTTTTTATTTTATCAGATTTAATTTAGAAATAAAATATCTATTTCCAAGCTCGGAGCGTGTACATTACTTTTTGATCATAACATACTTATTTTTTTAACAATTCTCGATAATATATTAACTATGTCAAACGAATTGGACTAATATGTCAAATAAAAAATATGTATAATCATCTTCTTTTACTTTTATTATCTTCTTTTATTTTTATACTTGTTAAATAGATGTTCGAAGACTTTGTTTGGATAAATTGTATAACAAATTGCTAAATATTTGGACTTATTTAATATTTTATTATTTTTTATGCTACATTAAATTTATTAAACTATATTTTATAATATTAATATAAATATATAAATACTGGTCCGACTGGTGGCTTGACCGATCGAATCAGATGAACCATAAATTTTAAAAATTCCGGGTCGCCTTCCGAGTCGATTTTAAAAATATTGCATTACACCACATTTATGCGGTGCATTTAAACAAACGCTTTCTTGGCCTCCGTGATCGTCCATCCCATTGTTGATGAATGTTACATGGAGAATTTACGACAGCAAGGTGTCCGGGCGACTAACACGAGCGGATGACAGCACGAGGAGATGACAGGAAGCAATATATCTTTTCATTGGGCCTTTTGTTATCTTAGCACATTTATTATTTTATTAGCTACGCCGTAAACATTTTGTAGTAGGAGAAGGTTATTTTAGGTTCACTAAGGTCTAAGGTTACTACATGGGGCTCGTTAAAATTGACACAATTTTCTCTGACAAGAGAAAATAAGGACAATGAATTAGTTAGTCAACACCTTTTGGCAGTGTAAGCACCTATATGTCCACACTTTCTGTGCATATATCAAATGTTTAAATACATAAATTATTTTCCTGCTAAATAATTAGAGCATTAGACTCCTAGCTTTTGAGAATACGGTGTAGAACATCATAGAAAGTATTACCACATGTCAGACAATATATCTCATCTCTTTTTTGGGATCGAGAATGGTAACCGAGTCTATAACTCTATTATAGTGACAAAATATTTTATGTTCGAAGAATTAATTTATGCACTTTTCATTGGACAAATTACTATCCGATCCATGATTTTTGACGATATCACAAACCTGGTATTTATTGTTCGGAATAACCTATTTATGTCCTCCAAGTTTACTAAATTGTAACTCTCAAATATCTAGCTGGCCCACCGGACATCTGGAAAAATAGAGATACAAAACATTTTGGTACCATACAAATAACCATTCGGATAAAGACGTATATTATATACATTTTTCTTTTAAAAACTTAATTGAAAATTTTGCATAAATGGAAGCCAATATAAACCAACCCTATTTGGCATTTAGGTTAATATTGGTTTCCACTTATATTTTTCAATACGAAATTCCAAAAAAGACAAGTTAATAATATATATTTCCATATGCGTCAATATTTATATGGTAACAAAATTTCTCCACTGTATATATAGGCACGAAGCCCTTTGCAACATTATCTCGTATACAAAATTTGTAGAAATTTATATATTTTTTGTTTTGTTTTTTTATTCTAATTCTCTTCCTCCATCTCAAAATTTGACTATGCTTTCTGGATTTCGTTTGCTTTAAAGAAGTGAATACTTAATGGACCCAATGGTGGATGTATCAAAAAAATATGTAGAATATCCACCATTGGGTCTAGTTGAGTCCTCTTTGCTTAAGCGACAAAATTTTTAAAGCATGAGTCAAATTTTGAGTTGAAGTAAGAGATGTTTATTGCTCTCCCTAACTCCAATATGTGTAAGTAAATTATGTAAATAATTATTTTTTAAATCAATTTTTTTAAATTACTATATTCCTGTCAATTTAAATTAATTATTTCTTCCTAATTTTGCAAAATTTCAAGGGTAAATTGTTAGACAGTGGTTTCTCTTTTATTTTACTAAACTAATATTAAATTGTCCTTTATTGAGGAATTGATAAATTACTAGAAAATACTAGATCCATTATTTTGGAGGATCAAATTGGAGATCGCTATTGATGTCATAGCTTGGTAAGGGAATAATTTGTCCACAATCTTATTTTATTTTGAGAAAAAATAAAATCAAAATTTCGGTGTCATATTATCGATAAAAACTTTTTCCTGAGAAAGCTATGATGTTGTTGAACTAACTGAAATTAATTAATTTTAATGATCACACATAAACTTGTGTTGGACCTTGGGCCCAATAGGCAATTATTATTGTGTCTAATTGGGCCCGGGCCCATTAGGCCCAAAAAGTTGGGTTGGATGGGCCGGTCAACCCGCGTTGACGTGTGGCCCAAAATGCCACGTGGCGCATTTTGGCTGTCAGGATTTCCCTATAAAAGGGGAAATCCGGCTGGACCAATTTGTAACTTTTCCCACAACTACTCACTCAGAAAGGAAAATTCCGGATTAGTTCCAGAATTTTAATCAGATTTTCGATAGAGGAAATCTCGTGGAAATCAATTACGAATCCGTTCAAACGTGATCGTAATTCGACCAACACGAAGAAATCGTGGACCCGAGCCTGTGGACCTCTTACTTAAACAAGTAAGTGATTTATTATTAACGAATTAGTTTGTTAATTAAACAGGTTTAACACGTAATTACTCGTTAATTACGCGTCAAAACCGTCAATTGGTATCAGAGCATGGTTGAAACCATGTTTTGATGATAATATGATTTTTTAATTCAAGTAATTATGTGATTTATTGAGTTAAAAATCATATTAATCATAATTTTATGGAAAATCATAATCTGTTGGACTTTAATGTAATTAATTTGGAGCCAGCGGGACTAAATTAAATTTTGCCTAACCACGCGGGCAAATCCGCGCACGCGCGAAACCTTAAGGTACCAATCTGAAATTTGACCGTTTACGTGGCACCTGCGTGTCATGGACCTCGGTGCAATTTTTGGAAGACTTGGGGATTAATTGGAAATTTTCCCAAAAATCCCCAAATCGAATCAAACCCTAATCGGGCGATTTGGGCATTTTTCGTCCGAAATCTAAATCCGTCGATTTCGTCGGAAATCCGACTATTTCGACGCCGGAGATCGACGATAGTCGATTCTCCGGCTTCTCCCCGACGTCCCGATACCACGTTTGTGGATCGACGTCGCCGGAATCGCGAGATCGAGGACGACGACGGCGGAGAGACGCGGAACGGAGAAGATGATCGCGGCGGCGAACGGCTGAACGACGGCCCGCGAGGCCACTACGGCCGTGCTCGCGAGGCCGAGACGAGTCGATTGCGACCGGTCTCGGCCCGTGGTTCGCCGCCGTTACGCGGCGGTCGTGGAAAGGTGCGGCGGCCAGTTTTTCGTCGCTCAGTCGGGGAGAGAGAAAATTCGAGGGAAAATATGCGTGGGGCAAAATCGTAATTTCACGATTTTTCCCGAAAATATTTATACCCGGGTCAAGAAAATCAAAAAACCGGACGGATTGGCCTGGTTTCTTGGTTCGAGCCACCCGATTTACGGTCAATTAGTCAAAATTGGACCTAAAAATTAGTTTTTTCTCTTTTAATTGGATAAAATCAGTTTTTATTCAATTAAAATCCAATAAATTGATAAAAATTTTGAGAAATTTTTGTCAATTAGGTTTATTAAAATTATATTTTAATAAACTTAAAAAGAAAATATTTTGGAACGAGTTCCGAGATATGTAAAAATTAAACTAAAATCACATAAATTGATCCATAAAATGTTCATCAAAAGATTGGAAAATGAGTTTTTCAATCCTATTTTGGGAAAATATGAGTATTAACCCGAAATTGAATTGCAATTGTTGCAAGATTTGATGGCTACTGGAGACAGGTATCTGAACTTCTGTGCAACAGAACTTCGACACAAGATTCTGAAGCGTCGTTTACCGCTGCGTGTGCCCAAGAATGACATGTATGTCATTGTTGAGCACATTGAGGCTGTTCACCGGGAGATGCAAGAGTGCATCTGGGCCGGAGGTTACGATCATGGAGAGGACTGGCCCTCTATGTTTCGAGACCTCCTGGTCACGATAACAATTCGAGAAGATATGAGTGTCTTCTCGGCACCCGAGTTCAATACCCATAGAGATGCTCTCTATGGTCTGGTCCATTATCTTGAGGATAAGGGTCTTAGCAGAGAAATGATACCTTCTCCTGTTCTGGAGCTGCGAAGCAGTTTGATCTTGAACCGCTACCTCGCTAAGGATTACTATTATAGTTTTCCTCCGCTCCTGATCATCTGGATCATGGATTCAATTCCAGTTCCGGAAAGTACCCTGGAACTTCTCATCGAATCGTCATCGTACCCGGCCCCCACCGGATCGTCTCCGGACCCGGATCCAGATATGTATCTGGATTCTCCTACCGGATCTCCTGGACATCCGATTCCTGTGTGATTATATGTTTAACTGTCCCCATATACATATGTTGTTTTTGGGGGACTCTTTTGTACAATAGGTTGAGACCTCATCTGAGTTTTTTGTACATGTGTGTATAAGCTCAGAATGTACAAATGTATGCAATTAAATAAAGATGTTTGTTTAGTTGCTTCCACTTGAATTTACTATCGACGAACTTTAAACGGTTGAAGTTTAAGATTAATACTTGAATAGTGAGGGAAAGCATGCCCGCGACCCACTTCGATTTTGAGATTAATCAAGAACTCCATATCGTTAAAAGTTATGAGTGGTTAGTAAATTGAATCATATTGCCAAATCAAATTTCTAATATGTTCTCATATTAAAAATCCCTATAGAAATGTCAGTCGCTTCTAGATCCATCATTGCTGAGCTAAACCGTGAGTTAAAACTCAACGGTGAAAACTATGACAATTGGAATATGAAAATCCAATATGTGCTTGAAGAACAAGAGGTTCTGGAGCACATACATGTCATAATGGATGAGCCTGAAGAATGCACAACTGCTCAACATAAGCGAGATAAGGAAGCTTATGTTATTTAGAAGAGGAAAAATACTACTGCTCGATTGATCTTGTTGAGTTCCATGATGGATGATATCACCAGACAATTTCGCGTGCATGACAATGCGAAAGAGTTATGGGATGCTCTCAAACTGAAATTCGGAAAGCTTTCAGTGTCGAAGCTGCGTGCTTTGACCATAAGGTTTGATACCTTTAAAAAGCGTCCGGAGGTTCCCATGAGGAAACACTTGAGAGTGATGTCCAATATGATCAGTGAACTGGCAGAGGCCGGTCACATACTCAGCAACGAGCAGCAGATTCAAGCTGTCATCCATTCTCTACCACCAAGTTGGGAACAGATGAAGATGAATCTTACCCACTCCGATCATTTGGTAATATTTGATGATGTTGCCAGACACCTTGAGCTGGAGGAAGATCGCCTCCTAGCTATGAAATTCCACCCTGAAGCCCATTCGATTTGTTCGACTGGGAGTGGTGGGAAAAAGAAAAAAGGTAAAGGGAAGGGTAAGTGTAAACAAACTCCAAAGGCTGAAAACCATGGAACCAAGTTGGATGACTCCAAGGCTAAAAAGAACAAGCGGTTTAACATTTCAAAAGTGAAATGTTTTAACTATCAACAGAAGGGACATTTTGCAAAAGATTGCAAAATGCCCAAGCAGGAGCGACAGACCATATAGCTAGAGACCGTGGTTCGTTCGTTGAGTACAGGCGGTTGCCGGCTGGAGCAAAAACCATTTTTGTCGGTAACAACTCGTGTGTGGATGTAAAAGGCCTTGGCACTTGTAGATTACACCTTCGTGGTGGTCGTGCCCTTCTTTTACATGACGTGTTGTTTGCTCCAGACATACGAAGGAACCTGATCTCAGTTTCAGCCTTGATGTCTTTAGGTTTCCGGTTGTCATTTGAGAACGACACAGTTAGATTGTTTTTGGATGATGCCTATTTTGGCCTTGGATATATATCAGAAGGTTTTTTGATTCTGGATATTGATCCTTCTGAAAGTTTTTCCTTTATCATTAGTTCAAATTCATCAGAGGATGATATTAAACTATGGCATTCTAGACTTGGCCATATCGGTCAGGATCGTTTAAACCGTCTAGCTAAGGCATGACTGTTGGGCAATATAGAGAAATCTATATTACCTAGTTGCATATCCTGTCTAGAAGAAAAAAGTACTAGAAAACCTTTCGGTACTGGGGCTAGAGCCAAATTTCTACTATAATTAGTCCATTCTGAAATATGTGGTCCAATGAACGTGAGGGCAAGGCATGGAGCATATTACTTCATCACCTTTATTGATGACTATACTAGATATGGTCTGATATACCTGATTTCTCACAAGTCTGAAGCCTTAAACTGCTTCAAGACATACATGAGTTTTGTTGAGAATCAGAAGGATAGAAAGATAAAGGCCTTACGAACTGATCGTAGCCGTGAATATCTTTCTGATGAGTTCAAAGCTCTATGCATTGAAAAAGGAATTGAACATCAGTTGTCCATTCCTTATACACCACAGCAAAATGGAGTTGCTGAAAGAAGGAATAGAACCCTTCTTGATATAGTTAGATCAATGATGGCAGAGGCAAGTTTGCCTATATCATTCTATGGAGATGCGCTCCTGACTGCCGCATACGTTCTAAACCGTGTACCCTCTAAGTCTGTTATAGCCACTCCTTACGAAATGTGGACAGATCGGAAGCCAGATTTATCCTATTTTAAGCCGTGGGGGTGTGCGTCCTATGTCCATTCTACCTCAAGTACTTTCGGTAAATTAGGACCGAGAGGTAGAAAAAGTATCTTTATAAGATACCCAGAGGTATCTAAAGGGTAAGTGTTCGTGGGTGAACTGGACAATGGACATGTAACAGAATTTGAATCACGTGATGTCACTTTTTTGGAGAATGAATTTCCAAAATTGGGAGAGGTTAGTAGTGACCTTACCCTTTATGAGACAAATGAACCAGAGTCATCTGGATCACTTCTTCCGAGTGGGAGAATTGAGGAGGAAGATAGAGATTTTCCACCTCAAAATAATCCGGAAGGTCGTGATCTGAGTCCTGAAAGGGAGGTAATTCCTTATTCCAGTGGGAGTACGGTATTTCCACCCAGTGGAAGTGCGATTCCTGGATATGATGAATATATGAGAGATGTTTATCAAAACCGAGAATACCGTAGGTCTAGCAGAACTAGCATACCACACCGACGATTTGACATCGAAGGTGAGGCTAATGCATTCTTGGTATCACTAAGAATGCATTAGTGATATACGTCAATTAGGGTCATTTTAGCTATGGTTGCTAACATGAATCTAGAATTACATCAAATGGATGTAAAGACTGCTTTTTTCCACGGAGAATTGGATGAAGAAATCTATATGATTCAGCCTGAGGGCTACATTCAAAAAGGCTGCGAACACAAAGTTTGCAAATTGAATAGATCAATTTATGGCCTTAAGCAGTCATCTAGACAGTGGTATATTCGCTTTCATAATACGATCATGCAGCATGATTTTATTATGATAGACGAAGATCACTATATGTATGTTAAGCGATCAGGAAAGAAGTTTGTTATCATCACCTTGTATGTTGATGACATACTTTTAGCTGCAAATGACATGGGATTTCTTGTCAAAATCAAAGATTGGTTATCTTCCAACTTTGAAATGAAAGACATGGGTGAAGCAGATTACATACTCGGAGTTAAGATTTCGAGGAATCATTCGAAAAGAATAGTGTCTCTTTCACAAGAGACATATATTCACAAAGTAGTAGAACGTTTCAATTGTGATCACAGTAACCCAAAGTATGTCCCATTGGTTAAAGGTCATAATTTGTGTAAGGACATGTGCCCAAAAATAGCTAAACAACGTAGGGAGATGGAGAAGATTCCTTATGCCAATGCAGTTGGATGCCTGATGTACGCAATGTTGTGTACTAGACCTGACATTTGCTATGCTGTTAGGATAGCAAGCAGATATCAGTCTGATCCTGGCAGTGCTCATTGGAAGGCTGTCAAAGGGATTTTGAAATATTTGAATACTACTGCAGAATACTCCTTGTGCTATCAAGGCCGTGACCTGATAATAAGTGGCTATACTGATACTGATTGGGGAGGTGATGTGGATAAGAAAAAGTCTACATCTGGATTTGTTTTCTTGTTGAACGGGGGTGCTGTCTCATGGAGCAGTAAGAAGCAAACATGTGTATCCCTATCAACAATGGAAGCAGAATATGTAGCTTCAGCTCATGCTGCACAAGAAGCGGTATGGTTGAAGAGATTCTTAAGCCATCTCTCCCTGATCAACTCGACGGAGCCAGTGAGTTTATTCTGCGACAATCAGGCAGCTATAGCATATGCTAAGGATCCTAGATTCCATAGCAGGGCTAAGCATATAGATATTAAATTTCACTTTGTGAGAAATTTAATAAAATATAAAGAACTGTGTATGAAACACATATCTACACGAGATATGGCCGCAGATCCAATGACTAAAGCATTACCTCGAGAAGTGTTCGAGAAACATGTTAAGTCACTGGGTTTACGACGGTTTCATTTGTAATCCAATTAGTTGGAATAAAGGAATTTTTTATTTGGCAATATGAGTTAAATGTGAAACATGTCGGACAGAGAAGTAGCCCACTCACACGGGTGTTTACCTCAGTGGGAGTCAAGAAGTTGATTCCTAGATGAGATGAGGCAGTTATTGGACATACATAAGTGCATGTCCTATGGCGGAATGCCGTCTTGCTTAAGAGCAAGTTTCCTTATGGGATGCAGGAATAAGTTGCTGCATTTGGATTTTCTACAATCCATATGATAAGATATAAGTGGAACTTATCATACTGTCTGTCCTATTAGCCTAGAGTTAAGCTAAGGCTGAGACTCTAGTATGGTGTTAAATGACATGTGTTCCTTGAAAAAGGAATATACACCGTAACACGTGATCAGTATCATGTGTGCTACTCGACCACTGGATGGGATGAAAATGTTGAGTGATTTCACAATCCCTGGTGTGAGATCAATTTTCGAGAACTGTGGTTCCCGAAACCTACCCTTAAGATCCTAAACGTATTCTGGAAGTATGATCCAGTGCTGCTAGCTTGAAAAGTTCATGAAAAGGTTATGGCATAGCGATTCGACCTGGCAGGGCTGACCAGAAAAGCAGGTTGTATCATTATGAAAGGAATATAGTTAAGGGAGAAGGAGCTCTGTTCATCACATTCTGAGTTTCGTGGTTCATGTGCACCAATTGTATTGAAAAGTACAATAGTGAACCCGAATATAATTGTTTGAAATCACTGATGTGAACAATGGAATGTGACATGAGTCCTGGGGTAATAGCATACATTATACAAGAAGGTTGTCGAGATGCTACTATTCAAGTAGCCTGAGTGTCTGTGCTCTTGAATTTGGCTTAACATACTCGACGTGTGCTGGTCGCACGAAATCCTTTAAAGAAATCTGATAACTGTTGATCAAGGTCAATAATAATTGAGTGGGAGATGTTGGACCTTGGACCCAATAGGCAATTATTATTGTGCCTAATTGGGCACGGGCCCATTAGGCCCAAAAAGTTGGGTTGGATGGGCCGGTCAACGCGGGTTGACCGGCCCAAGCTACGCAAGTGCCACGTCAGCGTGGCGTGGCGCTGAAACGTCACATGTGGTAGGCCCACGTGGCGCCACGTGGCAAAGCTATGGGTTAGTCTCGCCACGTGGCGCATTTTGGCTGTCCGGATTTCCCTATAAAAGGGGAAATCCGGCTGGACCAAATTGTAACTTTTCCCACAACTACTCACTCAGAAAGAAAAATTCTGGATTAGTTCCAGAATTTTAATCAGATTTTCGATAGAGGAAATCTCGTGGAAATCAATTACGAATCCGTTCAAACGTGATCGTAATTCGACCAACACGAAGAAATCGTTGACCCGAGCCTGTGGACCTCTTACTTCAACAAGTAAGTGATTTATTATTAACGAATTAGTTTGTTAATTAAACAGGTTTAACACGTAATTACTCGTTAATTACGCGTCAAAACCGTCAACTTGGCTGATCGAGACTCCCTTGATTCGCCTCGCTTCTTGGGATGGCCCAACGAATCACATCAGACGACGTCGTTGACAACCGTCCAGCCCAACAAACATCCAATTTGCTAGACCGCTCAATTTTGAGAGTGTATTTCTACTATTTTTTTTATATCTAGTTTAAGAATGTATATCTCCTTATGGATGTGTTGTACACGAACCATAATAATCTTATCGTCAGGTTTATACTTTTTTTATAAGTTTATACTTGTTTATGTTTATCGATATTTAACCCCTAAAAATAGAGTTATGGCTGCCATTTGGTGTGGTTAATAAGAGTGTATAATATTTAAAATTTTAAAAATTCTCTCTCCCTCTCCCCAGTCCCCACCGTACCTATGCGGCTCCAACCCTTCCCCTTCGCAATGGGACGTTGGTCGTGGTTATTAATGATTTAGATTCACTTAAGTATATTTTAAATTCAAATAATCCAACATTGTTTTAACTCTGTATACTTATATATTAAGTTAAAGAGAAGGAAAAATTATTCTCAAGTCCATCGGATTTGCTCAAATATACTTAAAAGTCCTTCCTGTTTGCAAAATACACGCATACAACTCTCGTGTTTGATTTTGTTATATTTTCGGGTCCCTAGCACACGTGAGCAGCTCTTTTTTATTTTTTTATTGAAATGACCAAAATACCCTTAACACAAAAAATAAAAAAATCTGACATCAGGGGCGGAGCCAGAAAATTTGGGGAGTGTGAACAATATAATTTTTTTCAAAAAGTTCAACGTATGTAATTATAACATTTATAATTGTCCTCTACAATTACTCATACGTTAAAATCGCTCCATAATAGCTACATTGTCAATACAATCAAATACGTCTTTCTTGATATATGTAATTAAAAAATCAGCTAGCAATTGATCTCACATCTTGTTGTGAAGACGATTCTTCAAAATATTCATGACAGAAAAGTCTCTCTCAACACTTGCAGTCGCAACCGGCTATATTAAAGCTAATTTCAGGAGACGAAATACTGTAGGATAAAACCTAACAACTAATCCAAACCCTAACCTAATGGAAATAATGCAAACAATAGGGATAGATATCATACACATGACCCTTTAATCAAAGAAAGAAGAAAAGATAACTCACCATATTCCAAGTTGACCCCCAAACACGTTCTGGTCTACTTTGGGTTGGATGTTCCGTTTCTTTCTTTTTTATTTTTTTGAGGGAGCTCTAGGGTTAGTTCCTTATATAAGGAGGAACTGCAATTCAAAATATAACACCGATAATTCTATTCAGAAAGAGAATAGAACTCTTTTGCATATGGTCAAATTCTATTCGAACTAGATAACTTGTTTGACATTTGGAATACACACTTTCTTAGGCTCGACTAGCATATGATAAGTCGGTAATGGACTATTCTGATTTCAACTTTTAGGTTGGTTAATTTTTTAGTGGGGTCAATTTCTAATTTTAGTGGGGACATACATTAAAAAATATACCTTTAAATGTCCCTCCGCCCCTGGCTGACATCATCTCTTCTTCTTCCTCCGTTCCTCATTCCTCCATTAACCAATTCAACACAAAATCAAAATCAAACAAAATCAATTTCTGGGTTTAAGAAGAACCTTGAAATCAGCGAGGGAGATAATTTGTCTGTTGGGATAGGAATTTTTGTTTGCCCTAGCTCCTCGAAATGGAAAGCGGCGAAGCCACCAAGGCCGGAGACGATGAGATGGTGGAGGCGTCGTCGTTTATCCTGACAAGCTTCCAGCTTCACATTCTCAAGTCGGTCGTCCTACCGCCAGTTCTGACCCAGCTGGACCTGACCGCGAATCGGCTCTCGGAGATTGACCCGAGAATTGCCCTTCTCTCCGGCCTCGAGAAGCTCTCCCTCCACCATAACCTAATCGACAACCCTGCCATCGCCCCCTTGTCTTCCTGGTCCCAATTGCCTGCTCTCGAGGTTCGTTCCGTGCCTCTCTTCCCACGGTGGGCTATGTCATGGGATGTAGAGATGGTGCGGTAAAGCTGATTTTATTTTGGTTGATGTTGTTTTGGCTGGGGCCAATGCGGACCATCGGTATGGTTTGAGAAATCCAGCCACCATGGTTCAATCTCCGGTTGGGGTAGGTAGAAGAAGATATGAGGTAAGCAGTTTTTTTGTTCTAAGGGTATTTTTGTCATTTCAATAAAAAAAACTCATTGAGGGACCCGAAAGTATAATAAAATCAAACACGAGGGACATCGACGTGTATTTTGCAAACAGGGAGACTTTTTAGTATATTTAAGCAAACCCGAGGGACTTGAGAGTAATTTTTCCTAAAAAGAATTAAGTACTTTGTGTTATAGAGAATTGACATTTTAAGCTATGTGTTTTAGAAACACCTAAAAAAGGTCCGTATTATTTAATATCTTAAAAGGAATAAAGCTCATTTAACTAAAAAAAATTAATTAGCACCTTGTACTTCAAAAAATAGGACAATTAAAAACATGAAACCAATATTTTAGTGACATATCCACGTGGCATCTAGCTGCAATGACAAGATCCTAATTATCCTTCATTTGTTTCTCGTACCGACTAATAAAAGGTGTCAAATATCTCAATAAATATATTTGAGGTTGTTGCGTTTAACATAAGTGTCCGTTGTTTCTTAATAATATCTATGGGAATAAAGCACGTGTATCTTTTAGTTTCTGTAATGTTTTTTTTTTCTGTTTAAATGTACGTAGGTTGGAGTTAGATTGTAAATAAAATTTATGTACGTAGGTTGGAGTTAGATTGTAAATAAAATTTAAGTATTGCGATGAAAATAAAATTTGTCCCTGTCGGTGAACTCTTTAGACAAGCAATAAGGGACGGACTAATTTTAGAGTGCTGAAGAACCGAGGACCCGAGTATATATATATATATATATAGATATATATATATATATATATATACATATATATATATCAAAATAATTCCTTAAAAAAAAGGATATAGACCAAAATCCTAGGGTTCCAATGATCGAATGGATTCCAAAAGATTAGGGTTTAGGATAGTAGAAAGAATAAGAGGAAGACAAAACATACACATCCAAAACCTTCACATAACATTCATGGATATCCTTCTTCTTATGGTTTCGTAAATATATATAGCTAAATACTTGCTACTACTCACACTGGGCTAATAACACAAATATTAAGAGAAGGGCCCAAGGCCTGACCCGACAAAATAAATTATGCTGACCCAATCTATTCGAGCCCATAGACTCACACCTGCCCAGTCCTTCAAACAACTACCAGTCAGCACTTCTACATTATCTCGACCAAGCTTAATCAACTTCATCCTCTGCACATTCCGCCTTCCTCTAAATTATCCATACAACATATACATATATGCGCTAGAAATACATTTGAATTCTTCTGGTTAGTCTGCGCTCATTGTTGTCATTGCACAACTTTGTTTCATGGTACATTGGTAAAGTCAAAGTACGCAGGGTGCAAGTTGCTCAGATTTTTAAGTCTTGGATTGGTAGGTTGAAGGGTATTATCAGGTTTAGTACTTGGTGGTAGTGATAGTCTAGGAATGGCATTGGCAAGATTTGATAGAACAAGGCTAAGGAGGACAGGGGTCCCTTGGCTAGGTGTTGTAGTGAGGCTGATCTGTTACCCTCTGAAAAAGTTTCAACTCATGGTAATGCATTGCTCAAGCATCAAACCGCGGGCTGCAATCGGTCTCGGGTTTCGGGTGCGAGTAGTGCTGATTACATTAGTGTTGAGAAATAAAATCGAAACGAGTAAAACACGAGACACAAGAATTACGTGAAAACTCCAAAACGGAGAGAAAACTACGGGCAAAGGAGAGTCGTCCACTATGTGAGTCCAATCGGTTACAAGGCCTCCGTGAGGGTTCTCTCTACCTCACAACTCTCAACTAGTACAAATAAGACCTAGGCATAGGCCGTATATATATAGGAGACTAGTACTCTATTCTGATCAGGAAATAGAGCCCTACTCTAATTAGAAATTTGGAACAATCCCTAACAAATCTCCACCTTGGACCAAATTTTATGACTCCAACTTCAACGTTTCTCCACCTTCACCACCAGCCCCTAAGGGCAATCAGCATCAAGCATGAACACCTACCAAGTCCAAGCAATGCTCGAACTTAGTACCAGAAAGTGGCTTCGTCAACATGTCTGCAGGGTTGTTCTTGGTACCCACCTTGCTCACAACAATGTCACCTTGAGCAACATGCTCCCGAATGAAGTGGTACCTCACATTAATGTGCTTTGTCTTCTCGTGATACATAGCATCCCTCGTGAGATGGATAGCACTTTGACTATTACAGTACACTGTACCGACCTGCAGCTTCTCACAGATTTCACTGAAGAAACCTTTCAACCAGATAGCCTCCTTCACACCTTCAGTTATAGCCATGTACTCCTCCTCAGTGGTAGACAAAGCCACTGTGGCCTGTAGACAAGCTCTTCAACTGATAGCACATCCTCCAAGAGTGAAGATATATCCAGACAAGGACCTAGACTTATCAAGGTCTCCAGCATAATCTGAATCAACGAAACCAACAACTCCATCATTGGTGTGTCCAAACTGTAGACACACGCACTTGGTACCCTTCAAGTACCTCATAATCCACTCCACTGCTCTCCAATGACCTTCTCCAAGATTTGCCATAAACCTGCTAATGACACTAACAGCATAGGCCAAATCCGGGCGTGTGCAAACCATAGCATACATCAGGGAACCAACAGCATTGGAGTATGGAACACCAGACATGTAATCGACCTCAGCAGCTGACTTTTCAATGTAACTCTCCTGACTCAGAAATAATTTCCTTGCTCCTCTATCTCTGAAAATCTCCATGCCAAGAATATTCTTAGCAGGACCCAAATCTTTCATCTCAAACTCGCTACTCAACAGAGCTTTGAGCTTTCTCACCTCTCCTATGTCACTTGCAGCAATTAACATGTCATCCACATACAGGAGTAAATACACTTGGGAACCATCGCGTAGCCTTTTCAGGTAAACACAACTATCATACTTACTCCTCTCATAACCATGAGAAATCATAAAGGAATCAAACCTTTTATACCACTGCCTCGGAGACTGCTTAAGGCCATACAAGGACTTCTTCAACAAGCACACATGGTCTTCTTTGCCTTCAACATGAAAACCCTCAGGCTGTGCCATATAAATCCGCTCCTCAAGCTCTCCATTCAAGAAAGCTGTCTTCACATCAAGCAATTCAAGCTCCAAATCCTGCATAGCGACAATACCAAGAAGAGAACGAATCGAGGTATGCCTCACAACTGGTGAAAATACCTCATTAAAGTCCACACCAGGTTTCTGACTATATCCTCTAGCCACTAGCCTAGCCTTGTATCTAGGCTCTTCAACTCCACGTATACCATCCTTCTTCTTGAATACCCACTTGCAACTGACAACCTTCTTATCCTTAGGCAGCTTAGTAATCTCCCAAGTCTTGTTCTTGTGAAGAGATTTCATCTCTTCCTCCATAGCAACCAACCATCTAGCAGAGTCTTTCGGCTTTACAGCATCTGAGTAACTAGACGGTTCTTCACAGCTATCAACTTCTTCTGCCATATTCAAGGCAAAAGTAACAATATCAGCCTCGCCCAACTTCTGTGGAGGCCTGATAGTTCTTCTGGGCCTGTCTCTAGCAATAGAATATGTTGGCTCCCTCTCTACTGTGCCAACATTCTCAGCTTCATCAGACAACCCACCATGAGTAGGATCATGGCAATCAACATCACAGAAGGAACTCGCTTCTGGATTAGCATCAAACTCCACCTGTACTTTTGACTTTTGCAAGTCCACACTTGGAGCACTCGGAATACCAGGTGAAGAAACATCCTTCCTCTTACTCAGCATGTCTGTCTCTTTGAAAATAACATTCCTACTCAACAAGACCTTAGACAGCTCGGGACACCACAACTTGTATCCCTTCACTCCAGAAGCATAGTCAAGGAAGATACATTTCACAGATCTTGGCTCTAACTTGCCATTATTCACATGAGCATAGGCAGGACACCCAAATATCTTCAAAATAGCATAATTAGGAGGATTTCCAGACCACAATTCTTCACGTACCTTGCTATCAAGTGATGCATGAGGTGAACGATTGACAAGATGATAGGCAGTGGAAGCAGCTTCAGCCCAAAATGACTTAGGCAAACCAGCATTTGACAGCATACAATGAACTTTCTCTAACAAAGTTCTGTTCATTCTTTCAGCGACTCCATTCTGTTGAGGTGTACCAGAGATTGTCTTATGCCTGACAATACCCTCATTCTTGCAGAACTCATCAAACCAACTAGAGCAAAACTCCAATCCATTGTCTGTGCGGAGATGCTTGACATCTCTCCCAGTCTGCTTCTCAATCATAGTCTTCCACTGCTTGAAAGTGAGAAAGACATGATCCTTGCTCTTCAAGAAGAACGCCCACACCTTCCTCGAATAATCATCAATAATAGTCAGCATATACTTGGAATCATTCTTTGTTGCAACTTGAGGCGGTCCCCAAAGATCAGAATGAACATAGTCAAGTTTTCCCTTTGTAGTGTGCACACCTTTCTGAAAACTGACTTTCTTCTGCTTGCCAAACACACAGTGCTTACAAAATTCCAACTTCTCAATACCCTGTCCACATAATAATCCTCTCCTTTCTCAGAATCTGTCAACGAGCCAGATGCAGCAGCAGCAGTCCCTGTAACTGTAGAACCCTGCAAAACGTACAGATTTCTAACCTCTTTCTTGGCCTTCATATGCACTAATGAGTTCTTACTCACACGAAGAACTCCACCTTCTCCGGTATACTTGTACCCCAATGTATCAAGAGTACTCAGCGAAATCAAGTTCTGCTTCAAATCAGGGATATGCCTCACATTTGTCAAGGTTCGAATGACACCATCATGCATCTTGATCTTCACTGTGCCAATACCAACAACCTTGCAGACAAAATTATTTTCCATGAGAATATTACCCTCCGCACGTTCATATGTTGAAAACCAGTCCCGGATAGGACACATATGAAACGTACAAGCAGAATCAAGGACCCAAGCAGCATCAACTTTAGACTTCCCATCAATCACAGACAAAAGGTCTCCATCAGATTCTTCTTTCTGAGTGGTGGTGGCAACACTAGCACTGCTTCTATCAGAACTTTCTTCTTTCGGAGCACTGGACTTTTCGCTCTTCTTCTTGTTCTTCAACTCCGGACAGAACCATTTAATATGTCCAACCTTATGACAGTTGAAACAAGTCTTATTCTTGTGCCTTGACCTTGATTTGCTTCTGCTCTTCTTCCTTGAACCAGACTTAGCATTCCTCTCTTCAGACCTCCCTCTCATAACCAAGCCAGTCCCTTGGCTATTTTCAGAGGAACTCACAGTGTGCTTATCGATTCTCTCTTTCTCCAAGAGCGAATCATGAACATTATCCCAACTCAGAGTATCATGGTTGAACAACAGAGTATCTCTCAATTGCTGATAAGAAGCAGGCAACGAGCACAATAACAATAAAGCAAGATCTTCATCATCATACTTCACATCCAGAGTTCTAAGATCAGCCAATATATCCTTAAATTCATTAAGGTGGTCATGAACAGACTTATCTTCTTGCATCCGGATAGAAAACAGTCGTTGCTTCAAGCATAGTTTGTTGGTCAAACTCTTGGGCATGCACAACTTTTCAAGCTTTGCCCATAATGAGGAAGTTGTTGTCTCCTTCAACACGTCCCGCAAAATATCATCTGACAGATGCAACTGGATCTGACTCACAGCCTTACGATTCTTTGACGTCTACATCGCAGCATCCCAACTCGAAGGCATCGACTTTTCATCAAGTAGAGTCTCATCCAGCTCTAAATGTGTCAGAATAGCGCGCATCTTGACCTGCCACAGAGAAAAATTAGTTTTTCTCGTCAACTGAGGAATCTCGTACTTCATCGAAGTCATCCTGAAATAACTCGAAACAAGAAAACCGCTCAAAACAGGTTAGAAAAATCAAAATCAGCCAAAATAGTTGACTTTTGGTCAACCAGTCAAACTGTTGACGACGGCGAGCAGCAGCGGCGACGGGCGGCTCTTTTCGAGCTCTCTCTCTACCTCGTCTCTCCGCGACGAACGGCGGTTCCAAAGGGTTGAAAAACCCTAAATCCCGATTTTCCCCAAATCGGTTACTGTTCACGTTTTTTTTTGTGTCAAATACTTGTATATTCAGATCCGGCTCTGATACCAATTGTTGAGAAATAAGATCGAAACGAGTAAAACACGAGACACAAGAATTACGTGGAAACCCCAAAACGGAGAGAAAACCACGGGCAAAGGAGAGTCGTCCACTATGTGAGTCCAATCGGTTACAAGGCCTCCGTGAGGGTTCTCTCTACCTCACAACTCTCAACTAGTACAAATAAGACCTAGGCATAGGCCGTAAATATATAGGAGACTAGTACTCTATTCTGATCAGGAAATAGAGCCCTACTCTAATTAGGAATTTGGAACAATCCCTAACAATTAGCTTCTGGAGCGAGGATCAACCCGAGTTCGAATATGAGGAGCCGAAATATCCAGGCTTGGAAGCAACCAAGCCAGGTGAGAACCCGAAGGATCAATCAGAGCTTCCGCGGAGGACGTATTCCCTCTTGGAGATTGCGCTGGTTTCATGGAACAAACAGGCAGGCCTGTAGGATTGATTACAGATCCCATTGTTGTATTTTGAACCAATAAACAAGCTGTTGGAAGAAAACAAACCCAAATGCTAATCACCACGAAGCTCGTAGAAGTCACTCGATCGCGTCCTTTAAACAGAACCGAGTACTCTGATCCGCGGTCTAAGAGCATACAAGAATCTCGTTAGTAAGTCGACAGGGTGTAGAAGCAAGGAAACCATTTCATCTTACTCCCATCAGCTCGATCTGATCCATATCCTGCACGAAAATGGATCAGCCTACCAACTAAGCGTTGGATCATGTGAACTTGGCAGGACGGTAAGGACGCCGGATTCATCAGCTTACCTTACCCGAGTGGTCAGCTGGAGGAACAGATTCTATGTGTTGGTGAACTGAACTGGGCAACCACCTTGGTGTTTATCCAGGATTGGCTTCACACTGACATCAACACATTTGTACCTACCTTAAACAATTTTGGGTCTCGTTTTACAGACACGGAAGAGGACTTGTTTGAATCGAGAGCTGTAACGGTCTTTGAGCACAATTCGATGCTATTTATTTACTGCTTATAAGATCGAATCTCGAAATTTCTTAATATTAGATTTTTCATATTCAACCGAACTAATAAAAACCGATATGAAGTTCGCAACGGACTTAACAAAACGCTTCCTTATGTCAATTAACATCGAGAGACCAAACCAATGACAAAAACCTTCCTACATCTGCAACATGTACAAAATAAAACATCTCTTGTCTAGACAGAATTTTTTGTACTCGTACAAAGTCCGAATTCTGGTTGGATTTCAAATCCGATTCTCCGTCGCATCATTTACCACTTGAGCCAGACCGCGAGTGCAATAAACCTCGGATTCCTTCACGAGAATTCATGATGATGTTGAGCAGCGCGACGAGTAGTATGGCTGAGAGAGAAAATGGAGGCAAAAGTGTGAGCCAAGACAACCACAATACCCAGCTTCACTTGCCCTCTCTTCGGGATCGGACGGCCCGAGGAGAACCTCCTCGGAGCCACGCCACCTTCCATCACCTGCCTCCTCGCACCTTCCATTCGAATCTCGGATGAAACCTTTGAAATGTGTCAAAAAGTTTCGAACCAAGTATTGAAAACACTAGAACTTGCTTAATTCCCAACTGGGCAAGTCCTATACTTGAGAATTTAGGATTTGGTGGTGCCTTGGGAATGTTCCGGGGTTGGTATATATAGGTGGTGGGGTTGGGTAAGTGGGCTTGGTGTTTGGGTTTATTTACGGTCATGTGCTCCCTTGTTTTGGCTCTCATGGCCCAGTTGACGATTTTGAACCGTGCCAGCTGGTGGCACGGGTGACCACAAACTGTTTTGAACCACCGAATTCGAATTATAATAACTAGATGAACATAAATGTTGAATCACAGTTCGACCAATAAAATCGTCAGTCAGATAGTATCTTTTAAAACAATAGTTCATGTCTAGACATTTCGATAATAACTAATCTTTAAAATTTTAAATAATGTAGAAACTCTTCCTAGTATATTTGATTTAGACCATCTATTTGCTCTGGGAGAGTTGACGATTTTTTATTTTTTTTGGGTTGAAACGAGTTTTTTTTCTTTTGAAGGGAGCGGAGTTGACGATCTTGACCTTACCAGTAGCGAGTGCCAGCTGGCAGCATGTTTGGTTTACTATTTGTTTGACCCGGGGGACAAGTGTGAACCATTCTCGTTCACACTAGGTTTTTTGCCTCGGGGAAATTGGAGTCTTCCTCGTACAACGGATGCTATTGTAATTGTAAAGTGACTGACTCTTTTTTCTATAGATTTTATCATATCTGAATTTTGGTAAGGCTAGTGGTCACAATTTTGTTATGAAGTAAGTATACTTACAAAAAAATGTTGAATTTTTGGAGGGTTATGAATTGTATTGTAACAAATTCGCATTTCGAATTCCGTTTGAATTGATCAGGTAATACAGATTAGCTTTAAATCCCTAACACGTTATTTTTTTATACATGATTTGATGTATGTCCAAACAAATTTTTTATAATAGATAAAATTTTCAAATTGCAATAATCGAACATTATTAAGTTCTAGCCAACGAGAGAGACATAAAAGTAGCTTTTTAATCCAGCGGTCCAAAACCATCCAACACTTTGGTTATTGGTCTTGGCGATTCTACGAGAGTCACCGGATTAGGCGACGTCGTCGTTGGTTTGATTAAAATGAAATATAGTTGTGTTACATAAAATATTTTCAAGTGTATGTTGTGCAGCAAACAGAATCTTATTATAAAACTCCAGGGTGTACTTTTTTTGCCTCCTACGTCAACTTTGGTTGATATAATTGGGATATGACGTCGTCGTTGGTTTGATTAAAATGAAATATAGTTGTGTTACATAAAATATTTTCAAGTGTATGTTGTGCAGCAAACAGAATCTTATTATAAAACTCCAGGGTGTACTTTTTTTGCCTCCTACGTCAACTTTGGTTGATATAATTGGGATATTTAATTTTAAAGAGGATTTTGATTTTTGCTAGTCACATGGGAGCATCTTTTTAACCCAGAGTCCTTACTAAGCAAGCAATCCTACCTTATCTTTACGTTATAATTAAAAGTGTAAAGTATTGCTTCAATAAATTATTCGGGTTGTATTCTTTTAAAATAAATATTTAAGTTCAAATAATATTATTCAATAAAAGAGTGAGTGAATACTAAGATTATAAACCAATTTTTGAAATTGAGACCATAATAAACCAAAAAAAGTGTTAGTCATTAAAAATCATATAATTCTGTGCGCATAGCAAATGAATCACGTGACCTTATTTTTGCCCACGTGAACAAAGCAGTGATCGAGTGATTTCCATAATTATGTCCTGTCGCATTAACTAACCTTCTTATAGTGGCATCCACGTCATTATTAATCATTTACTTAATTGTAAGAGAATTGTCTCAATTTAAATAACATAGTTTTTGGATCAAAGTTTTCGAAATTTAACACTATTGAATACTTATTATGAGATTTTTTACTTTTTCAAAGATTATATTAAACTCGAAGCTGACTTATAGTAGATGTCTGGATTTAGAAAAACTAACTCCAAAGTCCAAACATCAACCATCGAACTTTGGCATTTTCTAATATCACCCAACAGTAGAAACTTTACTTTACAAAGTATCTAGACAAAAGTACAACGAAATGAAATCTCTTTATTGCATTATTAATATAAAAAATGAAATAAAAGATAACTTTACCCGGTAGTGGAGGGCAATCGCGATCTGCATTACTTTTCTCTTTATGTCGTTGTAGTGGGCTGTGAAAGAGAATCAGTAAATGCCCAAGTAGAACCATCCATCAATTTATATATTTAGAGGTTAATTTAATCCCGTATATTTTAATAAAATAATTGGAGCACATTAACAAATTAATTAATTTTGTAATTATTAACTTTGGCATGATCAACTGAATGTTTAGCTAGGTTCAATGAACTTCCAACAATAGCTCAACAAACTATTTTATTGTGTTGAATTTTGCTCAAGACGCGAGAAGATTTGGACCTTCGACAGTTCGTTTCATACTAAGCTAGGGCTGTCAACTCCAACAGTTAATTAGTTCATTACGTGTAATTGATCTAACTTAATGCTAAATTTTGAGTTCCAAAATTATAAATACAGTTGTGTTATATTTTTGTAAGAAGAATTATGTTATCTTTTTTTTGTCCAATGGTTCTCAATTCGTTATTAGTAAAAATTTTAGTATCCAAATAACATCGGATTTTACCTTAAATTTAGTTCGGTTGTTCTTGGGACCGATATATTTCTTAAGTGATAACTTTAATATTCTTATTTCAATTATGTCGTCCTTTGGGATGCTTCATAGAATCTGACAAATTATGCAATCTAACAACTAAATTTAGTTGCCAATTGTTTCAATTATGTCGCTCTTCAGGATGTCAAATTCCGTTCTTAATAGTTTTGTGAAATTTAGGACCTAACAACTGAATTTAGGACCAGCCTGGGGATAGTTGAGTTGGCATCACCCCACCTATTTAGCAGGTTGGAGGTTCAATTATTCTCATTTGCACACACATTAAATAGCCTAGATAATCAAGGGTTTTTTCTTATGTGGAGTGGAATTTTCTGACAAATCACAGAATGAGGTTGTCAGAAATTTTTTTCCCTATTTGGGGTTGTACTAGAAATCGCACAAAATTGTGCATTTTTATTTGCAAGAAACCGCACGATTTTGTGCGATTTTTGCACAAAACTGCACGATTTTGTGCAACACAGCAATTGATTTATTCCACTTGTAACTCATCGACTCTTGACTTTTAAATAATTTTTTGACATTCTTAGACACTAATTTGGGAGAAGTAATAAACATCAAAGTTGTAGATATATGTGTGAACTTCACACAGCAACTTGAATCACCTCAAACGGACTGCGGAGTAAGAAGTTACGGTCCTCCAATCAAAATTAAAAGTGATTTCTGTTGGAGAGCCACAACTTCTTACTTCGGAGTCCGATTGAAGTGATTCAATTTGCTATGTGAAGTGAGATATATATCTACAACTTTTTATTTTGTAACTTCTCCAAATAAGAAGTATAAAGGTATCAAAATTTTATTTGAAGTCAAGAGTCGACCAAGTAATAGTCGGGTAATTTTGGTTGGGGAGCCACAACTTATTACTCCGGAGTCTAATTGAAGTTATTCAAGTTGTTATATAAAGTTAAAACGCAAATTTACAATTTTGAAGTTTATAACTTCTCCAAATTCAAAATGTAAATATGACAAAAATTTATTTGAAATCAAAGAGTTGACCGAATTGCATCGACTAATTTCGGTTGAGGGACCGTAACTTTTTACTCCGCAGTCCATTTGAGCTGATTCAAGTTGCTATGTGAAGCTGAGACATATATCTACAACTTTGATGTTTATTATTTCTCCTAATTTGGAGTCTAAGAATGTCAAAAAATTATTTAAAAGTCAAGAGTCGATGAGTTACAAGTGGAATAAATCAAATAATGTATCAAGTTGCTGTGTCGCACAAGACCGCACAAAATCGTGCGGTTTTGTGCAAAAACCGCACAAAAATGTGCGGTTTCGTGCAAATGAAAACGCACAATTTTGTGCGGTTTCTAGCGCAACCCCAGACAGGAAAAAAAATTTCTGACAACCCCATTATGAGATTTGTCAGAAAATTCCACTCCACATAAGAAAAAAACCCGATAATCAACGAGATTTAGTGTCAATGATAAGACTTTGATTAACGACGCACCGGTTAGTTTCAATCCGCGACCCAACATTCAACGAACCTTGTGAATATTTTTCTTTTGATTCGGTTCAATGTACTTTTAAGTCCTGACACAATAATTATTGCGTCAGAATTTGTTTGGAGCAGCCAGAAACTCGATGCAGGATAAATAAACTCTCTCAAACTACGGGGAGCCAGTTTTAGGAATCTATAGCAAATATACGATTTATTTTTATTCAGAAAAAAATGTGACATTTTTTTATATAAGAGATGCGCAAATTCTATATTATAAAAAATAGATTACAATACTGAAAGAAAAATACATAAACATAAAATGAAGATACTAAAACGGAATACGAAACCAAGCCTAGAGGAGACAGAGAGGCATGAGTGAAGGCGAAAGACGGACGAAAAGCTACGACAGCCAAACATCCAAGGCGAAAACTGACAACACAAATAACGGCTAATAACCATAGACACTGGACATTTGAATGCATACAAAATGTACGCAAATGATTGCCAAGATCGGACGAATCCAACTAGGACAAAGTTATCCACCTACACCAACAGACGAGATTTCAAGAATCGAACAGATCTCATATCGAACATAGGTCAATCCAACCAAAAGCCAACATACAACCCAGAACTATTAATAGGAAAGTACTGAAATGCAAAATAGAAGACTAAGACATAAAAACACAGATAACATAAAGCATAAAATAAAGTAGTAAGTACACCCGCCGCATACACACCGGCGACCGACAACAGAGACTACCGGAGGGGAGGTCAACCATGACCCACCCCTCCGGCTAACAAAAACGGGCGATCAGCAGCACCCAGCCGGACAGAGATGCTTGTAGGTTGAAGGTCGAGGAGGGGTCTGGTCGAAGGTCACTGTGGTCGGGAGGTTTGTGGTCGTGGTGGTTCAGGGAGGTCGGGGCTAGACGGCGGGCTGGTCGATGTGGAAAGGTGGGAGGCGGAGGTTGATAAGGGGGAATAGTGCTCCCTAAGTAGAAAGAGGGATAACCGTCGGAAGGCAAAAAAAAACCTAGAAAGCTCCAATTTTAGGAGAGAGAAAGCTCCAATTTTAGGAGATGGTAAAAAAGAATGTGACATATTAACCTAACCTCATTTCCCTCAAGCAACTCGAACGCATTGCCTAACTTTCTTTGGTATAATAAAATAATTTTATCTAAAAAAATAAAGGCTATTTAAGCCTCGCTATTTGTAAAAGAACAATTAGTACTTTAATTTTAAAATTGGTCTAATTGGCACCATCTGAAACTAATGAACAATTTTTCGATGACACATAATCATTCAACTTGACATTAAACCTCACGTTCAATAATGCCAAAAAAAAGAGTATATTATAATATATTTTAAAAAGAAAAAAGACAAGAAAAATAAAAAAAATTCAATTTCTCTCTTTCCTCTCCTCTCCCTCTCTCTCCCCAGCTATTGCAGCCCTCCCATCTATCTGCTTCTGAATTAGAATTTTTTTAAAAATTAATGTAAGGTTTCTGAACCATATTATCAGAACTGGTCTCATCAGGGTGACAAATTAAAAATAATAATTCCAAACAGTACTATCATTTACGGAACAGTACAGTACCCTCCCAGTTGACAAAAGTTTAAAAGGTCACTCTCCATCCTTTTGAAGATAACATTAACTTTATATGGACATCTGTGATTACCAAATATTCGTGTTGTCCGGAACTTATTTGAGAAAAGAAACAGAATATTTCAATGTTCGTAGCCCGTAGATAATCGAACCAAATGTCATATGTAACGAGTCATGGACACCATTTTCTTGAAGTCGGCTTCATATTAGCAAATTAATTTATTTCTCCTCTAAAAAAGGTTAATCACAGCCTGGATCATCCGCATTAATTAGAGGTATTTCAATAAATAAGATTTTTTTTTATTCTAAGAGTTCTGCTATATACCAAAGCGCATTGGGCCTAGGATGATTTGATAAAAATTTATGGTTCAAACTTTGACAATGTTTAATTAGTGGTATAAAATTTAAATTTTAAAAATATTCTATTATATAAAAATTGGATCACACATTTTATTAGTTCAGAAAATGTCATATAAAATTAATCACAGGTTTCTGAATCACATTATCAAAACCAATATCACCAGTGGGACAAACAATTTTTTTGAGGGGTAGTTCGAGAATCAGTATACCAAAAATGATAAAATTAACCAAATAAAATTGGACGGAATCGCCGGAAATTTCACAAAACAAATTCAAATGACAAAACGTCACACTCTTTACAAAACGTACCACTACATGTACAAGCTAGCCGCTCTTTAGTATCGGCGAAAACAAGAAATTAAGAAACAAAACTGCCCCCCTCCCATAATAATTTTGGTTTATATAACATCGACTATTCTAATTTTGAATTGAGTATGACAAAATTTTATATGGATGCCACTCAAAATCGAGAGCTAAGTACACCTTCGGCAACGGAAGAAGATGGAGGAGAGAGAATGGGCAAGGCCCAGTACTATCGCCACCTTGACTTGGCCCCTCTTGGGGATCAGACGACCGGACGACCACCTCTGGGTCGATGATGATGATGGGGTGTAGCTTCCACTCCTTCCAGCCGCTGCCATTGAAGATTGGAATATTTTGAAGATGAAGAAGGAGAGGAGAGGAGAGGTCGATTTGTGTTTGGCGGGAACTTGGCAAGTGACATGTTATTGCTTATATAGAGGTGGGAATGTGTATTTTTTGGGCATATTTTGGATTTTGACGGTTTTGCCCTTGGATGGCAATATATACCATGAGAAGAGAAAGGTCAGTTTGGACTTTTCGAGGAAGTAGGGAAGATGCTGGATACTAATGACGTGTGCCACTAAAGTAAATATTATGTAATATTTATTGTTAGAATTTTTATTATTGTCCACGTGGGTCAGTAGTTGTAGGGTCCAATTTAATGTAATAAAATATTGGATTGGGACATTTGGTGGTTGCACATGGTTCACGTGGGGATATTGTTTTTGCTCTCTTTTTTTAGAAGGTTTCAGAAGTTGGGGGCGGATTTGGTGGGGACTAGGCTAGTCCCCATGAATGGGGATTAACTCAAACCAATATTACTTCACATGTAAACCAGCATCTTGCAAACCAATATCATTTCACGTGCAAAACAATATCACTTCACATGCAAACTAATATCACTTCACATACAAATCAATATCACCAGATAGGTTATTGACTATCAGATTTAAAGATAATCAAATCTGACGGCCCAAAATATAGTCTCAACTTATGAATAAATTTTCTTTTATCCCCATTCAATCCGGTGTCCTCGGAAGTTTTGTCCCAACGTCTTTGGTTCAACAGGACCGGTAAAGGTGAGTCAAACATGCTTGTCCTAAACAAGCAAGCGTATTGTAATTTAGTTTTTGATATAATTTTTTCGGATCTATAATTTTTAGTAACAAATTTTTAATTATATTATTTGTTGCTTGTATGGATTAACACGTTAATAATATATTATTTTTTATTATCCTTAGTGCTAATATGACAAGTGTAATCTTCCTCTTTTGAAAATTATGCCATAAGTGATTCTTATATGAAGTCATAGACCAAACCATAACCTGTGAAATTAACTTCATAAGCTATGTCTTATTTATTGGGAAAAAAGAAATTTGGCAACCGCAATGTGTTATAGTTATATTGACTAATTCGATTTGACGGTGACTTTTGAATGAATCTGTATCGGTATCCATCAATTACAAGTCTCTGTCTTAACTTCCGTGGATGGATTAAATTTTGTATGTCTTTTTTTTTTTAAGTATTAAAGTTTGTGTGTCTTGGTGAGTCCCCTTCTACTTGAAAGCTTCAGCGGCAGCGATTCTTTTGTAGACAAGACGTACGTGTATGCAAACACACAATTCTAGCAAAACTCGTGCAAACTTTAAAATGATAGATTTACGTTATCAGATTAAATAATGTTGTTATTCGTACTGCTCTTGTATTATGACTCATTAAAAAATTCGTGCAAATTTTGGCACTAGTATTTAAAAGAAATTAGGAGTTTATCCCTATCCCTTACCCCACATAAACGAAACAAGTTTCTTAATCACTAGATTGTGGAGAGTGGCCCTAATAATTTAAAGGGGGGGGATCATTTTCTCCACTACGGAAGTGGCAGGAGAAAGAAGAAAGTCCAATTCCAGCATGTGGAGTAATAGGGTGTCATATCACCAACTAAATTTGCTTTTGGATGGTAGTAATTATCTTAGAACTTAGCAGATAAGATAAGCTTATGACATGTGCTTATGGGCTTATTTATTTATTTTTTGAACACAAACTTGTGTGAATATTTTAAAATTTGCCGTCGGGAACTGTTTAAGTAATCACCATCAGCTTGACCAAGACAGGGAAGGGCAAAGAACTACCAAATTCCATGTATCCACGTATCAATTCAATGGATTTGACAGGAATTTAATCTGGCAATTCCTATGTGATATAGAATGATGGAAAAGTTCACTTTTTTCTATGATATAGATATCAGCCTTGTTAAAAGAATTTTTTCACTTTTTAAATATTTTATCTAATTTGAACATTAAAATAACATCGTAGTTTTGATATTGGATGGTATAAAAAAACATGGCATGGTGATTTGACACATGTGATCAAACTAAAAGTAATCAAAATTCAAATAAATATACTCTAGAATTCATCGACCTAACTATTAACGACTCGGACATGTGCTCGGCGAACTGCAGCTAAACAACGGCTTTTTTTGTGAGGGGATTTTTCTCTCTCTCTGGGTGTTCGTCAAGTTTTGGCCCAATTATAAGTTGGTCTCTCTTCATTTGATTTTACTTTTGGCGGTGTGGCTTTATTAAGTTGTCTTGTTGGGCCTCATGCTGAAAGCGGGAAAAGCCGTCGTTCTTGGAGATTAAATTATGTGTTTTTCATTTCGAAAGAAACAAAATAATACAAGAGGAATATTAAATTATATTTGTCCCCTTAAACCATATTGCATTATATTGGAATTTTATACGTAAGATTTCAGTTGTACCCATGATTATTTGTAAATGCTTGTTGTTGGACCTTGGGCCCATCAGGCCAATAAGTTGGGTTGGATGGGCCGGTCAACCTGCGTTGACCGGCCCGATGCCACGTAGGCGCCACGTCAGCGTGATGTGGCGCTGACGCAGTTGCCTCCAAAGGTGGCGCGCTGACGTGGCCACGTGGCACGCCAGCGTGGCACGCCACGCGGCGGACATGCGGTTCGAAGTGCCATGTGGCCCAGTAATGCCACGTGGCACATTTTAGAGTGCCGGATTTTCCTATAAAAGGGGAAATTTGGCTGGACCAATTTTGAAGTTTGTCCACAACCACTCAATAAGAAAGGAAAAATTCTGGATTAGTTCCTGAATTTTGATCAGATTTTCTATAGAAGAAATCTCGTGAAAATCAATTACGAATCCGTTAAAACGTGATTGTAATTCGACTAGCACGAAGACATTGTGGACCCGAACCTGTGGACCTCTTGCTTCAACAAGTAAGTGATTTATTATTAACGAATTAGTTTGTTAATTAAACAGGTTTAACACGTAATTACTCATTAATTACGCATCGAATCCCTCAATTGGTATCAGAGCATGGTTGAAACCATGTTTTGATGATGATATGATATTTTAATTCAAATAATTATGTGATTTTTTGGGTTAAAAATTGTATTAATTGTGATTTTATTGAAAATTAATCTGTTGGACTTTAATATAATTAATTTAGAACCAGCGGGACTAAATTAAATTTTGCCTAACTGCGCGGGCAAATTCGCGCACGCGCAAAACCTTAAGGTACCAATCAGAAATTTGACTGCTGACATGGCACCTGCGTGTCATGGACTTCGGTGCAATTTTTGAAAAACTTGGGAATTAATTGAAAATTTGCCCAAAAATCCCCAAATCAACAAATCCCTAATCGGGCGATTTGGGGGCGATTTTCCCCCAAATCGAATTCCGTCGATTTCGTCAGAAATCTGACGATTTCGATGCCATAGATCGACGATAGTTGATTCTCCGGCTTTCCCTCGACGTACTGATACCACGTTTGTGGATCGACGTCACCAGAATCGCGAGATTGAAGCCGACGACGACGAAGAGGCGCGGAACGGAAAAGACGATCGCAACGGAGAACGACCGCACGTCAGCCCGCGAGGCTGCTACGGACGTGCTCGCGAGGCCGCGACGAGTCGAACGAGACCGGTCTCGGCCGTTGGTTTACCGTCGTTGCTCGGCGGTCGTAGGGGGAGCGGTGGTCGGTTTTTTCGACGATCGCGGGAGAAGAGAGAGAAAGTGAAGGGGAAATATGCGAGGGGCAAAATTGTAATTTTATGATTTTTCCCGAAAATATTTATACCCGGGTCAAGAAAATCAAAAAATTGGATGGATTGGCCTGGTTTCTTGGTTCGACCTAACCCGATTTACGGTCAATTTTGACTTTTGACTTAAATTATTGGGTTTTTTCTCTTTTAATTGGATAAAATCAGTTTTTATTCAATTAAAATTCAATAAATTGATAAAAATTTTGAGAAATTTTTGTCAATTAGGTTTATTAAAATTATAACAATATTTTTAATAAACTTAAAAAGAAAATATTTTGGAACGAGTTCCGAGATATGTTAAATAAAATTACATGAATTGATCCATAGTGTGATCATCAAAAGATTGAAAAATGAGTTTTTCAATCCTATTTTGGGAGAATATGAGAATTAACCCGAAATTGAATTGTAATTGTTGCAAGATTTGATGGCTACTGGAGGAAGGTATCTGAACTTCTATGCAACGGAACTTCGACAAAAGATTCTGAAGCGTCGTTTACCGCTGCGTGTGCCTAAGGATGACATTTATGTTATCGTTGAGCACATCGAGGCTGTTCACCGGGAGATGCAAGACTGCATCTGGGCCGGAGGGTATGATCATGGAGAGGACTGGCCCTCCATATTTCAAGACCTCCTGGTCACGCTGAAAATCTGTGAAGATATGTGTGTCTTCTCGCATCCTGAGTTCAATACCCATAGAGATGCTCTCTATAGTTTGATCCACTATCTCGAGGAGAGGGGTCTTCGCAGAGAAATGATACCTTCTCCTGTTCTGGAGCTGCGAAGCGGTTTGATCTTAAACCGCTATCTCGCTAAGGAATACTATTATAGTTTTTCTCTGCTTCTGATCATCTGGATTATGGAATCGATCCCGATTCTGGCGGTGAACTTGGAAATTTTCACCGGATCGTCCTCGCATCCATTCCCCACAGGATCGTCCTCGGACCCAGATCCAGATATGTATCTGGATTCTTCTACCGGATCGCCTGGGACATCCGATCCCTGTGTGATTACTTGTTATGTTTAACTGTCCGCATGTACATATGTATTTTTGGGAGACTTTTGTACAATAGGTTGAGACCTTGTCTGATTTTTTGTGCATGTACGAGTACACTCAGAGTGTACAAATGTATGTGTCAAACATGTAATTAAATAAAGATATTTGTTTAATTACTTCCACTTGAGTTTACTATCGATGAACTTTAAACGGTTGAAGTTTAAGATTAATACTTGAATGGTAAGGGGAAGCATGCCCACGACCCACTTCGATTTTGAGATTAATTAAGGACTTTATATCGTTAAAAGTTATGAGTGATTAGTAAATTGAATCATATTGCCAAATCAAATTCTAATATGTTCTCATATTAAAAAATCCTTATAGAGATGTCAGTTGCTTCTAGATCCATCATAGCTGAGCTAAACCGTGAGTTAAAACTCAACGGTGAAAACTATGAGAATTGGAGCATGAAAATTCAATATGTGCTTGAGGAACAAGAGGTTCTGGAGCACATACATGTGATAATGGATGAGCCTGAAGAAGGCACAACTGCTCAACATAAGCGAGACAAAGAAGCTTATGTTATTTGGAAAAGAAAGAACACTACTGCTCGATTGATTTTGCTAAGTTCAATGATGGATGATATCACCCGACAATTTCGCGTGCATGACAACGCTAAAGAGTTATGGGATGCTCTCAAACAAAAATTTGGAAAGCTTTCAGTGTCAAAGCTGCGTGCTTTGACCATAAGGTTTGACACCTTTAAAAAGCGTCCGGAGGTTCCCATGAGGAAACACTTGAGAGTGATGTCCAATATGATCAGTGAACTAGTAGAGGCTGGTCACATACTTAGCAACGAGCAGCAGATTCAAGCTGTCATCCGTTCTCTACCACCAAGTTGAGAACAGATAAAGATGAATCTTACCCATTCCGATCATTTGGTAACATTTGATGATGTTGCTAGACACCTTGAGCTGGAGGAAGATCGCCTCCTAGCTATGAAATCCCACCCTGAAGCCCATTCGATTTGTTCGACTGGGAGTGGTGGGAAAAAGAAGAAAGATAAAGAGAAGGGTAAGTGTAAATAAAATCCAAAGGCTGAAAACCATGGAACTAAGTTGGATGGCTCCAAGGCTAAAAAGAACAAGCGATTTAACATTTTAAAAGTAAAATATTTTAACTGTCAACAGAAGGGACATTTTGCAAAAGATTGCAAGATGTCCAAGCAGGTACATCTAAACTCAAGGATGAGTAAGTTGTATGTATCCTCTTGTACCCTTCTAACTGAGTCACATTCTATGTGGATGATTGATTCAGGAGTGACAGACCACATAGCTAGAGACCGTGTTTCGTTCGTTGAATACAGGCGGTTGCCGGCTGGAGCTAAAACTATTTGTGTTGGTAACAACTCATGCGTGGATGTGAAAGGCCTGGGCACTTGTAGATTACACCTTCATGGTGGTCGTGCTCTTCTTTTACACGACATATTGTTTGCTCCAGACATTCGAAGGAACCTGATCTCAGTTTTGGCCTTAATGTCTTTAGGTTTAGTTGTCGTTTGAGGACGACACTGTTAGATTATTTTTGGATGATACATATTTTGGCCTTGGATATATATCGGAAGTTTTTTTATTCTGGATATTGATCCTTGTGAGAGTTTTTCTTTTGTCACTAGTTCAAACTCATCAGAGGATGATATTAAACTATGGCATTCTAGACTTGGCCATATCGGTCAGGATCGTTTAAACCGTCTAGCTAAGGCAAGACTGTTGGAAAATATAGAGAAATCTATATTACCCAGATGCATATCATGTCTAGAAGAAAAAAGCACTAGAAAACCTTTCAGTACTGGGGCTAGAGCCAAATTTCTACTACAATTAGTCCATTCTGACATATGTGGTCTAATGAACGTGAGGGCAAGGCATGGAGTATATTACTTCATCACCTTTATTGACGACTATACTAGATATGGTCTGATATACCTGATTTCTCACAAGTCTGAAGCCTTAAACTGCTTCATGACATACATGAGTTTTGTTAAGAATCAGAAGGATAGAAAGATAAAGGCCTTACGAACTGATCGTGGCCGTGAATATCTTTCTGATGAGTTCAAAGCTCTATGCATTGAAAAAGGAATTGAACGTCAGTTGTCCATTCCTTATACACCCCAGCAAAACGGAGTTGCTGAAAGAAGGAATAGAACCCTTCTTGATATGGTTAGATCGATGATGGCAGAGGCAAGTTTTACTATATCATTCTATGGAGATGCGCTCCTGACTGCCGCATACGTTCTAAACCGTGTTCCCTCTAAGTCTGTTACAGCCACTCCTTATGAAATATGGACAGATCGGAAGCCCGATTTATCCTATTTTAAGCCATGGGGGTGTGCGTCCTATGTCCATTCTACCTCAAGTACTTTCGGTAAACTAGGACCGAGAGGTAGAAAAAGTATCTTTATAAGATACCCAGAGGTATCTAAAGGGTACGTGTTCGTGGGTGAACTGGATAATGGACATGTAACAGAATTTGAATCACGCGATGTCACGTTTTTGGAAAATAAATTTCCAAAGTTGGGAAGGGTTAGTGATGACCTTACCCTTTATGAGATAAATAAACCAGAGTCATCTAGATCACTTCTTCAGAGTGGGAGAATTGAGGAGGAACATAGAGATTTTCCAACTCAAAATAATCTAGAAGGTCGTGATCTGAGTCCTGAAAGGGAGGTAATTCTTTATTCCAGTGGGAATACGGTATTTCTACCCAGTGGGAGTACGATTCCTGGATATGATGAATATATGAGAGATGTTTATCAAAACTGGGAATACCATAGGTCTAGCACAACTAGCATACCACGCCGACGATTTGACATCGAAGGCGAGGCTAATGCGTTCTTGGTATCACTAAAAAAATTTGGTAGTCCAAGTGAAATTCTTCTGGCCATCCTGCAGGATGAAGATGAACCAAAGAATGTATCTGGAGTTTTGTCATCTCCAAAACGAAATGAATGGATGAATACAATGGAAGAAGAAATGTCTTCTATGATCAAAAACTAGGTTTGGGATCTGGTTGACCTACCTAAGGGGCGTAGGGTAATTGAGAATAAGTGGATTCTCAAAATCAAGCAAAATGCAGATGATAGTATCGAAAGATACAAAGCGCGTTTGGTTGCCCAAGGGTTTAAACAACAGGCTGAGATAGACTACGAGGAGACTTTTGCACCTTTGTTAGATTTACGTCAATTAGGGTCATTTTAGCTATGGTTGCTAACATGAATCTAGAATTACATCAAATAGATGTAAAGACTGCTTTTCTCCATGGAGAATTGGATAAAAAAATCTACATGATTCAGCCTGAGGGCTAAATTCAAAAAGGCTACGAACACAAAGTTTGCAAATTGAATAGATCAATTTATGGCCTTAAGCAGTTGTCTAGACAGTGGTATATTCGCTTTCATAATACGATCATGCATCATAATTTTATAATGATAGACGAAGATCACTGCGTGTATGTTAAGCAATCAGGAAAGAAGCTTGTTATCATCACCTTGTATGTTGATGACATACTTTTAGCTGGAAATGACATGGAATTTCTTGTCGAAATCAAAGATTGGTTATCTTCCAACTTTGAAATGAAAGACATGGGTGAAGCGGATTACATACTCGGAGTTAAGATTTCAAGAAATCGTTTGAAAAGAATAGTGTCTCTTTCACAAGAGACATATATTCGCAAAGTAGTATAATATTTCAATTGTGATCACAGTAACCCAAAGTATGTCCCATTGGTTAAAGGTCATAATTTGGATAAGGACATGTGCCCAAAAATAGCTAAACAACGTAGGGACATGGAGAAGATTCCTTATGCCAATGCAGTTGGATACCTGATGTACGCGATATTGCGTACGAGACCTGATATTTGCTATCTTGTTGGGATAGCAAGCAGATATCAGTCTGATCCAGGTAGTTCTCACTAGAAGGCTGTCAAAGGGATTTTAAAATATTTGAACACTACTGCAGAATACTCCTTGTGCTATCAAGGCCGTGACCTGATATTGAGTGGCTGTACTGATGCTGATTGGGGAGGTGATGTGGATAAGAAAAAGTCTACATCTGGATTCATTTTCTTGTTGAACGGGGGTGCTATCTCATGGAGCAGTAAGAAGCAAATATGTGTATCCCTGTCAACAATGAAAGCAGAATATGTAGCTTCAGCTCATGCTGCACAAGAAGCGGTATGGTTGAAGAGAGTCTTAAGCCATCTCTCTCTGACCAACTCGACAGAACCCGTGAGTCTATTCTGTGACTACCATGCAGCTATAGCATATGCTAAGGATCCTAAATTCTATAGCAGGGCTAAGCATATAGATATTAAATTTTACTTTGTTAGAAATTTAATAAAATATAAAAAACTGTGTATAAAATACATATCTACATGAGATATGGCCGTAGATCCAATGACTAAAGTATTATCTCGAGAAGTGTTCGAGAGACATGTTAAGTCACTGGGTTTACGACAGTTTCATTTGTAATCCAATTAGTTAGAATAAAGGAGTTTTGTTTGGCAATATGAGTTAAATATTAAACATGTCGGACAGAGAAGTAGCTCACTCACACGGGTGTTTACCTCAGTAGGAGTCAAGAAATTGATTCCTAGATGAGATGAGGCAGTTATTGGACATTCATAAGTGCATGTCCTATGACGGAATGCCGTCTTGCTCAAGAGCAAGTTTTCTTATGGGATATAGGAATAAGTTACTGCATTTGGATTTTCTACAATCCATATGATAAGATATAAGTGGAACTTATCATACTGTCTGTCCTATTAGCCTAGAGTTAAGCTAAGGCTGATACTCTAGTATAGTGTTAAATGACATGTGTTCCTTTAAAAAGGAAAATACACCATAACACGTGATCAGTATCATGTGTGCTACTCGACCACTGGATGGGATGAAAATGTTGAGTGATTTCACAATCCCTGGTGTGAAACCAATTTTTGAGAACTGTGATTCCCGAAATCTACCCTTAAGATCCAGTGCTGCTAGCTTGGAAAGTTCATAAAAAGGTTATGGCATAGCGATTCGACCTGGCAGGGCTGACCAGAAAAGTAGGCTGTATCATTATGAAAAGAATATAGTTAAGGGAGAAGGAACTCTGTTCATCACATTCTGAGTTTCGTGGTTCAGGTGCACCAATTGTATTGAAAAGTACAATAGTGAACCCGAATCTAATTGTTTGAAATCACTGATGTGAATAATGGAATGTGACATGAGTCCTGGGGTAATAGCATACATTATACAAGAAGGTTGTCGAGATGCTATTATTCAAGTAGCCTGAGTGTCCGTGCTCTTGAATTTGGCTTCACATACTCGACGTGTGCTGGTCGCACGAAATCCTTTAAAGAAATCTAATAACTGTTGATCAAGGTCAATAATAATTGAGTGGGAGATGTTGGACCTTGGGCCCATCAGGCAATTATTATTGTGCCTGATTGGGCCCAGGCCCATCAGGCCCATAAGTTGGGTTGGATGGGCCGGTCAACCCGTGTTGACCGGCCTGATGCCACGTAGGTGCCACGTCAGCGTGACGTGGCGCTGACGCAGTTACCGCCAAAGGTGGCGGCCCACGTGGCGCGCTGCGGTCCGAAGTGCCACGTGGCGCATTTTGGTGTGCCGGATAATAAGAAAGGAAAAATTATGGATTAGTTCCTGAATTTTGATCAGATTTTCTATAGAGGAAATCTCGTGAAAATCAATTACGAATCCGTTAAAACGTGATCGTAATTCGATTAGCACGAAGATATTGTGGACCCGAACCTGTGGACCTCTTGCTTCAACAAATAAGTGATTTATTATTAACGAATTAGTTTGTTAATTAAACAGGTTTAACACGTAATTACTCGTTAATTACGCGTCGAATCCGTCACTTGTATTGTTAGAAAATTAATGATCCTTTTTTTTCATTTAACGACGTTTAAAAACTTAAAGTGATATATCAACAACGAGATGTGGAAAACATTCAGATTACTCTCGGTTGTGCTAAATAAATATTCACTCAATCTATTAATCCACATTCAAATCAAACAAAAAATTTTAAACGGCGGATAAAATACATGTGTACATTTGATGGTGTCCAACAACAACACCAGGTAAAGGTCATCACTTGACCAGATCTTAAATTATGTGCAACCCCGTACGAGAAGAAAAAGATTTAAAAAAATCCCATGGAAATGTTGACTTTTCCCATCCAAATTAATTAACATATGCATCTTTAAAATTAGGTTCTCTTTTAACTAAAATGAGGTTGTTTTTCATCGCGCAAAACACGTAGATTATCTAGCATGAATAATTATTGGATAACTATATTTCTCGAATTTGTATGCTACGTAAATAGTTGCTTTTAAATTTTGATAATACTTTTTTGCCATACTTGGCCCGAACGAAGCTATGTTAATTTCGCTATTCATACATATTTGTCCCCTAAAATTGACTTTAAATAAAACCAGCATGCTAACTTCTGGTAAGTAGATTTTTAACCAACATGCCAACTCACCACGCTGAAATATTTTCTGCAATGTAAAAAAAAGGCACATGAAAAAAAAATCTAAATACTAACTCATCAAAAGTTCTCCCCCAGTCTGTACACCAGATTCTTTATCATACTTACTATTAAAAAAAATTCCTGATATACTATAGAGTCAAAGAGATAATTAATTTAATTTTTCTAAGAGATTCTGACAATTCAAATTTTACTAATAAAAAAATATTTTTCGACAATGTTAGGATCAGTGACTTAGATCATACGCTTAACTTACCCATACCTGGGCTACCACGTGGTCCTCAATGAATCGTGTACAGAACCAATTAAGGACAAATTATCCAATTCATCAACTCACGGAAATTTTTGTAGCACAGCCAAATTTCTACAAATTGCACCATCCAACCGAAACTAAACAAATTACAAAAAATATAACATTAATTACAGCCAACCTACTCTAAATTCAAGTAATAAGGCCATCTCAACTGTCCAATACTCACCCAATTTAATGCACCAATCTTTTATATATATATTTCTTCACATATCCTCTCACCTCATTTCCAATTTCCCATCCTTAACGGAAGAAATGAAGCCAACTTTTATGCTTGGCTTCCTCCTCCTAGCCATCTTACTACTAGCTCCAACCACCCCATCCCTTGCAACCCGTCCCGAGCCCGATCCTGATCCCGATCTGTTGACAAAGGCCACTCCCACCAGCAAGGCGGGTGGGAGTGGCACCGACAACAGTTGGCTGGGCGGGTTCGGGATACCCGGGTTCGACAATGGCGGGAGAACATAGGTGGCGGGCCTGGGGCCAGGTTTGGGGGCCCAAGTATATGGCACCCCAAAGGTGGGGTAAGGCTCAGTGTGGTGTGCAAGGACAAGGGCCCATGTTATAACAAGAAGCTGACGTGTCCGGAAAAATGTTTCACCTCCTATAGCCGGTCAGGGAAAGGGTTCGGAGCCGGTGGAGGCGGTGGCGGATGCATTATAGATTGCAAGAAGAAGTGCACTGCTCATTGTTAAGAAGCTACTAATTAATATTATTATCAATAACTGGGTATTAAGACTGGGTGGGTTATGGAAGTTTATTAATGTTCTACAGGATATCTTATATATATCCGTAGTTTTATTATGTTTATGAGTATTTTATATGATATTATATATATGACTGTTGATTAATGTTCCCTGGGATGGCTTGTATTTGTTTTCATTTTACAAGTTACGTGTCTTGCTAGCTCAATTCTGAGTCCAAATTTGAAAAAATTTATAAAATTTGAATTTTGAAAATGTAAACGTACTAAAATCTAACAGATAATGTTTTGTCAACATGATCGATCTCCAACTTAAAGCTAAGTTAAGCGCAACAAAATGTGTAATAAAGCCAGTCACTTGCCTATTCGATCAATTACATTTAAAATCTTCTGAGGCCTTTGGGTTTCAATGTATTTTTTGTGATAGTGTAGAATTGTATTTTAGCAGTGTTAACGCTAAACATTTTTTTGATAACTATTTTTGTCTACTGATTCTAACATTGTAGAGTTTTACAAAAGTTGCGGGTACAACAACAGTAAGCAAAAATTCTACATTTTTTATTTTTATTTTCTGTATATATTTCTATAATTAAAAAATTTTACCTATAAAAAAATAAAGCCAACGACTTGCGCATTATGAAAAAAATCTATTAAAAATCTTGTAATTTCTATCGACGGTTGTTCATTTACACAAGTGGAAAGAAGGGAGAGAAAGGGTAATCGAAAATTAGAACCAATGTGGTCCAACAACAGCAGCTCAAACCCAACAAACAGGTCATGTCTCTAAAGCTGAAATGAGCAGTGTGTGGCTCAAGGCATATACAACCTAAATCCACAAACAAGGTGCGGGCGGGATTACGATATGGCGGCTCTCAACGCTCCTCGGGCGGCCTCGCGCTTCATCTCGGCCGCTTTACCACTTCCGCGGAAGTACGTGTATACTTGCTGCATTAGGCAAAAAGAGAGTTTGGATGATGCAGAACTAAGAATGAAGTAGTTCGTCGATGAGTTTGAAATTGAAAAGCCAACAGACCTGAAGGACCCAGATGCTGACGAGAGTCTCGAGGCAGAAGAATCCAAATCCGATGAAGTAAAAGATCTGTGTACATGTAAAGGAGAATAAGTCAACAAATTCCACCTGACGACGATGTGAAGCTGATGGTTAGCTAGAAAGGCTTCGCGTCGGATGTCTTACCCCCACGATAGTGTGGTCACCCACAACATCTACAGCTGCAAGGATACCACTGTTCCAAAATAGAGTAAAAACTGTAAAATACAAGTCAACTAGGAGAAAACCTTCCCGTGGAGCTCGCTTTCATAAAGACGTTACAGCGACAGAATGTTAGAGCAACATACGTGAGAGATTTTCCCTTGAAAGGGATTGGAGGAGCAACAGCAGCAATAATGCAGAAGGCTATATGAATCTGCAGGCACGAAGAGAAAAAATATTATATAGCTAACTCTAGAATTTTCTCGAGATATTCACAGACGAAGAAAATATACCAGATATAAGAGGAAAAACCATCCAAACTTCATTGCACTCTCACTCCTGCATGAATCAAGAGATGGTTAGAAGTAGACTGAGAAACATGTTTTATCAGCGATTCCAAAACAGATGTGAAGTATGAAGTTTCGTGTTTGGTCCGATTGACGAGAAGTATTTCACCTCTTTGCTAAACTGAAGCAGACGGAACATATTTATCCTGCTTGTGAGTATTTAAGGACTTGGAACTGATAAGAATATAACCATTGGAAACTCCTGGGTGTTCATGTTTATGGTATACTTCTACCTTGGTAGAGAAAATACACTTGCTGCATCCCAAGCTGTAAGACAAATCTAAGAATCTAGTGCCCGTTGGAGAAGAATATAGAAAGATTACCTAAATGCACGATAAAGGGGGCGATACCAAAGAACGTAAGCTCCCGGAACTCCTGATATGAAGTAGATAACTGCGAGAAACCAAATCTTCACACCTACATTATACAGGCAGTAAAATCAAGATCTACTTTTGGTGTAACACACTGAAAAAGCTCGAATACATGAGAAACGTAAGAGCATGATTCATGCCAACCTTCTCCTTTAATCCATGCAGCTGAAACTGACATAAGGTTCCAGAGGAGACACACAGCCATCCCTGCATAAGATTGCCAATTAATACAGCAACATCACTGCAACAAAATGTCCGACTACGATTGCTTTCTTATTGCAGGCATAACAAAGCTAGGGGTTTAATTATGAATATCTTTCCTTGCCAATGCAACGATCTTCAATCGGAAAAGGTTGAAGACTGACGTACCTAAAAATGTTGAAAATGCAACATACTGTATCCTTTGTAGATGAATTGGTATTTCCTGTGCAATATCGTGATGGATAATCGGGAAGAATGGCGGCCAATTTTTCTCCTCCAGGACAATGCCAGCTGCAAATGGGAAAAGAATACAAGACCCCACAAGATATCAGGGGATAAACAGAACGTGCAGAGAGCGAATGTATGTTCTCATTATCTTCTCAAAGGCAATAAGCAAACTCAAGGAGCTCCATACAACAATGCGACGCAATTTCATTTGGAAAATATTTATATTATAGCTTGATGACTAATCGTGACACTAAATGCATCTTACATCGGGCAGCTGCATCTTCCAATCGTTTCACATCCTGCATTAGAGTGAAGTAGCAAGATAATTAGTGACTAGGATTCAACACTTCTAGGACAAAGAAAATTCATCAAAATCGCCTAAGAGGTAGGGTCTGGAATATGTTTCTGCAGAACTCTAGCAAGGCTAGAAAACTTAATAATTATTGTGAAGTTTTTTGATGGAGTCATTGAAAGCATAACCATTCAATTAGGATTCTGGTCCTTAATATTAAAACCGAACAGCCGAGTCTAATAATCATACTCAAGCTTAAAACATTCTCTATAACAAACCTTTTCTCGCCTTTTCAATTCTGCTTCCTTAAGTTGAAGTGCCCTTTCTTTCTTCTTCAGCTCCTAAATTGAAAGCAAATGACATAAGTTTGAATGTCTCCAAATAGCACAAGAGGCAACATGACCTCTTTCATTGACTCGAATTCTCTACACACCGTAGCGGAATCAATTGGAATGTCGATGGTTGCATCATGATTATAATTGAAACCCGCAGGTTCAGGAGGCAGAGGTGAAAGCCTTGAGCCCGAAGAAGCAGGAGGAGCACTCTGAGAAGGAACAATTAAACATCATAAGATTGTCCGCAGTTAATCAAGACGAGTCGAAGTAGTGAAGAGATATGGAAGGAAAAACTAACATCCCGAACTGCAAGCCAAAACCTATGCTCATGAAGTGATCTGATTGAAAGACTGAGTATGGGGCTCATAGATAAAATATGCCATTGAAAGGACATTTTCAAGCACAAAGCAGACTTACCGATGTATAAAATGCACCCCCACTAAATTTCGGCTGAGTGGATGCTTTCCTCACGGTAGGGTCCTGGTTTTACAATTACAAATTGAAGTTCACTCCAATAAGATTGATGACAATTGAGCAGCAGAAATCGTCAAATTGACAGGCATATGGAAACCTCAAACCAGAGGCATCATCTCCAAAACCATAAAAATAATAAACCAACCAAAATTTCACAATTTGAACACCAAGCAATTGATCAACCAAAATTTCACAATTCCTACCAGCTCCGGCTCCCCAAGACCAACCCGTCGGGTACCAAGTGGGAACTAAATACAATCAGACAAGCTTAATCTTGTCAACAAGACGGGTCTCATGAGTTACCGACGAAGTATAACCAACCCGAAACAAGAGCACAAGCACAAGCATCTCCTAAAATTCTCATAGAGCATCACCAACACTACCTTGGTAGTGAAACTCACAACTTCAACAAGAACCCTACATCTAAATACACTTCAAAAATGACCAAAACAAAGTGAAAACACAAATGGCAAGGGATTCAAAACCTAAAGCCAAGTCAACAGAACCAAAATAAAACCAAAAATGGCTCACCAAACCCCCAAAATCATCCTCCCAACGAACAATTTTCCAAACCCAGTTCACAGAAATGAGAAAGAACATAAAACCACAAAAGGGTCTTCACATAAATCACCTAAAGTTACTAAATTTCAACTACCCATATAAAAAAAGAGCAATCTTGGCAAGTAGAAGAGGAACATACAGAGAAAGGGTTGACTTCCTCCTCTTCAAAGGGGTTGGGATCGTGACGGTTAGCCATATGGAGGTTGGACCAAAGTCAACGCGGTGGAAGGAGCCCCCCAAGAGGAGAAAGGAATGTTGGAAAATAAGAACCAGGTTGAATTGAACCAACAACAACTACTGCGAAGAAATTTAACGCCTTGGTTAGGAAGTTTAGTATAGTAATTAGTAATATTAAAAATGTTTAGAAAGGATGGCTCTTTCTTCTAGAGTGAGAGAGAGAGAATGGGCGGCTTCGGACCAACTTTGGCCAGCTTGTCTATTCAAGCCCTGTTTTCATATTTTTCTTTCCAGATCAGCATGTTCTGTATATGATATTTTTCGGAATATTCGAACATTTACCAACCGTCTAATCTAATTCGAGTTAAGTAAATCACAAAATTCTTTGAACAATAACTTAATCGTTGATTTAGGTTTGATATTCACGAAGGCCGAAGCGAATGCGATTTGCTCAATGAGTTTTCTTTTGTCTTATGTATATGGTTTTATCTAGCAACAGTTCACTAATTGTGTGCCAGTTGGATAGAATATTTCCTTTCTATAATGTAATTAGATTAATTTCCTTCTCCAAAAAAGAACAAGCTTTCAGGAGAAATCAATCACTCATCAATTCTCAAGAGACAATTTGCTTACTCTCTTCTCATACGAAAAAAATATAGGATTCGAATTTATCTTTTTCAATAGAGTCCGACTACAAATTTCAGAAACAAATATTGAATCTCAATTGTTAGAAGAAATGTAGCCTAATGGCATAAAATGTTGTAAATTTTAAGGAGTTTCACGGTTTGAGCATTGACGAGTGTCATGATGTAAAAAATTTTCTTTCAAAAAAATTATTAAATCTCAATTCATGATTTACTTTGTTCGATATATATATATATATATATATATATATATATATATATATATATATATATATATATATATATATATATATATATATATATATATATATATATACGAAGAATAGTTGACGCCATACTCAATCTAAAAAGGATAAGTCTATAAAAGTGATATCATTTTTTTCACGGGGTCTGGTTCTTAATCAATTGATCCGACAAAACAACTCAAAAGATAAAGAAGGAGAGTTTGATCCTCGCTTGGAATGAACATCGTCGACAGGTTTAACACATTCAAATCGAACGAGGAGTGTGAATATAATTTTAATTTTTAAAAATATAAATATCCGATTTCATTATTTCGAAATTGACTCAATGTATATAATGTTCCAATTTAGATTCAAAGTTTCATAAACTAATAAAAAATTGAATCAAGAGCATAATCTTTTTCCTATCAGTATTGACCTTTTTCTCTGTATTTGACGTCGCAATCATGTGTCTGAATTTAACTTTGTTTCCTCGTCGTCTGTCTTAACTTTTCCTTGCTAGTTTTTCGTCAGTTGTCTCCATCGAAAAGGGAATGAGAAGAAAAAAATTCAGTTTTCAATTTTACCCCAGCCCAAGACACATTCACAGCTTCGAGCCAGGCAACGGTAAGTTCCAATTTATAATTCATACGATAAACATTTATATTATTAAAAGGATCACATAGTTGATGAGTGATAAGTGGGTATTCAAATATACAAATAATTTTTTTTAATTCGCATAACTTTTTAAACTAGTACGGGTAAAATTCGGAAAATTCTGCCAAACCGATGTCCGAAAACATATTATCTGCAGCATATTATACGCAGCGACCTGCTCCACGCTGTCACTCACTTGCGTTTGGAGTTGGTACGTTACCAATCTTGTTGCAAATAATCTGTTTTTATTTGATTTGGGTTCTTTTACTAATCATTTAAGAACCATAATTCAATATTTTAGTTTTACTTTCTAAACAACCCAAAATTAATAAGTAGATTTTTTTATTTACAATAAAGTTTAGCCATCCATCATTTCCAATACATAGGTTTTCCCAATTCGTCTCACCAAATTTGTGTCGAGTCCTATCCTAAGGTGGGCGGGAGGAATTGAAAGAAGAAAAATTCGCAAATACTGGTAAATGAATTTTTATTACTCTTGAGATAATTTAACACCTAAAAATAATGCAAATACTTATAGCTAAATAGCTACATAAATATGTAACAAAAAATTGATTATTTTTTAGCCAAATGATTCTGAAAAAATTAGATATCCAAGTAACCCCCTAATGATTTCTCGGTGATTCGTCAAATAATTAATTAATCAAAGCCATTTCTTTGTAGACCCAGCTATATAATAACATATCTGACCAAGAAAATTGTTTTGGGTGGCTACACCGTGTGTAAATTACAAAATAATAACGTTCAATTCTTGTTTCTTACGAAATAATGTTCAATTCTAGGACTGATTTAGTTGACGATATTCGCAAGGACGACGACGGAGTTGACATTTCGAATCGCGACCGTGTCTTTCCTACCCGAATAATCTTATGGTGATCCTTACATATCAACCGAACAGACAACAGCTCGTTGCCGGTTCGACCCTTCGGTTTTCTGGAACAACTCTGTCTATACAATACGTATAAAAAAAGAGCAGATATGGCTAGATACATTAAATGAATTGAATATGAAGAACAAGGCCATGGATGGCTCGAGCAATAGGAACCTTGTGAAAGCTACAGCTATAGACTACAAGTATAGGACTAACCGCGGAGAGGAGAGGCGAAGCGTGAACCGTAAAAACTGGTTAGGAGTTAAAACTTAGTGTTCATCTATCTTGTGTCTTCTGCGCCTTTTCCTTGTCCTTGAGAATGGATCAACCCAGCCCTTGTCCTCCCTCACGGCTTTATTCCACCGTTCCTTGAAAACCTGAAGCTCCCACGTCGATTGCCTCCGAATCTGCTCAGTGTAGAAAGGAACGTCGAGAAATCACGACAAACACTTGCAAATCCGCAACGAGGATGATTCGGAACTATTTCATGATCATGTGCTTGAAAAGTAGAAAGACATGATATTGATATGTAAGGCTCACCTCCATCCGAGGATGATCCATGGGAGTGGCAACATGCCTCTGAAGAATTAAGCAAAACAAAGAGCAAAAGGTTTAAGCTTTCGGAACCATGCATGCACACACAAAACAAAAAGAGTACAGTTTGAATGACGACCTTTCGACTGGGAGGTCCCCCTCCACCCAAAGTTTGTATGGCATGATGAACAATGTACTCCCGGTCAACAATTCCGACCTTCATCGTTCGGTCTCCCTGCAAGCATCCACGACGACCATGTTAAGCGAAATCCTGTACTAGAAGCACATATGTCTTGCTAGTGAGCAGATTTACATCTTACTTGCGCACAATAGCCAAGCTTCATGTCCATTCCCCATCCATGGACTAGATCATTCTGTACCGAGAAGGAAATCGTGATAAGCCGATCTAGGTGGCATAATTTGACATTCAATGGTTAAATATATCTATACAGTCAAAATTATCAAGCAAAATACCTGTATAAGATGCCAAGCACAATACCAAGCACTCCTCGAGAATACCGGAGCCATGCCTTCCACAAACCTGGAACAAATTAGAACTCTTAGTCGGAGTTACATTAAAGCAGATACGCATAACATACGCTTGAAAGTTAGAAACTTACCCAGTGCAAGGTGGGCCATCACTGACATCAGAGCATTTAGTACTGCCTCTACTTTCATACACTCTCCTGCATTGGGTAATACATGATATTACAAATGCGCACACAAAAAACTTTTGATTGATGAAGTCGATAGGGAACTCGTTTACCTGTGAAACCTTTTTGTTCTGGCCCGAACAGTTATTCTGTGATGTATCTCTGTCGAATTTGGGTCCAAAGCTGGCTGAGATATCTCCAATCCTTCTGATCTCACAATGTCAAGGTATCTGTCACGATAAGAAGATTAAAAACCTACATAAATTGACGGGGTTATTTACCTGCAATGCAGAATACGTATTATCTGCTCAATGATTTAACATATCTTAATGATAAAATGCTTTCTAGTTCGCCACGCTGAAAGCTTTTTTTCCTCGGAACACTTTACCGTGTGAACATATAATTGAACCAACAAGATGCTTACTACTGAAATGTTGCCAACTCACCTTTCGGGATTAAAATGTTCTACACCCAAATCTTCATCCCAAAGAAATATGTAATCGTACATGGACACAACTGCTGGATGCAAAAACCGTTTAGCAAACCACCTGAAGGAAGTGACAGTTAGTTCAGAAACTCTGCTACGGCTCTTTCAAAGCATCTATAAGAAATTAGTCAGACGCAGAAACAGAACGCGTGAATAAGCAGGACCATCCATGAAATATCAGCAAGGAATTCGAGATTTTTAAGCGTCTTAATCATTAAAAAACACAAATTCTTAGTTATGCGCACATGTTACTTGGTAACTGTCATTATTTGCTCTATAAATGAGTGCCCGATGGCTGGATCTTTCAACCGACAGTCTGAAGCAGAGGCAACTATTGATAAGCTGTGTGGTTAAATATCATTTTGAATAATTTCTCAGGATAAACAGCTGAAGGTTTATTTCTCTGGCTCTGGGTAGCCCTGTGTCCCTAAGGATGCACAATAAGTTATTCTCGGAAATTACATCAAAGGGTTCCTTTTACGCACGGGGAAGAAAAAGGAGAATTTTTTGTGTATCGAAGAAAAAAGGGAGATTTACAAGACCAACTTACCATTTTGTCTGGTTCTTAGCAACTATGTGTATGGCACTGTTGCTCCATTCCAGATCCCACCATCCATTTACATTTCCATCGTAATGAAACAAAATAACTGTGAAATTTCCTGTAAGAAACTGAATTGACGTGAATCAGATATACAGTCAACAGCACGAAGCAACTAATCAAGGAGTGGGGAGAAATACAAATACCTTTCGAACAATGGCATCGACATTCTGCTTCTGCTTAATGCCAGCAGGGATGGCCAGCAAGTTATGATTGCTAGGAGCATCATCCTGCAACTGAATATCACAAGTCATAATTGGGATCGATCGAATTGGAACACAGGCATTAGCATGATGGATATAATTTGTTCAGAGCAATAAAGTGCACCACTGGCATCAGAAATCAGATAGCACGGCCTTGTTTCCAGACTATTTAAGAACACGAAACCAACCTCGGACTTCAAATGGTGTGTTGACCACAAGGGCTTCATTTCCAAATCAGACCTAGGATGTATAATACCTTGGGGCAAACCACCCAGCAAACCCGAAGCTATAGCCGTTTCCTAATAAAAGTGGACGACAAAGTTTAGAGAATCATAATCCATATATTCGCAAGTTTATGCTCGAAAAGCAAAATAATAAGATGCTGAATCTAAGTGAGAGCAAGAAATGTTTTTTCGAGTACCTTTAATGTGTCAACGGAGGGTAGACTATATTCTATCTGAAGAAGTTAGACAAACAGTTAGCCTAGAATTAGCAACTACCAATTTAACAGTAAAGAAAAACATAATGAAACAGAGAGCATAGTGCTAGAACTTCTTAAACTATGAAAAGTCATTAATATGATTATCAACTGCTGCGGCCATGATGGCAAATCAATTAACAGAAATGAGATGAGCAAACTGTCATAATTCTTGTCCGGTTCTAAAGATTTGAAAGTGAATACCCTGGAGCTTAGAGATTCGAGTACTTGAAACCCCGTCATGAAAAATAGGATTACATAGAGACCCTAAAACTACTCCCCTGAGATGACCACCGTAAACGATTTAGTTAGTTCAACAGCTCCAAAAGACGAAGCGAAAAACAATACCTCAGTCTGTTGATACTGGTGAATCATGGTTCTATATACAATGATCAACATCGCTATACAAAAAATTCCCATAAACGGGAGCTGCTTCATTCTGAATGCGCATTTTCCCTGCACCGACATAATGCAGATAGCAACCGCTTAAGATGGTATGCGTGGCCAATAGCACATTGAGAAATTAAGCAGCAGAACACAAAAGTGATGATACCCATTCAAAAGCTGCATTCTTCTTAAATGATTTCCATGCATTGATCGACGTCATGGACACCCGAAACTCTCACTTAGGTTCTCATAAAACCACCTGCATGCAATCCAACATCAAGCCCATCAACAACAACTTTCAAAGCAATTTCTAGCTAGTGATTGCTTTAAGGTGAATGATTCAGCTCAACCAAACAAGAACCGTCGCCTGCAATTCAATTCTCCCATCAGATGCCAATTCGGGTTTCATCGAAATTACGAAAACCACATTTTAACACACAACAAAAAACCTCAAACCCCCACAAATGTGCACTATATAAGAATAAAATTCCAAAAAAAAAACACAATAAAGGAAAAGTGTGAAGAGAGTCTGCTCTAAGTATATCGATAAAGCAATGGTCTTTTTACCAAAAACCAATCTCGAAAATTGAAAAAATTTTTTAAAAAAAAGACAGAACAATAAAGGAAAACCCAGGTAATCTTCTCTAAGCTCCACAAAAAAATACTCCTCCTCTCCAGAAATTCCACCACTTTCCCACCTCCAAATAATAATCAATGCATGCATCAATAAAAGAAGAAGAACTAATTAGAAAAAATAAAAATAAAAATAAAGTTCCTTTTTTTCATCTGGTGGATCTTGGGTAGTACTATTATAGCGTTAAAAATGGAAACTTGACAAGAAATTGTTAGTTCCAAGCGGAATAAAGAGACAACCCAGTTAAGGAAATAGCCGTAACTGGACAATGGCCGTCCGATGGGAATCCAACGGCGATCGCCAACGGTGAAGATTGATTGCAGCACCAGTCCTTGAACAAGCTAGAGAGAGAGAGGGAGAGGTAGAGAGAGAAAGTGTTTGTGGTTTGTAATGGGAAAAGGAAAGGAGAGAGATTTGGGAGGGAGAGGAAAGGGTCGAAGGGGACGGAGTAGGGAGATGAACACGGAAGAGATGCCACGTAGGAACACGCATACGCCTTTTTGGTTTCCTTCGAAACGCGGAAAAATTAGTCGGGTTAATAAATATCCGAGTATTATTAGAGTCTGGGAAGGGGGAGGAGGACAGGGTTTTAGGTGGTTTCTGGTGGAGGAGGGTAAGGTGGTGGTGGCCATCCACTTGCTGTTGGTTAAATTAAAAAAGCATCTAAACTAATATGGGAAATTTGGCATTTAATTCTGTGATTCTCTTTAACTTTCAATTTAATTTTCATTTAATAATGTGTTTGGTTGGACCACTGTTTTTGGTTAAGAGTCTGTCTCACTCCAACTCTTCTTTTTCCTCTTTTGGGTCCCCTCTAAGTAAATCCAAATTTAAAAGAAATTATGAAACATTAAAACAAAGTTTATTATATTTGCTATGTCGATGCAGTTTGACTACTACTAAATTTTTGTTGTTTACAAAATTTTTGACCAATGAGAGTTTAGTGATATTAAAATTTAGTTGGCAACACCGTATTATTACTTCTTTAAGTTAGAACTATCAAATTAGGACTTAATCATGTTTCAACCAGACATAATTTTAAATGGTGACAAAAAAAATTCAGTCAAACTTTTAAATTAGAACAACCTTCTATAAATTAATGTAAATGCTTGATAGTTATCGAATTAGTAGTTAAAACGATTGAATATAAATCGCGAAAAGCCAACAATGTGGTGGGTTTTGGGGATAATTGCTTGCTTAAGGGTTAGCTTTCGTCGGCGTAGAGGAAAACGTCGACTTTCCATGGTAGGGTCAAATGGAATATGGGTTTGGTGACGATTAAAATACCTTGGTTTATGATTTCTTTTGTTTGTTGATTTTTTGGTAGTTGATTTAAGCCAAAAATAATGGATTAATTTTTACACATAATTTAAGTAATAAATGGTGAAGGAGAAATATGACAAGTGTTCAATTTTCTGTAATTCCATGAAAAAATTGTAGATGGGGAATTTTTTTATTGGATACTACAAGAGAGAAAGTTTTTTTTAAAGTGTAATTTTTATTATATAGCTATTTACATATTCACCTAAAATCTCTTTGTATGTACGAGGTGGTAATACGTGAGCCTCGTTAAAATCCACCACAAGAGAGCAAGTAGAGGATCCTATAACGAATTAACGACATTACAATTTTCTACCCAAAAAATGACATTACAATTGAAAATATTACCTTCTCAAAAAAAAATTGAAAATATTAAGTTTGATAGAAATATCTGTATATGTCTATAATTTACAGATATATGTAAACTAAATCGACAAATGTCTGTATATATATCTATAATTTGATGTAGCGTAAAGTAATCAAGTCGAAACACACATCATAATTCATCCAACGAAACAATAGTGAAAGAGTCTTTCTGTGGGAATTTGGTGTTTTTTGGTCCATACAGGTTTTACAAGTTCAAAGAACCATGAAAATTAGTCGAAGTACATAAAAAATGTTACATGAACACTTAGGATAGTTACATTAGCTACAGTAGAGACTGCCCACAGCTCAATCGTAATTAGATAAATTTTTATACGTATAAACTTGAAAAAAATAAATTATCCTTAAAAAAACGAAAAAAAAAACTGTGGCATGTGACCGCATACATCGTTCACGTGAGTACTTAATTAGGACAACACGTGCAACCTTCGATCTTCATTCGAGAAGATTGAACATAACCGACACATTAAATACGTGATAATATAATCTACCATTCTTCCTCCCGGCCAAGATAATCTAGTTCCGGGCTTCTTTTCTCCGTCGCTATTTTTTTCCCTATTGCTATTTTTTTTATTTGAATTTTAACGTGACATAACTTTTGATGAATTTTGTGACAACAATCTTGTACTTGTACAAGAAATTTTTACACCACATATGTAATATGTAAATATTTCAATAAATTCACATCTACTTACTAAAAAATAATTAGTGATACAAATGAGCAATAATTTCAACGGTATAAGGAGGAGTGAGGATTTGGCTTGAAATGACTTGAATTCAATTCTGGTTGTGTCAAAATTCTACTTATAAAAAAATAATGAATTTGTTTATAATTCTGTTTTTTAATAAAATTAAAATGAAAAAATATTGTATTGGATATTAAATTTGCTATTCATGTACTTGGATGTTTTTCAGGGAGGTAAAATTAGCAATAAATTATTAGCCATAAATTTTTTTAATAAATAGATTGTATTTACCAAGAAAAAATACTTGATACAGTCTCACATAAGCAATTAAGAATCCAAGCAGACCCCATGCTAATAATTGGAGCATAATTATTAAATAACAACAAGCAAACTTTTAGTGGTATGTAGGCCATATTTAATAGAGTGATAATACTATGGCTTGCATTAGACATAAAAAATGATGGTTGATTAGTTATCAAAAGAAAATAGTTGTTGAGTTGAATGCCTTACGCCAAAGATCAATCCAATTAGTGCAATGAAAGATCAATCCAATCGATCATTTCAAAACCTAACTAAATTGATTTGATTAATAGATATACCTAGAAATTATTTTTATTGACGAGCCATTATAATGGCACCTATTAATTATTAAAGTCGTTAAAAAAATTATTGAAATGAATTCAAATGGAAGAAAAAAATTGATTTTTTCATATGATCAGAAATATCCCTTCCCTCGGAGATTTTTGATAATCTCTATTACAAATTCTGTGTGTATCTTGGACCCGGACATTTCTCAAGAAAAATAACGAAAAGACCGGATACTACTACTTAGATTTAGAACTTTCATGCTCACGATCACGATTTTGATAGCCTAACTTGTGATTTGGAGGAGATTAAAAGGTAGGTGGCGAGTCGTTCCTAGCCCATCGTGGATTTCATTTTTACAAATTACAAGAACCAGGAGGTGAAGGATTTACAACAAAAATAAATCGTAATTGTACTCTCTCTTTTCAGAGAAAGGAAATTTGGACACAATACATAGCTAAAATATTAAATACGTGTAATACAAATTTATTTGACATAAAATAACACACACAAAATTAATCAATTCTACCAATTTTTATCCATCAGAAATGATTGCACAAAGATAAATATGGCATTTGAAAGATAGGGTAATTTCTATCAATTTTCACGGCGTCTATCTTATGTTTGAAGGAACTCCATCAACTTTGGAAGTCACTTTTCTTAAAATGTTAGTGTCTGATTTTTTTATATGAATTAAAAACTGATCCATAGAATAATAATAATAATAATTTGAATTCACGCATATCTCATCATTCAAAAATTATACCGTAATTTTTTAAGGAGCTTTAGAACTTGGATGGAGTGATCAATTCCCTTTACTATTAAAAGAAATTCCGAGATAACTGAACGCCGATTATCTTTTTATCCGCTATTTGTCGGTTTTTTTTCCTAAGAGGGGTTGATTTCCCTGACAAACCCCTGAATGGGGTTCTCGGAGAATGTTTTCTCTGTCTGGGGTCGAGCACAAAAACGCTGAAAATTGAGCGTTTTTGTGCGCAAGAAAACGCTTGAAACTGAGCGTTTTTGGTAAAAAGCCGGCGAAAATCCGACACGCTCTGTCGCAAGAGAATCTACGCCTCGGCTCGTCCCTCGACTCGGCTTCTTCCAAAAAATGCTCCGTTTTCAGCGTTTTTGTGCTAATTTTTTTACGTAATAACTCTGCATTTTTTTTAACTGACTGACTTATTTTTTTTACATTCTAATTAAATTTGAGGCCAAACGATACTTCCTAATTAAATTTTTGACTCATTAAATCTCAGATTTCATAAAATTTTTAACTTTTACATGTATAGTATATAGGATAGTATGTGTTATTGAGCAATTAAAATCTATAATAATGGGTGCAGCTTTGCAAAAAATTGAGAACCTACTGCATAAATTTTAAAAATTTTGGTTTATTGTGGGTTAAAGAAAAATGCCTTATTGTGTGGTATTTTGGGCCAAATTTTGGCGAGAATTAAAATAAGACAACACGATATATTAAAAACTCACTTGGCATAAGGAACAATTAAAATGGTTGCAGAATTTTAAAAACTCTAGTCTCAAATAACACAACACAATATATTACAACAATCTCAAGGAGCATTAAAGCAATACATTACATGTAAACAATATCAAATCACACATCTGAATACATATAGAGATTATATTGTCAAGTTGATGAAGTTTCGCCATTTTTCTTGAACACTTTGACCGCGTTCTTATTAGTAGCCTTAAGAATGTAAAAAAAATAAGTCAGTCAGTTAAAAAAAATACAGAGTTATTACGTAAAAAAAAGCACAAAAACGCTGAAAACGGAGCGTTTTTTGGAAGAAGCCGAGTCGAGGGACGAGCCGAGGCATAGATTGTAATTAGGTGTTGCTTAATTTCAAGAAAATAAATCTGAATTCAAATTTTAGGCGTTGCTTAATTTCAAGAAGGTGAAGAGTTAGCGGCATAGGCGTTGCTTAATTTCAAGAAGGTGAAGAGTTCAATCCTTGACATTGTAATTAGGTGTCATATTTACCTTAAAAAAAAGTGTAGTAAATGCACTCAATTTTGTACTAACAGGAGTAGATATCACCAGTATGACACTTGTATTTCTTTAAAACAAATCTGAATTCAAATTTTACCGAAGAAAATACTTTATTATGAAAACAACTCTCATATAGGATCCGTGTTCGACTCGATACACTAGTGCGAGTAGATAAAAAAAAACATATGTCATTTGTCGACCAAACAGTTTCTTTTAATTAATGGTCTAATTGAGCGACACGATTATTAATTAATTATAGAAGAAGACCTGCTGTACAAACATATATGGCTGCATGCCACAAAACTCAAAAGCACAAATTTAAAGGTGGAATTCGTCGGGTTGTTTATTTGGGATATTTTTTGGACGCGTCAAGTTGTTAAGTAGAGATCAATCATCAATCCATATGACGTAGTTCGATGAGAAAGCTATCAAAAATTTGGCGTAATTTCTAATTTTTTGTGTTAAACATTTTAGTCGAGATGACTTTTTCAATAATATTTTTATATTCGTAAAATTTTAACCCAAAAATTTCTTATATAAATCGAACTCTCTTACAAACTAATTCCTAAACTCCAAAGTTTATTTCACGGACGTTGGTCAGCCGTCCCAATACTTTTTAAAATTCCACTGAATACCGCTCCTAAGTTTGCCCTTTTGTTCTCAATACTAAGTTTAATTTTAAGTTGAGAATTGAATGATTTTGTTTTTTTTATAACGAATGTCATATGAAGTTCTAAAATTTATGAGGACAATAATATTTATATCTAAATCTAAATGAGTCTAAGTATGATTACTTAGGGTAAATTCTATGGATGGAGTTAGGACGTGAGTCTATATGAACTTCAGACTTGACTCGTAGAGCGATTCTTTTCATCCCAGAGGAAGCCTCAAAAGCAAAGGCTGAGCTTGTAGGTCACGTGATCTGCACTGATTTCTGAACCATTAAAAAAAACACCAAATTCTGAGAATTGAAGGTCTTTAGCAAGCTTTTGATACTCGTCTTGAACGGGATCTAACCAATTTCAGAAAAAATGGGCATGGCCCATTAATCTACGGATCCATATTCACCAGTCCGTTTATCAACGGCTTATTTTCGAGTTAACGTTAGTTTACTCTGTGATTCTAAAAGACAATATTTATGTCTCAATTCATAAACTAATATTTCTAAACATATGATCATTGTCTAAGTTGATGACCATGTTCATAGAATTCCGAAGGTCCACCTTGGCTTAGTTAGCACTACTTTTTTTTTGTTGTTGTGAAATTCCGATGTTCAAATCTGGACCTTATTTGTTGATGACTCTGCTCGAGGCATCCTTATGCGAATCCAAATCTCACTTGACCAGCTTCCACTGGTTAGTTAGCACTACTTTTATGTACAAAAATTAGTTCACAATTCCGATGAAGTCCTTCAAATTCTGCTTCAGACTTTTGGTCTTGGAAAAGAAAACTAACGCATTGTTGGCAAGTAAAAGGAGATGTCTAAATACTTGTTTGGCTGATTTGATGCAACCACTTGCAAGTCTTGATCTTATTGTATCAAAATCCAAGTGATGCAGGATTATCCTCTTATATCTCCCTCTTTTCTACTAGACAAGTTCATTAGATTAGATGTTTGTTTTAGCTAATTACGAGCGTCGCGGGGCACTAAACATGATTAACAGACATAAAGCAGAGAGTAACAAGTCTTTCAAACGAATGTTGGCCCAAGTATCCGGCTGTCAAGACGCCTGCGGAAAACCGAGCCACATTTGTGCTCTGCTACACTATTGAAGATACCGATCGGATCATCAATCTCGTCGGCACTAGAATTGCGGCAACGATCATGGACATGAGAAGAACCGGAAGTACTCGTTGAGTTCTCCTTGATCCGGCTAGTCGACGCGCCACCAGTGGACCCGATTGTACTTTCTTCAACACTTCCTTCCGTAGCAGCCTTAACGATGTACTTCCTTTTCCTCTTACCTCTCTTTCCTTTTAGTATCTTGTACATTCCTAAACATACTAATTCTACTACTTCTGGCTTAGTTTCTATCTCTTCAGCCGGAGGAGAAATCGGAACATGGCATTCGGGTGACCAGTTCGCCTTCGATGACTCTTTGCTGGAGAACTCGAAGCCATCGTCCTCCAGACACGGTGTCTCTGATTCCGTCCTACTCGAGTCATAACTAAGCTGACTATCACTCTGTCTTTCTCTGTTGAGAACTTCAAGTTTTGTTTCCAGTGACCTATATAAGATCAGTGAAGCCAACTAATAAGAGAATGTCCATTGAAAACCAGAAGCAATGATCCACGCTCCGCGTTTTTCGACGTGAATTGCAGAGCTCAAATGATCTTAGACGCAGCAGATACTAACCCGATTGAATCTTCAGATATTTCTAAAGCTTGCTTTAGCTCCAAGATTCGATTTCTTCGCAGCTCCTCGAACCAAGCTCTGTCGAATCGAGAAAGCAATGACGTAATAAGCATACAATAGGTAATAAGCATACAATATTACACTAAAACCATGAAGCTAAAGATGCTGCAGAATTTTCCGAATAACGTGGAATCCAATTCAGTTTGGAATTGGATTTCATTTCATTTGTTTGAAATCCGAATACCGAGAGAAACGTACTCACTTTCGTCCAGAATATCGTCGTTGCAAGTCCTTGTACTTTGCTCTGCAAATCTGCAGCCACCGAGACAAGCAGAAAAGTTGGCTAAAACACAAAGGGTAAGAGAATCTTGAAACCGATGGAGTTTGTTTGAGTGGTAAAAGATTTCGATTTCTTGAAGAATTTATGTTCAAATTTTATGAATAGAAAAGATGACATTGTTATGTTTTTTTTTTCCCAAATAAAAAAAATGTATTGAGAAGATTTAGATTTTTTTGGAAATACCTTAAATTTAAATTTTACGAATAAACAATACAATGGAAGATGGGCTATGATGTACTTTCAAACAAAATAGGGGCCCAAAAGCATTGACGCTGCCACGTGTCACTTCCTTAGATAATTATTAATATACCGCCAAAAGAGGCAGCGGGCGTCCAATCCCCGCGTCTCGTTATTTTCCAACAACTCACGGGAAAAGGAGGACAGCCGATTTCCAAAAGCTTTACCAAAATAATGCAATTAAGTTTTAAAAATTTTACGAGGCTCAACTCTGGATTATTGGTGTTTAGATATCACAATAATATTTAATTAGAAAATTTTATCCTTGTTAGTTGTCTAATTTAATTTAACTGGAATCATAATTACATCCGGACACTACATAATTTCCAAAAAATAAAATAGCATTCTTTTCTGTCAGAGAAAATATTTTCTTGGAAAATATATTCGATATTAGTTTCAAGAAACAAACAATACCTGAAAGAATCCCAGAAGTAAAATTAAATTAGATTAAAAGAAAAAATCCTCAAAAAAAGATTAAAAGAAAAAAAAAAGGAGGGATGATAGACCTCAGGGGAGAAGGCGAAAAAAGGGGAAGCGGCTCTAGCGCGGAGCTCGGCGGCGACGACATCCCAATGGTGGGCCCCATATCGGAGGACGGCCCCACCCAGAAGGAGCTCCTCCCACGTGCCCCATTGCCCCATTGAATTTCCCAGAGGAGAGAGAAAGTCGCCGTCTTTTCGGGCGTAGAGAGAGAAAGATTGAGATTTTCTGTATTTGGTCTTATTTCTTTCTTTTCTTTTTTTATTGTTCTTGTTTTGTCAACGGTTGTTATTTATAATTATGGGTTATTAATTTCCTGTGGGATAGGGATATTAGAATTTGAGTTTCTTGGAGAGGAAGGAATTTTTAGGTATTGGGGAAATTTTTTGGGGTTTGGAGTTGATCCTGATTTGAGATAGTCTAAACTAGAAAGAGAGAGGAATTGGAAATTCTAGTTTAGGGAGAAATTTATAGAAAGGAAGCTTTTTTTTAACTAATTGTGATGAAGTCTTATTCAGTTTGAAATTGAATTTAATTAGTAATCCGGATACTAAATAATATAAACTATGATTTATTAATTAGGTTTGTTAGGTAAAGTTGGGTTGGATTTGGGCATTATCAAGTCTTGTTTTGTAAAATAAACGGGAGGATTATTATGTGACTTTTTGTACACTTCAAAGAAAAACTATTTTTTAAAATTTAAAAACCAATGAATACATAGGAGGATTAGTAATTAGTATAGGGTGTGCTAAATTTTTTTTAAAAAAGTCATGGGAATGTAGTTTTTTAAGGGTAAATACTCGTCTTCATTAATCAGCTCAACGAAACTACCCAAAATATTTATTATCCTTTATGATTTAATATTATTTAAATTAGTGATGTGACATGGTACGAAGATAAAATTAATGCCAGTCACTACATGCAAGAAAACTCAAGTAAATGGAATTTGTAAATGTCACTATTAGTCAGGTAAAATTTATAACACTTTGTTAGAGAATTTAGAAAAAAAAATAGTGTTCCGTCAAAACACAAAATCACATATTATTAAAAGTGGATTTTCAAAATGTTAAAGAAGAAAAGCAATAAATTGATCTCCATTTAAAGTAGCCATTGAAAGAAAATATAATTATACTTTATGTACACCTCCATTTAAATTCAGTTGAAGACAAATAAACGTTTGGTACAGGCAAAACTTAGACGTGCAAATCGTGATATTCACACCAAGAAGGAATTAAAAAAAAAGAATCCTGGTCTAAAATTAAAGCTTAATTACCTTATACATTCGACTCTAAGCAATATTTTACACCAGAAATTTAGCAAACAACATGCTTTCTCTCCCTTTGGGTCAAGGTAGAGTTACGAGGTTATTGACCAAAATATTATACCATTTGCAAAAGATCCTGGACGATTTCGGATATTGGAGGTCTGAATTCTGGTTCCCACTGCACACACAAAATCATCATCATCGTATTCAATTCGAAATTTTAAATCGGTTGACGAATTTTCAACTATTTAGACACACTACGCGGTAAAAGATACTCATGGTACTAATCTTTTACAAATTTTAGCTTATGGTCTCTGATTTGCATTAAGTCATCATCGTAGGATCACTCTGGCCAATTTTGGTTGGATATCTCCCCGGACAAATGACCAATTTTGGATTTAGTTTGATTGTGAAAAAGTAAGAGACTGACCTGTATGCATCTGGAGATTATATCAGCAAAACGAGACAATGACTTGATGGGGCATGATCCCTTCAAGGAGGGGTCAACCATCCGAGATAGCGCGTCTATATCGTGAAGCCGAGGGACCGCCCATCGGACGAGAGACTGCGCGCCTCGACTCTGTGACCTGTTGTAAACAAACAAAATGTAGTTGACCTGTCAGATTGTTGCATTGGTGATGCAGAGAAAGAACAGAACAATGAGCCGAAAGGAAGCCAGTTACAAAGAAAGGCTAACCTGTCGTAAGACTTTCGGCCGGTCAGCAGCTCTAGCATCACAACTCCGAAGCTGTATATATCGCTCTTGCAAGTGCAACTTCCAAGCTCGAGCTCCGGAGCGCTGTAACCTTGAGCACTATTTACTTGTCCCGTTACCTAAACAGCGTACATGCACAATAATACCAGAAGAACAATGTAACCATTACAGTTTCCAATAGGGTCACAGAAAAGACAAACGTCTAAACCATTCGACCATTAACTTACCCCGTCCGAGGCAGACAACATTAAGGGATAGAGACCACAGTCGGATACACGTGCTGCGAGCTTGTCATCGAGAAAAATATTCGCTGATGTGAAATTGTGATGTACAATAGGAGGCTGGCAGGCCTCATGAAGGTACCTTCAACAAATCAAAGGGAAAAGGTAAACCAACTAAACCTCATTTTAGATATCGTGCACAATTATTCACTTAAACTTCAACAAAGACAAGGTCTGACTTCATGAAACAACGCAGGCGTATAGCAGATAAGCAAACAAACCGTTGAGGAGGCTCAGGGCTAAATCAGAGACGCGATAAAGACAGCCAGCCAAACGATTAGGAAAGTTTCTATTCAAGCAAGTTAATTACGCAATAGGACTTGAAATTCGGTATGATCATTCTACTTACAGTAAGGCTCTTGCAGCTCCTAGTGCTACCCTTACGCGAGCATTCCACGTAAGTGTCTTACGCATCTCGTCGTCAATCTGAAGTGCATCCTGCAGAGAACCAATTCTGCAGTACTCGTAAACGAGCAATCGCTCTCCATACTCGTTGCAATAACCAACAATCTCCAAAATGTTAGCATGTCGAATCTTCGAGATGCTGCTAACCAGTTGATCGAATTCCTCATCTGTGTTTTGTCTAGCAGATGTACTTTTGAGCTTCTTGACGGCCAATAGCTATTGGCAAGAGAAAAACAGTAGTCAGAGAAAATGAGGAGTTTATGTAGTATAAGTCATGATAAGATGTTTACCACTCCATTGGGAAGCTTAGCCCTATAAACACTTCCGAGTTGTCCTTCTCCAAGACGGTTTTCTTCAGAGAAACTATCTGTGTACTGCTGAAGTGCAGCAATGGTAAAGACCTTTAAAGAAGATGAGGAGCTCGGATTTTTGGCTGACCGACTCAGTGATATTTCTGAATGAACGATATGGCCAGGTGGTGCAGCCAAAGGCAAGTTTCGGTCCTCCATGCCTTTGGCATTCGAATAATGGTATGCAGCCACTTTCTTCAAAGTCTTGTCCTGTCCATCCAGTGGCTTCGGTTGCATTTCAGCAGGAATGTTACTCGGGACGTATTGACCTTTCACCTTTACAGAAGAGTCTTGAGGAGCTGCTCGGGGTAGAAGACAATTAAGATATGGAGGGGCAACAACAAATTACACTAAAAATTGCAAGGTGAAAAGGCACTTACCCTTCTCCGTTCTATTAAAAGGCTCTCGAGAAGTTTTCCCGTCGTCCTTTGTTTCCCACTGGTGCTCGTGAAGTGACTCAGCATCTCCTTTCGCGTGCCTTCTTTTGCAGAATATTGACATAAACATACAAACAACTACTATGATTACTACAGCAATCCCTGCAACAACAATCAAGAGGACCATCTTGTTTCGAGAGGAACCACTAGCTTTTCCAGACTTGCTGGTCCTTGGAACCCCTGAGGTAGATGGTACAGAAGGCGTATTTGGTAGTTCCTTCGGTGGCCCTTCAGCATATGGTGACAAGGCTAGAGAAGGAGGCAGTGCAGGTGGTGAAGGAGGAGATGGCATAACAGTTGTATTGAATGGATTACCGTCTTTTCTGAAATAAACCGGAGGGGATAAATGCTCATCAAAGCGTCTAGGAAATGTAAGTGACATTGAACAAAACAGGGACATTACCTGAAATTAGGAACATTTAAGAGCGGTGCAGGAATAGGACCAGAGAACAAATTGTGCTCGACGTCCCTATCAAGACAGAAAGAGGAATGTGTCAGTTATTGAGACACGAGGCAGTAAGAACATAATTTTCCGAGGGCCTTCTCCACCTCGCACCACGATACAAATCAAAGAGATAAGAACTGTATAGTTGGAAAAACTTTTTTGCCAATAACAAAGTCACCACTCAATAAGATGGCCGGAAAGTTACAGATTTGTAAGGGGAAGACCCTGCAGAACATCCAGAAGACCAGTGAGCTTATTGTCCTGCAAGTACCTGAAACAAGAGCCAACTTCATCACAAAAGAAATTGCAGACATCACAAAGTCAAATCAAGATTTCAAATTATTAAAAGTCCTCACAATGAGTTAAGTGATAACATGTTAACCATCGACGAGGGCAGCGGGTCGCTTAAGTTGTTTTTCGAAAGATCCCTGCACCGATAATGTATGATTCAGCAAGAAAGAATGCATTAACAAGACTATGATACACAGGACAAGGCAAACAATCATATTTGAGTTCCTCACAATAATTTCAACGATAAGATACTCCCGACAGACGGAGGCAGAGAACCGCTTAAATTGTTAGCTGAAAGATCCCTGCACCAAGAATGTAAGTAACTAGATGGTCAATTAGGAAACTACGTTCGAATGAGCCTGGCATACATTTCTTGCAACACTGTCAGTTGTTCAAATACGTCCGGTATTCCTCCAATAAAAGCATTGTTGCTCAATGACCTGAAAATTCCATATGAAAAGGCCCAGAATGCTCCATCAGCAAGACGACTAAAACGAGAAAATGAATCAGATTTCAAATAACCTGAGAAATTCATAAGAGCATTGTTGCATCAGCAAGAGGTAGAACTTACAGGTGAGTCAATGTAGGAGGCAAGATGGGCGGAATCGTCCCACCGATATGATTGTTGTTGAAGTTCCTGCATACAATAGCAGAAAATGCAACACAACAGATCACATCAGCAATACTTAAAACTCGACAATGGTAACAAAAACATTATCTTTTCGAACCGAAATTCCACGATATGCATATGTAGTCCACAATGTTGGAGGGTACATTACATCTGAAGCATGGATGGGAAGTCCAAGCTGTCCCCCAATGTTCCTTCCAGGCGCATGTCATTCAATATCCTGCAAAGATTCAAACTTCCAACTTTCAAATGACTCTTTCTCACACACAGAGACCCGAAAAATCCGAAAAGGCCAAAGAAATTGGAACAACATACAATTGGGTGACGTTAGTGAGCACACAGAAGACTCCCAGCCACTGATCTACACAAGGGTCCCCTCCAATTGGAACCCATCCCGCCAATGAAGGTGGCATGTTCAAAGACATGTACAAGCTCTGCAGTGCCTCCACTGCATACAAAAACAAAGCAGACAACAAATAAGAGGTCTCGAGTTTGAATTCACAGTAATGTAGACAAAAAATGCTTGGTCGACCAACCCGGCTTTCCTTACCGTCTCGAGGATCTGTATCAGCAAGGCAAAAAGGCGACGTGGAAGCAGCCATTAGAAGCAACACAAGCAAGCCCTCCAACTTGAACTTGGCCATCGTGGGTTTAAATCCACAAAGACTCCAACTTTACTCTGTTGGTTCTTCAGACAAGGTAAAGATTGAAACTTTATTTCTTGTTGGTGCAAAAACTTGGGAGTTGGGAAGAGAGACCAATAGCAGTTCTTTACTCTGTTTTTTCTTAAAGTTGGTTCTTCCACACAAGGTAAAGAACTACAGATGGAAACTTTATTTCTAAATAGTGAAAATTGTTTGGACACTAATACTGAGTATCGGACTAGGTTTAAATGATTTGATTTGGATATTACATGCTCAATTTGGGATGATTTTAGGATGATGACCTTCTTTTTGGGATGCGTGAGAATGAGATGAACATAAGTTACAAAAATTCTTATTAGTAAGCAAAAACGGTCAGTCAAATTATCAGGCATTACTGTAGGTTTTATATGCAATTTTTTTGGCGGAATATTTTACTGCAATAAAAAGGAGAGAGCACTTTATTTTGCTCGAAGAGAAAAGGGTGGTGGTGGTTTATGGCCAGCAAAGGCAACAGCTTTAGTGAAAGTGAAAAGAAAGAGGGAGATTCAATGGAAAAATATATTTTAGTAGACTGTGGTATTTTGCAATTGGGTCATGTTCCAAATTATTTAATTTTTGTCAAGCTACAGTCCCGCTGAGGTCCAGATACTGTTTTAATGATGTAGCAATCCAACTAGGATTAGAAGGTGCCCGGGCCTCAGAGGGATTGTAACTAGACATAAATTTCGAATAACTTACATCTGTTTGATGCTTTTAAACCACGTGGCCCAATCTAAAAAATGTGATACTAGAGTGGACTAAAGTGTATTTTTTCTTAAATTAAAAGAGAAAGATAAATCGTTGATTTTTTTTATTAGATTAGGACAAGAAAAGGGTATCTCTCTTTCTGACAAGGAAACCAAATTACTATATTGTATTAGTCCAATTTTGTGTTTTAGGAAAGAGATCTCTGTGGTAAAAGTTCGAATCTTTCACAAACGGATAGTTTAGTGCTGTTTAATGCATAGATTTTGTAATTAATGCACGTTGGTGTAGGCATATATTCGAGCTATTTAATGCAATGATTTCATAAATAATACTCGTGTAGCGGTAAGATTTTTCTTTTTGCCATATGTGTTTTCTAGGTTTTAGCAGGATGAATTGTTTATAAGTTTTTTTTATATGTAAACTATTATTATCCATCAAAATGTTACACGAGGGTGTTGTACCAATAGTAAGCAATAAACATCTTATAAAAATAAGTAAATAATCAAAAAATATTCGACTATCTAAATAATCTACGCTATTAAATATATAATATCTTTGGTATTAAATCTATTAGTACTCGTGAGCACATATCGCCTAAGTAGCGAAATTACACTCTTTTATTACCTTACACCAATTCTCTTTTAGGAAATTGGAGTTTTCTCCATCCTAAAAATCATGGTAATCAAATTGCTTATTAGTTATTGCCACTATAGTTATTGCCACTTTAGTAAAAATTGCTTATTAGTTATTGCCACTATAACTTCAGAAAATCTGAAGTGAAATCCTTCAGACTGGATACAGGAATTAAGTTTTGCAAATTTTGGATTCCCGGTGAAATTAAAATGAGTTTTTCTTCCTGTGTTAAAATATAAACCTATACCCACTCGATTTTCTCCCAGTAAAATTCCAACATTGGTGCTCTATTTGTTCTTGCCATACTCCAATTGTAGGAATAATTATTTATAACTTTTTTGGGATTAATCCCTCACAAAATATAATCACATCTGGAAACTTGTAACTCGTAAATAAAGCAATCACTGTCCCAGCCAATTGTAATCTAAATGGCAGGGATTAATCGAGCTTTCTCTAATCAATCACAAGTAGACGTAAGTTGTTTTAAATTTCTGATATTCAGAATCGAAACAGACTAAATTAAAAAAATGATTATATTTTTTACATTCTTTAAACTTGACAACAGAAAATTTCTTAAATAAATATAAATTTTTACCACTCGGATGATAAGTTGTTGGCACATCAGTTGTTAAATATATGGACAGTAGTTGGGATACTCATTGTCATAATTAGCTATTTAGGATAATATTGGTTGGTGGTTCTATTACAAGGTAAAGCTTAAACATGTATGTCTAGTCTAAATCTTTCCAGCGAGCCCATCATGAAATAGGTAAATAAAAAATTGACTATAGGTGCAGATAATGTATTGTGTGAAGATTACACCTTTCTTTTAATTTTTTTACGAAATCGTTTCGGTAGGCACGTGCTTATGGTGGCAATAAAACTCTTATCAAAACTATAAATCTTAATTATAGTTGATTTCATATTGCCCGGATTCATGTACATCACCCATGAGGGTGGTGTTTCAGTTGTTACTCACACTTCTTTGTATCGGATATTGGCAAAGTTAAGATCTGTATTTCAATGTTCCTCATTTGAAAATGCATGTTGAACTTGTCACAGCTTATTTAAATTTATTTTAAGATTGTAAATTCAATATACTTAAAAAAATTTACAATCAGAACCCACCAGAGACAACCCAAAAGGCAAAGTCCGTCTCTCTAATCTTGCCGGGGACGAAGTTGGTGGCGAAGGCCCATGCATTGTTGTTTACCGGGTCGGCGAGGTGGTCGGCTAGGTTCTGCAATGGGCCCTTACCGGTGACAATGGCCTGCACGAAGAGCCCCGAACATTGAGAACATGGCAAGTCGGCCGTTCTTGATCTCCTTCACTTTTAGCTCGGCGAAGGCCTCTGGGTCATCGGCCAGGCCCAATGGATCAAAGCTGCCCCCTGGATAGAGCGGACCGACAACCTCCCCGAGCGGCCCACCGGCGATTCTGTAGCCCTCAACGGCTCCCATTAGGACAACCTAGGTGGCCCAGATAGCCAGGATGCTCTGCGCGTGGACCAAGCTTGGGTTTCCCAAATAGTCGAGTCCACCCTCGCTAAAAATCTGGGCTCCGGCCTTAAACCACACTGCCTCTCCGAACTTGACCCCGTTCCGGGCCAGGAGCTCGGGAAACACACACCCAAGGGCACCAAGCATGGCCCACCTGAAGTGGATCACCTCGAGCTCCCGATTCTTGGCGAAGGTCTCTGGGTCAGCTGAGAGCCCGGCGGTATCCCAGCCGTAATCGCCTGGGAACTCGCCGGTCAAGTAGCTCGGAGCCTCCCCAGAGAACGGGCCCAAATACTTGATGCGGTCTGGGCCATACCACGCACTGGAAGATGGGCCGGCCGACTTCTTGGTGGCAGCCTTTCTCATGGAGACCCGGCCCCCATTGCTTACGGCCTGGGGGATTCCCGAGCTGGGCTTGTGGGCCTGGCCAGCGAAGGCAGAGGAGGATAGGGCCATTGTTGCAGCTGCCATTTCTCCCCTCTTTTAATGTGTTTCAATTGCTTGGGGAGAAGAGAGAATTGTAGTGGTAGTTCATGTCACTGGCTAGACTTGCAAGTATTTATAGGGAGTGGGATTGTGGTGTTCTTTATCTATCCCAGATTTCGTCAAGGTTAAGAATTTGGGCCATCTTTATCTTGCCGTATCTGTATCTCAAATTTCATTGGACGTCCATTATTTTGGTCGCTGTTAGTTTATGTGTGTGTGTCCTAGTTGGTTAATTGCCACAAACGACGACAATTATACAGCTTTTGGACTTCGGTCCTACATGTCTCTGTCCGTTTTCATCTTCAATTTTCGGCCACATAATATCCGATCCCACTGTCATATAAAATCCATCCATCTATATTAAAATTTTCGGTTAGATACAAAATATTTAACGTAGTATTATGAATGTACGTTTCATTTTTGTGATTCCAAAATTTAATATTAGATATGTTTTTCTTTAGAATAATATTAGATATGTTGTGACTACTAGTATCATACCTATTGGCCCACGTTAGTCCACCGAAGCATATAGTCCCCGGATATCCGTATCGATTGGTCGCCAACGTTTTTGTGACCCCTTTAGGTGTTAGATAAGATATTATCATCATTATGTCGATTTATTTCACCTTTTACGGAAGATAGTTTTGCCTTTAGTGGTACGTATGTATTAATTGGGGATTTTGAGTACGAAACAACAAGATAAATTGATATTGAATGCTATTATTTTAGGTTAAATACAATATTACATCATTGACATTATGTATTTATGTATGTGTGATGCTACGGTGCTTATTAAATATAATTATCAACTGAGTTATTATAAACTAGATTAAACAATGACTACACCACTTTTTTAATTAAAAATAATTAAGGGTTACTTTGTCTTTATAGGTGCCAGGCAGGGACTCAACGCCCGGTATATAAATATGTAAATATATATATGAAATAAAATTAACTTACCAAACAATGCCTATTAGTCATTGAAACACTAATCTATCTTCACGTCTTATGTAGAGCTCCAAACCTTCAAAGCGCTTTGTCCTCGTGGATCGGTCTCTTCCCACCACCCCTCAAGAAAATTTTATAATTTGGTTGCATCAGAATCCAGATTTTTTTCACAATAATCGTCTCAACAAAGATATCCTCATTCATATGATTATGTAAAAATTAGGATAATAGTTGCGATGGTTAAACTCACTCAGGAATTTCCATCTAACCTAATAGTACAAGTTGTAACATGAACTGAAATCCAAGATTAAACATAACTAGATGTTTTGTTGGGATGTTGATGAGTCTGCTTGTCATCTCATGTTCCACTGCAAAGTTACTTGGTCTCTCTGGAATTCCTTCACCAAGATTTTGGGAGTGTCTTGGTGTGTAGGTAACAATATGACGAGTTCGTTTGACTACTGGATGAATCTGCTAAGCGAAGGTATGCAAAAGAAGGTGTGGTTCATACTTTTTGGAGCGATATTGTGATCAATTTGAAACACTCGCAATAGAGTAATTTTTGATGGTGCGAGTGCTGACCGCAAGCTTCTTCGTCATACCTCTATCTCGAAGGTTAGAGAATAGTTTGTTTGGTCGAGTTGCTCCGCCTCCTTGGGTGGACAACACGTTTTACTACTACTTTTGCTACATGTTTCGTGCTCTGTACAGTTACATGTTTATAATATATTTGATTTACTTATCAAAAATAATAATAACCAGATGTTTTGTATTCTCTTAAGAAGCTTCACTATATATATTGCCTTTTTCAGGAATCCCCAAGATTCAATACAACCTTGTGTGAAATTATTCGTCACTGTTCTTCATGTGAGCTTGTTTGAAAAAGATTACCGAATTGGTGGTATGGAAATGTTGTTCGACCTCCTTGAACATGGAGTTTTGATTAGTTAAAAGTCTAATCGGTCTCCTTTTGTTAATAAATTTAAAGAGAATTACAACAACACGAAGGTGCTCGAAAATTGATTAAATGCACATTTTGCACACGAAATTCACGCCCAAAGCCTCCATTAATTCCACATCAAATTTACAATCAGAACCCCATTGAACCATCCCAAGAATATTTAAAAAAAAAATTTAACGCCTTTCTTTCTAATCTCTCTCACTTGCCGGGGACGAAGTTGGTGGCGAAGGCCCATGCATTGTTGTTTACCGGGTCGGCAAGGTGGTCAGCGAGGTTCTCCAATGGGCCCTTACCAGTGACAATGGCTTGCACGAAGAACCCAAACATGGAGAACATGGCTAGCCGGCCGTTCTTGATCTCCTTAACTTTCAGTTCGGCGAAGGCCTCTGGGTCGTCGGCGAGGCCTAATGGGTCGAAGCTTTCTCCTGGGTAGAGCGGATCAACAACCTCCCCGAGCGGCCCACCAGCAATTCTGTAGCCCTCAACAGCTCCCATTAGGACAACTTGGGTGGCCCAGATGGCTAGTATGCTCTGCGCGTGGACCAAGCTTGGGTTTCCCAAATAGTCGAGTCCACCCTCGCTAAAGATCTGGGCTCCGGCCTTAAACCACACGGCCTCTCCGAACTTGACCCCGTTGCGAGCCAAGAGCTCCGGGAACACGCACCCAAGCGCACCAAGCATGGCCCACCTGCAGTGGATCACCTCAAGCTCGCGGTTCTTGGCGAACGTCTCCGGGTCAGCCGAGAGCCCGGCGGTGTCCCAGCCGTAGTCGCCTGGGAACTCGCCGGTCAAGTAGCTTGGGGCCTCCCCGGAGAATGGGCCCAAGTACTTGACGCGATCTGGGCCGTACCATGGGCTGGAGGATGGGCCAGCCGGCTTCTTGGTGGCTGCCTTCCTCATGGATACCCGGCCCCCATTGTGGATGATCCCCGAGCTGGGCTTGTAAGCCTGGCCCGCGAAGGCAGGGGAGGAGAGGGCCATTGTTGCGGCTGCCATTTCTCCCCTTTTTTATGCTTAAGAAGAGAGACAAGTTTACTAGTAGTGGTTGTAGTATTAGATTCTTGGTATTGGCGAGACTTGAAACTATTTATAGGGAGAGGGGTGGTGGTGTTCCTTATCTTTTATTGGTGTGTATTTTCTATCTTAGATTTCGTCAAGGTTTATATGGTGGGGTATCTTATCTTATTGTATATGTATCTCACATTTCATTGGATATCCAAGATTCTGGCCTTCCGTAGCTGCGAATCTCCTATTTGGCTAATTTCCTAGCACCGGTTTTTCTTTCGACTCGAATTCGAGACCTTAATTTCACGAGATGTAAGTGCTTATAATTTATGGGTGGGCTTCGAGCAGATATCATTTCAATTATGCAGCTTTCGAGAGTTGGTCTTTATCGCTGTCCGCTTCCTCTTTCAAACCTTGGCCACGTATATCTAACTTGCATGTGAATTTTTTTTTTGGTGGTTTGGTTTTCTTTCTTCAAAATATATGGCATTTGATATTCATTAGTCATGCTTATTATGGTTTGAGCATCTCATAAATTAAGATGATGATAAAATTTACACGTCAAATTTTGGCACTATTAACTTGTCCTAGTTATGTTTGTATTCAAAACTCTTGAATACAATGAGAACAATAAGACAATTAAATTATTTAAAAAAAATATTTCATGAAAAAAATGAACGACATTAGATTTATATCTTATTAATGTTTTGAAATTAATAATCATTTTTTTACTGAACCAAATTAGGATTTGAAAATAGGATTATTTTAAAAATATTATCAATTTGTCAAGCATTGATTTTGTGAGATCTTTTAGATTTTAATACAACAATTCAGGAAACTAATGACCCAGTATTCGAGTAAGTTGCAACTAATGAAACGACCGCCTTTATACACCCTATATTAGGGGGACCAGATTTGGTTCTGGAGGTCAAATCCAGCACGGTGCTGGAGGATATTTATTAAAAGATACGCAGGGACTATTTTGCAAAAATGTGGAAACACAAGGGGCAAAATGAAAAAAAGTCCACAACCATTGAATCTTAACTGGGTAAACTATTTAATCGTAACTAAGTAAACCATTGAATCGTAACTGGATAATTAGGACGGTCCCGACTTATCCGGGACGAAAAAAACGGACCATTGAATCATAACTAGGTAGACCATTTAATCATAACTAAGTGAACCATTGAATCATAACTAAATCAACTATCGAATCGTACATGACAGTCTTGGTTGGATTTGATCTTCCAGGACCAAATCCGCTCCCATATAGGGCACATACGAAGGGAGCCAATTTTCATATTTGGCATATTCCTATTTCAGCCTCCTCTCTTATAAGTCCAAAATTATGATTTAATTTCCTTAATAGCTTTCCAATACAAGAACAGTAGAGCAATATGTTTTTTTCTATGCAATGACAATCAGCTAATTAAGAACCACGTATTATTGATAAGTAACCCTAATACCCATCAAATTTTTTATATTTAAGGGTCCCTTGCTTCAAATTTCAAAGGAGCTAATAACAAGAAGCAACACAAAGAGTTTATATTTTCGGCTCCAGACCTTTACCGTGACGTCCACACAAACAATTGTGCTTCGAGGGTACGTACATACTAACTTTCTCATACCAGCATAGTGTATATTTATTTGTATCGAAGTCTTCGTAGATTTCTTTTTGGATTTTACTACGATATAGTTTTTATGAGACTCACAGCTACAACTTCGCATCTCTACTAAGGAACTGTACATATGTAATTAATTTATAGTTGGTGGAAATAAAATCTTACTTAACAAAAATATTAATCATGTTCCTAACAATTCATTGCTTTTCAGGGGGGAAATTCAGAACCTGAACTCTGTTCTAACACTATGAAATATCTCATACCTGGTGTAGTTGGGGGCGGAATAGTGGCGATTCTTCTGGGTTTGTGCCTTTTGTGGTGGTGCAACGACCAGGAGCCCGATCTGGAGGCAGCCCAAGCCCACAAAACGCAAGACCCAGTTGCCAAGGACTAGCCCAGACAGGTGGAAGCCCAGGCCCATGAATCACCAGGCCTAGTTAAAACTGATCAGCCCAATCAGGAGGCAGCCCAGGCCCGTGAAGCACCGGGCCCAATTATCACAGGCCCCAATCAAGAATATATGTCGAGCCCAATTAGACACAATTTAGAGAGTCACCCCGGTTCAACTCATGGACTTATTGGAGAATATAATAATTGGGGCCCAGTTGGCTCTGCACATGGCGGAGGGTTTACGGGATTTTATTATGAGAGGGGTGTTTTTTTTCGTTCCAATTAAGAGAGAGAAGTATTCTCGATGTGTACTGCTTGCTTGGGCAAATTTAAGTGTTCTTGATGTAATTGGAGAAATTGGAAACATTCTATTGATTGATTTGGATTAGATCAATTTTATTACCTTCTTGTCAAAAGGTTTTTGATTGATCACGGGTCCTTTTGCATCGTTTCTCTCCAGTTTTAAGAAAAAATTTCTCTCAGTTTGGTAGTTAATAAATCCTGTCAAAGAAACTAGGCATTTGTGTTTGTGAAATGTTTGGCTTTCCAAAAAATTCTTTAAGCACTTTCGAGTTCTTTGAAAATGAGTGCAATTCTACTTAAAATATGTTGATTTCAAAGTGTTTTAAATATAACAGTGCTCAATGTTATTTTAAAAAAAATTAAAAACTCGTTTTTAAGTGAGTGCTTTTTACAAATATGTTGATTTTGACTCCAAAAAATTTATTTAGGATGTGGAAAAAAACTCATCTTTTAGACCGGAACATTCTTTTTTTAGGAATAGACCGGAACATTCTGATATGCGGTATTAGACACTAATGTTAGGGCTCAAACTGGCTTTTGCAGAATCTAATATTTTAACCAAAAAGAGAGCAGACAGGACTTCAGAGGAGAAGAAACGACGCCGTAGGTCGGAACGGCTAACATTTTTTGGGTAAAAATCCTCTATGGTTTTTAAAACTGTTACCGAGTAACAGAAATTTATTTAATTGACACAGTATAATATTTAAATACTAATTTTAGAATAAATACTCTCGAGTATAATTAGAAAACAATTTTTTGTTTTTTGGAAAAAAATTAAAAGAAAAATATGAAAAAAACTCATCTTCTAATATCTTTCATACTTTTCTGATTTATTTTTTTTACATTTATTTAACAATAAATATAGAATTTTTGCCCAAAAAAATTCAAATAATGGTATATTAACTAGAAAAATCTCTATCACTGGGTGTAACATTCTAAACAACAAGATTAGTATGTGAGTCAACAAAATCACAGATATTAAAGTCAGCTTTTAATTTTTTTTACCACACTTCTCTAATGTGCAGGAAGTATAAAATTTATGTTGATTTCTAAGATATTTAATATTCAATGCCACAATCTTGTGGACAAAATTTGATTGCGGAGCGTTTATGGAATCAACACTAAGAAAATATGCTATACAAACTATTTTAGATCTTATATAGTTAAAATCTAAATAAATTAAATCAGTAATTATTTCGAAATATTTTATTAAAGTTCCATTTTCCAATACAAGAACACATAATATTCCATTTTGTCCTATTCGTTCATTATTAGTGACCCTATACCCTTATTATTTAAAGGTCCCGTGCTTCAAATTTCAAAGGAGCTAACAACAAGAAGCAAAGAGATTAGGTTTTCAGTTTTGGACTTCTTCCACAAACAATTGTGCTTCTAGAGTACGTATACTACTATCCCCTTGCTTTTTTTATATAAGTAGATATATTATTGATCAAAAGAAATTACACATGGAATCAAGCATGTAAATGCTAAATTACACTAGGTGTGTAATTTGAACACTTACATACATGATTCAATATAAATCAAAAGATTTTGATTATATATAGTTTTAGTAATGTTAAATAAATACAGCCACTCTCGTACATGGTAGAAAATAGAATGAGTGATAAACTTGTGGTTGCACGTCGCCAGTCGAAAACAATAGCATTGTGGTACCACCTCAACTATCCCCTGCTCATGCACCACCTCCTCTTCTTATTTTGCTCAACCTTTTCAACTTTTTCCTGTTCGGAATATGACACTATCGAACTTTTTAAATTGTATTTTCATTCATATGGCTTAATCCAATTTTTCTTAAGAAAAATCAAGTATTTTACTACTTAAACTATCTGTCAACTTTAGTTGCATAAAAAATATAATATATATTTTTCTCTTGAACAACAAATTAAGCATATTATTGCTCACAGTTGATTGCTCTCTTTTTCCATCAACAAAAATCAGAATCTGAACTCTCTTTCGTCACAATGAATGATTCTACATTTGCTATATTCGGCGCAATCGCAATAGCAACAATTATTTTGAGTTTCTGGGCCGGGAGTTTGTTCAAGCCCAAGAAGGAGGCAGCCCAAGTTCAACAAGCGCAGGGCTCAGTTAGCACCAGACTTGGGGAGGAGAATCCGCCCAACCAGGAGCCAGCCCAAGTCCAACAAGAGCAGGGCCCAGTTAGTACCGGACATGGCGAGGAGAATCGGCTCAACCAGGAGGCAGCCCAAGTCCAACAAGAGCAGGGCCCAGTTAGTACCGGACATGGCGAGGAGAATCGGCCCAACCAGGAGCCAACCCAAGTGCAACAAGCGCACGGCTCAGTTAGCACCGGACTTGGGGAGGAGAATCCGCCCAACCAGGAGCCAGCCCAAGTCCAACAAGAGCAGGGCCCAGTTAGTACCGGACATGGCGAGGAGAATCGGCCCAACCAGGAGGCAGCCCAAGCCGACAAGATGAAAGCCACATCAAGCGTTGAACATGATGTGGAGGCAGCTCATGTTGACAATACGCAAGGCCCATCAAGCGTCGTACATGATCTTGAGGCAGCCCATGCCCAACAAAAGCAGAGCCCAGTTATCACCGGACATGGCGAGGAGGCAGCCCAGGCCCATGAGACGCAAGTCCCATTAAGCCCAGGACATGATGTGGAGGATCCAAACACTAAATCAAAACATTTAGATTACATGAGTTTTATTGATTTTGTGCGGAAGGGCATATTCTACTAACCATGTTGGTTTCAAGTTTCATAAGAATTATCCCTGTTTTATTTGCTTTTTTCTCTTTTTAGGGGATGGAATCCGTTGGTGGTTAATAAAATGTCATTTAGAGAAACAAGGGTTTTATGGTTGTGGAAACGTTAAAAACAAATGTATGGATTTCGTATAATTAATTTGAAGTTTGACCTTGATTTTTCACATTAAACTAACTCCTACAATGAGCATATATGCTAACTTATGTCGACTAACTTATGAAGATCGTTCTATTTTAACCAAAAATTTTGAGTACATTCTTCACGAGCTTGGATGGTGTTGGAGCTCAGGATTTATATCCCAGCCAGAATTTATCTTAGTTTTATCTCTAAATTAGTTTTATCTATTATTGTAAGATTTATGCTTTTTAGGATATTTGTTACAAGTTCTTAAGATTAGTTTAATCTTTTTTCTTAGGATTTATCTATGTTAGTTTTGATTATCTTTTGTATTTTTTGTTTTTATCAAGTTGTTAGTTTGACGCCAAAATAAGGGTCTTAGGTGATGTGTTGTAACTCGGACATTTCCCAGTACCCAACATGGGCAAAATTACTATCCAAATTTATTTCCCAATATCCTCTCAATAAAATTTCTTGCTTTTCTACGTATTCTTTTATTTTATACTCATTCTCATCTCTTTCTTCTTATCCTTATTTCTTACTCTTCTACCAATTCTTTTCTTTTCTACCTATTTGATCTTCATCTTTACCCGTCTTCGCGATTTTTCTAGGGGTGACCACTCTTGACCCGTCTCAACTATTTTCACGATGTTCTACTAAAAAAATTATTATTAACAATTATTTTGACACGCTTAGTGAGACTTATGTAGGGCGTCTAAGAAGAATGATAGATGGGGTGCCACAACGAGAAGTGATAGGCTGCACTCGACTATATAAAATGATTAATGCGGCTCAGGGTGCAAGATCTCACTATGGATACACGCCTTCAATTCTCCCTGACTTGTCGAATCAAAGGCATGCGAAAGACATTGTTGGAGCTCAATATTTACATTCCAGTTTAAATTTATCTTGTAGAAGTTTAGTTTTATCTCTAGTCTAGTTTTAACAATTATTGTAAGATTTATCATTTTTAGGATATTTGTTATTGTTGGTTAAGATTAGTTTAGTCTCTTTTCTTATGATATATCCATGTTAGTTTTGATTATCTTTTGTGTTTTTTTTTTGTTTTTATTGAATTGTTAGTTAGACGCCTATTGTGACTCGGACATTTCTCAATAGACTCAACATGGCCACAATTACTATTTGAATCTATTTCCTCGTATCCTCTCAATAAATTTATACATAGTCTTTTCTTTTCTGTTCATTCTCATCTCTTGCTCCTTATCGTTATTTCTAGCTCTTCTACATATTCTTTTCTAACCATTTTATCTTCACATTTACTAATTTTCGTGATTGTTCTTGGGTCGATTACCTCATACCCCGTCCCAATGACTTTCACCATGTTCTACTAAAAAAAAGTTATTATTGACAGATGGATCCGATGACAGTCCATATCGATTTAGACACATCGGAAACATAGAAATGTACATATGGTATAGTACACGTGAAGAGATGGATGGTAGAATTTCACATGCCATGGGCGGCTCCAACTCGTGATTAAAATAAACCATGGAGAATCCAAAGAGAAGAACATGCTCCGCCTCTTAAATTATGGCTCAACGTCAAATGATTTGACACACATCACGAGACAATCATATCACAAGCAATAAGTTGAACCTACCAATGGAAAAATAAATGTCACGCTCTAGATTTACAGTATTGACTCGTCACACCTCTAACGAAAATCTAACATGACAAGACAGATGTTGGGGCACAAACCCACAAACCGTTAAAACGAAATCGATTATAGCACAATTCTTATAATAAACAATCAGGGCTTCAAAAACGAAACAAATTGTTTGATAGCCGATTGTTTTGACGTTGTTATACCTAATTAACCAACTACAACCAATGCAACTAAGTTAAATCCGATTCTTCTGGTCTACAATAATCATTTGCTTTACACATATATGTCTTTTTTCGATAAATGAGAAAAACAATTACACCAAAAAATGAGAAAAAGAAGCAATTGGGCCAAGAGAAGAGAGTTTTTCATCTTACAATTTAGGACTAATTCAGAAACTTATTAATGAAGCTGCTCGCCAATCAACTTCAAAATAAGTACCAATTTTTAACACTACAGCAACCAAAGGCTTTGGCAAGTTGTCTAAGTGTCAAAAAAAAATGCGTCCCAATTATTTTAAAAGAAATACAACTTATACCAAATCGAATACCTATTTTGAAAAAGTTGTCTAGGTGTTAAATGTTTTGGCAAGTTGTCTGGAAAATGATAAATTGGGCACCTCTATACAAAAAAAAATTCAATAAACTAAATATGAGATCAAGTCAAATATAACATCTTAATAACGATAAAGTTTTTATTCACAAATTGAATACAAATACAGTGTTAAGAAATCATTCGATCATAATTGACTGTTCATTGGCATGTTGGTATGAACAAATAAAATTGCAAACCAGCCATAAATGAAATTCAATGACTACTCTCACTAAACCTTTTTAAAGTTAAATAATTAAGAGGTCGAATACTACCGAACACTACTTTGACAATAACATTTCCAATAATTTTTTTAACATTCGCGGAACTTAACTAAGACATCCTCCAAATCGTCAACAACACGGGTGAATGCAACTTCCTCATCTTGGAGGGTTGGGCAATTCGACGAGGACTATCTCTTGGGTGGAGGCGGTAGTATACAAAGCTGGTGGTAAGACAGATTCGAAGGTTGTTGCGAACTGTCTAGCCGAAGGAATAACGAAGGAACATCTGTTATTTTCTCTTGTGACTAATTGACGGGACCTCATTAGCCGCTCTTAGCATGTCGAGGTTACGTGGTGCTATCAGAAAAGCAATATAGTGGTAGACTATCGTTCAACTTATGCTTTGTTATTTTCTCTAGGATATTTTTTTTAGAATCAGGATTTCGTGTGTTAGATCGCGTGTATTCCCCTTCTCACATCAGATTTTGGAGGGGAAAAGTCTAGATGTATTCAGTTGTAATTTGAATGAACAGATAATGAATAAAACTTTTAGGGAAAATTACTCTCAAGTCCCTTAAGTTTGCTTAAATATACTCGAAAGTCCTCCCTGTTTGCAAAATACACGCCGACGTCTATCTAGTTTACTTTTATTATACTTTTGGTTCTCTCAATGAGTTTTTTTCTTTTTGTCATTGAAATGACAAATATATCCTTAGAACAAAAAAATGATGACATCATATCTTCTTCTTTATGAAAAATCAATAACCCATCTTTTTTCTATATTCAAACTCAGCCCATAAATTGCATATTCCATCAATCTACAACTAAATTCAGATCGGGCTCGGATAAGAAGGCCCCGGAGTGCCGGTCTCATCTCCGACTCAACAAGCAAATTGTTGCGAGCGATTTCACTTGATTTCTACAAGCCCAGACGAAATTGATGTCGAGGTCCTATGGACAGTCGGTTGGAGGTAGTAACTGCTCCACCGGTCTCATGTCCCTCTCGCCGTCTCCACCATCTCTCTCTCTCCCCCTGGGCTTTCTGTGTGTGGTTCTAATGGGAGGTGTTGATGGGCTTCCTCTCTTTCCTCTTCGGGCCCGACATCACCATCCTCGCTCCTTGGCCGTTGCCGGTATTCTAGGAGAAAGAGATCCAGCCACAGGTAGATCTTGGCCGTCGCTCGTCGGTGATGTGCCCATTAATAAAAATAAAATAAAAAACTGGAAGACAAAAACTAGAACAATATTAGAGAGGACATCGTCGGGCCGTTGCTCGGGGTCGGTTGCTCAGATCAGTTGCAACGATGGCGGATCGGGGTCTTCGTGAGTTCTGGGAGCATCGACTTGGGACGGGCTGCCAAGTGTGCTATAGCTCGGAGATAACTGCGAGCACCTTCAGAGATCCAGCAAGGATGAACTTGATGGCCGATTGGGGATTTTAATGAAACGATGTGCCTTTGGCAAAACGGGAAGAGGAGGAGCAGCGGACGGGAAGGGGAGGAAGAGAACAAGAATCCACCCAGAGACCTTCCCCTGCGACTCGAAGCCCATGGCTGAGGTTGGTGGCGGGGCGAATATTTAGAAGTCAAAACTGGATTTGGGATTAATTTCGACGCCTTGATGTTCCTCAACGAGAACCACCCGACCTCATTTTGATTTTGATTTTGTTTGATTGTTCATTTAGTGTTGAATTGGTTACAAGAGGAAGGAGGAAGGAGGAAGAAGAAGAGATGATGCCAATATTTTTTTATTTTTTGTTCTAAAGGTATTTTGGTCATTTTTTGATAAAAATGAAAAAAAGAGCTGATAAGGTGCGACAGAGACCTGAAAGTATAATAAAATCAAGTATGAAAGACGTGAGCGTGTATTTTACAAACATGAGAAATTTTTTAACATATTTAAATAAACTCGAGAGACTTGAGAGTAATTTTCCCAAACTTTTATCACAAAAAAGACACATTCACACACTCATTAGTACAACTGCTCCTCACCTTACTATCTGTCCCTCCTTTTAACCTCTCTCTCACACCTAAATTAGTCAAAACCCAGCTATCTCCACTACCAAGCTCAGTCCCCCACCCCATCTCTACCCCCTCCCCCATCATCACTAAAACACTCCACAGCCAGGAAAAAAAATCAAAGTTTATGTAAGAACAGCTGTTGTTCTTGTTGTTGTGACCCAGTTCCGTCAAAATGGGTTGTTGTCTGAGCACCAAAAAACCATCCCATAATGACCAAAATGCCCCTACCCACCTTCACCAGAGCACAGACAGAGCCCCTCCACCCCACATCGAGGAGGAGACGGTCAAGGAAATACTCTCCGTCTCCGAGACGCCTAAGCCCATTATCCTCAGCCCGAAGCCCGACATTAGCGCCGGCGACGGCGAGGCCAAGCCGCCAGTATCGGATCTCAAAGACTCGGACTTGGTCGACGACGCCGTTTCGGAGCCGGCAAGATCGGAGCTTTCCTCCTCCACCGTCACCAACGAGGAGGAGAGATCAAGTGGGAGGAGGGTCAGGAGCTCTCCTGGGGTGAACTCCCGGGTTAGGCCCCGACCCGAGTGGAATTCCGGGCCGGGAAGGGACCGGGTCGTGGGTCGGTCTCCGACACGCCGCTCCGATCTGTCTCCGGCTAGGCGGGTAGTTCCGGGCAGGGAGCAGCATCATGTGGGCCAAGGAGTGGCAAGGCGGGGCTTGAGGTACGACCCGAATAGGAAGGACCCGGGTCCGACCCTTGATAGGTCGGCGGGCGGGAGGAGGTCAAGGTCGCCGGCGACGAGCAGATCCGGCATTGCGGGAGGCAACCCGTCTTCTATCCGTCGGGCCAGCCAGTCTCCGGGTCGGGTCAGGGCGGGTACGGGCGGAGGCCACGTGAAGGCAGAGGAAAATGGAGGAGGCGGGATCGGTAAATGGCCGAGTTCGAACCCTAATTCCGCCACCGGAGAAGCGGAGATTAACCCTAACGAGTCACTGGAAAACCCACTTGTTTCGCTTGAATGCTTCATCTTCTTGTAGAAAAAGAAAGAAGAAAGGATATGTCTGTCATTTTATTGGTATATATGGGATGTCAATAATTGGTTGAGTTTCATTCGAATTGGAGCTGACTTCTTCATTTCAAATTTATCGTCTCGCATCTACTCGACAAACTAATCCGAATTTTAATACAATGGATCCACAAACCACCAAAGTTCTTTTTAGCAAATATTAATGTAATTGTATGGTTCTATTCCGATTTTTTATTAATTGCAAGTGGTGTTGTTAGCTGTTGATAGCAAGTTATTACTTGAAAGGGGACTAAATTTAGTACTGGAGTGATTTTTTCGGAACGACCCTGAATAGTATACTATTTTATCATAATTAGACGAATCATTTTTATCCAATAGGTCCTGTTGTTACTCGTATAACCTACGATGGCGATTTAGCTTCACTTAATTGAAGTTTTTTTGGAGTTGGTAATTGCGATCAAGACTCCAAGAGCATGCACTAGCTAGTTGATAATGATTTCCTATTAATTGACATTTTCTTTTGTTTATGTTTGTTGCGTTCTATTAAAAAAAATTTAACGAGAAAATTTAGGCGAGTTTGCCTAAACCCAGAACTAGAGACGGTATTGGGTTTTGTTCTCCTTCCAAGCAAAGTTTTGTCATTTCCACAAAAGTGAGAATTGAATGTCTAGACAATAAAACAGAATCCGTTACTATTCTACCCAATCTATTTCAACATTTGTCTGTCCATCTGCATTGCAATAAATAAATGTCTGTTACTGTTCAGATTTCTTTGCCTTGGCCAAGCAAACTGCAAGAGATCCTATTGGCTTGTCTTGTAAGAATGGTGCAAAGATTTTCCGTACCGAAGCTGGTGGGGGTGGAGATTGGATCTTTCTCTTTGTTCTCTAGTAGAAACTGCTGATTCTGCGCCGATTATAGTTTACAGAAAATTTTATAATGCTCTATTGTTAATATAATTTGGGATATTAAATTGTTAATATTTTATAAGGACTACATGATTCACTTTTTATTTCCTATGTTTTATTGATAAATGAATGGTCAAAACATCGTGAAGAGCTGGACATTGGATAATTATTGTGTATACAGCTGGATTCTATTGTATTTGACGCAGAAGGTAGTACTAGTAGACTGTAGAGACCAAGTTTGTGATAAGAGTTCAAGTCGTGGCGTCGATTGAAATGGTATGGTGCAGTATTATTTAGCTATGATTAACTGTCCATGGGTCCGACATAGCTACGTCCCGGAATTGATTCAATTAGTAAAAAATTTGTATTTATTTATTTAGTAAGAATTTTGTATTTATTTATTTAGCTGCCGCATGGTGTAGTTAGGTGCCACTTTTTTAAAAAATTGTCAAAAAAAACTTTGCATGTCGAAAAATTACTTTTTGGGTGTCGGAATGGAAAGATAATTTTTGATTTTGCATTTTTTGACACTCGTTAATAGAAAAATCGAGCTTGATACTCTTGCTTTGACATATTTTCGTGACGTTGAGATATAAATCTCCATGAAATTCAGCTTTAAAAGTTACATCAAAAGGATCGTAACATATAAAAGTCAGAGACAGAGAATATATTCAGGAGATTTTGGTGTACACCACCAGGTGCGGAAAAAAGCGAGCGTGCCTTTCCCAAAAGCTTTTGCTCAGCAATTGAAATTTTATTTGTGAATGGAGGGAAAGAAAGGGAAAAGGCTACCTTTTGATAGCCGTTGGGAGGTTTTTTTTGTCTAGAACATGTCTTATATTGATGTTCTAATAAATATTTAATACTATTAAATTTTCAATAATTTGAATTCAAAATTTCTTAATTAAAATAGAATAATTTTTCGCCGATTTATTCGCCGGTTTATTTAAGTATGGTACTGCTGAGTTATTTTTGATAAAGTTGTTTTTAAGGGTAAAAGTCTGCCTCGTATAGTGCTTGGTAAGAACATTTCAAACTAATTTGGCTGAAATTCTTAGAGTAATTTTTTGGTTGGTTATTTTATACCAAATTGATATTTTAGATCATTAATTTTTTAAATACTATTTATTAGAGAGAAAATAAATTATGCAACATCCACCATAAATTATATTTTTTTAAAGTTAAATTTTTTACATTAAGTACAACTTGTTCGGGTTTGAACCCTAAAACTTTGTCAAATCTTATACGCATTGTATCGCTAGTCCAAATAGCTTTTGTTCATAAATTATCATATAGCAAATGAAACCTGGTAAAAAAAAATTAAAATTGTTACACAGGTTACATCAGATTTCCTAATGATTATTCGTTTGTCAATATTATAGGGGATTTTCTGGTTGGACGTGTCTTTATAAAAGCATGCAAAAAACAAGATGGCGTGTCGGTTATTTTGGACTATTCCCAATTCCAAGCAGAGACAAAATTGGATTTCTCTTTCCAAATTTTAATCTGTACACTGTCATTTGTTTTTTGGCAGAAGGTGGAATTTGTTTCCCACATTTTGAAGTTCAAATATTAACGGGTCATTTTGTTCATAAAATCTCGGCCCTGGGTTTCGGTTTGGGTTCTCTGGAAGAACTCCGTACTAACAATTAGAACTCCTATTATTTGGGCTGCTAAACTAATATTTGGGTTTTGTTCGGTCTCTAAATGGGCCTAGTGCCGAGAATCGCTTCACATCTTAAAGGCCCAAATGGAAGTAGATGAGACCCAATGGGCCTTTCCTTAAACGTTACGGCATCGTTTACTTGAACCAAATCATACACTTGTCTCGTATTAGAACATTACAAGATACAACTCCTATATAGTATAGTATAGCGTACATCGACATTTCGCACCGCAAATTAATTAAATTTTGCGGATCTATCCCTATATATGTTATAGTACTTTTAACATTTCGCCCGCAAATTAAATTTGTGGGTACATCCCCGGGTTCTGAAACTATGGTGGCCTTATTCAATTTTTGGTAAAAGCTTATTTTAATTTTATGTGATTGATCAACTAATACCCCTCTACTATATAGTGAAAAAATTTCGGCCGAGTGTAAAAAAAAATTCTATTTGGCTTGTCTGAATTTTTAAATAATTTTCTCATTTGTTTCAACATTATAATACCCAATAATATTTTTGTCCAAATTTTTTTTTCAAATAGTGAATTGACAACAAAATAAAAATATTACTCCGTAACACATTTTTAAACTACAAGATAGTGACGCGCGTGATCAAATCAGAAGATATTAAAGTAGACTCCTGAAATTTCCTGCGAGTCTCACGAATAATTTACACCCCTCAAGTTCTTACAAATAGATCCATTGAAGTGGGTCAAAGAATCATCCATTGTCGGATCCCTTCCTAGCTATGCAAACACTAAAATAAAAGGCAGTGAAGAAGCTGAACATGGCCGCGGAATCTCTAGCATTCTCCCGGAGCAGTTCACCCATAAAAAACTAAGGGTGTGGTATGTACACGAAGAAATAAGGAGCTGATCTGGGTCCGATTAATGAGAAGCAAGGTTAATTTGTTCGTGCTGCAATGTCCGCTCGATGTAGTTCGATACGTTGCAGCTATATGTGGAACTTGTGGGCTGCCAGGGGTCTCGTTGGTTTAGCTGCCTTGGCGAGTGGATGAAGAGCTCGCGGTAGAATTCGAGTCTGCGGGTGGAACTGGACAAGGATGGGAAGGTTGATGCTGCTGCTGGTGGCTGGAACTGCATTTAGGCGGGCAGGGGACGGGGGCGGGATGCGCGATGAAGGTGGGAATGTTATCCCCGGGCATCAACACCGAAACTCCGTTGGCGTACACCGTCATCTGACGAGCAAACAAATTCACCACTTAAAGAAACAAGTTGAATCCCAAACAGATTCCTGTCCCATGATAGTGTGTCACACAAGATTCCTAATTTTATAAATACACAAGATCAAACATTATCCTAAACATCTGACCATGTGCAAATTTGACTTTATCCCATTTGTGGTCTCCTGTTTCACTACAGTATCCCAAAGATGGGACCAACAACATAAATATATTAGACCAAGATATGCTTTTAATATACAACTGTCCAAGCTTAAAAAGAGATCCTCAGAAACACTAGTTTAGCTACAACAATTCCACAAGTTATGTGGGATCCAACTTTATTACTTAAGCAGACAAGACAAACAGTAATAAGATAGGTTATCTTGTTCGAAAAAATCCCATGAATGGACTGGAGGGAGGATTTCTTGGTTTTGGATATAATTAAAGAAACCAACTTGTAGCATTCTTTAATCTTTTCTCAACAATCCTTGGATCTTTTCCAAAATTACATCAGGGCTAATAAGTTGATCAATGGCATATCAGTTTAAAGATCATGAAGTTCTTTTCACGTGGAGCCAATGTGTTTGGCGCCTACCAGCCCACAAACCAAAGATAAAACTGTTGGCTTGTAAGTTTTAACAATGGACCCCAACAATTTATTAGTAAACATGTCCAATTGGATTATAAAAAAAGGTACAACAGTAGAGGCCAATAAGTGACATCAGAACAGGGTGAAGCAGCTTAAATCAATCACCAACCAACCAAATAAATCAAAGAAATTAGGATCCTAGTACATAGATCAGGACCAAATTCCTGAAAGCTTGAAGATTAGGCAAAGTTTCACAAATTGAAAAGACTAATTCTTTGACAAGCCCTTTAGCCCCACATGACAATGGGGGAAGGTGGGCCTCTTGTGCTCCTCAAAAGGTATGGCAAATGACAAACCCACACAAGGAATACTACAAAAAAACAAAAGATATACTAACATAATGCCTATAAGATGGCTAATCTATTTAAGTTGATTGCAAAAATGGGGCACAATCTTTGTACTCTGCTGGTGTAGGAGTTATCAAACAAGCCAAAGGGCGTTTGGCCTAATGGCACATGCGTAAACGAACAGACTGAAGTCCAAGTTTCAATCCCTGACAGTTGTAATCACGGTAACAAAAAAAGGAGTTATAAAACAAGGTCTTGTACCATTATAGCAACATGTCCAACACAAAGGGAACCAGTAGTTTGGTGTCATTAAGATGAATGTGTCAAGTGGTGTGTATTAAATGTACAGTGGTAGGGACTAAGACAAACAGGAAAGTACATCTACTTCTGTGACTCTTTGGCTTTGTTTTAAGCAGTCTGTTTATTAATGAGACAGCTACCTGGATGGAGGGGTCCCTAATTGCTGCCCCAGAAGTATAATAATTTAGGAGACAAGTGTTAACCCTCTAATAATCAAGTTCTAGACTATAGAATGTGAATGCAGGATGGAAGAAAGGTAATTCTAGTCCAAGTGCCACAATTTTGGAATCTCTCAAGGGAAAGGAGTAAAACAAAAAAGGGTAATCCTATTTCATATATGACACATCAACTCTAGCTTGTTAAGTGTCAATCTGACCAATTACGATGAAATTTCAACACTTCGTGGCCGAGTCTCGTTGCATTGTTGGCGGGGTTCCAATCGTGCTTTCTCCATTTCCAGGAAACATAAGAAAGAAGTGACATGTACTCTAGCTTCTGCTAATTGGTTCGTAAAACAAAAGTTGGTACTCTTAGTTACTGCTCAAATCTAGAGCCTAATTACTGATTACAAACCAAAAAGATAGAAAATTACTCAAAAGGAAGTGAAAATCATAATTATTAAGGGCAGCTAAAGGGAAAACTTTACAAAGCTTTTGTCAGACAAAACAATCATGACCATTCTTTTGCAAAAATCGAAAAAACCAACAAAAAACTGTTCGGGAAAGAAAAAGAGTGAACAGAAAAATGCTAAACCAACTAACCATTTAATGTACAAAGATTCAATCTTTCACCTGAGTTAACTAGACACACAACGAGCCGACTAATCTAGCTTATAGCACGGAAAAGCTTAAAGACTGTGAATTTAAGCAAATGGGAGGGTAAAGAACCAACCTTTGGAGAAGGGTGACCAAGTTTGGGATTGAAACCCATCTGGGCCTCAAGGTCGCCGTGCTCATTCCTCCCCGAGTTGGGCCTAAGGAACCTCTCGAAGATGGCCATGACCAAGAACATGGAGATGAGAATGGCCGTGGCTACGAAGCCAAACGACACCGCATTGACCGAATTGTCGAAGTGCCTCCAGTGGTCATTGTCCCTTTGGCCGTTCAACAATGGAGGAGGAGCTCCTAATGGCGACCAGCCATTAATACCACCTTGCTTTTCCATTCTTAAATTTTCTTTGTTTCACTTTTTTTATTTCTGGGGGAATGAGTTTAGCTCGTCAGGAACTTCACTTTCATTGTCTCATTGCTTAGAGAGAGAGAGAGGGAGAGAGGAGAGAGAGAGAGTTCAGGTTTTTCTACATGGGCACTAGAACCAAAGACCTGGCTTATAAACTTGTTGTTTTCAAGGACTGGGGAGAGAGAGAGAGAGAGAGAGAGAGAGAGATAAAGGGAGAAGCTTTGGTGGGGTATCTTTAGGGGAGAGAGATTGGGGGTACAAGAAAAAAGCTTTTGGATTTGGATATATTAGAGAGTTGGAAGGGGAAATGGTTGTTTTTTTGGGCAGTTGAATTTGACTTCTGGTTTACTTTTTTAACCGATGCTTTTGAGCTCTAGTAACTATAGTGACTTATATAAGATAAACAGTTAGATAAACTAATAACAAATTTGTTTTGATTTAATTAAATATCTCGAATTCGAGTTTGGACGCGATGTACGGGCTGTTTCGCATGGCTTCAGTGATCGCTGAGAGGTGCCTCACACTCCTCGCATATGATGTGCGAGATACCTCGTGTGTTGTTACGCGTTGTCTCACATGTAATTGTGAATTGTTAAATATTTGATGCAACTAAATGACGTATCAAAAATTTTAGTTCTCTGTGTTGGTGTGTATTTGGTTACAAGGAAGTTCCATTTTTTCTTTTATAATGTTGAAGTAAATTAATTGAAGTTGGAAATCTGAACATTAAGCTTTATCTTACATTTGTCTACCCAAAAAATGAATCTTGAAGTAGTACATGAATTTGAAAAGTTGGAAGTTGAACGATAATTGAAATATCCGATGAAAACCAAACAACTTCGCGAAGCAAACGAATGGTTCTATGCTCTTAATGTACAAGTTACAATATAATTTCCTTTCACAAATTTACAATACAACTACTTCTCGGATCAACTTTTTAGGTAAGAACTGAAGGTTCTATTAGGGGTGATCGTGGTTCTAGTTGAATTAGAGAACCAGTTCTACTAATCGGATTTAAAATTATGGTCAAGTATCTAAAAATTATTCTAGAATTTTTTAAAAAGTCCCGGTTATGGTTTCTCATTTTGTTGAAATTATAACCAGATATTTCGCTTCCGAAATGTAGGTGTACTCTTCCATTCTTCAAAAATCATAGGGAAAATTGCCCTTAGCTCCTTTCTTTATGTCGTAATTAAGGCTAGGATTCCTGCTATTCGAAATATTATTTTGTTGTCCCTGTTTTTTATAAAAATATTGGTCTCGAGTCCCTGATGCCGGTATCAGAGGGCCCCCGATACCAAGGGGGAAGGGTCGGGGTACTTATTTTTTTACTGAGGGGTATTTTAGTCTTTTCAGGTCGCCCTTCGTCGGAGAAATTCTCTGATGCCGACATCAGGGACTTGAAAATAACATTTTTATAAAAAAACAGTGACGGTAAAATAATATTTCGAATAGCAAGGACCCTAACCTTAATTACGACAATTGTCCATTTCCAGATACCTAATTCAAGAACAAGTTCGGAGGTCCATTTCTGGTTTGAAAGAACAACAATTGTCCTACCTTAACCCACGTGTTATATGCAGATGATACTTTTTTGTTTGGGAAGGCCACCCTGCAGGAAGCTACTGCTCTTGGACAAATCCTCAATAACTTTGCTGCTTGCTCTGGTCAGCAGTTTAATTTTGACAAATCCAACATTTGTTTTAGTAGATGGACACCCACACCACACAGGTCAGAGATGAGATTCTTTCAACTCTTGGGATGGCCAAGATGAATTCAGATGAAAGGTACCTTTGACTCTCTTTTTTTTTGGGGCAAGTCAAAAAGAGCTACTCTCAATTTTGTGCTTGATCGTGTTGTGCTTAAGGCTCAGTCCTGGAAGCACAAATTTATATCTAATGCAGGTAGACAAGTTATGATCAAGTCTGTTCTGAATTGCTATTCCAACGTATTCTATGCATTATGTTAAATATCGAAAAACTTTTTGCACTAAATTGAATAGTATACTTGCAAGATTTTGGTTGAAGAGTGATATTGAGCATAAATTGAATAGTCTTAGGAGCATAAGACTATCCACTGAATAAAATGGACTAAGCTTACTCAATCTAAATTGCTGCAACAACATACTACTGAGTTGTGTTCACTAATTGGTTTTGTTTGCTGGCATATTTGGAAAGCCAGATGTGCTGCAATCTTTGAAGGAACACAACCCGATCACCGCAACTAGGTATTGGAATGAATGGATCACTATGAGAAACAAATAAACTTATCGAGCTGGTCCAGCTCCTCCCTCCCTCCCTCCATTGTGTTCAAGGACTCGAACTCGAGACGTAGTCAAGTTAGAAAGTCAATTTCAAAATGTTGTTATAGATTAATCAAGATATCTAGAATTCGAGTCTCTCGGAATGCACGAGTTCTAAATATTTGTTGGAAGAATTTTACAGACTTTTAAAAATTATATCTAGCTCTAACAACGATTAATCAAAAACTATAGGTGACTTCTAGATACCATGGTAAAAAAATGAATTAAAATATATTGCTTGCATCCTTTTCCTTATCGAGCTGAAACTATAGGTGAGTAAAAAAATCAAAAACTCTTTAACCGAACCAAGCTGGGCCGAAAAAAACTAAACCAAACCGAACCATTCTTAAGTTTGGTTCGGTCCAGTTCTGGATTTCTTGAGAAAATGGTTCCCGGTTCTGGTTCGGGTCTTAGTTTACGAACCCGAAATAATCTGGACCGGCCAACCCCCTAAAACCTAAATTTTTTGGCCCACACATCCACTTCTTCTTCTCCCCTATTTTTCCCAAAAAGAAAACCTAATTTAATTACCTAAAATCCAACAAGAGAATAGAGGAGCAAAATGGAAGAGAAGAAACGAGTAGAGCAATCCAACAAGTGGGTGGAATCGCTATCAAGGGGTGGGTCCCAGCAACTGGAATCCCTAACCTTGTCCGGCCTCTAGATCCTAGAATCCCACAGCGGCTACATCCAATGTCATTTCCTCGTATCACGAACAGAGATGGCAGTTGGAATGCTGGAGCGATGGCGACGCTGATTCATTAGGGTTTGTGGTTTATCTACAAAAATTTTGAACTTTTTGGGTCTTCTGGTAAGCTTTTGTAGTTTGTGTTTAAGCGTTTATTTGTTAGGTGGGTGTTGTTTTGGGTTTTTGTAATGGCTTGTGATTGTGGTGGGATTGGTGTGGTTTCGGTTGGGTATGTGTTTGAGAGATTTTAATGGATGCAATGTGTTTGTTAGATTATTTATGGTCTTGTCTTTGTTGAGAATGGTGTCTAGTTTGTTGATGGAAGGTGCTCTCTGTAATTAGTTTTGGCGCCAAAAAGCTATTTTTCGGTCAAAGGGTTCGGTTCTGGTTTGAACCTGAATTTACAGTTCGGTTCCGATTAAGAACCGTGCTCTGAAACGGTCCAGTTCGATTTTCAGAAACTAATAAACTATGCTACTTTGGTTCCGATTTTTTCAAGTTTGGTCTGGTCTGATACAGTTTGGGCCAAATGCTGAGCCCTAGCTGAAACATAAATGGATTGAATTGATAGAATTGCTCATCAATTATTCAAATCTCTCCACCAACTATACAGCAACTTTATATCACCATTTTCACAATTATGGTTAATAATGCATACTTTCCTTTGTAAACGTAGGAACAAGTAACATGGAAATCCAACAAGCTTGGGTTTTGCTTTCCTTTGTTTCCATCAACGCAAGGATAATTTCTCCAAATTAAACTCAAGTAACCAATGACTTAATCACAATAATTTTTTTTGCAATTACCGTTACATAAATGGACAAACAAAATCATAAATTATTTATAAAACATAAAAAGCTAACCCTTTATAACTTAGACGAGCCCCACACACATGCCTACATGTCGATTTCCGTGGCCATGTCTCCCTAATCCTTAGACCCCAGTGGTCCCCTATTTGCACCCTCCCTTTCCACGTTTGTGACCCATCGACTTCTGCCACCTGGCAATATGACCCTTTTTTATGTGAGCAATATCAATTAATCCGTGGAATATAGAAATTGAAGTAATGATATTATTGAGTTAGTTATTGAAGAAGTTAATTTTTCTTGGCAAGAATATAGGATTTACTCGGTCTTCAAACGTTGATTCGTACCGTTCGTTTTCACAGTTATTGTTGTGTTTTTTAATAACTTGAACTTTATATATTTTTATTAAATTAAGATAATATCTTCACTAATTGAGCCCGTTGATTAGGTTATCTTGTCTTTGTTTTGTTATATGGCTTTTGTTTGCTATAAATTTATAACAAATTTTTTCATAAACAATTTTTATTTGACTGATTATGAAATACATGGATAAAAGAGAGTCTCAGCCGACATATCATCTTCCTCTGTCGGGCTTACACCGGGGATATACCAGGGGAAGGTTAGAGGTCCTCGTGATTGTCCTCCCAACCAACGGTCCAGATGACTCCTCGCGACATCATGGGATCAGAGCCGTCGGTTACTTCTCGACTCTCGTGATCATTGCAGTCAAAAAAGTAAACCATGGGTCAAGTCAAGGCGAACATGGTCCTCTGTTCCCATCCCACGCGTGCGACGGTGCGACCTCGCACGTGCGCTTTTGTTGGGTAACAAAGGAAACGCAGGAGTGGAATTGACCAATAGAGGAGGGGGAAGTACTTTTGTCAGGACTCAGGAGCCCCAAGGAAACGCTTTGTTGGGGACCATTCAGTCTTTTATCCCTCTTCTTTTTTTGGGGTGAAAATTGACAAATTGTACCCCTCTTAGTTTCGTAACTTTCGTTGTTTCGGAAATAAGACCATGTACAGCAGTCCGAGCGCTGAGGCTCGGCCTATTATTTAACTATTAAAAAAAATTGGTGTTTATTGATTTTCGTTCGGCCGAGCAGATTGGTTGGCTTTTTTTTATTAGTATCTAACTATCTAGTTATTTTTACTTTGCATAATATTATTCGTAAAAATAGATTTATTCGGATAATATTTTTGTGGTTAGCTTATCTTTAGCAATAAATTTAAAAAATAATTTAAAAATAATTTAATTTTGTATCTCTATAAATAGAGTCAAATGTTAACATATTTTCATATACCATCTAAAATTCTCTCTTATTTCACTACATAATCCCTTCTTATAAATTGTCTCTATTATATTATTTCTATTATGGATCCAAATGATCCTAGTTTTTTAAATTATCACTCATTCGGATCTTATAATCCTTCATCTTATAATTATGTTTCCAATTTTTGCTTTTGTAATTTTATGACTTAATCACAATATTTAATCGTGTTATTGAAAACATAATTATTTTTGTAATATATAATTTTAATCTAAACAAATCAGAGTAGATAATATGTGGATGAGAGAGAAATTAATTATTTATTCTGTGAACTGAATTGCTGATGTGTGTAGAAAATATGTAAGTGGATTGGATTGGGTAGGAATTTGGTATGGAAGAGAGAGAAATTAATAATTTATTCCGTAACCTGGATTGGATGAGTTGCTGATGTGGGTAGTCTAAGTGTTCGTCCATTAAAATAGTTGAATATATATCAAATAGTTATTATTTTTGTAAGCTTAGTATAATTTTCTATATCGTGATTTTGCGCTTAAATATATCATCAATTTTAAATTCTCGATTCAAATCACAAAGTTTTTTTGATTCACAACCAAGTGACACGTGAGATCCATATGGATCTCGAAATATTTCATGTTGTTATAGGTGGAGAAACTTGTCTTGGTTGAACTCGTTCGACCTTGGCTCTCATTTGTGTGCATCTCGTATGCATTCAAATGCCCATGAGGACGTATATGACGTAATCTTGTAGTTTTTAGTCGTTGCTTATCTCGGCAGAATTTTGCCTTGGTCATTGGCTCTTGTAGCTTCTCGACCGCCCTTCGCTCCCACCCGTGCCACTCTGCTGACTCCAGTTTGGGTTTCTTTTTCCGTTTGGTGTTTGTTGTTTGAGTATTTTCTATTTCTGTCTTGTAATTTATTATATTAATGATAAGCTCCGCGCCACCCTTTCTAAAAAAAAGTGACACCATTAACTTTTATTGTTGGTGATCGCACGTCTCCTATATTGCTCGTTCCTTATCTATTTATCACTTTCCTATTGTTATTTGATTTACCTTCCTGACTTCCAGGAAGTAGTTTAGGAAGACTCCTTATTGCTTGTAACACTCGTAGGCTATTTTAGGTGTGAGTTCGGTGTCGTTTTGCTGTGTCGGTGTGAAATTTGACACCGCACCGCACTGCACTTTTGATTTAGCCAAAATTCACACCGTCGGTGTGGCAGTTTAGGAAAAAACTGCAGTGTGGCGGTGTGACGGCGTGCGGATTAATGGTGCAGTTTTGCAGTTTGAAACCACATATTGGGCCCAATTCGCAAGGCCCATTTAATAGCCCAAATTTGAAAAAAAAACCTCTTTTATTTTTTGGTGAAAATTGTAGCCCAAATACAAGTTCACAAGCCCACCAGTTCTAACAAAACAAAGAAAATGCATACAGTAAGTACAATTCATCCAAATACAACAGCAACAAACAAACGATTCAACAATTAAAGTTCAAATTCAATAATTAAACACGAGCAAGTTCATCAAGTTCAACAAACAAACGGTGTCAGAGAGGCCGTGAAGTTTCTGGGAATTGTCGATGTGTGGTTATCAAAGGGATCGGGAGTTTGGAAACAAATCAGAGTAGGAGAGGAGAGTTCTGTCTTTCGGACTTGTGGGAGATGAAGTTTCTCGGACAAAAAAGTTTTATATACTAAAACAAAACAACATTGATTTTTCACATAGTACGCATATACTAAAATAATGTCATTTTAATATATCGGTTTTGTGGTCGGTTGGTATGGTTTGAGACCAACACTGAAACCACACCACACCAATTCGGTATCAGTTTGAAATCGCACCACGAAACTATTTAAGTGTGCGATTTAGATTTTGTCGGTCGATCAGTTTTGTGGTCGGTCGATTTCACGATTTTGTGGGTTTCAGGCTCACCCCTAGGCTATTTAAGTTATACAGTTGGATGAATAAAGTCAAGTGCCTATTTTCTTCATGGTATCATAGCAGAGATCCGGTATCGAAACACCCTTGACAAAACCTAACCCTACCCGCAAAAAATTTTCCTACCCTCACCAAAATAAGATGGCGAGAAATGGTAATGGTCGATATGACTTCTCCTTACTTCCTGTACCCCTCGGACAATCCAGGACAGGTTAACGTGAGTAAGCTGCTTAATGAAAGAAACTATACTGATTGGATTGGTGAGATGACCAATTTTCTGTTGGCAAAAAATAAACTAGGATTCATTGACGGGACTATTGTCAAACCGAAGGCGACCTCAGCAGACTACAACATCTGGACAAGATGTGACGCCATAGTCAAAGGATGGCTGGCCATATCAATTGAGAATGACGTGTGAGGTAGCGTTCGCTACGCGAAGACGGCTCGAGAAGTATGGGCTGATCTTAAAGAGAAATTTGGGAAGAGTAGTGCGCCAAAAGCCTATGATCTCAGGTATTCTGTTTCACTGCTTCACTAGGATAAGATGTATGTTTTAGCGTATTTCTCCAAACTGAAGTCGTTATGGGTTGAGATAGAATCCATCTCACTGATGGCCGAGTGTACATGCTCCGCAAGGCAGCGATACAGAGCGGCTAGAGAACATGAACAACTATATGTGTTCCTCATGGGATTAGATAGGGCGTTTGGTACAGTAAAGTCTCAAATTTTGAGTACCAAGCCGCAGCCTACTCTTGGAGAAGCATATCATCTGATCTTAGAGGAGGAACAAACCAGGCTCATCCAAGCAATGTGATAGCCCACGGTAGAAGCGGCGGCTTTTAGGGCCGAGAATTACAGGCGTGCTGATCATGAAATAGCACAACGAAAAGTCAGAAAAGAGAAGATGAAGTGCAACCATTGCTAGAAGATCGGCCATATAAGAGACCAATGTTTCGAATTGGTTGGCTATCCAAACTGGTGGAAAAGAGATGATGATAGAGATGGTGGCAAGAAGAAGTGAACTGGACAGTCTGGACCGAGAAAGCAATCACCTCGGGCAGCTCAAGTGGGGCATGAGACGAGCCTCATACCAGGCTTAAACACTGATCAGTATGCGCATCTTCTCGAAGTGTTGAAGCAAGGGAGAGATGCTGGTGCTTTTTTCATTCGTGATAGGTGTGGAGGTGCATATGGCTGGTATGACATTAGGGCACCAATCCTGGATCATTGATTCAGGAGCTACGGAACATATATCTTATGATGCTAGTCTCTTTTCAGGGCCCATAAAATAGACAAACAACACGCTAGTGAAAATACCTACTGGCGCAAGTGTTCCCGTAGTAGGGGTTGGAAATATCGAGCTTCTAAATGGGATCATACTAAAAAATGTTTTACACATTCCAGTATTCTGATGTAATCTTATCTCTATACACCGATTGACCTCTGATTTGAATTGCTCATTAACTTTTGTTGCATACTTCTGTGTATTCTAGGACCTAACTTCGAGGACCCTAATTGGAGTAGGTAGGCACAGTGGTGGGTTATATCTACTGGAACCAACTTCAAAGATGGGGGTGGCTATGCATCTTGGGAAGAGAGCTTCGGCGGGCACCTGACATGAGAGACTTGGTCATCCTTCATTGGAGAAGTTAGCATACTTGGAACATTTGTGTTTGGAGATTCGGTTAGATCACAAACTCTTATGTGACTTGTGTTTACGAGGAAAGCAGACTCGAACATCCTTTTCGATTAGTTCAATAAAGACTGATGAATGTTTTTCCTTGATTTATTATGATATATGGGGGCCGTATAAGACGGATTCACTATCTGGGGCGTGTTATTTTCTCACAATAGTGGACGACTATAGTCGTGCTGTCTGGGTATACCTCATGTCCTTTAAGTCTGATGTAGCTCGATTACTAATCATGTTTTACAATATGACTGAGACACAGTTTGGAAAACGAGTACAACGAATAAGAGCAGATAATGGTTTGGAGTTTCAATCTAGCACTGTGATGAATTTTTATAGAGACAAGGGCATTCTATTGCAGACGTTTTGTCCATATACGCCACAACAAAATGGGATGGTAGAATGGAAGCATCGTTACATCTTGGAGACTACTAGGGCTTTGCTTTTTCACTCCAGATTGTCTACGTATTTCTGGGGTGAAAGCGTCCTTACAGCAATGTACCTAATTAACTGTCTACCTACAAGAGCAACAAATAACTAGATGCCATATGAAGTTTTATTCTGCAAGAAACCAAGCTACACACACTTGAGATCTTTTGGTTGCCTGGTCCGTGCGCTTGTGCTCGGTCCGCAAAAAGATAAATTTCAAGCACGAAGTCACAAGTGTATCTTTATTGGGTATCCGGAAGGCCAAAAGGGCTATTGAGTTTTTTATCTCAGCGACAGACGAATCTATCATACAAGAGATGTCACGTTCATGGAAAATGTGCATCCCTTCAAAGAAAAATCATCATGTGAAGAAAGCACCAGCCAACACCCACACTTTGACAAAGTAAGCTATACCGATGTTTTGGTCGATGGTGTCCAGGAAGTTGCGCCAATACAGCCAGCTGCCCCTACCAAAAATGAGGTTTTAGAATAGGAGAATGCGCAACCTATTATAGGCAAAAATATGGGCTTGAATATAGCTCCCGCTCTAGACTACAATGCAGGTATAGATGTCACCTATGTACCTCAGAATACAATGGCCATACGACATAGCACAAGACCGAAGCAAGCTCCACGTCGGTTGGAAGACTACGAGACATGCATACCACCTTTCTTTAACCACCCACGGCCTACTCCTTCATCCGAGAACTCGGTGGTATATCCTCTTACTCACTTTGTCTGGTATTCAAAGTTTTCTAAAAATTATAAAACTTTTCTTGCTGCCATCACACAAAGTGATGAGCCAAAGACAAAATTCCAGGCTGTCAAAAGCGCGCATTGGAGGGAAGCTATGACGCGTGAGATAAAAGCTCTTGAAGTAAATGGGACGTGGACTCTTAACCTCTGCCACCAGAAAAGAGAGCAATTGATTCCAAATAGGTGTATGAGATCAAGTAGAAACCCAATGGAGAGATAGAGTGGTATAAAATGTGCTTAGTTGCAAAGGGGTACACTCAGATTGAAGGTATCGAATTCCACGATACTTTTGCCCATGTTGCCAAACTTGTTACAGTTCATTGCTTACTCACGGTGGATGTTCAACATCGTTAGTTTATCACACAATTGGACGTCAATAATGCTTTTCTGCATGGTGACCTAGATGAAGCTATTTACATGAAACTACCTCTTGGATACTCCTCTGCCTATGACTTGCGCGTATAGAGGGAAGGTTGCTTTACCCGGCAGTCACTAGATCCGACATTATATATGTTGTGAGCATTCTAAGCTAGTTTATCACAAATCCACAACAAGCACATGTTGATGTGGCTGATTGTGTCTTACATTATCTCAAGCAGTCTCCTAGACAAGGCATCTTGCTCCCTTCCATTGGTAAGCCAGTACTCTCTGGTTATTGCAACGCTGAATGGGGAGGATGTACCATGACCTGAAGTTCCGGGACATGATACTTTATACTATTCGGAGGTTCCCCGGTCTCTTGGCGTACCAAGAAACAATCAGTGATTTTACGATCCTCAGCCGAAGTTGAATATAGGGCTATGGCAGCTACGGTCAGCGAGCTAATATGGCTTCGTTGGTTGTTTCGCAAACTGCACACTCCACAACTCGCTGCCACTACCCTTTTCTGTGACAACCAAGCTGCGTTGTACATTGTCGCCAATCCAGTCTACCACAAATGAACTAAACACATGAAAATAGATTGCTACTTTGTACGTGAACGCGTCCAATCCAAGGACATCTCACCGAGAAAAATTGACAATTCTGGCCAGCTGGCCGACATCTTTACTAAAGAGCTTGGGCGTTAACGTTTTCACTATCTACTTGGATAGTTGGGCAATACGAACCTCCATGCGCCAACTTGAGGGAGAGTGTTGGTGATCGCACGTCTCCTATATTGCTCGTTCCTTTTCTAGTTATCACTTTCCTATTGTTATTTGATTTAGCTTCCTGACTTCCATGATGTAGTTTAGGAAGACTCCTTATTGCTTGTAATACTCGTAGGCTATTTAAGCCATACAATCAGATGAATAAAGTCAAGTGCCTATTTTCTTCATTTATTACTTGAACTATCCAAACATGTCATATAAGATATTGACCACGAGGAGATACGTGGGTTAATTAAAATAAATTGGCTTAGTGGATGTCACTTGTTTGTATGTTAAGTAAATTTTTTGTCATCTTATCACAACAATTAAAATCACAAAATTTTGATGTGTCGAACCACACAATTATGCGCTAATAAAATGGCTTTAAATTTTTATGATTGCATTTTCAACACTCTTATATTAGTGTTCAATATAAAAATTTAAAATAAAGTTGGATTCAAGTGGTTAATGATTATTGGATTAGTTATCTACGCAAAAAAATGTATCTTTTTATTGCTATTAGTCAAACTCCAAAATAGGAAAATTTACTTGTCCCTTTAATTTTGTTCAAGTATAGTAATAATTTTTTTTGCAAATAAAAAAACAATTTTTTTGTTGTCAATTTAATCTCTTGTAACTAAAATTTTGCTTTTCATTTGATTAACAAAGTTTCTATTTTTTTTAAAATTAATCATTTATTCGATAAATTCACGAATACGCTATTGCAAGCTGTTACACCTAGATCCATGCTCTGCTAATAGTTCCAAATAATAATAGAACTGATTTTTTAAAATAAAAATCGAGTTTGTATTTTGAAAATGTAACAAATAATATGGAATAATTATTTCTAGACAAGATCGGACAACATTCAAGATTATGAAATAGTACTAAACTGAAAAAATTATAATTAGTTCACCAGGGTGCAAGTAAAATATTTCCAAAATCCTCTGGACCAAAAGGGTCTTCTCAATCTCATAGGATATACCGAGACTAGCCCTATGTTGCGTGGTGCGGCTCGTGCTGGGGTCTGAGTGCTGAGCTCATGGGGTCACGTGAAAGGATCTTTTTTCGATTTGCTCTCTTTAATTTTTAACCAGTGTCACACACACTGTCTCTGCCATTGGGTACCCTTTTCTCGTTACCTTTTTTTCTGTACTTCGCTTCTTTTGATGCCCGTGTTGTGTGTTTTTGTGGCCAAAAAGCTACGTACCGAGGGAGAAGAATTCCCTTTTGCGGATTGACAAGTTATAGCTCTGATGCCCGCTTCTACTATTGCCCGTAAATATTTAGATCAATTAGTAAGCGTTGTTTTATCTTAATAAAAAAATTTGAGTTCGAACTATGTAAAATATTCTTTATTAAATATTTACGGAATAAAGACCAAATAAGTTAATGTACTTGCTCAAAAGGGTCACATAAGCCCTTGTACTTGAAAGTGGTTCAGATAAGCCCCTATACTTTTCTAAACGGGTCAAATAACATCCTGATACCATTTTTCCGATCACCGGCAACACGTCATCAGCTGACGTGTCATCCTTGTCATATTAAAGATGCCATATCATAAAAAAAACTACGGTAAAATTTTACCTGCAAGGATCAAATTACCCCCAATCAAAAAAATAAATAAAACTATATATTTCAACCTTAGAACATAAAAAAGCACCAAATTAAATAATCAAGAACATAAAGAACACCAAATTATACAAATAACAACATAACATCAATAACCCTAATTCCAATTGGTACATCGAGATCCATCCGCCACGGCAAAAAATTCAATTTCTCGGTCTCCTTCTTGCCTCCTCCCGTTCATAAACAAACACCAAGAATGTCCAACAATTAGTTCACCGCCGCAGCCGCCATTTAAAATTCAATTTATCGGTCTCCTTCTCGGTCTCCCACTCGTCTCCTTCTCGGTCTCCTACGACTAAGACGAGCTCTAGATTCGCCACTGCCGGTGGTGATAAATCAGAAAAAGAGGTTGAACCTGCAATACTCCACTGCCGTCGATGTCGCTATCTCGATGGGCCTCCTCGTCGACGGCTCCTTGTTGGGGATTTTTTAGCCAGCGGCGGGGTGTCAACCCCTTTTTCGAACTATTCCTCCTCTAGGATCTGGAGTAGGACGAGGAAAAAATTCAATTGGAGATTTTTGAAAATCGATTTGAAGGATCCTTGTTGCATCTCTATAACACTTTCTAAGCAACAATAAAATGCACGGCGATGACGCTTTGGGCCTGTAGTAAAAGTTAATGTTGTTCAGTGATTTAGGGCTTGGAGTCTAATTGGGGATTTCTGGAAGAGAAGTGGCATAAAAGGTTGAAAGTGGCGATGACGCTTTGGTTATTTAATTTTCTGGGTTTGGGTTGGGGTCGAATAGTTTTTTTAGGAGTAATGGGTAATGGGTCAATAAGAATAAATATTTGATGACATGGTATTTTTAGTACGACAAGGATGCCATGTCAGTTGATCACATGTCATCGGTGACTGAAAAAATAGTCTCGGGTGTTATTTGACCCATTTAGAGAAGTAAATGGGCTTATGTGACCCTTTTGAACAAGTAGAGGGGCTTATTTGATATTTATTCTAATATTTAATTAGAGAGCTTGAGTCATTTAGCTTAATCAAAATCTTTAATCATCTGGTTCTGGACTCATTGTGTCGACTAATATAATTCGAGTTGAATAAATTTTTTGAAATGTGGTAAAACTCTCTAACTAGTGTTTAACACTGATACAATCCTAAAAACTCGAATTTGAAACCTAATTAAGTTAGAATAACGCTCTCAATAATTAATTTAAGTAATTGTTGATCATCTTCTAAATATCTTATTAGACTAAAATGTGCATTAATCAGCACGATAATATCCAAACACTCCATCATATAAACCAAAAAAAATTATATCTTTATTCGGGTCTACACCTTACAGCCCTTTTTCAAGCCTAGCATACGCTGGACCCTAAATTCTGTGTTCAGTGGGCCCTAAGAAAGTTTATGGCCATGGCCCATGGGTCATCTGGTCTTCGTCTTTATTCGAACATATTGGTAAATTATTATAAACTAATTAGTTAAAAATAGTCGTAGTCTAAAATTGATCAATTATGATAGTTGAATATTATTTAGTGTCTAGTATTCTCCAATTCAGCTAATTAGTTACTCAACCCCAAATTTTGGTCTCTTTTTTTTACGAGATACCGTTTAAAATTTTAAAAAAAATGTATAATCTCTTTCAAAAGTCACAAATTTATTGCAGGTAAAAAAACTTCAATCTCCCAAGTCCCAACCCATCAATCTCAATACCATCTTCTAACGGAAACTGGATTACAGTGGACTGGGACACCATTTTTGGAGGAGGTTTTACATTATTTGTTAATAGATTTTTTATGCCATTTGATATTTATATATTTACTTAGCCAAATAATCTAATTTTAAAACCGGATAAAATTTTGAAAGTTGAAAGGTTTTTCCAATAAATTTCAAAGACATCGCTGTATTTGGATTCTAACATGTCCATTGGAATTTGCGAAATAACCGATCCAAGTTTATCTTTGGGATGAACAATGAGTTTCCATTTTTTGGGACAAACATCATCATGATGCCTTTGTGTTAAAACAGTCTACTATACTAGGACGGACGACCGAGTTTATGCTTTTGATGGTCAGTTTCTAAGAAAAGAAAAATGTTTCCACAAGTTCACGAAACGTCAGACAGTAAGTGATCCGAGAGAGAGTAGATATTACAAGGTATTTAGTAACTGTAGCATGTAGTTTTTTTGAAAAGGTAAAAGTATATTATTCCAAATAACAGAGTTATGGAATGTGTACTAGCGATATAATATGTAATACAGTTAGTAAATTCATGAATGATTCGCCCAAAATCTTTTACCTAAATTAATCGACTATACATCATCTCACGAATAGCAACAGAGAAGCATCTCAAACGGCCCACACAGACTCGTTAAAATCTCATCTCAATAGCCGCATCTTTAATAGCAATAAGAAGATCCGACATTTATTCTTTCCATCGAGCAATTAAATCCCTCGTAAAGTGCCTAGCCTCCATGTATGATGTGCTCGCTATATGCCTATATCTCCATCAAAATTTAGATCGTCATGCGTGGAGAGGTCCATCAAATATTCAACAAGATTCATCCTAATCAAATTTGTCTTTGAGTAAACTTTTCTCTGAAGATGCTTCTTATTTTTTAAGATGGTAACAACTTTACTCGTTAATTTTTTCATTTGACATAAAACTATAACAAGTAATTAATAAATTATATCCATACTCTTTGAAGTGTCATATTGTGATTGACACGAATGTTTTAAAAAATATCCGAGAGCGAACCGTTTACCGTTTTGTTTTCCACATTCCGATTTGATCGCTCTACGGGTTGTAAGTAATGAGGATATGAGTAGAGTATGCAGCTTAGTTCCATTTTACAATGTTCAAAAAGCTCACAACCTCAACAAAAAGAAGAAGGGAAAAGTATAGTTTAATATCCCGCGATATAGTATTTTTTATGATAGGACCATATAGTTTAAAAATCATTAATTAGGTCCAAATAATTTTAAATTTTATCAAGCTATGGTTTATCTTAGGCTGGGTGAATCCCGATCCTAGCTGGACCGACATGTTATTAAAATGGTCTCATCATCGTCTGATGTGGCTTTGATGTGTCTTAAAAAATTTTTTCTAAAAATCCCTAAAAACTTTCAATCTTCTCCCTTCATCTTCCTCCTTCATCCTCTCTCTATCCTCCGCCTCTACCACCAAAAAAATCCTACATGTTTAATGTTGATTAAATCATTATAAAATCATTCATCTCGTGCATATAAATGTAATGAGCTAAGTAGCATAAGACATTTTTGTAAGAGCTAATTAGCTCTTAAAATAAGAGACGATGCTGCAAATTGTTGGCCGACTATAATTTTGATACTAAAACTCGCAAAAAGAAGATGTAAGATAGAACCTCTTTGAGCTTGTTGGCATATATCTCTCCGACCAAAACCCTCTCCCCAAACGAAGCGACCGCCTCCTTCACCGATCGGAAGGGAGCATCGGTCTCATGTTAAATCTGCCTCCCCGCTGGCTCTAGGATTTGATTTTTTTTAATTTGAAATCGTCTCGATTTCTAAATTGAAAATGAAGCCTAAGTCGGGACTTGGTCGGGAGAAGTCTTAAGTGGTTTGTTATGGAGCTCTTTGGCCGGGACCTGGTCGGGTTTGGCGGTGTTGGAGAAGGGGAGATAGGATGAAGGAGGAAGATGAAGAGAGGGAGAGGATATAATTTTTTAGGGATTTTTCTGAAATTTTTCTTTAAAACACATCAATTCCACGTGAGACGAAAATGGGACCATTTTAATGACGTGGCCATCTAGCTAGGATCGGAATTCACCCGGCAAAATCACTTTAGTACTCTGTGGTAAAAAACTTACCAATCGAATCATACTTATTCCAATTAACATCAAAAAGGTCCACGGGCAAGCTACCCGCACTTGCCCGAACCGAGTTGGTTGAAACGACGTCGTTTTAGTAACGAGTGGCATGCCACGTCAGATTTTCTAGCATACTTGTAAACACGACATGACAAGATGGTAAATATCATAATAATTACTAATATTTTTGTAATATTTTAAAAAAATTCATCACTCTCGTCTCCTTCCCTTTCCTCCTCCTCCTCCCCTCTCTCTCTCTCTCTCTCCCTTCCTCCCTCCCTCCCTCCCATTTCCACTGGATCTTGTAAACCAACTGCAAGAGAAACGATGAACCACCCAAAACCACAATTGACATTCAACCATATGCAACTCTTTAACTATGAAAAAGGCTACAAATTTCACACCCAAAATATTCAAAAGAGTTCTTGTTGATAAAATTTCTTCATACCCATGAATCATTTTTTAAAAGAAAAAAAGGGTCAGAAAGGAGCTCAACTCACTAAAGCTACTTAGTCCACTGTCCACCCATGAACTAAGACTTGAGCCTAACTGCTTCAACAATAAGAGATGGAAAACAATCCAACCCCTAATTGTTTCTAATCCAATTAGAGAAGAAAGAAACATAAAGGGAGTGGGGAAGAGGAATCTAGGGTTTGAGAAGGAAACAATTCGCCATCTCCGATCCCGATCTACACTCATTTTCGGTGACTTTCGCCATCCCCGATCCCGACCCGTCGTCCTGCCTGCCAGATCTGGCTGTACCCCATGAAGAGAAGCGTCGTTACCCTTAGAAGCGTTAGTCACACCACGTTTGGGGCTCGGCCAGAGGCACCTCGGGAAGGTCGCGAAACCCGAATCACAGAAGAAGAAGAAGAAGAAGAAGTCGCCGAGATATGTGGCGTCCGGAGCTGAAGATGTGTTGGGGAAGAAGGAGGAGGAGGTGGTTGGGAGCTTTGAGGAGTGGGTTTGACCGAGGAGGTTATGGGTGCTGTTAGATAGTTGGGGATTGAGGTTGAAGTTCGAATTGAAGGAAGGAGAAGGGTCGGGGAAGAAGATTGTTCATGTGTACGATTGGATTTTTTAGTGATTATTTTGATATTTTACCTCCTTGCCATGTCATGTGTACAAGTATCCTAGAAAATTTGACGTGGCATGCCACGTCGTTACTAAAACGACGTCGTTTCAACCAGCTCAATTCGGGCAGGTCCAGGTAGCTGCCCGTGGACCTTTTTGATGTTAATTAGAATAAGTATGACTCGATTGGTCGATTTTTTACTACAGGGTACTAAAGTAATTTTGGGCTATACCACATGGTACTAAAGTAGACTTTTTCCAAAATTAAAACAACTTGGAACTGATTGGTGGTTTTTAAACTACATGGTCCTATTGCATAAAATGCGATACCACAGAGTACTAAACTATAGTTTCTCCAAAAAAAAGCTGACGGTATGACATTAACCATTAAATGAGTTTCAGAAAAGAACATTGTCGTGTAAGGGAAGGACTCGTGGGGGACATTTAATAAACGAGAATCTCGAAAAGCAATTTAGTACAAGATTATACGACACCAACAGCATCTCGAATTACCAAATTCCATGGTCTCTTCAATCCCAACATATGTTCGGCTCTACTATTAGGTACTAGTCTAGGTTTTGGTTACTTTGTACTTTATTTTTTTACTTTATCTTATAAAATTCTAGTAATCAAAATGTCTAATTCATTTTATTCCATTCTTATAATTTTGTTGATTTAATTTGATCTTTTTGAGTTTTCTTTTGAGGGATCATCTTTTTGAGTTTAAGGTTAGGGTATTTTGACCGTTTCGTCACAATTTTAGCACCATTTTGATCATAGATAAAAATACATGGTATGTTTCTGATGGTTTTCGTAATTTCCGTTTTTTTTGCAATTTTCAAATGACAAAAGTAACTTTTTCTTCTATCTAGTGTCAAACAATAACACTGAATGATCTCAAAATTTTTTTAGAAGTAGAATTATATTAAAATCATCAAAAAGTAATTACAACAGTAATTACATCTATCACACATTTCGTAGAGGACCTAACCACCTAAATTACTTAATAGGCACGTATCAGAAATAAGTGCTATCAAATACAAATTCCAAACAACCTCTTCCCCCACTAATTACACCAAAATTCATCCATATTTCCGTGTCAATAGCCAAACACCTCAATTACGGGGGTTTGAAAATCTTTGATTGAAGATTTCTCGATCTCAAATAATTCTAGTACGCTTTACCTTTCTCTTTGGTAAAAAAACCACTTTAACTTCTCTGAAATAATTCTAGTACGCTTTACCTCTCTCTTTGGTAAAAAAACCACTTTAACTTCTCTGATTATATCTATGTCAAGATCAAAATCTTAAAAATGTTAGAAAGGGTAAATTTTCTTACTTGCAAATTAGGCGGTGGATTGCGTCCAGAGTGCAGGGGTCATTCCGAACCGTTTGGACTGAAATGACCGATAATGACATGCCACGGTTACGACACTGGCAAATCTAGTAATTGATAATTGCCCGCGTACTACGATAATGACATGCCCAATTAGCGATAACGACATGTTGGTGATCCCCTGCCAGACCGATAATGGCATGTCACGTTTACGTGACATGTCCAATTATCGATAACGGCATATTGGTGATCCCCTACTGGCGCACAGATTTTTTTCATTTTAGTTCCCGAATTTTAACTTTTTTGCCGAAAAACCTCCACTTGTCCTTCAGTCCAAAACTCGGAATGGGTCCATTCCGGACCCAATCCAACACCTGCAAATTAAGTCACTATAAGATTCCCTAAAGAACAAGTAGAATTCTTCAGCAATTTAAAGAAAGATCGTTAAGTAGTTCCCCCACCCAGTTGGCTTGCGAGATATGGGCTTGGTGAAATAGGGCCTCACAGTGTTGGGTTCTTATAAAGCTGTCTTATTTATAAAGGCCATTTTCGATCAGCTGGAAATCAGACCCACTAAATAATCAGTGGGACCCAAGCTAAATTCTTCTGCCCTAATAGCGATCAGAGACTGGGACCATTTGATCCCCACTGCCATATGTAGTTTAAACTGATCCGTCGAGGTTCGACCACCTTAAAAGATTCCCGAATCCAACCGTTCATATTTGGTATATCTTTTCTAGTTCATATTATCTGAATTGGAGTTGGATTAAATATATGAAAAATGATAAAAATTTCGTAATAAATATTTAATATTATTACATTAGAATATTTATGTTCTTAACAAACATAGTGTTAAGATAGTTGGGTCATTGTCACTTCTATTCTGTAGTTTAAAACGCACGAAACAAATTAACAATTTAACACTTAACTAACACATACATATTCTCCTCGCTTTCTGTTTACTTGGCTCTCAAGTGTCAAAATACCAAACTTCAGTTACTATTTGAAGTGTTGATAATTCCACATTAATTATGGTGGTGCATTGTTCAAACTCAATTTATATCTAGTATGCCCATAATGTTAAAGATCAACAAGTAGCCATAAAATTGGGCACCAAGACAAATAAATTGTACAGTTGGCAACAGCAGATGATTGTACATGGAGTAGCATCTTCCTTCCACCTCTTGTGGTTCCATCATTGTCAGAGAGCAAAGCAACATTAGTGAATATAGGTGAAAAATGGGCCAACCCTATTGGAAAAAGACGAGAGAGTGGAGAAAAGCTGAGGAGTGAGACAAAATGGAATTTAATTTTGGGAAAAGTTCACTAAAGTACTATGTAGTTTTACGCTTTCTCACTATAGTACTCTGTGGTTTGACTTTTTCTTTTTAGGTGACAGATGTTTCGAAAAAAGATATTTTTTGTGACAAATTATTAACCAGGGTTGATTTTTCTAACCAGACCATACACATAGATGCCACATCATCACCCCGTCATATTTTTATTTCATAAGTGGCGATGACGTGACAAAATAAAAAAAATCTCAATCTCTTTATTTTTCTAACCCTGATTAGAAACCCCCAAAACTAATTATATAAATTTTGGCGATGTGATAATTTTATAATTTTGACTTTTGAAATTTTAAATTTTTGCCATGTCATTGCCACTTAGGATATTAAAATACGACATGGTGATGACATGGCACTGACGTGTATGGTTAGGTTAGAAAAATTAACCCCGGTTAAAAATTTGTCACTAAAAATGTCACTTTTCGAAATCTCTGTCGCCTAAAAAGAAAAAGTCAAACCACACGCTACTATAGTGATTTAGCGTGAAACCACAGGGTACTTTAGTAAATTTTTCTCTCTAATTTTTAACAAGTGGAAAGGCAAAATGAGCTTTTATATGAAGACAAAAAATTATCAAAAGAAACCACTGTCCTTCCCCATTGCCTTGAATTGGAGGCAAATCATTTTAGCAGCATAAAGGGGAATTTCGATTTGATGGATCATTTCACCCTTAGAAATTCACATGATAATTTGAATTCTATCGGTGAAAGTGGTAAGAAAATTAGATGGTAATAAAGAAAATTTAGAATTTAAATTTTTTTTAAAATATATTTTTGAGATAGTCACACTGAGAGTCTTGTTTTAATATATGACATGATAGTACTTGATTATGTATATCATAGATAATTTGATTTTTTCATTTGGAGGATATCTTCAGGATGGAATCTCCTTTTTTGCTTCAGGATTGCTCTTCGTACTAACATATCAGAATGTCACGGGCTAATTTAATGTGCCACATGTAACAAAGGTAGGAATGAGGCAGTGAGGCCGTTGGGTGGGGATATGGTTTCCAAAAAAAATAATTGGCTCAATTATTTTATTGTCCGTACTTTCATTATCAAAAATTTATTATACGAAATAATATTATCAATTTTTAGTTGATTCAAGTGGTGAAATACTGAATTCATCTTAGAAGATTTTAGTTAATATTCCACGAAGCAAAAAAAACACTGTCAGGAGAGTCTCGAATTCGAGACTTTGTGATGGAAGAATTTTATCACCTTTTAAAGATCACATTTGACTCTAATCTGCATTAGTCGACACAATAATTTCTGAATCTAGATGCTCTTTATTTACATGAAGATTGTCCATTTGGGACTCCACCCAACCTGAGGGTAAAAGTTTAAGGCGAGACTAGCGACAAAGCCAATCCGCTACAGTATTTTGAGACCTAGGAATATTAAGGAGAGAACAATGCGGTAAAAGGACTAGGACCGTCTAATCCCTATTACAGAATGTTCTACTCGCTAGTCTATAGTCACCAAAAGATCCGAGATAAAAACAAAGACAATCTGATAGCCCGTCTCTATGGGGTTCAAATTCAGTGAGGACATGGGTAATCTCCATTGAAAGGGACAGGGGCAATATTGGAAATATAATAATTAAAATAATTAAAAAAAATATCAGCAATAAATACAAGTATGGGAATATTGGTTTCCATTTTCTCGGATATTGGTTTCCATCTTCTATGCTATTGGTTTCATTCTACTATGATATTTGTTTCCATCTTCTATGTTATTGGTTTCATTCTATTATGACATTGGTTTCATTCTACTATGATATTGGTTTCATTCCACCGTGATATTGGTTTTCATCTTCTCCAATATTGGTATCCCATTATAAGTGAAAATATATACCATTTGAATGTATTGGTTTCATTCTTCTCGAATATTGGTATCATCGTTCTAGGATATTGGTGTCATTCTACTTTAATATTGGTATCATTCATCTATGAATTTTTGCTAGAATTTTAAGCACTAAGTTCAAACAACAACCAAACACCAACATAAAGTTCCAATCTTTAAATACAAAATCATCAGAACCACATGAAATCGACCAATCCAGCAATAATCAAAGTCGAAACAGCGTATGGGTCATTTCTTTCGGACCAAATAATCAATGAAAAAGCTGGTGAAAAAAATCCGAAAAAAGGACTAAATAAAAGAGGGAATGAGACTTCAAGAAAAAACCCAAATAATCAGGGGGGGGGGAGAATTATATAGTGGAACCCTAATGAGTATGTTTGGATAAAAACTCGAAAATACCCTCAACAGATTCTGACCATCAGATCTGTAAAAAAAGAATTTGATCAAATCTAAAGATCCATATTTAGTCCATACCATGGGGATGATTTTTATGTAATACCCCCTGAATCCAAATCCGTCTCTATGATTGAGGGGATATTGCTAAAAGTGAGGACGCCGTGGAGATGGCCCGAGAAATGGCCGCTATTTTCGCTTCCAAAGGTGACTGCGCCTTCAAAAAAAAAGTCTGACCATCAATAAGGTGACCTTCAGAGTCTCGAACTATGACCGCGGTACTCGCATTAGAAAATGAGTCAATCCACGCGACATCACAGTTGAACTTGGATATTTCTATCTCCAATAAGATCCCAACAGACCCGTAGAAAATGAGTCAATCTAGGTGATTTGATTTCTGAATGAGCTTGGGTATTTCTATCTCCAATAAGATCCCAACAGACCCATTTAGTGCCTCAATAAATGAGCTGCAGCTAGGATCATATGCCACGAAAATCTCCGGAGACCTTGACCGCGAGTCTGGCCCAATAAGTTAGCCTCAGGTCGATCCAACTTTTTTTGTCACATTTGTGATTTTAATTCGGATTGGTGGGTTCATTAGTCTGATACCAAATAACTTTGGCAAAAACATAAATAGATATTTTCCACTGTTTTCTAGAAACAAAGCTTATCAACAACACGCTAATATGAGTTAGACCAAGGTAAGGCAATTTAATTCAGTTGGATTCATGTCTTATAAAAAACAACATTGGAAAGTTGTCTTAAATAGAATTCGATAATGTTTAATTCTGAAAACAGATATTTCACGGAAAAAAAAATTAGCAACAGCGCAACAAGAGCATCAAGGTTCCAAGTGCAACCATAACCACAACGATGTGATAGTGATGGGACAATAGAGAAGAAGAGGCTCTCTGCCCATTGCAACCGTTTTTATTTCTTACCCTCTCTTCTTCTACTCTGTCTCTCACTCCCATCTCTCTCACATTTCCTCATTCTCTCTCTTGTTACATGTTAGATGGAATTTTAGTATCCCAATGTGATTCCAAAAATCTGCAACTACTAAAGGTGCATGCATGAGTAGCTTCTTTGAAAAACACCTAAAAGATCTTGCTGCCTTCCACTTTTTTGCCTTTCCAATATAATCTTTTTCCTCTCCAATCAAATCCAAAGAGGCAGAGTCATTTTTTTTGGCTTCACTTTCTTAGTCACCTTGCTTCCCATCCATTGTTGGAATTCTATTTTCTTGGGTTGCAAGGCATTGGAGTGTTTATGTTCTTGCCAAGATGTGTCTAAATGGGAAAGGGCTACAATGGAAGAGGATCCTATGGAAGGTGAGGAAAGCACTGAAGGAGTTTGGGCCTAACAAGCAGCAGCCAAAGTTCCAGTATGATCCTTCAAGTTATGCTCTTAATTTTGATGATGGTTGCTGCAATTTTAGTGGAGGAAGAGGGTTTGGAGCCAAGCCTGTCACTTTCGATGATCACCACAAGAAGAGTGTAATCTTGGTTTATATTCTTATTGTGTAATGATTATTACAGTGATTAATTTATGATAGTTGGAAGATTTTGTCTATTTATCATCTAGTGAAGCTCCTGTTTTCCCAAGAGAAGAGTGCAAAATTTTTCTGGTGTCAGTTGAGGATGTTGGTCTTAATATCCGTGGTCTGAAATCTTTACCTTCTTTTTTGTTGTCTGCATTTTGTAACCGAGTACTAATGCGCTAAACCGACTAATCCAAATTAGTACCACATGTGGTAGCTTTCAAGTGGCAACTAACTACCCATTTGACTGCTAATTTTCATGAATATGGACAATTATAATCCCAAAGGGTATGTAAAGGACCCCAACACGAGCTAGATTTCGCATCAAATTAGAACTCGGCACTTTATCGAAGTAGCAACGTACAATAACTGGAATCTTAGTGTACAGTTAGAAAAAAAGAGAGAACCACACACCATACACAATTGCTAGATTACCATTGGAATGCTTGAATAAGAGCCGTGATCATCCATAAACTTGGCTAAAGCGATCCCAACATCATGAGAAGTCGAGAGGGGGTCTTATACTAAGTAGGATATTTTTGACCGTTAGATCTTTATACATATAGAGGCATTTGCCCCTCCTAATTCACAAAAAAAGGGTCTAAGTTCGATTTGCATGGTTAGATCATTGAACACGTTAAAAAGTACATGCTATTCTACCAAACTATCAACTAATAGCCTGATTCAATTTCAATTCCCGCTAAAACAACTATATTTAGAAATATCGAGTTTAATTTGTTTATAATGTTGAGTATACAAATTCAAAGATGAGCAAATTTTGAGTAAACAAATTCAATATTTTTAATTATTTAAAATAACTATATTTTTAATAAATTAAACTCGATATAAATACATGGTATGTTTCTGATTATTTTCATAATTCTGGTTCCTTTTTGCAATTTCCCAAATGACACGAGTAACCTTCTCTTCTAACTAGCAACAACACCAATAGTCCTTCAAAAAAAAAGCAACAACACCAATTAAATTTATTTTATTTTATTTAGAATTAACACCAATTAAATTGATCTCCTTGGAATGTGTAGGCTTGAGATATATGGGCTTTGTGAAATGGGGCCTCTCAATGTTGGGTTCTTATAATAAAGCTGTCCAATTTTTAAAGGCCATTTTCGACCAGCTGGTGATAGGGCCCACTAAATGATCAGTGGGACCCAAGCTAAATTCACTCTGGCCCAAGCTAAGCTGGTCCGTTGAGGTTCGACCACCCTAAAAGGTTCCTGAATCCAACGGTTCATATTTGAGATACCTTTGTTAGCTTATACTGTACCGGTACTGGTATCGGTATGGGTATCGGATACCCACTTAATCGACTAATCGTGATTAGAGTCGGACATGGACATAATGTTTGAAAAATGAAGAAACTCTTTCGATAAATACTTAACACTACTGCGTTGAGATATCTATGTTTGGAACAACAAAAATAAGAAAAAAACTTCATTAGAGAGTTCTATGTTGGAATATAAATATAATCTCAATCCATAACCCAAGATCTCATGTAAATTATCAAGACAGACTTAATACGGAAGCGTATCTGAATCCATAGCGGAGAACTTAATCGAGAAAGATGGGTTAGCCTTCCAGGTTATGACGTGCCTTAGAGAATTCCTTTAGTTTTCTCTAACATAATCTCAATGGGAAGAATAGTGTGTCAGCATGTCTAACCTGGGGACCATAACCCTACTTATATAAGGAGAAAACCTGTATTCTTATAAATTACGATTTTGCCCATAACAAAACTGTAATCTACCTAATGTCTCTACACATTAAAGGCCCACACCCTATTAGATACATTAAAGTTTGAATACTTATTTGATCACTTTCGAGTGGGCTCAACCGAACATGACAGCCCATTATATGATTATTTTACATATAAATCTAATGTTAGATTAAGGATCCAACAATCTCCCACTTGGACTATATGTGTAACCTTATAATCATGTAATAGATACCTTATTGAGCTCATTTTGCTGTCATTACTAAAATACATCTATAAACAATCTTGTCCATCAATCGTATCAACATAGGATCAAAGAAGCCTTTGTTACATTAATTTTCGTAACTCGACCCAACAATGGTCACAATGCGATATAACTGAATGACATAGATTATGATGTGGATGTGTAGCATGAAAATTTCATGTAATGTGACCTAAGCATGTCTATTTCTAACTGGTCCAACCTTAAAACTTTAGTGAGATCAACCAAACAAAATCAGAGTATGGATAAAAACTATAAACTGTATTTCTGCAGAAAATAACCTCAAAATATCCAAAACATATCCATAAGAACATCCAAATTACAAACTCCCACGAAAACTAAATATCCTCAATGAAGACAACACCCATACGAGGTGTATGCTCATGAAACACCTTGGGTGTCAAATCCCTTTGTAAGCGGATCCGCAATCATGGAGTTTGTCCCAATATGTTCTATAGACAACTGACCATCCTGAATTCTTTCTTTAACAACTAGGAACTTGATATCTATATGCTTTGACTTTGTAGAGCTCCTATTGTTATTAGAATACATGACTGCGGAATTGTTGTCACAATATAGTTTGAGAGGTTTTTCAATGCCTCCCACTATGCGCAGTCTAGTGACAAAATTTCGCAGCCACACTCTTTGACTAGATGCCTCATTACATGCTATGAATTCTGCTGCCATAGTAGAAGATGCTGTAATTGACTGTTTAGCACTCTTCCAGGAGGCTGCTCCTCCAGCAAGCAGAAAGACATAACCAGATGTAGATTTCATGGTATCTTGGCATCCAGCATAATCAGAGTCAGAGTATCCAACGACATCAAGTTGATCTGACCTCCTATATGTGAGCATGTGTCCTTTTGTTCTCTGTAAGTACCTCATGACTCTTTTGACTGCTTTCCAATGATCTAATCCTGGATTACTCAAATATCTATCCAACATTCCTGTAATGAACGCAATATCCGATCGCGTACAAACTTGAGCATACATCAGACTTCCGACTGCTGAAGCATATAAAAACTGATGCATTTCTTCTTTCTCCAAAGCATTCTTAGGACACTGTTCGAGACTAAACTTGTCTCCCTTAGCCACAGGGGTATCACCTGGTCTGCAATCTTGCACGCCATATCTCTTAAGAACCTTTTCGATATAGGTCTTTTATGATAATCCAAGAATACATCGAGAACGATCTCGGTATATCTGAATTCTTAAAATAAAAGAAGCATCACCAAGATCTTTCATCTCAAAATTCTTAGCTAGAAATCTCTTGGTGTCATGCAAAAGCTCAATATCGTTGCTGGCAAGCAAGACGTCATCCACATACAAAACCAGAAAAATATGTTTGCTCCCACAGAACTTATGGTATATGCATTCATCAACCAAATTCATCTTAAAATCATAAGAGCTAATTACTTGATGAAATTTAAAATACCATTGTCGAGATGCTTGCTTAAGCCCATAGATGGATTTCTTAAGTTTGCAAACCATAGACTTTGGATCTCCAGAAATAAAGTTTTATGGCTGCACCATATAAATTGTTTCCTCAATGTCGCCATTGAGAAAAACTGTTTTAACATCCATCTGATGCAACTCAAGATCAAAATGTGCCACTAATACCATTATAACCCTAAAAGAGTCCTTCAAAGAAACTGGAGAGAAAGTTTTTTTATAGTCAATACCTTCTTTTTGTGTGAAACCCTTTGCAACAAGACGAGCCTTATATCTTTCTACATTACCCTTCGAATCCCGCTTGGTTTTAAATATCTATTTACAACCAATAGGTTTCGCTTCTTCAGGTAACGAGACAAGATCCCAAACGTCATTATCTTTCATAGATTTCATCTCTTCATTCATGGCATTTATCCACTCTAGAGATTTAGAACTTTCCATGGCCTTTTCGAAGTTGATTGGATCATCTTCTTTTACGCCAATGTCAAACTCATGTTCATGGAGAAATACAAGATAATCATCTGATAATGGATTCCTCCTTTCTCTAGTGGATCTTCTTAATGGCATAGGTTCTTGAGGTGGTAGAGCTTGTTCATCAAGAATGATTACCTCATTTTGAATAGGAGGTTGTTCGACATTCTCCTCTTGAGGTTCTGTATTTCCTTCTTGAGCAATGACAGGTATGAAAACATGCACATTTTCACAAGGAATATTGGGAATCGTGCTTGATTCCTCCTCAAAAGAAATGTCCCTTACTTGATCTTCCCTCCTAAGCTCAACATCCTTAAAGAACCAGGCATTTCTCGACTCAAAATTTGATCTAGATGTGAGATCGTAGAATTTATAACCACTGGATCTTTCAGAGTAACCAATAAAATAGCAGCTAACCGTCCTTGAGTCCAGTTTCTTTTCATTGGGCCTGTAAGGCCTTGCCTCAGCTAGACATCCCTAAATATAAAAATAGTTCAAACTAGGTTGTTCGCCTGTCCAAATTTCATATGGAGTTTTGGTTGTTGCCTTAGTTGGAACTCTGTTCAGAATGTATGCTGCAGTATTTAGTGCCTCTCCCCAGAGCGATTCAGGTAAGGTAGAGTGAGAAATCATACTCCTTACCATGTCCTTAAGCGTTCTATTTTATCTTTCAGCAACGCCATTCATAGCAGGTGAGCCAGGCATGGTGTAGTGTAGGATGATACCGCATTCCTCTAGGAATCTAGCAAACGGTCCTGGACGTTGTTCACCTGAACCATCATATCTACCATATTATTCACCACCACGGTCAGATCTGATATTTTTAATCCTTTTGCCTAGTTGATTTTCAACTTCGGCTTTAAAACTTTTGAACACGTCTAATGACTGTAATTTTTTACTTATCAGATATAAGTAGCCAAACTTTGAAAAATTATCTGTGAATGTTATAAAGTATTGTTGACCATTCCAAGCTGGTGTTGGAAATGGCCCACATATATCTGTATGGATTAAATCCAAAATATCCACAGCTCTATTGCCTTCATATCTTCTTTGATGGGTTGTCTTTTCCTTTATACAATTAATAAAAATGTCAAAATCTGCATAATCTAAAGGGTCTAAAATTTTGCTTGACACTAATCTTTCTATCCTCTTTCGAGAAATATGACCTAACCTTTTGTGCCATAGCGAAGCCGAATTCTCATTTGTCAGTTTTCGCTTATGAGGTAGTGTACTTAATTGCAGGAACTGGTTATATGAAGCGATTGTATCGATTGAATATAGATTATCGTAAACTGACAAAGAACCAGAACCAACCAAATTTGAATCATGAAACAAGCTGAATTTTTTATTCCCGAAAGAGCAAGAATAACTAGATTTGTCTAATGCGGGAATAGAAATCAAATTCTGTCTAAATGACGGTACTACAAATATTTTTAAAAGATCCAGATAGTATCCAGTCTTTAACAATAATCTAAAAGTTCCTATTGCTTCAACCTCAGCTGACTTGCCATCGCCCACATAGATGAGTCTTTCAGCATCACTTGACTTTCGACAATTCAGGCAACCCTGCATAGACACACTTACGTGAGTAGTAGTACCAGAGTCTATCCACCAGGTGTGTCCAGGCACCAAAGTTAAATTAACTGTAGTACAACCCAAGTTAAGAAGCATACCCTTCTTAGCACGCCAAGTGTGATAATTAGTGCACTACTTCTTCATATGTCCTTCAGCTCCACAAAAGAAACAACATTTGCCATCAGCTTTCTTTTCTTGTTTCTTCTCTGGTGCTGTGTCTGCAGCATCCTTCTTCCTTTTCTTGCCTTTGTCCTTATGGGCAAAAGCAACATTAGCAACATTTGTCTTATCTAACTTCATCCTTTCCTCTTCCTGGACACAGTGAGAGATGAGCTCATTCAGAGACCAGGTCTCTTTCTGACAGTTATAGCCCACCTTAAATTGACTGAACTGTGCCGGAAGAGATATTAAAACCAGATGCACCAACAAGTCCTGAGAGATCTCAAGCTTGAGGGCTTTCGGCTTTGAAGTTATGTGAGACATCTCCATGATGTACTCCTTGATGTTGCCTTTACTCTTATACCTCATTGAGATAAGGTTTGTCAAGAGCGTACCAATTTCAGCCTTTTCGTTCTCGACAAACTTTGTCTCAATATCGGCAAGGAATTCCTTAATTGTCAGAATTTCTTCTGACGTAGTATCCCTAAATGTCTCAGGAATGGCTTTCTTTATGATCATCATGCACATCCTGTTTGACCGCTCCCACTTTTCCATCTCCCTCTTTTGTTCAGAGGTACTCTCAGCTGTTATAGCTGCAGGGCAATCAATCCTTATATGCATACATGTAACTTTCACACGGCATCACTAATTAATATCAACAACAACATCGATATTATATTATAACGAATAGTTCAAGAACATGTATACAGTACATTAATCTGAATTCATACAGAGAGCCTACAATCTTGAACTACGTACTGATCAATATTATAAATAGATCGACATCATGATCATACCCATACATTAAAACTGAATCCAGTGGAATTAAATCATGCGAGATCAAATAATCCTACCAGATCAGATCAGTAACATTCGACAAAACTTAATCCTTTTCTGATTTACGATTTTCTTCAATCAATTTCTTGATTTTGCTTTTCTTTAGATCTAAATCCACGAGAGAAACATAAAACAGTTTCCTTCGTGACAAAACCAATTAATGAATCGACAAAATTGTAGCCAAATCAAGAAAGTTACGACAGTGAACAAAATTAGGGCTTGACGAAAGAACTGACTGAATCCAAGAATTATCATAACGATCTTTAATCTTAATAATCTAGCATGAGAAGCTCCTGATACCACTTGTTGTAATATAAATATAATCTCAATCCATAACCCAAGATCTCATGTAAATTATCAAGACAGACTTAATACGGAAGCGTACCTGAATCCATAGCGGAGAACTTGATCAAGGAAGATGGGTTAGCCTTTCAGGTTATGACGTGCCTTAGAGAATTCCTTTAGTTTTCTCTAACCTAATCTCAATGGGAAGAATAGTGTGTCGGCATGTCTAACCTGGGGACCATAACCCTACTTGGAGAAAACCCTTATTCTTGTAAATTATGATTTTGCCCATAACAAACCGTAATCTACCTAATGTCTCTACACATTAAAGGCCCACACCCTATTAGATACATTAAAACTCGAATACTTATTTGATCACTTTCGAGTGGGTTCAACCGAACATGACAGCCCATTATATGATTATTTCACATATAAGTCCAATGTTGAATTAAGGATCCAACATTCTATAGTTTGGTCATTCTCACTTTAGTACTTTATAATTTTAAAAGTACCAAATAAAATAACATAGATTCATTTGACAACTTGACACTTAAGCGACACGAACATGTTCTCGATGGTGCCTGCTCAAATTACACCTAGTTTGTCCATAACACTGGCATATCTAAATGGAACCAAGAAACATCCATAAATAAGTAGCCATGAAATTGAGAAGTCGTAACTAATTTGGATCCACTTAAAAGATCTTGAGTTCAAATCTTATCACCGTAAACAATATCACATTCAAAGAAATTTAAAAAATTGCGAACTAAGATCATTTGGCAACAGCAGATCATTTGTACATGGAGTAGCGTCTTCCATCCATCTCTTGTGCTTCCTTCCTTGTCAGAAAGCAAAGGAACATACTAAGTGTAGGTGGAAAAATGGGCCAACCCTATGGGAAAAAGACCAGAGGGGGGAGAAAAAGCTGATGAGTAAGACAAATTGGAATTTAATTTTTAAAAAGTGCGCAAAATGACTTTCTATATGAAGACAAAAGAAAATTCAGAAGAAACCTCTGTCCTCCCATATTTTCATCACAAGAATTATTGTATTTAAATTGCACAAAAGTTCGTACAACTGATAAAAAATTGTTGAATCCAAATTTTACAAATGATATAAAATTTAATTGAGACAATTGACAATGTTCGAATTTCAACTTTAGATAAACCATTTTATTGGCAGGATTGCTTCAGGATGGAATCTCCTTTTTTTTCTTCAGGATTGCTCCGTACTATCATATCAGAGTGTCACGGGCTAAATTTATGTGCCACATGTAACAAAGATAGGAATGACAATTGTGCGGGGATTACGGTTTCCAATAAATAATTGGCTCATTTATTTATTCTCAGTAACTTCATTGGTTTTGGATTGCGGACAGAGATAAAAAGGACAGAGATCTAACAGCACTAATTATTCGAGGATATTTTTGTCTTTTACATCTGTATCTCTTCTCCTCTTCTCTTCTCCTCTTCTCTTCTCCTTCGTCCTTCTCTCCTCCCTTATTCTTTCTTTCTCTCTTCTCCCTACGCTTCCTTCTTCTCCTTCACACACACACTCTCTCCCCCCAACTTTTAATAAAATCAACCATAAAATTCAAATCCAAATAAATTGCAGAGAGATAAATCCATAATCCATAATTAAATAAACCAGAAAGAATTAATCTTTTTTTACTTCATATTCTTTCTTCTCCTTCAATTTCCTCTCTCTCTCACCCAACCCTAAAAAATTGACTCCAACGAGGAGTGGCTCTGACGAGGAAAGAAGTTTTCTTCTCTCTTCTCTCTCATTCCCTCTTTCTTTTCCTCACTCTCTCTCCTCTTTGAAATAGTTTATTGAAGTGTGTAAAGTTGGATTTATTAAAAAGTTAAATTGTTTGTTTTTTTTTTCCGTTCGTGATGTATGTCAAAAGTGGCATGTCCGATTACAATCGAATGGCAGGCCCGGGTATGTTTAAATGGCATGCCCTCTTACGACAAAATGACATACTCTCTTACGATAAAATGGCATGCCCGTTTGTGACCAAATGACAGGCCCGATGACGATAAATAGTATGCAACGTTATGACCAAATACATGCTTGGTTACGATTATATTTTTTAATATTTAAAAATACTAATAATAAAGATGCATGCCCAAGTTATGTCAAATTGCATGCCCACGTTATGTCAAATAACATGTCAGATTAATATTTAATAAAATTTATATTAAATTAAATAATTAATCAAATGACAGGTTCGATTACGATTAAATGGCATGCCAAGTTACGTAAAATGGCGTGCACGATTACCTAAAATGGCATACCCGACTAATATTTATTATAAAAATTAATTATTTAATTAAAATAATATTTTAATTCGGTTCACTATGTTATACTAATATAGTTTTTTAAAATATTAATAATAAGGAAAAAAAATAAAAATTTACCAAATTTGGGTCAGTGCTTGCTTCAAAGAGTGTTTATGTCAATGAGTCAACATTGCATCAGTATTGTGTCAGTCTGCGCGTCAATACTTTTTTCTATTTTGCCCCACTCTTGTACCATCCAGAAAAGCTTTTTCTGTATCCAACCTGTGCCCAACTTCATTATCAAAAAATTATTATCCGTACCTAGAGGAAATAAATACAAAACCCCAACAAACCCATTTGGTGCCGCAATAAATGAGCTGCTATAGCTAGGATCATATGCCACGAAAAAGCTCCAGAGACCTTGACCGCGAATCCAATCACTTGGTTTACCATTTCCATGCACTGGCCCAATAAATTAGCTTCAGTCGATCCAACGATCCAACTTTTTTGTTACATTTGTGATTTTACATGTTTTTAGTTCGGACCAGTCGGTTTAATATCGTCCGATACCAAGTTATTTTGACAAAAACCTAAATAAATATTTTCAGTTTTTTCTAGAAACAAAAGTTAGCAACAATACGCTATCATAAGTTAGACTGAGACTTGAATTCATTTAAGTATGTTTTGAATTCATATTTGACGAACGTAAAAAAATAACATTTGAAAACTGTCGTGAATAATATTCGACTCTGAAAATAAAAATTTCACCGAAAAAAATTAGCAACAGTGCAACAAGAGTATCAAGGTTCCAAGTGCAACCATAACATCCCTAAAAAAAAATGCAACCATAACCACAACGATGTGATAGTGATGGGACAATAGAGAAGAAGAAGCTCTCTGCCCATTGCAACTCTCACATTTCCTCTTTTTCTCTCTTGTTACATGTTAAATGGAATTTTAGTATCCCAATGTGATACCAAAAAACTGCAACTACTAAAGGTGCATGACTAGCTTCTTTGAAAAACACCTAAAAGATCTTTGCCTTCCATTTTTTTGGCTTTCCAATATAAATCTTTTCCCTCTCCAATCAAATCCAAAAAGGCTGTGTCATTTTTGGCTTCACTTTCTTAGTTACCTTGCTTCCAAACTCTTTATAGGGCCTCCCTGTTTCAGCTCAAAGCCATTGTTGGAATTCTATTTTCTTGGGTTGCAAGGCATTGGAGTTTATGTTCTTGCCAAGATGTGTATAAGTGGGAAAGGGCTACAATGGAAGAGGATCCTATGGAAGGTGAGGAAAGCACTGAAGGAGTTTGGGCCTAACAAGCAGCAGCCAAAGTTCCAGTATGACCCTTCAAGTTATGCTCTTAATTTTGATGATGGTTGCTGCAATTTTAGTGGGGGAAGAAGAGGGTTTGGAGATGATCACCGCAGGGACAGTGTAATCTTGGTTTATATTCTTATTTTGAAATGATTAATTTATGATTAATCTTGGTTTTCCAAGAGAAGAGTGCAATGTTTTTCTGGTGTCAGTTGAGGATGTTGGTCTTAATATCCGTGGTCTGAAACCTTTACCTTCTTTTTTGATGTCTGCATTTTGTCTTCTTTTACCCGGGTATTGATGTGCTAAACCGGCTAATCCAAGTTAGGACCACATAGTGGCAACTAACTACCCATTTGAATGCGAATTTTGACGAATATGGACAACTATAATCCCAAAGGGCAAGTAAAGGACACCGACATGAGCTAGATTTCGCATCAAACAAAACTCGGCACTTTATCGAAGTAGCAAGGTACAATAACTGGATTCTTGGTGTACAATTAGAAAAAAAGAGAGAACCACCATAAGAGCTGTGATCATCCATAAACTTGGCTTTAGCAATTGTACAGATCAAATGGACTGCGCGGTTCGGCCAATGTACAACCGGGATGAGAATGATTCACTAATTCGGTCTGAGCCTCTAGATGTGTGTTCTTTCAAAACGCGAAGTTATTGAAAGGAGGATTTCACATTTCAAACTGAAGGATCTTCAAACCTGGCAGTAGCTAGATCCTTTATCCGAGGGAACACAGCTTTTTTCTCGAGCTGCTCCTGATTCCATATCATAGTTTTCAACAAGTTTGGCAACTTTGGGTCTGCATGCAAAACAAAACATAGCAAGCGAACAGAGATTAGCAGTAACCCGGATTAAACAGATGGCTACCAATCCCACTTGACAGCATGTTTCTGTTTCCTAATTTGTTGAAGGGTTTTCATGTTGGCAAGCTTGCACAAGTAGATAGCAACTCGATATAAATCCCAATGTTTTAGCACACCACACAAGGGTCTAAGTTCAATTTGCATGATATTCTACCAAACTACCAACTAATTAAGCAACAATAAAGCCCGATTCAATTTCAATTCCACTAAAACAGTGCAAATTTTCTTGAAAAGTCATTTTTCTCTCTCAGCATGATCAATGTACAGTTGCAACGCTGCATAGAAAATGCCAACTCCACCCTTGTTGAGATTTCATACGAAAAACGAAGAGTTCACGAACCTTTTTCATGACTCTGACTGGTCAAAATGGCTGCATTAACTTCACTAGCCGTCTTCAACCGTTGAGACATTTCCAAAAGTTCTCCGACAGGGCAATTAGTGACATCCTCAAAAGCTAGCAATGCTACAGTTCTCTCCAACTCTTCCAAAAAGCTTTGCTGCATAAGATGTGAACGTTTTGACGTTAATGGTAGTTAACCAAAGAAGACAGTGATTTCGAAGGTTGGAGAAACCATCCACCATCTGTAGTCTATACAGTTTTAAATATACCGTGAGGAAGCATAGTCAAACATAGTAAATTTGCAATCAACAAATCATGCCTATATAATCACTGGCAAGAATTTCAGTGTGTCGTGCATTGCACAATAGACACTGCAAAAGTCACAACTATACAAACTTACATTCTCTTCTCCTCTGGGCGCAAGCTCCTCCTGAGCAAACTCCAAAGCCTCTTCTATTTTCCCATTTCGAATAAGTTCTATCAATCTCTGCTGTTGAAGGTGGAAAAACAGCTGCGGATTTGTATCAAGTATCTGCAACCAGACATTTTCCTTGCTTAAATTCAAGACAAGTTGCTAGACAAGAATTAAAACAGCAGCTAAATATATGCATAGCTACGAAGCTTTGACGGTTACAAAGCAGGATCAGACAATCTACTCAACCAAACTGGAAGCAGATATCAAGAGATGGCAACATCTGCCTACAATGTCAAAACACACAAAATTGGCTTGAAAAATTGTACCTCGGGATTTAAGTCATTGACTCTTTCAATTGCGTCCTCCACATTTCCACACTGTACTGCCTTCTTCACAGCCATCCGGTCTGTGATCGTTGCAAGATCAATATCTGCTGTTCTTTCGTTAAGAACAAACAGAAAGTCCGACCTATAATGTGCACCTAACAATTATCCTAACCAGAAATCGGCAAACAGAGTGTTCTATCAGAAACTAACAAGGATACGTTCTGTTCCCGATTCCTTCCGGAACTTCTCAGCAGCTTCAACAAAGCCCTCCGTGACAAGAAAGTTCATCACCAGCTTATTCATGTCCTCTTTCCTAGTCCTTACACCGTTGAGCTTTTTCTCCCACTCATCCATCGTGTAGACTTTCTTCGATTCCGCCTATTAATCAAAAAATCCGAAAACATCTACAAAACCGCAACCAAGAGTAGAGAAAAACCCTAACCAAGACCACAATTCTTTGTCAACAAGATCATCATCATACACCTTCCACACCCAAAATCAAAACAGCCCGCGCGATAGTAAACACGGAAACGAAAAAAGCCCGAATCTTTACCATCGATGCCTCGATCTCTGCAAGCTGACGAATCACAGTCCAGAAAAGTGACATCAGTACACCATCACTCCCTTCGAAATCAACCCAAACACAGGATTCAGCTCCCTACCTGCAACCAAACAAACCCTAGCCCCAATCATTAACTACCCATTTGCCGTTGGGCGATAAAAGAGCCGAAAGATCGAAACTTTGAGCATTTCCCTGCAAGATCCTCACCTCACACACGCAGTAGCTCCAAGGAGAAACCCTAGAAATCCAATCTGGCCCGGACCCACAAGACAGAACAGGCTAAAAGTTCCAACCTTTACTGGGTTTTCCCAGCGAAGTCGCGTCCCTTTCCCGGAAAATCTTCGCGGAGATTAGCGAATTTGGAAGATTTTTATTCCGGGCCAGGTTGCTATTATTTTCCGTTCCCTTCTGTTCTTTATATTTATTTATAATTATAAAATTGCCCGGCGGTTTTCTTAATTTAGAAGTGGTTTTTTTTTATTTTCTTAATTTTGGTTGTGGGTTTCGTGATAATTTTGAAATGGATCTGTTCGTCGGTGGCCACTCTTGGCCCGGTTTAGAATCTGGTGCATATTCTGATGCCTTTCGGTCCCATTACGGAAGCAAACAAAATTAACAAATTTTTTAAAAGAAGATCTAAATATTTAAACTACAAAAAATCAGGGAAAAAAATCGAAATAAATTCATAATAATGGTAGCATAAAAACTCCAAAAGTATTCTCCCATCCCTGACCACTCGATAAAAGATTCTAGAACATGTTTAAAAAAGATGCGTCCAAATTACTTCAAATTATTATACGAGAGATTGACTTACAGAATATTTGACTGACCGATCTTCGCTCGGATACAGCATAAGCTAACAGTTGGCATGCAGTTATGATTTGAGACAAGCCTCAGCTACAAAGGTTGTCTGTTTTTGTTGTTCTAAAAATAGTGGTTAGGAACTTGATTCTTGATTTTTTTAACTGATAATTTTTTGGGGGTCGAAACTATCTAGTATTCGAATTTACTGGGCTGATTAATTCAAATTCGAGTCAGGTGCAACCTTTGTTGGGTGACAAAGTTCTCTCAACATATATTTAAAATTGGTGCATTCTCTATTACTCGAATTCGAGATCAGTTTTAACTAGAACTAAGTTCTCAAGTTGATCTAAATAATTGATGATTTTTTAACTCATACATTCACAAGGGCCTTGAAATATAATTTTCTTGGTTAAGTAAAAAAATGTTTAGGAGTTGATATAATACTTGATTATTTTTTGAGTTATTGATTATTATTATTATTTTGGCAATTTGTATTGGTCTGTTAAGTTCCGGGTAGCGTATTGGAAACTTCGGTGCGTCCAGAGAACTTCCCTAGAATCCCGCCAGTAACGGCACCAACAAATTAATGAATTATTCGTGCCGTTTATTGTTATGTAATCAGAAGAAGTATCGGATTTAATTTAATAACGAGAAAATAGGCGTCCAGAAAATTGTTAAGGAAATTTATAATCCTATCCGGTTGAATTCAAAATAACATATTTGTATACCAGAGAGTTAAAAAAAAAACCTTAATCGTTTTTTTGAGGTGGTAAACGAGGATGCTCCTCGAACAAAGAACATGACATATTAGTCGTACAAATTTTTTTCTTTGAAAAGTTCGCCGTACAAATTGGTCTTGATAAATATCGCATTAATTAATGCATTCAATACTATATTCATTAATTAACATCTTCCAGCTGCAATCTTTTTTATTGTAATGATAAATAAAAAGTAAAAAATTCAAGCCCCTAGGGCCAAACCTATATTTTTAGAAATTCACAACTTAATAAATAACTCCCCCGCTAACTTAGTATATATAGATAATTTTATGATAGATTTAGCTTCTTTAGATTACATTAAAATTTAATAATTTAAATATTATGATTTAATATAAAAGATTACCATAAAATTACTCAGAAACTAAATAGGATAAAGGAAAGTCAAAAGTAGGGAAGGGAAGCCGAACAAGTAATACCTATAAATAAATACAATAATAGAAAAAGGAGACGGCGAAGAAAGTAAACGGGGGAAAAGGAAAAGAGGCGGGGGGTTTCCTATTTAGTAACTTCCGCGTCTTTATAATTGCATCCGCGTCTTTATAATTGCATCCGCGTCTATTTAAATTAGGGTTTTCTTTCTAGGTCATTTTAATTTGGGGGAAATCGGAAAATTATTCTTTTTCTTGGCAATGACGTCAGTGGTGACGGAGGAGGGCGGCGAAATCGGGGCCGTTGACGAGGTGGAAGACTTCGGCGACCTGTCGATCGACGTCGACACGCTCCTCGATATCCTCGAGGAGCCTTCTTGTGGGCCCTCTCAGGTTAGTTCTCGTCTCTTGATTGGTCGGATTCGGAGGGAAACTGGGTTAGGTTTAGTGGGAGATTTTAGGGTTTTTGCTTGTTGTGCAAGGAACCGCAGCACGAGAATGTGGGAGGCGGGGATGCGGGCGGTTTGTTGAACTTCCAGATCCACTGTGGTAATTGAACTGATTTCTGTGCTCCAAAGTTTACGCCTTTTTTTTAATCGTTGTTTGTGTTCGTTCGGGTTCGGGTTCGGGTCGTGAGAGCGTTTCGGTTGGTTGTTTGGGTTTTGCGTTTTCAGGATTTGAGGATCCGGGTGTCTCAGCGACGGAGCCTATTATGTTTTGCGGATCAGGGGATTTGGATTATGGGCAGAGCTCTATGTCTCTGAATGATTGTGAGATGGAGCGGGTGGGTATGTTGCAGCCGGACGTGGCACATTCTCGTACGGTGCCAAGCTATCAAGATGGAACCTTTGATTTCTTCTCGGCCCAAGCAGGTTGGCTGTTGTCCCCTTAGCCTTTTTTTGTGCGTTTGACGAGTGGATTATTTCTTTGGTGCTTCGTTCGATGGGTTTGTGGGCAATATGTTGTGCAAAAACGTGAATATGTAGTTGTTATATGTTCTTTTCTTTTTTGCTTTCAGCTGATACAGATGCTTCCCGAGGCGTGGACACCCATTTTACATATGATAATAGTGCTTTCACTGGAAAAAGCACTGTTGCGTCGGCAGACCAGCATACTAATGGGTGTGATATCTATAACATTTCTGGTGCTTGTGGTGAATTCAGTGATGATTTTGGGTCTATGCAATCTGCCACCAGAGCAGATTATACCCAGCCCCTAACCTATAGCTTTCTGTTCGATGATGACTACGAAATCAAATACGGTGATGGGTGCGTAAATAACGTAGTGGATGAAATAAAGCCGATTCATGCTAAGAGTGCAAGCATTGCATCCAGCATCTCATTGGCTGATCAACCAGATCAAAAAGGACAGTGTCTTGAATCTGATATGCCGTCTGTCAATGGACATATTCCCTTCGCTTATTATCACCCGGGTCATTCCAAGGAGCAAACTTTTGGTACCATGGAAAAAGACACTGATTTGAAGGATGCACGTATGATTTGGCATGTTAATGATCTGACCTCTCAAGTGCTCCATTCTATTAGTGACTCTAGGAACTTGCTATCTAGTACTTCGGCTTTGGCTATACAGGATTCAAATGCAGTATCTCTTGCCTTCAGAGAAAGCCAACTTGGTGATGGGGCTTATAAGTTTCCTACGAATCATTCAAATTCGAGTTTGCATTTGAGATCGAACAAATTGTTCAAAGGAGCCATCCCTGAACATGAGCATAAGCCGGCTATGATCACCAGTCCTTACCCTTCAACAGTTAGCCCCGAGTCAATTCAGAGTAATTCGTCTAGCAGTAGATCCTATGTCGACAATAACTCTGACGTATGCATTATCGAAGATATGAGTAGATCTACTGGTCGCTACATCTCTCCTGCTCCTGAGAAGGCCATTGACCCTCAGCACACTGCACATTATGATCAATGTCAAACAGGTGTTGGGAGCACCAAATATAAGACTATGGATGAGAGAAATGTACTCCGTGTAGCTTTACAGGTAAGTACATCTATTTGCTGATAGTTGTCCTAGTTTGTGAAGCTGACCTTGCCACGTGTTGACTCAATTCTTCATCTAAATCTGGAAATTTTAGAACTAATTTCTGAGGTTTATATCTAGCATTGCATTTGGCTAGGGAGTAATAAAGGGACAGTGAAAATAGGGAAGGTAGTGTCTGATTAGAAACTTTGATTATATAGTAATTTTAGAAGCAAAGGCAGGAAAAAGAAGGTTACATGGAGGTGTAGCGAAAGAAAAAGAAACATATCTGGTTCTTCAATTTTTGTCTTGGATAGAAGGTGGGTATTGGGAAAATATGTAGAAACACGACCTGCTTTAGACTATCAATGCTTCACCCCTTGACTTTGTTGTTATAAAACAAAATTACATCAACTAATTCTGGTGGTGGTTGTTACTTTTTGTCGAAGGTTGTTGTTACTGAAGCTCTAATTATTGCAGGACCTATCCCAGCCAAAATCTGAAGCTACTCCACCTGATGGTCTCTTGGCAGTACCTCTTTTGAGACATCAGGTTTGTTACTTCTACCTTCCTTACATCCCATTTTTTCCTTCAACTTTCATTGCTAGGTTGCTAAGACATGCCATCTTGAATACTATGCATTGATGTCCAAAAAGTTTTATACTGTCAAATGTTTCTTTAATGTTGATATTGCTCATTTTTAGTGAAGGTCAGATAAAACTAATGCAAGTAGTTCCGGTGTTTTCAAAATGCAGCCCTTGTTTCAAGGGAACTTTTGAACTGTTGTTTTGTTACATCTTATAACAGGAAGATATATACTTAGAGTGTCTCCCTATGCTAGTAAATAAGGCATGACAATCCCTTCCTGCCCGTGGGGAGGTCAGGAAGCACAAAAAGTTTGTACTTAGGAACTAAATTTGAATGTAATGGCTCCCTATGCATCTGATTAGTATTGTGATATGATGGCTTTGTACATACGAACTAAATTCGGGCATCTGTGAGTTCCAAATTTCTTGAGAGCTATCCATGTTGGTGATGTTTGAATTATTTTTCTGAAATGTTGTTATTTCAAATGTTTTTGTGAATCTATTCGTATTTCTTTGTTAGATTGCGACTGTTATTATGTGTGAAAGTGTTGGGGTTTTGACTGATGGCTTGTAAACTCATGTTCAGCGGATTGCTTTATCATGGATGGTTCAAAAGGAAACGTCTAGCTTATACTGTTCAGGAGGAATACTTGCAGATGATCAGGTAGGCTGCTTTCAGTTGGGATGGTACACCATGAATAAACTTGTTTTGCTATTTAGCAAAAATAATTTTTTTTTAATTTTCCAACTTCTGCAATGATTCTCTGGCAGGGACTGGGAAAGACAGTTTCAACCATTGCTCTTCTGCTCAAGGAAAGATCTCCTGCTCCAAGAGTGGATGGGCAGGTTATAATAAAAGAAGAGTTTGAGACATTGGATTCAGATGATGATGATGATGATGATGTGACAGAAGTAGGTGGGAAGAGGCAAAAGTCAGATGATTGCCAAGTTATGTCATACCGAAAATTGATGAGAGATAGAGATTCATGTGGGAGATCGAGGGGTAGGCCATCCTGTGGCACTCTCGTAGTTTGTCCAACAAGTGTTCTTCGACAATGGGCAGATGAATTGCATAAGAAAGTAACAAGAGAAGCCAATCTAAGTGTTCTTGTCTACCATGGTGGCAATCGGACTAAAGATCCTCTGGAGCTCGCAAAGTATGATGTTGTACTGACCACATATTCAATTGTCAGCATGGAGGTCCCAAAGCAGCCTGTGGTAGATAAGGAGGCTGAGGAGAAAGCCAGGATTAAAAGGGAAGATGCTGAATTTTTTGAACTTTCTTTTGGAAAAAAGAGAAAATATCCTTCAGGTGGAAAAAAAGATTCAAAAAGTACAAAGGGAACAAGTGACGCGATGCTCGAGTCCACAGCTCGTCCTTTAGCGAAGGTTGCGTGGTTTAGAGTTGTTCTGGATGAGGCTCAGAGTATCAAGAATCATCGAACTCAAGTAGCTAGGGCTTGTTGGGGTCTTCGGGCAAAACGTAGGTGGTGCTTATCAGGAACTCCTATTCAGAATGCAATTGATGATCTCTACAGTTACTTCAGATTCCTGAAATATGAGCCTTATGCTGTCTACAAGTCCTTTATTTCCACAATTAAGATTCCAATACAAAAGAGTCCTACAAGAGGATATAAAAAGTTGCAGGCTATTCTAAAAACAATAATGCTTCGACGCACAAAGGGTAAGATAAACTTTTCTATAACCGCCTTTTCCTCTTGATATTTTTTATCCCCAATCTTATGTGTATTGGCTTTTATTTTATTATTTAAGATTTAAAACTCTTACGACTATCCATATTTATTTGGATGTAGTCTACTTTCCGACTTACTAGAACTGTTTTACTTGCCTTGAATTGTACTGGTTAGTCTACTTTTGCTTTGATATTCGCTTAGTTGTTAGGTTTGTGTTTGCCAGGAACTTTTCTTGATGGAGAACCCATCATCAACCTTCCGCCGAAGGTTATAGAGCTAAAAAAAGTTGATTTTACTGATGAAGAACGTGACTTTTACACCACATTAGAGTCCGATTCACGTGCTCAGTTCCAAGTAAGAATTTGTTTGTCTATAATTTGACCTTTTTTTAATAGATCTATTCTTATTATTTGCAAGTCTGGTACTCTTTTTGGCTTTAATTTACGTATTATTGTGGTATCCATTTCACCTGTCTTTGGAGATACCGGGAAGATCTGACCAGGTCTTTTTTATCCAGGAATATGCAGATGCTGGAACTGTCAAACAAAACTATGTTAACATTTTGTTGATGCTGCTGCGTCTTCGGCAAGCTTGTGATCACCCTCTTCTTGTAGGTGGTGTAGATTCAGATTCTATGGCAAAATATTCTGTCGCGATGGCAAAGAAGCTTCCTCGGGAGCAACAAATTTACCTCCTAAATTGTCTAGAAGGATCTCTAGCAATCTGTGGCATCTGTAATGTATGTTTTTATTTCAGGATGCATAATTTATACTACCTTCGCCCGTTCTTGTGCTCTAATCTGCCTTTTGATGGATTTACTGTTCCAATTCTGAACTTGATTGTCAAAAAAGTAAAGTTAGCGCTGGTTTAATCTGCTAATTAGCTATAAGTTTTACTACCAAAACAATTGGCGGCTACAAGTCTCTGTTGCCTTTGTGAAAGATGGGCATGCTCTATGATGCCTTGTGGCTCTGTTTGCATGCTATATGACTACACGACATAAATTCCTGCTTCATGAAATTTGATGAAGACTAGATACCTTGAATGATTTTGTTGAGCACAGGCCACCAGCATACCAAGACACACTTGAATTTGAACGCTTGTTTCCAGTGGTTTCCTATCCTTGTTGCTTCTTTCTGAACCTGTGATATGCTTTGCATCATGTCTTTCTTATCAGGACTTAATTTTCTGTTCGTGGTTTTATATTACGCCTTCATTACTCAGGACTGTGCAGGACCTCACAGCATTGTCCTATAGCCAGTATTGATGGTAAACTGGGCCGGTTAGACATTGTTGATGCCGCAGGCTTCATAAATTGCTGAATGTCTAGATCTTGTGCCAAGTATTTATTTCTTCTTGTAGCTAGTTGTAAAACCTCCAAGAGTGATTTAATTACTTGGCAATTGTTATTTTCTCCGATCTGTCATGCTTTCTTGAATTCAAGTTATCTTCTGTCTTTGACCAACTTATGTTATCCTCTGTTATTTTAGGATCCTCCTGAAGATGCTGTTGTCTCAGTTTGTGGACATGTGTTTTGCAATCAATGCATCTGTGAGCATCTCACCGGTGATGACAATCAATGCCCGTTCTCCAAATGCAAAATGAAATTAAATGTTTCATCTGTGTTCTCTAAGGCCACGCTGAGTAGCTGTCTCTCTGACCATCCTGGTGGACCTGAATCCGATCCTGCCAAATCACGTGAAAACCATCCTGCACGACGCTCGCCTGTTTCTTCCAAAATCAGCGCTGCTCTTGAGGTTCTCAAGTCACTGAGTAAGCCCGAGGGCCATGCCCCTAGAGGTAAATGTTCTGAAAAATCTTCTGTTGAGGATGGCTGTAGTCGTGAAACTACTTCCATGAACTCACAGAGTGATCATAAGGAAGAAAATTCCAATCAATCAAAAACAGTCTTTGGAGAGAAAGCAATCGTGTTCTCCCAGTGGACAAGAATGTTAGATTTGGTTGAAGCATGCTTGAAAAGCTCCTCAATTCAATATAGGCGACTTGATGGGACAATGTCAGTTACTGCCAGAGATAAAGCAGTCCAGGATTTTAATACTCTCCCAGAGGTTTGAATAAACACATTTTTCAAAGTTTTGCTAGTTTGATCCTTTCTCTCCGTCCAACTGACGTAAAATGATTTTTGGTTCTCTGCAGGTGACTGTCATGATTATGTCTCTGAAAGCTGCAAGTCTTGGACTGAATATGGTTGCAGCTTGCCATGTGTTATTGTTGGACCTTTGGTGGAATCCCACAACTGAGGATCAGGCAATTGATAGGGCGCATCGTATTGGGCAGACTAGACCTGTCAAGGTCTTACGGTTAACTGTAAGGGACACTGTTGAAGATCGAATATTAGCATTGCAGGTAACTTTACCTCTTTTATATATTCCATATATGGTTGTGTTTCCAACATACTTTCTTGTCGCAAATAACTCGCATCTTCATCTCGTAAAATTTATCTGCATGTTTCACTGCTCGCAACGAAAGAGTCTGCTTTTGAGAAAAGAAGGCATATAGCATCATCCCATTCGCGATCTACTTGCGTCAGTTGATGCCTGAATTTTCTGTGCTGCAATGCACTTCACTTTTTTTTGGGCAGCATTATCTTCATTGTTTCCCTGTGAGTGCTCTTTCTTTCCTCTGGTCTCGCTGAAATGCCGATGTTCACTTCTTGCAGCGAAAGAAGCGAGAGATGGTCGCGTCGGCCTTTGGAGAAGACGAAAATGGCGGCCGGCAGAAGAGTCGCTTAACAGTGGAGGACTTGAAGTACTTGTTCATGGCTTGAATCTTAAGCGACATCCAAATATCACTAACCATGACACCATTTATACATCCTTAATCAGCAACAGCCCGGATGAATTCGGATTAATCTTTTAACAAGGCTAACAAATCCACACTGGCTCTTTAGGAGGGGATTTATAGGATAACCTTCGAAGATCAATTTTTTTGCAGACTGAAAAAGTTTTCCTTAGAATATATATTTTTTCTCCTAAAGTATACATAAACATTTGTATAGGACGTAGGAGGTCATTAGCCGTACAGGAAGGAATTAAAGGATCCAATGTTTATAGCTATATTCTTTTGCGTGACCATGTTTCTTTCCTTGTAAATAATACTCTCTCGTTTGGTTCTGACACCTTGTTTATTTCTGTTTTTAGTTATTTATTTTCCTTTTTTTTCATTTTAACAAGATGATGTTGCTAAAGATGAGATGTGGTCGATTCAATTTCTTGATTCAAGTAACAGGGTGAACCATGAGATCAACAAGAACAACGAACTACTCCAATGTCCTCTTCTCCTCCAATTCCTCAGATCCTCTGGAATTTAATTTCTCTGGAATTGGATTCACCTGTTCTGGTTATGCGTCATCCAAGATGAGCACAACACAGATCAAATTATGCACACCAGGGCTAACAGGATTGCCATTCCAAAATCCTACTAATCCGAGCGAAACCGGAAAGAACAGAAACTAACTTCGGATCACCAAATTTCATGTAATCTGTCATAACAACATCAACTGTTCCAAGCTACACATAAGCAGTGAGCTATATCTTTCAATACTATCATCAATCAATCTAAACAACAAGGAACGAGCAAGACGACATATCATACCATCCTGCCAATGCTGGCATTTCCCTTTATCGTGCGCGGAAGATGTCGATATTGTCGTCAACATCCGCAGACCAACAAAGGATAGGCAAGACCGTAAGAGCCGATCCGACCCCCAACAGCAAACCAGCCATCCTGCCAATGCTAGCACCTCGCGTTCAACCACAACAAGATGTCACCCCGGACAATCTCAATGTTCTCGTCCATCTCCCCGAACAGCAACGAATGCATCATCCCATCATAAATCTTGATGCTCTTATCCTCACTCTTGGCCTCCACATACAAGGCCCTACTCACCTCCGGATCAGTAACCACATCAGCACTCCCGTGCAACACGAGAAACGGGATGCTCACATCGCACAGCCTCCCGCTAAGCCAATCCGTAACCCTCAACAGCTCCTTAACCGTCCCCAACCGCGGCTTCCCCTTGTACCTAACCGGGTTCATATCCGCAACAAGCTTCTTCTCCTCCACCTTGACAGACTTGTAAACAAGGTCACCCGTGGGGACAACAGCCAGAGTAGGCATAAACGAAGACAAAAAGATCAGCAACTGAGGAATTGGCCACCTGGGCTTCACATTGTCGGAAATCTTACACATGGGGGCCACAAGAACAGCCCCACTAAACGAAGACGAAGCTGGTCGGGAGAGGTGGATAAGGAGGCAAATGGCGCCTCCCATGGACTCCCCGTACAAAAACGAAGGCAACCCATTAAAGCTCGGATCTTTCTTAACAGAATCGAAGAACCCGAGGCAGTCTTCGACGACGAGGTCAACGCTGGGGACGTAGGCCTTCATCCCATCCGACCTGCCGTGGCCTTGGAGGTCGAGGGCGAAGCAGGCGAAACCCTCCTGGGCGAGGGCGATCGGGGTCGCCTGGAACGTCCAGCTGATGTCGTTCCCGTACCCGTGGACCATGCAGACGATGCCACGTGGCGAGTTGGCTCCCCCGGGGAGCCAGGACCTGGTGAAGAGGGTGAGGCCTCTCGGGGAGGTGTAGTATTTGTGGGCCCCCTTGATGCCTTTGAGATTGTAGTAATCTTCCTCGTCTGGTGTGTTCCCCCAGTAGTTGACTCGGGAATCCGAGCTCGAGCTCGGTTCTTGGTTTTTCATCCTGGAATTTGGGGGTTTGTGAGTGATTTTGGTCACTGTTTAGAGAGGACAGTTTTTTTTCTCTCTCTTCTTTGTGAATGGGCTGTTGTTGACTTGCTGTGTTCTTTGGCTGTGGTTGTGGTCGTGGATGAATGGCGTGGGCCTGGTTTATTTTTGAAGTTGTTGACCTCTGTTTGTGCTGGATTGAATTTTTTGGCGAATTTTAGATAATTAAAGTCGAGTATTGTCGTTTTTGTTAGGAGTAATTTTCTTAATGATATCTTTTATATCCATATTTGAATCAAATACTCTTTAAATGAATTTAAATCCTCGAATCGAAGTCCGCCCGGGGCGTATGAGACACCCCGTGGCGATCGGCGAGGCCGTACGAGACATCTCACCCCTTATATGTAAGTGTTGATAATATTTTTTTAGTAGAACATCCTGAAAGTAATTGAGGACGGGTTCGGTGTGGTCTCCCCAAGAACAATCGCGAAGAAGGAGACAGGTCTGAAATGATCGCCCCAAGAACAACTGCGAAGAGGGAGAGAAAAAAGATGAATGGCTAGAAGAGCAATAGAATGTCAAAAAGAACCTTAGACGGTCGATCTAAAAAAGAGGGAGAAAAAAGTGAAAATAAAAAAGGTGGAATAATTGTACTATTATTGGGGAATGTCTCTCTTACAATGAAGAATCTATGGCTTTTATATAGACTTCTAAATAACAACTAGATAAAATTAAAATAAAAATCTAAATATCCTAACCAAAGATAAATAGCAAAACTGACAAATATCATAATGAATAGATAGAACCTAGCCTAAAAGATAAAAAATAGATTTATAGGGATAAATCCGGTTGGAATGTAAATTTTCAACTTCAACAGTAAGATATGTGAGACACGTTCCGCAACGATGGACGAGGTTATGCGAAACGTACGAGGCACTCCGCATCGATAGATGAGACAGCTCGCCACTCTCAAACAAACCATGCGAGACACCCTGGAACGATGGACGAAGTAGTCCGCTCCTCGCATGTGAGGTACCGCGCAACGAAGGACAAGATAGCCTGTCCCAAGTTCCATTGGTTAAGATGACGGTTAGATTTGCTTTGGAGACTCTGGTGCACTCGTCTAGACTTGACCATTGTTAAAATTTGATTCGATTTGATTCCTAAAAATTCGATTCGACTTGTCACAAATTTGGTTTGTTCAAAATTTGACTCGAATTCGTCCGGAGACCAATTAAATACGGTTCAAGATTTCTATAATTCGTCGAACTGGTAAATTCAATTTAAATTTGATTCGAGTCTAATTTGTGTTGCATTCGATCGAATTCATCCATAATATTTAAAACTATTAAGCAGGACACTTCTTTGGTACAAGTACCTACACGTACTTCTAGCTACCTGCTAATCTCACTAATGAACCAATGTAATCAATAATTAGACAATTTTTTATAAGCTAATGTCAAATAGACCCATTTTCATAATTACTCTGCATCGTATCAATCAATTTAATTGATGGGTATGTGGGTAACGCTCTCAAATCATGAATTCATTAGATGTTGAAAAAGACAACAAGTTATAATTGTTAGTTACAATTACTCTATGTTTGATTTTAATACGGACACATTGTCATAATCCTCGTGAAATTAGTGTGACTTCGCATGAATAATTTAGGAGTAGAAGGCCTACAAAGAGATGGTAGAAATAACAAGAAAGTTTTATTTTCGTTGGATACTCTGTACTCGAGCTTATATTTTACATTAAAGAAAGTTTACATATTTTAACACATATTTTGATCTTAAATTTGTTACATCTTCTAGTTTTTTCAAGATATACTTAGACCTTGTCATTGTTAGAATCTGATTCGTGATTTGATTCGATTCGTCAAAAATTTGATTTGATTTGTTAATTTTTTTTGAATTTTTTATTAAATATTACAAATTAAAGAATTAATTTAAATTCGATTCGAATTTGAAGGTTCATAATTCGTGGGACGAATCAAATGCGTTTTAAGATTTTGATAAATTCGAATTCGTTTAAAATAGAACTGTGGTCAGGTCTACACTCTCGCCACTACCATTTTTTAAGAAAAAAATACCGTTTGAAAAAATCAACCAAATTTAGAAAACCCACTATAGGTTGGTCAACAATTAATAAGAGAGTTAATTACAAAAATAAAATAATAAGGTACTTGAATTTATTTAAAAAAACCTAAATTTAAGTCTCACAAATGTAGTAAATTCTACTTAGAAAATAACTCCTACAACATGATCGTACCGTGATCAACGCTAAATATTAGAACTTACACCAAAAAGTCATGATATCACTTGGCCAGGAATGATGACACCGTTACGCTTCTATTCATAATCTTAAGTAGACATGAAGACTACCTATAGACCCAATTTTTTTTTTTAGAAATGGTGGAGTCGAGCGCAGTAAAAACCCAGTAAAAAAAATAGCAACAAGAGGGAAAGAGTACCTCGGCAAGTTCAGGATGACCCGCCTTGACGTTGAAACCGCAAAATCTGATCCCCGTAAATCATCCCTGGCCGCACGAGTACAACACAAAAAGCTAACTCTCCGTAATCATCAAGGTAAACCTCAAAGCAAAAATTATCGAGGGATGACAATGGGTAGGGTAGAGTGGGGTATTGCTAGGACCCTACCCATACTCTAGTTTGGAAAGTTAGACCCATACCTTATCCTAGACCCTTGAAAAATTTCATTATTAGACCAAAACCCTTACCCTCAGGGTCTATGGGGTCCTGCAGGGTCCGACCCTTGAATTAAATGCAAGACATTTTTGATAATTTTTTAATATAAAATTTTAATTATTTATATAAAATTTAAATAAATCATAATGAATATGTGAAGATTAATCATGAAATATCTAGTATATCAATAAAAAAATTAAAATTAGATATACTTCGAATTTCAGAGTCGATATCATGGAACATATTTTATAATATTTGAGAACTCTATTACAATTTATAAGTAAAATTTAAAGGTAGAAGGGTCTAATTAGGGTTTAAGTAGGGTCTAGTTAGGGTAGGGTCCAAATTAGGGACACAGCCAGGAGACTAACAACTCGCGGGGGGAGGGGGGGGGGGGGGGGGGGGGGGGGGGGGGGGTTGGGTAGAGGGTGAGGATTATTACGGTCTGCCAGGTAATAACCAAGTAAAGAAACGAATCTGCTCTGGGACCCTGAGGGCCCAAATGCGAGTCCAAATCGAGTTAGCTGGCTGCATCTCCATCTCCCTGCATAAAGCTCTATACAAGGAGTGGGTGGAGAACTGCCCATCCTGGGTGAGTCCCCAGGACAAAGAGTCCGTCTAGTCTGGCAAAACCTATAAGAAAATAAAAGTCAGAGAACTAATCATGTGCTGAGGTAAAAGGGCCTCCAGGCGAGAAATGTCCCAGCCACTCCTGAGATCCCAGTACTCTGAAACCCGCCTATCAACATCCTCCACAGGGAAGTCACCAAGGAGGTGGTCTTGGAGGGGAGAGGTGGAGAGACACGGGTCATCCCAAAAAGAGGTTCGTAGCCCGTTACCCATATTTTGGCAGAGGCCGAGGGTGAGTATCGATCGGGCCTTTAATATGGCTTGCCAGGTGGTAGATAAATTACGCTTCGGCTGGAGCAGCTCCAGGTCTACCATCCCTGCTATACTTATCAATCAAGACACGCGCCCAGAGGGGGTCCTTAGACTAGAGAAACCTCCAAGACAGCTTGGCAAAGGATGCCATATTGGCCTTCCGTATAGGCCGCAACCTAAGGCCACCCACCTCTTTAGAGAGGCACACGGTATCCCGACTAACAAGATGCATCTGCTGGCAGTCCTACTGGGAGCCCCAGATGAACTCACTAACATAGCGATTCATATCCCAGCAGAGGCCAGCAGGCATCAAATCAATCTGTATTGTATGTGCAGGAATGGAAGACAGAAGCGAGCGAGCGTCAACCGACCTGTCCTGCTCAAGGACTTTACCTTCCATCCAGCCATCCTGCTATAGAGCTTCTCCAGAATATAGTGGTACGACTGACGATGGTCCCGTCTAAAGTTGGTCGGGGCACCCAAGTACTGTCCCAAGTCCGTAGTCAAAGGAATACCCATCATGTCGCTGAGCTGACTAGCAAGCTCTGAGCCGATTTTATGGGAAATCATGAGTTTGGACTTGGGTAAGCTAACCCATTGTCCTGAACAATAGTAGAAGGTCTCCAGGAGGTTGCGTACAGTCTCAGCCTGGGCCACAGAGGCCTCGCAAAGGAGAATCAAGTCATCGGCAAACATCAACTGGGAGAGAGGAGGGGCACGATGCGTCAACCTGACCGGGATCCATCTACCATCCTGGACTAGTTACTCTATGGCATGTGAAAGCCTCTCCATGCATAGAACAAACAGGTAGGAGAAATAGGATCACCCTGGCGGATCCCGTAGGATGGGAGGAAGGCATCAGTTTTTCTCGAGACCCACATTTGGGAGGGGGGGGGGATGCAGGGGCGGATCCTACGGGATGGGCAGGACGTGCACACACATATATATTAGTAATTAACAAACAAATAATGGATCAAATCTTAAGTCTAACCTGTACGTATTAATTACCTAACTATTGGGTTACGCCTGCATGTACTTAGGCCCGGATTTGGTACGGAGAGAGACATGTTTTCCTTACGAAATAAGATTTAATACAGTTCCTTGAATTTGATGACTAGACTTGCGTCAAAGATCTGATAGTTGTAATTCATAGGGGCATTTTTATCTTTTATCCATCTTCCTTCTTTTTTTCCTTCTCTCCCATCCTTGCCATATTTTCGTTTGTGCCTTTCTCCACTCTCTCCCTCATTTCTCTCTCTAATTAAAAATCCATGGTTCAAGAACTGATGCCGATGATGTTGTCATGAGCCTGACATCGACCACCACTCTGACACCGACGAGGAGCAAGCAGGAGGCCGATTGTGAAGAAGGGGCGACAGTTAGAGTGAAGGACATATTTTAGTTGGAGAGCCATAATTTCTTATTACAGAGTCCGATTAAGGTGATTCAAGTAGCTGTGTGAAGCTAAGACTTATACCTACAGCTTTATAGTTTATGATTTTTTCAAATTTAGAGTATAAGGATATTAAAAATATATTTTAAGTCAAGAGTCGATCGAGTTATGGTAGACTAATTTCAGTTGGGGAGCCACGAGTTCTTACTCTGGAGTTCGATTAAGATGATTCAAGTTTCTGTGTAAAGGTGATATATACATATACATATATATATATATATATATATATATACATATATGTATATATGTATATATATATGTATATATGTATATATATATATATATATATATGTATATATCTATATATGTGTATATATATATGTATATATGTGTGTATATACATATACATATATATATGTTGAGAGATTTTCACTGCACACAATGAGCACTTATGGACATATTCCCCGTCTCAATATGTGTAATTTCTGGTTTGACTGACTCTTTTTTTTTTAATCTATAAAGCTTGCAACTATTGAGACATAGAAGCTAGAGAACAACAGGGGAAGCAGAGAGAGTTAAGTGCTCATTGTGTGGAGTGAAAATCTCTTAATTGTTGTATATTGCTTTCGTTATTTACAAGAATGGGGGTAAGTCCCCTTAAATAGAAAAACTAAGGACAAAAGACAAGATGATAGAGAGCATCTATCTTTACAGCTAGCTAAAGAAAGATGTACGCTCGCAGTCGCACTAGTAACAGAGACAAGCTAATAATTGATATAAAGCGTCATCCCTTACGTCTATTGAGATATAAATTATCATGGCTAACGCTAATCTGCTCTATGCGTGTCAGGAATGGACACGTCGCCACTTGTTATACTAGCAGCTTCTAGTTCCATCTGCCTTTCATCTTCTATATGAATAATGTAGTTTTCTTCTAGAAGGCCTCCATCGCCACTGTATGGCAAAATCATTCGACACTGGTCTGTGCTCCAGATCTGTGTATAGTGTCCCTCTCCGAGAAGTCGAAGATTCTTCCATCCTTGTGGTACAGGCAAGGCTGCTAGATTCTGTAATAATCTGTATATCTCAGGGCTCCTGATCTCGTTAATGTCATAAGGAGATGGAGCATCTAAGTTTAAGTCTGTTTCTTCAAATTCTGTTTCATCAAGCAGAATTATTCTCTTCTTGGCCGGGATGATGGTGAATTTTGATACTCGCGGAAGAGTAGAATCAATTAGGCAGAAGATTCATCCTCTAACCGCCATGTTCCCTCCTATAAGAAAGAATTTTTTCCCGAACCATTGGAGAACTTCCTCCATCCTTTCATCATCTTCTAGTTTCAAAATTATTGTATCCATCATTCCTAAGTGGTAGAACCTTAGGATGAGATTGGAAGGCAAGTCTATTTTGTTTAAATCTATTTAGAGCTTTAAGAGTCCAACCGTCCTGTTGTCTACGCTGTAGGGTTTCTGTATAACATCTACTCCCTGAAAATTCTAGTTTGCTTCCTTAAGATGGATTCTTGCTAAATCTTGTTGAGCCCTAATGAGATCTTCAAGATGGCTTTCTTCTGTTTTCTTTTTTATCAGTTCTTCTCCCTCGGGCCATTCAACAAAGAGTGGCAACATAACCTGTTGAGTTGGTAGATCTAGCAATCTCGCCTTTAGCTGTTTGAAGTCTCTGTTGGGACCTCTAGATACTGAGAGTTTTAATTCAGTATCGTTTAGCTTTTTTCTTAGCTCTGTTTCTGATTGATTGAGTTTGGCCACCATTTTCTCCATTATGTTTACTGTCTGTTCATTCTTCTGGGCTGTGATACCTACAGACAGAGGCTTTTGTTCGGCTTCTTGCCTCTTTTCTTCTAGGTGTCGAATCTGTTGATCATTATGTTATTGTAGGTGTATCATCTGGGCTTCCAACTGTCTAATTGTATCTTCATGTCTAATAACAACTTTTTCGGGCTCAATAAAAAAGTTGGGCCCAAAAGCCTTTCGGGCTTCTTCAAGGGCCTCGGCAAAACTATAATAGTCCTTATATAGAGGCTGGTTACATAAGATATATTTTCTAACTGTATTAAAATTATTAAACACTCCTATTTTCAAACCTCTGTAAATTACATAATGAGTAAATTTCTTTTTATAGGTTTTAGGAGTATTTCTGAAAAATACATACTAAGTGCATTTAAGCACTGTACTTTAAAATTAGTAGCAGCTCCAGCTGTCTGTATATGCCACAGGTTGTCAAGAAGACACTGCTGTGACCTGTCTATGGATAACCTCGTGAAGGGTATAAATTTTTTGTTCCCTACATCTGGAAATTCTGCTAGGAAAATAGTCCCAAATTTGATCTGTTTATACTGTGAAACTGTTAGATTTGCAGAGGATAACGAGGCTCCACTTGCATTTTCTTCTGTGTATACTGGCATAGCTAGGTTATTTCTGTAGATGATGTTGGCTGAGGTTCCAGCCGTATCTAATTGTATTGTCTGTAGATTTTGAACACTTGGTTCATCTTTTTTCTGTGAAGTCTGTGGAATCATGGGGCTTTGGGTATTTAGCCCTACGCCTTCCACTTTTTCTTTGTCTTTGGGTTTAATAACCCTTTTCTTCATGTTGTTTTCCTGCCCCATTAAAAAATTTGTTAATGCTTCTGGATAATAAATCTGCCAAGATATTATTCTTCCCTTTAATGTGATCGAATTCTATGGAGTAACCACTAACTTGTATTAAATTCTGTAAGTTAATCCATCTAGTTCTATTTATTTTCTTACTATTTTTATTTTTGAGAAATTGAACTATGGCTTCGCAGTCTGTTCTAACTGTAAATTCTTTATTCAAATATAATTTAAATTTGTCTAGCGCGTTTATCAACGCCTGTATCTCAAAGTCTAGGCTAGTCCAATTCATACATGTTTTATTAAAATTACCACTAGCATAAGATGCTATTCTTTTTTGTATTCTTATCTGCATATTTATGTAGTTTACAGAGCATTACTGCTCCCCAACCTTCTTTACTTCTATCACATTCTATTATAATATAATCCGTGGTAAGAGGCAACTCTAGAGGTTTTATCTTTTGTATTTCTTGTTTAATCTTTTTAACTAGTTCTACATCCTCCTTGTTGAAATTTCTTTGTCCGTTCTTTGAAGTTTTACTATACAAGGGTCATGTTAATTTACTAAAATTTGGAATAAATTTTCTAGCGTAATTAATAATTTCCAAGAAAGCTTGGATTTGTTTTAAGCCTTCTAACTTATCTGGAAAACTAAGAATTTTTTCTGCTATATGTGGTTGTAACTCTATTTTACCATTTCCTATTTCTAAGCCTTAAAAAAAAATTTTCTTTTGAATAATTCCATTTTTCTCTTACTTAACACTATCCCCTGTTTTGCTACTTCTTCAATGACTGCTGCTAAGTGTTGTTCATGTGCACAAACTATAATTCTTGGATTTTTTTGACCATGTCTCAGTAAAATAGCCGTATCTTCCTACTCGTATATCCAATTGATGTGATTCAAAAAGCTACAAAAATATAAAATACAGATCTAGAACTTTTTTGTTTGTGACTTCTCCAAATTCGGCTTAGAAGGAGGTCAGACTTAGGTCGGAAGTTTTGGGAGTAAGTTTTTTCCTTATTAGGCCGCAGATTTGCTGAACCTATTTCGGTAAAAATACCGTAACTTTCTGCTCAAGTATTGGATTGACATGATTCAAAAAGTCACAGAAGGAAAAGAAGAGATCTATAACTTTGTTGTGATGACTTGTCCAAATCCAGCTTTAAAAAGGGCCAAATATGGGTTGGAATTTTCGGTCAGTTTAAATTTTCCTTATTAGGCCGAGGCTATGTTAAGTTTTTCTATTTGAAAATGGCCTAGGGTTTTTCTATGGGGTTGGGGCGAACTTATTCTATATAAGGAGAGCTAGGTACAGACATGAAGACACCCACAAAACCAAATACCAAATTCTTAGCTTCATAGCTTTTATCGTAGCTTTTATCTTATGTAGTTTCGTAACTTTTATCTTTCAAATTTTTTTATATTTTTCTCCTATCCCTATCAATAAAATTCTCTCCTCCCCACTCTCTTTCTTCTCTCCTCTCAACCCCATATTTCTTCCATCTTTACCTATTTGTTTGAATCGCTCTTGGGACGACCACTCCGGACCCATTCTAAAGATCGTTTCCGATATTCTACCACAATTTATTTGCAACAATTTTTTGGCACGCTCGGTGGGACTAAAGAGGACGTCTAAGAAGTTTAATTGTTGCATCCAAACATATGAGTTTCCACATACGGTTTTGAGTCCTTCCTCAAAAGGGACGAAACCGATCAAAAGTTGTGCTGAAAGAGGACATCTAGCAAGGTCAGCCAACTTTGGAGGGTTTTCTGGCCCTTTTTGGAACCGAATCTAAAGAAAATTTCTGCACTAAAATTGAAGATTGTTGTTTCGTCTTTCTTTGGATACTAAGAACGCTAAAATTGGAGTTCGTACCAGGAAGATATAACTAAAATACTAAAGACTGATCGATCTATATGATTGAGAAATCTAGTCGGCTTTGGAGGGCATTTTAGTCTTTTTTTTCATCCGAATTAGGAGATAATTATTTCTGATAAAATTGAATATCTGTCTCTCAGCTTTCTAGGGACATCAAGATAGCCTCAATCAGAGTTTGGAAGAAGAAGTTACGACTACAAAAGTGAAGGTGGGTCATTTTGAAAATTGATTGCAAAATTGTGTATTAAGGATGACGTCCGCTCCAAAATGGTTGTTACGTGTCTTAGACGAGGAAGCTGATGTGCGAGAAACCTTTGATGAAGCTACCTCAATAGTTTCAACATGGTATCGTTATTACTATGGTTATGCTGATTATGCATCCCTTGATAAAGATCTTGAATCTCGTGTTATAGAAGTTTACCGCAGGAGGGTGAGAGGACTTCGATCACTATGGGCTAATTATAAAGCTACCTCAAGTATGACTGGGCAACAAGATTTAATTGGTTACATTAGGTGGTTGATGTCGTTTCCTCTTAGTCAAAAAACTATACAACATTGTGAAAGAGATCTTCGGAATGCCGGGTATACGGCAATACCAGTGGTATATGTTATATCAAATCACCAAATCAAAGCAACATCAGGTGTCGTACATGAAGTTGGATATCAAGTAGTTTCCAAACTCTATGACTTTGAGATAGGGACCAAGGCGGCTGTACATGAATCGGTTGAGTCTACACAATATTCTCTCTCGGCTAGCCAAGACGTCGTACAAATAACTAGTTCACAGTTGGCCGACACCACGGCCATCGAGCTTACAACGCCCGAATTCGAGGAAAAGAAGATGGTCATATAATCAAGTGACATATGTGAAGATGAAGATCAAATAGTTTTTGAATCCCACGATTCTGAGACGAGAATTGAGATGATCGTACATGAATCGGTCGGATATACACAATCTTCTTTTTCCGTTATCGAAGAGGTTGAACAGACGACTAGTCCACAGTTGGCCGACAGCACGGCCATCGAGCCTACAGGGCCCATATTTGAGGAAAAGGAAGAGCCATGCCCAACACAAGTCTCATTTAAAACCGGGACAATCCTAAGTGTTGTATCAACTATGAAAGGCATCCTAGGGCCTCCGCGGACTAAGGGAATCTTTGGGCCTTCACCAGAAAAGGGAATTTTAGGGCCTCCGCCGAGTCACCTGTTGTAAAAATCTGAGTCATATTTTATTCCACGAGCAGTGAGCTACCTTCGCTTGCCCAATTCTATCTCAGCTCAACGACGAGACACTAGAGGGCAAACCCATCCTCAAAATATTATTGAGAATTCTATCTCACCCGGGGGGCATGGAGAGCAATGCAGCATTGCAGACGAAGCTCCTACTTTGGTCAAAATTATCCCGGTGGGGAGCAAGACATGCACAAAGTGAAGAAGGTAGATGTTGATAAAGTCAAGTATTCAACTCCTCCTCAACCAAGCAAGAGTACTGTGAAGCAGCAACCTAATGGGCCAGCTCAACCTCGGCCATCAAAGGTTTCAAATTACAGGGAATGTCCTCAAGTCACATGGTCAAAATCGGCCAGCAACAGAAAAAGTCCGCCTGAATATGCGTGGGTTAAGAGAGACGTGGTCACTCAATTGAAAATTGGTTGGACGTCTTTCAAGTTTTCATTTAGGTATTTTTTATAACAGATGATTTTTCCTCCGAATTCAAGGAATTTAACAAAAATATACGATTGGATTTTTTCGATAAACGTGAGGATCAATTGTGTGGAAGCTGTTTCTTCTGTCATTTCGTCCGAGTTTAGTTTTATTCGTCGAGAAGTTAATCTAGTCACTCATACAGTAGCTAAATTTTTTAGGGATAAGTTCATTTTAGTACCCTGTAATTTTACTTTTTTGCCTAGAGTACTATGTGGTTCTAAATTAGAATTTTAGTACCCTGTGGTTGACCACCAATTTTTCCGGTAGGTCCAGGGCAGTTACCCGTCCAAACCTGCTCGAAATAATGTCGATTTGAGACGACGCGAAAGATACGTAGCGAAAGACATTCTTAAGTTAAAGCTGACGAGGGCCGTGATAACTTACCAATTCAGTCCCTAATTTGTTTAAAAAGGATCTCGGCGCTGTTTCAGAAGTCAAAATCCCTAGATCAGAAAACAAAGAAATGCCGGTGTTCAAGACGCCATTTAACGGTTGTCCAGTTCAGCCCCTTCCACGAGTCCCGCCTCGCTGTCGCTACCGTCCAGAACTTTGGCATCATAAAAAACGGCCGGATCCACATGCTCTCCCTCCCACCGGCGCCAGCTCGCCGCCTTCAATACCACCAACGGCGTTTACGACCTCGCCTGATCGGAGTCATAAGACTCCTTCCTCGTCACTGCTGTCGCCGATGGCTCCTTGAAGCTCTTCGACACCTCCCTCCCCCCGCTGCAGAACCCCGTCCGCTCCCTCTAGGAGCACACCCGCGAGGTCCACTCCATGAACTACAACCCGACCCACTGCGACTTGTTCCTCACCGCGTCGTGGGACGACACGGTGAAGCTCTGGACGACTCGTTCCTAATTTGATTGGACTGAATATGGCGAGCAACGGTTTGAAATAATATTTTTTAGAATATTTAAAAGAAATTTCAAAATAATATAAATAAATTAGGGACTGGATATGTAATTTATTACGGTCTATGTTAGCTTTAACTTAAGAAAGTCTTTCGCCACGTGTCTTCCACGTCGTCTCAAAATGACGTCGTTCCAGGCGGGTTTGGACAGGTAGCTGTTCTAGACCTGTCCGAAAAATTGGTGGTCAATCACGGGGTACTAAAATACTAATTTAGAACCACATGGTACTCCAGACAAAAAAGATGAAACCACAGAGTACTAAAATAAACTTACCCCAATTTTTTATACCGCATGAACTTCTCTCTCTCTCTCTTTTGCTTTACTGCCTTCGGACATACGGGCAATTCTTGTCAGGGAGATTCCCTAAGCTTTACTGTTGACGATAGAATGAAGCATTTGTTCTTAAAAAAATTGATTTCAGCTGAATTTTGAAGTCACTACGACCATCCTTGCATAGGCATCTTGACCCTATTAGCTACGGATCAAGATCGTATGAATACTGAAATTGTAAATGAGTGTACTTATAAAAAACATGAACTTTGAGTCATAATACTAAATACAAAAATAAATTTAGGCTTAACTTTTAGGATTATTATATATACGCACACTCTTTCTGTGGTCTCTAATCTTTCGATAATTCTTCTGCGTGAGCATCGAAATTGCATTTTTCACTGTAAAATCGAGGCCTCAGCTCTGGTGCAATTCCATTGAAATTCGTTTTAGGAAATGATCACAAAAGAAATGGAAGTTTATGCATCAATTAGCATAGCACCATACTACTTTTTGCATATCTGAAGTAAGGTTATAACACCGTAAATTTTATCTAGCTCGAACTTTAATTAGTCGGTATAAAAATGTCCTGAGTATGTCTCAATATGAAAAAGTGTGGGGAAAACGAAAGAAACCCACGAGGACAAAATAATGTCCCAATAATATAATTTCAATTAAGAACATCTTTTTCCGTACAGAAATATCTCCACCATATAGCAAGTTCATCACTCTTTAACAAGAGTAATTTGAAAATTTAAGAGACACAATATCTACGTTATTTCCCGAATATATATTTGAAATATTCCACATATCATCAGTTAGAGAAATAGCTTTTTAAAAATAATAAAATACCAAATTAATTAATCTGTTATAATATATGATCTCCAACTTAAAACAGAAAACATAACTGAGCTTAAGAGTTCCAATTGATGGTAGGAAGTTGAAACTGCTGCCTCAAGACACCATCACCAAGTGATCCAAGGAGGGAATTAGGGTGGTGGAAGGGTGAACCCTGATGAGGAAGATTGTTGAGCAAGGAAACAAATGAACCATTGGAATTCTCCTGATGTTGATGATGGTGATCATGATCACCACCATTAGTCCCATTGCTGCTACCACTGTTGTTGAGGTCTCCCTGGAACCGTTTCGCGGCCGGGGACTCCTCCGCAATCGAATTAGGCGGCCCGCCATGTCCGATATCCTCGCTGCCAATCCAATAATGATGAGATGACATTGCACGCTTCACAGGGAAGTTGCCACCAGCTGAATTGGTACCGGATCCGGATCCGGATCCGGATCCGGCTTGTGTTAATAACCCTTCAAAGAAATTCTCTTGATCACTCTCAAGCAATGAGCTATAGCTTGTGGGCTTTGAACCCATTGGAGGCTTTGGGATATTGTTTTGGTGGTGGCCACAATTTGCAAGTAGTAGTGTCATGTTATTGTTTCCTTCAATCGAGTCCTCCCTATCGCTCTCCATCGGCCTCTGCGAGCTCACATGCTTCTTGTAAATCCGACATAGAACCCAATCATCAAGCTTCAAATTCACAAAAAAAAAAAATGGATAACATATTACAAGAAAAAATTGGCATATTCCGACTTCTGCAAAAATCAGAACACGTCAAATGTCAAACTACGCTTTTCGTGAGAAGTCAAATTCAACGTACCCTTAGAGATCCTTTCCTGGAAGAGAAATCAGAACCCGGTGGCTTCGAATTATTGTCCACTAGGCGGTACTCGTGCATGATCCAATTGGTTTTAATTCCCTTTGGAGGCTTCCCACCATAGAAAACCAAGGCTTTTTTAACGCCAACCTTTTGTCCTCCATTAGAGGTCATTATAGGCTTATCCGTCCCGGTGGCTTTCCAATATCCAGAAGTTGCAGCTCTATTAGGCCTCGCACCATTAGGGTATTTCCTCTCCCTGGGACTGAAAAAATACCATTCCTGCTCGCCAAACGAGGCCTTACCTGTACAAAAAAATTCACAACAAAAAACCCACCAATTAAAAAATCACTTAGAACATGATATATGTATGATACGGTAATTAATTTATATGATCATGATTGTGTTATTAGTTATTATTTTTTCTTTTCACCTGGTAGCTCCCACGGATCGAATTTGTATAAGTCGATCTCGGCTATGATGGCGACCGGCAGTGGAGCTGATGCGAGCTTCCGTTTGAGGTAGTGCACCACCAACTCCTCGTCCGTCGGGTGGAAACGAAATCCCGGCGGAAGCTGCGGGTGGTGCACTCCGGTGGACGAATCAGTGCTCTCCATCGAATCAACTATAAAAGTCTTCTTTTTGTATAAGCTGTTACATATGGTTGGGCAAGTGGGGGGATTGGGACTATAGGTTATAAAAAGGAATGATGATTTTTATTTGGGGGAGGGTTGTGGTGGGAAGAGGGCGGGCGTACGTTAAGTTAGGTACTCCCGCGGAAATGCCAAAGGAAGGATCCTATCGCTTTCCGACACGTGGTGGACCTGGGATGTTTGGATGCTTACACGTGTCCATAGTTGGGGGGCCAGTGAGAGTGCGTGTGTGGGGACCACCGGAGGGGAGTAACAAGAAATGGGAACGTGGCAGGTTTTACGGGTCGGAGGAGGTTTTGAACTGCCTTGTACGTTTCCCGTATCATGCTTTTCTTATGTCACTTGCCTCTTATACTTCAAAGATTATATTATTATATACATTCTTATTATTTCCGTCAATACTATCAGAACATTTATAGAATCGACTAATTAAAATTTGATCAAAATTTTTGAATGAGGATAATATTCTCCAAACAAATTTTTAATATTTTTAAATTTTCAAAAATTTTGATTCAAAATTTTTTAGTTTATCCGTTAATATAAGTATTTGTTGGTATATAAATTTATCATGAAAGTGATTTTTTGGACGGATCATTGGGAGCACTTTGTCATTTTGAGAAAGATAAAGCCCACACCATCCACCAATTTTAATGGGCTTTAAGGTGGTGACTTTTTGCAACGCAACAAAAAAAAAAGCATCATTAAGCTTCTCCCATTTTACTTTCCAGCCGCCACTCTTGTTTTCGTGAAATTTCTGTACCACATTTGAGCATTGTTTGTTCTTAGGGAAAGTACACTTAAGTACCCTGGGTTTAGCATTTTTCAAAATAAGGCCATGTAGTTTTTTCCGTCCAAAATCAGTCCCTCGAGTTTGTTTTCTCGAACATTTTCGAGTCCCGGGCAGCCCGGGTAGATGCCCGGCTACATGTCTGTCCACATGGCACCACTTCCGCCAAGATTAAAAAAAAATTATCTCTGGCAAAGTCTAATCATCATCTCCGTCGAAACTCCGACGAACACCAAACAATATCAAAAACCAGAAACCGACAACCTTACCCTTCCTCTCCATCGACAACTAGATACCAAACATAAGCAAACCGAATCTCATTGAAGCTAAGCTACTTGACCAAAGGGACGAACCCTTGCTGGAGTGCTCGATGGCAAACTCGACCTCCTCGTTGTCACCGAGGGAGCAGTTGCCATCGTCGGCGGCGAGAAGGGACCTGATTTTGACCAAATTGATTCATCCCCTTCCGTCTATCTCGCCGTCGCATGGGAACCCTAGATTCGCATAGGAGCAACGAGATCAGGGCAAACTTAGAAATGGGAAAGTTGGGGGAAGGGAATGGTAGCGGAGAAAGAAGATGAGCTCGACGGTGGGGTTGCAAGAAATGGAGCCCATCGATCGATGGAGAAATAGAAGAGGAGCAATGACGGTCGACGGCGAGGAGGAAGGAGGCGAATTACTGCTGAGATTTTGATTCGGTGCGGAGGAGGAGCTTCGGCCACAATGGGAGATCGACGTCGGGAAGAAGTTGAACCAGGCATGTGGGGATGATCTTCGTAGGGAGGATCCTATTAGAATCATGATTATTTCTTAGGGCTGGCGATGGGGTTCCACTTCGGTTGCCGATGTATTTATTATTGTTTTTAATTGATTGTTGTAAAGAAATTTGGTGGAATTTTTTTAAAGAAATTTTTTATTTTGAATTTGTGACTAAAGTGGTAATTTGCCACATGTCACGTCAGCCGCAACAAATAAAAAATATCCATGTGGCGCCCACGTGGACAGACATGTGGTCGGGCATCTACTCGGGATGCCCGAAAACTCAGAAATGTCCGAGAAAATAAAACACAGGGACTGATTTTGGACGGAAAAACTACATGGCCTTATCTTAGAAAGTACTAAACTACAGTGTACTTAAGTGTACTTTCTTCTTATTCTTATTCCGAGGCGTTTTTTACATTCGTTTCTTATACCAACTTCTATTAAATTTGTAGCCGCCACTTTGGTTGGCATTCTAAGCCTACAGGAGATTTTATGACTATTTTATAAGCAAAGTATTATTATCTCTAAAAAAATTGCCAAAGATTAATTACACCATTGAATTGTACTACTTATGGTTGTACTCCATTTTTCCCTAAAAAGTTATATTTAATTACCATTTATTTTTGAACTTTTAGGAAAAAATAAGAAAAAATGTATCATAAAGTTACTAAGATTAAATATCTTATAGGGATAATTATCGTGAGCCCGTGGTGTTTGGCATATTCGTCTCTCACCTTCTGTCTTTCGGAAATCGATTAAAAACTCTCCAAAATTTGATTTTATTATACTCTAAGGTCCATCGCTGATCAGCGGTCATTTTTTTTGTCTTAAGAATGACAAAAATACCCCTGTAAAAAAATATTCTCTCTTCCCCTTCATCTTCCCGGACCTCCATCTTCCCCATTGACCCGAACACCAAATCTCCCCCTTCCAACACCGAACTCAACTGCTCATCACCAAGCTTGTCCCTATCTGAACTATTTAATCAGACCTATTCCTAAGAATAAAGCAAAAGAGAACACTCCCAAGAGAAAGAGAAGAGATGGCGAGTTTGGCCTACACGTCAATGTGCACACCAAGTTCGGTTTCCAAGAGATACCCATTTCCCAGCAAGTTGACCTTGAGGGCCTTCGCTGTCCGAGCCTCCCCCGACGATTCGGATTGCAACACCGAGAATGAGAACGACGGCGGTAGTGAAGCACCGGGAACAACCACTCCATAAACGGGCAGGCCTAGATCCCGGCCGTCAATTGAACACGAGAAGGAGGACGTGCGGAGGGAGATTGGTCCGGCGACGTCGTCAGTGTTCTCGGCGAAGGTCCAGAGGGTGAAGCTCGTCAGTGTTCTGGGACTCACACGACGAAGCCGAATCCGGAGCTCGTGCGAGGTCGAGGTCGTCTCGCCACGTCAAGGTCGTCTCCGCCGAGCTCGTGCGCGCCCAGATTTGCGAAAGCAAGCGAAGAATTTATTGTTCATCTCCGATTGCTGGGAAATAGTTCCGATTATTCTGGATCTATGTTTGATTGAATTGGGTTTTCGTTTAAATGATTTTAGTCTATTATTTTTTGTTTGATTAATTTTAATTTTTGGAAGTCGTTCATCGGCGAAACGGAGAAGGTTTGAGGTTGAAGATGACCAAGGGTAAAATAGTCTTTTTATAATTAAAAAAATAAAAAGATTGCTGATGTCAGCGAGTGGCATTAGAGTATAATAAAATCAAAACTCGAGAAATTTTTAATCGATTTTAAAGGACAGGAGGATGAGAGACGAATCTGCCAAACACAAATTATCTTTATCTTATAATATATATTTTAGTAATTCATAAACAAACTCCACAATTTGACTACTTTGGGATGTTCTTCGATCAAAGTTAGCGTTTCATACTAATTTTGATCGAAAAACATCAATATTTTTTTATAAATAAATTTTTAGATCCCAAAGTAGGATTTACAAATAGAGTTACATGGTTTAAACCCTGCCAAAATATAGTTGTTGGTTATTACCTTCTAAAAACAATTGCATGCTATACATCAATCGAAGAAAATCAACATTCGATTGTGACTTTTTAGCTTTTGTTTTTTCCAATCCGAACAACATAGTTTTAGATCTGGTCTTACTTTTCCACCAAAAAAATAGGTCTTACTTAGATCGATGTATCATACGAGAAACTAACTGATAGAATTATAGATTGTCCCTAGATTGCTAATGAAAAAAAAATCAAAAATACATCTAGTAAAACAACTTTATCAACGGACCTAAGTTACTACTTTATTCTAGTTTTTTTTAACTCAACTTTATCAACGACCCAAGTTACTAGGTTATTTTATTTTTTTGAAAAATAAATTATTACACTATAACATTGTCAATATTTAAACCTTAGACTTCCTAAATATTTAAAATATCTTGTACTGTTAGAATATGAACCTTTGATACTTGGCACTACTTTATTCTATTTAAAAAACACTAAGACCCAAATAAATAAACAAGGCGATAATTTTCCAAGTTGATCCACCTGGTGAAAAGATGGAGGAGATGATGGATGACGTGTAAATGCTCCAAAGTAAAAGTTACGACAGAAAATGGATCGTCAATTTCCACCTGATAATAAGATTCTAACACATGCAAATAGGTGTAACCATGGGCTCAACCAAATTTACCTTTCTGATTTCCCCCACTCAATTACCGTCGTTTATTACCGAATTGCGAAGTTCAGAACCTCATCTTTAAAATGTGCGCTATTATGAATGCGCAAGGCAGTTGAAAATTGATTTTTTTATATCACGAACAACGACTAAATTTGTATTAAAATGTTATCAGCTATTATAAGTATTACAAAAGAGATAATTTCTTCATTCGTTTTGTACAAACTCTTAATACCTAAAAAAGTTTATGAAATTATTTTTTTCCCAAAGTATTTGTTATTATATTTACGGGTAATAATTAAATCTAAAGTCGAATATTATTAGATGTTATAGAGATAATTCTTTTGTAATATTTACTTGGGCAAATTACTCTCACGTCCCTGGACATTGGTCACCCTCCCCCTAAGGTCCCTGGATTTTGGAAAAAGATTTTCCCGTCCCTAAGTTTTCATGATAATAGACTCCCGGGTCCTTTTAGCCGAAATATTCCTTTTTCTCCGGTGAACGCCCACTTGAAATGACCAAAATACCCTCCCCTGTTAAAAAAATAAAAATTATCTTCTTCCATTATTCATCTCTCTCCTTCTCCAAAAAGATAATTAATTGTCTTTAATTGTTTTTGTTCGCAGGAAGAGCACAATCACCAAAATCTACCAAGATACCCATGAATCCTTCATCTTCTTTGAGGAATAAATTGTTTCGCTGAGGAACCCAACTCCTCCAATTTTTAAATAAATCCACCAAGACACCCATGAATCCTTCAGCTTCTCTATCACAAATCAAACCTAAATAAACAACACCAACCAAATAACACCAAGACCCATCCTCCTCGACAAACTAAACTGAAATGGATCCGGAGGTCCGCGTGGAGAGGACGGTGAAGTTGGGGTTTACCGAAGTCTACGAAGCAACGGCGAGGAACCCGAGATCTAGGATTCTTGTCGGGAATAGAGCTGGCCCGGCCTAGCCGACCCCGCCGCTACCATCGTGAAGTCCGATTCCTAATTAATTCCGCTCCCCGCTCCCACCGTCAAAGACCCACTCCTCGGTCCTAACCCAGCCGTCGGGGCCCCCTCTTTTTTTTCAGGGAAGTCGAAGCTGAAGAGTAGGGATCTGGAGTGGTACTTTTTCAGCGTGCTGGACAGGAAGTACAACAACGGGGCGAAGACGAACCGCGCGACCGAGAAGGGCTACTGGAAGATGACTGGGAAGGACCGGGCTATTCGGTGCGGGTCCCGGTCTATGGGGATGAAGAAGACCATTGTTTACCACCAGGGACGTGCCCCCCGCGGGGAGCTTAGCAATTGGGTGATGCACGAGTACCGCCTCACCGACGAGGAGCTCGAGAAAGGAGGGCTTTCCTAGGTGAGAAGAGGAAACTCCATTTTGGTTATCGGAATTATTGTTTGTTGGGTTTTGACTCCTTTTTGTGTTTGGGAGTACAGAAGGATGCATTTGTGCTGTGCGGTATGGGGCTCCGTTTGTTGAGGAGGAATGGGATGATGATGAGGAGGTCAAGGTCGCTGTTCTACCTAGTGACGAAGTGGTGGTGGCGAGCAGTATGGGGCTCTGTTTGTGCGCTTTTGTCTGGGTTTTTTTTGGGACGAGGTGCGTTGGTAGCGGAAGAGGAAAATATACTTTTGCAATTTATTTTTTGTTAAATTTTGGTTGATTTCTGGATATTAATTTTTGAGTTTAGTAATTTGTTCTTTAGTTGGTATTCTTGGTGTGTTCAAGAGGTTAAAGATGAAGTGGGAGGAGGAAGAAGATGGAAAGAAAGAGATTTTTTATTTTTTAAGTTGGAGGGCATTTTAGTCTTTTCAAATGGGGTATCGCCGGAGAATATGGAATATTCTGGCTCCAGGGACCTGATAGTCTATTATCATCAAAACTTAGGGATGGGATAATCTTTTTCCAAAAGGCAGGGACCCTAGGGGGAGGGTGACCAAAGGCCAGGGATGTGAGAGTAATTTGTCCTATTTACTTTGACACTTTTACTTCAAAAAGTTTAAATCTCTTATCGCTTAAAAAATTAATGAAGGTAATGCGATTCTTTAAGATGATGGGCAAAAAGTTACGTGAAAGATTCTTTAAGCTGGTGAAAAATTTAAAACATATGATTATTACTTTTATGGCTAAATTACATTTTCCTTTACACCGCCACGATGAATACATCTGTATTTTTACCTGTTGTATTGCGTACTTATCCCTTTACCTTTTTCTCGTGATTACGATTGGGTTAAAGGAAAACGCACAAACTACTCCATCGATGGTGCATCGAAATAACGATATTTCCGACCCCAAAAAAATAACGATATTTGCAATGAAAAGCTTCATAGTGTGACGTATTTGCTGTTGCATTCTTAATATTGGACTTATATATGAAATAATCTGTCACGATCCGAACTCACGTCGATGACCGTCGCGAGATCTCATATCAATCTTTATATCATTCATTGATCTAGCAAGCGTGGTATGCATTCAAAGTTTTCAAATTATAACCTTAATCTTCTAAATACCAATCCATTTTTAAAATCTTTAGTTACAATTACCAAATTTATAAAATATAAGCCAAAATTTTCTTTATTAATACATACTCCCAAGATCAAAGCAAATCATATGACCACATAGCTTCTAGACCCAATAGCAAAATAAATTGGAAACCTCAATGCAAGTCCTAGAGAACAAAGCGGACTTAGCACGATCATAATAGATCTCCGAAATAATACAACTCATGTACGAATTCCTACAAAACTAGTGAGAGTATGGTGAGTATTTTGGAATACTCCGTAAACAAATAAGATATGTATCACACTTTATTTAGCCACTCAATACGCAAACATACTTAACACATGCATATAACAAACCATGCAAATGAATCATATCTGAAATGTACATTAACCAAAAGTCAGACTTACCAAATGATCAAATATTAGCATATAATCACAAAGGCACAAAAACATGAGCAAACTACGCAACGTCTCATACCGGCACGCAATTTGACTCATGAACACATAATTCAAAAATCTTATCTCAGAACCGGACGAATACCATATCTCAAAGACGCCATCATATACGAACCCCACCGGCCAAATATATCATATCAGAATGTATTGTATCCTCAGTATATGTGCACATATGCCAACATCCCCGGTTGGTCACAGGTAGATCTGCCTACTAGTCGTCCATATCACATAACAGAACCATCCATATCATATAGATCTTCGCATCAAATAAATCCATTGGCTCCAAACGAATCAAATATGTCTAGTACCCCTCGGTCCAATTTAATTAGATAATCACAAATCATAATATAATGTCATAATGCTCATATTAAATGCACAATATGCACTCAAAACATCAGTTGAAAATCATGACAAATAAATACAGTACATTAAAGAAACTACGAGTTATATATTATTTGTTTACCTATTTGACAAAACGGAGAACATAATCTCCTTCGATTTTACATCCTTGTGTACCAATACTTGATCCTCTATTTTCGACAACATCCATCATATGCTCAACCTCCTTCAAATAAGGATGCGTACAAAAATATTATTTTTAATTCAACTGATTTCTAACAAACTCTAATTAGTTCCATATTTGTATTATATTCTCAAATATGTGAACAAATTTTTCTAACTTATTTCCAGCTCTTCATCGTCTAAGCATTGTTCAGTATGTTCTTGGACAAATTTCTTAATCCAAACTCAAAATTCAACCTCGATAATCTTAGATTTTTCTTGGATAAATTTCTTAATCCAAACTCAAAATTCAACCTCGATAACCTTAGATTTGTTCACCAGCCTTGGTTCTTTTAGTATCAACTTCTGTACATTAAAATTAACACTACTACAAATTGTTTCTTTTAAATCAGCTTATCATTTGATCACTTATTCCATACGACAACCTTAATTCTTCACATTAAATTCTTACCGGAAATACAAATAGACTAATAAATCGATAGATCATTCTTTCCATGTTTTATTACATCAAAGTTTCTGAATTCATATTAATTTAATAATCAGATTAATTACCTTCCAATGTTAGTTTCGATTAAAACTTAGAATTCTGAGATGGCTTTAGTTGCACTAGTTCCTTAACCAATCTAATATAATCATAATTCCTAATTACTTGCAATTGTAGTTCTAACGAAAAGTCATCATTCCCACTTAATTTTTGTACTCTTAATTAAAAAATCAAGCTAAATATAATTGAGATAAATTAACCTAAAGTGATTTACATTTTATCTCAGTTGTTTTCCTTTGTAGCTTCTTCTGTCTCTCTTTCCTTTCGTTTCCTTTATTTTTCCTTCTTTAGTTATTATTTTTTTTAAAACCCAAACTTACGAAATTCAGCTAACTCTCACACCTTCTTTTACTTTTATAATGATTGTTGTAAGTTGCCACATTTTTTGATTGTTGTAAGTTGCCACATTTTTTTACTGTTGCCACATTTTGCTTCTTCTTCTTTTAACAGCCACGTTTTTTTATATTTTTAATTCAAACTTATCTCCTCCTCTTTATCAATCACTCTATTAATACACATGATGGACACTAAACCACCTCATGCTCCACCTTATTTTGATACAGTTATCAGCCACGTTTCTTTATAAGATGCCAATGTTCTAAATTTTTTTGGTCTTACTTTCTTTAGTTGATTATCCTTTGCCTATGTAGACATAACCAACGTATTTATCAGCTCTCTTTTTATCTGTCCATATATTTTCAATTTATAACAAAACTATCAACATAAACTTACGGAATCTCTTGAATTAGAGATAAGTATTATTTCCACATATAAACGCTACTTAAGTTAATTTCCAAAATTATAAATTTATCAAACGACATACGTATACAGACTTAATTATGTCTAACTTAATTTGACTGACAAGACCAGGTATTACATAATCATGTAATGAACTGTTGTATTGGGTTGAGTTTCATTGGAAGTGATCAAATAGAAGATTGGAAATTAGACTTTAATATATCTAATAGAGTGTGAATTTTTAAGATATTGATATATTAGTTAAATTACTAGTTTTATTATGGGAGAATAGAGTAGAAAAAACTAAAAAATTTCTTTGAGACTCGTAATAATCTGGAAGATCAATCCAACTTTCAGGATCACGAAACAACAACTACAGATTCATGCATACTTCTGTATTTAATTTATCTTAAAGATTTGCATGAGATATTTTGTTATGGACTAAAGTATATTTCTGTTCCATTTTTCCATTGATCTTCAACATTATTTTTCTTGCATTGGATTGATTAATTAAACCTGATTTTGACCAAAAATTTTCCAATAATATCGACCCAGATGCTTATTTTAACAATAAAGTATTGTCCAAACTGACATTAATATACGTGTTGGATACCCACTCCGAATTGATGAACTTTCAAGCCAATAGTGGCTTAAAAAAAACTCTCTCAAAATATCTAGATATTTTATGAGTAGAGCCTTTTTCCTTGGCACTGTCGGCTGGTCACCATTGCCGGTCGTCTCGGTTGCTGCTTCCTCGGTACCGGTGCTCGTCGTCTCGGTTGCTGCTTCCTCGGTACCGGTGCTCGTCGTCTCGGTTGCTACTTTACTTCCCTCTCCATCACGCTTCACTGATTCGCCACCACAGCTCAGTCTCTCCGCCTCGAATCAACGCTCGCCCAGCCGCCCGCCTCTCTGCCTCGCCTCACCGCTAGCCCTCTCTGCCTCGCCTCACCACTTGCTCTCCGGGTCTCGATCTCCCTGCTCACGCCCTCTCTGGGTCCCGATCTTCACCGACTCACCACCACAGTGTTGGTATAGATGTCCTAGAGACAATCGATGTAAGGATATTATATTTGATCACATTCAGTTATATTATTAATGTGCATTAACAATATTCGGCATTACATAAATGAATATAATATTTGATTGTTTGCATATATTCATGTTTATGTTCCCATGAACTAGTGTTGTCATTAAAAATTTGAGATCATAGATGAGTATGCACGTAGTTCTTAAAGAGCCACAATCAATGATCGTCGAGAATGAGATATTGATGATGCGATTGAGATTGGTGTGCGATCTGCATCATATCTTTAGAGAATGTAGTGATTCTCACAACTACGAAATACTAGGTATTTCATGATGGATGCACAGATACTTTGGAGAGTATTGACATACCCGACTGAGAAACCGTTTGGTGTATTCTATTTATGTATCTATGGGAATATCTTTTGTAGAGTAGTGTAATAGTCCTTTGACTTGAGATCAATACGCACGACATATACAGAGTGATGGACTTTGAATATGACCAATGTTTGCACTCCTGACGGGGTAGATACGGGATGTGTTAGGTACATCACGAAGTGCATGTGCGTGGTAGTTGAGCCAAGAATAGGATTCATTCCTCGAATAGACTTGGAGAAAATACTTGTCTTCTCATAACTAATTGAATCGTTAGTCATTGGCCAATGCACGTCACTTTTGGAATGAAGTCTAAAAGTGACAACATAATCAATTAGTAGAATGAGATAATATGATTAAGTTATTTGAATAGATACTTTAATCATATTCTAGACTTAATCAAGTATTCGCGAATGAAAGGACCGTATCACTGTGAGCTTCACATTACAGGTAGTTGCAGTATCCTCGCAACGTACCTCATATATTGAGATTGTCTGGTCTATTGTTTAGAGTTCAACTAAGACCATTAGTTTGACTAATCGCTTGACATGTGAGGGCCTATGGGTCACACAACATGTAGTCTTAGTTTACGAATTGAAGTTGGTTAGATTAAATATTGATTTGATCAAGAATATTTAATCTATAGAGAAATATTATAATTCTATTAGATAGAATTATAATTATAATTATTTAATTAAATTAGATTTAATTAAATATCGTGTATATATATATATATATATAAATGTTGGACATGTTTGACTTGGTCAAGAAAATAAGAAATTGGACTTCAAAGCCCAAAGTAGAGGTCAAAGTTGGAAGCTACTAAAGGCTTCCAACTTAATGCCTAATAAAAGGCATTACTTAACGCCTAAGAAAGACATTACTTAACGCCTAAGAAATATTTCCCTATATATATGAGTGTTGGTTATGAAAACCATATATGAAAAACAAAAGTGTATAGAAGAGAATTCTTAGAGAATTCACACTACATATAATTTCTCTAGTGATCTTCGTATATAATTCTCCTAGCGAATTTTTCGAAGATTTTAACTGTCAAAGAGTTCGTAGACGAAGACTACGTGGATACCATAGTAGAGGATTCAATCTACGACGAGCTGTAAGAATTCTCTAACTATTATTCTTATCGGGATAATTATGTTATAGTCATATCAGATATTCGGTGTTGGCAAAAATTTTAACTTCCGCTGCTTCGACCTTAGAGGTACGTACTCTCGAACTTAGAGGTTCGTACTCTTATAATTCCAACACACAGCTCGGTCTCTCCGCCTCGTATCACCGCTTGCCCAGCCGCCTGCCTCTCCGCCTAGCCTCATCGCCTTACCTCTGCCGCCGAAATCCTCACTTGTAACCTCATCGGTTGAGTGTTCGGGTTCGTTCTTCCCTCATCCACTTCTGGTTCCGGCTAAGGTCCGTTGAGGATGCCGGTGGTTCCCAGGGGTGGTCGCGGCTGACCTCCCCTGATCGACTCAATTTCTATGTTGCTTGTTTATTTCATATTTTTTCTCTGTTGTATTTATCGTAAGTTTTTTCCAATTGTTTTTGTCCGCGGATCACTCGTGTTCTGTGATCTCGTCTGTCTTTGGATGTTCAATTTTTGTTTATGCTTTTGTTTGGATTGTCTTTCGCCTGATCTGAGATCCACTCGGATTTCATTATTTGTTCGATGGTTGCGGATGGAGAACTTTGTCTCAATCAATTTACGTCGACCTTGGCTCTCATCTGAGTATTTTTTGTATACATTCAAATGCCGTCTTGACAGTGTCTTGAGGTTATTGGCCAAAACTTGCTTTGGCAGACATTTCCGAAGAGGCACGAAGCAATTCTGAGGAAACGCATCCGTTCCGCCAACATGCAGGCTGCCCTTCAGGTGCCTCTTCAGCCAATTCATTCGTGGCTCTTCCGATATCATAGGCACCTCTTCAGCAGGCAGGCAGCACGCTCGCATCTCTTCAGTGTTCTGGGAGCTTCTGGACGTTCCAGCCCTTCTGCCTCTTCGTCTGAGTTTTGGCAAAACTTTAAGGCTCCTACAGCTCCTCGCAATGATGCGCACGTGCAAAGTGTCAAGTGCGCCATAAAGTGCCCATTGCAATCTGGATCCAATGTGCCATATGCACATGTACGTGCGTGAGCATGTGAGCGTGCTCGTGCTCGTGCTCGGATGGTGCTTCGCACCATCCTCACAGGCAGCCTCGGTCAGCTCTTCAGGTAGACCATTTAATATTACACCAGCTTGGAGCTTCTCCTTATAAACAGGGAAAATTTTCTTGCGATTTTCGATGTGGTAATGGTTCTCCCATCCTCAGCTTGGGCTTTTCAGCTCGGGCCTTTTAGCTTGGGCTAAATGCATTAATTATAAATTCAAAACTCAACAATCTCCCACATGAATGATGATTAATGCATGCTAACACTTTTAAGAAAAGTTCTAACAAAATATCATTGCATCGAGATAGGTAGCTTATGGCTTTGAACCTGCTCTAGTAAGATGTTATCAGATTTACCAGCTGCTCAGTGAACGCGGTGTCTTGAACTGGTCAGCTTTTTTATGTAAACCAAGACAATAATATTTGCACAATGATATCTCTAATATCTTTTGGTTCTCACGTTGTGTCCGTTTCGGCCATGGACTTTATCTTGGATTCATAAGTATTTTTCCTTTTGAAGCGGCCTCACTTCACACTTATATATGTGATCTCTCATCAGGAGTATCCTGCCATACTCTACCTTTTTCTGGTATAGGAATTATTAAAAGCGTAGACGCTTAACCTTACCACACCTCTGCAGGTTTCTACTTGGACAGCTTCTGAGAATGGGATGGGTTTCAAGTAATTATCTGAACCATCCATAACTTAGTTGTCTCATTGAACCAAGTTTGTGGGATCTTCACTCATCATGGTTGAGTTACCGCTATGAATGTTCTTTAATGTGTGGATTTTAACCCATTCCCCTTACTGCGTTATACATCTGATCTCTGTTGATTCCTTTCATCAAAGGATCAGCTATATTGTCCTTGGACTTTACATAATCAATGGTCATTACTCTACTTGAGATCAATTATCTAACGGTGTTATGTCTCCTACAGATGTGTCGAGACTTTCTATTGTACATAGTACTTTGTGCTCTCCCGATTACTGACATGCTATCACAATGTATCAATACAGGAGGCACAGGCTTGTTCCAACATGAAATATCCTCTAGGAAGTTTCTGAGCCACTCAGCTTCTTTCCCAGCTTTGTCTAGTGCTATAAACTCTGACTCCATGGTGGATCGAGCTATGCACGTTTGTTTAGAAGATTTCTAGGACATACTCCTCTACCTATGGTGAACACATAACACTAGTAGATTTGGAGTCTTTAGTGTCCGATATCTAATTCGCATCACTGTATCCTTCTAATATAGTTGGATACCTCGTATAAAGTATACCATGGTTCATGGTATATTTTAGATACTTTAGTACCCTTTCCAGAGCTAGCCAGTGGTCTGATCCTGGATTGCTCGTGAATCTACTAAGCTTGCTAACTGAATACGCAATATCAGGGTGTGTATAATTTTTTAAGTACATCAGGCTCCCAATGATCCTTGCATATTTCAGTTGAGATACTGGGTCCCCTATATTTTTAGCTAAGTGTAGACTCAGGTCTACCGGAGTCTTAGCCAGAGGTTTGTCAAAAACATCGAATTTCTTGACTACATTCTCAACGTAGTGAGATTATGACAAGATAATTCCTTCAGTCGTCCTAGAGATTTTAATCCCTAGTATGACATCAGCTAGACCCATATCTTTCATGTCAAAGTTGTTCTTTAACATGTTCTTAGTTTTAACAATAAGATCATTACTGCTTCCTGTGATTAGCATGTCGTCTACATACAGACATACAATCACGTAAGCATCAGGTGTGCCTTTAATGTATACACATTTATCACACTCATTGATCTTAAAGCTATTTGACATCATTATTTTGTCAAATTTCGTATGCCACTGTTTTGGCACCTGTTTCAGCCCGTACAGTGACTTGACCAGCTTGCATACTTTATGTTCTTGTCTGGGGGCAACAAACCCTTCAGACTGTTCCATATATATTTTCTCTTCAAGTTCTCCATTTAGAAAAGCTATTTTTACATCCATCTGATGTATCTCAAGGTTATAGAGTGCTGCGATAGCTATGAGCACTCTAACAGATGTGATTCTTGTGATCGGTGAATATGTGTCAAAAAAATCATATCCTTCTTTCTGTTTGAACCTTTTAGCTACCAACCGAGCTTTGTACTTGTCGATTGATCCATCAGCTTTGTATTTTCTTTTAAGGATCCACTTGCAACCTAAAAGTTTACAACCTGGTGGGAGATCTATGATTTTCTATGTGTGGTTTTGCATGATGTATTCTATCTCACTATTGATAGCTTCTTTCCAGAGAGGAGCATCCGGACTAGATAATGCCTCTTGGATTATCCCAGGTTCATTTTCTAACATGTAATTTAGAAAATTTGGATCAAACGACTTGGTTACTTTGGTCCTCTTACTCCGTCTAGGTTCTTCAATACCTTGATCAGAGCCTTGTGTAGCTTCATAACTTCTTTTGTTTGAGCTTACTTCTTTAGTTTCCTTTTTAGGAAAGATATTCTCAAAGAATGTTGCATTCTTTGATTCCATGACCATTCCCTCATTGATTTCAGGATTTTCAGACTTGTGCACTAGAAATTGGTGTGCGCTACTATTGTGGGCATATCTGATAAAGATGCAGTCAATTAACTTGGATCCTATTCTCACCCTTTTAGGTAGAGATATTTCTACCTTGGCTAGGCACCCCCACACTTTAAGGTAACCGTAGGAAGGCTTTCTTCCTTTCCATAATTCATATGAAGTTTTGTCCCTTTTCTTGTGTGACAATTTGTTTAGAATGTGATTAGCTGAGAGCACAGCTTCCCCCCACAAGTTCTGTGGTAAGCCCTAGCTAATCAACATAGCATTCATCATCTCCTTAAGAGTTTGATTCTTGCGTTCAGCTACGCTATTTGATTGAGGTGAGTATGAAGCTGTTGTCTGATGAATAATGGCATGTTGTTGGCAAAATTCTTCAAACGGAGCTACATATTCTCCCCCTCTATCACTTCGAATCATTTTAATTTTAGTGCTGAGTTAATTTTCAACCTCATTCTTATAACTCTTGAATGCTTCTAGAGCTTCGTCTTTTCCTTTCAAGAGGTGTACATAATAGTACCTCGTGCAATCATCAATAAATTTGATGAAATACTTTTTCCCACCTTTAGTTTGTACTTGTTTCATATCACATATGTCAGTATGAATTAATTCTAAAGGTGTAGTACTTCTTTTCACTGAATAGAAAGATACTTTGGTCATTTTTTCCTCTACACATACTTCACATTTATTGTTTGGGTCAAACTCCATTTTAGGTAATAAATTTAAACTTACTAACTTTCTTAGTGAGCTCAAATTTACGTGTCCTAATCTATCATGCCATAAGTTAGAACACCCAGCCAAGTAAGAAGAATTAACAACTTTATTAGGGACATTAAAGGCGCATTTGACAGTTATTTTATTCATCTTGAAGAGCCTACTCTCGAGGAACCCTTTCCTACAAAGGCACCAACCTTGGTCAGAACAAACCTATCAGCCTCAAATACTAGCTTCATCCCAGCTTTGCTTAACAGTGAGCCAGATACTAAATTCTTACGAATATCTGGGACATGCAGCACATCCTTAAGGGTCAGCTCTTTTCCGGAGGTCAGCTTCAGCACTACCTGGCCTAGTCCGACTACGGGAGAAGTTGGGGAATTACCCATAAACAGCTTCCGTCTGTTGATTGGGATATAGGTCGAGAACAACTCCTTGTCTGAGCAAATATGTCGGGTTATCCCTGTGTCAATAAACCACTCTCTTGGGTTGTCCACCAGATTAGCTTCAAACACCACAGTGGATAGGTCTAGCTCAGACAGGACTTCGGCCATATTAGCCGTCTCACGATCGTCCTTCTTCGGCAAGCGATAATCTTTAGCCATGTGACCGGGCTTGTCGCAGTTGTAGCAATTATCCTTGATCTTCTTAGCTTTCTTTTACTTTGGCTCTTGCTTCTCCTGCTTATTTTCAGGCTTCTTCCTCGTCTTGCCAGTACCACCTTCGGCGAGGTGTATCTTAGCCTCGGAGTTGGTCCTGCTGGTCTTGACTTCGGACTTTCGGTTGTCTTCCTCGATCCTTAGTCTCACGATCAGGTCTTCCAGCCCCATATCCTTCCTCTTATGCTTGAGGTAGTTCTTGAAGTCCTTCCACAGAGGGGGTAGCTTCTCGATTAGAGCAACTACCTGAAAGAATTCGCTTAGTTACATGCCTTCGGCGTAAATCTTGAGTAGAATCAGCTGCAGCTCTTGGACTTGGTCTATGACCTTCTTGGAGTCCACCATTTGGAAGTCGAGGGACCTTCTGACGATGAATTTTTTCATCCCGGCATCTTCCATTTTGTACTTCTTCTTCAGGGAGTCCCATAATTCTTTCGCAGTCTTAGTACCTGCATAGACATTGTACATGGCATCGTCTAAGCTATTCGGGATATAGTTACGACATAGGAAGTCGCTGTGACTCTATGCATTGAGGGCGTTGATCTTCTGTGGATCAGCCTCATTTTCTGCCACCTTTGGAGCCTCTTCCTTCAAAAATCGAACCAACTTGAGCGTCGTCAGGTAGAACAACATCTTCTGTTGCCACCTCTTGAACTCGGTACCATTAAACTTGGCTGGCCTTTCGGCGTGGACAGTTCCCGGGACTGCTGGCACTGGTGTTGGTGCAGAGCTTGATGATGTCATCTTCAAGTACACTGATCTCGTCTTACGATTGTTGTTTGTCGGAGGTAGTGTACTTGATTAGGATCTTTAATAGTCGAGGCAAGAATTGGGCTCTTTCTCTGTAAGATAAGATTGTCCCGTATTTAGTGATTACGGGCTGCGGCAATCGTCCCCAAGATATAATGACTAGGCTACTTCCGAGTTCGTAGCACAACGATCCTCGAATCTTCAGGCGAACCTTGGATATTCAGACTTTTGAGAGAGAGAGAGAGAGAGAGAGAGAACTACAATGCTAATGAATGCTTATGCACTTGTAGTTGGGATGATTTGCAAATGAGAAGGAGGGGCCTATTTATAGGCGCTGGATGGAGTGGAGGCAGGTATTTTCGAAGAGGCACGAAGCAATTCCGAGAAAACGCGTCCGTTCTGCCAACAGGCAGGCTGCCCTTCAGGTGCCTCTTCAGCCAATTTGTTCGTGACTCTTCGGAGGTCGTAGGCACCCCTTCAACAGGCAGGCAGCACGATCGCGTCCCTTCGGTGTTCTGGGAGCTTTTGGATTCGCCTGTGCACCCTTCAGGTTGGCTCGTAACCCTTCGACCTTCTGGAAGTCTCCGGGACGTTCCAGCCCTTCTGCCTCTTTGTCCGAGCTTCGGCAAAACTTTAAGGCTCCTTCAGCTCCTCGGGACGATGCGCACGTGCCAAGTGCCAAGTGCGCCACAAAGCGCCATGCGCACACGCACGATGCGCACACGCACGTGCGTGCTCGTGCTCGAATGGTACTTTGCACCATCCTCGCAGGCAGCCTCGGTCAGCTCTTCAGGTAGAACATTTAATGTTATACCAGCTTGGAGTTTCTCCTTTTAAACAGGGAAAACTCTTTGCGATTTTCGATGTGGTAATGGTTCTCCCATCCTCAACTTGATTTTTTAGCTTGGACTTTTCAGCTCGGGTCTTTCAGTTTAGACCAAATGCATTAATTATGCATTCAAAATCCAACAGGATACAAATGGGTTAGCATGCTCGTGAGCACTAATGAACTGGAAAATTAAAGCACGTTCATTCTTGTGAAATTAAGTACCTGATTATTGTGGTTCAGAGATTCGGAGAATTGTAAGGTTAATTCAGATATTTAAAAATGACAAAACTTTCCGTAAGTACCGTGAAAAGCCCCTTTAAGATTTTAGCCCAAAAGGCCTTTTGAAGTTCGGCCATATTGCCCTTATGGCCACAAGAGTTTGGCCCATTTCAAGTTTAAGCTGACTTGTTGACCAGGCGGAGCTCAAATTTATATTCAAACATTTCCTTATGCAGAAACACATTTTAGAATTTTCATAAAGGACACAATACTTAAAAATTAGTTAATCATATTTACAACTAATGATCTAATAATTTTAAAAAAATTAATGATAATTTCTTCGGCATTCTTTGTGATGCTGTTTAACTCTAACTTGAATTAATTTTTCAGCATTTTGGCATGGTTTGAATAAAAAAAAAATTGGCTAATTGTGAGTCAAGCCGTTAACGTGAGAGATTAATATATTTGGAAATCCCACAAGTCGCTTTTGTGTTGTTATCGCAGTTATTTTTCTTAGTCGCGGATTTTTATTAAGATTTATCGTGTTATGATTTTAATAAGATTTACAATTACAACCACGCATTTATATGCGAAAATTTAACACCCAACATGTAAATTTGTATAAATGCAATAAAATTAATTTACCAAAGAAAAGTCGCTTTACATGTCCAGCTAAGGTGCCAAAATATAGCTGTCTAATTGCTGGCTTCACCTTCTAAAAAAGTTGCTGGCTTCACATCCTCCACCAGAGGTTTGAATTGGGTACGGAGTGAAGAAATTGATTCCGTACGGTTTGGACTGAAGGAGAACCGCAGTGACAAGCGCATGTATGTGATAATGGCAAATGCAGTTATGTGATAATGACATTTGTTTTTGTGAAAACGGCAAGTCCCCGTTGATGATAATGGCACACATAGTTTTTTTTTCATTTTGGTCTCCCATATTTTAGCTTTTTTGCAAAAAGGTCACACTGGCACGCACTGTTATGTGATACTGGCATGCGCTGTTATGTGATAATGACATTTGTATCCGGCCTGTGTTTGTGTATAGTTTTTTTCATTTTGGTCCCCATATTTTAGCGCATTTGAAAAAAAAATCCCGTTTGTCTTCATTCCAAACGGTTCGGAATAGTGGCATTCCGTACCCAATCCATACCCCCAACCAGGAGGTAGGTGGCTGCAAAAATCCTGAATTTCCTCGTCTCTGTTATTGCCTTTATATTCTTTTTGTTCTTATTCTGCCAAGAGTATGCGAAAAAATAGGAGATTCAACGAAGAACTTTTTGGTGATAATTACACGAAATCGAAAATAAAAAAGCAAATGTGAAAAAGGTCTCGGGTAGTCAATTTTCTTGAGAATATTTAAAATTCAAAATGAATCACGACTAATAGAAAATTCATTAAGAATCAATCATTAATGTGGCATAGTACGCTTGAGCACGACTACCAACCTATAAATCCGTTGACGCAACAGACAGATCAAATTTGCTGGAAGTATTTCGATCGACATCTTTTACCCGAATAAAGTTGAGGAAAAAAATTCAATTCGATACAATATATTTTGACCAAATATCATATTATTTTGGGTAAAAAATATCCATGGTCACTAATCTATTATAAATTTTAGTCCATGGTCACTCATCTATTTTTTGTTCTTTTATGATCACTCATCTATATTAAGTCACTCTTTTATGGTCACTGTGACTAATTTTGTAATTGTAAAATTTTTAAAACATCTCAAACTTTTTTTTCTTTCTCTCTCGCCTTTTACTTCCTCCATTATATCTCATATCGCAATAAAAAATTTAATTCGTCGAATAATTCGATGAATAGACTAAATTAGGATATAGACTCATGTTCGATTCGTTCAAGGACGAATTCGAAAAAGAATTTTGGTTCATATGAACCGGTTCGAATATGAATCAAATTTTCTTCATCACCTTGGCTCGTGAAATATTAATTTACTTCACATGTGATCAGTGTGTTCATGGCCAACTTGTACTCTCCAAATTTTACTTCACATGTGACCACTACCTGTTAAAAAAATCGTTCAAGGATGGATACGAATATGAATTCGTTCAATTTTTGTAAAGATAAAATTTTATACTATAACTACACTTATCAGATTTGAATCGGCTCATACAAACCAAAATTCATATTCGAATCCATCATTGAACGAATTTTTATTTGAAAGGTAAATTTTTACACCATGCCAAGGTTTGAACCTTGGACCTCTTTGAAATTTACAACGCCTTGTGCCGCTAGACTACATGCCCTTTGACATCCTTGAACAAATTGGATCGAACATGAATTCATATCATAAATTCGTCAATTCATTAAATTATTCAGCGAATCGAATTTTTAATTTCGAAATGAGAGAGAAGGGAGGAAGTAAAAGATGAGAGAAAAAGAAAAAAAATTGTTTGTGATGTTTTAAAAATTTTACAATTACAAAATTAGTCATAGTGGGTAATTTAAGATAGATGAGTGATCATAAAATGAAAAAAAATAGATGAGTGACCATGGAATAAAATTTATAATAGATTAGTGACCATGGGTAATTTTTACCCCATTATTTCGCTTGTCTTTTTCAACAGAAATTTCATGAATCCATTTTTAGTGACAACAAATATGCTAAAATTATAAATTTAGAAAATTGTATTAAAAAACAAAAAATAGTAATGAATGTCGAACTACACAATACATAAAAAACTAGTAAAATTAATTTATCGTCAAATTTTAGAATACTAAGGTTACTAAAACAATTGATCACACTTCCATTAGATTTAGAAATACGTTAACCCACGATTGATGGGGAAAGAAAGTCAGCCAAATTGTCTGCCACCTGGCAGAGTCCCCAATTCACTGGTCCATCAGAGCACCATGTGCAAAATCTTCTTCATCGCTTGCCCATCTCTTTCCGGGGACCGGATTTGGTCCTGGAGGCCAAATCCAGCACGGTGCTGGAGGATTTTTATTGAAGAACACGCGGAAATTATTTTGCAAAAATGTAAAAATATGGGGTGCAAAATAAAAAAAGTCCACAACCATTGAATCATAACTGGGTAAATCATTGAATCGTAACTGAGTAAACCATTGAATCGTAACTGAGTAACTAGGACGAACCCCGATTTATCCGGGATGAGAAAAAATGGACCATTGAGTCATAACTAGGTAGACCATTGAATCATAATTAACTGAACTATTGAATCATAACTAAATCAACCATTGAATCGTCCAGAACGGTCCTGGTTGGATTTGTCCTTCCAGGACAGGACCAAATCCGCTCTCCTCTTTCCGTGCCCTTTCATGCACGGTTCTTTAGCCGCAAATTTATGTTGGTTCAAATGATATGATATAAAAAATATTATTGGAATAACTATTCCTATAATAAAATTAGATACTATTGAAATTCATAGAGTTTTCAAGAAAAAATTAAGCTTATACTTGTTCTTTTTTGATGAATATAGTATTGTCCAAGTTGAGATAATGTCAATGCACTAGTAGTTTGTTTGTTTACCCTAGATGGGTTTTTATATCATGATTATTACATAATAAAGCAACCAATTTTGATGTTCAAAGATAAATGAGAGCAACAAAAAATAATTAGATCAAATTAGTAAGAGATTTGTTCTCACTTAACAAAGAGATCTCGAGTTCAAACAATTGATAACATAAAATATTAAATACATGTTGAGCGTGACATTTCAAATATGTTATCAAACTTGTAATTGGCTTAGTTGATTCACTGTATATCTAAGAACTAGGTAGTATAAAAAAATAAATGAGAGTTAATTCAAATAATTAAAATTTCTATTTTTTGTGATAAAAATTGTAAACCTGAGTTATCTAATTGGATACTTGTCATTCAGAAAAGTATAACATGAGATTGAGATTACTAGATTCTTATCGGCAATGGGTCGTAGATGTTGGGTATGGATTGGGTACGGAATGCTCAGATTCCGAACCGTTCGGAATGAAGACACGCGGAGACTTTTTTGCAAACGCGCTAAAATACGGGGACCAAAATAAAAAAAGCCACGCACAAATGCAGGCCGGATACAAATGCCATTACCACATAACTGCGCATGCCAGTATCACATAACTGTGCATGCCAGTATGACATTTTTGTAAAAATGCTAAAATATGGGGGACCAAAATAAAAAAAGCCATGCGCGCCATTATCATAAACGGGACTTGCCGCTGTCACAAATACACATGCCATTATCACATAACTGCGCTTGCCATTATCACATACATGCACTTGCCGCTGCGGTCGCCCTTCACTCCAAACCGTACGGAATCAATTCTTTCACTCCGTACTCAATCCACTCCCCATAGATGTTACCATTATCAATTTTTCTCTCTCGATAAATAGACATTTTGATGGTTTGAAACTATCAAATTCCCATGTAGTTCTTATCATAATTAAACTTAGATCAACCAGCTTAATAAATATTCGAATGTTATGTGGGTTGTGACTACCAACATTGCACAACGAAAAAAGTAATCCATGGCTGTTAAAAAAGTCAACCTCAGTTATGTAGGTCCAATATATAACATGCAAAACTCCAAAATTTCCAAATAGATAAAAAAGCCTAAAAATATAAATTCCATGCAACTTTTACACCTCTCTGTTTCTTCCTTCCTCTGCCTCAAACATGAACTCCTCCACTCTTCTTGACTTTGCTCTCTTCCAACTCACCCCGACAAGAACCAGGTGCAATTCTGTGCCTTTCCAGTTTCAATGTTGTTCACGTACGTGTGTGTCCGAGGACTAATCTATAATTTTCCATGTTTTGGTTCTTTTTAGATGTGACTTGGTGCTTGTTCATGGAGGACAGAGAGAGAAATTGGCTTCTGGGTTGTTGGAGCCTTTTGTTTTGCACCTTAATTTTGTCAAGGAAGAGGTTTCCCGAGGTGGCTACTCAATCGAGCTAGGGCCAACCAACAGGGCCAGAGCCACTTGGTTCACCAAAGCAACTTTCGAGAGGTTATTATCGTTGAGATTATCGTATTACTAGTTGTTGCATAGTGATGCATTTTTTATAGGTGTTGAAAATTCACAAGTTCGTTGTCTTAATGTCTTGGTTGGATATAGAGATTATATCATAGTATCAAAGCCAATTGCTCATACGAGATCCATGACTCATTGTTGTCCTCACAGGACCCATGTACCATGGCACGATAAGGGGACGTGTTGAGATTACCATATGACGAGTCTTTTTCAATTACTGGTTCCTTTCTCTTGCTTTATTCAGATTTGTGCACTTCGTGGACTGCCCGGGAGTACTCGCGAGGTTCGTTCTTTTGGAAAAGGAAATCTTGCAGATTGCAACTTCTGCTCAAGCTAGCAATGAGTTCATTGATCGTGATTCAATTGTAAAGCATGAAGGAGGTAAAGTCAAACATGCTCGAGCAAACTATTTACGTGTCTATGTTGCTTTAACGTTTTGGATCGGATATAAAAATTCCAACATGTTATTAGAGCGGGTTTTCACTTTGCTAACCCAGTTCTGCTTTTCTATGTCAGCTGCTGATACAAATGTAAGGCAATTCCATGATTCCCCTAAGGTAATATCGCCCGTGTGACATTTTCGGACCGTCGGATCGAGTAAACAGTTCGATTTTGATCTTGCAGAATGAGAGTGAAGTTGAAGACAAAAGTGATGCTGTGCCAAAAGAGAATTCCAGGTAACGATTGATCAATTGTTGGTAATGTCATGATCAATTGTTGCAAGATCATACATGAATGTGTGTGCCTAAATAAGCTAGGATTCAGCTCCGACGCGTTCTGGAAGCGCGGAAAAGAATGCTCTGCACAGAGCAAGCAATGGCTTATGCACGAGCTCTAGCAGCTGGATTTGACATGGTGCAGATAGCTGATCTCATTTCCTGCGCCGACACATTCGGATCACCGCGTTTAAGGTAATTTCTTTGGCGATTGGTTGTTTGGGTACTCGTTTCTATCAGGACAACAGACAAAAACATATGCATTTTCAGGAAAGCATGCATCAACTTCAAGGACTTGGCTGATGGAAAGTGCAGAGAGGGTCTCTGGATAGAGGAACTAGCAGCAATGGAGGCATGTCCAGCTTTAGACATCCCAAAATTAGGGACATTTGGATTCTCCGACAGCAATCTTGCGACGAATGGATCTTTTGATGCTTCGAAAACCAGTTCGCGTGTAGACAGCAATAGAGGTAAATCAAATTCCTAAGGAACCTTAAGAAACTCCTGCATTGCTTTGACATTTGTAGTAAACTTCTGCCTGTTCTTTAAGTGAAATGCATATTCTATGCAGAGAGTAACATCGAATCCCCGGAGCAGACGCCTCGCTACAGCTACCAGTTCCCATATCCTATGCATCAGCTGCAACCTTATCCAGGATATCCAGTTCCTTTCATGCAACCTATGCCTGTGCACTACCTGAAGAAGGCGGTATGGACTCCGGGCATGAAACATTGTAGTACTGCAAGAAGTGAGAAGTCTACGAATAGGAAAGATATTGAATATACAGAAAACAGTTCACAGACGGATTCCACCGACAGGGAAAGTGGTTCAGACTCGCATGAAAAACAAGAGAAGAAGTCACCCTCTATGACTGCTCTAAGCAAGAAAAGGCACAAGAACAGGTCCGTGGAGGCAGTTGTCATAAGAAATATTAACTATGTAACCGCGTAAAGAAGAAACAGCGAAAGGGGGGAGGAGGGAGATCTTAGCGAAGTCGAAAAGTTGCAGACTACTGACGTTTCGGATGAACATTTTGCTATCAGAAACTTGGAAGATGACACTTCATCCATGACTCCCTATGGTATGAAGCAGAAAAAGACAGCAGATGATTCTTTTATCCTAACTCGAACCGTCTCTGGACCTGGCGAAAGAGACGGAGGGGGATGTTTCGATGATGATGGGAAGGTTTCGTCAATCATGAAAAGAAACAGCAATGTCAAGGAGGATTTGGTGATCTCACAGAGATTTGAAGGATCAGAAGACAAGCTTGGGAGTGGCATATGTTCTCTCGTAACAGAGCCATCCATATCGAAACCGAGGAGAGAAGATTGGTTTTTGATTAGTCACTCTGCAGAACTGCAAACGGACCATACAGCCAGTGAGGATGTAATCTATCATGAAAAAGGCGCTTCGTTGCGTAAAGATCAGTATTCGGAGGATGGAATGAGAACAAATGGCGTAATTGTTGACGACTTTTTCATCCTAGAAGGCCGAACAGCAGTTGATGATCTGTGTTATAGTCAATGGAAAATGGACATAAGCTCAGTGGTGGAAAATGAAGCCAAACAAGACCGCCAGGTTGTTGATATGTCTGAACCAAGTGATCTCTGCATTGTGCTTGAACGGGAATCCGGATATGCATCTGTTAATCAATACCGGGACTCGAATCATGGTTTTGATGTGCAACTGATGGAATTCGATAAAAAGGTATCATCTGTTGAATCAAGACATGATGGTGTTGATGATCAGAAGATTAAGCCCGGGAATCGTGAAAGAACTGTTCTGGAGGAAGGCCTAAGAAATTGGCTGGACCACCAAAGAAGAGCAAAGATGATGTACTTTCTGTTAGTAGGAAGCCAGCTCCAGCGAGCGGGTCTTATATCCAAAAAACCAAGTTGGAGAAGGTAATGCACTCGATAAAAAACAGTGGTTTGATACAATTTTGTATCTTGACAATGTCTTTTCGTTTCTTACGAGATTCGTTCGTTGCAGGAAGAAGAAGCACGTCGGAAGATGGAAGAGCTAGTGATTCAAAGACAGAAGAGGATAGCTGAGAGAAGTGCAGTTGCTAGTCTTGCTTCAGCTGCAACTAAGAAGGTGCAACGCAGTCCGAATACATTTTGAGATAAGGGAATGAATATGATCAAACCAGCAGGATCCAAATTCATCACAACTTCTCGAAGAGTCGCAATCTTTGGTTGGAATGGCGGACTATAGTCCTCGAACCTGCAGTCGAGTCGAGCCCACATTCTTTTTTGCTTCTGCAGATAACATTGTACTTTAAATTATACATTTCTGAGTTTAGTTTAATCTAAACACAAGTTATGATCGTCGTCGTCGCCCTCCTCCTCCTCCTGCTGCTCACCACCAATAGGATGGCCTCTCCACTTCCACCATAACCACGAGTCTGCTAAACCCACCAATGTGATGGGCAATCCGATGATGCCGAAGAGAATTCCCATAATGGTAGCCTCAAAAGGTTCAGAGTATAGGTACAGCATCGAAGAAACGAGTCCTGCGCGTGCCAGCTCGAATAACGGTCCCCTCGTTGCCAAGACAATGGCCCTGCCGATAACATCGAATGACCCTTCCACGAAACCAGCAGTAACCAAACTCTGCTCATTTCTAGAGCTGCTGTTAGTCCCAGAAGCTGCTGTACATAGCAACCACCACCACGGGATGCCATCGTTTGCATTATTGTCGCCAACATTATCACCTCCATCGTTACCACCACCACCACCATTCGATTTACCTCTTCCACCTCCACCATCACCTCCGGTTTTACTGCGACCGATCAAGGATTCAGGTAGTACAAATGAGGAACAGAGCATTCCAGTTCGAGTCAGACTAATAACATATTGAAAATTTGGAAAGAACACAACTTACCCTGCATCGTAATCCTTCTCGTCTCCCTTGACACCATCTGCTCGAGAATCTGTGTCCGACTGCAACACGTCTGGCGTCCCAGATTCGTTCCATTCCTCAACTCCGTCTGCAGCAGCAGCAGCAGCTCGGGCGACTAGTCTTGACCTGCATTCCCTTTTCCGGGTTGTCCCTCGCGCTCCCTTGAGCTTTCCTGATCCGCTCGTACTCATTAGGCCCCGGATAGCCAATCCGAGCCCCGGAGACCATGTATCCCTACTCTTCTGCACATCACTTGGGACTAATGGCTTCTTCCTCAAGGTAACATCACATCTTCCCCCTGCAAGACCAACTATGTTTGAAGAGGGACTTTGGATTGAAGAGAGTCAACCTTGGATGGCTAAAGGGTGCGCGTTTTGTCTGTTTATTTTCAATAAAATAAACGTAACATGTCGCCAATAGTTGAGGTTGGTCTAGGTTCTTTTTAATTGTTTACAATTTCATACTTCAAAATTTCTTGGCCTAGGATCATTTAATGCCCAGCACTCGCACTAATGTTGCCGAATAATTTTACAATATAATCAACTTTTTTTTACCGAATACTCGATACACCACCTACGCTGAACTCGCCAAATCATATCACTATTTCTTTATCTCGTTCAAGATTCCAATTCCATTTTTTTTTTATCGTACTATCAACTTTTTTTTGGTAAATACTGTCTTGTAGTGTTCATGAGAATTTGTGACATATATTTTAGTCACATTTCAAATTTTGTTGAAACCATGCACTTTCGGATATCGACTTAACCAACTAATTCAAGTCAAAACTGGACGAAATCCGAAAAAACAAAATATTAGGAAAAAATTCACGTTATTACTCTGTGGTATCGCAAAAAATCATATGAGACCCGGGTACTAATAATTTGAAAAAAATCTACTTTAGTACCATATCGTATCGCGAAAAATTACATGATTAACCTGGCTAAATTGATGCCTTATAAATTACAGAGTGCTCATGTAATTTTTGGTAATATGATAGGGCATTTAAGTGGACGTTACGTTCCAACTTACCGGGCCTCGTTCTCTGGGCCGCAAGTCCAATTCGTGGAAGGCCCCAGCCCATCGTCAAAAGGTAGAATCTAATCTATAAAGAGCAAAAGGCGGGAATTGGAAGGAACTACGAAAATTAAAACTACCTTAATCTTAGCAAGATAACCCAAGAGTCCGCGTTACGACTCCGTTGAAGTAGTAGACCGCATTGGCTTCGAAGCCGGGTTTACGATTTCAACGATCCTATCTGACTAAGGAGATCACAGAAGCTCCGAAGGCACGGGATTTTCTCCGGCGCCCGCCAACTGTTCGATGATTTTCCGCTGTGGAAATTGTGTTGAGGATTTAGGAAGATGATAGATAGATAAATGAATCACTTTAACAGTACGAAACTCCAGAATTACATACACCGAGGGTCGCTTTTATGATCGCGTTGGGAGAGACTCATCCCTCGAGCTAAGCCCGGATACAACCTGAAGATCTCTGTTCCAAGAAAAAAAGCAAAAGAAGGAGAAACTAGAATACCTTCACTAGTTTTGAAACACGACACTGTCACGACGACAAAATTTACTTCTCCATTTTTTTTGCTTATTTTTCTTGTTTGACAGGTTTAAAAGTAGAAATGGATTTACTGGGATGGAGGAATGGTCTCTATTTCGTTAGCGAGCTCTCTCGTGAGGGCATCAGCGCGATCATCCTGTCCACCGGCGAAGGTATATACTCGGAATGCAAATTGGAATGCCCTCCAGAGCATTTTGGCACCAACCATTTTGCTTTTCATCTTGTTTCCATTAGCTTCCGTGTTTGCTGCACTAGCCTCCCTTTTTTCCTGTACAAATCATAGAAAGGCAACAAGAATGAGAAATTTTGATTCGAATAATTTCGTTATCAGACATTCTCATTCATTGGCATACCCTGAGGGTCAATTCCATGCAGTTCGAGGAAACATCGACCATGGATTCCTTGATTTGTAGAAGGATTCCGAAGTCGAAGTGGATATTCTGACTTTGGAATTTCTTCAGTTCTTCATCTTTGGTTCTCTCCAAAGCATCAATATCTCCTTTGATCTATAAACAAACATAGCAGTTTTAGTGTTTTTCTGTGAAGGTATACTAATTGTTAAAACTTATGAATGGTGGTGACTTTAACTTGCCTTGTTAAAGTAGTGTTCGATCTTGTCGAGGAGCTGGACCAAAGGAGGCTCGATTTTCCAGTTCTGTAGTTCGGTTAGCATTCCGTTTAACTTCGAGTACAGGGCAGCAGCCATCCTGAGCGCTTCCAACTTCTTTTGAGGGAAACCTTCGAACCTTGCAAGCACCTGCAGCATGACGTTGGTCAAATGGGTATCGAACAGTTGATCATGAAATTTTGTTTAGCAAACATTGACCTGCGTTTCGTCGGTTAGCTTCTCGAGAACGGACTCGACATGTTTGTGGAACTTGACCAGCTCTTTCATATCCTTCGTCTGGAATGTGCTTATTGCTGTTTTCAGCTCTGTGATAGATTTTGCATGCTTCTGCACATCTTCTTCAATTTGTTGAAAGTACGTCGACCTGAGTGACATTCGAAGGAGCATTACATGTTTCAATTCACGGTCTTTTCCGTTTGAATAAAGGAAATGAGCTATTGCTGGAGAAAGCTTGCCTCTTTGTGATCTCTGCAAGTGCATCTGCCATTCCTTGCTTTCCACCAGCACTTCTAGCAGCCGAACCTAATCTCCCTCTCTGTGATTTGACATTTGGATTGCCCCCTTCCACCTTTCCCTTGAGAATGCGATATAAATTCCCCATTTGACTTGATCTTTTTAGCTTGGTTTGTGCTTTCTTGGGGCTCAAAGATTTTACACCACCCGGAGGAGGAGGTGGTGGAGCTAATCCATTTCGTTGAGACATGGGTGGTGGTGGTGGTGGAATTCCTCCTTTTGAGGACATCATGGATGGTGGCGGAGGAGGTGGAGCAGCCCCGCTTCCTACAGGTCTGGGTGGTGATGCCGTTGCTCCTGTTGGAGACATCATGGACAGTGGCGGAGGGGGTGGAGCTGCTGGTGCAGCACTTCTTGATGCCTGAGGCGGTGGCACTGGCGGAGGAGGTAATGATGCTTCTTCTTTTACGGTACCTGATTTCATTGGTTGCGGTGGAGATGGCGGTGGTGGAGGAGGTGGTACAGGGAGAAGCTGTTCTCGCATCACATCTCCTGACGGAGGAGGAAGAGGAGGTGGTGGCAGAATTTCAGGGCAAGTTACTACATGAGAATGTGGCATGAATGTTGCTGGTGGTGTTGGAGGTGGTGGGGGAGGGGCTGTGAACTGTTTACCTGGCCTCTCCGTTTGCTGTAACATGGGATCTGGTATTGAAGTTCTTATATTGGATAACGAAGGTGGCCTTTTCAAGAGATCTTTAATTTCACAAGCAGGGCCAGAAGTTCTTAGAGCCATTATGTTCTCCGTTTCAGCATTGTTGGCTCTGCAATCTTTCGCATCTTCAACAGTTGCATCCATCTCAAACGTCAGATCCTCATCCGTGTTGGTCTTATCATTCGTAGAGAGGGACCTCAGGAATTCTGCACTGGGAGGCATGTGAAATGATAGGCGTTTAACGTCGATAGGGTTCAGCTTCCCAACTGCTTGCACTCTTAAAGATTGAAGAAGCGTCGACGAGAAAGAAAGACGTGCCAAGTCTGCAGAAGTGGGGGATCCCATGAACTGAGGGAGAACTGATGTTGGTGTGACTGGAGAACCACAGCAAGAGGTGTTGTAGTCTGAATATGATCCTGTGAAAGATCTGCGAGAACCGCTGCTACTTCGAGGGCTGTCCTTGCTCTCGTCATCTTCATCCATCATCTCGAGCTGCTCTTTTGATATCTTGATCATGCAATTAAGTGTTGCTAACGCGATTTCACCTGCCAGTAACAGAAATCAGTAAATTTCAATCTTCTACTGCTACTTTTAGATTTTCTACTGTTTCCATGATATAAGTTATGTAACATACCCGGTTTTCCTGAATTCGATTTGTCAATGTTGATATGCATCTTGTAGGTGTCTTCCTCCATCCATTCCTGGTTCATCATCCACGAATCTCCAATGGATTTCAGCGCCTCGGAGAATTTGATCAGAACCTGTTTTGGCATGCAAGCTAGCAATCAGTTGAGCTGCAGAAGAAACATCAAGCTACTTCACAGAGCGGCTTAGCCAACAAATCAGCAAACAAACGTTGTCTAGAGGCGCTCCGCTAATCTCCGACAACTGTTGGCGCGATATGATTTCCGGATAGAACTTGTGAAGGTCTTTCATCGTTACCATTATCATCTGCAATTAAACATCAGTTCCATTGAGAATCAGTAAACCATAACCATCACTCATATAGAGAACTCGTGTTATCGTATTCGTACCTCAATTATTCCAGACGAGCCACCACAAGGTGGCAGGTCAATGATGTCCCTGAAGGTAAAAATCTTCTTTTTAAGCTCCATCATCAAGATGAAGCTTCCTGCAGAACCGCGCAGACTGTCCACCCTCCTCGTCCCTTCCTGCGAACCTTGTGGCTTCTTCTGCGACGATGCTTTTCTATCCGTCTTCGGGGAAGCTTGCGTTTCCTTCTGCGACCTCTGTTTCTCCATCTTCAAACTCCTGTTCAGGTGAGCACTCCTCATTGTCTGCAACAATGACATTTATATCAGTACACTGACTACTAATAAGCTGAATTGCAGCCATTGATAAGCTACCTAGAACTTGGAAAAGATTCATTTACTTCAGTTGAAATGTTACATGAAATGGTGTTATATATATATATATATAACAAGTAACCTGGATAATCGGCTTAGTTGGTGTTCGTATACCAGGTGCTAAAACGACACGAAAGAAATTAAACAACAATAACTATTATGTATCAACAAAATTTGACATGTAAGAGATGTATTTTTTATGCAATGTATGAGAAGAAATTAACATAGGGAAATTAAAATCCCCAGGTAATTAACCACGTACCTCAAACCTGGATGCCTTGTGACCGAAGAGCTTCAAGCCACAAAAAGGGCCACTGGCCATTTATCAACGAGTCGTGAGATTTCTCCAAGCAAGAAATGGTATGTCAATATTAATTTTTAATTTTTTGATTTTATTCCTTTTTTCAGCTGGAAAATTTTAGAAATAATTAATTAAATGGGATAAAAATGGTAAGCCTCCTTCCTTCCCTATGGCAAGGAAAATCTTTTTAACCTCTGGAACTTCTCTCAGGGAGAGGAAGCCAAGGAAGAAAATCTCGTATAATTGGCCCTTTTATTATTGGGTTAGTTAGTTTTTTTTCCCGTATAAAATGGTGTTTTATTTTGTTAAAACTTGGTAATTTTCGTAAAACGTGTTAATTAATTCGTTAAATTTCCTGACACGCATTGGAAAATTTCTGTTTTGGTAACAGTCTACTAATTATGTTAAAACCAATTCCAAGCTCCTAACTTATTTATTGTTTTTTTTGGTAAATGGAGAGGGACGAAAAAACAATAAATAAGTTAGGAGCTTGGAATTCGTAGCATCACGATTGTTTATTGTTTTTGCCAACTAAGGTAGCAACAATATTATTTTATTGTGAAATGGCAACGGGAATTTTTCAATTGATTATTTAAACTATGTGATAATATTTGGGAGGAAAGTTCTCATTTTTGACTTTCGTGGAGCAATCTCAATCACCTATAATAAATACATTAATCGTCTATTACCTCCCAAGCACTAATATAGTTGATTCTGTCTAAAAAGGCTAACGAAAAGCCGGACACGTTTGGAAGTATATATTTTATTGGTTAAAATTACGTGATTCTAGATGTTTACTAGGCCGTTCAAATCTAAGATTTTGAAATAATGAAAAAATTCTCCCAATTAAATATTTATAAGTGTTCTCTTATCAGGAATTACAAGTATTTTTGAAGAATTCCATCTTAGCAAATAAGAAATGTGTTGCGTTCTTATACTTGCAAAAAAGAGAGCCCTCATACTTTGAGCTTAGACATCCAAAGTATTTGAGAGATTTGCATTTGAACATTGAGTAAATAATTAATAATTTATCTAAATATTTTTCCCAACATGGTTGGTTAATAAAATTAGTGATTATGATAAATAAATAAATAAGATAATAATTAGTAGGAAGACCCTGATATAAATTTATAGTCTCATCTGGTTTTTTCTATTTTACAAATATAACTAGAAAAATTTATTAAATTGTGAATCTGGTGTTGTTTTTTTTCTTATAATTTAAATTTAATATTTTGGGAAAAATAAATTTAGTTAGAACATAACAGTATAAATTATAGAACATAACAATTACCTATTAATCCAAATCCTTCATCCTATATTTTGGTTAATTGTAGAGTATAAAAAGATTCTTCCAACATGAGAAAACTTTTCTAACAAAAATTTAGTATTTATCTAACACTGTTACATTTTTAAATATTTGAACTTCAAATTTTTTAATTAAAATAGAACAATTTTTGTTAGTGGATCGGAGTGTTTAATTTGCCATACTATTGTTGGACCAAAAAGTTTTGCTATGGCTGGAAGGAGCTGTGACATCGAGCCCGTCTAGTCTATATGGGCTGGGTCCAAGGCAGCAAGGATAGCTATTTACACGAGCCATTGAATCACATAAAAAATAAAAAAGCCCACGATACAGGGAAGTAAGAACAAAGCCCAAGAGCCCAAGAGCCCAAGAGCCCAATAACACATACACGAAGAAAGAAAAAGCCCAGTAAGTAATCGCACATACAATTTAAAAAGATTAGTTTTTCCAATTCGTGTCCAGGTTACATCGTCAACATTTCATATTTTTCTCTCATGTGTGATACTGAACGTAAATGCCTTTACAATATGCGAGTAATAATAGTACAAATATGCGAATATCAAATAGTACATCTGCGACTAACAATAGTACGCCACGTTTTAAAATACAAAATTTTAATTTTCTTTGTATGTAATCTCTGATATTATAAATTTATTATTGCACGCGTATGATGTCTCACGTTATCCGAACATTACTGCCGGAGGTCCAACATCACTCAATCCGGGCTCATCACATGGAAAAGAAACCTCCAAGCGGATACCCATACCCACGTAGGTTAGGTGCAGCAGATTCATGACTATTAGTATTACTTTTCTGTTTGCTAACTGATTAGAAGATAAGTTATAAAAATGAAGGTATTGGTTATTGACCCACTTCTTATTCTTACTAACAAGCGAAGTCGTCGTTTAATTAATAATCACAACTTGCCCTTTTTTCAAAAGTATCCTATTCAAAAGTGTCGATAAGAGTTGATTCATGTGATAAGACTTTAATTAAGTTAGGAAATTTTTGATGTCTAGTCTTACGAATGTAAAAAAATTTAATACCAACAAGCACTTAAATCAATTGGTGAGAGAGTTGTTGTACCTTAACCAAGGTCTCGGGTTCGAGTCCTTGGGAACGCAGCAGTGTTAAATACTTGTTGGGAGAGCGTTGCCACCTTTCAAAGGTCCTACCCGGCTCGAACTTGGATTAGTCGGCCCAGTGGGCCGGATACCAAGTATTATAAACCAAAAAAAAGTAAAAGAAACTAATAGAAAATTTATTCCTTAAAAAAGGAACGGATAATAAACAACTCTGAACATAATAGATTCAGAAAAAGTTATCGAGATTTAGGCGGACTCGAAAGAAAAATATCGGATGCTTTAGCTTCTTGATACATGCATCAAAAAGGACACCAATTAATCGTACTTGCGAGCATCGGTATTATTTTAATTTGTTGACTGAAAAGGCAACTTCGCGGCGGAGATTAAATAAACTCCTCCATCAAACAAAATTCAAGTGGCTGGAAAAGAAATTAGAGGGTTTCGATATTAAAAAATATATACATCACAGGATTAATCCTTTTGATATGGGCGATCACGTGACTTTCGAACATAGTTACTTCAAATGCGCCATCTAATAAGGAGCAAACATGTCCTAGTTTCAGTATTTTTTGATCAGTTCACACTGTAATCAAAATGCTAGCTGGTGTTCCACTAGAAAAAAAAGTACTGGTTGGTGCGAAGATAATGTTTAGATTATTAAATCACAATTTACAAATGAGGAAGATTTCTTTATAAACTTAGAAAATTTATCTACTCATTATATTAAATTTGTAAGTTAGATATAAAAATTTTAACGTGATATCAGGACAGATTAATTTTGTAAGTCTTTGTTATCCTCACGTTATCTCCCAATACATAGGATGAGAAAATTCTAACGATAAATCTAAACCAAGGCATCTAACACGTCTATTTCCATTTTGATCTTTTACCTCATGGTCATGGCCTATACCTACCTACTACGTTGCAATTACTTAATACAATTGGTTCCACCGATAAATAATTTAAATTTTAAATGAGGTCATATGATACAATTCTCATAAATAAAAAAGTTTGCCGTTGGAGAATTGCCAATGTAAAAACCAATCGGTCTTCAACTCTTACCCAATCAATACCGCAAATTTCCTTTCGACAAGAGTAATTTCACGCGAAGGATGAAATACTCATTCGTTTTACTACTTAAACCGACTCTTTCTTTATTCAGATAAGAAGTTGCAAATGATAACCAAGTTCATGGATCATCACAAAATCAAAGGAAGGGACCATTAAAAAAAGAAGGAAATCGCAAACCCCACGCATATGATCTCTAACTAATTGATTAATCAATTAATCCTTAGCAAAGTCGACCCTAATGCCTCCAATTTTGACCTGCCCCCCCTTGGCATACCTAGGGACTAACGTGACCATCACGCTATCGTCCCCTTCAGCTCCCAAATCCTCCAACAAGTCGGTGAGCCCTAGCCTGAGGATGGTGTTCATCTTGTTCCTGTGCTTGTGCTTATGAGGAACGTTCACGAAGCTCCCGGCGAACTCGCTCTTGTCCGGCCGGCTATAAGCCGAAATCCCATCGTCCACGTCGTTGACGTAGACGTCGAACTTAACCGGAACGTCCCTATCGAACTCTATCCCTTCTATAACAAGCAGCTCCTCCTCGTCCTCCTTCTCCTTCTTGCTCCTGGATTTCCTCGGCCTCGCGACCTTGGCGCTGACCACCTTGTCGAGCACGAACGGGAACGAGGTGATCGGCGTCGAGGTCGGGGTGTTCTCCGCCGCGATGGCCACCTTCCCGTGGCCGTGGAACACCTTGGCGACCTTCTTCAGCGCTTGTCTCGGCTTAGGTTTAGATTCAAGCCATGGGATGTCTACGTCCTGGTAGACATATCCTAGGTTTTTCGTGTCGAGACAGTTCTTGACCTTAACCCTAACGGCGTCTCCGTTCTCGTCGTAGAACAAGAACTCAGATTCGAGCCAGTCAGGATCAGTGAACTCGGACCTGTTATTCCCTCCTAGGGTTTTCCAAATAGACCACATCCGGTCAACGTTGGAGTGGTGAGAGAAGAAGATAGGGTCCCTCCCGGCCGAGTAGAAGTTTCCCATGTCTTCTATGTTGGGGTTGGTCTTGTCGCCCGTCCATATATGGACCGCCCCGTGCGGGGTGTTCTCGATGGAGCCGGCCCCCGGGTCGGACTCGTCGCCAGCCCTGTACGGGTTTCCGAAGAAGAGCCTGGCCGTCTTCCCATTCGAGACCATTTGCCTGTACATTATGGCGAGGTTGCTGGAGATTTGTACCTCGTCGGAGTCGGTGGTCTCTTGTAGATTGTAATCAAGGTCGATCAGTTTAGGTGGCTGGTGCTCTTTGCTTCGGTTTAGATCGTACAGAGGGGACTTCGGGTCGGCGAACATGGCCGGAAGTTGCATCCCTGGAGGAGAGTCCCAGTTCCAATAGGGCAAGGCGAAGTTTGGATCACCTATTAGCTTCCCCAAGATCCTCTCATGGAAGTAGAGGTAGTACCTATGAGGGAGTTCATATCAATAAGGATCTTCGAAGACAGTCCAGACCAAAACGACCACTCTTAGCCATATTTCGATACGAAAATGTATTAGTAATTAGTACCTATGGAAGGGGAAGAAGAGCCATGAGTTGTGCACTTGGAGGTCCAAGTTAGGGAACCCGACTTGGTGGTGAGCACCATCGCAATAAGCGCAATGGACGCTGGCTTGTTGAGCGAAGCTCCGCGGGTCATCCGCGGGGAGGGCCTTCATGAGCTCGATGGCCTTCGCGTACTTGGCAACGTAGTCCGGATTGGCGAGGTGCGCGGCAGGCCGAACCCTCATGGGACCATTTTGGCGGGGTAACTTGAAGTCTAGGATCTTTGTGGTTGGAGGAGGGCAGCAATTTGTGGGTTTGGCTCCGGCTGGGAGGTCAGCTTTCCCACACTTGGTTAGATCAGGGGCCATAATGGGTTTGGCTAGGGCAAAATGATCATTGTTTAGAGTGGTTGCACCATAAATGCCTCCTAGACCAATGAGGATGTCTCTTCTTGTGGTAGGGTTTTCCTCATTGTTTGTGGATTTGCATGAAACCCTAAGGATGTTGCTGTTCTTGGGGTGGATTGAAAGTGGTGATCTCTTTTTAGGGATGGAAAGTTGGGATGTTCTTGGGAATGTTGAAGAAGTGGAGCTTGGTGGAAGAATGGTGTTAGAATGGGAGATGGTAGCCATTGTTGGGCTTGAGAAGTTTGTGTATGCTTGGGTGAATAAACTTGGTTTTATAGTGAAATAGGGTTGGATTAGTCTCTCATTGCAACTTGTTATTGTCTATTTTTTTTAGTTCGATTTCATCGGTAGGTGTTGTCAATCGGTTTTTTAAATACTCGTTAGTTGAATTTTATTATCTTACAAAGTTTACGTCAGACTTAAATCTAGATTAATTTTTTACTTAGAACTTCCCTGTGTATTATTCTTCACCCACAAAAACAATAATGGCAGATTGGCTATGACTATATCCTTTAGAGCTTGATGCACCATAAGACTTTACCTCGCAAAAACAAATGACATGATATAAAATAACCAAATAAGCAAAGTGGAAATGGATAAAACCAATGTAAATTTATGAACAGATCGGATGGAAGGCGATCAAGAGTTTTCTTCGTTTTTTCGGTCTGACCAGAAGTTTTTTGGAAAAGTATTATATTATTAATTGTATATAACATTAAAGTGTTAAATAATTTTAACCATCCTCTAATTTTATTACAAAGTTTATCATTTATAAGTACTAAAAATCTTTATTTAATTATTTTTAAAATAATAAAACTAAAAATCATTTGAAAAAAAGTAAGTTTTTGGGCTTTTTATCTAGGCTGGTTGGTCCAATCGATTGAACTATATTTAATGACATTGACCATTGGTCCAACCGCCTTCCAATGTTTTTGTAAGAATCGAAAAATCTATTTGACATTAGTTCAAATTTTTGTGTAGTGTATAGTTATTCATAATAACTTTAGGTAGCATAAGATAAGTTTCATGTAATCCTAATTAGGTCAATATGTACTATAAATTCAAGTCCTGCGGCCGCATTCCACTGGGAGGGGAAAAGAACAAATTAAATAGGATAGAGATGAGTCATCCTATGTAAGTCGATTTTCTTTCGTCTTTTGTTTGGCTTCTTTCCTCTTATGTTATTCCGTTCTTGTTAGGGTTTTGGCTTGTTATTGATGATTGTTCGTTGGTGGGTTTTTTTTTGCCTTGGACTAGAAATAGATCAGTCGTTGGAAGGTTAAAGTTTTAAACTGTTTCATTGCTCTAGGGTATTGTGAGGAGAATCGATGAAATTAGAGGGACTGTAGGTTCGGGTGTTAATGGGTTTTTGATTGCTAGCTTCTACCATGTTTAAGAATTTATTGCTCGTGTATATTTGCTCGTTTATAAATGCTGATTAATTACAAATGCAAGAGCACTGTTTGCGAGTAGGGGATTTAGGAACATGGTCCGATATTGCTTCATCTTGCGTCATTGATTTGTGGTTTCAGGAAGGAATAAAGAAAATAAATGAATGAATGTTCGGTAACTTACTGACTTGTAATAGATACATAGGGATTTTAGGGTTTATGTAAAGTAATGCATGCGTATATGATAATATACACTAATTAAAGGAGAACTTTTAACTTGTAAAATGCAGGAATATAATATAGTCGAGTAACCACCATTGGTTAGATAATAGATGTCTTATTTCGTGAATTTGGTCATCGCATGTAAGAATGAGGACAAATAATATATGCATCGCATCGTTTTATTGTGTGTGATCGATCGGTTTTAATTCCAGTTTGAATGAGTCCTGTTTAATGTGTAAGTGGAATTCGTGGTTACCTCATTTGAAATACGTATAATCCGGGTTGGATTCTGACCTAATTCGAATTATGTAATGCTAATGAATATGTTTCCGTCTTGTTCTTTGATCCGTAGTGCTTTTCTGATTTCTGAAATTTCATGATTCTGTATGGTTTATCGATCTGTAATGCTTATGCCCGAATTCTGGGTATGATAAGTTTCGATGTGCAACTGGTATGTTCTGTTTTTGAGTGGCGGGATTATTTCCATACCTTTTGGGCCCTATAGTTTATACGCATTATTCAAAGGGGCTACAAGGTAACCCTAGTGCGTGTGATCAAATGCATAGGGAGTGTGGAAATTATCTGGGCTCATGGGGATACCCTTCTGTCTTCTGGGCCCGCAACGTGAATCCCGAGAATTCACGCGAATCCCCAGAAGGGTACTTTTCTGGGCCCTACGAGAATCCCGTCATGGATATGTTCAGCTCCGGAGTCCTATTATATTAGTTGGTTAAGATAGTTGGATAAGTTTAGTTAGTTAAGATAGTTGGATAAGTGACCTTCGTCAGGTTCTGAAAAGCTTGACAGTGTTTTGGTGTGCCTTGTTTTAAAACTGTGTACTATGTGTTTAACTTGAGCATTGTTGAGTGTCCATTACTTATTTTAAATGCTCTGATTGGTCGAGTCGAGTGTGTAATTGTGATGTCTGTTTGATTGAAGGGTTATTATTAGGTATTATTGATATGACATATGTAATAGGATTTGTTGTATGAATTATGTATTTTTATCGACTTACTAAGATGTGTATCCTCATTAATGTGCACTGCTGTCTCAGATACGAAGGGGCAATTTGGGAGTGAGAACTAGGAGCAGACGCATGCATTGTACGACACGACATTTATATTTTGAATAAAACTTATTTACTATTGTAGATGTAACATTTAAAGATGTTTGTTTTCAAATCTATTTTAAGAGTAATTGAGCCTTGCGGAAAATTTTCTCTCCGTAGCAGTTGACATGCCTATTGTCCGGACGTGGCAGTTTTCTATGAAAATGACACGTGTTATTTGTCGGAGGTGGTGTACTTGATTAGGATCTTCTAAGTCGAGGCAAGAGTTAGACTCTTTCTCCGTAAGACGAGATTGCCCGGTATTCAGTGCTTACGGGCTACGGCAATCGTCCCCAAGATATAACGACTTTTCTGCTTCCAAGATCGTAGCACAACGAATCTCGAAGCTTCGGGCGAACCTTGGATATTTCGGAACTTTCTGTGAGAGAGAGATAGAGAGAGAGAGAGAGAGAGAACTACAATGCTAATGAATGGTTATGCACTTGTAGTTCGAATAATTGCAAATGATGGGGGAAGGGCCTATTTATAGGCAAGGATGGCTGGAATCCGAATGGTTGCCAGGCACTTCTGAGGGGGCACCATGCGCTACAAAGCGCCCATTGCGACCTGCGTCCAATGCGCCATGCGCACACGCACACGCATGTGTGCGAGCGCAAGCACGTGTGCGTGCTCGTGCTCGTGCTCGTGCTCGTGCTCGTGCTCGTGCTCGTGCTCGGATGGTGCTTCGCACCATCCTCGCAGGCAGCCTCAGTCAGCTCTTCAGGTAGAACATTTAATGTTACACCAGCTTGGAGCTTCTCCTTATAAACAGGGAAAATTCCCTTGCGATTTCCGATGTGGTAATCCTATCCTCAGCTTGGGCTTTCCAGCTTGGACTTTTCAACTTGGGCTTTTCAGCTTCGGCCTTTTAGCTTAGTCCAAATGCATTTATTATGCATTCAATTCAAACCCAACAATCCCCCACATGAATGATAATTAATGCATGCTGACACTTTTTAAGAAAGTTCTAACGAAATATCATTGCATCGAGAAAGGTAGCTTGCGGCTTTGAACCTTCCCTTGTAAGATGCTATCGGATTTACTTGCGGCTCAGTGAACGCGATGTCTTGAACTGGTCAGTTTTTTTATGTAAACCAAGACAATAACATTTACACAATGATATCTCTAATATTCTTTGGTTCTCACGTTGTGTCCGTTTCGGCCATGGACCTTATCTTGGATTCATAAGTGTTTTTCCATTTGAAGCGGCCTCACTTCACACTTATATAGGTGATCTCCTATTAAGAGTATCCTGCCATACTCCACCTTTTCCTGGTATAGGAATCATTAAAAGCATAGACGCTTAACCTTACCACACCTCTGCAGGTTTGCACTTGGGCAGCTTCTGAGACTAGGACGGATTCCAAGTATTCATCTGAACCATCTATAACTTAGTTGTCTCATTGAACCAAGTTTGTGGGATCTTCACTCATCATGGTTGAGTTACCTCTATGGACGTTCTTTAATGTGTGGGTTTTAACCCCATTCCCCTTACTGCGTTGTACATTTGATCTCTGTTGATTCTTTTTGTCAAAGGATCAGCTATGTTGTCCTTGGACTTCACATAATCAATGGTTATTACTCCACTTGAGATCAATTGTCTAACGGTGTTATGTCTTCTACGGATATGTCGAGACTTACCGTTGTACATCGTACTTTGTGCTCTCCCGATTGCAGACATGCTATCACAATGTATCAATACAGGGGGCACAGGCTTATTCCAACACGGAATATCCTCTAAGAAATTCCTGAGCCATTCAGCTTCTTCCCCAGCTTTGTCTAGTGCTATAAACTCTGACTCCATGGTGGACCGAGCTATGCACGTTTGTTTAGAGGATTTCCAGGACACAGCTCCTCCACCTATGATGAACACATAACCACTAGTAGATTTGGAGTTTTAAGTATCCGATATCTAATTCGCATCACTGTATCCTTCCAATACAGCTGGATACCTAGTATAAAGTATGCCATGGTTCATGGTATGTTTTAAATACTTTAGAACCCTTTCCAAAGCCAGCCAGTGGTCTGGTCCTGAATTGCTCGTGAATCTACTAAGCTTACTAACTGAGTATGCAATATCAGGGCGAGTGCAATTTGTTAAGTACATTAGACTCCCGATGATCTTTGCATATTTCAGTTGAGATACTGGGTCACCTATGTTCTTAGCCAAGTGTAGACTCAGGTCCACCGGAGTCTTAGCCGGAGGTTTGTCAAAAGCATCGAATTTCTTGAGTACATTCTCAACGTAGTGAGATTGTGACAAGACAATTCCTTCGGTCGTCCTAGAGATTTTAATCCCCAGTATGACATCAGCTAGACCCATATCTTTCATGTCAAAGTTGTTCTTTAACATATTCTTAGTTTTCACGATAAGATTATAACTACATACAGACATACAATTACGTAAGCATCAGGCGTGCCTTTAATATATACACATTTATCACACTCGTTGATCTTAAAGCCATTTGACATCATTGTCCTGTCAAATTTCTCATGCCACTGTTTCGGCGCCTGTTTCAGCCCGTATAGTGACTTGACCAGCTTGCACACTTTATGTTCTTGTCCGGGGGCAACAAACCCTTCTGGTTGTTCCATATATATTTCCTCTTCCAGTTCTCCATTTAAGAAAGCTGTTTTTACATCCATCTGATGTATCTCGAGGTTATAGAGTACTGCGATAGCTATGATCACTCTAATGGAAGTGATTCTTATGACCGGCGAATACGTGTCGAAGAAATTATATCCTTCCTTCTGTTTGAACCATTTAGCTACTAACCGATCTTTGTACTTATCGATCGATCCATCAGCTTTGTATTTCCTTTTAAGGATCCACTTGCAACCTAAAGGTTTGCAACCTGGTGGGAGATCTACGATTTCCCACGTGTGATTTTGCATGATGGATTCTATCTCACTGTTGATAGCTTCTTTCCAGAGAGGAGCATCCGGACTAGATAATGCCTCTTGGACTGTCCTAGGTTCATTTTCTAACATGTAGTTTAGAAAATCTGGACCAAACGACTTGGCTACTTTGGTCCTCTTACTCCGTCTAGGTTCCTCAGCTCCTTGATCAGAGTCTTGAGTAGCTTCATAACTTCTTTTTTTTGAGCTTACTTCTTTCGTTTCCTTTTTAGAAAAGATATTCTCAAAGAATATTGCATTCCTTGATTCCATGACCATTCCCTCGTTGATTTCAGAGTTTTCAGACTTGTGCACTAGAAATCGGTATGCGCTACTGTTGTGAGCATATCTGATAAAGATGCAGTCAACAGTCTTGGGTCCTATTCTCACCCTTTTAGGCGGAGGTATTTCTACCTTGGCTAGGCACCCCCACACTTTAAGGTAACCGTAGGAAGGCTTTCTCCCTTTCCATAGTTCATATGGTATTTTGTCTCTTTTCTTGTGCGGTAATTTTTTTAGAATGTGATTAGCTGATAGCACAGCTTCCCCCCACAAGTTCTGTGGTAAGCCCGAGCTAATCAACATAGCGTTCATCATCTCCTTAAGAGTTCGATTCTTGCGTTCAGCTACGCCATTTGATTGAGGTGAGTATGGAGCTGTTGTTTGATGGATAATACCATTTTGTTGGCAGAATTCCTCAATTGGAGCTACATATTCTTCCCCTCTATCACTTCGAATCATTTTGATTTTAGTGCTAAGTTGATTTTCAACCTCATTCTTATAACTCTTGAAAGCTTCTAGAGCTTCGTCTTTTCCTTTCAAGAGGTGTACATGACAGTACCTCGTGCAATCGTCAATAAACGTGATGAAATATTTTTTCCACCTCTAGTTTGCACTTGTTTCATATCGCATATGTTGGTATGAATTAACTCTAAAGGTGTAGTACTTCTTTCCACTGAATGAAAAGGGGCTTTGGTCATTTTTGCCTCTACACATACTTCACATTTATTGTTCGGGTCAAACTCCATTTTAGGCAATAAATTTAAACTTACTAACTTTCTTAGTGAGCTCAAATTTACGTGTCCTAATCTATCATGCCATAAGTTAGAACACTTAGCCAAATAAGAAGAATTAACAACTTTATTAGGGCCATTAAAGGCGCATTTGACAGTTATTACATTCATCTTGAAGAGTCCCCTCTCGAGGTAACCCTTTCCTACAAAAGTACCGGCCTTGGTCAGAACAAACCTATCAGCCTCGAATACTAGTTTTATTCTAGCTTTGCTCAACAGTGAGCCGGATACTAAATTCTTACGAATGTCTGGGACATGCAGTATATCCTTGAGGGTCAGCTCTTTTCCGGAGGTCAGCTTCAGCACCACCTGGCCTAGTCCGACTACGGGAGAAGTTGCAGAGTTACCCATAAATAACTTTCGTCCGTTGATCAGAATGTAGGTCGAAAACATCTCCTTGTCTGAACAGATGTGTCGGGTTGCCCCTGTGTCAATGAACCACTCTATTGGGTTATCCACCAGATTGGCTTCAAACACCACGGCGGATAGGTCTAGCTCAGACAGGTCTTCGGCCAGATTTGCCTTCTAACGATCGTCCCTCTTTGGCAGGCAACAATCTTTTGCCATGTGACCGGGTTTGTCGCAGTTGTAGCAATTGCCTTTGATCTTCTTAGCCTTCTTTTTCTTTGGCTCTTGCTTCTCCTGCTTATTCCCGGGTTTCTTTCTCTTCTTGCCAGTACTACCTTCGGCGAGGTGTACCTTAGCCTCGGAGTTAGTTCTGCCGGTCTTGACTTCGGACTTTCAGTTGTCTTCCTCGATCCTCAGTCTCACGATCAGGTCTTCCAGCCCCATGTCCTTCCTCTTATGCTTGAGGTAGTTCTTGAAGTCCTTCCACAAAGGGGGTAGCTTCTCGATCAGAGCAGCCACTTGGAAGGATTCACTGAGTTACATGCCTTCGGCGTGAATCTCGTGTAGAATCAGCTGCAGCTCTTGGACTTGGTCGATGACCTTCTTGGAGTCCACCATTTGGAAGTCGAGGAACCTTCCGACGATGAATTTCTTCATCCCGGCATCCTCCATTTTGTACTTCTTCTCCAGGGAGTCCCACAATTCTTTCGCGGTCTTGAAACCTGCATAGACATTGTAAAGGGTGTCGTCTAGTCCATTCAGAACATAGTTACGATATAGGAAGTCGCTATGACTCCAAGCATCGAGGGCATTGCTGTTTGTCGGAGGTGGTGTACTTTATTAGGATTTTGTAAGTCGAGGCAAGAGTTAGACTCTTTCTCCGTAAGACGAGATTGCCAAGTGCGCCATGCGCACACGCACGTGCGCGTGCTCGGATGGTGCGAAGGCAGCCTCGATCAGCTCTTCAGGTGGAACATTTAATGTTACACCAGCTTGGAGCTTCTCCTTATAAACAGGGAAAATTTTCTTGCGATTTTCGATGTGGTAATCCCATCCTCAGCTTGGACTTTCCAGCTTGGGTTTTTCAGCTTGGGCCTTTTAGTTTGGTCCAAATGCATTTATTATGCATTCAATTCAAACCCAACAACATGTTCTCATAACCGAGTCGCGGTATGACCGTGTTTTGTGAAACATTGGATAAAACATTAGGTTTTTTCATTTCAACATATTGTCGGTGGTTCCAAATGGAATACAGGTCTAGTACTCTGGATCCGATCTGGATCTGGTAGAAATTAATTAGAAAATAATTTTCTGATTAATAAATTATATACACCATTTCTATGACTGTTTTATCGGGAGGCCAGCCTGGGAAAATGAACCTGCTAATAAAGAAATCTAAGGTACACAGCCACTTGCTTGGGATGACATGTATGATGTATATCTTGCAATATGTAAATTAACCCAAATGATTTCCTAATATGGTATGAAAATTATTCCTTTGTTGACTACAATAAAAAGAACTTTCACATCAATCTTTTATCAAAAGGTTCTCGTTACGAGTCGGTGCAAATTTTAAAGGAATTGAATTATTTTTTTATAATTAAATTTTTGTCATCAATAATATTTTAATTTTGGTCACTCTCACACTACATTTCCCTTTTTAACATTAGAGCAAGTTTTCTTTGATAAAAACTTAAAGAAATCTTGGATCCAAATTTTTCGAACGTACAAAAATATAATTAGAAGAACTATTCCTAAAATCGAACATGAAAGTGCTCCATTTCACACTTATTAAAAAAATCAGAATTTTCACAAAAGGGTCTCATTAGTTTATTTTTGGGCGATACCTAAACTTTCTTTTATTCTTAATTACATTTTTTTCTTAGGTTGAATAATAGTGGTGAGAGTATTTCTAGTTTTTTCTTCAGATCTATTAATTGTTGCATGCACACCAATAAAAAAATTACTACGTTTTGGATGAGATATTCTGATGCCTGGCTAAGTTTTTTGGTGGACCTAGAAAACATTGGTAATGAAGTATTATTTTTATTCAATAATCGGATTTACGTTAAATTATTTTGAGCATAAATTTGTATGTAAATAATGTGAGGCCAATGGAATTTTAGTATTGTCGTCAACAAGGGAAAATACATAATTAAACCTCATCTTAATTTTGTATTTTAACAATATAATAATGTTAAGAATCTTACTTCTCCCTTGGTTTTTGGATTCTAGTGGGTTGGTGGTTTTACCTAATCCGCTTTCCACCTCAGCTTATCCCAAAGCAGTTGGTAATTTAATGCCAATTACATTTAATTATCTATTTCAAATCTAATCAAGGCACATTTTAATTAGTTGAGTCAGATAGTATAAACTAAAAAATCTAATCTAAGTCAGATATAAAACAACACTTAAACAGCTAGCTAGCTAGTTACATGGGGCGGCAATAATACTTATTAAACATTTTTTTAAAATGTAGTCGGAATGAATTTATATAATTATCTAAAAGTACGAGTACAAACAGCTGTAAAAATGTTTAATTGATTTACTAAAGTCGTTTATATTCACAATTTTAAAAAACTAAAATGCAGTTGTTCGCCGATTATAATTTGGTTAGACTATTAAGTGATACGGCTCTCTTACCAAGTCTATTGTGTGCCAGCAAAGTTTGCAATCGATATTTTTTTTTAACAAAGTCAGAGTTTCCATCCTATTGAAAGTGAATCAACTTGCATTAATTTTACGTAATCAATAAGAGTTCATTTTCTCTCTCACAGATTAAAATTTTAATTTTCTCAAAATGTGCACAAATCGTCATTTCATATAAAAAACCAGTGTAAAATTCTCCTACAGATTTTATTATTAACTTCTCAATCTATATATTAGTATCTTGAATTATCGATCTTAGAAAAAGTAGTACTATTTTAGTACTTCACCCCAAAAGTACTACTACTTGATTTTTTTATAAGTAAAATTTTATTAATAGAATAATATTTACATATTATGTATAAAAAAAGTGTAGAATTCTCTCATATAAATATTAGATTATAGCCGCATGTCTTATTAAAATTTTAGCGCATTAAAATTTAGTAAAAAAACTGTATTAGCAAAAAAGAATATCCGAGTGTTATCGATGCAAAAACATATATAAGCAATAGTACTACTTGATTATTTTGCAAAATCTAATGAAATATCTCGTGATGACCACGTTGTTGGCCCTTGATTCGCGGGTACAATGTCTATTTGTATTGCCTCCATCTTTAATATCATCTTCCAAATAATTTATACTAATCCAAGTCGGATAAGCCTTGAACCCATTACCCGTTGTTCACGTAATCAAATGTTTGAATTAGTTTATTTTTTTTTTGTAAGCTATGGAGTCTGTAAAATATTGGTTTAATTATTTAAGCAAGAGATGATTGATGAATGATGATTTTAGAATTTGTATATATTTTGAAACAATTTAGAGACTTTGTTAATGTTTATTTGAAGTGTTTAGATGCTCTTCTGTGGTTGTCTTGCATAGTTGCTAATTGTGGACTTGTAACATTTTGACTAACGCAATTAAAACTAATACATTTGGTTAAGAAGTAGAAAAAAGAAGAAAATATTCTTGATTTGTTATCACAAGGAACATTTTCCTCAATAGGACTTTGAGCCCTGTGGCACAATAATATTTCCCATTTAGAGAGGCCCGTTACTATAAATGAAACCCACTACAAAATTAGGAGTGTGTTGGCGTCCTAAATAATGCTAGGCTAAGTTGGTGTTGGTGGTCAAAGTACTTGGGCCATGAAGCAAAGGGATGGCCGAAGGTATTGGTGGCCTAAGTGCTTGGGCCATGAAGCAAAAGGGATGGCCGAAAGTGTTGGTGACCAAGGTGCTAGGGCCATGAAGCAAAGGATGGCCAAAGTCCCTCGGTCCATGAGAATGAGGATGTCCAAAGCTTCTCGGGCCATGAAACAAGGAATTGCCAAAGTTGCTTGGGTCATGAAGCAGGACCCGCGCCCGTGAGTAGGGGTGAGCAAAAAATTCGATATCCGATATCCGAATCTGATATCCGAATTTTTTTTGGATTCGGATTCGGATAATTTTGTGTTCGAATTCGAATTCAGATTATCCAAAATTTTTGTTTCGGATTCGGACTCGGATAGGAAAAATATAAATTCGGATTATCCGAATATCCGAAAATCCGAAAATTTTAATACATCTACTTAAAAATTAGGACTGGGCTGAGCCGACTAAATGTAAATAAATTAGTAAGCCTGACCCAAAATATTTGTATCAACTTGCCTCCCCCTAACCTCACTTCGCAGCTGGCAATTGGAAAGACGCCTGAAACCCTAAGTCTAATCGCTTTGATTACTTGTTGTTGATTTTTTTTCCCCCAAAAGAGACTTGTTGTTGATTTCAATTCCTAGAGAAGTTGGGTCTCTGAGAACCACACTTCATATGCTGTTGTCTTCGTTTCTATTGCTTTTGAATCTATTTGGGTCTCTCTTTGCGTTACTTTGTTCTGGATTACTAACTTTGATTTTATTAATTTCTTTGGTTGATGTTTGGGTTCCGTTGGAGGTCGTCATATGCATATCTTCTATGGAGGTCTCCGTTAAATTTGTGAGAATAATTGGATATTTTGTTTGATGACTCTCAAGTTGGACGACTTGTCATTTAGTTAACAAAATTCGGATAATTCAAATTATCCGAATCCGTATCCGAAATAATTTTGGATTTTGGATTTCGGATAGTTCGTTATTCGGATTCGGATTGAAAAATAGTAATTTCAGATATTTCGGATAATGAAAAATTCGGATAATTCAGATTCGGATTATCCGAATGCTCACCCCTACCCATGAGTGCGCCGTGTGGGAAGCTCGTCTCTCAAGCCATGAGAGGAGATATTGGCCATCGGCCATGAAATAGAATTCACGCCTCTATGGGCGGGGGCATTGTGTTGGCTATTAGGCATCGGCCATGGTTTAGGTTGTTGGAAATTGGCCTTGACTTGGGCCGTTGGGCAATGGCGAGATGGAGATGGACTTCGGGTTATTGAGCCCAACCCAAAATATGGCCTAGGGAGTCGACTGAGGCTATGTTGGATTTTCTAACATTCGGCCACAGCCTGGGATTTTCTTAAATTGAGCAGATCTTCCAATATTCGACCATGATGTGGGATGTTCCTACTTTGGATCAAGGTTGCTTGCCTAACATGGCCTGGTGTTCCTATTTGAGACCGGATCTCTCTATTTTTGAAGTCGGTCTAGTTCTTGTTATTCTAGACTGGGCTAAGATGGAAATGGCCAAATGAGAGCTTTTTCTACATTGAAAGCTAGGGCTAGGTCGAGATCCTCTATATAAAGATGGCATGGGCAAAGGAGCAGACATCACCAACACAACACATAACAACTTTACTATCTTGTCTTGCTTTTCTTTTCCCTAGCCCATAGCCTAGCTTAACGTAGCTCTAGTGTTATTTTCCTTATGCTGCTTTGGGACGACCACTTCACATCAGTCTCGAATTACTTTAGTTATTGTACCTCTTTTTTCCGCAACAAAATGATACCTATCGGAGTTGATCCAACTGTTAAAAACTTGAATTCACTTAAGAAAATTTTAGGTTCAAGGCTTATCAATGTAAAAGATGTAGAGTAGTCTCTAACCAAAAAATTCCGAAGTCTTGCAAGTAATGGGCCTCGTCCAGTGGCCTGGCCCAAACCAAGCACGTGGGGTGTGGCTCCAAGGTTCTTGGAAAGGTCGTTGATCAACACAAGATGTTATTTTCCATTATCTGAAATTGCTTCCAATTAATTTATTGGACTAATAATAACACGGATTTATGCTCGCAAGACCTACTTCTTGTTCTCATTGATATATTGTTGAATTACGATCAGAGTTGGTCCAATAATTAGAGACTTAAATTTTATTAAAAATATCTTTTTTATAAATGAAAAATATTATTAAAAGATTTACTTAAATACAAATGATAATACTCGATTCTAATATTTAAATTTGATAAAAAAATATCCAAGTGGTTAATCTTCACAGAGTAATAATATATAAATTTACCTATAAAAAAGAACATAATGAAGCTGGAGTTTGTGTTTGAAATCAGAGAAACGAAACGAAACGAAACGAATTAAAAAGAAAATGTTCATCAGGTGATTCTTGTCACGTGCCGGCGCTTTCTCTAGTGCGGAATCCACTTTTTCTTCAGCATCAGATTCAGTAGATCTTTTCTGTGACATTAGCCTTTACTCGTCCGCATGTTAAAAGATTAACGAGTTCTAATCTTTTAACGAGTATTACTTCTGAAACCTCGTTCATCTTCTTCAACCTCTCACAAGAACATCATCAATTATAAATGGGGAAATTAGTCAATTACTCTCGGGAAAAGAAGCAAGGTCGAAATTGTAAAATGGATCTCTAGGTAGGAGCAAATCTGATCCCATTTCAAGAACAAACTAGCCATCTCCTGGACGACCTCGAGGGAGCCGACGACCGGGGGATCAGTGGCGAGGGAGTAGAAGCATACGTCGGCGACGCCGTCAGAGATGGAGGTGAGGAGATCAAAGTAGGCAACGCCGTGGGTGAGGAGATGGGTCGCCGGCGATGACAATGGTCCGTTCAACAAGGGCACCGATGCGGAGGCTGGCGGGGCGGCTCGGTCTGGCTCTCCATCGTCTGGCCTCCGCCTGTCGAGCCCGCCCTCCGTACCCCACCTACCGCCGCCGTTGATGGAGATTTTTGATTTGAAAACATGAGAGTGATTGGAGATTGGGTTTTAGGCGGAGGAGGGGAGGAGAAGAAGAGAGAGAGAGAGAGAGAGAGAGAGGAAGGGGAAGGGTTTTCTTAAAAATAATTATGAATAAGTTAGGGATTGTTTTGAAATTTTAGCCCATGCCACGTCATACTTGAACCACGTATGTGGCACACCACGTCATTGCCAATACGACGTCGTTTTGATGGGAACGGTCTGGGCAGTTGTCCGCGGACCTAAGTGATGTAAATTGGGTGAGGTTTGACTCGATTGATAAATTTTTTACCACAGGGTACTAAAGTAATTTTTGACGATACCACAAGGTACTAAAATAGACTTTTTCCAAAAAAACTAACCGTTGAGGTATGATGAAGCAACCTCATTAGATAATGTGTTCAACCAACTTGGCAAAAAGAAACCACTTTTGTTAGCATGTGTTAATTTGCAATGTTGTATTTTTTGATACGTATTGCAACATTGTATTTACAGCGACATTTGACCACGGTTCTCAATCAAATTTAATTATTATTTACTGAATTTAAATTGTCAAAAAATTTAGACGAATCGAATACGAATTATGAAAAACTAAACCATATACAAATTAGGAAAAATTTAAAAAAATTGGTGAAGGTCACGACGTGAGGTCCCACGTATTCGGGCACGGATTTAGTAGGGACAAAGTTTCTCCCCACCATGAGGATTAAAGAAGTTTTGGATGGCAATTTTGTAAATAAAATGAGAACTAGAGACAATATTGGAAAAATCTTTACTAAACAAACCAAACTACAAATTAGGGATGAAATAGTTATGAAAAAATGGATTTGGTCCTGGAACCAACCCATTGCAACATAATTCGGTAACCCATTGCATCATAATTCAGCAACCCATTGTATCATAGCTGGGTGAATCATTATATCATAACAGAGCAAACTATTGTATCATAACTGGGCGAACCATTGTATCATAACTGAGCGAACCATTACATCATTACTGAGTGAACCGGCGCGTGTTCCGAAAAATTGGGACCGCTTTGGACGACTCATTGCATCATAACTGGGCGACCCATTGTATCATAACTGAGCGAACCATTGTATCATAACTGACCAACTCAGCGCTTGTGTCAAGAAAAAATAGGGGTCGCTTCGGTCGACCCATTGCATCATAGCGTGTCGAACCATTACATCATAACTAAGCGACCTATTACATCATAACTGACCAACCCATTGCGTGTGTCAGGACGGTCCTGGACAAAAATACATGTCCAGGACCGAATCCGGTGCCAACAAAGGGCTATCTACTAATATCATGGATATTGAAAATAATACGAGCCAACTATTCGAAGGTTAGTCTCAACATAACTTCTGTTATACTGTTTATTTTTTTCAATTTGTTTATATGTAGGTCGTAGTGATTTGGTCCGATTACGTGGTGACCTAAAGTTGCAAATATTTAGTCAGATTAGATTAATTCAATGATTCAATAACCATGTATTGCTAGTTACACAGGGCTTCGGCATCTTTTTTTGTTCACTTGAATCAGAGTAGATTAATTCAAATCCGTTAGAGTTTCCCCTTTGATCATTGCTTCGTTATTGTTTAATTTGAGCTATGAATATTTTATTGTTTAATACCAGTTTGACGTCACATTTTTTTATTACATTTCACACGTATACCATTGTAATTTCGAGTGTATATCTATATCAATAATCGTAATATACATTCAAATATTTTTTTTATCTATCTTCGTTTATTTATATTTAACGAATTCTATAAACACAGGTCTTTATAATGGCACCAATTTTATATTGAATCGTTACCAATATCAATTCACGTGTATACTATTTTTATTTTTGAACCAGTTTCATATCGAATTATCGTATACTAGAATTTAAATTTTCGTATATTAGTATTTTTTTTGTTACAACTGGTTACAAAAAGTAATTGTACTAATACGACACAGAATGTATACCAACTTTACATCACATGGTTATCAATATCAGTTCACATGTATACCATTGTCATTTTTGAATCGTTATTTGTATGATTATCATTGCACTGTCATTTGTATACCACTATCACCTCGCATACATACAATCGTGACTTAATATGTATATCATTGCGGCATCAAATATATACCAGTGTCAATTAATTAGACATTCTTACAAGATGTAGCATTACTTACTTAATTCTATGTTATCTTTTTACTAAATATTGAAACATTTTTATATAAAGGTACACCAACGACACCAACACAACAAGCTGATGTGGTTCAATCAACATCTTAAGCATTGGGTAAAACTATAAAGACATGCGAGAATTCCAATAAGCCAAAAAAAGATGGGATAAGTTTATTTTAGTACTTTGTAGTATCACCCGTTTCGCCTGGAGTATCATGTGGTTTCAAATTGGTATTTTAGTATCTTGTGGTTGACCACCAATTATTCGGACAGGTCCAGGACTGCTACCCGTTCAAACCTGCCCGAAACAATGTCGTTTTGAGACGACGTGGAAGACACGTGGCGAAAGACTTTATTAAGTTAAAGCTGGCGTGGATCGTGATAAATTATCAAAATAGTCCCAAGTTATTTATATTTTTCAAAAAAAATCTATTTAAATATTAATTAACTTCTCTCTCCTCTCAACCTCACACCTTCCTCCTTCTTTCTGCTACCTTTCCCTTCAAACCATAAAACCCATTACAACCAAAATCAACAAAAAACCAAAAATCGACACCGCGATGTTGTAGAAGGCCAACGTTCTACTCGACACTGCCGGCCTCCAGACGTAGCCCGCACCTGGCGAGCATGCCAGTGGTCCCAAACCATCGTAGCTCGATGCGTGCTGCCTGAAATAGACATCGCGGCAGAGCTCATCCAAAAATGAGGAGGATTTAGGGCTCGACGACAGATATCGATTGAAGCCGTTCTGAAGCTCACCGCCGCTCCCAAGACGATGCCCGCAATAGGGCAAGCACGTCGGTAGTCTTAGACCCCGTATCGACGGTACGTGGCATCCGAAATCGACGACGCGGTGGAGCTCGCCTGGAATCAACGACGACGCAAGGCTCGACAACAAGGCGGACCACTTGTCATCCCTATTCATCTCGGGGGCGGCTTCTCCAACTACGATTGGGGTAGGCCCCGCGGTGGTGGCCGAGGAGGTGCCGGTGGTGGGTTTGGAGAAGGTGCCGGTGGTGGGTTTGGAGGGGGTGCTAGTGGTGGGATTGGAAGAAGCTAGATGTGCTGGTGGCAGGCCTTCAAGTGCCCATTCCAGCAGGTCGGAAGTGGTACAACACCGGAGACTCGGAGGAGGATGAGGGGAGAGAGAGAGAGAGTAATATTTAAATGAGGGTTTTTTCTATAAAAAAAAAAAATTAGAAACTATTTTAGTAATTTACCAGATCACACATCAACTTTAATTTAATCCACTATGACGTCAGGTGGCTGCCACGTCATCTCAAAATGACATCGTTTCGGGAGGGTTTGGACGGGTAGCTGCCCTGGACCTGCCTGGATAATTGGTGGTCAACTACAAGGTACTAAAATACCAATTTGAAACTACATGGTACTCCAGGCGAAAATGGGTAAAACTACAGGGTACTAAAATAAACTTATTCCAAAAAAATTGAAAAGCACAAGTGAGATCATTCAGCAAAGAAAAAAAGTAGAGTACCAGAAGATGAGACATGAGCAAAATTATTTGGATATCATCTTGAATCGACAACTGGAAGTCCCATTAATAATCATGAAGCCCATTACAAAATTAAGAAGTCGATGATGATCCTGAAATTAAAACAGTAAGAACCGTAATAATTACATATACTTTTTTTTAGAAATATATAATAATTACATATACCAGTAGAGCACAATTTGCTCAACAATAAATGTTCTTCATGTGATTCTCGCCACGTGCTCGCACTTTCTCTAGTGCGGAATCCACTCTTCAGCATCGGATTCAGTACATCTTTTCTATGGCATTGGCTAGCTTTAGAAAGTGAAACTATTTAAGAGAAAAAATTTATTTTAATATCACGTCTTTTGATATTTTTTAGCAAGTATTTTATGATTTTGTTTTATCTTTTCTATAAAGTTTTCCATATTCATAACTTTTGATATAAAAAAATCACTAAAAATGTGAACAAGATAACCAATGCAAATTTATTCAAATGGGTCCGACATTGATTGACTCAAAATCAAGAGATTTAAGGAAACTGACCTAAAAATCTTGGATTCAACTCTTATGAATATAAAATACATGTTACAAGAACCAATTCTAAATAGGGTCACATTCATTGACTCTAAATACAAACCATTGAGATTCAAAAAAAAAAAACAAACTATTGAGGTGTGGTCATTACCTGCAACATTCTTTTACAGCGACATTTTAACTTCGCCATTCATTTATTATATCCGTTACCCTGACCATTGCATAATCCAATTTGGAAACCATATAATACTTTTAATGGTATTGTTATGGTGGCTGGTAGCTATCATATGCCACTCAACTTATCTATCCGAGGGAAAGAAAATGAATTTTCTTCCGAATATCTTAATTCATAATTAACGAATATGAATATTCGAGTCTGAATATTAGAAAATCCCTACCTAATTACTTGACTACACTTGGACTTGTTCATCATCTCCACCTTTTCCCTCTGCTTCGTTCCAACGCTTCACTTCCTTTTCTTGTAGAGTAACCGCCGAAAAATAAAAAAAAAGAACGGGCCGTTGAGGTATGATAAAGCCACCTCACTAAATAACGTATTTATCCAACTTGGCCACTTGCTCGGCAAGTAAATAAAACTGGTACAGAGTTGATGATTCATTTAACAAGGTTAAAAACAATACCAAGTTGGTCAGACGATATTTGGCTACAAATAATGAAAAGGTCACACCTGTCAAAATTAAATCTTAATACTTTGCTAAATTAATCTATGTCGTTAGGACAAATATCTGTTAGCTGGCGTGATTATCTTAAACACACTGTTGCAGCGACATTTTAACCCCACTATTAATTATTATATCCGTTACTCTTAACCATTGCATAATCCGACTCGGAAACCATATAATTTTATTGGTAGCGTTATGGTGGCCAGTAGCTATCATCTATCCAATTGGAAAAGTACTTTTGGTTCATAACATGGGAATAAAAAAATTACTTATTAATAGGATCTTAGAATATGAAGAATAAAAATTTCACTGCCGCTTGTATTGTAACTAATTGGCAAATATAGCATGACCCAGACCCAGTACCCAATTACTTGACTACACTTGGACTTGTTCAGCATCTGCCGCAAAAAAAAGAAGAAGAAGAAGAAGAAGAAGAAGAAGAAGGAGAGAGAAGTTAGAGAGAGAGGAAAGAAGGAGGGATGGCTTCTACGCTGTTACTGGTGGCGGTTTTCGTGTTCGATTTAATTGCTTTTGGTCTTGCTGTCGCCGCTGAGCAGAGACGACACACTGTAAGCCTTTCCTCTTCTTTCCTTCATTTTTTTTCTCCCTATGCGCCTATGGAGTATGGACCGGAGAAATGAAATATATCGCTTTGGTGAACTTCTGATATTTAGAGTCGAGCGGATTTTTGGACTTGTACGGCTAAGTCGTTCGGGTTCTGGCGGTACATGATTAGGGTTTTGACTTGTATGAAGTCTATCCGAGTTCTGTCTGACTGCATTCTCTTCGAACATGGTGTATTCGACTTAGTTGCGATTGAATGGAGGAATGAACTTTGGACTTCGGTGTCGCTCCTTAGATTATGTGCTTTTTGTTCGTTTGGTGTTGAATTACTCATTCGAATTCGAACAACTAGACATGATTATTCACGGTGCTGAAAGAAAGACGACCTGTTGTTTTAACGTTTTGAGTTCGTATGTAGTAACTGCAGTTATAAGCAAGTCGGACTTGAACCAAAGATGAACCCTCTCATAGGGATACCAGGGCCAACTTCCCCGCGCTGGTTTGCTATCCTGGTGTTTGATTAATTACTCCTGATGTGGTGGTGCTACTGAATCTAGGAAAAGGCGGGACGCCTTTCGTGTATAGTTTGCTCCAACGTAATGATCAGGATTCAGGAGTTTGTTTTCGGAGTTGCAACGGAAGGCATCTGCAATATGCCGTTAGTTCCACTGTGTAGTTAGTTTCAATGTTCAAGATATGTTCAGTTGCAATCTGAACTCAAATTCATTTGAAGTTGAACATGTTATTTTGTATTGAAATAGGTTCATACCGGCTTTCAGAGAAGGAAATTAGGTCCCCTGGATGCAGTTTGATTTAACTCCCGCAAGGAACTTCTATGTTGAATCGTTTCACTTGAACAGATTAGCTTTGCATCGAAGACCTTGCCGAACTGCTCGGGCACTGATGAACTTGAGTCATATCTTTGATGTATTCTCTTTTGCAGGCATCTGTTGAGCAACAAGGAACTTATAGCTTCTGTCATTATAATTCAGATATCGCAACCGGTCTAGGCGTAGGCTCGTTGCTCTTCCTTTTGGTTGGTCAGATCATAATAATGGCTGCCAGCCGGTGCTTGTGCTGTGGAAAAGCCATGAGGCCTAGCGGGTCTAGGACATGGGCAATTGTGCTGTTCATCATCTGCTGGTATATTCATCTCTTTCTGTCTAAATACTTCTGGAAATGTGGCTTAATCTTGTGGTGGGTCGCGTTTAGACATACCGAAAATGAGAAATCCTCACGTCATCCATGTTTCAGGGTGTTCTTTTTCATCGCCGAGGTCTGCCTGCTGGCCGGTTCAGTCAGGAACGCATACCACACGAAGTACTACCCGTCTAATAGCTCCAAATCTTGCAGCACTGTGAGAAAGGGGCTTTTCGGAGCTGGAGCTGCGTTTGTTGTATTGACTGGCATTGTCTCGGAGCTATACTACGTTAGCTACTCGAATGCCAACGGCGGTCAGGCCCCCTATCCCAGAGATACCGGCGTGAGGATGGGCAGTCTGTAGACCCGCTGCTGTTTCTGGCATGACTGGTTAGCCTGTGTTGTTCATACTAGCTCTTCGAGTTCCGAATGTTTGTGCACAGAAGTAGGTAGATGATTGTTCAGATTGATGGAGACTCTACATTGGCATCAAGTGCAACTTATGTTCACATATCTTCTTGCCCTGCACTGGCTTATCTGTGACCTTTTGACCCTCAAAATCCAATTACACACGATGAACATCATTTGGTTTTCGGTTGGTATCTGAGAATTTCTGTTTTTCTAGATTTCTAAGGTTTCTCTTTTAGGGTCAAGAGTTCTTGGCTCCAATTCTTTCTAATAGTCTGGTCTCTGGTGCATGCCAATAGACATGAAATGGATTGAAGGAAGCCCCCCAGCAAAACTTGCAATTTTGGTACTACTAGGCTTGATGTTACCAAGCACAATTAGTACTTGGGCTTCCATTGTAATTGCCTCACATAGCCCATGTTACTTATGCTAGCTATTTTTTTATACCACGTGGTATCTGAACGAACACAGAATTCTAATAGGTAAAATTTTTCAATATTTTCTTATGCTAATTAATTCTGTTTCTGGTCAATACTAAAATGCCGAATACCAAAACACCCACATCAAGTGCTTTTTCCAAATGATTCTTAAAAATGTGTACTGTCTCCAAACCCGGCTAGGATTTCCATTTTCCCATTATTTTTTACTAACTTCTTTTTAATAAGTGGTATGTCTATATTTTATACAGAACGGGTACAGAGATATGAAGTTATATTTCAACTTTAAATGTGATTACAGTAAAAATGCTGGGAGTTTGGTCATTTTTATAAATGATAGAACTGCTCATGTTTCAAATTTTAATGTTGAGAGAAATCGAAAATAAGTGTTGAGAGTTGTAATTTTTCTGAATCTAGTTCAAGGCAAAATACTGAACATGACGATTGAAGTAGAATATATACTTCTTAAAAAAAGTCAATTCAAAGTGCTTTTTTTAGCAACAAAGCATAGAACATATATATTAGAATCAAATAAGAAAGTTCGTAAACAAAAGAGCATCTAGTTCCAAGGGACGAGAATGTGACCAATCACCTGGAAGAAGACCTAATCTCTCTTATTTACTAAGCCAATCTGCGACACGATTAAGGGATCGCAGAATTACAACAATTTTACAAAAGGGTAATACAAACAAAGCTTGTTTAATGTCTTGAACTAGAGGCTCCAAAACCACGGACAAGGGCCACTAGACTTCAAAAGGGAGGCCGCCACCAGGCAGTCGGTCTCCACAGAAGACACATCACAAGCAAAGTTTGAGGCAACTAAATCAAGAGCGGCTTGAATCGCCCGTAGCTCGGCTTCAAGAGGAGAAGCTGCACTACATAAACTGGTATAGCCACAGTGGAGTAGGCCTGAGTAATCTCTAGCAACTGCTACAATTCCTGACTGAGATGTAGCATCCCACCAAGAGGCATCACAGTTGAGCTTCCAAGAACCCACCGCCGGTGCGATGCAAGACGAAGCTAGGTTAGTTCTGGTCTGCTGAAACCGAGAAGAGGTACCTAGTACCTGCAAAGATTCTGAGCTACAATAAGAAGTACGACGTGCTGTGGCAATCAGATCAGGTAAAGCATCATTGAAAAGACAATCATTCCTAGCCAACCAAATGCACCAACACAAGTGAAAGGCATTAGAAATTAGATAATTCTAATCATCGGGATCAATCATCGCAAAAAATCAGTCATCCAATCACAAATATTCTCATGCACAAGATGATTAAAACGTAAACCCAATCTACTACAAAGCCATGTAGCCCTAGCATGGGGGCATAGAAAAATAAGATGGATGACAGTTTCATCAGCAAGACCATAAATGTGACAAAGGGGAGAGGGAGAGAGATGTCTTCGAAACAAGTTCTCCATCGTAGAGAGGCCGTTCCGAAGAACCCTCCAAATAAAATTTTGAATTTTAGGAGGAACTTTCGCCTTCCAAACTTTAGTCCAAAAACTCGGCGCAGGATGAACATCAGGACCAGCAGCGGACAGATTTCTTGAGGCACGAAATTGCTGGGATTTTAACATGTAGTATCCTTTACGAACAGAATAGCTCCCATCAGCTCCATGCTTCCAAATGAGACGAAATTGGATAGGGTTTCTACACAAGGAAATCAAAGAAATAGCCACTTGTTCCTCATGCAAAAACAAATTCTGAAGTAAATCAGTCTTCCAGCTCCTAGTAGAATGACAGATTAAATCAGAAACAAAGGTGACAAGATGACAGGGGGGTTCCCAAATAGTAAGCCTGCCAAAAGGTAAAGACGGGATCCATTGATCCTTTCAGACATTTGTCTCTCTTCCATCACCAATCTGAATCACCAAACCCTCCAAAAGAGCTTCTTTTCCTCTAAACAAACTTGTCCAAATCCACGAGGAGTTTCGTCCTCTGGCAGCATTGAAAAAGTTAGAGGAAGAGAAATATAAACCTTTAAGAATGCGATAACAAAGGAAAGTCGGGGCATTTCTAATACGCCAAGCTTGCTTGGCAAGCAAAGCAACATTAAACAACTTTAAGTCTTTAAAACGAGGCCACCTGACTTTTTGGAACAAGTTAATTTTTCCCAACCAAGCCAATGAATCTTCATAATATCAATGTCACCCGACCACCAAAATTGAGCGATCAAACTATTCAATTTGGCACAGAAAGTGGTAGAGAACAAAAGACATTGCATAGTATAGCACATAATAGAAGATAATACCGACTTGATAAGAACCTCACGACCCGACATAGAAACAAGTTTTTGTTTCCAACTCTGTATCTTGGAAAGAAATTTTACATAGATAAAATTCAGTGCATCTTTCCTCGATCTCCCCCAAATTGAAGGAAGGCCAAGATACATGTCGTTCGAAGCCATCTGCACCATACCCAAAATGTTAGAGATATCCGCCCTCTGATCAGCTGACTCAAGCTTCGAGAAAAAGATACAAGATTTACTAAAATTGATAGCCTGGCCCGACATATGCGTAAAATTCAGAATGAGGGATTTAAGATTCCTAGCCTCGTGAACCGTAACACGACCAAATATCAAAGTACCATCTGCAAATAAAATATGAGTCAGCGAAGGACAATTTCGATTAAAAGCAAATCCACTAATAGCACCTAAGAGTTTAGCAGAATTCACATAGTGGGCGAAGGCATCGAAAACAAATAGAAAAAGGAAGGGAGATAAAGGGTCCCCTTGCCTAATTTTTCTCGTCGTATGAAACCAAGGAAGAGGCTCACTGTTAAAAAGGATGCTATAAGAAGTAGATTGAATACAACTCATAACGCAAGCAATCTATCTTAAAGGAAAACCAAGCTTCACCATCACACATTCCAAAAATTTCCAATTAAGAAGATCATAAGCCTTTTTAAGATCCAGTTTAATGGCCATAGAACTTGAAAATTTATTGTTAGATGATTTAAGACAATGAAATGCCTCGTGAGCAATGATAATGTTGTCCTGAATGCATCTATTTTTCACAAAAGCTCCTGGACATTCCGAAATGATAGATTTCATCCACGGTCTCAAACGATTGGCCAAAACTTTAGAATAAACCTTATATGCAAAGTTACAAAGGCCAATCGGACGAAAGCCATGGACATCTTCAGGATGTTTAACCTTAGGAATCAAACAAATGTAAGTCTTGTTCAAATCAGGTGGGACTAGACCAGAATCAAAACAATTACGCATCAGAGTAATCAAATCCACTGAAACAATGTTCCAATATTTTTGATAAAAAATTCCCAAAAATCTATCAGGCCCTGGCGATTTAGTCCCACCCATGTCAAAAGTAGCAAGTTTAATTTCCTCAATGGAGATCGGTTTGAGCAAATTATTTTTCATATCAACAGAGACCAACTCTGGGATGCAATTCAGAATCCTAGTCGGATCAGAAGTAACATCGTTCGTGTACTATTGACAATGAAATGGGTAACCTCTGAGTTGACTCGGCTGGTGTTAGAATTCAATGGTTTGATAATTGCATCTGCAATGCTCAAGATCCTACCTCAATTATTTTCTTATATCTGTTCATCTAATTTGACGCTAGATGTGACAAATTATGATATATGCTAACTTATTATTAAAAAAAATTATGCATTGTGATCCTCATACATATATTGATTAAGCATCTATAAAGTTAACATCATCTCCGAACGCTAGGTCCAATAATCTTCCACTTGCATTACGTAACTTCTTCGACAGTTGTTGGATCCATCGAGTGTTTGGTGATATTTTCATACGTGGACTCATCTTGGACTATTAGTTTTATTGAAATAGTTATTACTTAGTCAATTTTAAAAGTCGTTGTATCGATTAATTTGTATCTGGATATATTGGTGTATGCAAGTCTAAGTGACCACTTGTTTGCCCCTATTTTTTTATAAATAGTTCACCCAGAAGAGTCACATACAAGTACCAGATAATGTATTTCTATAAATACGAACAAAAATAATAGACGCTATCTGAGTACAAACACCTAGTGTCTACAAAAAAATCAAAGCCAAAAAGCTCTAAGGTTGTAAAAAATTGACCCGAATACACACCAAGCATAGGATAAACCAAAATAAACAACCTCGAAAAAATAAAGTTATGGAAGATTTTAAGACCAAAATTGGTCTGTACATTAAGCAGCCACCTTGATCACTTGGAGAATCTTCAAAGTGTCCTCCTCCCAAAACAAAGTCCATTACAATCGCAAGTTGCCAAGTCTCAACGGTAAGATCAACTTGAAAAGCCTCGTCTTTCTCCTCCATACCGACGATAATCGATCCAAGGCATAACTCGTCAGCTTAATTTTCACTTTCCGTAACAGAAACGTCAAGAGAGGCGCGATTTTTTCCGTTGGCCTTCTGTCACGACAACATGAACGCGTCGGAGTCGGGGAAAACAAATTGTATTTGTTGACCCGCTTATGCGTAGCAAGAACCTGCGTGTCCGCCTCAACAACTATCCCATCTGAAGCAGCAAACAGGAGTCGTTGAAGCCAGTCATCCACCGAAGCGTCAGAGGGCAGAATCACATCAGAATCCAGCGTGGAAGCATCGGCAAGATGCACCAAATCACCCCTAGAAGTAGCCATCGGAACGTCCCCAACCTCGGCCAGTAGCAGGGCCGAATTAGCATCGACAGGATGCTGTAACTCGTCCACCAAAGCAGCAGGAAGCTCCACACTTCTTGGCACAGCAGCAGGCGGAGGAGAGGGGGAGCCAACAGCACCGTGACGATGCAGACAAGCATCCGAAGCCGAACCGACACCTCAACGAAGTAGGTTGAACTCCAAGTTCAACATCAAAAGCAGCAGCATCATCAAAACAAGCGTTCAATTTAGGGTGAGTCGCTTAAACCTTCTCTTGTTCCGTGTAATCAACAAACTAACAACAGCAAAGCAAAGAGTTGTTATAATTCAATCGAAATATCAGACTTTGAATTCTAAAATTGCATCAATGTTAAATATTTGTCAAGAAAAACTTTGTTGTGATCAGAAAATCAAATACGATTCAAATATGGATTATTTAACCTAACCAGTCTTCGAGTACGTCGGAAATATTATAATGGAGAGGATATTCTCAACGAGGTAGAGAGAGGCCTAATTCAGAGGATCAGAATAATAAACAGCAATCAAGTACCTTGGACATAATTACACACATATGTCGCGCAGGGCATCCAGAGAAACAGGAGAATCTTTGCAAATATCAAATGTTTAATTATGTCTAAGAGAATACCATTTAAAACAGGAGAATTTAATAGTTGGAAGTACACGAGATAATAATCTTTACAGGCAAGAATGTGGTGATTGTGTCGGATACAATAAGTGAAAAAAGGAATGATTCTATTACAAATGAAACATTATTGCACCCGATATTATCATGTGTATATATTCTACTGGATTAGTTTTGTTGTGATTATCTGGTATTTAGAATCGATCACTATCAAATTTTATTTAAATGGTGTTAATTTTTTTTATATGCAAGGCTTAAAACTAAAAAATTTCTTAATGATATTAAAGTTCTTCGTCAATTTGACAAACTACTACATTAGTTTGTGTGTGTACATATCCACCAGAATCTACCATTATATTGAATTAGCCGGTCTAGCTTGATGGAGGAGAGACACCGACTAATTTTACTGTAATTTTTTATACTATGTGATAATATTTGCATTTATTTTTTCATAAAATTTAAGATAAAAAATGAATCGTGTAAAACTCACCATAAAATTATGGTATGATAGAATTTTAACCATTATATATATTAAATATATAGTAAAACTTTCCGGAGGATACCCCATTTCTCTTATCTGTACACCTTCTGAAAATTCCGACAATGTACTTGCTAATCAAATTGGTTCTTAAAAAAATTCGAGGATACTTGTCCATAAAATTCTAATTGTACCCCATTTCATGTTTTCAATGCATACTTAGTGTATATTAAATATACCAATATAATTATTTTGTTACCAACAAAGTTGATCAAAGTGATAAATAACTAACGTATTTAAAAAAAAATTGATTTCAAACTTAATGAATTGAAAAAACATGGTTGAACAAGTCATTTTTTATAGCGTCCAACCATACTCGCCCATTGCGAATCGGCTTAGTAAACAAGAGAGATTAAGTCTCATTCCAGGTGATTAGTCACATTCCCATTCTTTGGAACTAGATGCTCTCTTATTTATGGACTTTCATATTTGATTGTAATATATATATTCTATGTTTGTTCCTAAAAAAAAACCATACTCGCCCATAGGCAATCAACCTTAGAATTACAGCAGACTAGAGTTTTTGTCCAAAATGGTGTTACAGTCGAATTTTATCCCCAAAATGGTGTTACTGTTGAAAATATTCTGAAAATGATGTTACTTTTCAAAATCGAAATTTTTTTTCAACCTTGGGTACTCAGATTAAAAAAATTATTCGACCTGAAATTGAAATAAAAAAAATTGACTTTCATTATCGAACGAATCTTTTCGACTTGGGACCTAAGTAAAAAAAAATTTTCGACCTAAGGCTGAGAAATCTCAGGTCGAAAAAACCTTCGACATGAGGAAGGATCCGCATGTAATGCTAAATTAAGCAATTCAGATATAGCGTGAGGTCTTCGAAAAGAAAGAAGAGACAGCGTGAGGTGGGTTATTCCTTAATCACTTTTTTCAAGCTTCATTTGTTTGTCCACAAAATATTCATGATAGTTTATTTTTCTAGTTTAAATAGACACACACACAAAATTTCCACTAACATAATTTACTTAATTACAACAGAAAATGATTTCCCTTATAAAACCTTGATAAGTCATTTTTCAAGCCACAAACTGTTACTTTAAAACACTGATTCTCCGTTTTAGTTAACTATTGTTTTATTTGAATAGTAAAATTATAGTTATTTTTAATTATTTAAATTCGAAATTTATAACCTTTAAATAAATAGTTACAAAACTGAAAAGACACTTCCCGTCCAAGTAATAAACCCCAGTCATAATAGATTTATTTAATCCTCGTATTAGTCATGATTCCGTTATCGGGAACAACCCATAATTAGCTACAGCCGGATCCTTCCTCAGGTCGAAGTTTTTTTTCGACCTGAGATTTCTTTTTCCTCATGTCGAAAAAAATTTTCGATTTAGATTCCAAGTCGAAAAGATTCATTCGACAATGAAAATTAATTTTTTTTGATTTTAGTCCCAGGTCGAATAATATTTTCGATCTGAGTACCCAAGATCGAAAAAAAATTTCAATTTTCAAAAGTAATACTATTTTCAGAATATTTTCAATAGCAACACTATTTTAGGGATAAAATTTTACTGTAACATCATTTTGGGAAAAAAACCCCAGACTAGTACATATGATACTCGATCCCATAGTAAACTATGATGCTTGACCACTGCAACTTGACATGTCTCCAGGAAAGAGTTGTACTATTGAATTTATTTTAGGATGGTACTATTAGATAAAGTTTTTATAGAAATTTAAAAGTGGAGAAATCAACTCATTAATCATTATCATAAAATTTTAGTTAAATAAATCAAAACCTGAAAACAAGGACACCTTCAAACCATTAACATATTGTCCAGGCTATTGAAAACCATCTGCAGAAAACCAAAAACTAGCATTAAACTAATTAATCAATTCCATCATATTCATCAAAGGCAGTACCCCACATGAAAACTAGATCATGAAAAAAAATCAGAAATTGTAAATTTATACAGACTCTTAATGATCATACAATTAATAAGAGTAGCTAAAGCAAAAAAATAATTACTCTATATAGTCATGGCTTGATCTCTTCAGGATCATCCCATGAACTAATATTCAGATCAGCACAGACCAAGCTATCAATATCATCCCAATTCAAAAACTCCATTCCTCCAATATTCCCTGTAGAACTGTAAATATAACCACTTGAACTGGATTGGAAAGAACTCAGGTAGGCCTCCAAGGAGCTAAAGACATGATCACCATCTAGTAACTTGTTCCCGGAAAAAAATTCGAGATCTTCGAGCTGGAATTCTGAAGAGGGTCGTCTTAGATCTGCTTGATTATTGTAAAGATGATCAGCTCCTGGTATTTGGGGATTGAGTAACGCCGGTGCAATGGAGTCCGTTGCACTAAAGGCGGCGGCTGACTTGGGAGCAAGCGCCTTGAGACGCTTGTTCTTGCGTCCGCCGCCTATAGGGACGTTCCTGAGGGTGCCACCTTCGGTCCAGTGGCGCTTGCAAGCCTTGCAGAAGTACCTTGGTTGGGTCTTGCTGTAGTTGTTGTAGTAACAGAACTTGGTTTTCCCGGATTCACACCTTGGACACTTCAAGGCCTCTGGTTGTTGCTGTTGATGTTGGTTCCTTTTGGTCAAACCTGGAGGCTTTGTAAGCTCCATGGTTTGAGTCTGTAATAGGGTTTCCCCGCTCGAATCTTGACCATCACTTGGGATTATCTTCTTAGAGCTCAAACCCATCTTCCAAAAAATATTTTGGAGTCCTTAGATCAAAGGGAAGAATGGAAGCAAGATGAATTAAGTAGTAGTGTTGCCTGGTGTATTTTCCTAAACAATCTTATATTTATACCCAGTAAATAGACAATCTAATTTCGAATCAAATAGAACTTTTTAAAAATGGCAAACTTTTAGAGTAGGACCTACATGTAAACCTATTTTATAGTCCTTCTCAATAAGTCTAAACGTGCAATGATGATAAGAAGAGACCTAGAATCATTTAATAATATCAACCTTCAAGAGAGAGGCATAGAGAGTGGTCCAAGGTACATATATCATATATGAGGCTTAGGCTTTGGTATTGTTAATTACGTGTTGAGTGGTAACTAGGTAACGAACTATATCGTAGCTATTTTTTTTTGAAAGGTTATATCTATTTTATTTGTAACGACTAATTTTAAAGTCGCATATTATATTCTATTAATAAAATTCAAACTCAAATTTTACTTCAGATATTAAAATTCGCTGTATTTTGACTAACTTGGCAAGATTTTAGCTTAGTCCTTAAGGTGAAGTTCGGGACGTTGACGCTTGGATGCTTTACCACCCTTGGTGGTGCGTTGCCCAGTTGTAGAGGGGGCGTAGATAAAGTGAAAAATCAAGCCATCGTTATGCGAAATATAAAAAAATTATTCCGAGAATGAACATAACTTGTCATTTTTAGACATCTTAATCTCAATTTCTATAAACAATTTAGTTACGTAGCTATAATTAGCAAGGGAATAAGTGCGGATCCTAAGGTACTACCATGTATCTAATCTTTGGGGCCCACCTAGATTTTTCCAACAAAAACTAAATTTTCCGGTTGGCCGTCGACGATTGGGACCATGAGAGCCACGTACACGTGTATTTTTAATTAAGCCAAAGTACGAGAGATGATGTGTTGTGTTACCGATTAATTTATTAGATGCATTAATTATCAATCTTGGTGGGATTAGGTAGAGGGATACCCTTAATTAACAAAACCAACACTTTCCGCATTGCTTTGTCCAATGACAAAACAGAATATATGTTAGAAAGCGACCGAATAAAAACAATTAACCAAAACATTCCCGTGTCCTATTTAACAAGCGGTTTTTAATGATTTTTTTAGCGACTGAAATTCAATCAATTATATCAATATGACTCGAAATCTCGTGTCGAAGAGTGCGAAGGTTTGAGTTCGCTTCAAAGCATAAGATTGTAATTGAAATTGGTTTAGTAATGGATCACTGATTCTCTCAATCTAATGAATGAATGGGGAGTCTGCTTTGAAATCGTCTACCCAACAACGCTCCCAATATGCTTGAGCCAGAATTACACAACGGTAGACTAATACAATAGAAAACCGGGAAAATGTCTACCCATACCCCTCCCCACATTAAATAAAATACATTACATAGTCCATTTTAAGGATAAATTTCTTACCCATTTGGCATGAATATAATTTTAATTCAAAAATTTGCTCTTCTACTTGTAAAGAAAATAACTTGGTCTAATTTGTCCGCCTGATAGAGGAGAAACTTAACAAATTTGAACGTAGATTACTGTTAAATGATCAGGAATCTTTGTGTGTTCGCCTCCTTATAAGTGTTTACTTCCCTAATGTTTCTCTCATGTAGGCTTCAAGGGGTTCTAATGTTTCATGGACTTGGTGTAGTTTATTCAAGGGTCTGCAGTTTCTTAAACCAATCTGTTTTGGCGGGTGGCAGATGGCCATGCTGTTGATGTTTGGGAGGACTCCTGGCTTCACCCTTTGTAGGATCACATGATTTCTACTCCCAGGCCCATTTTTACCAATGTCAAAACTGTTTCAGACCTTATGCTAATCGACCAGGATGACTGGGAACCTCTTGTTTTACATGAACTGTTCTCTGACCAGTGTTGGAATTGAATGATGGAGTTCAAACTAAAAAGTCAAAAGTTGGAAAACTCAAAGTGAGAAGCCCAATATGGAATGGAAAAGGACAATCCCATATTGGAAAATGGCACAAGTTTTTTTTAGTACGAGCATTGGACGCAGGTCGCAATGGGCGCTTTGAGACGCACTTTGTACTTCGCACGTGCGCATCATCTGGAAGAGCCTTAAGACTTTTGCCCGAGCCCGGATAGCTACAAGCTGCTTGTATGGATGTCGAAGGTATGCGAGTATTCGCTGGAAGCCTCGCGAAGGGGTACGAGCGAAGGCCTGTCCATCCGAACGGTCACGAGGACAACAGCCAAGCAAGGATCCGAAGGAGCACAATCAAAACCTGGGCTGAAAGGCGAAGGGACGCGAAGCAGCAACAGGCACCCCATCAGGCCTACAGGCAGGCCTGAGATGCCTCTTCGGAGTGCCTGCCTCCCTCCCATCCAGCGCCTATAAATAGGCCTCTCCCCTTTTCTTTTAGATTACCCCAACAACTCATTGCATAAGCATTCATTAGCAATAGTTGTTCTTCTCTCCCTCCCTCTCAAAAAGTTTCGAGTATCCAAAGGTTGACCGAGACTTCGAGAGTCGTTGTGCTACTCTATGGATTAATAAAGTTTTATGCTTTTCTCTTAAAAAAAAAAACGTAGATCTAGTTTGACAACTGAGATCAGGAATTTAGAAGTTAAACAAGTAGTTTAATTTGGCGTGCCTAGAAGTTGGTGTAGCTCTTATCGGCAATGCATCTGGTACAATATCATTGTCGTTCATTATTTTATTTATCAATCAATGTGAGACACAACGATCTAGAGGTCATGGTGCATTTGGTGCTTTATTTTCGAAAGAGTTTAATATACGAGATCTACTTATTGATAAAAAAATGGTGTCTCAAAAATCATGGTTGGAAAAAGTGTCTTCCATCGTCTCAGACCCACTTGGCAAAATAAGCCTAAACGAATTATAGATGTTAGGCAGATATCAGTAGACATGAATTAAGGATACATGTTGTTGCATGACATGGTTATGAGACTTCAATTCGTGTGTTCGGAATGATCATTACTGTGGATATAATATACATATGCTATAGATAAGTTTCTAAGCCGCCAAAAAGGAATTTCTCCACCTTTTATTGCTTGGTTATTTGAAAGAATACCTTTGTTCTAGAAACCATTTTTTAGTAGGAATATTGGGGTAAAAAATACACATGGTCACTTATCTTTTATTAATTTTAGTCCATGGTCAATGATCTATTTTTTGTTTCTTTATGGTTAGTCATCTATATTAAGTGACTCTTGTATGGTCACCAACTTCTTTTTTAACAAGTGTTATGTCCATTTTTTCTACTGAACAGGTACAGAGATATGAAGTTATATTTCAACTTTAAAGGTGATGATTACAGTAAAAATGCTGGGAGTTTGGTCATAATTTTATAAATGATAGACCTGCACATGTTTCAAATGTTAATGTTTTCCAATTCGAAAATAAATATTGAGAGTTGTAATTTTTCCAAAATCTAGTTCAAGCAGTAAAATACTGAACATGACGATTGAAGTAGAATATATACTTATTAAAAAAAGTCAATTCAAGTTGCTAGACTTTTACTGTTGACAATGAAATGTGTAACATCTGAGTTTACTCGTGTTAGAAATGTCGAGAAATTAAAGAGGAAACGATTTGTGGGCTTATTTCCTATTCTATTCGGACTAACTTTTGGACTCCTAATTTGACCTAGATAGCTTACTTGATGTACAAGGGTTTGCCTCTATATAAAGGCATGTTACCCTAAGGTTTTGTATAGCTTTGTGACTCGGATTCATCAATAAAATTTTTCCTTTCTCACCGTGGACGTAGGCACTAGGCCGAACCACGTAATTCTCTTGTTCCGTATTCTTTGTGCGATCTTGTTCTCTAGTTGCTGAATTCATAACAATTGGTATCCGAGTTAAGGTTGGAGGATGTCGGACGACACAAAGTTTGCTCTTGTGAAGTTCGATAGTTTATCGAATTTCAGGTTATGGCAAAGGCGTGTCAAGAATCCCCTCGTGCAACAAGGGATGGTCATCGCGCTCTCAGGGAAGAAGCCTGAGAAGATGGAGGAGCAAGAGTGGGAAGAGTTGGAGGCCAATACGGTAGCGAAAATTTGCTTGTACTTGGCGGATGATGAGGAGCCACCAGTTGGGTTGTGGAAGAGGATCCAGGTCGGAGTCAAAGAAGTTCAATGGAAGTGGTTTCAAGTGCGGAGAAGGGCACATGAAGGGGACTATCCAGGACGAACTAGGGATCAAGACAATGAGGAGGGATTGGCATCCATAACTATGGCCACATATTCAGACGGGTCGGATGGTGACTGGCTTTCTGTCTTATCAAGTCCAATGCATCCTGGTAATCTCTTTTCATTAGGGACCTTGAATTATAACAATGATAGTTATAAAGGTATGCTAATGAAGGTGGAGAAGGATGAATGGTGGAAGAAAATACCTACAGGTTAGTGGGGAACATTATTGTAGGTGGAGTCACATCAATGGATCTGATGAAGTGGGAAAAAGTTCAGGTCATATGAGGTTGGTTCGTATGAGGGAGCAAAGGCTTGACATGGATGGTTTGAGTACAGTTGGGATTCGCAAAGATATGGATAGCAAGCTATGGTTGTTTCGTGGAGGCATGGTTGGCAAGGAACCATGATTGTCTCAGAGAAGTATTGTTAGCTGGGCCCTGTTATGGTTGTCTAAAGGGACGTGCACGTCAAAGGTGTTGGATAGGTTTTGCATTGGGCATGCGAAGCCATTGGTGACACCACGGGCGAATCGGGTATCTCACTCAAGGTCGAACAGTGGAGTTCGTGGCATATCGAGGGTTCTACTTGGTAGAACAAAAGGTTGCCCTTTGTATGCTATGGCATGTAGCATTGGTTTGAGGCAAGAAGGTCCAGCGGAAAAGCAGTTCGAGGTTGCGGAGTATGGGGCTGACCGAAAAATAGAGGGCATGTCTATTGGTCGCAAGGTTGCTTCAGCAGGTGGACTTGCTAGTTGGGGTTCGATGGAGGTTGGAGGAAATAGGCCAAACAAGCTCAGAAGCTCGAGTTTGGGGGCTGGCTCCAAGTGATTGAATAAAAGGTGAAGAGAAAGTTGAGATGGTCTTATTGATGCAGTTATCTATAGTCCGAGATGGAGTCGGTGGAGTCGGATTGGTTTTGCAAGATCTTATGGTTCTTTATGTGGTGGTGTTTTGTCAAGGTGGAGTTTGTTGAAGTTCGGGTGGAGCTTCATGGTTCTTCCATGAGATGATTTCTCGCCAAGGTGGAGATTGTTGGGATGGCGAGAAATAAGAAAGACTTATTTCTTATTCCTATTCCTATTCTGACTAGGTTTTGGACTCCTAATCTGACCTAGATAGGTTACTTATACACCAATGGTTTGTCTCTATATAAAGACATGTTACCCTAGGTTTTTTGTATGGCTTTGTGACTCGGATCCATCAATAAAATTTCTCCTTTCTCACCGTGGACGTAGGTACTAGGCCGAACTACGTTATCTCTTGTGTCCGTGTTCTTTGCGTGTTCTTATTAATGCAGTTATCTATGGTCCGAGATGGAGTCGGTGGAGTCGGATTGGTTTTGCAAGATCTCATGGTTCTTCATGGGACGGTATTGGTATCAAGAGCTTGGGTTGGAGGTTGACGGACGGCGCGAAGTTTGCTCTTGTGAAGTTCGATAGTTCTTCGAATTTTCGGTTATGGCAAATGCGTGTCAAAGATTTCCTCGTGCAACAAGGGATGGTTATCGCGCTCTCGGAGAAGAAGACCGAGAAGATGGAGGAGCAAGAGTGGAAAGAGATGGGGGCCAAAGTGGTGGCGACAATTTGCTTGTGCTTGGCGGATGATGTGATGCATCACGTCATAGATGAGGAGTCACCAGCTGAGGTATGGAAGAAATTGGAGGCAAGTTATATGTCTAAGTCTTTGTCGAACAAGCTTTATCTTAAGCAAAGATTGTACGGGCTCAAGATGAAGGAGGTCTCGGATTTGAGACAAGGCATTGTTGTTGCTGAATTCTTTACCTGGCTCCTACGAAAATTTGGTTACAACTCTAACTTGAGGGAAGGAGTCCCTGGTGTTAGAAGATATCACAAGTACTCTGCTAGGGTTTCATCAAAGAAGGAAAATTGACGATGAACAAGTGGAAGGGCTAGTTTTGAGGGGTAGCCATGGTGATCATAGTGGAGCAAAAGACAGGAAGGGATCCAAGTCGTAGTTAAGGAGGTTCAAGGGAAATTGCTTCGAGTGCGGAGAAAAAGGGCACGCGAAGAAGGATTGTCCAAAAAGAACTCAGGATCGCGAGAAAAAAGGATCAGGTTCCGTGAATGTGGCCTCACATTCGGACGGGTCAGATGGTAATCTTCTTTCTGTTTTGTCAAGTCCAAAGCATTCTGATTCCTGGGTTTTGGATAGTGCTTGCTCTTTCCACATGACGCCCAAGAGAGCGTGGTTCGACACTTACAAGTTCGTTAATTCAGGTATGGTAACTATGTGTGATGGTTCTACTTGCAGAATTACTGGCATAGGTGATATCCAAATCAAGATGTAGGATGGTGTTGAGAGAAAATTGTGTGGAGTTAGGCATGTTCCAAAGTTGGAGAGGAATTTGATCTCTTTAGGAGCCTTGGATTATAGTGGGTACAACTATAATATTGTAGGCGGGCTAATAGAGGTGGAGATGGATGCTGTGGTGGTGATGAAGGGTGAAAGGAATGCTAGGAACACCTATAGATTAGTGGGGAATACGGTTGTAGGTGGAGTCACATTGTTGGGTTCTGATAGAGGAGAGAAAAGCTCTTGTGTGATGGAGCGAAAGCTTGACATGAATGGTTTGAGTGAAGTTGGGATTCGCGGAGACAAAGTTAGCAAGTTCCCGCTATAGTTATCTAAAAAGACGTGCACGTCAAAGGTATTGGGTAGGTTTTGCATGGGAAATGCGAAGCCGTTGGTAGCACCACGGGCGAATCGGGTATCTCACTCAAGGCCGAACGGTAGAGTTCGTGGCATGTCGAGGGTTCTACTTGGTAGAACAAACGATTGCCCTTTGTATGCTATGACATGTAGCATTGGTATGAGGCAAGAAGGTCCAGCGGAGAAGCAGTTCGAGGTTGTGGAGCATGGGGCTGACCGAAAAATAGAGGACGCGTCTATTGGTCGCAAGGTTGCTTCAGCAAGTGGACTTGCTAGTTGGGGTTCAATGGAGGTTGGAGGGAATAGGCCAAGCAAGCTCAGAAGCTCGAGTTTGGGGGCTGGCTTCAAGTGATTGAACAAAAGGTGGTGAGAAAGTTGAGATGGTATTATTGATGGCGGTGTATCTATGGTCAAGGTGGAGCTGGTAGAGTCGATTTTGTTTCTCAGGTTCTCATGGTTCTTCATGTGGCGGTATTTTATCAAGATGGAGTTTGTTGAAGTTCGGATAGAGCTTCATGGTTCGTCCACATGATGATTTCTTGCCAAGGTGGAGATTGTTAGAGATGTCGAGAAATTAAAGAGGAAACGATTTGTGGGCTTGTTTCCTATTCTATTCGGACTAGCTTTTGGACTCTTAATTTGATCTAAATAGCTTACTTGATGTACAAGGGTTTGCCTCTATATAAAGGCATGTTACCCTAAGGTTTTGTATAGCTTTGTGACTCGGATCCATCAATAAAATTTTTCCTTTCTCACCGTGGACGTAGGCACTAGGCCGAACCACGTTATCTCTTGTGTCCGTGTTCTTTGTGTGATCTTGTTCTCTAGTTGCTGAATTCGTAACAACTCGGCAGGTGTTAAAATTCAATAGTTTGATCATTGCACCTGCAATTGTAGCTCAAGGTCCTACTTGGCTCTCTTCTGCCCCAATTATTTTCTTATATATGTTCATCTAATTTGAAGCTAGATGTGACAATTTATGATAGTTGCTAACTTATTCTAATTTTTTATGAGTAGTAAACTGCATACATATATTGATTAAGCATATGTAAGGTTAACTTCATCTTCGAACACTAGGTCCAATAACTTTCCACTTGTATTACGTAACTTCTTAGACAGTTGTTGGATTCATCAAGTGTTTTGTGATATTTTGATATGTTGACTCGAATCTTGAACTATTATTTTCATTCAAACATTTACTACTTAGTCAATTTAAAAGTTGTTGTATAGACTAATCTGTGTCTGTGGTGTATGCAAGTCCAAGCGACCTACCTGTTTGCCCTTATTCTAGAACCCTAAATTGAACGGTTAGTTGGTGAGAGTCAAATCCCAAACACATTTTCCAACTTCAAGGTGAATCACTTAAACCTTCTCTTGTGCTTGGTTGGTCCTTCATTTGCACATGTTCCGTGTAATCATCTAACATTCACTTATATTGGCAAAGAGTTTGTTAAATTCAATCAAAATTTTTACTTTGAATTTTATAAATGCATCAATATTAAATATTTGTAAAAAAAATTGTGATAAAAAATAAAATACGATTCAAATCTAGATTATTCATCCTAATAAATCTTCGAGTACATCGAAAAAATATAAATCTAGATTAGAGAGAGGCCTAAGTCAGAGGATCAGAATAATAAACAGCAATCAAGTACCTTAAGACATAATTATACACAATGTCGCGCGGGGCATCCAGAGAAACAAGAGAATCTTTGCAAATATCAAACGTTTTCAAAGAATATAATTTAAAAAAAAAAACAGGTTCAGAGAATACCATTTAAAACAGGAGAATTTAATAGTTGGAGTACGCGAGATAATAATCTTTACAGGCAAGAATGTGGTGATTGTGTCAGATACAATAAGTGAAAAAAGGAACGATTCTACCACAAGTGGTAAGCCAAAGAAACATATCCCATGAAACATTATTGAACCCGATATTATCATGTGTATATATATTTGAAAATCATGTGTTTATATTCTACTGCATTAGTTTTTCTCTAATAATTTGATTTCATAATCGATCATTGTCAAATTTTATTTAAATGGTGTTGATATTTTTATTTATTTATAAGGCTTAAAACTTAAATTTTTTTAATGATATACAAGTTCGTCATCAATTTGACAAACTACTACATTAGTTTTTTTAGGGATGACTACTACATTAGTTTGTATGTGTACATATTCACCAGAATCTTCCATCACATCGAATTAGTCGGCCTAGCTTGATGTTGAAGGCCATGAATAATTTTATGGTGATATTTTCATATCAAATGATAATATTTGTATTCATATTTTCATAAAATTTAGGAGAAAAAAATCATGTAAAACACTCCATAAAATTATCACGCGACGAAATCTTAACCAACATATTAAGTCATATTATCGCACAATTTTGCTGAGGATACCCAACCATCCCTATAACAAAATCTCGAACATGAGACGCAGTATCCAAGCATGTGAGGAACTATATAAGACCCCCAGCCGTGAGGTGTAATATTTCATGAATACAATACATAAATAAATGCACGGGATTATGGAACTAATTTCATGCTTCTGAAAATTCCGACAATGTACATGCTAATCGGTACATTGAAAGTAAGTTGGATAGGTTGGTCGCAACAGAAGAATGGCTCTCTTTGTTCTCAGCCACTTCGGCTGAGTTACTCCCAAGGATTGAATCAGACCACAGCCCTATTGTGAGTAAGATCCGAAAGGAGAATGAACAAGCCCCTGTGCGTCGCTTCAGATTCGAGAAGATGTGGATGCGACATGCTGACTTACCAGATCAAATACAGAAAGGATGGGGTATGGGACCGGAGGATGCCCCTATTACCCATAGGCTCACAACGTGTGCGGAGGTGCTAGACCAATGGAGCCGGGCATCTTTCGGAAATGTCAAAAGGGAAGTGAAACGTATTGAAAAGGAGATTGCCCGCTGCCAGTCACTTCCCCTTACGGCAGATTTAAAAGGGGAGCTAGGGAGATTGGTGAAAGAGAGGCAAGATATGTTGGCAAAAGAGGAGGAAATGTGGGGACAAAGATCGAGAGTACAGTGGCTTCGGGAAGGAGATAAGAACACAGGGTTTTTTCACAAAAAGGCAAGCCATAGAAGGGCTAGAAATACAATCGTGGAGATAAGGGATTCAGAGGGAGTAGAAATTAGGGAGTTGTTTTCTTCCACAGGTTGTACACAGGTGGAGGAGATCGCTAACTGCATGGTTGGTCGGGTTTCTGAGGAGACGAGGAGTGCTTGGGCCAAGCCCTATAAAAAAGAAGATATGAAGGTAGCTTTAAACCAGATGCACCCGACAAAGTCTATCAAAAATACTGGCATATTGTAGGCCGAGGGGTGGAGAAGACGGTACTCGACATCCTAAACAATTGGGCGGACCCTACGTCCATCAATGGTACAATCCTAGCAATTATTCCGAAAGTCAAGAAATCGGTATGTTGCTCAGAGTTCAGGCCAATAAGCCTTTGCAATGTCATTATGAAGCTTGTCACTAAAGTCATTGCTAATCGTTTGAAGAGTTTCTTGCCAGATTTAGAGCATGAGAACCAGGGTGCCTTTGTCTCGGGCTGACTTATCACAGATAACTCTCTGATAGCCTTCGAGATGTTCCATTTCCTTAAGAAGAAGATGAAAGGCAGGAAAGGTTACTGCACCTTGAAACTTGATATGATGAAGACGTATGACTGTGTTGAATGGAACTTCCTGGAGTGCATGTTGCAGGCCCTGGGCTTTGATTCTCGACTGGTGGAACTTATTATGCGGTGTGTTAGGTCGGTTACATATGATGTCCAGATCAATGGTGTGGTAGGGGAGTCGTTCACACCAAGTCGTGGTTTGAGGCAAGGGGACCCTTTGTCTCCGTACCTATTCTTATTATGTGTTGAAGGCCTAGCTACACTACTTCGATCTGCTGAACAGGCGGGTCTCATTCATGGGATTCGTATCACACAGACAGCGCCGGTAGTAACACACCTCTTTTTTGCCTATGATTCGTTTTCCAGGGCCATGGAGGGAGAGCTGCAGAGAATAATGCAACTGATGTCACTATATGAGCAGGCATCTGGTCAAAAGGTGAATTTCCAAAAGAGCTCCATCACTTTTAGCCGCAATGTACACGAGTCGGAGAAGCAACATTTGGGCTCTGGGGATGAGACTGGCGGATGAGCTGGACAAATATTTAGGTCTTCCAACGGTCCTAGGCCGGTCTAAGAAGGCTGTTTTTGCGGGACTAGAGGACTGGATAAGAGCCAAAGTGGGTAACTGGAAGGTGCGCTTTCTGTCGCGTGCGGGCAGGGAAATATTGATAAAATCTGTTTTATAGGCTATTCCGATGTATATCATGAGTTGCTTTCTAATACCTATGGAATCATGTGAGAGAATTGAACAAAGGATGTGTACTTTCTTCTGGAGTGGAACGGAGGAGAGGAGGAAAATGCATTGGAGAAGTTGGCTGCGAATATGTAGATCAAAACGAGATGGGGGCTTAGGCTTTCGCAGGTTGAACAATTTCAATAAGGCAATGCTTGCAAAATAGGCATGGTGTATTATATGTTACCCAACTTCCTTAACATCACGAGTACTGAAAGCGAAGTATTTTCCTCGTTGCTCTCTTTTGGAGGCACCAGATGGTTATAATTCCAGCTATACGTGGAAGAGTATTAAAGCAGGGGTCTTGCTTCTAAAGCATGGTCTGGAATTGAGGGTGGGAGGAGGTGTTGATATCGATATATGGCATGATAGGTAGTTACCTGAATCACCTTTGGGCTTCCCTGCTTATATCTACCCAGGGTCTGACAAGTATCAAAAGGTAGCGGACCTACTGCTACCTGATTTTGGTGGATGGAATGTAGGTCTAATTTCCTCTATGTTCTCGCCGGAAGATATGGATAGGGTTCAAAAGATTTCGCTGAGCCCACGATGGAGGGAAGATGCTCTTCGGTGGTGTCACACATCCACCGACCTATACTCAGTTAGAAGCGGCTATTATACTGACCTAAATGCCTGGTGGGCGTTAAATGCAATTAACATGGAACCACCAGTACCCGAGGGAGTATGGAGACGTGTATGGAATTTAAACTGCCCCCCTAGAGTTAAAAACTTCCTCTGGCGCTTACTCGACAATAACTATGCCCGTTATGTCAGAATGTTCACCGATGTCAGAATGACATAGAGACGGTTCACCATCTCTTTGTGGTGTGCCCCCAGACGAAGTTGATGTTGGAAGGGGTGGGCATAGACATTTTGCTGATGCTATTTGTTTAGACATTTTGTGGGCACGAGATTAGGGTGTGAGAGACCTATGTAATGGCTATCGCCTGCTCTTGGATGTTTCTTCGCATTTTACATGAATGAAGATATGTTTTACCCACACAAAAAAAGTCATTCTAAAAAAATCCGAGGGCACTTGTCCATACAATTCTAACTGTACTCCGTTTCAAGTTTTGAATTCATACTTAATGTATATTAATATACCAATATAATTGTTTAGTTACCAACAAAGTTCATCAAAGTGATAAATAACTAATATATTTAAAAAAATTTAAAATTTTATGAATTGAAAAACGTTGTTGAACAAGTCATTTTTTTAGCATCCAACTATACTCGACCCTAGGTACCAACTCTAGAATTACACCCGACTAGTTCATATAGTACTCGATCCATAGTACACCCGACTAGTTCATATAGTCATTTTTTTTTCTTTAAAAAAACAGTACACTATGATGCTTGACCACTGCAACTTGACGTGTCTCCAGAAAAGAGTGGTACTTGTTTTGGGATGGTACTATTCTCCAAAAGTTATTTGACCTACTGATACAAAATATAACACGATTTGATGGAAGTTTAAGATTCAAACCTTATAAGCTTAAAATTTATCTTAAAAAAAGGGAAAATTATTGTGAGGTGTCAGGCCCCTGGTGTTTAGCATATTCGTCTCTCATCTTCCTGTATTTCGAAAATCGATTAAACACTCCTAGTTTGGAGAAATTATACTCTGAGGTCCATCGCTGACGTCAACGATCAAGATATTATTATTTTATTACTAAAATGACCATTATACCCCTAAGTTATCTTCTCCGACCCAACCCCTCCATCTTTGGCAACCTATCTTCATCGTTCTCCTTCTTCTTCCATCAAAATTAAAATCAAATCAAATCGAAACTAAACAAATCAATTAATCAAAATTTTCCTTCTCCTCTGGCAACCCAAGTTCCAGGTCGGTGCTTTGGGGATTTTTTTAATTGAAATAAAATTTCCAACAAAAATTGCTTCGCCGGCACAATTTTGAGGAAATGGAAACAAATCGGAGCAGCAGATAGTGACCCATTGAAGCACCGATGAAACACCGGCGTCCTCAGCGGAGATGAGGGTGACCCATTGAAGCACCGATGACTCCTCCGTCTCCCACTTTCGTCGACGATGCTCTCAACCATCTCCTCGATGAAAGAAGAGCATCGTGTTAGTGAAGAGGAACAACCAAATAAGCATCGGGGAGCGGAGGCAGAGGTTGGCGGTTGCCGTGGCGGCAATGGATGCCAGGGGAGGTGGCTGAGCCCAATGCTTGATGATCCGTTACCCAGAAGACCAAAATAAAAGCATCACCTCTCAGATCTCCACTTCCCTGACCCCGACGTCACTGTGGCTGGTGGGTCCCTCAAACCTATGATGCCCCATCTCTTCTTCCCACTATTGGATTTGACCCAGGGATAGTCGAGCGGCAATGAGCGACCCACGGAGTGGCGAGGAGGAAGTACTCGTCGGAATGAACTTGGGGATCTCCGGCAGGGGAGGGTCTGGGAAGGGGAAGAAGTCCGGCGAGAGGAAGTACTCATCAGGGTTTGCATTTAATTAGTTTATTTTTAATTAATTTTTGTAAGGGTATATAAGTTATTTACTTTAAAAAATTGATCGATGACGTCAGATGACATCAGCGAGGGGCTTGAGAGTATAATTTTGCCAAACTATGGGAAGTTTTTAATCGATTTTTGAAATACAGGGGGTAAGAGGCGAATATGCCAAACACCAGGAGCCTAACAGTAATTTTTCCTTAAAAAAATCAAAATCTGAAGATAAGGACACATCAAACCATCATCTAATTTTTTGGTAAGAGTACACTTTAGTACCCTATAGTATATCGAATTCCAAGTTTAGGGTATGTGATTTAAAGTTTCATATTTGCTCCCTGTGGTTTTTTTTTTCCAGACATGTCTCGGTCCCGGGCAGCCGAGGTAGGTGCCCGGCCATGGCAATCCATATTGGCTCCACATCATCCAAAACGATGCCATTTGGCATCCTACGTGGATGATTTGTTGTTTAAGTCGTCGCTGATGTAGCGTATGACAAATTACCAGCAGAATCCGAAAACTTAAATATATTTTAAAAAATATCATTTTCCTCCCACCTTTACCATCTCCTTCAACCTCCACCAAAAACACAAACCCATAACCCCTTTATCAAATTTACCCCCAAACCCATTGTTGCTTCACGAAATCAACCTCCCCAGCCTAGTCTTAAAACTTAAACATATACGAAATGACCCTATTTTTTTATAACTCAAGAACATTTTCTTCTTCTTCCCTTTGTCTTCGTCGCTGTTATATGCCACCACTCAACTAATAACCCACCTTTCTTCTTGGAGAAATTGTATAATAATCAAGGAAGAGATGACCCAATATACAAGTGAGTATATTGGGTTTTGGGTCGAAGTATTTAATTAGAGAGAAAATCCTAATTAAATATAATAATTAAGTTATTAGTAGACAATTTTGAGCTAATTTAATTGGAGGTCACACTAATTGGATTTTGGTATTTGTGAGATCAATACGAAGCTCGTTGATAAAGCTTCGTAACGATATATAATACTTGCGAAAATCTAATTCTCGGGTTGAATAAAAATTGGTTTTAAAGTGGTATGGCTGCAATTGAAATAAGCGCAATCCCACATTGGTTAGCGTACCATGCTGAGACAAATTTATAAGGGACTAGAAGTCTAGCATGAGTAAACTGGTAGAGAAGGGAGAAGCTTCTCGCGCCGTCTGTCCCTCCGTCCGGCCAGCTCAGCTCTGCACGCACGCACGCACGTGCCCTGCCCTGTCCCATCCCAGGTCGGAATCGGGTGCGAGAATTGTTCCAGGTTCCAGGGCTTTATCTTTTTAGAGCTGGGCCGGACCTGTTGAAGCGATTCTGGGCTCTAAGTCCGTTGGGCTTCTTCTCCTTCCAGAAGGTGACTCTTTGAATTCAACAACGTGGGGTTTGAATTCAAAGGTAACAGCCAATGTAAATGAGAGGTAATCATGGCTCTTGCAACAGTAAAGTTATGAGGGGTATTCATGGCTACCATTTATTTCAGATTTGGAGGTTGGAGGTCCTTAGTTGCCTATAAAAGGAGCCCTCCTCTTTCATTCCAAATCACTCCAGCTCTTCATCTCTTCAGAGCTCTCTACTTCTCCCCCAACATCATCATATCATTCTTGCATAAAAGAGTCGGAGTTCTAAGGCTGCAGAAGGTTCGAAAGGTGTACGGAAGTGTTTCCTTCTTACACGAAGTTGGGCGTTGTATCTTGAGAACTCTTTTACCCATAGAGGCCTGAAGCATATAGGCGGGTAATAAGAGTTTAAGGGCACACGGTTAAACTGTGGCGTAGTCTAGGATTGAATCCGAAATTCCTAGCAAGAAGACAACGGTTTTACACACTTACCTACAAGTGTGATCGTAAACATTTTCTCAACATCCTCTTTTATATTGCTTACGGCTTACATATGATTATATGCTTTATATACTCGTAGTTTATTAATATATCGCCAACAATCTTAAACTCTTATCATGGTATTTTAAAATATTAGTAAATTGGTTCATTATTTATATATATTATCACTGATATTCAGAAGTTAGCCCTACAGTAATCTGCTTACCACAGTTTCACAGTCATCGCTATTTGCTTTACATTCTGTTGGGAAAAAAAACTCAGTTCACTGTGTTCACTGGGAAATAATTAAGCTAATATCTTTTACTCTATTCACGTTACAGTTTGTGCAATTGAAAAGAGGAAAAACGTTTTAAAAATATAATATTGATTATAAGGAACAACTACTAAATGACAGATTTGATTCACCAACTGTACAAAGCTACTGTTACGGTATTTAAAGCGTGGCTACTCTTAAATTCTATTTAAAGTCGTAAGGCCACTGTTAGGATTATTTAAACGGCTGAAATATTTAAATGGTTCTGTTGGACTTGCTCTCTAAATTGTGGATTTCTCTGTAAACTTGGGCTCGGCCCATTATTGCAATCTAAATTTCAACGTGTTGGGTTTTGTTACTGTCGGCCCCAAACCCATTACTTTCAAAAGTTACTGTGATATTTGAAAGTGTGTTTGTTTCATCTACTGTGCATAACAGATTGTGTAATTAAAACAGCTTTATAATCTCAGCTGTTACGGTTCTCGGAAATATTTTTGGGCTTATTCACTTCGTGGAATATTGTTCATTACTTACTAAAGTTTGTTGTGCTAATCTATAGATGGCTGGTAATAACAACTCCCCCCACACGAAATCAACAATTCCGGTGCGACGAACACCATCGATGACAACTTGAACAAGGAGGTTCTCGTTGTGAGGGCTAGTGGTGCTGAGGCCATGATGCCGGATCATAGAGACCCAATGCCACTGCCGTATTCTCAACTTGAGAAACCCAAAAAGTTCAAGAGTGAAAATTTCAAGAGGTGGCAACAAAAGATGTTGTTCTACTTGACCACCTTGAACTTGAGCCGGTATATCAAGGAGGAGAAACCCAAAGAGAATGTGAGTGATTCACAACAAATCGCGATCCACAACGCATGGATACATGAAGATTACCTATGTCGCAACTATATATTGAGCTCTCTTGACGATACGCTTTACAGCGTGTACTATACCAAAGAGGCTTCAAAGGATCTTTGGGAATCGTTGGAGCATAAATATAAGTTGACGATACCGGTGCAAAGAAATTGTGGACAGGCGCTTCCACGACTATCGGATGGTCGATGGAAAGAGTATTGTGGAACAATGCGAAGAGCTGCAGTTGATCTTTCATGATCTTGCAACCGAGAAAATGGCCATCAATGATGCCCTCCAAGTGGCGATGGTGATTGAGAAATTACCACTATCTTGGAAAGACTTCATGATGTACCTCAAGCACAAGAGGAAGAAGATGACGCTCAAGGACCTTATCCGAAGGTTGCGTATGGAGTAAGATAATTGAAAGGTTGATAAGAAACCAAGTGGCATGGTTGCTAAGGCCAATGTGGTCGAGATCGAGGGGAGCTCCCGTGGGAACAAGCAAAAATACTCAAATGATTCCAAGGGAGATACTCAGAACAAGAGCTTTATCGGTGCCTGCTTTGTATGTAACAAGACCGGCCACCGAGCCAAAGATTGCTACAAATGTCTAGCCGCGGAGGGCAAGAAGATAGCATGATCAAGCAAGGGCAAGAAGAAGAAGCCCACTCGCTCAAATATTATGGAGGCTAGGTTGAGCAACAACCTCGATGAGATGCACCTCACGGCCGTTGTGTCTGAGGTGAACCTCGTGGGTGGGAACTCAAAGGAATGGTGGGTGGACACGGGGGCTACCCGCCACATTTGTATCAACAAATGGATGTTCAAGACCTATCAATCGATCGATGATGAGAACTGCTACATGAAAAATTCTGCGGTCTCGAAGGTTGAAGGCAAGGGGACGATCGTGCTGAAGATGACCTCAGGCAAAGAACTGACCTTAACTGATGTGCTGCATGTGCCCGACATCTAAAAGAATCTTATCTCCAGAGTGGTGCTCAACAAGAGGGGCTTTCGGCTCATGTTCGAGTCTGACAAGGTCATCATGGCTAAGGGAGGGATGTTCGTTGGCAAGGGCTACTTGACTAATAATCTTTTTAAGATGAGTGTAATGACTTTAGCTCCCAAGGAAAAGTCCAGTGATAAGATTGATGTGGGTACCTCCAATAAGGCTAGCACGAGCAATAATGTAATAAATGTTGGGAGGGATGTTCGTTGGCAAGGGCTACTTGACCAATAATCCTTTTAAGATGAGTGTAATAACTTTAGCTCCCAAGGAAAAGTCTAGTGATAAGATTGATGTGGGTGCCGCCAATAAGGCTAGCACGAGCAATAATGTAATAAATATTGCCGATAAGGCTAATGAGACAATGAAGGTTGCTTATTCTCGCGAGTCGTTACATTTATGGATTGGTAGACTAGGTCATGTGAATTATAAGTCTTTACAAAGGCTAATATCACTTAACCTACTACCGAAGTTTAACATCGATCACAAACATAAGTGCGAGACTTGTGTTGAGGCTAAATATGCCAAAACATTTTCCCACTCGATTGAGCGAAGCACAAAACTGTTGGATTTAATCCATATCGATGTATGTGATTTAAAATACGTACAAACGTGTGGCAGTAAAAATTATTTTATAACTTGTATCGATGATATGATTGTATGAGGTATTACTATGTCTACTTGATGAGAAGTAAAGACGAAGCAATAGACATGTTCATTCACTATAAGAATGAAGTTGAGAACCAACTTGGCAAGAAGATCAAAATTTTTTGAAGTGACAGAGGTGGTGAATATGAATCTCCGTTTGCACAAATATGTACTGAGAATGGAATCATTCATCAAACCACGGGGCCTTATTCTCCCGAGCAAAATAGAATTGCAGAAAGAAAGAATAGAACGCTTAAGAAAATGATGAATGCGATGCTTATTAGTTCCGGATTACCAAAGAACTTGTGGGGGGAAGCTGTGCTTTTGGCCAACTATGTGCTCAACAGGGTACCGCACAAAAAGTTGGAGAAAATACTTTATGAATTATGGAAAGGTCATGCACCTAGCTACAAATTCTTAAGGGTTTGGGGGTGACTTGCTAAAGTTCCTATCCCACCTCCTAATAGGACAAGGATAGGACCCAAGACGGTGGATTGCATATTTTTCGGTTATGTACAAGATAGTGCTGCATACCGATTCCTGGTATACAAGTCAGATAACTCTGATGTCCACATAAATACTATCATTCAAGCTAGGGATGCTTCATTCTTCGAGAAAATCTTTCCTCACGAAGCGCGAACTAAAGTTGACCGTCAAGTTGACCAAAGTGGTTGCAATATGGGGGGAGAGGAACCTCAAGATGAAGTTGAAGAACCTAGACGTGGTAAAAGAGCTAGGAAAGAAAATTCTTTTGGATCTGACTTCCTAACTTATCTGTTACAAAAAGATCCAGTAACCTACAAAGAAATAATGTCCTCTACAGACTCTGCTCTTTGGAAAGAAGCGGTGAATAGTGAGATAGAGTCTATCTTACATAATCACACTTGGGAACTAGTAGATCTACCTCCGGATAGTAAACCACTAGGCCATAAGTGGATCTTTAAAAAGAAGATGAAGTCTGATGGTACTGTAGATAAGTACAAGGCGAGACTTGTAGGTACAGGCTACAAGCAAACCGAGGGTGTTGATTATTTTGACACATATGCTCCTATCTCCAGGAAAATTTTTATAAAGTTAGTCATAGCCTTGGCGACTTTATTTGACCTAAAGATCCATCAAATGGATGTGAAGACGGCTTTCCTTAATGGAGATTTGGAAGAAGAGATTTACATGGAACAACCCGAAGGGTTTGTAATTTCGGGTAAAGAACACAAGGTGTGCAAACTTGTAAAATCCTTATATGGATTAAAACAAAAAACCTAACAATGGCATGAGAAGTTTGACAGTGTAATGCTTTCAAACGAGTTTCAAATAAACCAATGTGATAAATGTGTCTACGTGAAAGGGGATAATAAAGACTGTATGATAGTTTGTCTCTATGTAGATGACATGTTGATCGAGAGAATGTTGTCACAAAATTTCGACATGAAAGACTTCGGACAAGCTGACGTAATACTTGGGATAAAAATACCAAGATTTCAGAAGGTTACGCACTTTCCTAAAGTTACTATATTGAAAAGATACTTGACAAATTTGATAAGGATAGTAATATAATTACGAGAACTCCTATGAAAGTGGTGTCAAGTCTTTGCAAGAATCGCGAAGAAAGTATGCGACAACTAGATTATTCTAGAGTTATAGGCAGTCTAATGTACTTCATGGACTGTACTAGACCAGATGTTGCAAACTCGGTAAATAGATTATAGAGTAATCACAATGATGAACATTGAAAAGTTATAGTTAGAGTCCTTAGATACCTAAGGTACACTGCTAACTATGGATTACACTATACGAGACATCCATCCATTCTAGAAGGATATTTAGACGCGAACTGGATCTCAGACTCTAAGAATATAAAATCCACGAGTGGATATATATTTACAATTGGAGGAGCAGCAATCTCGTGGAGATCATGCAAATAAATATGCATTGCTAGATCAACTATGGAATCGGAGTTCATAGCGTTGGATCTAGCGGCTGAAGAGGCGGATTGGCTCCGAAGTTTCTTGGAGGATATTCCGATGTGGTCAAAACCAGTGCCTCCCATTAGCGTGCACTGTGATAGTCAATCAGCTATTGGAAGAGTACAAAACAATATGTACAATGGAAAGTCTAGACATATACATCGTAGACATAAATCCGTGAGAACGTTGTTGAGAACGGGTGTGATATATTTAGACTATGTCAAGCCAAAAGAAAACATCGCAGATCCATTAACTAAAAGTCTAATGAGAGACCTAGTGGAGGTATCATCGAGAAAAATGGGATTAAAGCCCACGAAATGACATAAATCTATGATGGCAATCCAACTTGGATCGTAAATCTCGATCTGTAGGTTCAATAGGACAATCGAATTGTGAGGCTAGGGTTAAACAAAGCACTCAGAAAATTGAGTTCCCTACCTATTCCTATAATGAAAGAGTGATAGACCTGTCCATGGGAAGGTTAAGCTTTAAGCTTTAAGCTTTTAATGATCCTTAAACTTCAAGTATATATAAGTGAGGTATGGCAGGATACTCCTTATAAGAGATCACACATATCAAATTTGAAGGGGCCGCTTCTATGAGATGAGTTAAGGGCTAAATCTCTAAAGTATTCGATGAAATTTTGAAGGCAGTCCAGGGCCAAAATGGACAACAACGAAAGAACCGAGTAGTGGTTTAAGAAGGAGTTGTGTGAGTACCTTTGTCTTGGTATACATAAAATGCTGAACAGTTCAAGGCATCGCGTCCACTGGTTGGCAAGTATATCCGAAGGTATTTCACTAAGGAAGGTTCAAGACTCTCAACCACCTTTCCTGATGCAACAAATTCTTGCAGAACTCCAAGTTGGATGTAGCCATTGGTAGGCTATAAGCCATTTTGTATTCATGTGGAGGATTATTGAAGAATTGGTATAATAACCAAGGAAGAGATGGCCCAATACAAGTGAGTGTATTCGGTTTTGAGCCCAAGAATTTAATTAGAGGAAGAATCCTAATTAAATACAATAACTAAGTTATTAGTGGGCAACTTTGAGCTAATTTAATTGGAGGTCACACCAATTAGATTTGGGTGTTTGTGAGATCAATAAGAAGTTCGTTGATAAAGCTTCGTAATGATATATAACACTTGCGAAAATCTAATTCTCAGGGTGAACAAAAATTAGTTTTAAAGTGGTATGGATGTAATTGAAATAACCGCAATCCCACATTGGTTAGCGCATCATGCTGAGACAAGTTTATAAGGGACTAGAAGTCTAGCATGGGTAAACTGGTAGAGAAGGGAGAAGCTTCTCGCACCATCCGTTTGTCCATCCGGCTGGCTCGGCTAGGCACGCACGTATGCACACGCGCGCATCCTGCCCTGTCCCAGTCCAGGCTCGGAATCGGGCTTTGGCTCGGGTGCGGGTGCGAGTTGCGGAATTGTGGATTTGTGAGAATTATTCCAGGTTCCAGTGCCTTATCTTTTTAGAGCTGGGCCGGACCTGTTGAAGCGATTCTAGGCTTTAAGTCCGTTGGGCTTGAGCTTGGACAAGCCCATCATCCAGATCCTTCTTCTCCTTCCAGAAGGTGGCTCTTTGAATTCAAAAACGTGGGGTTTGAATTCAAAGGTAATAGCCAATGTAAATGAGGGGTAATCATGGCTCTTGTAACAACAAAGTTATGAGGGCTATCATTTATTTTGGATTTGGAGGTTGGAGGTCCTTGGCTGCCTATAAAAGGAGCCCTCCTCCTTCATTCCAAATCATCCCAGCTCTTCATCTCTTCGGAGCTCTCTACTTCTCCTCCAACATCATCATATCATTCTTGCATAAAAGAGTTGGAGTTCTAAGGCTACGAAAGGTTCGAAAGTTGTACGGAAGTGCTTCCTTCTTACATGAGGTTGGGTGTTGTACCTTGGAAACTCGTTTACCCACAGAGACCTGAAGCATATATACGGTTAATAAGAGTTTAAGGGCACACGGTTAGACGTGGCCTAGTCCAAGATTGAATCTGAAATCCCTAGCGAGAAGACGACGGTTGGGCGTTGTACCTTGGGAACTCATTTACCAACAGAGACTTGAAGCATATATGCGGTTAATAAGAGTTTAAGGACACACGGTTAGACGTGGCCTAGTCCAAGATTGAATCCGAAATTCCTAGCAAGAAGACGACGGTTTTACACACTTACCTACAAGTGTGATCGTAAGCATTCTCTCAACCTCCTCTTTTATACGATCATATGTTTAATATACTCGTAGTTTACTAATATATCACCAACACTTCTTCCCTTCGTCTTTTTTAGGATAGGTAGGTAGTTGAGTGGTAACTAAATCCAAATGAAGATGGCAGTAGCAAATTTCTGGTTGCCCTATTCCCCACTCCCAAGATGCACCACCCACCCTAAAAAGAAGAAGATGAAGATGAGATATTAACAGATGAAGTTGAAAGTGTTGCCGTCGCCGCCACCTGCAAGTGCCTCCACCTGGACTCCCAGGCTGTCACCCGCCGCCGCTCTCTCGATGCCGGAGATCCCTGGACGCCCATCCGATCCCCTTCTACAACGCTAACCCCCACCCGCCATACCACTTCTTCCTCTATGCCCCTTCCCGGTTCCTCCCTCCCTCCCCTCCCCTCCCCGCCAGCCCTGGGGCGGCCGCCTCCCTGACCTTCAAAAACCCTAATTCGAAAGAGGGCCGATAAAGGAGTAAGAGAAGCGCACTTAGGCCAGCTGGTAGCGACGCCCTCTCCAAGCTCTCAAAATGAAGCTTGAAATCGACGATGACCAGAAGCTGTATCCTTCAATTTTGTGATTGCATCGTATACTTGGAAGTGGAGTGAGAGAGAGAGGAGTTCTTTTAGCGTGGGTAGAGAATGGAGGTGGGAGAACGGGTTTTTTGGTGAAGAGTGGAGAGAGAGGAGGGGCTTTTTGAAATATATTTCAAACTTAAACCACATACCCTAAATTTGGAATTCGCTAAACTACAGGATACTAAAGTATACTTTTACCTTTATATTTTTCTAGTGATAAACCATCTACAGAAAACCAAAAACTAGCATTAACTAGTTAATCAATTCCATCATATTCATCGAAGGCAAGCACCCACATGAAAACAAGATCAAGGCAAAAAGAAATATGGAAAAAATCAGAAATTGTAAATTACACACTGGTTAATGTTCAAATACAATTAATAAGAGTAGCTATAGAAAAAGAAACATTTACTCTATATAGTCATGGCTTGGTATCTTCAGGATCATCCCACGGACTAATATTCAGATCAGCACAGACCAAGCTATCAATATCATCCCAATTCCAACACTCCATTCCTCCATTATTCCCTGTACTACTGTAAATATAATCACTTGAACATGGTTGGAAAGAACACAGGTTGGCCTCCAAAGAGCCGAAGACCTGATCACCATTTAGTAACTTGTTCCCGGAAGAAAATTCGAGATCCTGGAGCTGGAATTCCAAAGAGGGTTGTCTCGGATTTGCTTGACTACTGTAAAGATGATCAGCTCCTGTAATTTGGGGATTGATTAATGGCGGTGCAATGGAGCCCGTTGCACTAGAGGCGGCGGCTGACTTGGGAGTAAGCGCCTTGTGGCACTTGTTCTTGCGGCCGCTGCCTATAGGGACGTTCCTGAGGGTGCCACCTTCGGTCCAGTGGCGCTTGCAAGCCTTGCAGAAGTACCTTGGTTGGGCCTTGCTGTAGTTGTTGTAGTAACAGAACTTGGTTTTCCAGGATTCACACCTTGGACACTTCAAGGCCTCTGGTTGATGTTCTTCTTGTTTGTTCTTTTTGGTCAAACCTGGAGGCTTTGTAAGCTCCATGGTTTGAGTCTGTAATAAGGTTTCCCGGCTCGAATCTAGACCATCACTTGAGATTACCTTCTTTGAGCTTAAACCCATCTTCCCAAAATATTTTGAAGTCCTTAGATGAAAGTGAAGAATGGAAGCGAGATGAGATTAAGTACCGGTGTTGCTTATAAGGCTAAGAGTATGTGTGCGTATGGTGGTGTCTTTTCCTAAACCATCTTATATTTATACCCGATAAATAAACAATCTAATTTTCAATCAAATAAAACTTTTTAAAAATGGCAAACTTCTTTTTTTTTGAGAAAACCACATCGAACAATATTATTAAGTACTTAAGTTAGAAAGTCGGTGTACAAAAGAACATCTAGTTCCAAAGGATGGAGACTAGACCAATCCGCAGGTAAAGATCCTAGTCTACAGTGCCTGCAAACCCAATCAACAGCTTGATTTTGCACCCTATTGACTAGTCTAATAGAACAAAGCGGAAGTAAGCTTAAATCTGCCCTAAGATCCAACACCAAGGTCTCAATCTGCCAAAGGACAATAGGAGAAGGATCCGACAAGAAGATGAAGGCTAATCTGCAATCAGTCTCCAGAATAGACACCACATGCGAATAGCTTGAATTGATAAGCACAATGGTGGCATGGAGGGCTAACACTTCTGCTTCCAGAGGAGAAACAGCCGTGGTTAGCGAAGCTTGGCCATCAACAAGGAGGCCACATGAGTTTCGGACAACTGTAGCAATGCCGGATGGGGATGAAGCTCCAATCCAAGACGCGTCACAGTTGAACTTCAAGGCACCAAGCTCAGGAGCGGTCTAAGAAGTTGAAATAGCACCAGCATCACCTGGAGCAAGAGTTGAGGTATCTGGTAACTGCAAAGATTCATTGAAGAAATAAGTGGCCTGAGATACAATGTTAGAAGGGTCGGGTTGAAGATCTCCAAAAATGAAGTTATTCCTTGCCAACCAAATACCCCAGCACATATGGAAAACAAAAGCTAACCTCCTATCACTAGAAGTAGTATGCATGTTATCAAATAAACATTTTAGCCAACCACCAAAATTAACATGCATAATAGGATCAAAAATATAACTCAACGGGCTGCTAAACCAAGCAGCTCTAGCATAAGAACATTCAAAGAGCAAATGAGTTATAGATTCATCAGCAATCAAACAAACTTTACAAAGAGAAGAATTGGATAGATTTCTCCTGTAAAGGTTTGAGGTAGTAGGTAGACCATTCTGGACTACCCTCCAAACAAAATGCCTGATTTTAGGCTGAACTTGCACCTTCCACAACCTCGGCCAGATCTTTGGGACAACAGAAGGCAAAACAGACAAATTTGATTGCCCAACTAGAGAAGAGGAAGCATGAGCTTTAAGAGTATGATACCCTCATTTTACAGAGTAAGCCCCGTCTCTAGAAGGCAACCAAATAGGTCTATCAGCCACTGTCGACCTGCAAGTCCTTATGTTCGAGATGGCAGCCTGTTCCTCCAGGGAGAAGAGGCTATGAAGAAGATCGAATCTCCAAGTACCTGTGGAAGGACAAAGCAGATCTGAAACAGTGGAAAATTCTGAGGGAACAAAGGTTCTTGGGTTCAACTTAAAACCAGGTAAAGTAGGAATCCATGGATCCGTCCAAATGTTCGTAGATGCACCATTTCCAATACGAACAAGAACCCCATCTTTTAGAGCATTTCTCCCCGTAAGCAAGCTACTCCAGACCCAAGAGGGTCTAGAGCCCTTACTTACATACATCAGATCCCCATCAGGGAAATATAGGCCCTTAAGGACCTTGAAACACAAAGAGCTCCGATCAATATGCAGTTTCCAAACCTGTTTTGCTAACAAGGCAAAGTTAAAGATTTTTAAATCTTTAAACCCCAGACCACCTGAGCTCTTAGAATCAGATAACTTGCTCCAACTGAGCCAATGGATCTTACTGCGATTAACATCACCAGACCACCAGAAATTTGACATAAGACCATTTAATTTATTCACAAAAGAAGGAGGAAACAACAAACATTGCATGGTATAACAAGGAATAGATGATAAAACAGCTTTGATAAGCACTTCCCTACCAGCCATAGACAAGAGTTTTTGCTTCCAGCTTCGAGTCCTATTCAGCATCCTGTCAAAAATAAAACCTAAAGCATCTTTTTTTGATCTCCCCCAAACAGAGGGAAGACCAAGGTATTTATCACCAACCTCCATCTTTTTCATCCCCAGTATATCAGAAATAGCGAGCATGTTATGATCAATTTCCCACTTAGCATAGCAAATGCTAGATTTATCAAAATTAATTTCCTGACCTGATGCCGAGGAGAAACGAACCAGTAGGGACTTCAAATTCCTAGCTTTCTGAACAGATGCCTTACCAAAAATAAGCGTGTCATCCGCAAACAAAATGTGAGTGAGAGAAGGACAATGCCTGTTAAAAGCAAAGCCCTGAATTTCACCCAAAGATTTTGCATGGGAGATGAAATGAGCAAAAGCATCTGAAATAAAGAGAAAAAGAAAGGGAAAAAGTGGATCCCCCTGTCTGATACCTCTAGATGACGAAAACCAAGGTAAAGGTTGACCGTTAAAAAGGACGCTATAAGAAGTAGAAGTGATGCAGCTCATAGTGCAAACAATCCACTTCTCAGGAAATCCCATCTTACGCATTACCTTCTCAAGAAAATTCCAATTGACCAAATCAAAAGCTTTTTTCAGATCGAGTTTAATAGCCATAGAGTTGTTTTTCTTCCTAGTAGCAGTTCTAAGGCAATGAAAAGCCTCATGCGCAATAATGATATTGTCCTGAATACACCTACCCTTAACAAAAGCACCCTGACACTCAGAGATCAGAGAATTCGTCCAAGGCTTCAACCTATTAGCTAACACTTTAGAATAAACCTTATACGCAAAATTGCAAAGACCAATAGGATGAAAACCATGAATACAAACCGGATTAGGAGCCTTAGGAATCAAAGCAATGTAGGTTTTGTTAAGCTCATTTGGAACAACACCTGAATCGAACAAATTTCTAATCAAAGCAATAAGATCAGGCGAGGTAATGTTCCAAAATTTTTGATAAAAAATACCAGAGAAACCATCGGGACCCGGACATTTGGTCCCTCCCATGTCAAACACAGCTGACCTAATTTCCTTGACAGAAATCGGTAAAATTAACTCAGCAGACATAGAGGAAGAGACCAGAGTTGGGATACAGTGAATGATAGAGTCAGGGTCAGTGGTAGGTCTCTGAGTATACAAATTACGGAAGTGATATAACACATGCATCTGAAGCACAAAATCATCTTCCAACCAATCACCATTCTCAGCTTTAAGTTTAACGAGTTGGTTTACCTGCCTCCTTTGTGTCGCTGAAGTATGGAAGAAAGATGTGTTCTTATCTCCCCACTTAAGCCAAGCAATTCTGGATCTTTGCCTCCAGAAAATTTCTTCTTTCTCCATCAAACTAGCCAGTTCCTTCTTAATGAGCATCTCCTCCTCTTTGCAAGAGAGGGCATGGTTCGTTATTTGAATTAACTGCAGTTGTGAGGTTAGTGATTCAATTCTTCGCTTCCTGTTTTCGTTCTTGTTTCTGCTCCACCAGATCAAATCGTTAGTGCACTAAAGAATTTTACTCTTAAAAATCAGAGGAGGAGAGCCAAAGGAAGGGTGACACCAAGCATGATCAATAACATCTGCACACCCAACTTCCTTAATCCAAAACTCTTCAAATCTAAACGGTCTCCTCCTAATTCTAGAGAACTCCACACTTAAGAATAAATAGCAATGATCAGAACCCCAAAACGGACCATGAAGAACTTGCGCTTTAGGAAACTGGTTCCGCCACAAGACATTAGCCAGGGATCTATCCAATCTTTGAATCATATTATCATTACCAAACCGAAGATTGGACCAAGTAAATTGATTACCTTTGAAACCCAGATCTAAAAGCTCACCAGCCTGAATAAAATCATGAAGAAGAGACATTTGCCATAAGTCTGGAGGAAGGCCTCCCTGTCTCTCAAAAGGGTTAGCAATTAAATTCAAGTCACCAATACACAACCATGGTTCAGTAGAGGGCTTACAGTATGGCATAAAATCAAGCCAAAACTGTTTCTTCTTAGAAGAGTTAGGCTCTCCATAGACAAAAGTTGAAAACCAAGAGGAGGAATTCTTCAAATCGGTGCATAAAGTATCAAAAAAATTCTTCGAGCTGAAGATAATATCAATTTGAATACTTTCAGACCACCACAAAGCCAAACCTCCCGATCTTCCTATAGGATCAACATAAGCACAATTTAAAAACTTACAACTACGCCGAAGTTTCTCAATCTTATGACGCTTCTGCTTGGTTTCCATAAGAAACACAATAGAAGGGGAAAACTGCTTGACGAGGCCCTTAAGAACCTGAATTGTCCGGGGGCGGCCGAGTCCCCTGCAATTCCATGCCAACCAACTCATTGGAGCTCGGGTGACAGTGAGCCTGTCACCCGCAGCATAGAGGGACCAGAAATACCTGACAAGCTCGTTGCATCACAGCCACCGTGACCAGGAGTAGTTGAGAGGCTTCGGGACTCACCATTGAGAGGTTGTGAAGGTTGCGACTCCACAGGAACCACCACATGAGGCAATGGTTCCAAAAGAGTGGGCTTTGATTTAGACCGCCTGTGATTGAGATTCTTTCTGGGTAACTTTCCCCCACTCAGAGACGAAGAGGTAACCAAACCTGCATTAAAGAAAACACCAGGAAAAGGGAGTAAAAGAGGGTTAGTAGAATCTGGACCAGAACAGTCGACACCTCGCTGGCCGTTGTTAACACGCTTTCGGGGAGTGGAGGAGGGAGATTTGATTAGGGATTTTCGCTTGGAGGAAGTAGGCTTAGGGATTTTTGGGACATGGGGGAGAGAATGGGTGAGGGTGTCCGTAACAGCCACGTCATCAGATGAGTGGGTAATGTTGGGGGGTAACTTGCGCTTCCACGTCGGCACCTTCAAGCATGAAATATCTCCAGCCAAAAGTTGGGAACTGGATGGGCCGGCCTCGCACAGGCCCAATTGAAAATCCTTAGAAAGGGAATTGGCAGAGCCCTGCTACCCCAACCAAGTATTTGCCTCGATCCTCGTCTGCTGGGATAGGATATTTCCCGGCTTCTGACAACCGAGAGAACCCCTCTCAATATTGGACGAAGTGACAACTTCTGACAAATCTACAGTTGAGCCCAACGGACCAAAATAAATCCTCAAAGGAGGAGAAGCCGGAGTAAGGGATACCGGTATCGGAGAAGTACCTGGAGAATGAACAGCCGGACCCAGGCTAAGTCGTTGCATCAAATCAGTAGGTCTATTGATCAGATTGGGCGAGAGCAAAATATGACCTCTGGCACCCCTGGAGGAGAAGGGTGAATCTACCCGCAACCACAATCCGAAGGGAAGGTCCTTCGTCTCCATCCCTCTAAGAACCTCCGCCATACCCCTATCAATAGAGCACATGCGATGGGAGTGCCCGATCCTTCCACAGAAGAAGCAGAACTCGGGAAGACGTTCGTACTTAAAGCTGATCTGCCAATGATCACCGGTCGCTTTGGGGACGCAAAAACCGGCAAGAATCGGAGAAGTGATATCCAACTCCACCTTCAGGCGAAGAAAAGCAAGACGACCAGGGTGGGAGAGAGCTTGCTCATCAACAAAGAGTAGCCTTTTGAACAGATTTCCCACCGAGACTGCAGTAGCTCTGTTAAACAAGCCCCTCGGAAGGCCATGAACTTGGACATGGAAGGAGGAAGTGCAGAAATCCACACTCGCCCAAGGTAAGCTCAGATCCCAAACTTTTAGGATTAAGTGCTGGTCATTCACAGACCACGGAGCATTATTGAGGGCGCGATTCCTATCCGACACAGTCGAAAAGGTGAAAGAGAACATGTTAAGGGACAGTTCTGTTACAGTCAAGTCCTTCAGAGGAAGACCCCACGACTTGGCGACACTAGCACGAACAGAAGGAGCCTTAAAGGTATGGGACGTGGCCAGTTAAATGGCAAACTTCTAGAGTAGGACCTATATGTATACTTATTTTTTAGTCCTTCTCAAAAAGTCTAAACGTACAATGACGATAACAAGAGACCTAGGATCATCATTAAATAATATCAACCTTCAAGAGAGAGGCATAGAGAGTGGTCCAAGTTACATATATCATATATGGAGCTTAGGCTTTGATATTGATTAATTACGTGTTGGGTGGTAACTAGGTAACGAACTATATTGCAGCTATTTTTTTTTTTTGGAAAGGTTATAGCTATTTTATTTGTAAACAACTAATTTTAAAATCGCATATTATATTCTATTAACAAAATTCAAACTCAAATTTAACGTAAAATATTAAAATTCGCTGTATTTTAACCAACTTGGCTAAGTAGTGGCAAGATTTTTGCTTAGTCCTTAAGGTGAAGTTCGGGACGTTGACGCTTAGATGCTTTCCACCCTTGGTAGTGCGTTGCCGAGTTGTAGAGGCGGCGTAGACAAAGTAAAAAATCAAGCCATCGTTATGCGAAATTAAAAAAATTATTCCCATAATGAACATAACTTATCTTTTTTTAGAGATCTTAATCTCAATTTCTATAAACAATTTAGTTACGTACCTATAATTAGCAAGGGAATAAGTTCGGATCTTAAGGTACTACATAAAACTCTTTTAAAGTGATATCGGTGGGGCCGGAGAAAAATATCACTTTAAAGATGTTACACATAAGAAATATTTACATTTTTTTGTTTCAAAATTATTAAAATTAACTTTTTGGTCAATAAATACGGAAATACCAAAGAAATACTTTGTCTATCAAAAAGTCACTTAAAATATTTGCTTATAACGTTATTCAAATACAATATTTGATTGAAATATTTTTTGTAATAATAAGACGACGATAACTACGATCATATAAAGATAATTTAGAATATAAATAATGATGTAAAATTTATCAAACAAGCAATTCTAGCACAAATTGTATCTTAAAATACTTTTTATATTCGTAAAATATGTAAAAATATATATATATATTCAAAAATATCACTTTATGCAAAAGTTGGGACCGAGATTTACCATTAATGTCTCCTGAAAAAGTATTCGTTATTACGATAGAGTGGTTATTAAATTTTAACACTGCTCCCGACTCGGGACCGAAACTTTTTATCAATTTAGTGAGGTTGATCACTTTATAGAGGTTTTACTATACCATGTATCTAATCTTTGGGGCCCACCTAGATTTTTCCAACAAAAAATAAATTTTCCGGTTGGCTTGCGACGATTGGAACCATGAGAGCCACGTGCACATGTGTATTTTTAATTAAGCCAAAGTACGAGAGATGATGTGCTGTATTACCGATTAATTTATTAGATGCATTAATTATCAGTCTTGGTCAGTGGGATTACGTAGAGGGGTACCCTTAATTAACAAAACCAACTCTTTCCGCTTGCTTTGTCCAAGGACAAAACAGAATATGGTTCAAATTTATTGGGGACATGGATAATCCCTACTGAAAAGGATAGGGGTAATATTAGAAATATAATAATTAAAATAATTTAAAAAAAATATCTGTAAAATAATACAATTTATGGAAATACGAGTATGGGAATATTGGTTTTCATTTTCTCGGATATTGGTTTCCATCTTCTATGCTATTGGTTTCATTCTGCTATGATATTAGTTTCATTCTACTATGATATTGGTTTCCATCTTCTATGTTATTGTTTTCATTCTACTATGACATTGGTTTCATTCTACTATGATATTGGTTTCATTCCACCGTGATATTGGTTTTCATCTTCTCCAATATTGGTATCCCATTATAAGTGAAAATGTATACCATTTGAATGTATTAGTTTCATTCTTCTCAAATATTGGTATCATCGTTCTATGATATTGGTATTATTCTACTTTAATATTGGTATCATTCATCTATGAATTTTTGCTAGAATTTTAAGCACTAAGTTCAAACAACAACCAAACCCCAACATAAAGTTCCAATATTTAAATACAAAATCAGCAGAACCGCATGAAATCGATCAATCCAGCAATAATCAAAGTCGAAACAGCATATGTGTTATTTCTTTCGGACTGAATAATTAACGAAAAAGTTGGTTAAAAAATCCAAAAAAAAAAAGACTAAATAAAAGAGGGAATGAGACTTAAAGAAAAAACCCAAATAATTAACGATTGAAGGGACGAGCTTGACCAGTGAGTTCAGGAATTTAGAAGTCAAACAACTAATTTAATTTGGCGTGCCTAGAAGTTGGTGTAGTTCTTATCGGCAATGCATCTGGTACAGTATCATTGTCTTTCATTATTTTATTTATCAATCATTGTGAGGCAACGATCTCGAGGTCATGGTGCATTTTGTGCTTTATTTTTGAAAGAATTTTAATATACGAGATCTACCTATTTATAAAAAAATGGTGTCTAAAAAATCATGGTTGGAAAAAGTGTCTTCCATCGTCTCAGACCTACTTGGCAAAATAAGCCGAAACGAATTATAGATGTTTGGTTTTTTTGGTGAGAACGAATTATAGATGTTAGGTAGATATCGGTAGACGAGAATTAAGGATAGATGTTATACACATTGTATGATACGAAATTTCAATTCATATGTTCGGAATGATCATTACTCTGTGGATATAATGGTTTTGGATTGACTGATGACAACATAAAAGTCGTTCTCATGGAGGAAATTTTATTTAGACCATCAGATTTTATTAAAAATCGTGTCTACAAATTTGACAGTCATCAAAAAGCGTGTCTATAAGTATAATGACTTGATCTATTTTAGTGGGGACAACTCTTGTCCCCACTAAATCCGAACCCGGATATAATATACATATGCTATAGATATGTTTCTAAGCCGCCAACAAGGAATTTCTCCCAATTTTTTTTTGCTAAGCTTGGTTATTTGAAAGAAAACCTTTGTTCTAGAAACCATTTTTTAGTAGGAATATTGAGGTAAAAACTAAAAAAATACCCATGGTTACTCATTTTTTATTAATTTTAGTCCATAATCACTAATCTATTTTTTATCCATTTATGATTACCCATCTATATTAATTCACTCTTGTATAATCGTCAATCTTTTTTTAACGTTATGTCCATTTTTACGACGGAACATGTACAGAGATATGAAGTTATATTTCAACTTTAAAGGTGATTACAGCAAAAATGCTGGGAGTTTTATAAATGATAGAACTGCACATGTTTCAAATCTTAATGTTTTCCAATTCGAAGATAAATATTGAGAGTTGTAATTTTTTCAAAACCTAGTTTTTTTAGAACAAAAAAATCTAGTTCAAGCGATAAAATATTGAAACAATTGAAGTAGAATATATACTTATTAAAAAAAGTCAATTCAAGGTGCTAGACTTTTACTATTGACAATGAAATGTGTAAACTCTGAGTTGACTCAGCTGGTATTAAAATTCAATGGTTTGATAATTGCACCTGCATTTGTAGCTCAAGGTCCTAATTGGCTCTCTTCTACCTCAATTATTTTCTCAGACTACCCAGAACAACAGCAATCCACCCAATCCAGTTCACGGAATAAACAATTAATTTCTCTCTCATCTATACCCAATCCAATCTAATCCAATTACATATTTTTCTACCCACAGCAGCAACTCAGTTCACAAAATAAATAATTAATTTTTCTCACATTCACATATTATCTACTATAATTTTTTGTTTATATATAAATTATAATAAAATACGATAATGATTATTCTGTAAGTACAACAAGGAAAAAAATTACAATAAAGTAATTAAATTATGATTACAAAATAATTACAAAATTAGATAAAAATTAAGATTGTTCCACTTCATTCATATATTATCTATTATAATTTTTTATTTATATATAAATTACGAGTATGAGTTTTGGTTTGGGAACCACAACTTCTTATTCAAGAGTCTCATTGAGTTGATTCAAGTTTCTTTGCAAAGATGGGACATATATCTATAACTTTTTAGTTTATGATTTCTCCAAATTCGAAGTATAAGAATGTCAAAAATATATTTGAAGTCAATAGTCGAGCGAGTTACGAGTACGAGTTTTGATTTGGGAGCCACAACTTCTTATTCCGGAGTCCAATTGAGTTGATTCAAGTTGCTTTGTGAAGGTGAGACATATATCTATAATTTTTTAGTTCATGACTTTGCCAAATTCGAAGTATAAGAATGCCAAAAATATATTTGAAGTCAATAGTCGAGCGAGTTACGAGTACGAGTTTCGATTTGGGAGCCACAACTTATTATTCCGGAGTCCAATTGAGTTGATTTAAATTGCTTTGTGAAGGTGGGACATATATCTACAATTTTTTAGTTTATAACTTCTCCAAATTCGAAGTATAAGAATGTCAAAAATATATTTGAAGTCAATAGTCGAGCGAGTTACGAGTACGAGTTTTGATTTGGGAGCCACAACTTATTATTCCGGAGTCCAATTGAGTTGATTTAAGTTGCTTTGTGAAGGTGTGACATATATCTATAATTTTTTAGTTTATGACTTCTCCAAATTCGAAGTGTAAGAATATCAAAAATATGTTTAAAATTAATATGCGAACGATTTAGTAATGTCAAAAATTAGAATACAAATTGTGAATCAAAATATGTCAATATTGGGCTCTATTTTTTATAGATATTAAAAAAAAAGAATTTTAATTTTGTTAAAAATAATTTTAATTTTTATAACCACAAAAATATTATCCAAAAATATCTATTTTTAACGAATAATATTATACCAAGTAAAACTAAATAGATAAATAAGTAAAGAGAAAGAAAAAAAAAGTCTACGACGGCCACTCGCGAGCGACAATCGGACAACGAGCGATGCTCGGCCGATCGTCTCCTTCTCCATTTTAGTTGTTGTTTTTTATATATATAATAATAATAAAATAACCACCCGCGCGAGCAAAAGCTCTCTGCTGCGGGTGGTCTCATATCTGTTCATCTAATTTGAAGCTAGATGTGACAAATTATGATAGTTGCTAATTTATTATAATTTTTTATGCATAATAAACCGCATACATATATTGATGAAGCATCTATAAAATTACCCACATCAGCAATCCATCCAATCCAGGTTACGGAATAAATTATTAATTTCTCTCTCTTCCATACCCAATTCCTACCCAATTCAATCCACTTACATATTTTCTACCCACATCAGCAACCCAGTTCACAGAATAAACAATTAATTTCTCTCTCATCCACATATTATCTACTCTGATTTGTTTAGATTAAAATTATATATTACGAAAATAATTATATTTTCAATAACACGATTAAATATTGTGATGGTATATGAAAATATGTTAACATTGGACTCTATTTATAGAGATACAAAATTAAATTATTTTTTAAATTTATTGCTAAAGATAAGCTAACCACAAAAATATTATCCGAATAAACCAATATCAATAACCATTTTAAAATTTTGTGATATTTTGATATGTTGACTCGAATCTTGAACTATTATTTTTAGAAAAAAGTCTCATTTAGTACACTGTAGTTTCAGACTTTTAGAATTAAGACCATGTAGTTTCAAATTGAGAATTTAGTACTACGTGATTTACACATTTTTTTCCCGGGCAAGTCCAGGGTAGCTGCCCAGCTATTTAGATTTGCCATATTATATTTACGGTCTACATGGCATGCCATCTCATCCTTTTTTATCCATGCAATTAATGACGTGACGAGTCATTAAATTTTAAAATGGTGCCAAATTTTTGTATATTTTTCAAAATCACCCCCTTTAACCCCATCCTCCTCCACTCTCCACCGTGAAGAAAACAAGTCCTCCCGTAATCGCCCCATGTATCCTGATCCTCCTCCTTTCTCCACCGAGAAGAAAAATCATGAATCTGCCTTGGACTGCTTGGCCGATTGGGTGTACGGGTCTTGTGGGTCGGTGTCGTTTTCCACTTTGGACTACCCCAAGTTTCGGGCTTTCCTCGCCCATGTGGGGTTCCCCGGTGTCTCAAGGTGGGAGCTCGGTCCGGGCAGATTGGATTTGAAGATCGAGGAGTCCGATGGTCTGATGAAGGATCTGTTGAGCTCCGCCTTCAATTTTGCCGGAACTCGACGACGGGAAGACCGCTTCTCTACTCAGACCACGTTCGGAACTGAAGTTGGAAAAAATAGAATATAACAAAAATGGAAATTACCACAAGTAAATATACTTGATTTTCTCTTAACCTTCTGGAACTAAAGTTGTTTCCATGATCTTTTCTTCCCATCATCTCTTTTTACCCATTTCCCCGAGGGAGACCGGATTGAGTGGGGACTAAAGAAAATTTGTCCACAGGTGGGGACTACATTTTGGTCTGTCAGATTTGATTATTTTTAAATCTGATAGTCAATAACCTAACAGGTGATACTGGTTTGCATGTGAAGTGATATTGGTTTGCATGTGAAATGATATTGATTTGCAAGAGGCTGGTTTACATATGAAGTGATATTGGTTTGCATGTGAAGTAATATTAGTTTGCATGTATAGTGATATTGATTTGAGTTAATCCCCATAGATGGGGACTAGCTCAGTCCTCACCAAATCCGCCCCCTTCTACAAGGATGGGGTTTCCCCGCTTCTGACCCATTTCTTTTTTATGAAAAAAAAATAGATCTAGAGTCTTAGATTAACTAGATCTAGATGCCGGTATTGATAAGTGGATGCAGGTAGTGAGTGGGCCTCTACTAACCACTACATGCCACAAGAAGAAATTTGATTTTTTTTTAAATTGGAGGCCTTAACCAAGAATCTAGAAACTTAATCAAATTTCTTCTTGGTTACGGTCTCCAATTTAAACCACATGGTAGTAAATTTTCAATTTAAAATTATATGGCCTTAATTCTGAAAGTCTAGAATTATAAGGTACTAAATAAGACTTTTTTCTTATTTTTATTCAAACATTTACTACGTAGTCAATTCAAAAGTTGTTGTATGGACTAATGACTAATCTGTGTCTGCGGTGTCTGCAAGTCCAACCGACCTACCTGTTTGCCCTAAATTGAACGATTAGTTGATGAGAGTCAAATCCCAAACACATTTTCCAACTTCAAGGTGAATCACTTAAACCTTCTCTTGTGCTTGGGTGGTCCTTCATTTGCACATGTTCCGTGTAATCATCTAACATTCACTTATATCGGCAAAGAGTTTGTTATAATTCAATCATAATTCGAATTTAAATTTTATAAATACATAAATATTAAATATTTGTTAAGAAAAATTTTGCTGTAATAAAAAAAAATAAGTACGTTTTAAATCTAGATTAATTATCCTAATAAATGTTTAAATACAATCGAGAGGATATTCTCAACGAGGTAGAGAGAGCCTATTTCAGAGGATCAGAATAATAAACAGCAATCAAGTACCTTAGACATAATTACACACAATGTCGAGCGGGGCATCCAGAGGAACAAGAGAATCTTTGCAAATATCAAACGTTTTCAAAGAATTTAATTCTAAAAAAAAAGTTCAGAGAATACCATATAAAACAGGAGAATTTAATAGTTGGAGTAAGCGAGATAATAGTCTTTACAGGCAAGAATGTGATGATTGTGTCGGGTACAATAAGTGAAAAAGGAACGATTCTACCAGAAGTGGTAAGCCAAAGAAACATATTCCATTAAACATTATTGAAGCCGATATTATCATGTGTATATATATTTGAAAATCATGTGTTTATATTCTACTGTATCAGTTTTTCTCTAATAATTCGATTTCATAATCGATTACTGTCAAAAAAAAATTTAATGGTGTTGATTTTATTTATTTATTTATAAGGCTTAAAACTTAAGTTTTCTTAATGACATACAAATTCGTCATCAATTAGTTTGTATGTGTACATATTCACCAATCTTCCATCACATCGAATTAGCCAGCCTAGCTTGGTGGTGAAGGACACGAATAATTTTATGATGATATTTTCATACCAAATGATAATATTTGTATTGATGTTTTCATTAAAAGAAACAAATCCTATAAAACTCACCATAAAATTATCACGAGACGAAATCTTAACCAATATATTAAGTCAGGATACCCCATTTCTCGTATCTGTACTCCATCCATATAACAAAAATCTCGAATCGGAGACGCAGTATCCAAGCATGTGAGGAACTATATAAGACCCCCAGCCGTTAGGTGTAATATTTCCTGAATACAATACATAAAGAAATGCACGAGATTTGGAACTAATTTCCTGCTTCTGAAAATTCCGACAATGTACATGCAAATCAAATTCATTCTAAAAAAATTCGAGGACACTTGTCCATACAATTCTAACTGTACTCCGTTTCAAATTTTGAATTCATACTTAATGTATAATAATATACCAATATAATTACTTAGTTACCCACAAAGTTGATCAAAGTGATAAATAACTAATATATTTTAAAATTTTTAAAATTTTATGAATTGAAAAACGTTATTGAACAAGTCATTTTTTAATTTTTATAGCCTCCAACTATACTCGACCCTAGGTACCAACTCTAGAATTGCACCCGACTAGTTCATATGGTACTCGATCCATAGTACACTGTGATGCTTGACTACTGCAACTTGACGTGTCTCCAGAAAAAAGTGGTACTATTGAATTTGTTTTAGGATGGTACTATTAAATTAAGTGTTGATAGTAATATAAAAGTGGAGAAATCAACTCATTATCTTAAATAAATCAAAATTTGCCAAAAGATATTTGAACTAGCGACACAAAATGTAGTATGATTTGACGGACGTCTAAGATTCAAACCTAACAAGCTTAAAACTTACCTTAAAAAAGTCAAAACCTGAAAATAAGGACACCTCAAACCATTAACATCTATTTTTTTTGCTAGTGACAAACCATCTACAGAAAACCAAAAACTAGCACTAACTAGTTAATCAATTCCATCATATTCATCAAAGGCAAGCTTTCACATGAAAACAAGATCTAGGCAAAAAGAAATATGAAAAAAAATCAGAAATTGTAAATTTATACACACTGATAATGATCAAATACAATTAATAAGGGTAGCAAGAGCAAAAAAAAAAGAAATTACTCTATAAAATCATGGCTTGGTCTCTTCAGGATCATCCCATGGACTAATATTCAGATCAGCACAGATCAAGCTATCAATATCATCCCAATTCCAACACTCCATTCCTCCATTATTCCCTGTAGTATTGTAAATATAACCACTTGAACTGGATTGGAAAGAACACAGGTTGGCCTCCAAGGAGCCGAAGACATGATCAACATTTAGTAACTTGTTCCCGGAAGAAAATTCGAGATCTTGGAGCTGGAATTCCGAAGAGGGTTGTCTCGGATTTGCTTGATTACTGTAAAGATGATCAGCTCCTGGTATTTGGGGATTGATTAATGCCGGTGCAATGGAGTCCGTTGTACTAGAGGCGGCGACTGACTTGGGAACAAGCATCTTGTGGCGCTTGTTCTTGCGGCCGCCGCCTATAGGGACGTTTCTGAGGATGCCACCTTCGGTCCAGTGGCGCCTGCAAGCCTTGCAAAAGTACCTTGGTTGGGTTTTGCTGTAGTTGTTGTAGTAACAGAACTTGGTTTTGCCAGATTCACACCTTGGACACTTCAAGGCCTCTGGTTGTTGATGTTGTTGGATCCTTTTGGTCAAACCTGGAGGCTTTGTAAGATCCATGGTTTGAGTCTGTAATAGGGTTTCCTGGCTCGAATCTAGACTATCACTTGAGATTACCTTCTTAGAGCTCAATCCCATCTTCCAAAAAATATTTTGGAGTCCTTAGATCGAAGTGAGGAATGGAAGCAAGATGAGATTAAGTAGTAGTGTTGCTTATGAGGCTAAGAGTACTTGTTTGTGTATATGGTGGTGACTTTTCTAAACCATCCTATATCCGAATACACAGTAAAACCTCTCTAAATTGATAATATTAGACACAGAGAAAAATATGTGATAAGAGAGACTTACTATTTTTTCCGAAAATACTATAAATTGAGTTTTGGAGTTATAAATACTTAAATATCAAAAAAATATTTTGTCTATATTCAAGTCACCTAAAATATCAACTTATAGCATTATTCAAATGCTACACTTGATTCAAACATTTTTTTACAACAGGACGACGATCACAATGATCATTCGAAGACAATCCATAAGATAAATGATAGTATAAAACTTATAAAATAAACAATTCTAGCATATAGTAATATTTTAAAATATTTGTAGCATTTGTAATGTGCGTAAGAATATGTGTATTTATTCAAAAATATCAATTTATGCAAAAATTGGAACCGAGATTTAACACTAAATTTTTTTGAAAAGTATTAGTTATTACGATATAGGAGTTATTAAATTTTATCACTGGTCCTGACTCGGGACTGAGTTTTTTTTATCAGTTTAGCGAGATTACCACTTTACATGAGATCAGTTTATAGAGGATATATTGTAAACAAATAATATAAATTCGAATCAAATATAACTTTTTGAGAAGTGACAACTTTTCGAGTAGGACCTATATGCATACATATAAGTCCCTCTCAGTAAGTCTAAACGTGTTCGTGCCTCAGAAATTTGGCAGCTGATGTTCCTGAGTTTCATCCTGCGTCGAATTTTTGGACTAAAGTTTGGAAGGCGAAAGTTCCTCCTAAAATCCAAAATTTTATTTGGAGAGCCATTCGGAACGGCCTCTCTACGACGGAGAACCTGTTTCGAAGACATCTTTCTCCCTCTCCCCTTTGTCCCATTTGTGGTCTTGCTAATGAAACTGTCATCCACCTTATTTTTCTATGCCCCATGCAAGGGCTACATGGCTTTGTAGCAGCTTGGGTTTACGTTTTAATTATCATGTGCATGAGAATATTGGTGATTGGATGACTGATTTTTTTGCGATGATTGATCTTGATGATTGGAATTACCTGATTTCTAGTGCCTTTCACCTGTGTTGGTACATTTGGTTGGCTAGGAATGATTGTCTTTTCAATGATGTTTTACCTGATCCGATTGCCACAGCACGTCGTGCTTCTTATTGTAGCTCGGAATCTTTGCAGGTACTAGGTACCTCTTCGCGGTTTCAACAAACCAGAACTAACCTAGCTTCGTCTTGGATCGCACAGGCGGTGGGTTCTTGGAAGCTCAACTGTGATGCCTCTTGGTGGGATGCTACTTCTCAGTCAGGAATTGCAGCGGTTGCTAGAGATTATTCAAGCCTACTCCACTGTGGCCATACCAGTTTGTGTAGTACAGCTTCTCCTCTCGAAGCCGAACTAAGGGCGATTCAAGCCGCTCTTGATTTAGTCGCCTCAAACTTTGCTTGTGATGTGTCTTCCGTGGAGACCGACTGCCTGGTTGTGGCCTCCCTTTTGAAGTCCATTGGCCCTTGTCCGTGGCTTTTGGAACCTCTAGTTCAAGACATTAAACAAGCTTTGTTTGCCTTACCGTTGTGTAAAATTATCATTATTCTGCGATCTCTTAATCGAGTCGCGGATTGGCTTAGTAAACAAAAGAGATTAGGTCTTCTTCCAGGTGATTGGTCACATCTCCATCCCTTGGAACTAGATGCTCTTTTGTTTACAGACTTTCCTATCTGATTCTATTATATATGTTCTTTGTTCTTCAAAAAAAAAAGTAAGTCTAAACGTGCAATAATGATAACAAGAGACCTTGGATCATTAAATAATATCAACCTTCATGAGAGAGGCATAGAGAGTGGTCCAAGCTGCATATATGAGGCTTAGGCTTTGGTGTTGATTAATTACGTGTTGGGTGATACTAGGTAACGAACTATATCGTAGCTATTTTATTTGCAACGATTTATTTTCAAGTCGCATATTATATTCTAAAAAAAATTCAAATTCAAATTTTACTTAAATATTAAAATTCGCTGTATTTTGACTAACTTGGCTAAGTAAAGGAAATATTTTAGCTTAGCCCTTAAGGTGCAGTTCAGGACGTTGACGCTTGGATGCTTTCCCACCCTTGGTAGTGCGTTGCGCAGTTGTAAAGGGGGCGTAAATGAAGTGATAAACAAGTCATCGTTATGCGAAATAAAAAAATTATTCGGACAATCGATCATAGGTTATCGTTTTTTAGATATCTTTATCTCAACATCTATAAACAATTAAGTTATTTAGCTATAATCTCAATCGAGCACTGAACATGACAGATAGAATAAACAATTTTGTCCGGTATTATTCTGTACTATATTTTTAGTCTTGTCAAGAATATGTACCAAACACAAGCTTTGGATTGGGTACGGAGTGAAGGAAATAATTTCAAACAGTTTTGAGTAAAAGAGACCGCGCTAGCATGCCCTTTATGTGATACTGGCATGCCCTTTATGTGATACTGGCATGTCCCGTTATGTCATACTGACCAGTGTATTTTTCGTGTTTGCGATACTGACATGTCCCGTTGATGATACTGGCCTGCGTAGTTTTTTTTTATTTTGGTCCCGATGGTTTCGTATTTTTGCAAAAAACTCTCACGTGTCCTTCACTCCAAACCGTTTGGAATTGGGGCATTCCGTAACCAATCCAGCCCCCAAACACAACCTTAAGATACTATCATGTATTTAATCTTTGGGCCCACCGAGATTTTTCAAACAATAAATAAATTTTCCGGTTGGCCTTCGACGATTAGGACCATGAGAGCCACGTGCACATGTGCATTTTTAATCAAACCAAAGTACAAGAGATGATGTGTTGTGTTACCGATTAATTAATTGGATGCATTAATTATCAATCTTGGTCGGTGGGATTAGGTAGACGGATACCTTAATTAACAAAACCAAACACTTTGCGCATAGTTTTCTCCAAGGACAAAACAGAATATATGTTAGAAAGCGACCGAATAAAACCAATTAACCAAACATTCCCGTGTCCTATTCAACAATCGGTTTATAATTTTTTTTTTACAACCAAAGTTCAAATATATTATCGCTTGTATCAATAAATCTTGTGCTGATGAGCGTGGAGGTTCGGTAATTGGAATTGAAATTGATCCAGTAGTGGATCATCGATACTCTTAATTTAATAAATAGGGAGTCCGCTTTCCACTTGACAACACCTCCGAGTATATTGATGAGTGTGTATACGCTCATGTTCTGTCGTGTGTTTCGTATGAGTTTAGTCGTATTTTCGTTCACTTTCACCTTGTTCTATTGAGTCTTATATCGTTTTTCATGTATTTGAGTCATGAAGTAGACTTCTACCCTTTGTCGTATTTTGTGATGGGAAGTGAAGCTCATTGGAGGTCGTTGAATGGGTAATTTCAAGAGATCATATTACAAGAGCCATAAATCTTCGCTCGAGTATCGGATTACCACAAATGAGATACCATTGGAAAGCTTGATGAAAGATCTACATTTTGTCTTTTATACTCAAGGCCGGAGCCAAAGAGGGCAAAAAATCGAGAATACAAATATTCAACAAGGTCGTCGGGTCTCCGATTATAACTTTTTCACGACTTCCTATTTTGTCAGATTTCTGACCTGTTCCAGATTTGGACAACTTTTGGCCCCTGTTTTGGTCCTAGAATATTATGTTTTAGTTATTTTCCTTATTCTAGGCCTCTTGTGATTGGCTATTAGGATTTCTTGTTTAGGTTAACCTCCTCTAGGTTTTCCTATTCTATAGTTAGATGATTGGCTATATATAGGTCATTAGCTCTTAAGTTTTAGATAATTCCAGACATTGAGAATTACTCTTTGATATTAATAAAGCGCACGTGGAGGTCTAGCTGGAGGAGAAGATTAGAACGGCTTGCTCCAACGACTAAGCCATCTCTTTCTCTATCTTTTATGCTATTCTACACCATGTCTTCATTGTTATCTTATGCTTCATGATTATGCTTAGCGAGTAGTTTTTTTGTGAGTGTAATGCCTAATACGTGATTGATTATCTATGTTAGGTTGTGGTTCGAATATCTTTCGTACTAATTGTTAATTGGTATGCTTAATGCTTAATAAATTGGCCACTTAGATTATGATTCGAGTTGATGATAGTGGACCGAAAGGCACTTGGGTTAATGAAAAGAACCAATTAGCATATTCTTAGGTATTAATAAGACGTCTTAATATCATAAGAATAACTCGCTAGGAAGAATCTTCATAATTGGGATTAGTTTAGTTCTAGGTCTAATTGATGAGCGAAAGCGTTAATTAGTAATCTAGGTCTTTGCTATCTTGGTTTTATCCCTCTAATGAGCGAAAGCGTTAGAGGGATGCATTAGAACACTCTGGGTACTATAAGAGCTTTATAGAACCATAATCTTGACATAGGTAGTTAATCCATAGGGTATGGTGCTCGTTTGTCTCCTTTTGATCCACAACTCTTTTTTTTGCGTTTCCGATTTCGTTTATTTACTTGCAAACTTTCACAACCTTATAACTCTTTAAATTCCCACGCTTCACATAATTGTTTGTCTAGATTTCGTATTTAACCCTCAGTTCGATAACCCTACTTTCTACTATGCTATTTGTTTGCGTATTTAATTGCTTGTCAATTTCTCTTATATCATATATGCTTCAACAAGAATTACAGAAAGGTAGACTAATACAATTAAAACCTGAAAAAATGTATGGCCACACCCGACAAGAACCCCCGAAATATGCTTCAACAAGAATTACACAAGGGTAAACTAATAACTAATGCAATAGAAACTTTGGAAAAATGTCTGCCCATGCACCCTCCCCGTAATAGATAAAATACATTACATAGATAAGTGACTTACCCATTTGATAACTTCGAATAAAATTTTAATTCAGCAACTTGCTCTTCTGCAAATAAAGAAAATAACTTGGCCTAATTCGTCCGCCTCATAGTGGAGAAACTTAACAAGTTTGAACGTAGATCTACTTTGACCAGCAAGATCAGGAATTTAGAAATTAAACAACTAGTTTAATTTGGCATGCCTAGAAATTGGTGTAGCTCTTATAGGCAATGCATCTGGTACAGTAGTATCATTGTCGTTCATTATTTTATTTATCAACCAATGTGAGACACAACGATCCAAAGGTAGCTGCTTACAAGTTATTACGTGTCTCAACATCATGGTGCTTTATTTTCGGAAGAGTTTAATACACGAGATCTATCTATTTATAACAAAATGGTGTCTCAAAATCATGGTTGGAAAAAGTGTTTACCATCGTCTCAAGGGCATGGATTCAGTAGGGACAATGGGTTGTCCCTACCCATATGGACTAAAGAGAGTGAAATGCAATAAATTTATATTCAGGAGTAATATTGGAACATTACAAAACCAAAAGAGAGAGGAATAATTAATTACTTTTCCTAAACCCAAAAACTTACTATTAATTGACTCTTCACATCTCTCTTCCTTTCAAAATTCAAAATTATCCACTCAACAAAACCAATAGTTTTCAAAATACGACCCGGAGTCGACCTAAATTTTGGGTCGTACTATGGGTCAACCGGTCTGACCGGATGGACTACCGGTCGGGCCGGATTTTTTAATTTAAAAAATAAATATATTTATATATAATCTAGGTATAATTGTACATGTAATCGCATACATACCTAAAAAAATTACATTTTTCATCAAAAATATTAGAATATAACCAATAGGAATAATAGACCGGGTCAAACCGCATATGTGCTTTTTATTTAAAAAATTGGGGTGAACCGCCCCGGGTTGGTCAGATTTTTGGTGTCTGACCGAATTTAGTTCGGTTCGCAAGGTAACCATTTTTTGGTCAAAACCCGGTATGCCTTTTACACTACATATGAAAACCAATATCGCTACACATGCAAATCAATATTACTATATACGAAAACCAATATTCCAACATTTGAAAATCAATATCATTGCACATGCAAACCAGTATCGTAACATATGAAAACTACTATCGCTACACACGAAAACCAATACCAATACATCCGAAAACTAATATCCCAACATCTGAAAACCAATATCCCAACGTACGAAAACCAATATTCCAACATACGAAAACCAATATTCCAACATACAAAAACCAATATCATTACACATGCAAACCAGTATCGTTACATATGAAAACTACAATCGCTACACATGCAAACCAATATCACTACATACGAAAACCAATATCAATACATCCGAAAACCAATACCAATACATCCGAAAACCAATATCCCAACAAACGAAAACCAATATTCCAACATACGAAAACCAATATCCAAACATACGAAAACTAATATTCCAACATACGAAAACCAATATTCCATCATACGAAAACCAATATCCAAACATATGAAAATCAATACCAATACATCCGAAAACTAATATCCCAACATACGAAAACCAATATCCAAATATACGAAAACCAATACCAATACATCCGAAAATCAATATCCCAACATATGAAAACCAATACCAATACATACGAAAACCAATATTCCAACATACGAAAACCAATATTCCAACATACGAAAACCAATATCCAAACATACGAAAAACAACCGAGATCGATCAATATGAAACCAAACTCAGAAATCAATAGATCCACTAAAAAAGACAAAAAAAACCCAGAAATCAATAGATCCTCATCGCCCCCAGCCTCTTCTCCTTCCTCTCCTGGCTCGTCTCCTCCTCCGGCTTCCTCCTTGTTCAGGATCTCCCCAGTCGGCTGGGACAACGACGGGGAAGAGGTGGATAGTAGCTGGATCAGCGGGGTGGAGTCGAGCCGAGCCACCGGCTCCGACGGAGCACAGGATGAGAGCAGCGCGCGGCCACTCCCTCTTCCGGCGAGCTACCTCCTCCTTCTCCGCTGTGGCAGGGAAGGGATTGAGTGGGGTTTAGAGCCACTCCCTCCTCCAGCGAGCTACCTCCTCCTCACTCCGGCGGCGAAGCTTCTTCTCCCGGACTCTTCTTTTTCTCCGGCGAGGGAAATGGGATGAGAGAGAGAGAGAGAGAGAGAGAGAGAGAGAGAGAGGAAAAGAAAGTGACTAGGAAAGAGAGGGGAAGAGGAAGAGAATATATGGTCAAAAAGTGAAATTAATGTGGAATTAATGTGGGCGGCAAAATTAATATGGGCGGCAGAATAAATGTGGGTGGAATCTTAGTTGGCACTTTTTGGGATATATGGTCAAAAATACCCTTCGTGTGATATTGACCATCAGATCAAATTTTTTAATTAAAAAAATAGATCCAATGGCTCTAAATGAGTCCCCTCCGTAGGGACAACTTTTTAGTAGTTCCTACTCAATCCAAAACCTCGTCTCAGACCCACTTGGCAAAATAAGCCGAAGCGAATTATATATGTCAAGTAGATATCGGTGGACAAGAATAAAGGATACATGTTGTTGCATGACATGGTTATGAGACTTCAATTCATTTGTTCGGAATGATCATTACTGTGGGCGTATATTATACATATGCTATAGACAAGTTTCTAAGCCGCCAACTAGGAGTTTCTGCCCCTTTTTTGGCTAAGCTTGGTTATTTGCAAGGATATCTTTGTTCTAGAAACCAACCAAATCACCGCATAAAAAAGAAGTTTTCTTTATTATATTAAGATAAAATTAGGAGAGATAAAGCATAATCAATCATAGATTTTAAAAATAAGTGTCAAAACAATTGCCCTAGTAGAACAAGGTGCAACTATGATTTGACGGAAATTCAACTTCAATTTCTAGTAAGTTTAATATAAGTTTAAAATTTTACTTCTAAAAAAATTTAAAAATAAATGAAATCTTAATCGTTTACTACATCAGATCCTCCGTCGGGGTGAGCCTTTATTTAAAAAATCGCGCATCAGATTAATAAATGTCAAATTTTCATTATGATGATCTCTCTTCAATCTTGTCCCGAAAATAACCAAATTCAAAACAGCCAATAGAATTGGACTTCACTGAACGTGACAATTCAGCCATGCATGTCTTATACGAAGTTGAAAGATTGCACTATAAAAAAAAACCCTTTAGTCTCCAATCTCAGGGAGCATGATTATTAATAAACGGAAAGGATCTCATCCTCTATATTCCGACAAAGTTACAAATCCAAGCAATCAATGGAAAGCCTCGGCCTCCCACCAATTCTTTCAAACTTTAAAGGGTGACCTGTGAAGGGAATGGCCGACAAGTAACTTGGGAGGTGAAGATGTGGCAACGTGTAGTATTGTCTGATCTTATATGAAGACGATGTTTTTAATATGTATGTGAAATTCGAAGTTTTGAAAAATCTAAATTTCTTATAATTTTGACAATCCGTCTGTTCAAGGGAAAATATAGTACAGTGCATACCCCTTTCTTCTTTTATTCAGATTTTGACTGTTGGACATGAAAATACACTTTTGTATCATATTCGGTATTTTAATGTTTAAAAATGGATGACTAAAGTGATAAAGATTTACCGTAAGTAACAAAATTACCTCCACTTATAAAATCGAAATATTCAAAATATAAGTTAAGAACGAAGAACCCTCAAACTTGGGCATCATTGGACTTTGGATTCGATTTAAGGAAAGCCAATACAGATTAAGAACATATTATTTTAATTTATTTTTTATGTACAATGATTGAAGTACAAGACTTCCAAACGCAAAAAAAAATAGAAAACTTCGTAATGTAAATGTCGCTTTATCGGACCCCGCATATCGATATGGAGATTATTTTTGCCCTGCTGCAATTTCTACGAACAGCACAAGCATTTGTTGACTGCTACCAACTAACTAATGACAAACCGACCAATTTTCATTTCTTAACGACGAAGACACCGCGACGTCAAATACTAATGATGCAGACAGAAAGCTATAGCACATATGATTCTTGCCAATACGAACAAGTTCCAAGTTCGAGTTCTGAAAACCAGCAACCGCGATTGCGTACCCTCCCCCTGCTGCTCATGCCGCGAAACTGGAATACGGAGCTCCAACCCAAACATCAGGTTCCAAAGCTAGCGATCAATGACACCCAAAACTTCGCGGATATACGAGATTAACCAAGCCGCCCGACGTGCTAGTTCTTGCAGACATCAACACCAAAAGTAAATCCCACGAGCCTAGGCATAGTGTTTTTCTCTTCACAGAAAATCAGGGAGTTGAGTTGCCCTTGAGGTTGTGCATCGTGCGAAGACGCTTTAAATATGCAAAAGAGCGCAGCAGAGCGAAATGGGGCAGATTACACACGCATTTCATACTACTCTCTTCCATTAAACACGGACAACTCACTCTGCCCTAACTTGATACCCCTTTAACTCCATGGACATACAACAAGCTAAAACTCCACTAAGACGGGTTTTCTGCATCATCTAATACATGCCTCTCTATCCGCCACTACATAACATTGTAGAAGGGCACAGTTGGCAATGGAAGGAAAGGAAAGACCACCTTAAAATTTGAAATCCTTCTTTTTTGATTTGCCATCCTTCTCCTGCATTTTTCGCTTCCTTTTCTTCTCATTCTGCAAGGAAAAGAGACAATTTGGTAATATACGTAACAGGAAAACTTTCAGTTATAGAGCGTTGTGCGGACTTATTAACGCACCTCAGCAACCATGTCACTGAAATCCTCACGCTGACTGCGTTGCTTCTCCTCTTCCCTGGCTTCCTCGTACCTGTCAAACACAAGTAAATTAGGTTCCACCACTAGGGAACGACCACTTTTATTGGTATACAAAACAGGATGGGAGAGAGTTTGTATGTACTTGGTAGACAGAACATCCTCCATAGCATCCAATTCTTCAGGCTGCAGCGAGACATCCACCCTATCCGTCTTTTGACCTCTGAGAAGATCAACCTGCAAAAAGATGGGGTTAGTAGACAGTCATGTTTATTAAAGCCATCTGAACAATGACGGTTTGCACAAGCAGGTTCAAGGCAAGATGAACAGAAAACCGCCAGAACGGCTGATTGTGATATGCCCCAGCATAGGATTCATATGAAGGCTTAAATCTGATCTGCTGACATTAAACCGAAGTTGTAAACAGAGTCCACTTAGTAAGACCATGTCCTTACCCTTTTTGCCCCTGCTTTGTCTTGGGTGCCTGATGCGATAACATACGTATGGGATGTTCCAAGTAAGGTCCCAGCAGAAACCTTTGCCTCTTTCTCTTCAAGAACCTTCATGTACAGAGATTCACCAAACAAAAGTAAGATTAGTCATATTCTGGCAAAGACAGTATCATCTAATCACAAGATTAAATGCAGTTCTCACTTCATATAGAGGTCTATCAGGCTCTTTCCTTTGCTGCTTACGAAGATCAATGACATCAGGTGTCTCCACACCAGTAGCCGTGCTGTCAACAGATAAAGGAAAGAAAAGAGCTTCAGCGCCAGGCACAGCGGGAAGATAATACCTCAAATAACCACAATTCAAGAGAATAGCCAGCTGAAGCAATGTCCAATCTTGGACAATACATTTGGTTAATATCAGTTTTTAATTCTAAAGAAAGCAAACGATACCTTGAAAGACTATCCACCGATTGAATGCCATCCTCCAACTCCTCATCATCCATCTGTTCTTCCTCCTCCTCTTCTTCCTCTTCTTCTTCCTCTTCCTCCAGGTCACCCCAATGCTTGCTCTTATCAACAGGCTCTTCCTAAATACATAATTCCACGCAAGAAATCGGTAGTCATAAGCATTGCCACCTAAATGTTGGGAAAATAGAAAACTATTACATTGTGAAAAAGAGATACCTCATAGTTGGGCTGATCTTGTTGTTGGACTCCGAACACATCACCATATAGAGGGCGCCCATACTGTCACATGTTATTAAGTTGGTTATACTGGTTGCTAAAAGGTAAAAGACAAAAAACCAAAACAGAATGATTCCGTTGCAATAGCACCACACCATCATCAGTTTCTGAACATAGACTAAATATATGAAAATCAAGAGCAATAAAAGGACTTACTTCATCAACTGGAGGCTTCCCCCAACCACCGGGATGATAGCCGAAGCTAGCCCCTGGTGGGATAGGAGCATTCAGCCCAGGAATTTTCAGATGGGGATAAGATGGCGGAGGACCATACCTCTGGGCGACAGAAGACAATTAAACATAATGAATAAAGAAACAAGAAATATGAAGCAATGAAACTGCATGTTAAACATCAATAGAACTGCACTTGCCTGCATGTTAATGAGCCACGGGGGAGGAGCACCTTCTGGCATGCCCAGAGCTTCTTTAAGTTCACGAGAGAGATTACCTGGTTTCATCTCCCGAAGCTTTACCTGTAATCAATGGAAACAGTATCACAGGTCAGCAATAAGAACAAAAATCAAAACCAACATGAATATCACAAGATCCCCTCCCATCACTGACATGCACTAGACTCCGGGGATAATGGTATATAACTCATACCTCAAATTCTTTCCCCTCATGATAAAGATCGCCATGAGTTGTCAATTTCGGCTTTGTTTGATACTTGAAAAATGCATCATGAAGCACCTGAAATATGAAAGAGTGATATTTACAACTACTATCAACGAGACTAATGTGAAAACACAGACAGGATGCAAATAACAAGACATTTGTACTAAACCAAATCAAGGATAACCTGGTAATCAATGTCCATTTTACCCATCTTTGGCTGCATTCTCTCGCGTTGCTTCTGCTTTAACTTCTTACCGTCCTCCTTCTCAATGTAAGCCTTCATATGGAAAAAATCAGTCATAAATCAACAAGCAGCACATAAAGACAGGTAACGAAATAAAACTGCCTAAAAAGACTCCGTTAGCTTCAACACATAACTATGTTTCAGTGACCCATAAACTTGATATACCTGTCTAATTTTCTCGATTCCTGTTGCAGCAATGAAATCAGGAAGCTGAAAAGGTTGCTTCTCAATACCACGTTTACCCTGCAAAACAGACCCAAAGCTTGATTAGGTACAAAGCAAACATATCAATACAAAATTGCAAGATTCTGGCCAAGGCAAGCCAACTATGAAAGTTAGTCCAATTTTCATCAGAAGATTATAGCTTGTGCATTTGACAAGGCATCTGAAATTCAAAGCAGTTAAATTAGAATCTCCAAGACAATATACCCCAGAAAGTAGCATCCAATTCATAAACTACCAAACAGCATTACAAGCATTTAAGGGGTGTCAACTAAGGTATCAGCAGTATCTAAATGCCACGTCAGGTGACGCTGGCAAATTAATCATAAGAGAATTCAATCAAGGATCCCCCTTTGGTAAACACATACAATTCCCGTCTTCATGACTGTCGCAGCCGCTCTCCTGCAAGAACCACATATATTCATATAAGAGAAACCTTATCGACATTATTCTTCACCAGTTTTCTTCCCTGAGTGACTCATGACACATCATGTTCTACCAATCATGCATATAAGAGAGTGCAGCGACTCTAACTAGCAATCACTAACCTGCAAAAATTTCCTTTTCTGACACCAATGCCTGGGAACTGCAACGGTATTTCTGTAAGATTTTAGAAACACCAGCAACTTCGGATCTGCTGAAGTGGCATCCCAAACCTTCAAAAAATAGTGAACATATAAGTTATAAGAAATAACACCAGGCCAAGAAAGCTTTATGCGAAAATCAAAAAGACTTCCTAACATCAACACAAAATAATACCTCAACTACATCAGGCCTTGAACATATCTGCTTGAGTTCTGCAATCTTCATCCGTCGCAGAAGCTGCAAAACTACCTTACTTAAGAACAACTAGATCACCATGGAAACACTAGTAAAACAAAAAAAAAAGGAAAAGGCGAGAGAAGACACCTTTTTCTTCTTATTTGACATTCCGCCTTTCTCCTTTTGTTGATTATCCTGCCCTTCCTCCTCTGAATCTGAATCGGAGTCATCTTTCTTGCTTTTGGCTGCATTTTCCACAGATTCATTCTTCTTCTCGGCCTCCTGATCACAGAGGTAACGAAAAACTTCAATAAGACTTGGAAAAGAGCGTGAATTAGCAATGCACAATAGACAAGGATAGAGCTTGTTTCACCTCATCACCAGCAGATTCGATGAGCTGGAACTTCTTAAAGACCTCTCGCAGCTCATCATCGATAATATCATCCAACTCCGGCTTCTCGGGAACGTACTCCACTATGACCTGCTCCTCCACCTAAATATTCAAAAAAAAAAAAGAAACAGTTACTAATAGAGCTAACAAAAAAGGCAAGCTTCACTAAAATCAGGGAATTAAGATTCTAAAATCTCCCTAAACCCTAGAAACAGCATTCCACAAAATCAGGGACGAGGCCGGGGTTACCTTCCCGCCTCGAGGATCGGAGTTCTCTTCGTCATCCGCGGCCGCCTCGCTCTCGTCTCCATTGGCGGCGGCCCGGGCGGACTTGTTGCTCTTCTTCTGCTTGCGCCTCCTACGGCGCCGTTCGACCTCCTTGGACTTCTTGGAGACCGAGTCGGCCAGATCTCCGTTGGACACGGCGCCGTTCTGGTACGGAATAGCCTCCGCGGCCATTGCGTCGAGCGGTGGAGGGGAGTAGCGCGGGGGGTTCAGTTGGTTTTAGGGAGGGAATCGGAGAAGAAGGGCTTAGAAGAACCGTATGGTGGGAAATATGTGGGCCTTTATACGCTGGAACTGGGAGGAGAGTTTCGTTGGGCTTTTTTTCTCATTTCGGGCCCCGTAACTAGAGTTCGAACTTTACGAATATAACCGATATTATTTGGGGAGTTTCTCTTAACTAAGATTATTGAGCATTAACATTGTATGTAATCATCCAGCAAGTATTTAATGATGTCATTTGATGAAATGCTGCAGAGTCCCATGACGGAATTTTGCAGAGTTCTCGTATCAAATGAGATCATTAAGTAACTATTAATGGGATGTTAACTTCTCTGGTCTCTCTAATTGTACAAGTGATTTCCCCTTCTATTTTCGGGCCTAATTTAACTTATCCTAATGGCCACCGGTGTCTAGATGTTGGAGTTAGAGCCCCTGTGTTGTTTGTTAGAGGATGGTGTACTTGATTAAGATCTAAAGTCGAGGCAAGAGTTTGACTCTTTCTCCGTAAAACGAGATTGCCCCGTATTCAGTGCTTACGGGCTATGGCAATCGTCCCCAAGATACAACGACTTTGCACTTCAAGTTCATAGCACAACGAATCTTAAAGCCTCGGCGAACCTTTGAGATACCCAGAACTTTCTTGAGAGAGAGGGAGAGAAGAACAACTATTGCTAAAGAAATGTTATGCAATGAGTTGTGGGGTAATGTGCAAATGAGGGGGAGAGGCTTATTTATAGGCGCTGGATGGGAGTGGAGGCAGGCACTTCCGAGGGGGCATGAGGCAATTCCGAGGAGACGCACCCTTTCGGCGAACAGGCAGGACGATGTGTACGTGCGAAGTCCAAAGTGCGTCTCAAAGTGCCAAATGCGTCTCAAATGTCCAATGCGCCATACGCACACGCACGTGCGCGTGCTCATGCTCGAATGGTGCTACGCACCATCCTCGCAACCAGCCTCTCAGTACTTCAGGTGAAACACTTAATGTTTCACTAGCTTGGAGCTCCTCCTTATATACTTGGAAATGTTTGTGCCATTTTTCGATGTGGGATTAGTTTTCCTCCAACCTTGGGCCTTCCCACATTGGGCTCCCTTTTGCATTGAATTATCATTTAATTCCAACAATCTCCCACATGAATGATGATTAATGCATGCTGACACTTTTAAGAAAAGTTCTGATGAGTTATCATTGCATCGAGATAGGTAGCTTACGGCTTTGAACCTTCTCTAGTAAGATGTTATCAGATTTACTTGTTGCTCATTGAACACGATGTCTTGAACTGGTCAGCTTTTGATGTAAACCAAGACAATAACATTTACACAATGATATCTCTAATATCCTTAGTTCTCACGTTGTGTCTGTTTCGGCCATGGACCTTATCTTGGATTCATAAGTATTTTTCCATTTGAAGCGGCCTCACTTCACACTTATATAGGTGATCTCCTATCAGGAGTATCCTGCCATACTCCACCCTTATCTGGTAAAGGAATCATTGAAAGCGTAGACGCTTTACCTTACTACACCTCTGCAGGTGAGTACTTGGGTAGCTTCTGGGAATGGGATGGGTTCCAAGTGATCATCTTAATCATCCATAACTTAGTTATCTCATTGAACCAAGTTTGTGGGATCTCCACTCATCATGGTTGAGTTACCGCTATGAATATTTTTTAATGTGTGGGTTTTAACCCCATTCCCATTACTGCGTTATACATTTGATCTCTGTTGATTCCTTTCGTCAAAGGATCAGCTATGTTGTCTTTGGACTTCACATAATCAATGGTAATTATACCACCAGAGATCAGTTATCTAACGGTGTTATGTCTCCTACGGATGTGTCGAGACTTACCATTATACATAGTACTTTGTGCTCTCCCGATTGTTGACATGCTGTCACAATGTATCAATACATGAGGTACATGCTTGTTCCAACAAAGAATATCCTCTTGGAAGTTTCTGAGCCATTCAGCTTCTTCCCCAGCTTTATCTAGTGTTATAAACTCTGATTCCTTGGTGGATCGAGCTATGCACATTTGTTTAGAAGATTTCCAGGACACAGCTCCTCTACCTATGGTGAACACGTAACCACTAGTGGATTTCGAGTCTTTAGTGTTCAATATCTAATTCGCATCACTGTATCCTTCCAATACAGCTGGATATCTAGTATAAAGTATGCCATGGTTCAAAGTATATTTTAGGTACTTTAGAACCCTTTCCAGAGCTAGCCAGTGATCCGTTCCTGGATTGCTTGTGAACTTACTAAGCTTGCTAACTGAATATGCAATATCAGGGCGTGTACAATTTATCAAGTACATCATGCTCCCAATGATCCTTGCATATTTCATTTGAGATACTGGGTCACCTCTATTTTTAGCTAAGTGTAGACTCAGGTCTACAGGAGTCTTAGCCAGAGGTTTGTCAAAAGCTTCGAATTTCTTGAGTACGTTCTCAATATAGTGAGATTGTGACAAGATAATTCCTTCAGTCTTCCTAGAGATTTTGATCCCTAGTATGACATCAGCTAGACCCATATCTTTCATGTCAAAGTTGTTCTTTAATATATTCTTAGTTTTTTACGATAAGATCATTACTGCTTCTCATGATTAGCATGTCGTCTACATACATACATACAATCACGTAAGTATCAGGTGTGCCTTTAATGTATACACATTTATCACACTCACTCATTGATCTTAAAGCTATTTAACATCATTGTTCTGTCAAATTTCTCATGCCATTGTTTCTGTTTCAGCCCCTACAATGACTTGACTAGTTTGCATAGTTTACGCTCTTGTCTGGGGGCAACAAACCCTTCAGGTTATTTCATATATATTTTCTCTTCCAGTTCTCTATTTAGGAAAGCTATTTGTACATCCACCTGTTGTATCTCGAGGTTATAGAGTGCTGCGATGGTTATGAGCACTCTAATAGATGTGATTCTTGTGATCGGCGAATACATGTCAAAGTAATCATATCCTTCCTTCTGTTTAAATCCTCTAGCTATCAACCGAACTTTGTTCTTGTCGATTGATCCATCAGCTTTGTATTTCCTTTTAAGGATCCACTTGCAACCTAAAGGTTTGCAACCTAGTGGGAGATCTACGATTTCTCATGTGTGGTTTTGTATGATGGACTCTATCTCACTGTTGATATCTTCTTTCCAGAGAGGAGCATCTGGACTAGACATTTGATTGAGGTGAGTATGGAGTAGTTGTCTGATGAATAATGCCATTTTATTGGCAGAATTCCTCAGACAGAGCTACATATTCTCCCCTACTATCACTTTGAATCATTTTGATTTATTGCTAAGTTGATTTTCAACCTCATTCTTAAATCTTTTGAAGGCTTCTAAAGCTTCGTCCTTTCCTCTCAAAAAATATACGTAGCAGTATCTTGTGCAATCATCAATAAATGTGATGAAATACTTTTGTTCACCTTTAGTTTATACGTGTTTCATATCACAAATGTCGGTATGAATTAACTCTAGAGGTGTTATACTTCTTTCCACTGAATGAAAAGGTGCTTTGGCCATTTTTTGCCTCAACACATACTTCACATTTATCGTTTGGGTTAAACTCCAGTTTAGGCAATAAATTTAAACTTACCAACTTTCTTAGTGAGCTTAAATTTACGTGTTCTAATCTATCATGCTATAAGTTAGAACACTCAGCCAAGTAAGAAGAATTAACAACTTTATTCTGGCCCTCAAAGGCACGTTGTACAGTTATTACATTCATCTTGAAGAGTCCCCTATCTAGATAACCCTTTCCTACAAAAGTACCAGCTTTGATCAATACAAACTTATCAGCCTCAAAAACTAGCTTCAACCCGGCTTTGCTTAACAGGAAGCCGGATACTAGATTCTTGCGAATGTCTGGGACATGCAGTTCATCCTTGAGGATCAACTCTTTGCCCGAGGTTAGCTTCAGGACCACCTTCCCTAATCCGACTATTTTAGAAGTTGCGAAGTTACCCATAAATGACTTCCGTCCAGTGATCGGGACATAGGTCGAGAATATCTCCTTGTCTGGGAAGATGTGGTGGGTTACCCATGTGTCTATAAACCACTCTCTTAGGTTATCTACCAGATTGGCTTCAAACACCACGGCGGATAGGTCTAACTCAGACAGGTCCTCGGCCAGATTAACTTTCTTACGATTATCCTTCTTTGATAGGCGACAATCATTTGCCATGCGTCCGGCCTTCTTCTGCTTTGGCTCTTGCTTCTCCTACTTATTGCCAGACTTCTTTCTCTTCTTGCCGGTACCTCCTTCAGCGAGACGTACCTTGGCCTCAGAGTCGGTCCTGCTATTCTTGACTTAAAACTTTTGGTTGTCTTCCTCGATCCTCAGTCTCACAATCAGGTCCTCAAGCCCCATATCCTTCCTCTTATGCTTGAGATAGTTCTTGAAATCCTTCCACAGGGGTGGTAGCTTTTCTATCATTGCCGCTACTTGGAAGGACTCACTTAGGTGCATCCCTTCGGTATGAATCTCATGCAAAATCAGTTGTAACTCTTGCACTTGATCTATGACCTTCTTGGAATCCACCATCTTAAAGTCGAGGAATCTCCCAACAATGAATTTCTTCATCCCGGCATCTTCCGTCTTATACTTCTTCTCCAGGGAATCCCACAATTCTTTTGCAATCTTAGTTACTGCATAGACATTGTATAGGGTGTCGTCCAATCTATTCAGGATGTAGTTACGACATAGGAAGTCACTATGACTCCAAGCATCCAGAGCATTGATCTTTTGTTGATCAACCTCATTTTCTGCCACCTTCGGAGCCTCTTCCTTCAAGAATCGGACAAGGTTGAGCGTTGTCAGAAAAAACAATATCTTCACAGCCTTTTGAACTCAGTGCCATTGAACTTTGCCGGCCTTTCAGCGTGGACAGTTCATGTGACCACAGCAGAGCTTGATGATGCCATCTTCAAGTATACAAATCTCATCTTATGATTATTGTTTATTGGAGGATAGTGTACTTGATTAGGATCTAGAGTTAAGGTAAGAGTTTGACTACTTGATTAGGATCTAAAGTCGAGGTAAGAGTTTGACTCTTTCTCCGTAAGACAAGATTGCCCTATATTTAGTATTTACGGGCTATGGCAATCGTTCCCAAGATACAACGACTTTGCACTTCAAGTTCGTAGCACAACGAATCTTAAAACCTCGGCGAACCTTTGAGATACCTGAAACTTTCTTGAGCGAGAGGGAGAAAAGAACAACTATTGCTAAAGAAATGTTATGCAATGACTTGTGGGGTAATTTACAAATGAGGGAGAGAGGCCTATTTATAGGCTCCCGAAACTTTCTTCGACAGCCTGTAGCTTTTCGGAGTCAGGCAAAAATCTTAAGGCTCCTCTAGCTCCTCGCGACGATGCGTACGTACAAAGTGCACCTTAAAATGCCCAATGTGTCTCAAGCATCTAATGCGCCATGAGCACACGCGCGTGCTCGTGCTCGTGCTCGTGCTACGCACCATCCTCGCAACCAGCCTCTCAGCACTTCAGGTAAAACACTTAATGTTTCTGATATGAACCTCGGCAGGAGATTCACAACGGACCGTGCTACTTTGGATGGAAGAGACCGCAACCCCCAAACTCGAGCCTTGCAAGAACCTTGGTCTAGAAGATCCGCAACCCAAGCAATGGAAATTCGAGAACCTATGGTCCAAGTCGAACCACGCCACAAACGATGATGGATGAATCGTTTGATAAGTGAAAAGTTTCGCTCAAGCTAAGCAATCCAGCAATTAGCAAGAACACGCAAGGAGTATCTAACTCACAAAATTATCAATCTCAAAAGTTATGTCCGTTTTATTGCTAGGAGACCTCCTTATATAGGCTCCAAAGTACCAAGGTATTCCTAAACAAGCTAACTCCTTAAAAGGAGCTCAAAGGCTGGCCAAAACTCTCTTTCCTAATCTAAGGATATTCTGGCCGAATTATTCAACTAAAATAGGAAATAATCTAAGCAAATAATATCTAATAGAATAACTAATAGTTGCACGTCCTAACAAGTAGATGCACGGCCTAAATAGGTTGATTCTTTCTGATTCTCCATGTGCGCATGCATCCAGAAGTTTGCGTGCATATCAAGCTTCCAAAATAGCCTCTATCACGTGCATGGGCTTAGCGTGGGACTCATGCACGTCCTTGCACTTGTACGCACCATCTTGAGCCCAGACTTCTTGCATTAATCCATTAAATTCTGCCTGAAACTTTTTGGCTCTTGCTCGTGTCACCGATCCAATTGGTACGTGCACTTGCCGTGAGTCTTGTGGCTTGAATGTAGGTGTGTTCGTAGGTGTGCTCACATCATTACTAGCTTGGAGCTCCTCTTTATGTACTTAAAAATGTTTGTGCAATTTTTCGATGTGGGATTGGTTTTTCTCCAACATTGGGCCTTCCCACTTTGGGCCTTCCCACATTGGGATCCCTTTTGCATTGAATTGTCATTTAATTCCAACACCCTGATCCAACTCTGTTAGATGGAAATACCAATTCAGCCCCTTATTGAGAGAAGAAGAGATCTCGTTTGCATGTCCACTTAAGCTTTATCAACTCATCAATTAAAAAAAATGTCTGAGTTAGTTTAAGTTGCAAGAGATTTGGATCTTTTTAAAATGTCATATATTGAAATCTTAAGGATGAGAAGAAAAATACTATTAACATAATACTTTTAGATAAGGTTCGACTCTAAATATAAGAATCATAATACACGAGGGATAAATCAGTAATTTACCATATACTATTTTGTAATTTACCATTACGGTAGATTTAGGGGCTAAGTTAAGTAGTTAAGTCATCTAATTGTAGACTTTTAGAGACTAAGTTAAGTAGTTAAGTCATTCTTCCTATTTAGAGAAGCCTTGGATGCCCTTTGGAATATCTACACACCATTTGACTCATTTTTGACTCCTTCCTCGAGATAAATGAGTATCCCCTTGGCTTATCCACCAGATTGGCTTCAAATACCACGGCGGATAAGTCTAGCTAATATAGGTCTTCGCCCAGATTTGCCTTCTCTCGATCGTCCCTCTTTGGCAGGCGACAATCCTTTGCCATGTAACCGGACTTGTCGCAGTTGTAGCAATTGCCCTTGATATTTTTAGCTTTCTTTTGCTTTGGCTCTTGCTTCTCCTGCTTGTTACAAGGCTTCTTCCTCTTCTTGCTGGTACCTCCCTCAGCGAGGTGTACCTTAGCCTCAGAGTTGGTCTTGCCGGTCTTGACTTCGGACTTTTGGTTGTCTTCCTCGATCCTTAGTCTCACGATCAGGTCTTCCAGCCCCATGTCCTTCCTCTTATGCTTGAGGTAGTTCTTGAAGTCTTTCCACAGAAGGGATAGTTTCTCAATTAGAGCAGCCACCTGGAAGGATTCGCTGAGTTGCATGCCTTCGGCATGAATCTCGTGTAGAATCAGTTACAGCTCTTGGACTTGGTCTATGACCTTCTTAGAGTCCACCATCTGGAAGTCGAGGAACCTTCCGACGATAAATTTCTTCTTCCCGGCATCCTCTGTTTTGTACTTCTTCTCCAGGGAGTCCCACAATTCTTTTGCAGTCCTAGTACCTGCATATACATTGTAAAGGGCATCGTCTAAGCCATTTAGGACATAGTTACGACATAGGAAGTCGCTGTGACTCTTTGCATCGAGGGCGTTGATCTTGTGTGGATCAGCCTCATTTTCTACCACCTTCGGAGCCTCTTCCTTCAAGAATCAGACCAGGTTCAGCGTTGTCAGGTAGAACTGCATCTTCTGTTGCCACCTCTTGAACTCGGTACCGTTGAACTTGGTCGGCCTTTCGGCGTGGACAGTTCCCGGGACCGCTGGCACTGGTGTTGGTGCAGAGCTTGGTGATGCCATTTTCAAGTACACTGTTCTCGTCTTACGATTGTTGTTTATCGGAGGTGGTGTACTTGATTAGGATCTTTATAGTCGAGGCAAGAGTTGGACTTTTTCTCTGTAAGACGAGATTGCCCCGTATTCGGTGCTTACGGGCTGTGGCAATCATCCCAAAAATACAACGACTAGGCTACTTCCGAGTTCGTAGCACAACGACACTCGAAGCTTCAGGCGAACCTTGGATATTCAGAACTTTTTGAGATAGGGAGAGAGGAGAACGACTATTGCTAATACTTATGCAATGAGTGTTCGGAGTAAGTTGCAAATGAGGGGGAGGGGCCTATTTATAGGCGCTGAATGGAGTGGAGGCAGGCACTTTCGAAGAGGCACGAAGCAATTCCGAGGAGACGCGTCCGTTTGGCCAGCTGGTAGGCTGCCCTTCAGGTACCTCTCCAGCCAATTCGTTCGTGGCTCTTCAGAGGTCGTAGGCACCCCTTCGGCAGGCAGGCAGCACACTCGTGTCCCTTTGGTATTCTGGGAGCTTCTGGATTTGCCTATGCGCCCTTCAGGTTCGCTCGTAATCCTTTGACCTTTTGGAAGTGTCTGGGACATTCCAGTCCTTCGTGACCTGTCCAGAATTTGCCAAAATTTAAGGCTCCTCAGCTCCTTGCGACGTTGCGCACGTGCGAAGTGCCCCTCAAAATGGCCATTGCGATCTGCGTCCAATGCGCACATGTGCGTGCGCGTGTGCGTGCTCGTGCTCGAATGGTGCTACGCACCAAGCTCACAACGGTCCGAGTTGGCTATCCAGGTGGTCAACTTATTTCCTAGTCAATAAGAAAAATCTCCTTATAAACTTGAAAATCTTTCTTGTTGTTTCCAATGTGGTAATGCACTTTCCATTTCCACTTTGGGCTTTCCACTTGGGCATTCCACTTTGGGCTTTCCATTTGGGCCTTCCACTTTGGGCTTTGTATTGAACTTTTCATTCAATTTTTTTCTAACAATAATAATACTAGTTAGTAAAATATGATATCCAGTTGCAAAAATCACACGAATCTTGCACCATCAATCACCATGAGTCGACAATCACCGTGGGCCGACAATCGGGCTTGGCCTCCTTAGTCAACAATCGAGCCTGCCTCCAAATTGGCTGACTATTGCCCCCTTGATCACCGCCAGCCAATGATCATGGCCCCCCAAGGTGGCCGACGATCGAGGCCACAAGGAACGTATCCAACGATCTAAGGTAAGTCATGTGGCCGACGATCTAGCATTAGGTAACTTCAAATGGGTTTCTGACCCCTTTATACTTCGAACATGAAGAAGCCATTAACTAGAGAGTTGTAGCCCTATCTCTTAGCTTCACATGGCAACTTGAATAGGCTCAATCCGAGTTCTGAGTCACAAGATACGCTCATTTTACCAATGTCCGACGTTTGGCTTGGAGAAAACCGGTAGACGATCGGCCTAGAGCTAGAGCTGGCCGACGATCGCCCTAGAGCCGACTTCAATCCTATTTTGGACCTTCTTCCGCTCTAAATTAGAAGAAGTCATGAACTACAAAGCTGTAGATCTACTTCTTAGTTTTCTGTAGCAATTTGAATCATCTCAATCCAAAGTCGGAGTCTCAAGATACGATCATTGTACCAATGACCGATGATCAGCCTATAGTTGGAGCTAGCCGACGATCGCCCTGTAAAGGAGGAGGAGGAGGAGGCAGGGGAGGAGGAGAGGATAGAGGGGAAGAAGAAACAACTGTGGGAGAAGGAGAACCAACATCTAGAGTTAGTGTTGGAGGTAAAAGGTGATGATGATGCTGTGATGAAAAGGATAGTCAAGAAGGAGGTGGAATTGAAGCTACAGAAGTCGTCTTCGAAACAGCTGTGGGAGAAGGGGAACCAATATCTAGAGACTGTGTTCAAAGTACAGGGTGATGATATACTAAACCTAGCAAGATGATGAAGGACACAGTGAAATTAATGCTACAGAAGCCGCCTTCAAAACTAGAGAAGCACGTGTCAGTTTAGTTTTTTGGTGCTTAAAGTTAGATTGATAGGGAGATGCAGTTAAATACATTGATGCACATAAGAAACTCTAAAATTGGATTTTATGAGGAATAACAGAGGACAGAACTATAATGTTTTAGCAAATTGCATGCATCTAACATCATATTAGTAGCTAATCTTCTATTGAGTAATCTGCATATACAATCTTCCATCTATCTGTGTCTATAGAGCATTAATCAACAGAAATTGCACTTGTAGTTGAAAAAAATGAGAAAACTAATTAGTATAGGAGTTATGTTGTACCTTTTCGGCTGTCGAACCAATTGTAGACTTGGAGATTCTTGAGAATGTCTAATGCAAGTAAATCATACCTTGACAAAGCTCCTACTTTTATGCCAGGGGCTCAGAGGGCCTCGAAACCACCCTCTTCTCCAGGGTCAGAGACAACCCAGGAGCTGGGCTTCAAGTAGTGATTTGTAATTCCAATGTATGTCTTATGATTGAAGAAGCAGTAGGTGGTATCGATCATGCATCCTCATGTTCTATGTTAAACAAAAATAACATGTGTATTAACAAACAGAAAAAAAAGGATAGGTGTTAAATGAGAAAGGTAGGTGGAGGTTAGTATAACTTATTGAAAATGTCGATAATGCTCCAAGATATATAACTCATACTCGGCACATCCATGATCTTTTGGTAGCCATAAAGATTTAGGAATGTTATCATCGGCAGGTGTCTAAGGGATAGATGGTCACCTCGGACACCTTCCTCTTCGAGGACGAAGCGAGACTGTGTGAAAGGGGAATTATTTTTGACATTTTAGGGGTTTGGAATGAGGGTGATGGTATGTTGAGGGTGGTGGTGGGCTTTTATAGTGAGAGTGAGAAGTTCGAGGCAGTGGTAGGGGTGACCATGGTTCCACTTGAACCATGGAACCGGATGTTCCGAGACCAACTGTTCTAGTAATCGGATTTGAAATCGCAGTCAAAGTTCCAAAAACTGTCCCGGAACTTCCTAAGATAGTTCCACTTATGGTTTGTGATTATTTAGAACCATAACCGATGGTTCCGGTTCTAGGACCGCAACCAAAAGTTTCCCAAACCATTACTTTTTCTAATTTTTTTTTTAATAAAGTCAATTTTACTTCAAATTACTATAAATACTTCATTCCATTCTTCCGAAATTACATCATTCGTTCTCAATTCTCTTTTAATCTTCATTAATTAATCTTTCCCTATAAGTATTATCTCTTTCTAAAAGTCTTGATAATTTAATTTAGTACATTAAGTTGAAACATAAACTTTAATTTAATTTTTTTACCCAAATTTTTTTGGAAAATAAAGTAAAAATGGAGCCGTGTAACGGCGATTCTAGAAGCGTAACTGTAGGTTTTGAGAACCATCTCAGAACCTTATTTCAACATTCCGAATACGGTTCAACCTTTCTAGAACCTTGTAACCGGCAGTTCCAGAACTGTAACTGGTGGTTTCGGAACCAAGGTCACCCCGTAGGCAGCAGGGAAGGAAAAGGGGACCAGATTTGGTCCTAGAAGGTCCATTTCAGGATAGTCTTGGATAACCCATTTAATAGACCATTTTATCATAACAGGGTAAACTATTTTATCATAACCGGATAAACCATTAAATATAACCGTGTAAACCCTTTAATATTACCAGATAGACCATTTAATATAATCAGGTAGATTATTTAATATATACCAGGTAGACCATGTAATCAAGAAATGTGTTTCTTGCATCTGGTAATGGGTTTCACGAATTCAACGCACAAATCAAGAAATGGGTTCACGATTGATTATGATTAAGTCATCCCTATAAAATAAAAAGCAACCTTTGCCGACCAATTTCAATCTTCTCTGACCAACCAATTTTAATTTTCGTCGGGGCCGGAGACTGAAGAGGACCAGAGTGTCTGCGTGCCCAAATCATCTTCAGCGGGTGGGCCACCGATGGCCGGCAGGGACTTTGGAGTCTTCGAGAAATCTTTCGGAAATAAAAGCACGTCTCTTTGTCTTCATATCCAGAACGGTCCTGGTGTGTTTTAATAAAAAAGGCAAATTATGGGAGATGAGTGTGACAATAAAAAAGGAAAAGTAGAGAAGTGGAGTGTGGCAGTAGAAAAGGAGAGGCTCATGAGTCAAGAGTGAGGAATCTCTATTAAAATAATATATTAATATATCAAATTCAGAGTCCATTTCTCTACCTACGCAAATCGGATCCATGGCACCCTAGTACCAGAATAATATATTAAATTACTCAACCTATTATCAAATTCTCAATCTCAAGTTTGAAATTTCTTTTAATCCATAATCTTCATACTGGTTCATAGGCTGCAATTTTATTTGATTGTTATTAGTTATAGGCAAAAATGATGGCTCATATCTTAGAGTACTCTCTCTCACATATTAACAGTTGAATAATGTTGGATTTTACTTTAAGGATGATTCTCGGCTCGAACCCAAGTCCTCATCAAACTACTCCAAGTCATTTTTGAATTTTTTTAAAGAATCAAAAAATTGTTGGAAAATTATTTTATTTCAAAAGTTTAATTATTTATTTCAAATAAATTTGTGTAACGGTCGTATTTAAAAATCAATTTTTATTTACCGTTACATGAATTTATGTAAATATTTTAAATAGTTTTAATAATTCCCTACTATATTAGGCAATAATTGGCATGCGACAAAAGTGAAGAGACGAGAACATCATCTTTGCTTGCCTTTCCTTGAGTTCTCTCGTATTGTTATTGCTTTTATTAGTTATAGGTTATAGAAGTTTTTACTTAAAAAGATTTGTTTAATGCTCAGAACTATACCTAAGAGTAAAATAGTCGTAAGTACAACGTGCTGCTATAGCTCAACTCAAATCTTTTTGTGTTTTCTACTAAAATTTCCAATTTTTTACAGACTATTTGGTTGAAAATTTTTGTATTATGACAATATGTGTTGAAAATCATAGTTACGTATCTCTTTGTGGTTCTCACTTTGAACAGGTCAATGAATTTGGAAATCAACAAACCAAGACACATTTTCCACTCTATTTCTATTGGATGTATGTCCTATTATGTGCTTCCGGGTGACTCATGACTCCACTGATGGCGTTTCTCTTCGAGGAAAATGCTCCAGGTATTTTTCATCTCTAGTTTAATAGCATTAAATAAAGAATAAAGGTGCATTGGATATTGATTTTTACATTTTGTGGAATTAATGTCAATTCCATTAGGCTATTTTTTGGTAATTCACGTGGTTATATAATTATTAATTAGTTAGATCATTTGAAAAAACAAACCTAAATAAAAAAATATGAAGTTTTGTTGTGCATGGACTATGAACACCCAAACAGATTATGATGTGAAACTGAACTAGAGATTTATATATATTTCCTCCTAGTAAGAGATAAATTTTTTATAGTTAATGTTCACGGTATGGACTATTTTTCTTGAATAATGAGTAATTATTTAGATGAGGACCTAAATATTTTCAAACATGTTTGATTGATTATTGTCTATTATATTGGTTGACTTGCTCAATGTTATATATTGATAATCCTAATATTTAATTTTAGGATGAATTAAAGTAGTAAATTGGTGAGATATAGCATTGTATCATGAATCGTGGATATCTAATGTATTGAAAAGAATACAATGAAGATAATTAAATTTGAGATTCAAATCATTGTTTTGAAATAAGACCCGAAGGATAACCCAGATTTTGGTCCGACCTTCAGGTTGACCGATCCGACCTTCGAGTTGACCAGTCAGGCCACTGGTCAGATTATAATTATATATATATATATAGATAAATAATATGGGTGAATAACTATATATATGTATGAAAATAATCTCTTTCACCTTAGATTCTAACCATTAGAGAAATCCAAAATTAGAAAAAATTGTGAAAAAAACGGGGAGTTTGTAAGTGTCCAGTTTGTCCGGAAAAATTCGGGCGAACCACTTGGTCTCACTGAATTTTGGGCGGTTCACAAGGTTGTCGGATTAACCCTTAAATTCGGTACGCTAACTAGTCTGATTCATGGTCCGATCGGTCGGACTGTATTTTTTAAAACTATGATTCAAATGATATGTTCTGTCTAAAATACTTAAGCGGTTTGATTTGACTATTCATTGTACCTTTTTTTTCTGGCACACATCCTGGGGCAATTTCATGATGGATGACCTCCTGCGAAATTTTTGGGATGCGTATGAATGATAACAAAACACGCTCGAAAAGGCTCGTGTTGGTATGTTAACATAGTCGGTCAGATCACGGGACATTATACTAAATTTCGTAAATAAAAGATATCTGGGAAAAATAATTTCTTAGCTATATTTATTATTATGGATTGAAAAGCTCATAAGACAATAGCGAATTGATTAATAAAATATTACTCGAGATAGAGCCTTCACGTAATCCCTACTTGATATAAGTCTTTTTACCCAAATTTAATCAAGAGATCACATCATCTAGAATAGAGATTTCCTTTTAATTAAGTAAACATCGTTGGATTAATGGACATTATTTATTATAAAATTATATTTTTCACGCATGCGCTTGACCATATTCAATATTTGATATCGAATCAGAGATGGTCTAAACGGTAAGTTGCGTAATTTTTTTAAAAAGAGATATTGAATTCAATTCGTGAATAGAAAAATAATATTATTAAAAAAATTACTCATTAACAAACATGAAAATGTTTGGCATAAAAAAATGTACTAAAGTAAACTTTTATCTCTATTATTTATATAGCTCCATTAACACCCACGAGGAATTTTATTTTCAATAATTCGACCAACTTATCTTTTGGTTATGGGAATGGATTTTAATATAGTCAATAGCGTGGTTTTTTAAAATACGGTCCGATCGGTCGGACCATAAATCAGAGCTTTCCCCGGGTCAGCAAAGTAGGTAAGGACGCTAACCTAACGGACCAGATGATTTCCGGTCGGATCGAGTGGTTGTCCCAGAATTTTGACCCGGAAAAATCCAGTTCGTTCGGTTAGACCCAATTTTGACCCAAAATTTTGAAAATTATGAAATTACCCAATCTCAATCCCTAATCCTAGACCCTAAAATTCGGAAAATCCTATAAACCTCGTACCCTAATTCTGTTATAGCTTCTTGCAACATGAGATGTTCATCTCAGAATCTGCTTTTGAAGACAAGTAGGACAAATTCTCCATGGTAACCTCTCGCCCGAGCTCCAACGAGGACGGGAAAGATGGATTTGTTTCCAGTTGCACTTTTGGGCGTTGGAAGAAGAAGGGTGAAGAAGAAGAAGAATAGACACATCTCAAAATTTTGGGGAAAGAGCCTTACCCTTTTTTTAGAAGGAAAGAAGAAGCCTTGCGTGTTCTGGGAGAAGGCAGAAGTAAAGAAGAGGAAATGGTTAGGGGGAGAGAAAAAGATAAAGAAGAACCTTAGATGTGTGTTTTTCAATATTACATGGGCTTCCTTCATAAAATATTACATGGGCTTGGTGGGCCTTATATTTTATCCAAATCTCTGGTTTCCAAAACCAGCCCACATGTGTCAATTATTGTAAATTTGTAATACGCGTATTTGTAAAAAATATATATAGGTTAAAAATATCTGCTCCGACCAGTGATTCGGCCGATCAGGCTGGTCAGACTGTGACCCGGAGAGCGGAGTGGGTCGCTCTCCGGGTCGTTTTTAAAAACTATGGTCAATAGGTCATTTCATGCCTATCGCTACGGATCTCTTGCTTAGGCATTTTTTTTAGGGTCAACATATCACTTCATTAATATAATCATCAAGTCATTGCAAGTACATCAGAATTTAAAGCATCACTAATCTCGGAAGGTGGAGCAACAAAATAATGAACTATCTCCGTGAAGGGACCAGGTAGTTTCGCCATTAAATGGGCTGGTGTGTTGGCTTCCCTTCAAACGAAACAGTAGCTAATTTCCTCAAAATCTCGAACAGCCATGAGGCAATCCTCTACCAGGATGGAGAGGTCACCATAGTCCAATCGACGTAGTTATAGTGACCGAACTAACGGTTGACAATCCGATTCAATCAGTACATGCGAGTAAGAAAGATTCTTAGCCAGCTCAATGCCCAGAAGTATACCATGTGCCTCGAACAAAGTGGGGTGTTTGACCGCCGCTTAGATGAAGGTCTCTGACGAATCCAATGATATTATTATTAATATCTTATCCAAGTAACTATTGTGCGGATTAATTCATATTTAAATTAGTTATAATTTTAATGAACAGCTTTGCCGATTGATTTAAATATTTAGCGATTATTGTACAATAGGATCAATTGGCTAGAACTTACGTTCTCAATAGTTCGAACTTAAAATTTTTTTATTTCGTTATAACAACTCTAATTGATATTTGTTTAACTATTTAGTAATGAACATGTGGTTAGGTTTTGGGCCAATATTGGTCCATAATTAACATTACTGAGCTAAACAAAATACAGACAAAAGTTAACCAATAGCAACAACAAAAAAGGCAATGCGATTTCTTGCATTGTCACGCCCCGAAAAGTGGGCATGTCAACCGCCACGGGGTGAACTTTTCTCGTAAGACCAAAACTATTTTACAGAATTCGAAAAGGCCCAAAATCTAAAACATAAATAACTTAAGTCCAAAATCCAAAAGCCAAAATCAGATATGAAGAACATGATGTCCTAAATATCTAGGATGCATGACCTCGCCTCGAGTTCTCACTCCCGATCTGCCCCCGAAGAATCTAAAATAAAAATGCGTATTTTGATGAGATACGCAACTCAGTAAGCCGAAACACAACAATACAGCCATACCAACAACATATAATCATATAACAATACCGTCAGATCAGACACTAAGCACATAACAGACACAACTCCAGAGCTCCACTATCGGGATTCCTTGGGTCACAGTAGACACTCAATTTCGTTATAGCGCATAAAAACAAAACAAGGTCTCACCAAGGGGCACAGATATCTCCCACACTCGCGTAGAGTACAAAAATCATACAAAACAGGACTCTACGGGCACATTAGTGAGGGGATAATCTCGACCAGTATAATATTCAGTACCCAGTATTCAGTACAAAGTCCAAGAAAATAGATCATACATGATCGAATAGATACAAATACATATAGTACAGTACGGACTTCAGAAACGGTCAGGATCCAGATACGGATACAAAATTTCATACAGAAAATTATACAAACCAAACCCAGATTTGGGACGCACGGACATATTGCAAATCACACAAACTCAGGGCATATACGGCACATACGGAGATGTACATGACACATGCGGGACATATCCAGAATATACATATGGAGATTTGACTTACCTCATCCCTCTCGGCATTGCAACGCGATTAGCTCACGTACCTACTATCCCTCCACGATTTCCTCGAGATCACTAACGAAGACCGCTCGGCAAATGCTCATTCCCGATTCAATTCTTCTTTCACTTTCTGGTCCATTATTAACTTTTATATATGTACATAATCCATGCACAAAGCTTTCATAATCAGAAATGCTCTTATGGATCTGTTTTACCAACCGTTATCACACCGAGCACAAGATACATCCAATCACTTCTAACAATGAAAAGCAGCCCATATAACACAATATCGTACAAAACAAAGTCCATATATTCATCAATACACTACTCTCCTATTCTTTTATGATCACACCAAGTCCATAAATAAACCTAGAAGTCCAAAGAACCACTTACCAATTCGTTATTCATGCACCACCTTATTTCTGAAACTCAACAGTCAGTCCATTTTGCAACCATAATTTTGAGCTGATTCTTTTGTCAAAATTGGACAATAATATAGCTTTAGAAAGGTCTTTGAGTATTCTACAATTTTGATGTTTTATGAAAATTCCATTTCTAAGCCTAAATATGCTTATCTATCACATCTTCTTCAACCACCTCAATTTCGAACCCAACCAGTTAGTCCGACTTTCAATAGAGCTTTTAGGATGATTCCTTCACCCAAACAGAGCATATAATATATCTTTAGAAAGCTAATTGAGTCCTCTGCAATCTGTAAGAAGATACTAGATTCTAATTCAGAGTCCAGCTAGACTTACCAAGCACTTTTCTGCCACCTGCTCAATTGAATACTTCAGTAATTAGTCTGTAGTTCAAAATCAATTTTCCATTGATTTCTTGATCCAAATAGAACATATGATATACCTTTAGAAATATCTTTAAGTTCTCTACAACTCTCTTTATTAATTGGAAGTCCAAATTTGAGTGGAAGATAACTTACCAAACTGTTCTTTCTTCACCTGCTTCTTTCTCTTTCCTCTAACTCTCTCTCAGCTTTCTCTTCTCTTTCGGTTTGTGGGTAAGTTCTAGAATTTTTCTTTCTCTTTCTTGGTATTTCTGAATCATAAAAGAGAGTAGGTGACTAACCATCCCACATGACCCATTTTTTAACTCACTCTAATGAGTTTGCAAGTAGTGAAATATGATTGGTTGCTTGAAAAATATGATTTAATTAGAAAGTGCATGATTGCAGCCCCATTTTCACTATCTTCCCTTGCTTTTTGTCAAACTTTATCAACCGATCAATTATAGTCCTATGTGTCTAATTTCTAAATCATATTTATTTATACCATTTGGAGCAAATTTGAGAACGTTGTGTCTGAATTACCAAGTAGTGCTACTGCTGTCCGAATTTACCCAACTATCTTCATAATACTTGTGAATTAATTGAGTAGGCTTTGTTGAGCTTGATCTAGAATACTTAGAAGACCAAATTATATTTATACACACTTCATAAAGGTACAGAAATATAAATTCTTGTTGAAATAAATACCAAGAAGTCCAACCAAAGTACTTACGAACCGATAACATAATGTGTTGCTCATCCACTTGCTAGGCTTGGTCCAAATTGCTAACATGACAAATCCATGTCTATCAAAGCTTATAGATCCATATCTTACCTTTCAATACCATTTTGAATCATCTTCTTTGAATCCTAAGTGAATCATTTGAGGTGGTTCGAGATACCAGATGCTTCCCTCCCCAACTATCTTTGGCACTCTATTTACATAGAAATGTTATTCCAAATTCTAATCCAAATATGTCATTACGACTAAATATACTTCACTTAAGTCGAACAAATACGATCTAAGGAGTAGGGTATTACATGCATGATGAAGAGTTAAAAGTAGAACTAACTATGAAGTACAAGACTAAAGAAGTACAGAAATATAATTTTTGCTCAGATTGCAATATCTTGCTCTTTCCACGCCTGTACATTTTACAAAAAAGAAAAGGAAAAGAAGACCCAAATAATTATCAAAGAAGCTATCCTGTCCAAGTATGACTAAGTAATTATCATTACAAAACAACAAATTAATGAACTATTATATCTTGATATTCCCATGCAGACTAGAAGAAGTGGAATTGCAAAATATGCAATAATCTGACATGATCCTACCGACTATACTACCATCTTCAACCTTGATCCTTCTGCTCTGCTTGTTCCACAAATGAACAGATTGAAGCTCACCTCTAGGCCCATTAAAGATGGTCCTAACCCTGCTCCAATTAACAGGATAAAATGCAGATGGAGGCAAGACACTAACATCTTCAAACCCTTGTCTCCCATGGACCCTGGAAACAACTCTTGAGACAAGGTAAGGACAATTGTGGCCCCACTTGTTGCCATCAAAGGTGAGTGAATTCTCGGATGAACTCGAACAGCAGCGGATGCCTCTCGTCAAAGATTAAAACAGCTTTGTTCAGCCTGCTCCAATTCCCGGTTCCGAGGTCGATCGTCTGTGCTCCGATCGCATTCCTAAGCTTCGCGAAGCTCTTGAGAACCACAGTATCCGTGTCCAGATAAGTACCACCGAACTTCTACAACAGAGCAAGCCTGAGGAGGTCAGAGATGTTCTGGCCCAAGGAGACCTCCACTGGATTAACATTCCCTTCCTGAGCCTCTTGAACCATAAATCTGCTGGAGCGTTCTTGAACAGGTAGTTAAAATCGGGTTTCGCTGCTAATACTCGAAACCCTTTATCCGAAAATGGCCTTAGGATTATGTTCTTCCCTTGGTTAGAGTCCATGGAGCTAGAAACAATAACCAGGCAAGCATTTGGATTGGACTTGAACAAGCTCTCCAAGGCAAACACCTCCCTATCACCAAACGAATCCAAGGAGGAGATCCAAGTCATAAAGAACCGAGATTTGCACCCATAACTCTTGAAGAACTCGTTAACTCTTGCAGGGAACTGCTTCGAGGTGGGGCCCAAGCGGAGAACCCTGGTCGTAACTTTCTTCTTCTGCAACTTCCTTAGCCTCAACACCACGGGACGGCTAGAGGGTACTCTGGAAACGGTCGAATTATGGGAATTTATGAAATGGGTAGTTCAGGTAACTCTTGGGGTCTCTTCTTTCACTGCGTACATGGCTAAAGACCCGATCTTTGGGAGTGATTTCCCGGCCGGGGGAGTCTTCTCCGGCGGGGAGACGAGGGAGGTTGACGTAGAAGACGGAGAAGCCATTGTGGAGGAGGAGGAGGAAGAAGAGGATGAGGGCGAGAAGCGAAGTGGGCAAGCAAAAGAGGTAAGAAAAGATGGATTTTTTAGTGCCTTGCAGTTGTTGGAGAATGGCAAGAGGATGGTGATTATAGAGTTTGGTTGGATTGTGCATTTTTTTTTTGCCATTTAAGTGCTTAATTAAAGATTGAAACTTTGGGTTTTGTTTTTAGTCTTAGGTACAAGGAGAGGTGGGAGATGTGGAATGAATTCAACGGAGGTGGCGCCAAAAGGATGTCAAGAAAAGTGGGAGAGAGAGTTTTGGACAATGGGAACCAAAAACATGGGAAGTGGTAGTTGGTGCTCACCCTTTGTAATAGAGAGAGAGAGGATCATTTAGCTGCTGCTTCTTTTTGAGAAATAACATCTAACTAGAAGCTTACCCTTTTTTTAAATAATTATAAGCTTAGCCATTGGTACACTCTTAATTGCATTAAAAGATGCCAAAATTCAATTGTTAATGCTCACTTTATTAACGCTTTGGCGTGGTTCTAAATTTTATAATCAGGTGATAAATATTTTATTTCATCACAATCTGATGCTAATCTCATTTATTTGAGCTATCATGTGTGTTATATCACATCAATATTCTATCTGTTTGGTATTAATATCATAGGTTCTCAATCTGGACACATTGATCTTCTCTTATTTTAGATTTGAATTTGAACATTATCAAATTTATTTCATTTTTCTATCAAATTAGTAAAGCGGCATGACACGTTAATAAAACTAGTGATGCTCCATCACACGTAGGATAACTAAAATAACTGGAAATCTAGGGTTAGGAGTAAGGAGGAGACGAGATTGGTCAGAGGATAAGAGTGATTGAGGCGGAAAGAGCTTACTTTCAAAACAACCCATCATACACATGTTGTAAATTTTGCAAAGCTAGCAAGCCACATTACTTCCAAAACAACATCGTTTTGTCGCAAAAACTCAAACAACTGTGTCGGTCGACAAATGTCAGGTGAAACAAACTTATATATGAATTTTTAAGCTACACAATCACATTGTTTTCAAAAATGACCCGGAGAGCGACCCGGATTTGGTCCGTTCTCTGGGTCAACCGGTCGGACTAGCAGTCAGACCAGAGGTTTTTATATATTTTTTTATATATTTAATAAATAATAGGTTTAAAAATTAATATTCTCAATATATTGGTCAATTTATTTTATATTTAGTAATTATCTTTGTTGATTTAGTTTATTTTGTGTTAATTTAGAAAAATCGAGTATATAATTTGATTTTTTATAATTTTTTTGGGTTGGGTTGGGTGAATTCCGGATTTTTTGGTTCAATTTTTGGTCAAACCTAACGAACCAAAATTTTTCGGGTCAAAAATCTAAACCAACCACCCGGTCTGACCAGAAATCATCTGGTTCGTTAAGTAACGCATGGTTTTTTGATCCGCTCAAGGCTCTGATTCATGGTCCAACCGGTCGGACCACCGTCTCGCACCATCATACAAGAAAATTTTTCCTCAAAAAAAAATCATATAAGAAAATTGATCAAACCGTATACTTATCCTAAAAAATTAAGAGAACCAATAATATTAGCCTAGCATAATAAAGGGACACAGGCCAACCAGCCAGTAGAGAAATGAGCCCGTTGACCTGAACATGGACCAAATCCAGCACAAGTTCCTCCACGTCAACGGCCTGAACCTCCACGTGGCCGAAGCCGAAGCCGGAGCCGGTGATCAGGTAGTGGTATTCCTCCACGGGTTCCCCGAGATATGGTACTCGTGGCGCCACCAGATGCTCGCTCTCGCCGGCGCCGGCTTCCGTACCATCGCGCCGGACTACCGGGGCTACGGGCTGTCCGATCCGCCGCCGCGGCCCGAGGAGGCGTCCTACGCCGACATCGTCTCCGATCTTCTCGGGATCCTCGATTCCCTCGCCATCCCCAAGGTTTTTCGTGTCTCTCCTCCTCCCCTATTATATAAGTCGTTAGAGTTGATTTTTTATTTCCTTTTGTTGGTTTATAATCCCTAGTATTTGGAATAATTCAATTTCAAGCTAGTTACGACGACGATCGCAAAAGTTATTTTAACAATATATTTAACACTATACATTTCGAAGTATTCAAATTCGAGATTTTTACATTTTGATGATCCTATTACTTGTTATAGAAGAAATGCACGCAAAATTATTACCAGTGGTGCCGGATTTTCTTTCCTTAATTGTTTTTTGACAAAGTTAAATTTATTAATAGTATTTATTGCCTTTTTAATTTATTGCCTGTGGTGCCGGCTTTGCTTTCCTTATTAATTTGTTGCCTTTTTAGGAAACAAATTTAAGCTTTTTTTGGGTGTGTTATTTGGAATTATTTAAATTTCCCGTACATTGAAGACATAAAATGAATTAATTCCGTTTCGTTTTTTTTCCAGTAACTGACTCGATATATTTGCTCCTCCTGTTATATTTCTCTTCAACTGCCTACTAAAATTGACATTTTATTCTCTTTTTTCTTGGTTTAATTATTTTATTTCTGAATCTTTTAAACAAGTACAACGAAGACAAAGACAAGGATTGAACTTCTGGAAGGGAAGGTGTTATGTAGGTTGTTCAGCATTGATTTTTATGTCTTGTTGATTCTAACTTGGAGCGGGTTGATCTCGTTGGCCCGTTGTCTACTCGTCCCGAATTTGGATCTATTTCTGTCATGGACTCTTTAACTTTTGCATTGCTGGCTCAAATGGGGGCAGGTGGTTCTTGTGGGTAAAGATTTTGGAGCGAGGCCAGCTTACTTGTTCGCTCTCCTGCACCCAGAGAGGGTCTTAGGAGTTGTGACAATGGGAGTGCCTTATGTGCCTCCAGGTCCATCTCAATACCGTAAATACCTTCCTGAAGGCTTTTACATTTCGAGGTGGCAGGTATTTGATGTTGAGTTTGCTCGGGTTAGTCGATACCGGATGCTGCTTCTGCTGTGTTTGATTCGATGTTTTGCTTGTTGAACTTGGTTCGGGTAGGAACTGGGCCGCGCGGAAGCTGATTTCGGCCGGTTTGATGCTAAAACGGTGGTGAGGAATGTTTACATTCTGTTCTCCATGAGTGAGATACCGATAGCTGCTGAGGACCAGGAGGTGATGGACATTGTGGGGCCGTCTACCCCTCTGCCGCCATGGTTCACCGAGGAAGATCTTGCAGCTTATGCTGCTTTGTACGAGAAGTCCGGGTTCCAAACTGCTTTGAAGGTTCCATACAGGTGCGTACGGGATTCATTAATCATCTGCGTGTCTGTGGAACTATGTATCAACGAGTGAACGATCAATCGTTGTGAATGTTTTCTGCTGTATTGAATAAGAATATTATTGTATATGACCAAACATTAGGTTGTTCTTGCTGGATCAAAGCAGTCTCGTGTTCGGGTTACTGACTAGAATACGTTGTTTCAGGTTCTCACATGTGGTGGTTTGGTTCTCCTTTTGTAGGTCGTCGAAGGAGCAGTTCAGCTTACCAGAAACGAAGGTCAAACTTCCAGCTTTACTGATAATGGGTGAGAGAGATTATGTCATCAAGTTTCCGGGAATGGAAGAGTTCATAAGGAGCGGGAGAGCTAAAGAGTATGTCCCCGATCTGGAGATTTTGTATCTGCCAGAAGGGTCACATTTCATCCAGGAACAACTGCCCGACAAGGTGAATCAGTTTCTACTCACTTTCCTCAATTCCCGCATCACCTGGTGAATCAAATTCACCAGTTCTGTCACTAGTTTGCCCGCAAGCACGCAACGACAACAAGGGCGGACAATCGAGTTGCTCGACAACAATCCACGACATATCGTGTTAAAGTTTCGGAAAGTCTGCAATCTCTGCTTCTGATGGTGGAGCATGTAATGCTGCTAGTTCTTGAGCACTATACAATGCAGTGCTTCTTTCTGTTGGACAACACTTGAGCAATCAAAAGAACCACTGTAGCAAAACAGCTGGTCTATATTTCGTTTTGAGTTGAATATGCGGATTTTAAATAGATTTTATTAACAAGGCAAGTATTTCATCCTGCAACTGGGAACTTCTTTTGCATACCATCTTCCATCGAATTCTGGAGTAACTTACCTGCTCCTCATCATCGGTGGATTTTGCGAAGCATGATGTAATCTTACTATTAAATTTTCTTAATGCTGCACCTTAATGTATATACATACTCATGGAGTAGGTACATGTAGATCCATGGATTAGCTTCCTATATTGTTAATTCTTATGGAAATATACAAATTTACTTATCAAAAGAAAAGATCAAATTTTAAGCACGAGAATTTGATCCGATTTTGCACACTGTCCAAACCTTTCCAAGGATACTTTCACAAACCAGCTACTTCCCCACACCATTTAATTACATATCTGTTCCAATTAAAACGTCATATAATTGGCCGAAAAAACCGAAGTGGGTGGAAGTGGGAACTCATCTCCCAACAACTTTTGACATGGGTCGAGATAGGTAAGACCTCTTTGGTGAGACTATTTTTCTCAAAAACTTCGATTCAAAATTTCTTTGTTATATTAGAACAAATTCTTTCGACTGATCTTGATCCATACTACTTTTGTATCGTCTAGCGGTCTAATCTTTACTTTGATAACATTAGCTCTCTACCAACTTGAATACCAACTCGTAGTTGATACCTCTTATTACAGTAGAATAATTTTTGTTGATAGTTCTAAGCTCCGAATTACTTTTATATAGTGAATTTGACCGTTTATTTTTCTATAAAATTTCAATATGTATACAATTTGTAAAAATATTAAACTTATAAAATGTCAATTCCAAAATCGCCTAATTTGTAACATTGCCTCTAATTATGACTTAATTGTCATTTTGTTACTTGACGGTCTAATCTTTATTTTAACTGATAATTAAAAATTAGCTGGAAACTACCGATTGTGGGTTCTCCTGAGAAAATTTGGAGAGTGGAGGTAATATAATTTTTTGGGTCCGACTAGTATATGATAAGTCGGTAACGGGCTATTCTGATTTCAATTTTTAGGTTGATTAATTTGTTAATGAGGTTAATTTCTAATTTTAGTGGAGATATACATTAAAAAATATAACTAGTTATCAAACATAAAAAAAATTAAGGTACCTCCGCCCCGCTCCCGCTGGATGACAGCTCGCCAACTCACAAGCAAATAGAGCAAGTGTGTGATATCACTCACAAAAGAGAATTGCATCTAAAAATAAGTTCTCTCCAAAGGAAAAAGGCCACAAAACAAGTCAACGCTCATTCCTCTCCCACAGACTCGGTAATGGATCGCATTCAACACAAGTACGTTGCCATCAGAGGAGTGAAGCTTCATGTCGCCGAGATCGGAGCCGGTCGGATCATCGATCCTCGATCTCGTCCGTTGAACATCTGTTGTTTCTATTGAATTTGGTACTGAGAAAGTCTTTGCACTTTCAGGTTCCACAGCTGTTCTGTTCGTGCATGGGTTCCCAGAGATATGGTACTCTTGGAGACACCAAATGCTTGCAGCTGCCGACACTGGATACCGCGCGATTGCAGCCGACTTGAGAGGCTACGGATCATCTGAACCTCACCCGGAACCCGAAAAGGCATCCTTCAATGACTTCGTGGAGGACACCATCGCCCTACTCGATCACTTCTGCATCGGCAAGGTGACTTTTGCATTCCCGTTTACTCGACCTTGGCATTGTAGAATCAATTCGACAGGTTTCAGTGCGTTTTCATTCGGAACTGCAGGCTTTCCTGGTTGGTAAAGACTTCGGTTCCTGGCCTGTTTACCTGCTCTCTCTTGGACATCCGACCAGAGTCTCGGGAATTGTCTCCTTGGGCGTGCCGTTCTTCGTTCCGAAGCCTCAACGATGGAAGGCCCTCCCCGAAGGTTTCTACATCTTCAGGTGGAAGGTAAATTATCTGCAGAATCAAGTTTGTGCTGGAGTTCCGTTTGGCTTCATTTAGTTCATGGTCGGATCGCTTGATAGGAACCCGGACGAGCTGAGAAAGACTTCGGCAGGTTTGATCTGCAAACCGTATGGAAGAACATCTACATTCTCTTCTCAAGGAGTGATATCCCAATAGCAGAGAAGGATCAGGAGATCATGGACTTGGTGGATCCGTCGACCCGGTTACCGCCATGGCTGAGCGGCGAGGATCTCACAGTTTACGCCAGCTCCTACGAGAAATCCGGATTTGATTCTCCAATGCAAGTACCCTACAAGTATGCAACCTCATCACAGTACCAAAACAATCTTTTCCACACGTTAAGAACTAATGCACGTAATCTGTTCTTCATTGTTTGTTAGGGGACTCAAGGAAGACTTCAAGATGACCGATCCAAAAATCGAAGCTCCGGTGCTGCTAATAATCGGCGAAAAGGACTACTTCCTCAAGTTCCCTGGAGTTGCAGAGTACATAGCTGGTGGAGAGGCAAGGAAGTTTGTGTCCAACTTGGAGATCAAGAGCTTCCCAGATGGAACTCATTTCATCCAAGAACAATTACCGGATCAGGTCAATCGGCTTCTCATCAGCTTCATTCAGAAGCATACTTGCTGAAACAACATTCCATGTATAAAAACCAGACCTTTATCTGTAGAAAGAATTGCAGTGACCGATAATCGGGCTTCGTTCATGGCCTGAAGTCACATTGAAATGAAACAATCTAGTAGTTACAAGATTACAGGGGCACCGCGCATTGGAACGAATACGATTGCATCAGCATTTGTATACATGAAGTGCTATTCTACGCCTACCAAAGAATATGTAGAAATGAGGCAAACAGTATATGGTTAGTCTGGACTATGAAGCTGCGCTGTAACCAGTTTGATAACTGCGTCAGTAGCTAAGGCCAATGTATAGAAATAACAGAACTAGAAGGAAGCTAAGGACTGTACAAAAACCGCTGTAGCCTTGAAACTCGTCATGGCACCCTGCATGATTCGATCACCTCAGTCACAACTTTATGAGTGTCTGGGGAAATCATGTTCAGTGTCATATGAAATGCCTGAAAAAAAGAAACCCGATTAGTTGTTCGGGACCAACAATAATATGAATTGGCACTCGAGATAAGCTACGTCCCAGATAGATGCATACCACAAATCTCTCTAATACGGGAACAAGAATAGCAAGATTGTTGTTGGGGAGGCAACTGGCAATTGAGTCTCGTGTGCACTTGCTGTGTCATTGAAAGGCAGAGTAGTGAACATATGCCAATCAGTTAAAATTAGACAAGAGGTTCGAGCATGAAATTACTACAAACCTTGCAGTCGAAAGGAATGCCAGTAGCAGCGCAGAATAAGCTTCCACAATCATCTTCTCTGCTTCCTTTTCTCCTTGGAGCAGAGCTGCCTCATCATTCTCCTGAACAAGAAAATAGTAATTAAGATTTGCATTTAATACATATAGTTGATACATGTCAAGCCACTGAAATAGGAAGCATACAAAATCTACACGTTCTTTTGTTCGATGTTCAAGTAGAAGAGAAGACTATTCCTGCTTGTAGCAGAGAGGCCAAGACCCCTCTTTTGATAGAGCAGGTCAAGAGTTGAAACGCCCTCTTTCTTAATCCCATTGTACTCGGCAAACGAGTAGGAAGGAAGGGATAGACAATTCGAATGCAACCCTAACTACAGAAACTTGGCAGACAGAACCCTTGAAAATCAACATTGACGACGTTCATGGATCATTGACATTTACGTAACCAACCAAAGCAAGACCGTGCATTTGCTTGGCCCATACTACCGCATGCTAGAGAATATCCATGAATTAAGAAGTGAAGATTAAGTAGAGTACAACCCAATCCCACACATCTAAATAGCTCATAATTGCAACTAAGCTTCTCACCCAAGGTAAAGCATTTCCTTCCTCTGATGTCTCACTAGCTCCTTGGTTGGTTAGAAAGATGCAACACAGCAGTGAAATTACATCCTTGCGACTTTCTTCTACGAACCCTTCTGATGCAGGGTACGAGATAGTAGCTGTTGCAAGCCTTGATCTGCAATGATGCGTACAGTAAGCTTAAATAGACAAAAGGACAATTATACTTGCTTTGATACATAAAAAAAGGTGCTGTGATATGGTTCAATTATAGTATCTAACTGACAGAACACAATAGGGCAATTGAGAAAACAATCTGTGTGATTCTCCTGATCAATGCCCAAAAGAAACTGAACTGTAAAGCTTAAAGCATGCATGTAGCTTTTACCAACGGATAATTCAAAACTCTAGTCGACAAAATAAACACGGAGAACAAGGGACAAAAAATACTATTTTAATAGTCAGTTGATAGGTACTTTACCTATTGTTTCCATCCTTCTCCACCAAGTTGACCAGCAAGCCTAAAATAGCAACAAGGAACTCCAGCTCTTGATCGGTCAGGCGACACTCGTTCTCCTTTTTAATGTTACGGCTGGTCAAATCTTTTATTTTTTTGCAGAAAGCTAATGACGAACCGAACGAGGGGAAATGCCCAGCAATCAGAGAAGACATAGTCTCCAACCCTCCATAAGCAGCAATTTGCTTGCACCCAGTAGGGTTCTCATTCGTTAAATTCATCAAAACCTAACATGAAAACATGTTAGCTAAAACTGGATGCATAGACCAAGTTGTAAAAGATACATGCAAAAGAAGGGAAGAAAAAAATACCTTGACGGCAGAAAGAAGACAATCAGAAAGAAGGGCACGATGCTCTTCATTGTCATTGTAGCAAGATGTGTCTCCATTTGAATCATGATAGTCCACACTATTTGACTTCTGTTGGCAGTCTTCACTAACACTTAAATTTTCCAGGTTCTTTGAAGAAGAGCGGTTGTCAAGTCCCCGGGACCTTTTCCCATTTTTCCGACTTCGATTCCGAGATATCTTATTCCCATGCAGTACCTCCCACTTGGAAGGCAGGAATTCATCTTCATCAAAAGCAAAAGGATCTTCTTCATCATCACAAGGTTCATGTAGACCATCTGTCAACCAGTTAGATCTCTCTTCAACAGCATGTTTCGCCTTCAATCGACCAGTGGGCATGTGTTCCTCACTGGAACTCCTTGACATCCCACTAAATGAGCTAGACATGGAAGAGAGCAATCTGATCTTTGGCTGTTGAAAATCATTTGTAGAAGCTGTAGCAGTTTCGGAGCAGGAAGTAGAACCTCCAAACCGAGATGAGCAATTCCGATTGTCCAAGAAACCCCACTTCGAACTGCAGCAATCAGTGGAGGTACTGATGCATATAATTTCACGGCTGTTTTCTGCAAAATTCAAGTGAAAAAATACTTATGTATCAGCAAAGCACAACAGAAAACCAATAAGAAAAATGCCAAAACATGATTACCTTTACTATCTGCCTGGGAATCCAATTCAGAAGCACAATAATATTCATCAGAAAGAATAAGAGGCTTCCGCGTGCTGCTGGTAGCAGAACCTTTTCGTAGACAAAAGCCTGGTATTAAGTGGGATCTAACATTAGAATCGAGCAAAACAGAAATCCCCTGAGAAGAGATGAAAAAGTAATTGAATGAACCTCTAAGAAAATTTCAGAAAAAAAGCAATACCAGATAGAATATTGATAATATTCATGAGCAGCTCTGTGAAAGATAATCTTCTCCCATGAGCGTTCGACTTTACTCTCATTCCCAGCAAATGGCTCTTTCAAAACAAGAAAGACGGAGCATTAAATAAGTTAGTTTGAGATAACCTGTGTGACAGAAAAGGGATTCAAAGCCTACTCCATACCTGATTATCTTTGCTCAGAAATGTGGCATTCTCCATTATTCTCAAACATTTCAACAGTAACATCAGGCTCTTAAAACTTCTATCATCGCTCCTCTCTTGAACTGTAGCATGAGTTTGGCCTGCCCAATTCTGCAAATCAACTTTTAGTCAAGTTCACCTCTTTTTTCGTCCGTAAAGAGTATGAAATAAAAAGGAAAAATGAAAATCTACTCCTCAAGAATGAAAAGCTGACACAACCAACAATTATTACCCAGAGAAACAACCCACCAGCTAAACTATTATACTGTCAGCAAAATAGTTTTTTAAGGTAAAACTAAACATACAAGCTCGCACCTCCAGAACAGAGTGACAATTCTTCACTTCATCAAAGACAGAATCAAGACCACCAAGCTCCCGTAGCTTCTCCTTGAAGTTGCCTCCCGTCTCCCTCACCGTCCCTGATAAATCTGTCCCAGCATAAACAAACAAACATATAATCAGCTAATAGAATTGAAAGAGAAGAAAAAGGTGAAAGAATGACCGATGGTATAGAAGCAAGATATGTGTAAAGAGAATCTGCATTTACCAACTCATGATTGAATTTATCAAGGCACCTTGACAATAATTAATGAGTAAATTTATTACTTGTTATAAGACATTAATCAAAACAGTAACAATTAATTTCTTTGATGCCGATCGGTTAGACTAATCTGATCTACACAATTCAAAATTGGCTCTTTTTTAAACAATAAATACAAAAAAGGCTCATGCACATGGAATTTGGGCATTGCTACTTGCTACGTCCATGAAATTGGATAATCAACATAATAGAATTGAGGTTCTAAAGTCAACAGATATGATAGTTAAAGGACCTTCGATAGAAATCTTGGATAAACAAGCTTTCTCCATGGTCAACAAAGCTATCCACTTTGCACTCAGTTCTGGCCGCTCAGTTCCACCGCTGCTCAAACAAGCCGCCTTGATGTCTTTGCAACTAACAAGAAGTTCCAGAACCTTGGCCGCAATAGTCGCACAATTTGTGTCCAGCGTCTTACTAGAGTTCCTGTAGCTGTCGGAATCCTTGCGCATTGCTAAAAGCTTACTTCCTATACTCCGCGACTTCTCTAGAGAGGCGGTAGAAGCAACAGGGTTCAACAATTTAAGAAGAAATCTGATGTTCTGTGGAGATTCCAGAAGATGATCTTCTTGACCCTGAAACAATTACGAGGCAGATAGATATTCGAATCTTCAAGCTGTCTTCTTTCCATAAAGAGAAGACACGGTGAGCAGTTCGGATAAGGCGGGATAATGGCATTCGTCAATGGTTCAAAGCTCCTAATCTAGCAAGGCCTAAAACCTAGCAAACTAAACGAAAAGGGTGGATTCGAAAAGAAGCTTACATCGCCGGTCAAGACATAGAAAAGGGCAGCCGCGGCCAGGCTACACGACTCGTCGTCGAGCCCAAGACCCAAGATTGCATCGATTATCGTCTTCGACAACCTGAATTCGCATTTCCGAACGAAAGTGAATTCCAAATCTTGAAAAGAAGTGAATTCCACAAAGGAAAAGAATTGGCATACCCCTGGGTGCGAAGGAGGCGGCGGTGGTGGTGGGTCCCGCAGATGGAGAGGAGGGAGAGGAGGCTGGCGCGGCGGACCCGAAGGGGCTGGCCCCGCCGGAGCCCGTCCAGGGCGAAGTTGACCTCGTCCACGTGCTCCATCATCTCCCCGTACTCCTGGGCCTCCATCAGCGTCGTCGACGAGGCGGCGAAGGGTCCGGTCCGGACCCGCTTCGCCCTCGGCCGGAGCTCCACCGGGTCCGGGTCGAAGGAGGACGACTCCTGGGACGAGAAGGGGAAGGGCGCCGCCGCGATGGCCGGCGGCGGGAGGAATCCGAACGGGTCCTGGGACGAGGAGGACGTGGTTGTATCGTCGCGGAATCCGAACGGGTCCTCGTCGTCTGTCGGATCCGGGGAGTAGGGCCCACCTCCTCCCATCAGGTCTCCGGCCCGGTTACGCCGCCCGTACGTCCTAACGATCATTTTTTTTACCTAAATCCAAAGTTGGGGGCTTTTTGGGAAATTCACATCCGGCGCCGGGGTTTGGTGGCGTTTTAGATTTCTCCCTCTAGGAGAGGAGCTGGATATGAGGAAGGGGAGAGAGAGAGGATGGATAGGGGTGGTTTGGGAAGTTCGGATTTAAGACAAAAGAAATGAGAGTCGGATATCTACCGTACCGACTAATCTCGATTTATCAAGGGTTTTCTTCGGTTTGAGGTTGATTGTATTCTTGGGTTTTCTTGTTGGATCTTGGGTGTTTCCGGATCTGGGTCCGGGTCGTGTGCTTTTTTTAGGTTTTGAAATTGAAATACTTGGGATTCAGAGCCTGGATCTCTCTCTCTCATTCCAAAATTTGAAAGGCGAGGAAGGCAAAGATGGAATTTGCAATTTTCGATCTTACTAGAAAACAGCTATTGAATTCAGGCTGGTTTGTGAATTTTTTAGGCTAAAGTCAATTTTAGTATCAAACTTAGTATCAGTTTGATAGATATGGACACTAATGGCTAACCTGGTAAAAGAGTTTTGCCCGGTGCCACGGTGGATCTATGTAGTTTTTCTAGGGTTAAAAGCTTATGGTTGTATATTAACTAAGTAGGAAAACGTTCTCACGGGAGTTAGTCCAAGTAGCAAGGTATTTAGATTCAATAAAAGAGGTCTTTGATTCAAACTTTATGAATGTAAAATGAATCACTGAGAGAGTCACCTCCTAAATAGGGTGAGACAATGTTCGACTTTATAAAGACATTCACCAAAAAAAGTATATTCAACTCTTTCTATGGATGACATACCAATTAGGTGCACATAATCTCGATCTAAATTTCGTCGCTATTCAATTGACTACTTCATTTGCCAATCTCGGAGTATACTTTAGTTCCCACCTATACAACTTTCTAAAGGAATGTCTAGCTAAGAAAACAACATTCTTCGTTTGTCATTCGATCGATATTGATTCGCCATTGATAAGATCAACTACTAAATTGCAATCCGAGTGAATTTATACGATATTGTTGTAGCACCAAGTTTAAGGCGAGTTGGGTCGCCTTCACTTTGGCTTGTAGCGCTGACTTTGTTAGCGATGTGTCATTTTTTTACAATTTAAATTTTATTATTCCTCAAAAAACTCAACTTTAGTTACACCAAATTAGTTAAATCCCCGGTGACCATTTTATAATTTGAATCTATATAGTTCTGTTGGTCATTTTTTGAAATCGCATCATATTGGTACGTAAATATGTCAACACAACATGATATTAAAGCGGACATTCATTTTCGAGTCAAAGTAGTAGATGGTCGTAGATGATGTAGTTGAAGTTTCGTATACAAATGGCAAGTTCATACCGAAGCAGCACCGATGTTTAGAAAGAGAGTCTACCACCAATTTGAACATTAAGAATCCGAGGATGGAAGATTGATATCCTACCAAATAACATATCACCAATTGCAGACAAATTGAAAACATGCTTGAGAAGCTATCTTCACAAAGACAGATAACAGACGATAGCTTATCCTTGGGAGAAATAAAGCTGGAAACCCCTAGCATTTTGATATCTTCTCTTCAATGCTGACCATGGCATGAGAAGAGAATCTTGATGAAGTCGATAGAGTTTCAGCCACTTGAGATAAAGATGCGTTGGATGACTTCGGAAATATGATCATCTTCTCGAGGACCACTGAGTGCTTCAGCAACATATCAACAAATGCAAACCACTGGTACTTGACTACAATCCCATGAATCTCAATAGTTTTGACATTTGACAAGAAATGATCTATCTTGGTAATTGACATCCAATCTTCAAGGCAATGGTCGGGGGTATAAGAAAAGCCATCATTTGTGGGGGAACAAACCTTGTATTCAATGCCATCATTTGTTGGGGACCACTGCAGAAAAAGTTTTTATTTAAAAGAAGAGGTAACTCATGCAACTGCTGCAGCAAATAACCCAGCACAGTCATGATACTTCTTTTTTTTTCTTTATGAAGGAAGGTAGAAACTTTATGAAAGTGTATAGTAAAGTAGATTGTATTCTTTAAGATTTTCGAACTTGATACTAGTGCAAGTTTAAAAGTGATTTTTTTTGGCACCAAACTATACTGGACGGAGACAATCGAGATCTTGAAAATCTACTATCAATCTTGCTAAATTAGGTGAACCATGAAGAAGACAAAACATTCCCAAGATCTATTTTCCGAGGTCACCTAGCCTCGCTTCAAATTTCAGGACCAAGCACTCTCGGCTGTATAATCTAGGACACGATTTTATCATCTCCCGATCTGCAAGAAACTTCAGAAATGAACAAAAACAGACACAAAATAATTTCAGAATGAATCGATTGAAATTGTTGGATCAAATCATGAACAAATGAATATAGACCAACTATAATCTGACTTGAAGCATTAAGGCCATATGATATCATTATTAGACAAACTCTCATTTCAAACCATTGTGTCATCTTGGTACTTCCATGACCTAATAGAAAATATGTAATTTCAATGATTGAAGAATGATAATCACTTGATCTTGAGATTAGATTGTGCATGTATATATACATGATACCTAGCAACTAATGTGACCTTGGGAATGGAGGTCATGACAGCTATACTAGCCGATTATACAAGTAACAACTAGATACACTTAATGCTATTTACAATTACAGATAAATAGTCAAAGAAATCAAACATTGCATAGTTAAGATCATTGACTAGTAATTAATCTTATGGACACATAAGCAGCACCAGGATTCAAGGTCTGTAATTATGCAGACCATCTGCAATTCTGCAGATCATTCATCTGTAACATGACAGTTGCTGGTATTGTTGCAGTCTTCTAATCTTCTAACACTCCCCCTCAAGTTGGGCGTGTAAAGACTGTGGAGACCCAACTTGCTGATTAGATGCTGAAATTGACTGGTGCTAATTACCTTTGTGAACAAATCATCAAGCTGCTCTTCGGTATTTAGATAAGGAGTTGCAATCTCCTTATTCTGAACTTTCTCTCTTATAAAATGGCAGTCCACTTCAATGTGTTTCGTTCTTTCGTGAAACACTGGGTTGGCTGCAATGTAAATAGCCGCCTGATTATCACAAAACATTATCATGGCTCCCTTCTGTTGAAATCCCAGATCATTAACTAGCTTCTTCAGCCATATTAGTTCTTGTGCAGTGAGAGCCATGGCTCTGTACTCTGCTTCGGCACTGGAGCGGGACACCACATCTTTTTTTTGCTTCTCCAAGTCACCATATTACCACCTACAAATGTGCAAAAACCAGTAGTTTATCGTTTGCTATCATAACAACTTGCATAACTAGCATTAGCATATCCTACTATGTTTATATGACCACTTTTCCTCATCAAAATTCCTTGACCAGGGTCTGCCTTTAGGTACTGTAAGATTATGTCAATGATTAATTCATGACTAGTCCTAGGTGTGTGCATAGCTTGACTAATTAAGCTAACGGCATAAGTAATTTCAGGCCTAGTTATGGTGAGGTAAATTAACTTCCCAACTAATCTCTGAAACCTACCAACATTCTCTAGCAGATCACCATCAGTTAGTGAGAACTTATTACTGCAGTCAATAGGAGAGCCAGCAAGTTTAGCATCAGCTTTTAAAGTGTCTTTCAAGAGGTCAAGAACATACCTTCTTTGGCACATGTGAATACCTTTGTCAGAATATGCGAATTCTATGCCAAGGAAATACTTAAGCTTACCAAGATCCTTGATGTCAAATTGGCTTTTCAAAGTTGCTTTCAACTTCTCAATTCCTTCCTTATTATCTCATGTTATCACGATATCGTCTACGTACATACATACAACAATCTTCCCATTTGAATTATTCAGAGTAAACACAGTACAATCTACATTCCCCTTTCTAAAACCTAAGGACAATAGTACTTTGCTTATCTTATGGTACCATGCTCTTGGTGACTGTTTTAGACCATATAAAGTTTTCTTTAATCTACATACTTTTCCTTTTCTTTTAAGTGGATGTCCATCAGGTAGTTCCATATAAATTTCTTCTTCTAGTTCACCTTGAAGGAACGTATTTTTTGCATCTATTTGATATAGAGGCCAATCAAAGTTTACAGCAGCTGAGATTATCACTCTGATCGTGTTCATTTTTGCAACAGGGGCGAATGTCTCAGTATAATCAGCTACTAATCTAGCCTTATGTCTTTCTATAGATCCATCCTTGTTGTACTTTATCTTGAACAACCACTTACAACTTACTAGATTCTTGTTCTGAGGTAAGTCACACACCTCTGAGGTCTGATTTTTCTCAATAGCACTTAGCTCTTCATTCATAGCTTTCATCCATATTGGTGACTTTATAGCATCCTCATAGCTAGAAGGTTTAACATTAGCTTCAATTTTTTTAGGAACATGGCATGCTTGGTAGAGATTCTATCGTAGGAGACATATATGTCTATAGGATATAGTTTGGTAGAGTATACCTTATATTCCTTTAGTTTTGATGGCATTCTTCGAGTCCTTTGAGGTCTTCTATGTCCTACTTCTCCTTTTTGTTGTGCTTGCTCTTGTTCTTCTTCATTTCCTGCATTTGTAGATTGATGCAAGTCCTATATATCTTGCAAGTTCTGTGCATTATGCTGCATATTTTGCTGCACATTTCTTTCAGTAGACTCATCATGATAAATATCCTCATAAGTCACTCTTGTTCTTACTCTGTCGATATTACCTTCATTAAATTGATGGCACTGATTCTCCCCCTGAAACTGAACATCATTCTCTAGAAGTTTATGAGGATAATATGATTGAGTTTCTATAAAAGTGACATCTCTAGTAAGAAATTTCTGTCTGGATTTAGGATTGTAGCATTTATATCCTTTTGTCAGAGAAGAATATCCAAGAAAGATACACTTCTCTGCCTTAGGATCATGTTTGTCCCTTTTTTGCTTTGGTATAAGTACAAAACATGTACAACCAAAGACTTTAAGGTGATCAATGTTTACAGGTCTGTTGTACAACAGCTCAAAAGGAGCCTTGTAGCTAATGACCTTGCTGGGAGTCCTATTTATTAGATAGAAGCTAGTTAGAACAGCATCCGACCGGTATGATTTAGGTATGTTCATGTGAAACCTGAGTGCTCTAGCTACTTCAAGCAAATGTCTATTCTTCCTTTCGGCAACACCATTTTGTTGCGGTGTATAAATGCAAGTCTTTTGATGCATGATGCCTAAATCTTTCGGTTTTATTGGCAAATCTTTAAGGTACTCGGTTCCATTGTCTGTTCTTAGTATCTTAATCTTTCTTTCTAGTTATTTTTCAACCAGATTTATGAATTCCTCAAACACACCAAATACATCAGTTTTGCTTTTAAGTAGGTATAACCATGTTGTCCTAGAATAGTGATCTATGAAAGTCACAAAGTATTTGAAACTGTCATAAGACACGATTGGAGATGACCATAAATTAGTATGAATTAAAGCCAAAGGTTCATTATAATCAGTTTTAGAATCAGGGAACATAGTCCTACATGATTTTGACAATTTGCAGCTTTCACATACTTTAGCAATATACTGTTTACAAGTTGTGATCTTATTCAGAATTACATCAGATGGATGTCCTAGTCTTAAGTGCCAAATATCAGGAGAACCATGAGTAACACTCATTGCAGACATAGGTGTGGCTTCAGATTCTTTTAAAACATATAGTCCATTACAAATCTTTCCTTTACCAATCAAATTCCTTGTTTTCATGTCCTGAAAAAACACTTTATTAGGTTCAAAAACAACCTTGCAATTTAGTTGCTTAGTGATTGCACTCACTGACATTAATCTTGCAGCAATTTTTGGTATAAATAGGACATCAGATTTTGGTTTTTTATGTAGAAAACACTTATTGCCATGACCTTTTATAGGTACTTTAGTTCCATTAGCCACAGAGACATTGTCTTCATTGTCATATGCAACTAAGTCATTCAAATCATTTCTTTCATATGTCATGTGATGGCTAGCTCCTGAATCTATTATCCACATAGCATTTTTATGATTGAATGCAGCATAAGTGAGACATAGAGGCTTACCATCAGTCTTACCCATTTCTGGTTGAGAGATGATAGAGCTTGTGTCAGTTTGAGCTAAGTTGCTGCTGGGAGTGGGTGTAATTTTTCCAAGTTGTTGAATCACCTGTTGAACAATTTGATCAATTGTAGGAGTTTGAGTTGCTCCTTCAGAATTTTTGGCTCCAGATTCACCAAAGTTGGCAGCAGCTTGCTTCTGGTTCCTCAAGTGTGGGTGCAAGAACCAGCACCTATCTTGAGTATGACCAGATTTTTTGCAGTGATCACAGTAGAACTGTGATCTGCTTGGATTGCTTCTTCCTCCTCTGCCTCTGGAAGTGCCTCTACTATTGAATCCACCTCTGTTGCTAACAAATACACTGGCATCAGTTGTCACTTCTTTTCCTTTCTGACCAACCATAATTTTTCTTCTGGTTTCTTCCTGTAGAAGTCTTGAGCATACTATATTAAATGAGGGAAGCTCAGGACCTGTTAAGATTTGATTAACAAATCCTTCAAAGTCTGGTTTTAATGAAACCAGCAGATCAAAGACTTTATCATGTTCAGCTCTCTTCTGAAGAGTTGCAGCATCTGTAGTTGCTGGCCTGTAGATGGAGAGTTCATCCCACATACTCTTTAATGTTCATATGTGCTCAGTGAGAGAGCTATCATCTTGTTTTGTTTCTACTATCTTCTTTTTTAGCTCAAACACACGGTAGAGATTTTCTTGTTGGCCATACATGGCCTTGATTGAATCCCAGAGCTCTTTGGCTGAGTTTGATAGTGAAAATATGCTGTAGATCTTGGAATCCATTGAGTAGAAGATCCAGGCCATGACTATTTGGTCATTGGCTTTCCAGGCCTCATACTCGTCGCTATCTTCATCAGCAGGAGGTTGAATCCTGCCTGAGATGTAACCCATCATGCCTTTGGTATGTAGATTCATCTTTGCTGCCCTTACCTATAGTAGATATTTTTGACCATCAAGGGGAATTGGGGTGATTTTCAAATTGATATTTGAGTCACTCTCTAGGATGACTATTTTCCTTGGTGTATTTTGAATGAAGGAGGATTGCATTGCTACGGATGATTCTGAGACATTTTCGGCCATGATAATCGAGGCTTTGATACCATGTAATTTTCAATGATTGAAGAATGATAATCACTTGATCTTGAGATTAGATTGTACAGGTATATATACATGATACCTAGCAACTAATGTGACCTTGGGAATGGAGGTCATGACAGCTATACTAGCCGATTATACAAGTAATAACTAGATACACTTAATGCTATTTACAATTACAGATAGATAGTCAAAGAAACCAACCGTTGCATAGTTAAGATCATTGACTAGTAATTAATCTTATGGACATATAAGCAGCACCAAGATTCAAGGTCTATAATTATGCAGACCATCTGTAATTCTGCATATCATTCATCTGCAACATGACAGTTGCTGGTATTGCTGCAGTCTTCTAATCTTCTAACAAAATATCTATTAGGCAGAGAGCAAGATTAGTGTTTTCTCTCTCTCTCTCTCTCTGTAAAACCATTTAACCCCATGGCCACACCTTGCAGCCTGTTGTTCAACAAACTAACAGCATCAACCTAGTGTAATAGAAATGGTTTGCATACAATGATGTCAAACTCATCAACGTCGTGCTGCCATTCTAAATGAATTATAATCCATGTACAATATGCTCAATGACTTGTTTCGCATCCCGTCGTTCGACATCCTGTTGTCCCGGATAGTATCGGTCCTCTTCTTCATTTTTTACCACGTAACAGAGGTCCTAATGGCATCCCGGGTCTCCAGAAATGATAGGATGTGGAGCACAATGCCATCGGGCAAGTTGCTGATATGGTTTACCAGTCGAGGTTTTAGCCTCTTCTTTGTCCTCCCCATTTTGATTACTTCTGCCAAGGGTTTAGATTTGGGAATTTTTTTAATTTGGGACGTGAAATAGCCTGTACAAACGGGATGGGAGAGAAAAGCGAGAAAGTTACGGCACTAGATTCAGTGCAGAGTAAAAGATTTTTGTCCAAACGGTCTCAATTAAATTTTGATCATATGACTAGATGCGCGTCAGAGATCTGACGGTAGTAATTTATCTAAGAGTATTTTAGACTTTTAACGCGCGCTCTCTCTCTCTCTCTCTTTCTGTTCTCTTCTTTGTCACTCTTCTCTCATTCTCGCAAGAAACAGAGACATGCCTCTCTCCACCCTCTTTTATCTCTCCTACTTTTTCTCTGGACGCCGGCGAACTCATCGGTCTGAGATGGCATCATCGTTGTCATCGATGGTGGAAGTTTCGGCATCAACGTCGTCGACGGTGAGTTTCACCGACCTCTCCATGAGTACCCACAATTCCGACGAGGAGATCCAGATCTCTTCTCTTCTCTTGGAGCGGCTTCCATTGTTGAGGAGTCTACCGCGCCTGGATCCCGACGATGATGATGACGAGGAGTTCCAGATCCAGATCCTCCACGCTCATGATGACGACGATGAGGAGTTCCAGATCCTCCACCGCACTAACGAGGAGTTCCAAATCGAATCTGCCACCGGGGAAGCTAGAGGCGGGCTTGTCGGACCCGCTCCACCCTTCATGGTGCTCGCGATCCCTCTCCTCTCTACGGTCATTCTTCTTCGAGTCCTCTATCTCGTCCCTACTTTCGTCCATATTTTGTGGATTAGGAGAGCGATTAATTTTTTTACACGTTTCAAGCTATATCAAGTATTTGGTCTTGAAGAATATTCGTTGCTTGGAGGAATGCAAGTTAATGCGAGGGTTGTACGTGATGGGATTGCATCGATTGTGTTGTTGCGTACCAATTTGATGTAGTTATTTTTTTCTTTATTCAAAAATGTAGTTGTCTTTGTTGGTTGGAGGAATGCATATTGATGCGAGTATGCTTTTTATTTGTTGTTGTTGCTGGTGTAGTTTGGGTTTCGAATTAGAATGGAGGATGGCTGATATTCTTTTTTGGATTAAAATCAACTCGTTCATTTTGTTCATGTCCACTTTTTGTTTGATATTCATGTTTGATGTTGGAATTGATTTGTTCACCCATGGCATGCCATTCATTTTGAGTTGTGAAGATTTAAGTCTTGGCATTCTCGGGTTACGAGAATGATATGCCCGGGTCACGAGAATGGCATGCCAGGGTTGCGATAATGGCATGTCCGGGTTACGAGAATGGTAGGTCGGGGTCACGCGAATGGCATGCCCAGAGTACGAGAATAGCATGCCCGAGTTACGAGAATGGCATGCCCGAGTTACGAGAATGGCATGCCGGGTCACGAGAATGGTAGGCCGAGGTCACGAGAATGGCATGCCCGGGTTACGAGAATGGCATAGCGGGGTCACGAGAATGGCATGCCCGGGGTACAAGAATAGCATGCCCGAGTCACGAGAATGACAGGCCAGGGTCACGAGAATGGCATGCCCATTTATGAGAAATGTCAGGCCCAGGTTATAAGATGGCATGCCCGGTTACAAAAAATTGCCAGCCCCGGGTTACAAGAATGGAAGGCCTGGGTTACGAGAATGGCATGTCTGTTTACGAGAAATGCCAGGCCCAGGGTACGAAAATGGAATGACCCAGATTACGATAATTAATTAAATGATATGCCCGATTATATCTTAATTGTATGCCGGTTATAAGAAATGGTATGCCCAGTTAATATTTAATAAATTTTATAATAAATTAATTAATTAACTAAAAAACAAAACAAATGAACTAATTATTTAAATAACAAAGCGGAAGGGGGGCCTTCTAATTGGACGCGCGTGTTAGAATTTCTATATCCAACCCAAAATTTTAAGGCAATGGGTTGGTGGATTTTTTACACTTATAAACTTGCCCCCCACTCGTGTTTTAATCAATGTGGGATTCTCAACACGCCCCCTCAAACGAGACCCATTGGATCGAAGATTGCACTGGCTTTGACTTCACCAAAGTGCGAGATCAACCCGCTCTGGTACCATAATGAAAGTGAAAATAAGAGAGAAATTGATCTATAATTCTCCTTCATCGAGACAAGGTCCCGGATGACACAATAAGAAGGACCGAAGAGAACTGAGCATGAATTGTGAGAGACAAGCCTACCAATGGATAAATGATTAAAACCAAATGAGGGAATAAATAGGATATCATTCAAGCGAATATTGTCAGTCAATTGAACTGAACCAATATGTGTTGCATTTGTATGTTGACCATTAGCGAGTGAAACAAATGTATTAGACAAAGGACGGGCAGACACGAAAGAGGATAAAGTGCAACTTATATGATTGGTGGCGCTGGAGTCGAGAATCCAGACATCCGACGAACTAGTTGGAATGGAATCGAGGGAAAAGGCGCTCTTACCAGCCTTGTCAAGAGGGGCGGAGGTTGTGAAAGCAGAATTGACATGTGGTGTTTAGGTCGTAGGAATTATACCAGAGAAGCCGCCACCAGATTGCTGAAGTAGAGTCATGAGATTGGAACACTGCTCCGACGACAATCGAAGCTGAGAGAGGGATTCATCGGATAGATTAATGACAGCCATGATTGCTTTTGATACAATCCGGCTCTTGGTCACGAACATGACAGATTTTACGCTTTGATATGCCTAAAAGGCTCTGATACCATGTTAGAATCTCCATATCCAACCCAAAATCTTAAGGCAATGGGTTGGTGAATTTTTCACACTTATAAACTTGCCCCCCACTCGTGTTTTAATCGATGTGAGATTCTCAACAGTGGGTCTATTTTTCTTTCCCCCTGTCACGCGCATGATCGCCTTTTATTCCCCTCGCGCGCACGTGCCTTTTTGTCTCTTCTACCCATTGATTTTAACTTATGTACAAAAATGTCGCCCCTGAACTTTTGATCTAAATGATCCGAAATAATCTCATTCCGGGCCCAATCTAGACCCAAAAGTGGAATGAGCCCAATCTGGACCCAAAAGTTACAATACTTTCCTAAGTTTCCTTTGTGTCATCCACCAATCGGCGAAGTTAGGCTATGACCTGTAAGCCTAAAAAACACGGAAAATATCGAGTTCAAAATTTTTTTTTAAATATCATTGATGGTCTGAGACCAAGCCCGCGATACGCAATAAAGTTTGGCCCAAAACTATAAAGTCTATAATCAAGTGCTTGGCACTTTCGGAGACCACAATTGCATTGCAGTAGATAATATTATCTTGGATGATGATGCATTGCGTTTATGGTACGAATGTTTAAATATGTTTGAAAACTGATCTGTTTTGCTCAGCCGATCAAGGTTCTGCAATATTCTTTTAAAATCTTTAATGCTAATCCTATTTTTTTAAAAATAGGCATGGCAGTGATTTGGTGCTGAATTCCGATCATATTTCAAAAGCAACGGAAGGTGATACAATTGCAAGAGCAAGAAAGTAATTTCATATGACAAAAATAGTAAATTGATTAATGATGGAATTAAATTTTTATTTTTTATATTTAAACAAATTAGAGGAACGAGATAATGATTTTTCTTTTATTTTCAACCAAATTTTAGAATTCCAGAGATTTTTTACCAGAATTTTCCGGGAAGAACTACGCCGCTTGACTCACAAAGTTGGGATAGAATTAGCTCAAAAAGAATTAGGTACTGGACTCCAAATAAAAAGGTCAAAATTCTTGTACCAACCACATTTTTTAATCCAAATTCGAGCACTACCCGACTATATTAAAAATTGGTTATTTTAATAGAGTCTTTTACATACCTAAAATCTTCTTAGTTGAGACATGGCCTAACTTTCATATAATCAATCGCCATCGGTTTCATTTATCCGAGGTCAGTAGAAAGAACACCCTACAGATACCCCAACTTGAACTTGAAGAATCATTTTTTTGCTGCTTTTAGTTTACCTGTTGAGCAATTTGCGTCCATTGTTTGATTAATTTGATTATGGTATATTGTAATGAAGCTTGTAAATTGGTGAAGCTAAGATGTCACCTAGTAATTAAATACGACGAATCTTTGTTGCTCGTTCCAGGGGCTAATCAAACAAGTAGATGATCTAAGAGACGTTGAAAGAAGGAAGTTTGAAAATGAGTATCACATGCTAGATCTCAAAAGGTAACACACGCTACATTAATTTTCAAACTAAATTCCGATGTTAGTTGAACATTAATTTTCTATTAAAGAAAGTCGTAAAATTGGCATCCAAGTCAAAACTGATTTCTGGAGACACGCACAGCACAAGATGTTGTGAAGCAGTTCCGATGTTTCAGAAAGAGAGTCAACCACCAATTTCAATGTTAAGAATCTGAGGATGGAAGATGATATCCTACCAAATAACATATCTACAATTGCAGACAAATTGAAAACATTCTTGAGAAGATATCTGCATAAAGACAGATAACAAGCGGGTTGATAGGGTAACTTCAGCCCCAAAGCTTATCTTTGGGAGAAATAAAGCTGCAACTCCCTAGCTTCATAGTATCTTCTCTTGAACGCTGACCGTGACACGAGGAGAGTATCTTGTAAAAGTTGATAGAGTTTCAGCCACTTGAGGTAAAGCTGCGTTGGATGACTTTGGAAATATAATCATCTTCTCAAGCACAATTGAGAGCTTGAACATTACCTCAACAAATTTAAACCACTTGTCATGGACCGCAATCCCATGAATCTCGATAGTTTTGACATTTGACAAGAAACGATCTATTTTGGTAATTGACATCCAATCTTCAAGGCCATCGTCGGGGGTATAAGCAAAGCCATCATTTGGTGAACAGACCTTGTATGCAATGCCATTATTTGTGGGGGTCAACTGCAGAAAAGGTTTCAATATGTTAGAATTTCTAGTCAATAAAATTTTAAAAAAAAGAGGTAACTCATGCAACTGTTGCGACAAAAAACCTGGCGTGGCCAAAATACTAAGGTAAAAACCTTATGCAATAGTATAGCAAAGTAGATTGTATTCTTGTCTCAAGATTTTGGAACTTGATAAGAGTGAAAGTTTTAAAAAATTTAGCATCAAACCTTACCTGACAAAAACCATCGCAATCTTGAAAATCGACAATCAATCTTGCCAAATTAGGTGAATGATGAATAAGACTAAACATTCCCAAGATCCATTGTTTAAGGTCGCCTAGTCTCACTTTCAATCCCAGGATCAAGCAATCTCGGCTGTATAATGTAGGACACGATTTTATCATCTCCCGATCCGCAAGAATCTTCAAAAATGAACACAAACGACACAAAATAAGATCAGAATAAATCGATTGAACTTGTTGGATGAAATCATGAACAAACGAATAGAGATCAACTATTAAGTAATGGACTTCTAAAAAAAACTATGAAGTAATGGAAAATAATTGGACATAGGGAACTGGAGTTCATTCATCATGAACATTTAGCCTACTAACAATTCAGTTTATCTAACAAACAATCAAACACCAATCAAAGCTGAAATTCGATGCGTTAGAGCATTGTGGATTAAGTATAACCGTAGAGACAAAGCTAAAATTAAATATCTTGAAGTGCAAAACTTCTATATTTGTGACAATTATATAAAAGCAACAATTATTTTGTATAAAATGCAGCAAATAGTGATTAAGGAGATAAACAAAGGTAAAGAAAAATAAAGAAAGAGAAGTATAACTGACTATAATCTGACTTGAAGCGTCAAGGCCCTATGATATCATTAATGGATAAACTGTCCCCTTACATGCTAATAGCACATATCTAATTGACAGCGAGCAAGGTTAGTGTTTTCTCTCTTTCAAACCATTTAACCCAATGGCCACATCTAGCAGCCTACCTACATGATGAAAGATTAGCTCAACAAACTAACAACAAAACGGTGAAAAATCTACTCACTTTTTAGATGTCATTTGTGTAATACATAGCACAACAGATGTGTGATACAATGGTTTGCATACAATGTCAAACTCATCAACGTCGTGTCATCAAGGGATGTAACTATAATCCTCGAGCAGAAAACAAATAGAATTACCTTCGGGAAGTAACTTCCAAGCCATAACTCCTTGGAGTGTCCAACCATCTGAAAAATCTTCTTCTCTCGGTCACTATCAACATCATCACCCAAATTATAATACGGTATGAAGTAGAAATCCAGATGAACACGAACCAGAGACGGCACATCAATAAGCTTAAAGCTGATCCCAAACCAAGGTCTCAAAAACTCCAACTCCTCTAGCCGAGGGGCGTTAACACGAACCTCCAAATTGTTGACCGCCTTAGGATAATCTATCACCAATGTCTTAATTTTCTTGTGAACGATGTGCACCCGCCCAGACAAGCGGACACAACGCAGTATCAAGGACTCGAGTGAGGGACAGCCCGATAACACATTCTCGATGTCTTTCAGATCAGCAGACTCCACATGTAAAACCCTAAGCGACCCCCAACTCACCCTTTCCGGAGGCCAGACAGTACAACCCTGCAATCTCAGCTTCCTCAAGGACTCGTGGGAGAAAATGCAGTGAGGGAGGTCGTGAGGGTACATCCCAGACAACCACAGGTCTAGCTCCTCCACGTGGCGCTTCCCGGTGAAACGAACCAAACGACTCACCCTCCGGTGTGGCCACTCGTCGCCGTCAAGATGGAGGCTGAACTTGAGGACCTTGGGGGCGGCGTGGAGGGATAGTGTCCTGTACAGGGACCTCATCTGAGGTTTGTCCAGAGAGCCATGGCGGAGATTGAATTCGAGGTTGGGCACGTGCCTCCACAGGAACTTCCACCTCCGCGACAAGACGGAGGTCCTAACGGCGTCCCGGGTCTCCAGAAACGATAGGATGTAGAGCACAACGCCATCGGGTAAGTCGCCGATATGGTCTCGCGCTTGCTGCTGTTCTTGTGGTCGAGGTTCTAGCTGCTTCTTTCTCCTCTCCATTTTGATTGCTTCTGCTCCTAGGGTTTCGATTTGGGAAATTTTCTAATTTGGAACAGGTACAAATGGGACGGGAATAAAAGGGAGCAAGTATTTTGCTTTATTCCATACACTTCTCAAACAAAAAACAATGGGCGAAGTTAGTGTTTCAGTTTCTCAAACAAAAAACAATGGGCGAAGTTGGGCTATGAATAAATTAAAAATTAGAAAATGGATGGAGTTGGGCCGATCCGCTCGGCTGCCAAAGTGACGGTCGTGAACTTTTTTCTTTTGGTTATCATAATTAATATTATATTTTGATAAAAATAAATAATTAATAATAAAAATATGAAAATTAATATTTTTCAATTCTCTATAAATAGAGCTCAATATTGACATATTTTGATAAACAATCTTGTATTTCAACTTCGGACGCATGTAATTCGGTCTAATATTGACTTCAAATATATTTTCGATATTCTTACACTTCGAATTTGGAGAAGTCATAAACTAAAAAGTTTTAGTTACCAACATGCACTGAGATCAACTGGTAAAGGAGTTGTTCTAGCTTAACCAGGTCTCGGGTTCGAGTCTTTGGGTACGCATGCATCAGTGTTAAATACTTGTTGGGAGAACTTTGCCACCTTTTAAAGGACCTACCCGACTCGAAATTGGATTAGTCGGCCCAATGGGCCGAATACCAATTGGTTAAACCAAAAAATAAAAAATTTTAGATATACGTCTCACCTTCGCAAAGAAATTTGAATCAACTCAATAGAATTCCGGAATAAGAAGTTGTGGCTCCCCAACCGAAACTCGTCCCCATAACTCGCTCGACTATTGACGTCAAATATATTTTTGACATTCTTACACTCCGAATTTGGAGAAGTTATAAACTAAAAAGTTATAGATATACATCTCACGTTTACAAAGTAACTTGAATCAACTCAACCGGACTTCGAAATAAGAATTTGTGACTCCCCAACCGAAACTCATCCCCGTAACTCGCTCGACTATTGATGTCAAACTATTTTTGACATTTTTACACTCCAAATTTGGAAAAGTCATAAACTAAAAAGTTGTTGATATATGTCTCACCTTCACAAAGTAACTTGAATCAACTCAATTGGACTCCGAAATAAGAAGTTATGTCTCCCCAACCAAAACTCGTCCTCTTAACTAGCTCGACTATTGACTTCAAATATATTTTCGACATCCATTTGTAGCTCGATTTGTTTCTTTCTAATTTTTGTAATCTTAATTTTGTTATTTTATTTTAATTTTTTTTGTTATAATTATGGACCTATAATTTTATATATTTATTACAATTTATATGTAAACATAAATTAAATTATAGATAATATGTGGATGAGAGAGAAATCAATTATTTATTTGGTGAGCGGATTGGATGACATCACTAATAAAGATGGTAAAAAATTGGGTTGGATGGAATAGTAGTTTGATGAGAGAGAAATTAATTATTTATTAGGTAAGCGGATTGGATCCGCTCACCAATCAACGTAGTCTAAGCTACCAGGTTCAATATAAAAATACACCAAAAAATCTCGAGTTCCAATCACAAAAAACATCACAATAATGTTTGGCCCATAACTATAAGTCTTTTTTTTTAGCCACACCAAAGTATATTGATCACGTTGGAAAGTCAGAATACAACAGTGCATCCAATTATACTAGATGAAGGATTAACCAGTTACAAAGAAGGGAGCCCAATCTAACATACTTACAAATCCAATCGACAGTGGAATTTTACAACCTAGAAATTAGATTGAGCTTGCATCTAGGAAGAGTAGCCAGTAACAGACGAATGTTCTTGACAAGGGCTTCAATTTTCCATGGCAGAATGGCGTTGGTGTCCTGGACAAAATTAAAAGCCAGCAAGCAATCCGTTTCAACAACCGAATCAACGCCAAGAAAAAGCTTCTTGATGAGGTCCATCAATAAGGCAATGACACTGAGTTCAGCTACCAAAGGAGACTCAGCCAGAATAAGGTTTGTCTGGCCTGCAATAGCAAGGTCTTTGTAGTTTCGGGCAATCATGGTAATTTTGGATAAAGATGAGCTCTCCGTCCATGACGAGTCGTAACTGAACTTCAGGATCCCCTACGGAGGCGCGATCCACGAAGTTTGTAGAGGTTTAGCTGATGACTGAAGCCCCAAAGAAGTACCTGTAACCTACTAAAATTCATTGCAGTAATGAGATGCCTGTAAAACCATGTTCATGGGATCAATTTTAATCCCTTCAAAAAGGAACCTATTCCTAGACAGCCAAATGCTCCAACAAAGATGAATAGCGAGAGAAACAAAAGAAGAAGCGGCTGCAAGAGGAAACGAGTTCTTAATAAAAGAGAGCCAAATAGAAAAGAAACTATGTACATTAGCATCAAAAATAAAACCTAAAGGACTACCAAACCAATCAGCCCTAGCATGAGAACAGCCAAAAATCATATACAGAACAATTTCATCATCGCTAAAACAAATTTGACATAGGGACGTATGCGAGAGATTCTTCCTATGAAGGGTGGCAACAGTAGCCAAGCCATTTCTAGCCAGGCGCCACACAAAATTCTGAATTTTAGGAGGAGTCTTCAATTTCCAAATCCAATTCCAAATGCCAGGATCAATAGAAATAGCCAAGGGAATAGATTTTCTTATCAAAGCCTGTTGCTTTTTAAGGATCTCATAACCAAGCTTGACAGTAAAGATACATGCATCATGATGTTTCCACACAATCAAGTCATGAGTAAGAGACCTGCATAAAGTGATATTAGTGATAGCTTGTTGTTCTATATAGGATTAAAGCAGTGTTGAATTAAGTTCACATACCAGCTCATAGTGGCAGGACAAATTAAATTAGATATCGCTTTTAGAAAAGGAGGGGCATGTAGCCTCGGTTCTAGTCTAGAATTGGCAAGGGAAGGTAGCCAAGGATCACGCCAAATACTAAGATCCTTCCCATCATCAATTCTAACAAGGAGACCATCAAGCAGAGCATCCCTCCCTTTCAGCAAGCTGTTCCAGAGCCACGAAGGTCTGTGACCTCTAGGAGCTGAAAAAATATCAGTATCATAAAAGTACTAGCCTTTAAGAATTTGAAAATACAAGGACTCTTGATTTCAAAAGAGTCTCCAAACCTGCTTAGACAAAAGAGAAATGTTAAACAAGTGGAGATCTTTAAAGCCCAAACCACCCTCAGATTTAGAGCAAGTGGATTTATCTCAACTCAAACAGTGAATTTTCTTACCATCGCCCTCCCCGGTCCACCAAAATCTGGCCATAAGGCCATTCAACTTTGAAACGAAGGTAGAAGGGAGCAGAAAATATTGCATATTATAGCTTAGAATTGCAGATAAAATGAACTTGATAAGCACTTCCCTACCCGACAAAGAGAGCAGCTTCTGCTTCCAACTGAGGGTCTTTTTCCACATGCATTCAAAGAGGAAGTTCAGAGCATCCACTTTCGATCTACCCCACATAGAGGGGAGACCCAAATACTTGTCACCAACTTGCATCTGAGTCATACCAAGAATGCCAGCAATAGAGAGCATTTTTTTAGGATTTTCCAAATAGGAAAAATATATGAATGACTTTTGGAAATTGATTTGTTGGCCAGAGATATCAGCAAAGAGGACCATCAGGTTTTTCAAATTTCGGGCTTCCAAAATAGTAGCCTTGCCAAACAATAAAGTGTCATAACCAAATAAAATATGGGTTAAAGATGGACAATGTCTATTAAGAGCAAAGCCTCGAATAACACCAGAGGAATTCGCATGGCTGATAAAATGAGAGAATGAATCAGAAATAAATAAGAAGAGGAAAGGAGACAGGGAATCACCCTGGCTAAATCCTCTCCTAGCTTTGAACTAAGGGAGAGGTTGTCTGTTAAAGAGGACACTAAAAGAATTCGAGGAGATGCAACTCATGACACACTCTAGCCACTTAGCAGGGAAACATATTTTAGTTATAACCAGTTCAAGAAAATTCTAATCAACCAGATCATAAGCTTTTTTCAGATCTAATTTAATGGCCATAGAAATGCGATGAGAACTGGTCCTAAGATAATGAAAGGCTTCGTGGGCAATAATAATATTATCTTAAATGCAACGGCCCTTAACAAATGCACCTTGACAATCAGAAATCAAAAGACTCATCTAAGAACATAACTTGTTAGCTAACACCTTAGAATATACTTTATAGGAAAAATTACAAAGCCCAATAGGTCTATAACCATGAATGTTAACAGGATTCTGAACCTTAGGGATTAAACAAATGAAGGTACGATTAATGTCAGAGGGAACTGCTACGAATTAAACAGATTACGGACCAAGGCAATAAGATCATGTGAAACAATATTCCAAAATTTATGGTAAAAAATACCAGAAAAATCGTCAGGTCCAGAGGATTTAGTGGCTCCCATCTCAAAAGATGCTTTCTTAATTTCATCATCAGATAAAGGCTTAATGAGATTAGAAGCCATCTCAGAGGTAACGAGTTCAGGGATGCAATTGATAATGCAAGAGGGGTCACCAGTAGTGCCCTTCGAATATAAATCAACAAAATGTTGTTGGACAAGAGATTTCAAAACAGCAATATCATCAATCCAAACGCCATTAGAGTCTTTCAACTTGACAATTTGGTTTACCTGTCTTCGCTAGGTAGAAGAAGTGTAGAAAAATGAGGTATTCTTGTCCCCCATTTTCACCACTCGATATGTGAGCGTTGATGCCAGTAAATCTCTTCCTGTTAAAAGAGACATGCTAACTCCTTTTTAATTGCAAGCTATATATTCTTACACTGATGGGAATGATCCACCAGTTGAATAGACTTTAGTTCAGCAGTCAAAGCGATGATTCTTGCTTTCCTATTCTTATTTTTATTCCTGCTCTACAAGGAAATATCATCAGTACAAAAGGAGATTTTCCTCATAAATACATCTGGGGGAAGACCTGGGATCAAGTGAGACCAAGCATGATCAACCACATCTTTACAACTTGGTTCATTGATCCAAAAAGCTTCAAAATAAAAAGGTCATTTATAAATCCTAGGGAAGCTAGCGTGCAAAAGTAAAGGACAGTGGTCTGAGCCATTAATCACACAGTGAATCAGCAGGGCTTTAGGAAAAAGGTTATGCCAACTAACATTTACAAGGGCACGATCGACTCGCTGCAAAAGATTATTATGAGCATACTACAAATTAGACCAAGTGAAGGGAGAACCCTTAAAACCTAAATCAAGAAGATCACCATCATGCATGAAATCTATGAGAAGATCCATCTGCCACCCTTCAGGAGGGACACCACCTTACCTCTCCCCTGTACACACAACAAGATTAAGATCGTCAATGCACAACCAGGGAGAAGAAGGAGGTTTGAGGATGTTAAGATTACTCCTCCAAAATAGGCATTTACGAGAAACATCAGGCTCCCCATAAATAAAAGAGCAAAACCATACAGAGTCAGAATCGTAGAAACTACAATGAGTATCAATGAAGTTCCTGGAGTAATCCAAGGCCTCCACCTTGATACCCTCCTTCCACCACAATGCCAAACCCCCAGATTTACCAAGGGGATCAACATAAAAACAACTGAAAAACTTGCAGGTCCTTCGCAAATGTTCAATCTTTTTCTGTTTCTGTTTCATTTCCATCAAGAAAATAAGGTGAGGGGAATGATTACGAACCAGGTCTTTGAGTACCTAAATAATAAGGGGACGACCCAACCCCCTACATTTCCAACTAATAAGACTCATTGGTGCTTAGGTGGTACCTACCACCTGGGACAATTCACGCTGCAAAGAGTCAATAGTAGGCAAAGAAACCTCGCTACTCCAGTGAGGTATAGCCAAGACCAAAAAGGACTTCCCAGAAGAAGACTTTTTGGAATTTCTAGGTTTCGCTTTCGACACAGATTTGAGATGAGGAACACTCGAGATAGAGGAGCAAGGAGGACCGGCTAAGGAATTCATTAAGGGTGGTAAGGACAGCCCCATTGAGAAGTCTCCAGCCCTACCTGCAAAATCGATGATAATGGGACAACAACCTGGGAGATAGAGTTAGTTGAAATCGATTTAGATTTTTTGGTGGGGGTGATGTTAGATAGTCCAAAAGGGAGCTCCTTGGCTGCCATTCATTTAAATGCCATAATTAATTGGGCATCAATGGAGCAAAATCAGTTCGAATGACCCAACTTGCCACAGAAGAAGCAAAACTCCGACAGCCGCTCATACTTAAATAAAATCTGCCACGGTTCTATACTGCACAAGGGATACGAAGCCAGTTAAAAGTGGGAGGTCGACTGCCACCAGAACTTTCAGCCTGAGAAAGCACCTCTGTCTGGGGAGGCAAGCTCATTTTCATTAATGGAAACCAGCCCTTTAAACTGCCCACATATCATCTCAGCAGTATTGTGGCAGATAAGGTTGCGTGGAAGCCCATGAATTTGCACATTAAAGCTCGTCACAGAGAAATCGATGGTATTTCATGGGATACTAAGATCCCACTCTTTCAAGATTAAATGTTGATCAGCCACCGACCAATGGGTATTATTTAACGCTCTATTCTTATCCTCCTTAAACTTGAAGGAGAAAGAGAAGAGGTTCGCAGCCAACTCACCAACGTCTACGTTATCTGAGGTTACACCCCAAGAATGGATAACACTAGCTTTATGGGATGGCGGCCTTGTAGATCGGGAGGAGATGATTTTCCCCACCAGGACGAGCCCAGGACCCCAATCACCATTGTCTGGGATAGGTTCGAGAAGTAAATCCGAACCGTGCTTGCGGAGGGAAGCTTCTTTTAGCTTTTCAGCCAAGAAGTCACTATCGTCCAGATGTGGATCCATGAGAAAAATTTATATACTAAAAGACACCAGAAGACAAAAGGAAATGAAAAGGTAGGTGGGGTTAAAGGAAGGCTTAAATGAGAATTCGGGTGCGGTGGGGTAAGGTGTGGAGGAGGCTGGGTTAGGTGGGGGATTAACTAAGAAGGTCTTAGACCACCAGCATCCGCAACCTGTCCTAATCTATGTCACAGAATAAATAATTAATTTATCTCTCATCCACATCAACCCACCCCAATTAAATATTTTTCTACTCATATCAGCAACATGCCCCAACCTAGGTCACAGAATAAATAATTAATTTTTCTATCATCCACATATTATCTACTATTATTTTTTGTTTATATAAAAATTATAATAAATATACGAAAATAATTATTCTGTAATTATAACAAGAAAAAAATTAATGCTAAAGTAACAAAATTAAGATTACAAAAGTTAGAATATAAAATTAGATAGAAATAATTGAAGGTACAAAGATAACTCCAATTTTGGGCTATATTTACAGAGATTTTTGAAAAATAAGAATTTCATATTGTTAAAGATAATTCTAATTTTTTAAACCACACAAATAATATCCAAAAAAATCTATTTATACGAATAACATTGTGTCAAGTGTAACTAAGTAGATAGAAAAGAAAAAAAAGCCATGCAAGCGAGGGCGAGGCCGTGTGTCAGGGTTTTTCTTTTCTTTTCTTTTTTGCCATGTGGCAGCCGACCTCCAGGTCAGGGCCGCTGATGCGGCTAGCCTTAGAATGGAGGGCAAAAGAGAGGAAGGCAGGCTCCCATAACTATAAGTCTCTAATATCAACAAGTACTTAGATCAATTAGTGAGGGAGTTGTTCTAGCTTAATCAGGTATCGGGTTTGAGTCCTTGGGTACGCAGTAGTGTTAAATACTTGTTGGGAGACCTTTGCCACCTTTTAAGGGTCCTACCCGGCTCAAAATTGGATTAGTCGACCCAATAGGTCGGATACTAATTGGTTAAAAAAAACTATAAGTCTATAATCAAGTTTCTTGTGAGCTACCATACACAACTCAACATGCAAGACATATTCCTTCAAGGTAAATTCAAGTGCTAATATGGACCCCTGAAAAGTGCTAATGTATACGTAGATGCTTTTTTATCTCGATTTTTTTCTCAAAACAATTTACTACAATAGGATTTTTACAGTAGTTAGACTTCTAGAGAAGAGCATTTGGAGGAGGTCGGAGGATTTTCATAAATAAAATTCACTTATAAAAAATCTATACTCGATACATTATTTTTTTATAAGTAGAATTGTATTTGCCAGAAAAATACTTGCCAACAAATTATATTTACCATATAAATGCCTAATGATATTAATCTCATGTATACTTATCAAAAAAATATTAATCTCCCAGAGATATACACTAGATAAGATTTATAAAACAACGAACTGAATATATATATTTTGGAATATTATAGAATTCTAAAAGACGTCAACTCTCTGCAAAAATATGTTTTGGCGCAACAAAACAGAATTATGAAATCTAACCTAAATAAGATTGAAATTCATTTACAATGAAAATCAATATAGTATACTCTATGCAACCACATATACTAATTAACATAATGCAAGTGATAAGAAATTTATGGATCAAAAGAGTAATAAAAAATTTAGATTCTTTTAAAAGTTTGGCTCAAGACTTATAAACAAAAAGTTATTATTAATACCTGATAATTGATCCCCGAATATCGTAAATTAAAAAAAAAACCAAACTCGTTTCCAACTTTCAAGAATTTAAACCAAACCAAAACCGACCCCACCCAACTTCAATAAGAATAAAATAAGGGCCCAACCCCTAACCTTAACCCAAACATTAGCCCTAACACTAAACTATCCTACAGCCCTAGCTCGACCCCACATACCACTGCTACAACCTTCACGTGCTCCATCCCAAACCTGTCCACCAATGATGCTACCTGGGTTTTTTTATCAATATGATACTACAGTACTAATTTATTATCAAAATTGTATTACTATTGAAAATATTTCGAGAATAATATCCATTTTCAAGATTGAAATTTTTTTTTGACCTGGGACCAAAATAAAAAAAATTGACTTAAGACCAAAATCGAAAAAATAATTTGACCTAGGTCACTTTTTGTACTCTCTCTCTCTCCTCCCTCCCCCTCTCTCTTTCCCCTTTTTTCCTCCCTCCCTCAAGCGCTCTCTCTCTCCTCGGTCTCCTCACTTTCCCTCTATCTCACTTCTATTTTTTTGTATTTACTAAAAAGTCAATTCCATTTATCCTTATCTCTATTAAATTCTCCAATTCTAAATCAATTCTTAATTAATTTTAAAAAAATTAAATATTTATTTGTTCATGAAATTCATTTAAATAACTTGTCTACTATAAATGATACTTGTTCTACTTGAACAACATTTCAACTTAAAAAGGTAAAATTTATATGAATAAATTATTTTTTTCAGCAATATTCACTATCACAAATCAAATATTTAAAATTGTATTGCAAACGGGAAGAATTATTTTTGTAAATTTATTATTTTATTGTCTAATTTAAAAGGGCTATCTACAATATTGAATCCAAATTCATATCATTTTTGATATATACAATTTAGAATCCGGACTCATTCGATCGAGTAATTTAGATTCAATATAGATAAAATTTTAAAATATGGTAACATCATTTAAATAAATTTCATGAATAAATAAACATGTAATATTTTTTAAAATAAATCAAGAATTGATTAAAATTGTAAAATTTAAGAGAGACAAGATAAATGGAATTGACTTTTTAATAAATACACAAAAAATAATAAACTAGAAGAGAGAGAGAAGGGGGATGTGAGGAGACCGAGGCGCGTGAGGGTGGGGAAAAAAGGGGAGTCCGAGGGTAGTTCAAAGGCTTAGCAGGATAGCCAAGTCCTGCAATCCCCAACTCCTTTTTCTTTCAGAGACTAAATTGAAGGAGGCTGCAGTTGAGTCGCTGAAGTGGAAATTGGGGTTTGAGTATGGGCTTTTTATTGCTTGTACGGGGGAAGGGAAAGCGCGGAGTGGAAGTTTATTGTTATTGTGGAGGAGAAGTTTGGATGTGACTTTGTTATCGATGTCACTACACTACATTGATGTGTCCGTGTCAGGGAATGAAGAGTGGCAATTTACTGAATTCTATGGTTGGCCGAGGTCTTGTGATAAAAGGCTTTCCTGGGAATGTGAGGTAAGCCAAGATGCGATTGGAGGAGAAAATCAGGGTTGCCCAGTCTCTTTCTGGTACAACGGAGAGGAGGAGTTTGATCTCGAGTTTGCAGGGTGAGCTGGAGGAGATTTTATCCCGAGAGGAGACTATGTGGGCGCAGCGTTCTAGGGCATTGTGGTTGAAGGAAGGGGATCGTAATACAACCTTCTTCCACCAGAAAGCTAAGCATCGGGGGGGGGGGGGGAGGAGGAACAAAATCTTGGAGATACATAGTGGAGAGAGTGGAGTGGTGCGAGGATAGGCGGGTCTAGAGAAGGTCTTTACGTCCTAACAGTTTGGTTTAGAGGTCGTGGGTGCGTATGTGCCACTCTCAGACTAAAGGGGGACTGGGGTTTCGCCATCTCAATAATTGTAATGGTGCGATGCTGGCCAAGCAAGCCTGGCAGTTGGTGGTATCACCAAACTCACTAACGGCTCGAGTATTGAAAGCTAAATATTACCCAAGATGTGATTTTATGCAGGCTCCTTGTGGCTTTCAACCTAGCTATATCTGGTGGAGTATTTTGGAAGGGAGAGCAGTGCTTGAAGCGGGCCTTTCCTGGCGGGTAGGGGATGGTTCCCTAATCGTGATTTGGGAGGATGGTTGGATCCCTGGTGGACATAAGGATCGACCGCGATATCACTTTTCAGGGGCAGATTCCTTTCAGTTGGTGAGTGAGCTTATTCGCTCGGGGCCGCCCCGGTGGAATGAGGCCCTCGTGCATGCTCTTTTCTAGGAGGAGGATGTACTACTTATCAAAGTTATTCCCCTAAGTGGAATGCGTAGGGAGGACACACCAGAATAGCGCTTTACGAGGAACGGTGAGTATTCTGTTCGTAGCGGGTACTTTATCGATTTGTCTAGCTGGTGGGACTCTTCTAATGATGTGGGCATGCTGGGATCGCCTAAAGAAGTTTGGCGAATGTGTTGGAAGCTATAAGCCCCCCGAAGTGGAAGACCTTTTTGTGGCAAGCTCTGGATAATTGTTTACCAGTGAGGGTGAATGTTCAAAAACGTGGCTTGGATATTGATAATAGGTGTCCCTTTTGCCGAGTCTGTCTAGAGACGATAGTGCATCTATTCTTCTCTTGCTTGAGGATTGTCCGACTCTTTCAGGGTGCTGGCATGGACTCTGGCCAGGTTTCGACCTCTTCCTTTGCGGATGGTTTGATAAGCTTATTTGAGGCATGTGACGAGGCAAAACGGGGACACAGACTGGCAATTCTGTGGGGAGTCTAGAAAGCTCGAAATGCCGTGATCTTTCAGAATGAGCCTTTTGACGTGATTTCGATTGAGATAAGCAATGCAGTTCATCTCTGGGAGGATTTTCGACTCCATTTCCAGGAGAAGCCATGTGAGAGGCGGTGTGACAACGACCGATGGAAATCTCCTGCTGCATGCCGATTTAAAATCAATACTGATGTTGTGGTCTCCTTGTCGGGTGGGGGGCAAGGTGAGGCTATTGTTCGTGATCATTTGGGAAACTTTGTGGTAGCTGTGGTCCAGTTCTTTCCCAACCAGTCCTATCCTACCTTACTCGAGGCGCTCGGAGTGAAGTTGGGCATCGACTTGGCTGGTTCGCTTGGTTTGACGTAGATTAACTTTGAATCTGATTGCCCTTCCTCTGGTGCAATCTCTGATTAGTACTACGCTGGATAGAAGTGACTTATCCATCTTGGTGTTTGATTGTCTAGCCAGAGTTCAGTCGCTGGAGGGGCATGTTCGGCGAGAGGGGAATAAGGCGGCTCACTGTTTGGCGAAGTACCAGCTCCCTCATGAGACTACTTTTATGTTCTTTTCTCACCCACCTGATTGTCTAGTTGATTTGTTGCTAGAGGATAATGCTACTGTGTAACTTGATTTTTTTACAATTAATGAAGCATTTGATGATTCCTCAAAAAAATTAAAATATGGAAAAAGTTCATGTTAGTACCATATAGTTTCATATTTTTAGAATTTAGTCAGTGTGATTTCAAATTGGGAATTCAGTCCCATGTGGTCTACACACTTTTTCACGGGGAGATCCAGGGCAGCTACCCGTTCTAACGGACTTGAAAACTGTCTTTTTGGCCCAGCGTGGCAGACACGTGGCAATATAGTGGATTTTAATAAAGTTGACATGTACTATGATAAATTACTTATGCAATCCCCAATTTGTTTATATTTTTTCAAAAAAATCTCCTCTCTCCTCTCCTACCCCTTCTCTCTATCTCTTCAGCTTCTCTCTCTCCCCCCATTTTCCTTCCACCGCCGCTCCCCGAATACCTGGAGTCGCTGCTCCTGAGGGCAGGAGTTGTGTTGTTCTGAAGGTTCCCGGTAGGGGCGGCGGCAGAGTTCAACGCAGTGGTGGAGGCGTTCGGGTGGAAACATATGTTATACGTGGGTGGGGCCGCCCCAGGACCAACGTTGTCGGGAGGGTCTTCACCGCCATTGAGTCCCCTCCCGATTAGAAGATTCCCTTCCATAACGAACTTGTGTGCGATCGTTGTCGGTAGTGATAGAGGCAGATATGGTGCGGTAAGATTAATTATTGCCCCTCGACTCAAAACGATAATAATGGGTAAGATTAATTAAAAACTGATAAATACCTGATGATGTGGTATTTTGAGTTGACAAGGACATCTTGTCAGCTGATGATGTGGCATTTTAAATCACAAAGACGCCATGTCAGTTGATGGCGTGTCGCCGGTGACCGAAAAAAATATTCTCAGGATGTTATTTGACCTATTTAGAGAAGTACAAGGGCTTATGTGAGCTACTTTCAAGTATAAGGACATATGTGAATTTTTTGAGCAAGTAGAAATACTTATTTGACCTTTATTCTAAAAGAAAAAAATGCCTACAAAATACCAATCAAGGGACAATCGTACGGCCAAGGAAAATCCAGAAAAAGTTAGAAATTAATGCGTAGACATTTGAATTTCGGTAAGGATATCCTAAGCTCCAGACCTACTAATAAAAAATAGGTGAAAAAACTCTAAATTCCGTATGTTTTAATATAATATACTGATAGGTTCGATTCTTAGTTAGTTAATCCCAGTATTTTAAAAAATTAAACTCATTAATCCCTCTATCTAATTGATGTCTCAAATAATGACATGAAATTGCTAAAATACTCTTACCTAATTTATTTATAAATTTTCAAAAAAACCCTACCCTTCTCCTCCTCTCATCTTCTTCCTTCTTTCCCTACCTTTCTCTCTCTCGAGAAAATTCAACACGAACCCAGAGACAGACGAAGAAAAATCTATACAAAACACTCCAATTTAAACCATCACTTTGCTCTCCAACAACAAGACCATGGAGAGAGCACCAAAGAATAGATTCATAAACCATCTCCTGGACCAACCCATCATCAATTCCATGGAAATCAATCATGGGTTTCGAACCACTTCCTTCCTGGGTCTCCATGCTCCTCCACTCCCTAACCGCCGCACTTCAAATTGTTCCCTTTTTTTTCTCTCCCTCTTCCTCGTTTGGAATATACAAAGCTACATATTTCTAACATTTCCGACAACATTTCGTCGAGAGGAAGAGACTAGAAATGTGGGGCCGGGGGCGTGGGTTTTCTTTTCTGGGTAATTTTTCAAAAGGGGGTTAATTTCCCCGACAATTCCCTGAATAGAGTTCTCGGTGAATGTTTTCCTTGTCTGGGGTCGAGCCAGAAATCGCTCGGCGGACAACGGTTTAGCCTTCAAAGGGGAGGTCTCGGGTTCGATTCTGAACAAAGTATAAATTTTTTCTTTCTTTCCATAATGGATTTCGGGCCGCCCAGCCGAGCTGGCCGAGCCACTCCATTGACAGAAAACGCTCCCCTTGGAGCGATTTCAATAGAAAACGCTGCTCCCGCTGCGATTTTGTTGAAGGCTAAACCGCTGCCCGCCGAGCAGTTTCTGGCTCGACCCCAGACAAGGAAAACATTCCCCGAAAATCCTATTCAGAGAATTATCGAGGAAATTAACCCCCTTTTGGAAAATTACTCTTCTTTTCTTCTAAAGGGATAAGAAAAGTAATAACCCAAAAATAAGGAAAAACTAAAGTTGTGGCTACAAATTGTCCATCAGTTTGCTTCCTGTCCCCACTACTCCCATTAATCAATACCATCCACTCGGCTTTTCAGTTCCCATTGCATACATATGTGTGATTTTCTAATTGCTCGTGCAATATTTTTTTTTGGAAAGTAAAATATATATTTCATGAGAAAAATAGTTTACAGCAGATTACACTAGAGGAAGTAGTTGTAGAGGGAACAACTACAACAACTACAGTGTCGTGCAATATCTTAAAATCCATTTTTTAATCGCTTGTGATTTTTACGGTGGGCAATTTTTTATGATCTTTTGACTTTAATGTAAAGTAAGGATATTTTAGTAATTTTATGTTGTAATTTGAGACATAAATTAGAGTAAATTATTGTGATGTCCCTTGTATTTGACTAAATCGAGAATTTAGTTCTCCTTGTTTCAAAAAATATTCTCACTTGAAATTAAATCGAAGAGCCACTTGAAATTACCTTTATACCCTCTAAAAAGAATTTTAAAAAAAACTATCTTCTTCTTCAACCTCAAGAACCGGGAACACAAACCCAGAACTTTTTTTGAAAGGTAAAATAAAATTTTATTAATGAAACAACTCAGATACAAGCAGCCCCTAGTACAGATTGCACAAGAACACAAGCTACAGAGGAAACCAGAACAAAACAGTTGGATCAATCCAAACGAAGAGCATCTGTCAGACAAACCACATAACACCTATGAACTCCAAGCAAGTGACAGCGGAAGAGAAACACAAACCCAAAACCTAGCAACATTTTTTTTAAGAGAATCATCATCACTTCATTGATCACTACAAAAAATGAAGTTCACAGAGAAAACCCCTTCACATATTTCACAGAGAAAACCCCTTCGTCGGCCAAAAAGAGAAAACCCCTTCTTGATCAATCTCCCCAAAAAGAAAGCTTCACACCAAGCTCAAGATCGACGACCTCCTCGCCGTTGAAGGTGAAGCCCAATCGTCATGGAGGTCTTGGATCGAGAGAAAGAGAGGCAGATTCACCAAGGTGAAGCCCAATCCGTGTTCCTCATCTCTGGACGAGCCCAATCGCCGTTGAGTTAGGAAAACCCTAAAGATTCTTGTTTAATAGCTTCTACCTCCGCAGCGAAAAAATAATTGGTGAAGCCCAATCCGTGTTTAAGGTGTTGTGGGTAGCGGACGACGAGGAAGAGGAGCGCCGCCATCTGGTCATAATCGATTAGGGTTTTGGGGAGCAATTTAGGAATTAACGAAACCTTGAGCCGGGAAATGAGCACTCGAACAGCTGGTATCGACGTCACTATGGGACCGTGGGACTCGAACAACTGGTATCGACGTTGCTGTGGGACTCGAACAGCTGGTGTTTACTTGGTGTTCTTAGTTTTGGCGTTGTATTCTTGATTCTTGAGGTTGAAGAAGATAGGGGGTATTTTTTGTTATTTCAAGTAGTCCTTCACCGGAGAATATCGAATATTCCGATGTCAGAGATTCTCAAAATATAATAAAATCAAAGATAAAAAATGTGAGAATGTTTTTTGAAATAGGAGAACACTACAATAATTTGCCCCATAAATTAGGCATGAGAATTAACGAGTTCAATTTCTTAAAATTCAGAAACTAATTTACTAAGAACTAGATCTATTATCATATTATATTAAAACATAGAAATTTATAAAAAAAATTTCCTAAAAATTATCAATAATTTCTGATTAAGTTCTGATATCATTTACAAAAATATCTTCCCACCTTTTTTTCCTATTTAATTTTAAAAGCAAGAAATAAGTGAAATTAATATAAAAGAAAAAATTCACATTTTCTCAAGAAATTATTGGAGACCTATTAATAAAAGTAAAAAGGGATAAGTACTATTTGAATCCTGTAGTTTATACGAATTTTGCAATATGATTCTGAGGTTTAGAAATAACTTTTTTGGTAGTTGTGGTTTCACATTTTTTGTGTTAGAGTCCCGAGCCAAAAATTAGCTCCGAACATAGAAACTGTGTCGTTTTAAGGGCGATGTGGTACGCCACGTCAGACTTTTTTTACCGGTTGGTAACATGAGTTGGCACGACTTAAATATTCTTTTTAATCCCTTATCTTTTTATAATTTTTCAAATTTCCCCTTTCTTCTTCTTCTTATTCCCATCCTCCCCTCTCCCTCCTCTTCTTCGTCTTCTTCTTCTTCTTCTTCTTCTTCTTCCCCTCCTCACCTCTCTCTCCTCTTCGTCTTCTTCTTCTTCCCCTCTCTCAGGACAAGCCCCTCTCACACACATTTCATCGAACACCTTCTCTGCATAATCAACCGATCCCAATTTTAAACAAACCTCAAGAACCCAATTCAAAACCCTAGAATCCAACACCAACCCATGATTCCTGAGCTCAAAAACCATCCCGACAGCCTCCTCCACCGCTCCAATCCCCGAAACCCTAACCCTAAAAGGAATTTGAGAAATAAGAATAATCGTAAGCCTCAAACTGCCAAGTACAACTCGCCGCCTCAGCCGGTCCCTGGCGGCGACACCACCACCTACACCTGCCTCCCTCCCCTCGATGAGTACGACGACGACGGCAATGACCTAGTCTCAGGGGTGCGGAGAAGACGAGCAAGCCCCTCCCCGTCTCTGCCCTCCCCTCGCATGCTCCGGCGGCTCTCGAAGCCCTCTACCACCCGGGGAACTAGTACGTGGTCCACCTTGACCAGGAGAGCTCCGCCTAGGAGCGGGTCGATCTAGACCTCTTCCGGTCCTGGCGCCGTGAGTTCGATTTTGCCCCGGATAACCTTAAGGCAAACGACACCTTGCTCCTGGCGACGGTTATCGCGGCCTCAAATCGCCGGCTCTAGGTTGGAGTACTCGACTATTGTTGGGGCTGCCTTTCCTCTAAGAAATTGAAAAACAAATGTGAATTGGAATGGGCGTAGGAAAAAGATTAGGGATGGTCATTTGTTAGGGATCGATTGTGAACAGTAGATTTGCTTGGATCTATTGTTCGAGTTTAATTCAGGAAACAATGCTTCTCTTTTTTATTATTTATTATTTTGGTGTTTTTTAATGAGTTTGAAGGTTGAAGAAGATGGGTTTGCTTGAGTTGGGTTGGGGGTTGAAAGTGATGGGTTGGGTTGGGATTAAATGAGGAGTTTTTTAAAAAATTATAAAGAAATAAGACCGTAATTCGGTACAATGAGCGTACCAGAATTGGCCAAAAAATGTCAACCTTACGAACCGTCCAAAATCTGGTCGGACTGGGCGGTTCGTCCAAAATTTTGGGTCCGTATTTTTCTGTTGGTAAGGTTGGACCAAAAATCATGATTTTTTTTGAAAAAAACCAAAAAACATGAGTTGGTCACTTGGTTTGGTCAGAAATTTCACACAAATAAAAAAGAAAAGATACCAAAAAATTAAAATCGAGAAAATTTTATCAATCTCCGTAGTTTTATCATGTATTTGATGATTTTTTGAGGTGTATATGTGATTACATGTACAATTATACATATATATTATTTTTAAATGGTATTTAAAAAATTTGGTCCGACCGGCAGTTCAACTGGTCAGACCGGTCGACCCGAGATTCGGCCCCCGTATTTGAAAACACTGGAAATAAGTGATTGAAATGAATATTTTTGTCGTGCCAAGTCATCATACCAACCGTGCAAAAGTTTCCAACGCGGCGTGACAACTCGGCAGCAAAAACAACGTCGTTTCTAGGTTCGGAGCTGATTTTGGTTCGGGAAGGCTCCCGAGCCTCTAATGCAAAAAACGTGAAACCACAACTACCAAAAAAATCGTTTCTAAACTTCAAAATTATATCGCCAAATCCGTTTAAACCACAAGCTTCAAATGGTACTTAACCAAGTAAAAATTATCAATCCTAATTGGAATCTGATATCAAATATTTAAAAATCATTCCACCTTATTTTTCCTATATAAGACGTGGCATTTCCCGTTATATAATATACACTAATGATAGAGGCGTGACAGGACTCATTATTTGGCAATTGGCATTAAAAAAAACCTGGATCTAGGGTTTTCTGGCTACAAATTTGTCTCCCTCTCTTTGTTTTTTCCTCGCCTCGTCCTTACCGATCTTCTTCGACCACCTAAACTTTTTTCCGAGGAGGAAATACGCAAAATTAGGGGAAAAAAAGGGAGACGAAGACAAGAACCCTAGCTTGAAAAAACAGCCATCGCCGCCGGCGAGGTTACCCCCACCCATAGCCATAATTGCTTCTCGGCCTCCTCTTTGACCAATTTGAAGAATCATCAAAAAAGCTCGATCAGACCTCTACCTTTTTCGAGTTTTTCTCTCTCGCGGAATTAGGGTTTCGAGAACTACCACGAAGAAGGAGCAGATCCAGAAAATTCCGATTTTATTTCCTTTTTTGCCCTTACTCTGGAACGGATCTATCTATCTTTTAAACAAAAAAGGACTTTGGATTTTATCGAAACCCCCTCAAAGATGGACTCTTGACGAGGACGATGAGACTTTGAACCGATTCGAAGCGAAAGAACCGATTTTGAAGAGGCGGGGGAAGTGGAATTGGGACAAAGTTTGGATCTTTATTCTTCTTTTCCTCTTTATTATCATCGTTACATAAAAATTCCGCAAAAAAATGTACAAATCTGTGGTGTATAAAGGGGAGGAGGTACTAGGGGAAGTGGAAGTTTATCCACAGAAGCCGAAGGATTCGGAGGAGAGGAGGAGATGGGTGGAGGAGGTGGTAATGAAAGGGGCCATAAGGATTAGTCACTTCTCTTCATCTAGTGAGAGGTGTCCTCCTCTGGCTGTACTCCATACAATCACAGCTACTGGGATTTGCTTGAAGATGAACTCGCGGCCCGATTGCTCCCAGCAGTCGCCTCTCCATCAATTGCACAACTATTGTATCCAGGACAACAAGGTATAGACACTGGAACCGGATTAAGTAATGGAAGAAGTTAGAACTTTCTTAATTTGGAATTTGGTAAAGATGGAGCAGCGGAATTTTGCTATGAATGACATGTTTTTGATGGACCCAGATGAGGATTAATTATGTGATCTGAATTGATAATTCTATTGAGTACATGAGCTGTGAACTTGAACGACTCTATTTGTGTGTAACTGGAGTATTGTTCGTGTTCCGTTGAATGAATCTCTTGTAAATACTTTGCTTGTTATGCAGACTGCAGTTGTGCCGCTGGGAGATGAAGAGCTCCATTTAGTTGCTATGTATTCCAGGAATACTAGGAATACTGAAAGACAGTACTCGTGTTTCTGGGGCTTCACTGTGGCAGCTGGGCTTTACAATTCTTGTCTTGTTATGCTGAATCTCAGATGTCTTGGTATTGTTTTTGATCTTGATGAGACGCTTGTAGTTGCGAATACCATGCGTTCGTTTGAGGACAGAATTGAAGCATTGCAGCGGAAAATAAGTGCTGACATGGACCCACAGCGCATTGCTGGTATGATGGCAGAGGTCAAGCGCTATCAAGATGATAAAATGATACTGAAGCAATATGTGGAGAGCGATCAGGTTGTGGAAAATGGGAAGATCATTAAGGCTGTCTCCGAAATTGTTCCAGCATTGTCTGACAATCATCTACCTATTGTTCGCCCCTTGATTCGGTTACCTGAGAGGAACATTATTTTGACTCGCATCAATCCCCAGGTACGTCTTCTGGAAGTGAGAAGACACTTAATTTCTACTTTTATGTTTCGTGGATTTTTCTCTCTTTGTGACTGGGATGCAAACTTCCTGATATATATGTATATCCATTCGTAGTATTACCTTGGAGGCTTGACCATACTGGTAAATCCTGTCTTGTAGATTCGTGATACAAGTGTCCTTGTAAGGTTGAGACCTGCATGGGAAGATCTTAGAAGCTACTTAATGGCTAGAGGACGCAAGCGGTTTGAAGTATATGTTTGCACAATGGCTGAAAGAGATTATGCCTTAGAAATGTGGAGGCTTCTTGATCCAGAACTAAGTTTGATAAGCTCAAAAGAATTGTTGGACCGCATTGTTTGTGTCAAGTCTGGTAAGTGGACCCACTCATGCTAATGGCTTCTATTCTGAAAAGGGGGCTTGCTGATGGTTTTTACTTCTACAAGTTGCTCACTTACTAAGATTGTCTCACAATTGCCTGCTCACTGTTTCAATAGGGTTAAGGAAGTCGTTGTTCAATGTCTTTCAAGGAGGAATATGCCATCCCAAGATGGCATTGGTGATTGATGATCGCTTGAAAGTGTGGGACGAGGAAGATCAGCCGAGGGTCCATGTTGTCCCAGCATTTGCTCCATATTATGCTCCCCAGGCTGAGGTATGGATGCTTATGTTTCAAGTTAGTGCTGAAATGACGCAAGGAGGGATGCTATCTGTGCTGAGCATCTCATGCCTAATCTGACCTGTTCTTCACTAGAATTGTTAGCTTTATGGACTTATTGTAGTCCTTTGATTGCAGGCAAACAATGCTATTCCAGTCTTATGTGTTGCAAGAAATGTTGCTTGCAACGTGAGAGGTGGCTTTTTCAAGTAAGCAAACAGTTAATGAAGAGCATGAATTTGGAAATCCAAAGAATGTGTTGATCTCTTCTATTGTAATTTAGATGCTACACATATATTTATGATTCTTGAATGACGCTAGAATTTGATGACAGAGAATTTGACGAGGGCCTTTTGCAAAAAATATCCGACATTTCGTATGAAGATGATACTAGCGGTATTCCATCTTCCCCAGACGTGAGCAACTATCTGGGATCGGAGGTTAGTTTAACATGTGCTTATGGTTAGACCTTTTATCAATGCAGCCGTTGAGTCTTGTATTCTGGTACACACAATTCATGTTTCCCTGTCTGATCTCATTTGCTTTTTTGCAATTTTCGTTTGGTGAGTGTAGGATGATGCTTCTGCTTCAAATGGTAACAAAGATCCGGTTTCTTTTGATGGCATGGCTGATGCTGAAGTTGAAAGAAGACTGAAGGTAGCAAAGACATTGCAGGAGTTTAATATTGTCACTTTGATTTGGGTTTTTTTCCGAATTGAGCATATTGTTTTTAGGCGGTGAATAACCATTCTAGTATGAGCATATCCAACCTTTCTCTTGTATCGTGTGTGCTATAACCTACTGCACTCTTCATGTTCCATCATTATTGATGTACCATCTAAATTTGCTTTTTATAGTCTTTCATTCTTTTTATTTTGTTCCACTGATTTATGCAGGAAGCAATTTCAGCGTCTTCCACAATCCCTTCAACAATTACCTCAGCCATCCAGTCAACGGTGGCTAACTTAGATCCAAGGCTTATTTCTTCACTTATTGCTTCTTCTGCAAGCTCCATTCCGATGCAAACTTCACAACCACCAATGGTACCTTATCCTGGCATGCAGTTTCAGGCTCCGGCTGCTTCATTAGTTAAGCCATTGAATCAGGTAGTTCATCCAGATCGGAGCTTTCAATGTTCTCCTGCCAGAGAAGAGGGAGAGGTACCAGAATCAGAACTTGATCCTGACACCCGGAGGCGACTTCTTATATTGCAACATGGCCAAGATTTTAGAGATGTGCCAATAGAGAACCCGTTTCCTGGCAGACAGTCGATGCAAGTGTCTGTTCCTAGAGCACAATCACATGGAGTTTGGGCCCCTATGGAGGAGGAAATGAGCCCAAGACAACTGAATCGACCAGTAACCAGAGAGCATCCTCTAGATTCTGATCCTGTCCATATGGAAAAACACCGATCTCAGCATCCATCATTTTACCCTAAGATTGACAATTCCATGCCATCTGGTAGATTGCCGCATGAGAGTCAAAGATTTCCTAAGGAGGTAATGTTTCTCTTGCTTCTTTTTGCATTTCTGCTACTCAATGGCAGCTGGTGAAGCTAAAAGGTCAAGCTTTTTTCTTGATTATTGTACAGGCTCCTGGTAGAGATGATCGGATGAGATTGAATCACACAATATCAAATTATCGCCCATTCTCAGGTACACAAATTTGTGTGGTTGCATCTTTTAAAAACTTGCAACTTAATGCCACCAATCTGGTGAGACTAATGTGTGGAGCTGCCTTTGTCAGAGTAGGCATAAGTGTGTTGTATGTGTTAAATAAGAGAGTATACACTTGATTTATACCACTCTGTTATTTGCGTTTCTACAAAGATGTATTTGTTTGAATGTCCTGCTCCTTTGAAGTTATTTTCTTGTTATCTCGAATTAGAAATATACGGATGTTCTAAAGTGGTGTTGCTCTTTACACTACCCGTTTCATTTCATTTTTTTCTTTCTTGCACAGGATGCCTTTTTGGGCCATTTATGGTTTATGATTACTTTTTCTGTATTTGTTTTCAAATGAAATACTATCAATGTGATGGATACTTAATCTTCATTGTGAAGGGGAGGAGGTACCTTCTAGTCGACCCTCTTCAAGCAACAGGGAAGTGGACTTTGAATCTGACAGAGCAGCTCAGAGTTCCCCGTTTCCAATTGCAGAAACTCCCGTTGGTGTACTGCAGGATATTGCAATGAAGTGTGGCACCAGGGTAAGGATGGCCGAAGGACACCTAATGTGAGATTTAATTTTTTTCTTCAATTTTATCTAACCGCTTATGCTACTTTTCATTGGAGTTGCAGGTGGAATTCCGGCCCGCATTGGTAGGTAGCAGAGATTTGCAATTCTTGGTTGAGGTTTGTAAACTGTCTCACGACCTTTGTTCCTTGTGCAATAGCAACTGTTGCGCTGTGTTCAGATTGTAGGTCTTTCAACCAAACAAATAGTTGTGCCGTATGCTGCGATGGTTTTGGTGGATATAATTTTCTCATAGAGAAAAAGGAAATTCAGTATTTTCCATTTGGAAGCTGATATTGTAGAGTATTTCGGAGACTTGTCATGTTAGTTTGCCATTTTAAGGATCGGCACTTGCATGGAAGTTCTAAATGGATGATTTGGTTTCGGTTCAAGGAAAAACATGAAATCTTTTATATTGTCATAGCAAACGACGTGCTTTGATAGTGACAGAGAATGACTGCTTACCTGGTTGTTTGGCAGGCTTGGTTTGCTGGAGAGAAAGTTTGCGAAGGAATTGGTCGAACAAGGCGGGAAGCTCAACGTCAGGCAGCTCAGGGTTCTTTGAAAAAATTAGCCGGTAAGATCTTTTGGAATCTTGCTGTTCTTTTTAGTGAATGATACTCTCTATGAGATTTTTTTTTATTTGACGATAAATCTTATTCTAGTAGAGAAGTTCCAAGGGTCCAATTGATTTGCTCGTGGTTCTCTATCTACCTTACTTTCTCTTCAGCTAGACAAGCTGTTCAATCCATTGCTAGGTAGATGACACTTTTTTTATAAGAGAGATAGATAACACATTTTAGGTTTTGTTTCAGCAGCCTGGTCATGTTGGCTGTGTTCTGCTCATTGAAATTTAAATCTGTTTTATAAAATTTTAAACTCAACCTTTTCCCCCTCCCCATTTCACAAATTTGTTCAGTTTTTAAAGGATCTTTTTTATTTGTTAACCTATTTGTTTTGGATTTTAACAGTGTTGTCTCCAGTAGAATGAAGTATCCAGTTGTTGCATTCGGTAACCAACATTTATGGTTATAGCACGGATGCTGAAGCTATTTTTCTTTTTCGACTGCTGTTGTTCTTTCAAATTTGGAATTTGACAACTCTTGGATAATGGATGTTCATGCTTGTTCCACTCGTAAAGAACTTCAATTTGATTGTTTCTTATGAGATATTAACTCTGTGATGCAGACATCTACCTATCATGTAGGAAGCCCGATTCTGGATCAGTACAAGGTGATCCAAGTAGATATTATAGCGGAAATGCAAATGGCGTTCCTGGTGACACGGTTTCCTTCGGAATCAATCCATCACCAAAAGATGAACCTGCATCATTTTCAGGAGGACCACAGTTAACTGGGGTTCATGATCCTCGACTCGAAGCCCCTAGGAGATCTATGGGATCTGTCACGGCTCTAAAGGAATTTGTTAGTATTCCTCGATGAATTGTCTTATCTCTGATGGTTTTTATTGGCTTTTTGTGGTAATTTGTTCACATGAATGGTTTCAGTGTATGATGGAGGGCATAGAGGTGAATTTTCTGGCACCGGCACCACTTGATTCAATGCAGCAAGAAGTACTTGCTCAGGTTTGCATTTAAAATTGTTTGCTTTGCCTGACAGGATGTGTCTGATGATGGTTACGCAGTGGACCCACTATTTCTACTTTTTTTGTTGTTGATTAAGTCGACCAATGACGGAATTTTATTAATCATCCTATGTGAAATCTTGATAAGACTAGGAAACTGATGCTTCTTGTAGAGTTTATCTTTAGGAGGTCCGCAACAGCAATTGTGTAAATAAGAAAAAAAAATGTTCATAAATAAGATGACTGCTTTTTCGAACATGTTTATTCATGCAGCAGTTTCATCGACTTAGTCTAAATTGTGCCGTGTCCTTCCACCTTTTTCTGCCCGATGGCTTCATGTTGCTAGCTATCATCCAGCGTGTTATAAATTTATGTTGTACTTTGTGATAGGTAGAAGTCGATGGACGGGTTGTGGCAGATGGTGTAGGTTCAACATGGGATGAAGCCAAGATGCAGGTATGCCACTCACCACATCCAAAATGTTCTTTCGTGGCAATTTTTCGTTCGAATGATTGATACCGTGCTGCTTTAGGCTGCTGAAAATGCTCTGGGAACTCTGAGAACAACATTTGGTCAGTTGACACCAAAAAGGAAGGGATCCCCCAGGTTTGTGATCTCTTTACTCCAGCCCTATTTAAATGGTAGCTCTGCCTGCGAATTTTAGCATACTTCTCCGACCGACTGAAAAAGATGGTTCTCATATACATGTTTTTATGGATCCATCTATCTGTGTATGCGCGTGTCCTGTTCGTTTGGGACTCTGTAGATGGATGTTTTGCTTTTGAAGGTATAGCAAATGTTTTTTGAGTTTTCGGACAACAAATTCTTGAAAGGAAACTGTGTCAGGCGGCATGTTTTGATGCCACTGTTCTGATGAAGCTGCTAGTTGATATCAGATTTTCAACTAGATCATCTTTATACACGTAATATCTTAATTTCTGTTTCTACGTTTTCTATGATGTGTGAAGGCAAATGCAAGGGGGGATGTCACCAAATAATAAGCGCCCGAAACCGGAGTTCCAACGTCTTTTCCATCGGATGCCTTCTGCCACTAGATATGCTAAAAATGCTCCTCCCGTTCCTTGAGTCACAGGAATACCTTTGCCTTTTTGTTGCAAGTTTGGCAGGACCGTTCAGATGTTGAACTGTCAGCCATCAGATGTGTATGAAAGTGGAATTCTTACAGCCGGAGTAGGTGTGTTTCCTAATGGAAATGCATCATAAGAAGCTGAAATGTTTTACTGCTGTCTCCTTGGAGTTCTGGTGTCGTCTGCGTGGGCTGGTTGCTCCTTGGAACTTCCTAGTGTACCTTCTTCATTTTACATCTAGCATTGCTGAGATTGTCGAGCTTCGTGTCAGACGAGATTTCTCATTAGCTGCAGCAGAGTAGTCTTGACCTCAGTCCTCCTTGTATATAGACGACGGCCTCCGGGTGGGAACTAGGGTCTCAGCCTTGGACGCGTCAAGTTGTTACTAGATGAACGTCGATGAGCTGCAGCTTCTGGGTGATCCACATTCTTCTTGTGGTTACCAACTGTTGAATGAAAGCCTGTCAACTGTTCTATGTTCGACCCTGCAATGGCTTATGAATCTCTATTCTTTCTTGTGGTGGTTCGTTGCCCTGACATCGAGCGGATCCCACTCGCCTTTCCGGATACTAACACGAGGAGAAGATCATCGAGTATGCATGTTTTCCGAACCCGCTAACTCCCTCCCGAAGATCTCAAGATTGGGTTGGAAGGAGGAGCTCAAGTGCGGCCTGCCTGTGTACTACTTCCTGTAAAGTCTCAAGCAGATGTATGTGCATTGATTTCTTTAACATCTTTTATGTACCTTGATAATGTTATTGAGGTGGGTGTCTTATTGTCTTCTGCATCAATCCATAGTTTCTCTCTCATTTTGATCCCTGCTTTCAACACGGAACCGATGCTATTCGCTTCTTATTTGAGTCGCCGCCTGGTGAAGAGGTCTCGAGTTTGAACTTTTCAGAATGTACTAGTGTTAAAAGGGTTTTATCTTGCTTGAATTTGGATTAGTCATTACTGTTACAATAGTGTTTGTTTACCAAGTAGTCTAGACGAAAAAGAAAATGTGGAGTTGGGAAAATTTACTGGTATGGTCAAAATACCAAACTCGATTTTAAGGGAACATTAAACCGGGAGGTCTCTTTCCATAAAATTTGTCAGAATGTTTTTTCATCTTTTAAGTCACACGAATTAGTAGACTTATTAAATGTAAAAAAAAAAGGTTCCGTGAAGGTTAGTTTTCAAGATTGGAGAGAACGGCGAAGACGGGTAAATAATTAAACCGGACAGCGCGTGGGGGGTAAAAGAGAAGAGTCAAAACTTTGCGTACAGTAAAACATTAAAACTCCCCTCTCTCCTAGTTTAGTTCTCTTTCCTTTCACCCACCGTCACCCGCAGTAAAAACAATAAAACCAAAAGTCAAATAAAACAAAACAAAAATATAAAATAAAGCGGCTTTTTCCCCTCCACCTTCGCTTCGCAAACAAGTTCTGGAGCTCCGATACGCTAAAGAGAACCAACCGACCGACCAACCAAGCGCCTACTTTCTAGAGAGAGAAACCACTTTCTAGAGAGAGAGAGAAGGAGCTGCTAGATAGTAGCGGAAGTATGGCTTCGTTCGAGGAGATCCACGTTCACCAGCAGGAGGAGGCGTCGTCGTTCGTGGAAGACGATGACGTCAGCTACTCCGACTTCGGCTCCTACTCCAACGCCGGCGTCGGGGACGTCTTCTCCGTCCCGGTCTCCTCGCCGGAGAACCTCGGCTTCGCGGATCCCGGCCCGTTCGTCGAGAACAACGGCAACGGCTACCACGACGGCCCTATCCTCCCTCCGCCTTCCGATATGGAGCACGATGAAGGCTTCGCCCTCCGCGAGTGGCGCCGGTATCTACTCCCGCTCTCTACTTTTTTCCTTTTAACACTTTTTTTTTATGTCGGCGCCGGATCTCGTTTTCTTGCTTTGTTGTTCTACTTAGTTGATCTACTTACTTGACTCACAAAATAGTAACTCTCTTTTTCAGTTCCTCTTTCTTTTTTAATTTTGACTTAATCTGCGCGGGAATTTAGGTTTTCGGTTTAGGCGACCGTAGATTTAGTTGGTTCATATCTTCAAGCTACTATAGCAAGCCAGCTGGTTCATATCTTTCCTTTTTACGCTCATTTTTATTATTATTAGATTCGTTTGATTTGTGTTTGATCCACCCCGAGGATGCTGTTTACACTCATTGCTTGTTATGATTCGTTTCTTAATTCGAGTAGAACTGGGGATCCGGCGGGTTGACTGTCGAGGAGAACCCGCCGACCGGTTGACTAGAGAGGGGATGGATTCTCTGATCTAAACCTTGCTGGTTTGCTATAGTAGCTTTTGTTGGACTTTGATGCGGGAAGTGGTAACATTTTGGATCCCTTTGTTTGTTTTGCCGGAAAATGACTTTTTCGAAGTCTTTTTTCGCCGTAGTTAAGCTGATAAACAGTAGGGAAATTATTGCAGGGTGTTTGGTTAAGCAAAGCTTTGGTGATATGACTTATGCTTCGTTAGTAGCCCTGTTTGGAAGGATTGCAGCTGCAAATTTCATTTGGGTGGTTTTAGTTTGTACTCCAGTTCCTGGCATGTTTGGCTTGTTAGGAGTGAATGGCGCAGTATCGCGATTTGGCAAACACGCTAGGTTGCTGTTCTTCGCATGGTGTCGCCTAAAATGCAAACATTGAGTTAATGCTATTGATTTATCATGCACATTCTCTTTATTTTTGTTCTGGCAGCCAAAATGCTATTTATCTTGAGGAGAAAGAGAAGAAAGAGAAGGAGATGAGAATACAGATCATTCTAGATGGCGAGGAGTACATACAGGCTTTTTACGAGAAAAGGAAGCTCAATGTTGAGACCAGCAAAGTTCAGAACAGAGAAAGAGAGAAGGTAATATTTCGCTTGTGAGATCCTTCTGTGTGTTTGACCACTAATTCTGTTTCGTTTGTTAATCAAATGATAGTTTCTTGTCTGTGGAGCAGTTATATGTGGCTAATCAAGAGAAGTTCCACAAAGAGGCGGACAAACAATACTGGAAAACAATCGCTGAGCTCGTCCCCCATGAGGTGCCCAACATCGAGAAGAAGAGAGGCAAAAAGGATCCAGAAAAGAAGCCGTTGATAGCAGTCGTCCAGGGTCCAAAGCCTGGAAAACCCACAGAACTTTCAAGGATGAGACATTTACTTGTCAAGCTCAAGCACACACCACCGCCGCACATGATACCACCACCACCACCCGCCAAAGATGGCAAGGATAAAAAGGATGCCAAGAGCGGAAAAGATGCTGCATCAAAAGCACCTGCAGCAAAGCCTGACTCTGCCTCATCGGCCGAAGCTCTTGCTTCCAACGGATCGTCGGACGCACCCGCCCAGGAAGCCCCGGCTACCCCTGAACAGCCTGCTTCGGTGCCTGAGTCAACTCCAGCTGCCTAATTGATCGTGTATCCTCATTTTACAGCTCCATTTATATCCGCTTCCTCGTGTACTATTTCTGTCCAGAATTTTTCCTCTACTCGGTCGCTGTCTGCATATTGTTAACCACGTGAACTAGTTGGTGCTGATCTTTCTCCTTGTTATCTGCACGCAGCTTCATTCTTTCGGGATGCTGTATTTTTTTCCCTCTCGGACTTGAAAGGCTGGTTCCTTTTTTCCAGATATTGTTAACCTCATGCCAGTATGTGTAGCAATATAAGTTTTTTTTCCTAATCTCTCGGTACTCAGAGTCGAATATTGTCGGACGCTATTTAGTGGATAGTTTTTTAATAATATTTTTCATTTTCGTTAGGTTTTTTGAATTCAAGATTTCTTTAAATTAATTCAGATGTCTTACCGACCTACTCCTATTGGTTAGTGATATTCAGCTGACTCCAATGGTTAGGGTCAACTTGTTTGCGACTTCTACGAAACTATGCTGGGTTCGACATCCTTGGTGCACTTTTGAAGATGAAATTCTTCAGTTATCTTCTCGAACATACTACTAACCGGAATAATTACTAGACTGACTCATTCAATTTCGAACTAGACATGAATTCCTGCCGGGAGATCAGAGATGCTATATTATAGCCTATACAAAGGTTTTTTTAGTGAATGATGGTGGCTTTAATTAGTTTTGCGCCCATCCAAACTACTTAGGTTCATTAAATTAACAACCATTTTGTGAGTTACTCTCTTTAACACTTCTTAAACTTCTTTCCAAAACTTATTTAAAAAAATTACTTGTGAAAAAGACTTCTTTCCAAAATCAGCTATATCATACTATCTTGGAAATGGCAGCGCTATCCTTCTTTCAATAGTCTCGAGGTTAATGCATGTCTTCGATTTCAGCATGTCTTAGATTTATAGTAGGGTAAATTACCCTCAGGTCTTAGGTCTATAGTATAATTACGGGTAGGGTCTTAGACTTTTCGAAATAGTGTATGCCGTTCCTACTCTTTAGAGAAATGTTGGTCTCGGGTGAAGGCGACCGAGAGTTTGAAGGAGGAGAGTACCAATGGGTCCTAGAGCGGGAACTCGCTGGCAAGGACGATGGTGATGTTGAACGAGAACCGGCTTTCAATGACAGAAGGCGGCGGCGGCGGCGGCGGGCATCTCGCTGATTGGCGGTTGTTCTTGGAATCAGAAATGGCAGAATCGGAAATTCTTGTTCCGACGTCAGAGCGCCGCGCCGAAAACCCAAACCCAGACTCCACCCCCGCGTCCCTCCCCTCCACAACCCCACCACTAATCTCAGGCGTGTTCTTCGTGTTTCAATTAGGGGTATTTGATGCTTTGAGGCTTGTTCAATTATGGCTTGTTCAATGAAAGCTTCAATTAGGACTTCATGTTGTTCGTGCTTCAATTAGGATAATCGATGCTTTGGATTTGAAGAAGATGAATTTTTTTTACTTTTGGTTGTGTTCTTCGTGTTCTTGAGCTTGAAGAAGATGAAATTTTTTGTCTTTTATTCAAAGATATTTTGGTCAATTCTATGAAAAAAAAGGATCCGAGACTAACATTTTTCTAAAGAGCATGGACAGCATACACTATTTTGAAAAATCATGGACGTTATCCTTAATTATGTTATAGACCAGGAACCTGAGTGTAAATTACTCTTATAGTATGTATGTAGATTCATTTTCTCCTTTAACTAACATAAAAATTAGTATTATCACTTGAATGGTACATTTTAATCAAAGAGTATTACTTATCTTTATTTGGTGTATTTTTATTTGATCTAAGTGGTAAGAGATTTTGATTCATTTAAAAATATCATAAATTTAAGCCTTTTCGATGTAAAAAATATGAGAGATTTAAAAAGAAAATCACTACTCTTTTAGATCCTATGTTTGACCGTTAAATAAGAGAGTGAAATATTAATTGTTGCCATGCAAAACCATATTCATTAAAGCTCAGATCCTGTAAGTTACACTAAAACTGGATTCAGCTTCCAAAATAAATAGGGGAAAATAGCTATAAGCACCTATTATTTGGATAAATTTATTAATAATGACAATCTAGTATTGATAAGTCCTTCATATTTGTAAAATCAATTGATAAGTTTCTGGACCTATTTTTCGGCCAACATATTTTTTTTGGTGACAAAAATACTCGAGCCTAAAAAATTTAAAAAAATGCTTGTTTTTAGGAAATGCTTTTTTTATTTATTTTGAAAGCGTCTGATTGCAAGGAAGAACCAAATTGTAAAACCCTAAAAAAATTGCCTTTTCAACTCCCATCGTGAACTTCTTGTCCCTTAGAAACAAATGGTAAAACTCACTGTTGGACAACTCATTGACAATAAGTTCTTCTCGTTTTTTAGGGTTTTACCATTTGTTTCTAATGGAAGACCAGAGCCTTGAAATCTGGTTTGCTGCAGATGGTGATTATCCTCATCAGGTTCCTGTGCGTTGCTTTCTTCAGGACTTGGCATTCTCTCTTGAAGCTGCTTCCGAAATTCTCCAAGACCCTTCACAACAATCCTTGTACTATCTTGGAGAATTCCCTTGTAGACTTGTCCGAATTCCCTTGAAAGCCTCCGATTGTAAGGAAGGAACCAAGTTGTAAAACTCCTAAAAAAATTGCCTTTTCAACCCCCATCGTGAACTTACTGTCCCTTAGAAACCCTAAAAAATGAGAACAACTTATTGTCATTGACAGTAACTCCTGTTCTATGTGCACTTGCATACACTTTCCTGTGCAGAACCAAATCTACAAACCGAATTGCGGTATCCAATCGTAGCGACTTGAATTACGACGAGGAGGAAGAAGTCGTCAATGAGATGAAGTATCCAAAAATCTCATACCGACAATTCGGTTTATCACTATAAAAAATATCTCGCCAAAAGAGTGGCTGGAAAATGGGTCCAGAGACTTACCAATTGATTTTACAAATATGAAGAACTTATCAATACTAAGTTGTCCTTATTAATCAATTTATTCAAACAACATGGAACTATGACTATTTTGCCCTTTATATCACCGCTATCATTACACATCTCAAAAGCTGAAAAAAATAATAATTTAGGCAGCAACAATTCCCTCCTTTTGATTATATACCCTGTCAAAAATAATCCTACTCAGTTGTTGAACTGATGACGGGAGGAAAAAAATCTGAATGGATAGTCCTCTTCTTCAGATGTTCATCTAGGAGCCACCTCCGTGATTGTGACGGGCACAGAGCTCATCTGTTGGCTAGAAGAGTCGGAAGAAAGGTTTTTCTTTACCCCGCTGTTGCTTGCTGAATCTTGGAAGAAACCCGGAGCCGTTAGTACCTCGTCGTTGAGCCTGATATTCCTCGAGAGCATGTTAACGACCTGGCTCATAAGCGGTCTTCTGTTCGCTGCAGCTTGCGTGCAGAAGAAGGCTACTTTTATGTGCCTGATGACTTTGTCCTCCGGAAATTCTCCCAGTTCGGGATCCACCACCTCCAAAACCTTGCCCTCTTCGTAGAGTTGCCATGCCTGATTAATTGCATTCGTTGTAATTAAGCATATAAATTGGTAGCAGCTTAAAGATCAGAGCTCGAAAACGGGTATTCGATAGATTTGAGAAAACAAAATAATTGCCGGAGCTAAAGCCTCTTAACTATAGACATGCATATGCAACTACCAGCAAAGAATGATTCGGCGGCTTAGACCATTGCAAATGAATGGAAAATGTGATAGCACAACATGGAAGCAAATGAAGCATGCGAATTAGAAGCAAGAGGCTCAGAGACCATGAGATAACACAGCAACCAGAATTTCAATCCACCGGGAAATGTAAAGTCGAAAGGGAAAGTTACAAACCCATTCTAGGACGACTTTTTCCGTTCCTTGCCAGATCGACTTCCCTGTGCTTCTACCGCTAATAATTTCAAGGAGAACGACCCCAAAACTGTACACATCTGCTTTCGTCGTTAGTTGACCTCCAAGTGCATATTCTGGTGCCAAGTAACCGCTGCAGAGAACAAAATACCAAGGCATTAAAACTTACTGCTCTAATAAAGTTTATGACAAAACGAAAAGTTTGAGAGAAAACAACAAAAATATGGCTTGTCCCCACATAAATTGGATTCCTGTGATTAAAGCTACAAATGGAGGGAGGAAAAAGCAACATCCAAGAAAGAGTTCATGATTGTATACTGCAAACATACGTTGTTCCCGCTATTCTCGTGCTAATATGTGTGATGTCATCTGGGAAGAGCTTAGCCAAACCAAAGTCTCCAATCTTGGGGTTAAAGTCCTTGTCAAGCAGAATATTACTTCCTTTGATGTCCCTGTGGACGATATGTGGAGAGAGTTCTTCGTGGAGAAAAGCAAGACCTTTGGCAATACCCAAGCAAATTGCAGACCTTTTGTCCCAATCTAGTTTGATTACTGCGCTCTTTGACCCTGCAAAAGTGGAACTGTAAATTTAGTACAATTTAAACCATTTAAATACTTTCGAATAGAAAGCGGAGTCTTTGCCAACCTCTGCTGGATTCACCAATTACTTGATCAATGCTGCTGTTTTCTACATATTCGTAGACTAAAGTACGATTAGTTCCTTCAACGCAACATCCAATCAACTCAACAAGGTTTGGATGCCTGACTTTTGATATGGTATTGATCTCATTCAAAAATTCCCGCACCCCCTGCTTTGATTGAGCAGAAAGAGTCTTTATTGCAACCTGTTTTCCACTTCTGAGAATTCCCTGGAAACCCAAATGGTTATTTGGGTTAGGTTAACTTGTTTAAAGTACGCGAGATACGACATCCTTGGTGCACTTGTTAACAGGCTGAGGGGTCTCAAACTGAACATTTAAGCTCAAAAGAAGAATAAAATGTAGATGGACCATGACACTAGTTCGCAAGTTTATTTTAATTTGGATATGCATCACCTCAGGATAATCATTATGGAATTAGCTTGTAACACTCATCTGGAGTGAATATGGAATTGGAGAAATCAAGTACAAGGATTCATTTACACTAATTGGTGAAGTTTTCAGGAATATCGAAGCACCAAATTATTTCTACACTACAGAATTTCAACTTTAAAACTGAATGTGATGTCAAGAATTGCAAGGCTTAACATTTACGTGTAGAAGAAATTACAAGAAGCATGGTTGACTCACAACATTTTCAACAAGGGGAACCGTAGATCAATAAGGCAAGTCTTAAATAGAATAGTGGAACTACAAAGTTACCTTGTACACTGTTCCAAAACCTCCTCGACCTATCTTATTACTTGGATGGAAGTTGTCAGTGGCACTTCTTAGTTCATTGAATGTGAAATGGTTAACATCAGGTAGCGAATTGCCTAGAAACATTGAATATGGAAACAATAAGATTTTCAAAAGGATGAACAATTATGGCAACAGAAATAGCTCCATAACTTTCAGTTAATATAAAATAACTCGGAACTTTGACGAGAAACAATAAGTGTGATTCTTTAAGCTCATCATGAATGTAAATTAGCAACAGTTTGAAATCAATGACTAATTCACACAATTCCACAAAAAGAGCATCCAAATCACTTGCCCCAGTCAGGAACTGAAAACGCCGCTGGAGTTTGTTCAACTCCGATCCCACATTGGTTAAGCAATAGGTTTCGGTAAACAAAGAAGCGAAGAGGGTATTGGATTCCGCATCGCAAGTCTAATTGCTTACATGCCACATATTCCCTCAGCACACCAAATTTACATATCCAACTGGGTTCCAACAACAGATTGCTGCAAGCAACCAAATTATTGTGTTCTCTCTCATTCACGATCAACGACTATTTGCTTTTCTGGATTCTTTCTGTTCCCCCTCAAAAAAACAAGAGACAAGGGCCGAACCGATTCACCTATCTATACTCTAAAATCATTAAACTCAGCCAGCTCAAGTGAAACTATTTAACAATTGCACATAAAACCAACAACAGAGAACATCTCTCACCATTTATAACATGAAGGGCTCCACCTCCACTGCCTCTCTTATTCCACTTGCCGGTGCCGAAGCAGCTACACCTCATATCCTCTTCCTCAGAAACACAGCTTCCAACCTTGCTAAGCAAGCACCTACTTGCCACCAGCAGAAAAGCTAATCAAAAATCACAAAAACTACTTAGCAAAAGAACAAACAGGAGAGAGATCCTATGCAACAGGTCACTAAAGTAACAAACTTTTTTCAGCCACCAAAACTAAACCCCTCTAAACTACATCACAGCAACACCAAAAAGGAAAAGAAAAGAAAAGGCAGAAAAATAAAATCAAAGAGGTACCCAATTAAGGAGATATATGAAGCTAACCACTCCCGGGGGAAGGAGCTTAAAGGGTTTCTCCCAGAGGACTCTAGCCGGCATTTAAGTAAAAAAAAACCCACCTTTCCTCTCTCTTCTTCTTCTTCTTCTTCTTCTTCTGGGTTCTCCTTCGAAAAGGGTATCTCAGAGAAACTCGAGCTGGCAATTAAGTCAACAAAAATCCCACCTTTCCTCTCTCTCTCTCTCTCTTGGTGGTATTCTCTTACTTCTTCTGGGTCCTCCTCCTCCTTCTCCTCCTCTTTTTAAAATAGTCCTATTACGAAGAGATCAACTGATTGGGGGGCGGCTAATACACAGCCATAACCGAGGGGAGAAGAAGGGGGACGGAAAAAGATTTGGGTGAGGTGGTTGAAGACCGTAACAGCGATCCGGTCCGGAACCTAAAGGCGTCCTCTTTGGAAGGAAAAAAAAGAAGAAAATTACTCTCAAGTCCTTCGAGTTTACTTAAATATACTAAAAAATCCCTCCTGTTTGCAAAATATACGCCAACATCCCTCTAGTTTGTTTTTATTATACTTTCGAGTCCCTAGCGCACGTTAGCAACTTTTTTTTGTTTTTGTCATAGAAATGACTAAATTATCCCTAGAACAAAAAATAAAGAAATGTTGACATCATCGTCGTCTTCTACCTCTAGCCAGTGAGGTCATCATCGTCTTTTACCTCAAACCCAAAACTAAATCAACTTTCTTCCCAAACACAATCGAACTAAACACAATCGATCTAAATTCCCAAACACAATCGAACTAAACACAATCGATCTAAACACAATCGAACTAAACACAATCGATCCCAAGATCGGGAAGCCCATCATCTACGCCCCGGTCATCGCCGTGGTGGGTCCTGGCAAGATCCAGAAGCTCACCGCGTCAAGACCAGGGGAAGCACCGCCGGCATCCGACGTGGCTGTGGAAGGGTTTTGCTCCAGTCGGTGCGGGACCCACAGGTCAGTGTACTCCGGGGTCTCGTACTTATGGGTTGGCAACTCGGAGACCTAGTGCCCAGGATTCTGTGCATGGCCTTCCACCAGCCCATCTACGTCCAGGGATGCGCCACCCTTCCCCTTGTCTTCTGCGTCTCCGTCATCTTCGGGTGCGGGGCCCACCGGAGAATGAACCACCTCACCCTCCGCTTCCTCCCTGTCTCCTTCAACAAGAAGGTCGGCGCCATGACCCCCTTCTTCACCGCCGTCTTCGCTTACATCATCACCCTCCGCCGCGAGCACTGGCTCACCTACCTCACCCTCCTCCCCGTCGTCATTGCCTCCGAATTTGGTAGCTAGGATTTGCGATAAATTAGAAGTATAAATGAACTTGTCGGTTGGTTTTTTGGTAGCGAGAGCCTAGCGATGAATTAGAAGTGTAAATGAACTTGTCGATGTATTAGACTGGATCGTTTCTATGTTTTGTTTGAGGAAGAAGAGATGATCTCAGCAAAAAAAAATTTATCCTAAGGGTATTTTTGTCATTTCAATGACAAAAAAAGAAAAAAAAACTAATTTAGGGACCTGGAAGTATAATAAAATCAAACAAGAGGGACAACAAGATCATTTTTCAAACAGGGAGGACTTTTGAGTATATTTAAGCAAATCTATAGGACTTGAGAATAATTTTCCCAAAAAACCCTAAAAACGTGTCTGAACCGACCAGGTCAGCTATTCTTCTTTCTTTCTCTGTCCTTTTATATATTTTTTCTTTTATTTCCCATTACCTTGGCTTCATTCTTCCGCGCGCTGTTGTTGTTCCCAGGTCAGTGACAGTGACCCCCTCGGAGGAGGACGGATTTTTCAAACTAAAAAGTCTTTGGTGGTTCTTGATTTAACATTTTAAAAATTGAATCATTTTTATTTTATCTAAAATTTTAAAGTTATACAATACAAATAATATACATACGTATTGCCGATTTATTTTCAAACGAGACCTCAACAATTTTCAATTCATAATTATAAAGACTCAAATTTGAGACCTCTTGTTCAATCTATGTCAACACTCACACAGTAAAAAATATCCTATTTTACCCACTTCAATCACTCCTGAAGTTAAAAAGATGGATAAAGTAGCAGATTACATATTAAGTATATAATTGATTTTTATAAAAAAAAGTGTAAATAGCAATAATGTATAGAGCATGTGCTGCATTTCAAAGACAAATTTATTTATGATATTCTCCTGTTTTGACTTTGTCTGGAACTGCCAAGGACAGAGAGTGGAAACCAGATACAGTGAATTTGTGGGTCATAATTTGATTCTTTTAAGGGCAAATTACCCTCACATCCCTGAGGTTTGATCACCCTCCCTCTAGGGTCCCTGACTTTTGGAAAAAGATTGTCCCGTCCCTAAGTTTTGATGATAATAGATTCTCGGGTCCCCGGCTGACGTCATCGGCTCTTTTTTTCATTTTTGTCATAGAAATGACCAAAATACCCTTAAACAAAAAATACAAAGCCCATTTCTCACAACAAGACGGCAATAAAAAAGATCATTTGAAGATAATTGAGAATATGAATGATGATGCAAAATTTATCAAACAAGCAAGTCTAGCTTAAGCTAGCGTTTTAAAACACTTTTTAAATTCATAAAGTAAGTAAAAATATATGTATTTTTTTATCAGTTTAGAGAGGTTATCACTTTAAATGAGACAACTTTACACATTTTACTATATCAGGATATTCACCGACCAACTTAATACATGAGGTTGAATTGATAGATTTTTTCAACAAATATAATACATTATTTACGAGCATTTACACTCGAGATTTTTTAGCTAATCTATGAACCGACTTTTTGGATCAAAAGTACTTAAATTGAGAGAAATTTGAATGGGTTGGTATGGATGTCATCGTGTTGGTGATGAATAAAACATCATTGTTATCTAAAAACCATAGTTTTTAAAAATATGGTCAGACTGATAGTCCGACCAGTTAGACCATAAATTAGGCACAAGAGCGGGTCATTTTTAGGCTTTTGACCGGGGTCTGTACTAACCAGACCAAATCTGGTCTAAAAATCAATCAAAAATCAAACCAAAAATCAAAATTCACCATCCTCTCCGTCTCTCCTTCTTCCACAATTAGACAAAGCCCATGAAGATGAATTCAACAGACCAATTAGACAATTGTCTACTACCAATCGTCTACTCCATTGGCGTTGCCCGTCGCTGTGGTGGAATCGTGAAGGAGAAGGTCAGGGAATCGTGAGGTCTCTTCTTTTCTCCTTAAAGCGGCTTCCGTCGCCGACGAGCACATTGGTGAGATCCCGGCGTCGCTTTATGCCAGCAGGCTTCCAGGAGATAGGGCTTCCACGGAGGGCATGCGAGAGAGAGAGAGAGACGCCGACGCCGATAAGGAGCGGTTGCCTGAGGTTGCCGCTTGTCGTCGTCGACTTGTGAACCTGCTTGTTCCTGGTGTTTTCTCAATGGGGGAGCCGGCCAATGGGGGAGCAGGAGGGGAGGGGAGCGGGCGGGAGGAGGGGGGGAGGAGGAGGGGAGCGGGTGGGAGCGGGTGGGAGGAGGGGGGGAGGAGGAGGGGAGCGGGCGGGAGGGAGCCGGGAGGGAGCAGGGGGGAGGAGGAGGGAAGCGGGCGGGAGCGGGCGGGAACGAGCGGGCGGGAGGAGGGGGGGAGGAGGGGGGAGGAGTGGGAGGGAGGAGGGGGGGAGGAGAGGGAGAGGGGGGAGCGGGAGAGGAGGGGGGAGGAGGGGGGGAGCGGGAGGAAGGAGGGGGGAGGAGGGGGAGCGGGAGAGGAGGGGGGGAGCGGGAGGGAGGGGGAGCGGGAGGGGGAGCGGGGTAAAAGGTTGAAGAAGGTATAAAAAATTATTTTTTGTTTAAGGGTATTTTGGTCATTTCCATGACCAAAAATGAAAAAAAAGCCGATGACGTCAGCCAGGGACCCGAGAGTCTATTATCATCAAAACTTAGGGACGGGACAATCATTTTCCAAAATCCAGGGACCCTAGGGGGAGGCTGACCAAAGTAGAGGGATGTGAAGGTAATTTGCCCTTCTTTTAATTAAGGGAAAATTAATCTGTAGTCCTTCGGATTTGTTTAAATATATTTACAAGTCTTTCCTGTTTGTAAAATATACGCCAAAATTTTTTTAATTTGTTTTTATTATATTTTCAGGTCCACAAATGAGTTTTTTCTTTTTTTTTATTGAAATGAAAAAAAAAACTACTGACATTGATACCATTTATCCTTTATCCTTTTTCATCGATAAAAAAGATGAACACCAAACAAAAGAAAACAAAACCGATGGATCCAGATAAACATGGAAGCCAACGACACCATGAAAACACTTAAACTTAAGAACCCAGATCGAGAACCCACTTTCTCGAGAAGCCAACGACACCATGATAACTGCTACTTGTTCGGGCCGGCGAGGAGGATGAAGAAGGGGGCCGACGGGAGCTGCTTAGTGCCGTCGCCGGTCGCCGGAGGGAGATGTCCAACCTCCGTTGGCACCGTCGCCGCCGCCCAGGCCAACTGCATGCGCGTCATCGCCGTCGGTGACGATGTAATTGCCGTGGTCGGCTAAGGTGGACCTCGAAGTTCACCGCCGCCGGGTCTCGAACTCCTCCCCTTCTCTTCTCGTTCTAGGTATCAATATTTTTCTCTGTCTCTTTAATTGCTCTGGGTTTAAGAATTCTAGGTGAGCGATAAAGAAAATCCATATTTTAACTTACGAAGTAGCTAGGTCTAATGGGTAGTTGAGGGAATCGGTGAAAGGTATGATCTTGGATATACAGCGTGTGAATGTTTGTTTGTGTATTTTCGGCTTGTGATCATGTAATTCTGTGTGTTTGACGGGTTGATTGAGAATCCTTTTAAACCCAGAGGAAGGAGGAACGGAGTACTTGTTAACGTGCAGCGGGGACTCGAAAGTATAATAAAATTAAACACGAAGGATTTCGGCGTATATTTTGCAAATAGGAAAAACTTTTAAGTATATTTAAGCAAATCTGAAGAACTATAGAATAATTTTTTCTTTAATTAATGTTGTTGTTTTTTACTTGGAATATCGTAATTAAATAACGGTGAATATATATATATATATATATATATATATATATATATATATAATTAAGGGCTAGTTGGACCCCACTTGTCCATATACTTCTCCTCTCTCTGTATATACGGTAGTAGTTTGACCAACTTCAGGTCTACGTTAATCGAGTTCACACGTCGATGCATCTGATCTGAGGCACTAATCACCTTCACAGAAAACGGCAAAAACCATCCCCTTTGAATTAGTTGATCTACTATTTTAGAGCAGTATTGAATAAAGAATAATTAATTAATCGGTGGTCGAAACAATGATGATTAATTGAAACAATAGTTTACGACTATTTACATCTTTCCCCGAAAAGGTGGATCGGTGGAAAGGGAGGAAAAAAAGCGCCGAAAACAGAAAAATGGTGGATGGGTGGCCCCAAAATATTTGGTCCTCGTACCATTTTATAATGAAAATAGAAATGCACGAGCAGGACCGGCTTTTGGGGTTTTTTCTAAAATAGGTAAAATACTTGGATATATTTTTTAAATAGGTAAAAATACGATTGCAGTCAAAAGTCGATCGAGGCACACATGGAGTCGACACACTAATTTCACAATATAAAATAATGGAGGCGACTCAACAGTAGATCGTCTCCCTGGCTTTTTTTTTGAACTACTTGTCTAATTTAATTTCGGTCGATCGACTTTTAATTGCAAACATATTTTTGACATTCTTACACTTCGAATTTGGAAAGTCATAAACTACGAAGTTGTAGATATAGGTCCTAACTTTGCATAGAAATTTGAATCATCTCAATCGGACTCCGGAGTAAGAAGTTGTGACTCACCAATAGAAGTATAAGAGAGGAAAAAAAAGAAAAAAAACATTAAAAAATTGATTAAATTGGTGTGGCGACCCCTACTGGTGGTCACCTTTTTTTAATAATTAAATTAGTGTATCAACCCCTATGTGGGTCAACACCTATTTTTTATTTTTTAATTAAATTTTTATCTATTTTAAGAATATATTAAATTTTTGCATATTTAGAAAATATATCTAAGTTTTTTGTCTATTTTGAGAAAAAATCCCGGCTTTTGCCCTTGTTTCAGGAATTGTCTTGATCAATTGTTGAATAATGTAGAGCTGATTTAACTAGAAAAAATTATATTTTTATACAAAATTAAATATAAATATTGCATATATAAAAAATATCCAATCTAAATAACATTTGATAATAATATCGACTTTTAAATATCTTATGGTCATAGAAAAAATCCTGACAAAAGAAGTGCATAATACAAGGCCTTCCTTTCTTTAAAAGAGTAATACACGACCTTTCTAGACATATATAGCTGAATATACATACATATATATACATATATGTATTTGTAAAATATAATATTTAATTAAATATATGCTTACTCTTCTATAATTTACATTTTAAGTCTTTTATCACAATTTATCTTAAGTTCTTTAATGTATAGATCTCTTATATTTATGTATATAAATTAAGTGGAAGACAGAGAAGGGTGGTGCCGCCCGCTTACTAGATAGGTCATACAGTGGACCAGTTGCCCAGAATTGACTGGCTGTGGTGACCGGAGCTTGATCGGAGTTGGACCGGAGATGGGAACTTCCGGATCATAATGACTGATGTTGAAATAAACCAATTGTAAAATTTGAGTTCCGTGAAGATGGCATACATTATTGGAAGAATACTTCATTTTTGTTATAAAGTTTTGACAACAATGGACTCCAGATATATATTTTTTGGGTTTTATCGCTTAATCTTTTCTCTATTTAGCTGACTAATTAAAAAATTTAGCAACTCAAATTTGGGTTAGTCAATTTGGTAATTATCTAAATACTAAATGATATCCCTTTAAAAAAGCTAAATGATATAAATTAAAAAATAAAATAATTGCTTTGGCTTCATAATGAACTCCACCGTGTGTTTTATCTATTATATATATATATATATATATATATATATAGAGAGAGAGAGAGAGAGAGAGCAATTATCAGTTAGCTGGTGGTGACGTAAGGTCATATGTCGTCAAAATTATGTGCTTTTTATCTATTATCTATAAATATATTGAGTCAATTTCTACTTAATGGTTCGTTTTTCTTAATGAATTCGAGTGAAATTGGTCTTAGATTATGTCATGGTGGAAAATGTTATCACAAAATTATGTGCGTCAAGTCCATACTTCATAATCTTGATCCATTAATTTTTACTGGCTGAATTTTTTTATCCTAACACATTTGTATTTACTTTTAACTATATTGATTTTTTTAATAAGTAAAAGTTGTATTTCATCAATAGTTCACCAAAATACATCAGAGGGTATAGATAATGCATATCTAAACAACGCAGAGATAAACACTATCTATAACGGACACCAAAGTGTTACCAAAATAGTCGAACCGAAAAGCCCTCGACTAAGAAAACCAAATATACACCAAACATACACCAAGAAAAGGACAAGAAACCCATCACACAGGAACAAATCAAGGAGGATCGAAGCACCAAAGACCTCGGCATGCTTCCTGGGTCAGATTGAGAATCTTTGACGTATCCTCCTCCCAAAAGAAGCCCATCGCGATGGCTCGGCGCCACACCTCCGCAAAGGCCTCCGCTTGAAGCTTTTCGTCCAGAGTATCCATACCTGCGATCAAAGACCTTAGAGGAAGTGTCGTTTTAGGCTTCCTAAGTGACATAATCTGTAGTTTTTGCAATGAAAATGTCATGAGAGCTGCCGCCTTCTCCGTAGGTCGACGCACACGGCAACTAGATCGAGTCAGGGGCGGGACCTGATCCGAGTGACCCTGCTTGCGAGCAGTATGAGGCACCTGGATCGGCTCAACACAGACTCGAACCAAAGAGCCTGATAAGATATTATCGAACCAAACATCCGAACCAACCAATGTAGCCAAAGGCTCAACCAAACCAACCGAAGCGGGGGGCAAAGGAGCCGCAGGAAGCGCAGGAGGCAGAACGAGGTTAGAGGAGAGAGCAGCGGGAAGCTGCGGCTCGAAAGCATGCACCTCAACATCAACCCCAAGCACTGCAGTATCAGGCTACAAATCCAACAACAAATCACCCGGGCCAACGGCAACAAGAGCAGCAAGAAGCAGTTGCAATTCAACGGGCAAACCAACATCCGCCCCAACATCCGAGAAAGAGGCCTCCGGCAGCGGGGTGTCAACCAAGCAAGCAGTAGGTAATGAAACCGCAGGCAATTGGCAAGCATTCAAACCAAGTGCACCCGAAGGAACGGGGCAACCAACAATAACACACAGGAGATGCTGACACATTACCTTGAAAAGAGGCTTCAGATTGGAGATCCAGTGTCGCGTATCCTCGACCGAGCACGAGTGCCCAACATCGAGAAGAGATGATGCCGTGCAGCGGTACAACTACTCGTCCAAGAGCTCGTCGGGAGGCATGGACGTGGGGACCTCCAGGAATGCCACGGGAGAAGGGAGAGAAGCCCCGCCTTGACCCACCACGGGGGGCGCATAACCCCTAACCGCTGCAAAGACCCTGGCCGAGTTCCCTAAGGAAGGGACAGACCGACTAGCCCTACTTCTTGCAAATTTGGCCTCGGACACAAAGAGCCGCTTGCCATTGACCCGTGACCCATTGGTTTTGAGAATGACGGAGGCCACAGAGACTTGGGGGGGATCCGGATGAACCCAAAACACGAGTTCTGCTTCAACCGTCTTTGAGCTATGAAGGCATCGACAATGGAACAAGATTGACTTTGCTGACTTTACTATATGGACTTTACTTAATTAATCCCAGTTACATTGACTTTACATAATTAATCCTTGTATTTCCTTTTACATGATATCTCTTCCCTTTTTATTATTCCTCTTTCCTTTTTATATATTCCTTATTTGTTCCTTTTTTCTATACACAAGTTTAGTACTAAATATATTAATATTATCAAATTATAAACATAATAATCGAAATAAATTGTTCAATACATTTCTGTTCTACCCTATTTCAGGACATGTATCAAACTTACCCTTGGGCCTTTCTTTGAGTCTTTGATAATGTCACAAGTGATATGTTGATCGGACCCATTTCATTTTGAAAAATAAAGGCCCAACAGGCTAGCTAGCTGTTTTTTAGTCACATAGGCCGCTTGATAATAGAATTTTCTTACAATATCAAAATGTATGTTATGTGTTTGGTAATAGGATTAATCAAAGTACCTTAAAAATTTCAGAAAGATATGAACATTCTCGAATTATTTAGTACACAATATAAGTAACTCTAACGTTTCGGGATCCAACCGACTATCTACATAGAATAACACGAATCTTTTTCAGCGTGTATTATCTTCACTCACACACACCTTGGGAAACTTCTCAAGAGATCACCTATCCTACAGACAAAGCGTGCTTAACCTTAAGATTCTTTCAAAATGTTTGCTTGAAAAATGAGATACACCTTGTTGATATGAATATTAAAAATCAAACCACTTAAAATTTCTAGTCTACGAATCAGATGATACTGAGGAGGACAACAAACCAAAAAATAGACTAGCTTATATTTTGAAGAGAGGAGGAGGAGGTGCAAGAGCTCAATGGAGTAAGAACCACATGAGGAAACGTAAGAGTTAATCGGTGAAAATACCACCTATCTTTTAATTTTTAGATAGTTAATTATCTCTGTATATGTTTTAGGCGTTAATTAGTACCCACGGCACTATTAAGTGCAGTGCAGTTATTAGTTATAAAAAAAATACATAAATCATAGTACCACAAGAAATAATAAATACATAACAAGACACCAGATAAACAATCACCTCGTAGACAACATGATAAGTTCGGTTATTATAGCTATAACGAAGGCTAACGACCTCTTAGAGAAATAAACCTTACTGGGAGACTGCTGATCGAAATGACAGCTAATAAAAATAACTCGTCAAGTTGAAAAGTACAGATGTTACAGATATTGAAACATAACATGGTAAGCCAACATCTATAGTAAAGAATTAAAGATAACTGGCTAATTTCTTGGGGGTGTATCGGCGTTCATCCAAAGATTTTTGGGTTGTGCCGATCTGGATCCGGCAACCTCATCAACGGGAATAGCATCGCATAACTCCTTTAGATCTTCTTCCGTGAGCTTGATTCTCAATGATCCAATATTGTCCTCCAGATTCTTAACCTTGGTCGTCCCTAATGAAAAACCAGCAAAAACCATTTACGATAACGAAATGGGTGGCACAAAGCGTTTATGAATTGACGGAAATATAGCAGTTTACGGCTACAACTTACCAGGAATTGGTGCAACATCATCCCCCTGATGGTTAACCCATGCAAGAGCAAGCTGAGCAGAAGTGCATCCATGTTTTTGAGCCAATTCTAAAATCCGATCATAGAACACTTTGTTCTTCGCCAGATTGTCTCCGGAGAACCTCGGAAGAGAGCTCTGAAATCCAGTGTGTGAACTTCAAAACATCAAACAGTGATCACAGGTGACGAAGTACATCAACTGATGCTTAAAATCAACTTGCTTACCAACAGAGTACCCGACGACGAAAGAGGTTCTGCCACCGCTCTACCAGCGAAAAACCCGCGGCCAATGGGACTGTAAGGAACTATCCCAATTCCAAGTTCCCTGATTGTTCATTACCAATACTATTAGTCTAGCTACATTGCTACTCGAACCCGAAGAAGTTAATAGCTCTCTGCTCTATACAGAGTTTGTGTTTCGTACCTGCAAAGTGGGACTATTTCGTGCTCGATGTCGCGGGTCCATAGCGACCATTCCATTTGCAATGCCGAGATGGGATGAACCGCGTGCGCTCTCCGTATTGTATCAGGGCTTGCTTCAGAAAGTCCAATGAACTTGATTTTCCCTTCTTCAACTAGTTTCTTAAGCTCCTCCATCTATGAAACAAGATAAATTTTCAGAAAACTCGAAGCAGAGCTGTCCAGACGATGGAAGGATATGGCAGCGGGCGAGTACCGTATCCTCTATCGGAGTCGAAGTGTCGATTCTGTGTTGATAGTACAGATCAATGTAATCCACGCCAAGGCGTTTCAGGCTAGCCTCGCAACACGCGCGAACATACTCCGGCTTCCCGTTAATTTCGACTCCGCCAGAGAAATCCTTCCCCTGTAGAAGTACCCCGAATTTGGTGGCCAGCTGCACCTTTTCTCTAGGGAGATGCTTCAGCCCCTGCAACATATTAAGAAGTTAAATTCAAGCACAAGACACATAATCCGCATCGACCGGACCCTTAATCGTATTCGAAACTAGTAAAATGAAAACAATGCGTTGAAGTTACCTTGCCAACCAGAACCTCGTTCGTATGAGGGCCATAAACATCAGATGTGTCGAAAAATGTAACGCCCCTGTTAAAAGCTTCCTTGATGATTGAAATGCCAACCTCTTCCGGTACCGGAACATTGTACATAGTTGTGAGCCCCATGCATCCAAACCCTAACTTTGAAACCTGAAATTCCAGTCAAATGATTGTACTAATTACAATAACGCGCGCAAAACATTTCAAGTCACAACTTAACGGACATAGTTGACGGGTGTCAATTGTACTAATTACGCAAAATATTTCAAGTCACAACTTAACGGACATCTAATTTAATAGGGGTTCGTATCAAATTGAGTTTGCTCAACTCGGTTACATCTAATCATACTTCCATTCTATAATCCTAAAACAAACAATCCATAATCCTCCATGCATGCAAGTATAAATTAAATATGTACCTCCAATCCTTGGGTTCCCAACTTCACTCTGGGAACGACCACCTTCTGCTCTTGGGCCATCTTCTTCTCTTTCGTAATACAATCGGGGAGAGAGGTTAAAATTGGCTACACCGTGAACTATATACAGTATGTGCTTTAGCCGTTATTATATATATAGAGAGGGGGGAGATTGAGTTAATTAACGGTGAGATTGCTGGTGACGTAAGCTAGTATGTCATTGTTCTTTCCTTTAATTTGATTTTTCTTGGGAAAGAGATGTTGGTTTCGTTTTCTTTCTTCAGAAAGAGTCACTGATTACTCATCAAAAGAAAGATAGAGTCACTGATTATGTCACGAGTGGGATTTGGTTCGGTCCCTTTCAACATTTTCGAAGGAGTTGGATGGGTCTGATTGTAGAGTTCGAGTTAGAGTTTGATTTTAGATTTCATATGAAAGTGTAATTTCGGACGAACACAACTTAATTGATAAAAATTAAATATTCAAATGAAATATTATGAACATTACAAAATCTAGACTAAAGATAATTCAAAGTAAAACGTGGCATAGGTGAAAACAAAGAAACGTGGCTGAATTTAGAAGTTGACAACAAGTATTGAAAAGATGAAGATAGTTTCTCTCTTAACCAAAGGATAAGAATAAAAGAGTATGTATGTACTAGTGGCTAAAGAATTCAGTAAGTTTCTAACTATTTTAAGTAGTTAAAGAATAATGAAATGAAACAAGATAAGCTAAAGAAATATAACCCCCAAAAAAAACGTGGCAAGAGAAGAGAAAAAGTCCAAAACGTGGCAACTTATTAAATAGACACCAAAACTTAGTTTCTATTATAATATGTTAGGGTAAGCTCAACTTCTCAAGTTCCACCACAATAAAAAGGAAAGCAACGAAGCTGACAAGGAAAAATAATGACAAAGAACAAAAGTAACCAGAGAGTGAAAAGAAACGAACCGGAAAGGTAGGAAGGAAGAAGCAACTAGGAAAGATAGACTTTTGGTAAGTTAATTAAGTTGCAAGGTTTATATTTTGGTAATTGAATTTGTAAGAAGTAGGTATACAATTAATTAGCAAACTATTTGAAATATGTTCAATCACTTTAGGATATTGGATGAACTAATTTTTTTTACGATGTATGTCCGTAGAAAATCAGCAGCTAATATTCATGTTACAAAACGTAATTATGGTACAAGGATTAGATTATATTCCAAAAAAAAAAAGAAGCAGCAGCTAGAGATAGAATAGAAAGAAGAAAAAGAAGAAAAAAAAGGTAAGTTGAGAAAACAATGACCCGAGCTAAACTGCATAGAAAAAAAACGATGGAAGAAGAGAATAGTGAATAACAAATGAAGGAAACTAGTTTATTTAAATGATAATCCTATATTACAAAATCTGATGGATTGTACTTGACGGAGAACAAGTTGAATTTGTGCTTCCTATTTATGAAGATAGGAAAGATGAAAAAAAAAGACTCGTCAACAGTTAATTACCAACAACAATCTGATTAGATAAGAAAACTTGAAATGAGCAAGCTAGAGATATTAGAAGGGAACAAAAAGTGAACCAAATAAAATAGGAGTGAAGGATTATCCACCCATGATTATTCTATTAAATTAAATAAAAGATATTGGATATCTTTTAGTTTTAATTTAAAGTTGAAAGGGATTTGGATGAGGAGAGTTTGTTATATTTGATAACTCTTCCACTCCCTTTCTCCTCCCAGAATTCTCTATTAATACGGAATAGGGGTTTTTACTGGGAGAGAGAGAGAGAGAGACAGATACATACCAGAGAAAAAGAGACCTAGTTTTTTCTCTAGGAGACTCTCAAGGCTTTTAGGCGGTGAAATCCGATCCCCGTTTCGTGTACGTGAGTGAGGACGACCAGTGACAAGCCTCCCTCGACCCTGTGACATACCTCTCGAAGAACGGACTGTGCTACAAGAGGTAAATACTTTAATATGGCTATTTCGATTTAATGATGTGTTCATTAAATATTATGGTTTCACATTAATTAAGTTTATGCATGAAAACTTTCATTGGTATTAGAGCCATGAGTAGGTTTGTTCTAGTCTAAAACGTTTTTTGAAATAGAAAATCAATTGAGTTAATTTTGTGTCAAAAATCAAATTTTTTGTTTAAGAAAAACTCTACTGTTGTCCTTACGTGAATAAAAGGTAATAGTCTAAGGACTGAACTGTACTTGCTGAACCTATGCATGTTAGCACGTTTTTGTACTTATTTGCACACGCGTATGAACTGTGGTATTGTTCTGATATTATGTATTATGAGCGTACAAAAGGGCTTCGTCCTTGTGTGAAATGCGTGAAGATCTGCGGGATTAAATTGATATTTTCCCCCCAAAAAATCCCCAAATCGGGATGAACCCTAATTTTCAATTGGGTGTTCTTCCCCAAATCGGTTCTGCTATCCTCGATAGCGAGCCTCAGTCGATGTTAATCGACTCCTGACCCCGACCGGCGACGGTCCTCCACTCCACGGTCACTGACGACCTCAGATGGTCGTCCTACCCCGTCGGATGAAAAACCTAGATCTTGTCAAGGCCGAGGAAGACAAGCGAGATTCAGACGGGTCTTGGACACTCCCTGGAGCATCGATGTGGTTCACAGCCGAGGAAGACATTCGCGACGAACAAGGGGCGAGACCGAGACGAACCCAATCGTCGCGACTGTGACGGACAGACGAGTCGACTCAACTCAACTCGGTCTGATTTCTGTCAAATCGCTCAAGCTCCAGAAGCTAGCAACGTTGTTCGTCCATGTCGAAAGCAAAGTGTTCTTCAATCGTTCGATCCATCCAAAGAGGAAAAGATTTCGACTTCCAGGAAATTCGAAGTCGTCGACCAAAGATGGAGATCGATCGATGTTGGTCCCGGATAGTAGTTTGAGTCGGCTGTGTTTTTTCGATGGGCGATGAAGAACCCAGCATCGACGACAATCTTGCCGGAATTCCTCGCCGGCGGCGAGCTTCTGGAAGAAGGAGAAGATCGAATTCCCAATTGGGAAAAACCCTATTTTTCAATTTCTGGGTTAATCCTAAAATGGGCTATATTTCGGGTAAAATTGGGTCTGTTAAGATCTTTCGATGCGGGCCGAGAGAAATGGAAATTGGGTCTGTTAAAATTGAGTTGTGGTGGGCTGCATTTTTTTTATTCGGGCCCGGATCAGATTTTTCAAAAGGAAATAAATCTGAATTAAAAAAAAGGTTCGGGCCTTACGGGCCTGATCTCGACCCGGCCAGCTGACCACGTTGACCGGTCAACGCGGGCCTCCCACAAGACGGTCGCGGGCCTTTAGCCTATTGTCTAAGTCTCGGGCCCATTTTAGCCCACTCTAAATCAGATTTTAAAAGTCAGCAAGCCCGTGTTGACTATGTCTGATGGGCCCTTACTTTTAAAAAATTTTTGGCCTAATTGAATATATTTTTGGTTTATTCAAAATAATAAAATTTTAAAAGATTTTAAAGAAATCTTTTAACAATGTGGTTTTAATAAAATTAATGTGGTAATTTTTTAAAGTCATAATATTTTTTGAATATGTTCATAAAATATTTTTTCGTAATTTTGAAGTCTGGACACTAAAAATTATGAAAAATAACAAGAATTATAAATCACGCAATAAAGTTCAAAAGTGAATATTCTTTATGCACTATTGTCATCATTATGATTGAAAATTTATGTTTTTTAATCTTATTGAGACTACTTAAGAGTTAACCTGATTCGCTTGCATTATGATGCATATTCAAGATGGCATATCGAACTCCACTGGTGCTAAATAGGCCCTAGTCAAAGTCTTCTATTATCCGAGAATCTAGAAGCACAACGCATGGATTTTATTTGTTTTCAGTCTTGTTGGAAGTTTTAGAACTATATGTTTAAGAACTTCGAGTATTTACGTGGTTATTTATTTTTGTTAAGACAATTCATGTTTACAATTGAATAAAATTCGTTTGTTTAATTGTTATTGTTACCACGTGAAATATCCACTTGTTTTACTATGCAAAGAACTTTAACATTTAAAGTTTGAAATTAATTCTCGGAAGGTGAGGAGAAACATGCCCGTGACCTACTTCCATCAAAAATTTTATATTGCTTAAAGTTATAACCGCGTAAATTTAATTGTATTGCTGAACAAATTCCTAACAAGCAATATTTCTTTATAATTTCATATAGATATGTCGATTGCTTCCAAATCCATCATCGCCGAGCTCAACAAGGACTTGAAGCTCAACGGCGATAATTATGACAACTGGAGCATGAAAATCCAGTATGTCCTGGAAGAACAGGAAGTTCTCGAGACCATTAATGTTATTATGGTCCAGCCTAAAGATGGTCCAACTGCTCAGCATGGCATGACAAGGACACCTACTTGGCTTGGAAGAAGAAGAACTCTACTGCTCGTCTCATCTTATTGAACGCTATGATGGATGATATCACAAGGCAGTTTCGAGCTTTCGAAAATGTAAAGGACCTATGGGATGCGCTTAAGGAGAAATTTGGGAAGATCTCCACCTCAAAGCTGCGAGGTTTGACCATAAGGTTCGACACTTACAAGAAGCGTCTTGATCATACAATGAAGAAGCATCTTCGAGAAATGTCCAACATGATCAGTGAGTTGGTAGAAGCTGGCCATGTGCTTAGTGACGAGCAGAAGATCCAAGCTGTCATTCGTTCCCTGCCTGCAAATTGGGAACACATGAAGATGACCCTTACCTACGCTGATAATGTCAAGACATTTGATGACGTGGCCCGCCACCTTGAGCTGGAAGAGGATCGTCTGCTTGCAATCAAAGTCCATCCTAAGGCGCATATGGCTGCTTCAAACTTCAAAGGTGGGAAAAGGAAGACGGTCCTGAAGGGAAAATGCAATAAAAGCTGGGGAAAAAAAAAGAAAAACTGAAAATTCTCCACCCGGGAAGAAGACTTCTGAGGGTAAGAAGAAGATAATGGTTAACGTTTCTAAGGTGAAATGTTTTAACTGTCAGAAGAAGGGTCACTTTGCAAAAGATTGCAAAGAAGAAAAGAAGGTACATCCCTTTAACTCATGTGCGAGTGAATTGTATGTATCTAGTACTATCCTTCTAACTGAAAGTCAACTCTTGTGGGTGATTGATTCAGGAGAGACAGACCATGTGACGAAGGATCGTGATACCTTCGTCGAATTTCGACGTCTACCTGCTGGAGCAAAATCTATCTATGTAGGCAATAATGCACGAGTAGAAGTCAAGGGCATGGGCACATGCAGATTGAGCCTACGTGGAGGACGTACCCTACTTCTACACGATGTGCTATACGCTCCAGAGATTCGTCAGAATTTAATTTCAGTTTCATTTTTAATGTCTCTTGGTTTTCGTTGAATATTTGAGAACAATTCCGTTCAGTTATTTTTGAAACGTGTTTTTTATGGATCTGGTTATCAATCAAATGGTTTCTTAATTATGGATGTTGATCTGTGTGATTTACCTCGAACAAGTTTTTCCATGGTCACTACCACGCCACCATCTCAGGATGATGTTGTGTTGTGGCATTCTAGATTAGGCCATATTGGTCAAGATCGTTTGAATCGTCTAGCTAAAGCAGGACTATTAGGTAACTTGGAAAAGGCTATCTTACCTACTTGCGAACGATGTCTAGAAGGAAAATTAACTAGAAAACTATTTGGTGAAAGAACTAGAGCCGACTATCTGTTACAATTAATCCATTCAGACATTTGTGGTCCAATGAATGTGAGAGCTAGGCATGGAGCCTATTATTTCATCACATTTATAGATGACTATAGCAGGTATGGTCTTATCTATTTAATTTCTCACAAGTCTGAAGCATTAAGTTGCTTCAAGACCTTCATGAATTATGTTGAGAATCAATTAGAACGGAAGATGAAGGCCTTACGAACAGATCGGAGTTGTGACTATCTTTCCGATGAGTTTAAAACTCTATGTGATGAAAAAGAAATTGAACATCAGTTGTCCATTCCTCGCACACCTCAACAACATGGGGTAGCGGAAAGAAGGAATAAGACTCTTCTAGACATGGTTAGATCTATGATGGTAGAAGAGAATTTACCTATATCATTTTATGGAGATGCACTCCTTACTGCCACATATGTTCTAAACCGTGTGCCCTCCAAGTCTGTCACTACCACCCCTTACGAATTGTGGACAGGTCGGAAGTCCGATCTAAGCTATTTACGACCGTGGGGATGTGCATCTTATGTCCATACTACCTCTAGTAAATTTGGTAAATTAGGACCGAGAGGTAAGAAGAGTATCTTCATTAGATACTCTGAAGTATCAAAGGGATATGTGTTCGTGGGCGAACACGAAAATGGACAAGTGACAGAATTTGAATCACGAGATGTCGCATTTTTGGAAAATGATTTTCCGAAATTGAGAGAGGTAAGTAAAGATCTTACCCTATATGAAACTGATGAGATAGAATCATCTGGATTGCTCCCTCCGAGCGGGAGAATAATGGAGGAGGAAGATCATGATTTACCACCTCCAACTGATCCAGAAGTTCGTGATCCATATGATCATCATCTTAGTGGGAGTACAATTCCAAATTCCAGTAGGAGTACGGAAATTCGTAGAACTAAAAGAACAAGTATTCCACGCAGACGATTTGAGATCGAAGGTGCGGAAGATGCTCTCTTGACATTTATAGATAATGATACAAGTGAGATTCTTTTAGCTATCCTACAAGATGAGAATGAACCTGAGAATGTCTCTGCTGCTCTATCATCTCCCGAAAAAAATGAATGAGCTAAAGCAATGAAGGAAGAGATGGCTTCCATGAAGAAAAATCATGTTTGGGAACTGGTTGACCTGCCTGAGGGACGTAGGGCAATTGGGAATAAATGGATTCTCAAAATTAAGCGAAAAGTAGATGGTAGTATTGAAAGGTACAAAGTCCGCTTAGTTGCCCAAGGATTCACACAGAGGAAAGGGATTGACTATGATGAGACTTTCTCACCTGTTGTAAGATCCACGTCCATCGGGATTATTCTGGCTATGGTGGCAAATATGGACCTTGAGCTACATCAAATGGATGTTAAGACTGCTTTTTTATATGGAGAATTGGATGAAGAAATCTATATGGTTCAACCAGAGGGTTACATCCGAAAAGGCCGTGAACGTAAGGTTTGCAAATTGATGAGATCAATTTATGGCCTAAAATAGTCTTCTAGACAGTGGTATATTCGTTTTCATAATACGATCATGTCGTATGATTTTAAAATGATAGACGAAGACCATTGTGTCTACATTAAACGCTCAAGTAAAAAGTTTGTCATAATTACATTGTATGTAGATGACATACTATTGGCTGGAAATGACTTGGGATATCTTAACGAGCTCAAAGCTTGGTTTTTGTCCAACTTTGAAATGAAAGATATGGGAGAAGCTGATTACGTGCTCGGAATTAAGATTTCGAGGAATCGTTCGAAGAGACTATTGTCTCTTTCTCAAGAGACATATATCCGTAAAGTAGTAGAACGGTTCAACAGTAATGATAGTAATCCCAGATATGTTCCAATTGTCAAAGGTCATAATCTAAACAAAGAAATGTGTCCAAAAATAGCTCAACAAAAACAGGATATGATGAATGTCCTTTATGCTAATGCGGTGGGTTGTCTCATGTACGCAATGTTGTGTACAAAGCCAGATATCTGCTATGCTGTTGGAATAGTAAGCAGATACCAATCTAATCCAGGAAGAACACATTGGAAAGCAGTCAAGGGAATTATGAAGTACTTGAATATGACTGCAGAATACTCACTGTGTTATCAAGGTCAAGACCTAACGCTGAAAAGGTACACTGATGTCAATTGGGCAGGAGATGTGGACGAGAAGAAATTCACATCCAGATATGTCTTCTTGCTAGGCGGGGGTACTATTTCACGGAGTAGCAAGAAACAGACATGCGTCTCCCTGTCAACTATGGAAGCTGAATATGTTGCTTCTGCAACTGCTGTATAAGAAGCAGTATGGTTGAAGAGGTTCTTAAACCATTTGTCCCTAACCAGCGCAGGAGAACCAGTGAGCTTATTTTGCGACAATCAAGCAGCGATTGCTTATGCTAAGAATCCTAGATTTCATAGCAGAGCAAAGCATATTGATATCAAGTATCACTTTGTTAGGGATATGGTTGCGTGTAAGGAAGTGAGCATAACACATATACCTACACAGGATATGATAGCAGATCCGATGACTAAGGGCATATCTAGAGATATTTTTGTAAAACATGCCAGATCTCAGAGTTTGCGAAGATGTTAGTTTATACTCATATTGTAATGAATTTGTTATTCAATAAAAGTAAAGTTGTTTCAGCAATACATATTGTGTGAATGTTATTTTTGTAACATTTATTTAAATGCATGTCGGACAGAAAAGTAGCCCACTCACACGAGTATTTACCTCAGTGGGAGTCAATGGGTTGATTCTTGATTGAGATGAGGCAGTTTTAGGACATCATTCGAGTGCCTGTTCTAAAATATGAATGCCGTCTTGCTAACTACAAGAAAGGGACTTGTTAAAGTGCAAGATTATTGATGGTGCATGCAATAGATGCTGCATTAAATAAGTTCTCAGAACTTATTAGGATTATATGGAATCCAATGGTAAGAAATAAGTGAAACTTACCATAATTCTGTCTTGATAGCCTTGAGTAGTCTTTGGGTAGACTAAAGTCATTGTTCGTGAACATTGAGGCTGATGCTCTAGTATGGTATTTTACTGAGAGATATGCGCTCCTTTTGAAGGAAAGAACATCATAACACATGGTTCGTGTCATGTGTGCTTTACGACCTTTTGGATGGGAAATCAATTTATTAAAAAGTGATTTCAATTTTTCTAGTGTGACTAACTCCGAAAACTATGGTTTTCGGAACTTTACCCTTAGGATCCTTAACGTATTTTGGAAGTATGATTCAGTGCCGCTAGCTTGGAAAGTCTTTAAAGGGTCATGGTTATGATTCAACCTGGCAATGCTAACTGGAAAAGCTGGCTGGATCAGGATGGAAGAAATATCGTTAAAGGAGAAGGTTCTCTATCGATCACATTCTAGAAGCTTCGTGGTTCACTGGCATGCCTATTGTGTTGAGAGCAATACAATAGTGAACACGAATAGATTGTTTTAGAAATCACATGTGAGAAATAATGATTGTGAGATAAGACTTAGGGTAATGCATACTATATATGATGGAGGTGCTAATCGAGATGCTATCATCCAAGTGGCCACTATGTGCTCTTGGGTTTAGCTGAGTGCACTCGATGTATGCTGGTCGCACGGCCTATCTGCCAAACGCGAGAATGAGAGAATAGATTGATTATGGTCAATCATGTGTGAGTGGGAGATGAAGGATTATCCACCTATGATTATCCTATTAAATTAAATAAAAGATATTGGATATCTTTTAGTTTTAATTTAAATTTGAAAGGGATTTGGATGAGGAGAGTTTGTTATACGTGATAACTCTCCTATCCCCTTTCTCCTCCCAGAATTTTCTATTAATACGGAATAGGGATTTTTACTGGGAGAGAGACAGACAGACACACACCAGAGAAAAAGAGACGTAGCTTTTTCTCTAGGAGACTCTCAAGGTTTTTAGGCGGTGAAACCCGATCCCCGCTTCGTGTACGTGAGCGAGGACGACCAGTGACAAGCCTCCCTCGACCCTGTGACATACTTCTCGAAGAACGGACTGCGCTACAAAGAGGTAAATACTTTAATATGGCTATTTCGATTTAATGATGTGTTCATTAAATATTATGGTTTCGCATTAATTAAGTTTATGCATGAAAACCTTCGAGAAGAAATAGATGGAAGGATACCGAGAACAACTAAAAAAAAGAAGTAGATTATTTAGGAATGGTGCAACGAATAGGTAATAAGGGAAAGCGCATATGAAACTAGTTAATTAGGTTGTATTTATGTTCAAAGAAAATATAGTGAGACCTACTGTGAACAGAAAATGATAAGAATTAATGGAACTAAAATAAAGTATTATACTTTCAATTGTAATAGAGGGAGCGATTTTCAATGCCACAGATCTTGGTTAATATTTTGAGTAATATTTGGAAAAGATTACGGGCGGACAAATTGGACTCCAAAGTGAAAGGATAATAGAATCGGAGAATGAGCATTCATCGAGCAGTCTTCAATTGAGTAACCATATAGATCATGACAACTTTGGTTTGTCTAGTATATGTACATGTTTTAAACCATGAATGTGTATCACATGCATATGTGTTTATCTATGAAATGGTCATGTGATTATGGGATATGTTTGGTTATACATGGATTGGTGGATGACATGTGTGGTATATGTGTGGTCAGCTCGAGAATATGTGTGAAGAGTAGGCTTTTTTCTTTTTCCTGCCTTGCTTCATCATATTTCCTGGGTAACGGCCGTGAAGCCTTTCACCTTGGGGGATCCCACCACCGTCCCTGGGCATGTCCCCACTCCGTCGAGAAGGGAGAAAATGGGCGAGGTGAAGCCGGGTATCTTGACCCTTTACAACAAGTTGGCCGAGGCAACCTGAACATCAATAAATCTGAGAGGCGTCACAATATTTCTTTACGCGACGCAATGATGAGGAGCCATCACAAACCAGAACAGGCGAAGACTCAATATCATTACTTAGAATATGAAGACATTGTGTCAAGAAATTCTGAAGATGAGAGGGAGGACGACCTGGAGTGTCCCACCATGAGGCTCACTAAGGAGGATAAGATCCGAATGAGAAAACTTTGATGGAAAACTTTGATTATCAAAGTTCTTGGCACTCGGATTGCGTTCCCGTTCTTAAAACATCGTTTAGCCCAACTTTGGGGTTTACCTGCTAATTTTCATCTTATTGATCTTGGTCATAGGTTCCTCCTCGTAAAACCCTAATCCGATGAAGAATATAATCATATGATAGGCGGATTGCTATGTCACGGTCCAGCAATGGATCCCCGATTTTTATCCTGGATATCCTGAAATTACTAAAGCCATAGTTTGGGTTCGAGTCCCTAAACTCGCGATGGATTTCTAAGATATTTAGTTCCTCAAGAACTTGGCTCATCGGATTGGTACTCCAATTTGAATAGATGCACACACGGAACTTCATACTAAGGGAATTTTCGCGAGAATGTGTGTTGAAATTGATCTAATCAAATCTTTGTTGTCTCGTTTCAGGGTTCGACGTCGCACCGGAAGGCTCTATTACGAAGGGCTTCGCTTTTGTCTATTTTGGTTGTGGCCGGTATAGACGTGGAGATGAATTGTCAACTAAGGAACGCGTCGGATGGACCGCAGGCGGAACTTGATGATGTTGCACCTCGGTGTTACGAATTCAAAGAACACGGATACAAAAGTTACGTGGTTTGGCTTAATGTCTACGTCTACGGGGAGAAAGGAAAATTTTTATTGATGAGATCTGAGCCACAAAGTCATACATAACCATAGAAAAATATGCCTTTATATAATAGACAAATATTTATATATCAAGTAATCTATTTAGGTCGAATCAGAAGTCCGAAACAAGAGTCCGAGCAAAACAAGAAGTCGATGTCCGCGTCGCCAGTTGGTTGGCATCTGCAAACCCCATGAAACCTCCAGCTTTTGTTTGTGGCCACTTGCAACCGCTACCAAGTTGGCGATCACTTTTACTTCTCGACATAATCTCAACAAACTCCACTTTGGCAAGAAGTCATACCCTAGAAGAAACATGAAGATCCATCCGAACTTCAACAAACTTCACGTTGAAAAGACATCCCATAAAGAACCATGAGATCTTGCAAAATCAAAAAGACTCTGACTCCATCTTGACTATAGATACACTCCATCAATAAGACTATCTCCACTTTCTCACAACCTTTGTTCAATCACTTAGAAATAGTCAACAAACTCGAGTAACTTCCGAGCTTGTTTGGCATATTTTCTCCAAATTTTATCGAACCTTAACATGCAAGTTTACACGCCGAAGCAACGTTGTGACCAATGCTCTGCAACTATGAATCGCTTCTTTGTTGGACATTTCTGTCTCAAATCAATGCTACGTGCAATAGCATACAATGTGCAACATTTTGTTCCACCCAGTAGAACCTTCAAAATGTCACGAACTCCACTGTTCGGTCTTGAGTGAGATACCCAATTCACCCGTGGTGTTACCGATGATTTTGCATTCCCAATGCCAACCGATCCAACACATTGTTGACGTTCTTTTAGACAACTATAGCGGGGCCTTGCTAAAAATGCTTCTCTGAGACAACTATGACTTCTTGTCAACCGTGCCTCAACGAAATAACCATAGCTTGTTAACCATGTCTCTGCGAACCCCAACTGCACTTAAACCATTCATGCAAAGCCTTTTCTCCCTCACATGATCTATCCTAACATGACTTGAGCTTTTTCCCTCTCTATCAGAACCCAAAGATGTGACTCCGCCTACAACCGTGTTCCCCACTAGTATTCTTTGTATCATTTTCACCTTTCATCACCACCATAGTATCCTTCTCCACCTCAGCTAGTTCGTCTACAACCTTATAGTTGTACCTACTATAATCCAAGGCTCTTAATGAGATCAAATTCCTCTTCTACTTCGGAACATGTCTAACCCCACACAACTTTTTCTCAACACCATCCCACATCTTGATCCAGATATCACATATGCCAGGAATTCTACAAGTAAAACCATCACACATAGTCACCATACATGAATCAACAAATTTGTAGGTGTCGAACCATCCTCTCTTGGGCGCCATGTGAAAGGAATAAGCGCTATCCAAAATCCAGGAATCATAATGCTTTGGACCTGATAAGACAGAAAGACAATCATCATCCGACCCATCCGAGTATGAGACAGTATTCATGGATGCCGATAATCCTTCGTGGTCTCGAGTTCTTCCTGGACAATCCTTCTTCATGTGTACTTTTCCTCCGCACTCGAAGCAATTTTCTTTGAACCTCCTTAACCTCGACATGGATCTTCTTCCATCTTTTGTTTCTCTACGATCATGGCTACCCCTCATAACCAGCCCTTCACAATATTCATCACCGGTCTTCTTCATTTGATGAAACCCTAGCAGAGCACTCGTGATATCCTCCAACACCAATGAGTTTTTTCCCAAGTTAGAGTTGTAACCAAACTCACGTAGGAACTTGGTAAGGAATTCAGCAGCAACAATGTCTTATATTCATTCTCAAACTTCACATCGACGCTTATCAAATCACTCACCAATTGATTGAAAATATTGATGTATTTGCTCAAATCTGAGCTTTTCATCATTTTAAGCTCGTACAACCTGTGCTTAAGATAAAGTTTGTTACAAATTATTTTAAACATGTATTTATCTAGAGGATATATTTTTGGAATTTTCTATTAAAATCTGACTTTGTTGGAGAATGTGGCTAAGCATTTTTAATTAACATGGGCCTAAGAGCGCCTCCATTCTACAAAAAAAATGGACATGAAAAAAACAGTTGATCAATTGATTTTCATTGTTAAAATTTACTCCTTTTTTTTCATCGTAAAACTACTCGACAATTATTCCATTCCCAACTTTGGGCCCATCTTTAGACACACAACCACCATTCATTGGGCTTATCTATCAATGGTCAGTTTATTTCAGCTCGGCCCATATTTCAGTTATTTTTTTCACTGGATCAGCACCGCACATTGCGAATAGAAACAAATGTCATTTCAAGTGACGTTGAGATCGTTTGTCGATAAGTCATCCGAATATTCTCTGAAAGACCAAAGCAGATTTTTCTAGCTCCAAATTTTTTTTACGGAATTTTTCTAGCTCCAATCTTGTGACTTTTTTTACTATTTATGCCTTAATGTTTTAAGTGGCACTTGAAAAAGCAACTTCTTTAAGGAGCTAAACATCGATGGCTTTTTCTTTTTACCAAAAATTTAAAAAAAATGTTAAAAATGAGTAACAACTTACAACATTTTCCAAATCATTGAGGGGTTGGGAAATTTTCAGGTACTTTTTGGAGGTTGATTATTTTATAGGGTTTTTACTCATTGTAATTTAATCTTATGTCCAGTTTTAAAATACTACGTGAATTTTCAATCATTTTAAATAATTTTATTACACTTGCAATTCATATGATATCAACTATTTCAATAAGACGCATTTGATTTGGTGAAATTTTCCAAATTGTGTAAGGTTATACTCTAAATCCTGATTAATCACTCAAAAATACACAAACATCTATCTTTCGAGTTTTAGATTAACAATATATCTCATCCGCTTATAAAAAATCGAGTGGTTCGAACTGAAAGGAAACCTCTAGGGCAATGGATTCAGTGCATAGGTGCAACTTTACTCTACACTGTGCATAAGAGAATCATGACCATTCATAATTATCCTATTTAATATAACGGCTCAAGATTCTTGAGGAGTATAATTGGATTTTTTTTAGCATGCAAAATTGGAAACAAAAAGGAGAGAGAATAGTATATATTTAATTGCCGACGTCTATTCTGCTTCCTCAACCCATTTTAGCAGAAAATTTGAACAAATCCCAACTTCTCCCATATCTCCTCTATTTTGAAATTCTAATTCACTCTCTGGATTTTTCTTCTTCGGTTCTCCTTCTCCTCTTTTTCTTGTTGTTCTTTTGAAGAACCACTGCTTCTTTACGTGATGAGATTCGAGGTTCGAGGTTTGATTCGAGGTGAGGTTCTTTTTAAGAAGCATTGCTTCTTTTTCTTGTTCGAGATTCTTTTGAAGAAGCACTACTTCTTTTTATTGTTGTTCTTTTATTGTTCTCGTTCTCCTCTTTTTCTCGTTATTCTTATGATTCCAGGTTCTTTGCCTGCATGTTGTTGCCTTTTGTTTGATTTGCCTGCTGCCTTTTTCTTGTTGTTGCCTTCTGTTGTTCTTATGATTCGATGTTCTTTGCGCCAATTATCCTGTTTGATTTGCTGCATGTTGTTGCCTTTTCTTCTTTGCCTGCATGTTATTGCCTTTTGTGATGGGAGTCCATGCCTTTGGCAATGCATAATTATCCTTCTGTAATGGGTTTTTTTCCAGCTTTATGGTTTATTAGAGATTTCAGATTTTATGGTTTATGGTTTATGATTTCAGATTTTATAGTTTAGGATTGATTAGAGATTAGAGATTTCATTATTTTATGATTCGTTTCGCCGTGGGTTTGTTTTAGATTTCAGATTTTATGGTTTAGAGATTTCAGATTTCAGATTTTAAGGGGCTATGCCGCCTGGATTAATAGGATATGTCGTTTTGGACGGGTCATGTTATTTGATATGGGTTTATTTTGCAGATGGCCCCTAAATCGATTAGAAGCTACTGCAAACCTACGTACATGGCACCCCTAAATCATTAGACTATATCAACAGCTTTCAGAAGCAGATGTGTTTGGACTTGATTGTATGCCCAGAAAATCTTCTCCTTCCATGGACATGGGAAAAAGTTTGTGAATGGTTGAAGCCGAAAGAGACAGAGACAATACTGCCAAAATGAAGAAAAGAAGATCTCTTGATTCCACTTTAGTTTATTTTGATATTTCGTTGGCAGTTTTTATTTATGTATTTTCTAGTACTGATGTTTTTATTAGATGCTTTGTCAACTCAATGACGTTTGAATTTCTTATTTTATGTTTTTAATTTTCTTTTGAGATAATGCCATTAAGTTGTATAGTGTCATGCCTCTCAGACAATGCACTTCATGCCACTTGAAAGAATAGTCCATGTCTTTTGATATAGATTGTCCATGCCATTTGAAAGAAGAGTCCATGCCATTAGATACAGTTTGACTATACAAGTACATAACCATAATAACAAGATTTATTGGCATTTGAGATTAATTTGTATTATTTTTGAAACTACCATTGACTTTTTCCTTGCATGCCATTGAATTTGAATGTTAATACCATTTGAAAAAAGAGTCCATGTCATTAGATATAGTTTGACTATACAAGTACATAACCATAAGAACAAGATTATTATCATTTGAGATTAAGTTGTATTGTTTTTGAAACTGTCATTGACTTTCTCCTTGCATGCCTTTGACTGTTGCCTTGCATGCCATTAGATAGACATGCCTATTATACAAATAATATCTTGCTGTTTAACATAAATAGACATGCCCATACTCTTTTCAGAATCATGCCTTTCATCAGTTTAGGACATGCCTGTGCAATATCAATAACATGCTATTTCACACTAAAGTATATGCCAGTACTATAATTGCTACCATGCTCATCCTTAATAAACTAGTCAACAAAACAGAAGAGGGTTCCACAAACAAAATTTTAGATCGTTACACAAAAAAATTGCAACCAATCAGTTTACCTCTGGGGAGATGCCTATTGACCGTAGTCGAACAGTCTTGAAGCATATTTGTTGTCTCCGTCATATGCTGCATGCTGCTCGTTATCTCCATAATTTTCTTCTTCTCTGGTTCAAACTGTCATTCAGTAAAATTTCTTCTTGAAGCCTTGCATTGGGCATTTCTCTTTCCGTGTTTTTGTAATGAAAAATTATAGTAATTGGTGAGAGCCCGTAAATGGTAACGTGATTTTCAGTTTTGAATAAATACGATTATTATTATGAGATTTTGTTACCATAACTACTTCTATTTCTAATTAATAAAGTTGATTGATTGAATTCTATTTTATCAAGATTATCTCTACCTGTCTTTTTTTATCAAAATTATACCTACCTTTTTGTTTGGACGGTACATAATCTATTATTATGCACCGAATCCATGCCCAACCTCTAGATATTAACAAACCCCGTAATCATCTCATGCAAGTAATTAAAGTCCAACTTTGACGAACAACCGGTCGTACGTTCTCTTTTGTCACCTAGCCACCTCGTACCTACCGTACGTTAGAGACACGCACCTGATAAGTACGGAAACGTACAAAACTAAAGACAGAGAAGCCTTATCAAAATTAAGACATCTCTTTCAAGAAAAATATCACTGAAAAAGATGGAGAAAGCATCTTTACCGTCGTCATTAAAAACGACGTAGCATGCGGGATATACACGTATGGGAGCCGAAAAACGGGTGGGTATGGAAACGACACGTGTCTATTTATGGATACTCTAGCTGGTCTCTTCCCTCATGAGTTCGAGCAATTAGGAAAATTGTTATTTTTCAAACTTTTATTCTTTTGAAATTTTATTTAATCAGGACAATAATATTATGTACATAGTCTGTACCAAAAATTTGTGACAGTAAAATAACCATATCGCCAGTTAAATTCATGTTACATTAGGATAGATAAATTTTGTTTAAGAAAGTACGTTACAATTATTACACCATCTGTCAATTGTGATTCTGTCATTCACTTGTTTATCTTATTTTGAATTAGAATTGAAAGTTTTAAGATAGTATCCGAACAAAATTTTCACCTAATTTGTTTAAGAATTCGAATTTCAACTTAATAAACTTGCAAAGGGCGTATTAAATTATGTTACTTTTTTATTGAATATACTGTACGATGTTATATCTATCCGTTCCCAAGAAAAAAAATGTAATCTTTGTTTATGGTTATCTAGGAATCGTTTTTTTACGGTGTTAAATTGATCCTGTGTTTGCAGCAAGACAAGCTGCTCATCACAGTCCTGAATTCCTAAAGATTGTAGACCTGCAGAGGACTAATCTGCCCAAGACTGATCCACAACAATTTTCTTATATTGTTCCGACAGTAGGTACCATCAAACTCGGCTGTGATGCCTCGTGGATTAATGCTTCTTCACTCTCCGGGTTGGCCATGGTTGCCTGTGATTATCAAGGTTTTCGTATTAAATGTCAGGTCGATACTTGCTCATACTAACTGTGCGCTTTGTTTCATTTTTAGAAGACAGAACAATGTGGTTGATTGGGTATTGTAAGCATATTAGATTAGGCAATTGCCACCGGGTTGCCTTATAAACCACCTTCCTTTGCAGCTCGATATATTTGCTCTACACGAATTTTTCCACTTGATGGCTAAATAGTATACAAGTATTGTTCCTCCCAAAAAAATTGAAATTTTTAGCCTTTACCTGAACATTTATTGGAGATGGAGCAGGTGCGTCATTTATGATGCAATGGCGCCTGTGACTTGAGGTCCCGGGGTATTTATGGCATGGGCAGCTTTGGGGGTTTACTCAATTATTGTCCTTTGGTAGGCTCGTGGTGACTTCCCTACTCCCGTGTTAAAAGATATTTGGCTGAATTTTAATATTATTATATTTATAAAATTTAAAAATTCAGGATTCAACAAGTCGTGCGAATGTGAGAAAATTCATCCCTGGAGGTCGCAAATATGTAATTTTAATTATGGTGAAACGAAAATCTACTTATACAAAAAATAAAAAAGTGTATATTATGTCAACTTTGTTATTAAAGATACATAGCAAATAAATTATTTTCATTAAAAATGTTGAGGTTTGAGAGTGATATGTGCAAATTTGTTGAGTGGTCCCGGATGAAGCGATCAAAATAGAGATGATTAGCGTGTTGAATAAGATCTGCTGATATTTTAGAATTCATAAAAAATAACTTTTTTTTAGGAGAATCATACCTGAATAGATATATATAAGTCCCTTAAGTGGAGAAGTCAGAGAACAAGAGGACATCAAGCTCATCTGGGGGTACAATCAATCAATCACCAAGATAAAGACTCGAGCCTGTAATACTTACTTAACCAATCAGCTAGCTGATTAAGCAATCTAAAGACTAATCTAAGCTTACAATTCGGAAAATCAGTCAAAAGAGATCTAAGTCTAATCACAAATGATTCAACTTGCCAAAAGACAAAAATATAGAGATCATTCACGAAATTGTAAGCTAAGAAGAAGTCCCTCTCCACCACGGTGGAAATATCGTGGAACTTCTGAGTAACCAACTTGAGTCATCACTTTGTTGAAGGCTTCTTCCGCGGAAGAATACCTCGTGGTTCACTATCAGGAACAGTCCCAATTCAAAAACGAATTTCTCAGGAATATTCCTTTCGATGGCCTATATACATGTCCAAATTAACAATACGTTTACCACATGTAAGGTTCACATCAAGAGCATCAATAGGTAGATATATTTTGCATTTTATTTGATATTCATTTACTCCAATTTAAACCATTTTATTATCTTTTGGAGTTTCATTACGACCAAGTCCTTTGGATCCAATTTGACATGGATTTTGACTTCGTCAACATGCGATATCACACGTAGTGTGAACAAACAACAAGATGCGATATAAATCAGCTCTGACAAGTTAAAATGTTCATATTTAACTAAAAACTTTGATAATAATAGGCAATTCAATTTTTCACACTTATAAACAACCTTGATATTTTTCAACTACTATTTATATTATAGATCTCAACACAATGGTATAAATTTAAGAAATAGTTTTATTTGTTAAACATATCAAATCATTTGTGCAAACATTATAATTATTATTTTTAGTTTGGTCACGCACTAAGTGGCTTCCATGTCTCTTTCCGTGAAAATAGGCAACGGAATAACAAAGACTAGATCCATTTGAGCTTTTTATGTGCCTCATGGTCGAACGTGAATCCTTTCCATTTTTGCTATAACTATTAACTATGCATTAATTTATGAAAAAAGGACAGATAAGTACCCTGTAGTTTTACGTTTTCACAATGGGGTACCATGTAGTTTCAAATTGGTAATTTAGTCCTTGTGATTTTCAAAAAAATTTCCGGTTAGGTCCAAAGTAGCTCCCCGTCAATAAGGTCTTCGAACGATGTCATTTTTGGTCCTACGTGTCGGCCACGTGGGTATCGAGTTAGATAACGTGTAATATGGCAAATTATCAAAATAGTCTATTTTTTTACAAATTTTCAAAAAAATCATCATCTTGTACCTCCCACCATCGCACCTCACCCATCATCCAAACTCCAAATGGTTAAACACATAATAGTCCTTAAAGAACAAGGTTCCAACTTCAATTCCAATAATCTTGAAGGCGGTAACTCGAAGACCAAGACCATGAAAAGTGTAGGAGGTTTCATTTTCTTGTTTCCTGGAGATATCTAAACCATCACCGTCTTCAACCAGACCTCTACACCAGCCATTAAGAGAGGAAAGGAAAATCGAGAAGAAATTAGAAAGAGGGTTCTAGGTAACGAAGGTGTAGCGCCACCATGATATCTACACCGCCACCGTCTTCAACCGAACCCTCTTCAAGGCTCACCCACTCGTCTCCACGGGGACCCACCTTGTTGACTCCCCTCTCTCCCTCGATGTCGCCTTTGACATCATCTTTTCCTCGAAGACGCAAGGAGGGCCTTGAATGGGTTGAAGTTAGCCAAGTCGGGGATACACAGCTTTACTTCAACTTCCATTTCTAGGGTTTAGAGGCCGATGCGGGAGGATTTGGAGGGCGGGGAGGATTGTTGCTGTTTTTGTTGTTATTATCTGCGACGGGGGCGAGGAGGCGGAGGAGTGTGATGGAGGCGGTGGTTGGGTTGTTGGCCGTGGAGGAGGAGGAGGAGCGGAGGCGACATGCTTCTTCGAGTTCCTCTCTGTCTTTGGTATTGATCGATTGGTTTCTGGGTTGTTTGTGTTGGCATATTTTCTGGTTTTGGGTATTGATCGAGACGAGGAGATAGATTTAGATGGAATTATTAGTTGTAATTGGTAATTAATTAGGGTTTAGATGGGAAGAGGGATGTTGAGATAGAAGAGGAGATGAAATAGGGGCTTTGATTCTGTGTAAAAGATGAAATGAGGGGGGGGGGGGGGGGGGGGGGGGCGAAAGAGAGAGAGAGGTGGAGAGGTTAGGGTTGGGGGCGGAGAGAAATGGAGAGGTGGGGAAGAAGAGGGTCTTTCTGAGTGTTTATAAAAAAATAGGATCATTCTAAAAATTTTCTACTTAGCCAAGTTACTAGTTAGCAATATCTTACCCACGTGTCCGCCACGTCGGACAAAATTCGACGTCATTTGAATACCATATGTGCAGGCAGCTGCGCCGGACTTGCCCGGAAAAATTCTCGAAAACTACAAGGACTAAATTACCAATTTGAAATCACATGGTATCCCGTTATGAAAATGGAAAACTACTGGGTACTTATCTATCCTTTTCTCTTAATTTATTTATATAGTATATATATTATTCTAGAGAAAATGGATGTTTCTTTTTTGAAAGGATCAAAGGAAGAGAAATGGATGTTCACGAGGCATATTCGTAATCCCACTGGGAGAATGGTTTTGGATTGAGTGAGGACAACATAAAAGTCGTCCCTACGGAGGAAATTTCGTTTAGACCATCAGATTTTATTAAAAATTGTGTCTATAAATTTGACGTTCATAAAAAATTGTGTCTATAACCAAAATCACTTGATCAATTTCAGTGAGAACAGATCTTGTCCCCGCTGAATCCAACCCTGGAGAATAGCTGTTTAAAAAGACAATGGCAGATAAGCAAAATCCATGTGGATGACCATCGCCTAGATATTCTCCTTCAAAAATTAAATGGGTCAAAGTACGATGGATAATGCTTGACCATTTCCACACAAAAAAAGATAGTGCTTGACCAAAAGCGATAAACCAGCACAAAATCAAACATTTGAAACATACAATTTTTTTCTCAAAATTATCTGATATCCAAATACTTATTAAAAATATTTGATCAATTGCTAAGATATAGTGCGACAGAATCACAAAAGATGACAAAATTTTTCGTAGCAAATTTCAAGCTTTTTTATTTTTGGTTACACATATTAATGTGTAATTTGATCTGCCATAAAAAGTAAACACTTTTTTCACTTTTATAAGAACTACAAATAAACATCGTAATATAAGAACAATATATTTCTATAAAATCTATTACAAAACAAACGAAGTCTAAGCCTTCGTGACAATTCCATCTAAAATAAGCAACATAATCCAATTATAATTATCCCCTTTTAGGTTTTTTACTTGTAGGCCTTACTCAAATTGCGATTGATAGGGATCAGTTTTGTTGTTCATAATTTCCTAATTGGTAGAGTTGAATTTTTATTAGGCAACTTTTTTTTCTATCGCTATTTTTTCGCACTGAATTTTTCTGTGATGAAATTTTTAGTAAAGTCCTCCCGTAACTCTCGTACTATCGTGTCAAGGAGTCAGGGTGGAGGAAGGTTCCATTGGTGTAAATATTACTATATACTACTGTATATTTAATAAAGAAAATTTACTTATCAAATTGACAGTTTTGACGCGTAATTAACGAGTAATTACGTGTTAAACCCGTTTAATTAACAAACTAATTCGTTAATAATAAATTACTTACTTGTTGAAGTAAGAGGTCCACAGGCTCGGGTCCACAACTTCTTCGCACTGGTCGAATTACGATCACGTTTGAACGGATCCGTAATCGATTTTCACGAGATTTCCTTTTATCGAAAATCTGATTAAAATTCTGGAACTGATCCGGAATTTTCCTTTTGTATTGAGTGGTTGTGGGAAAAGTTACAAATTGGTCCAGCCAGATTTTCCCTTTTATAGGGAAATCCGGACAGCCAAAACGCACCACGTGGCACGCCACGTGGCATTTTGGGCCACATGTCCGCCACGTGGCGCCTCAGGCCACATGTCCGCCACGTGGCAAGGCTACCACATAGCTTTACCACGTGGCACGCCACATGCGTTTGGTCCACATGTCTGCCACGTAGCACGCCATGTGGCAAGGCTATGTGCCCGGGCCCAATTAGACACAATAATAATTACCTATTAGGCCCAAGGTCCAACACAAATAAATTTCAAAATTTCCTACCATGAATTCAAAATTTTTAATTAAACTAAATTAATTTTATGTTTGTTGATCTAACTATGACAAAATGATCATTTGTTTAAAGAGAGTACAAAAAAGGAGTCGCCACTCGCACCGGCCCATCATTAAAGAAGAAAAAGAGAGAAACCATTAATTAAGCTGAGATCTTTCCAAAACCATCATAAAATCTCACCGTACAACGTCAATCGACGGGCAAATAAAGAAGATCCGTGTCACAGATTGCTACCACAGGAAAATTAAGCAACTGACGTCTCGGCGTTCACACTTCACATCACACCTACGTAAATACATAAGCGTACGATTGTCAGTTATTGTACCATAGCCCGTACTCATGTATTGATACTAGACCAACAAGTGTATTTTAGCTAAAATTATCGAGTTAGAGTTTTGTGATCTTGTAAAAATCGCATTCAGTGCAAATCTGGATAGTCAGCACTATAATATTAAATATTTGTTGAGAAAATGTTAGCATTATTCAAAAATAATAATCCACTCAAATTCTCAATAAATATCGAGATACCATATGATTAAAAAAAACTTCATACCAGTTAAGAGACAAAACCAAAAATACTGATAATGGACAAAACCAGAGGTTGACGCGTCTTTAAGGAGGAGCAGCCGGTTTCCGATGATTTTTTTTTCTTTTTTTATATTTCTTCTCTTTTTTTTCTCTTGAAAGGGATAACCTCACGTCGTCGTATATAAAAGATGGTTATTTTTTAATCAAATTGTAGAAAAATATATTTTTATTACTAAAGCTCGGAAATTTTATTTAGGATAGAACAAATTTATTTAGTTGATGATATTAAGCATTGTTTTTTAGATGGCGGTCTGACCTACGGTCTGACTGGTCAAATCATGAATCATAGTTTAGAGCGGGTCAGAAAACCATGTACGCAATGTTACCTAACGAACCAGATGATTTCTGGTCAGACCAGGCGGTTGGCTCGTATTTTTGATCCAGAAAAATCTGGTTCGTTAGGTTTGACCAAAAATTGAACCAAAAAATCCGGAATTCACCCAACCCAACCCAAAAAATTAAAAAAATCAGATTATATACTCAAATTTTCAAAATTAATACAAAATAAACTAAATCAACAAAGATAATTATACTAAATATGAAATAAATTGACCAATATATTGAGAATATTAATTTTTAAACATATTATTTACTAAATATATAAATTTATGATTTGACCACTGGTCCGACCTGTTAACTTAGAGGTCAGACCCAAATCCAAGTCGTTCTTCGGATCGTTTTTTCAAACAATGATATTAAGTGGGATGATAGTTTCTTATGATTAAATTGAGCACTCTAGATATTTATAATGGGCTCTTTTATCTCACAAGTTGGTCGCCTCCTCGCTTAGGATTTTGATTTTTTTTTTCACGTAGTTGATTAGTCTTAGGTGGCTAAATATTTTTCTATACAGAAAAACGCGAGTTCATTGTTTCTAGATTTGTAATTTTTTGTTTACTGTGGGCCATCTTTGTTTTCTTCGAAAAAATTATCATCGGCCATCTGGAGATTCGAAATAAGATTGTATGGATTAGAACATTAGTAAATTACCAAGATAAAGTTTAATTTTCAATATTAGATAATTATTTGAAGAAAATCTACAAGCACAAATTAATCATGCCGGAGCCTCCTTGCACGAGGAAGTACAAGTCATGCCTACCAAATTAACAAGGTAATAATATTGTTATAGCTTAATGAAAAATTTTGAGTTTGAAAATTTTAAAATATACGAGTAATTTTATTAGAAATAAGCCAAATTATCATCTTAGTCAAAAAAAATCTCTCCTTTTTACTTTAGGCAGCCCTTGGCGGTTACAGCCGATGCATAATCTCAAACTATAATTGAATGGTATTTTATGAGAAAAAAACATCTTCCAAAATTTAGCATACTAACTTCCGAATGCCTCTCTTTTCTAGAATGTTCTTTCGCACTTCTTAACGCTGGATCGGAAAGTGGGTTAATTGGACCGGACAATTACCAAAATAAACCAGCATTTTATTGGAAATATGGTCTGGTAGAATCCTCTAAAATGTAAAGTGATATTTTTTTCTAAATAATAATTATATTTTTAGAAATTGTTAGTGGTAAACTTTGTTCGCAACCTTTGTCTAAAATATTATTTTTAAATAAATATACCCAAAATTTAGAAAAAAAATGCAATAGATAATTAACAACAACTAGATGAACCAATAAAAAAATTCTTCTAACTTTTTTTGAAAGGTCTAGTATATTTCATTAAATAGATAATTAATCTTGCCATTTCAAAGTTATTATCCGACTCAAATTCAAATTAATCAAATTCGATAATGTGTTATTATCTGGTTTAAACTCGAATAAGTCGACTTAGCTAGCATTGTAAACAAAAGAGAAAAGTTCTTGTGATATCGCAAAAATCATGTTAGGAGTCTGTGGTTTAAAACCCATCAAACGAGTCCAACTTTTTCCGAAAAAAAATCACTCAGAACCTCGAATTGATTCCCGAGCCTAGGTGGCCAAATGACGTCGTTACTTCAACGACGTGACAACGCCACATCAGTTTTTCTTTCCAACTCGTAAAAATGACGTGACAAATGGCAAAGTACCCAAACAATCTCCGATTTGTTTACAATTATGAAAAAACCACATTCGCTCTCTCTCCTCCATCCGGCAACGTCACCCGATACCACATGATATTAAAATGAACTTTTATCCCATACCAGCTCGCCAACGTCTTCCCGACCGCGTTAAAAGGGTAAAACCAAAACCAACCCCACCGACCCTATAAATTGAGCACCTAAAAGCTAAAAACTAAAAATCTCTCCCCTCTTCTCCTCGCCAGCCAATTCCCACCGAAGCCAAAACCAGAGACCGAGCCAACCTCAAACAACCCGAACCCAGTTGCCCCCTCCTCCCTCTCTCCCTTAAAAACCCTCCTCCCCCTCTCTCCCTCTCTCTCCTTGTCTCCCTCTCGTTGCATGGCAGCATCGACCCTGTTGGCCCGCGAGGTGTCCGAGTTGTGCCTGGGCAAGCCGGCGCTGAGGTCGCTCTCCGCCGTGTCTGCCACCGTCGGCGACGCGCTCGCCGCCCTGAAGCGCTCCGGAGAGGCCTACCTCAGCGTGTGGACGTGCGGCGACCACGTCCGGGACGGAGGTAAGGAGGAGGAGTGCAGGTGCATTGGGAAGGTTTGTTTGGCGGATTTGGTTTGCTTCTTGGCCAAGGAAGAGAGGCTCCGGGACCCACTTGGTGCCCTCCAGGAGCCCGTCTCTAGGGTTCTTCCCCCCAAGGCCTCTGGGGTCGTCCGCCACCTGGACCCAGACGCCAGGTATACATATATATATAAATAATTTATTTATTTTTTCCTTTTCTTGTATCTTGGTTATTTTATATATTTGATTTCAATCAGATCTTTATCCCTTAAAAAATATGTTCTTTAGACTTTTGCGTATGTTTGTTTTGCAAAAAAACGGATTTTTTTATATTGGCCTGAGTACTTTTGAAACGTTCATAATATTGATTGTGATTGGAGTGGTTGAGAATTGATGTAGTCTTAATTGTATTGTGTTTTGGCGGGTTAATTTTATTAAGCTTTAGTGTTTAGAGTCGAGAACATTCGGATCGGGATGAATCTCCCAATAGTGTACATTCCATCCGTGAGGCATTGGTTGGTGGGTCGATTTTGTGGTAATTGTGTGCCATTTAGAGGTCTCTTCGTACTGAATCTGAGGCCCTTTTGGGGTGGTCCCAGATTGTCCTAGGTGTGTGGTGTTCCCTGTTCCAAGTTCATGATAGGGATATATCCCGATTGCAAATTGCTCTGTTTTTATGTTATTTCTGCATGTGTTCTTGGCTAGTTGGCGTTCGTTTTGTAATCCTTAAGAAGGTCAAGGATTAGTACGTCCCCGGTGAACCCTTTTATTAACGGTCCGAAACAAGTTTTGTTCTCGACCGTCCAAGTTAGATGGAGGAGAGGCACCAAGCTCTGGATGTTGCGAATTCTGGTTCATAAGAATGTGTTTGGAAGTAGACTCACGAAAAGGTCCGATGGTTTATGCTGTGTTTTAGATGTTTAAACACTTGCAGCCTATTCTGAAAATCATCCTTTTTCGAATTCGATTTTCCGAGTTTTAGTTGCAGTGGATTTTCTTAGCAAAATGGTAGGGAAAATGAGAAGAGAATTGTAAACGCGTTCATGCTTTTGAATAAAAAAGATACAAATCAGTCTCAAAGTTTTACTTTTAGATGCATTTCATTTTGTTCTTTAATCTTCATTCTGGTTGCACTCTTTTTGACATCTGATCGATTTTTCGTCGGTTGTTCTCAGCTTGCTAGAGGCTATTGATCTCATCCTTGAAGGTGCACAGAACCTTGTGATACCGATCCGCTCCACCAGGAAAAAGCAGATACAAAAGCCTCCATCCAACTCCACCCTTCACAACAACAATCGTCAATATTGCTGGCTCACTCCGGAAGACGTACTCCGCTACCTCCTTAACTGCATTTCTCTCTTCTCGTCCATTTCCACCCAATCCATCGAGTCTCTCGGTATTATCGACGCTGATCCAGTCATGGCTGTTCACTATGATGACCCTGCCTCTTCTGCATTGCCCTTGCTCTCGGAGTGTCTCCTTAAGCAGACATCTGTGGCTGTACTAGATTTAGAGGGTAGGCTAATCGGTGAAATCTCGCCGTCCACACTAAACAGTTCCGATGAGAATCTGCCTGCTGCTATTGCCACGCTCTCCATAGCAGACTTGATGGCTTACATCGACTGCGGTGAGCCACCCGAGGAAATGATTCAGCTGATGAAGGAAAGGCTAGAAGAGAAGAACTTGCAAACAGCTCTGGAGTTGATGGAAGACGAATCTGGAATCTCGTGCTCTTCATCTACCTGCTCATCATATTCATCATCTGATGACGATGAATTCAGCCGGGCAAGGAGTGGAAGGTTGAGTAGAAGCTCAATGAAAGCGACAAGAAGTACAGAGTCCATCGTGTGCTACCCATGGAACTCATTGATTGCAGTCATGATCCAGGCAATTTCACATCGTTTGAGCTACATGTGGGTTGTGGAAGAAGACAGTAGTCTTGCCGGGCTCGTTACTTATGTCGGAATGTTGAAAGTGTTCCGGGAACGAATGAAGTCCACTATGTAAGTCCTGCTGATGGAAAAAGTCCTGCAGATGGAAAAGCCTTGAGACTAATTTTGCAGCATACATTCTGTATAGTACCATCTTCTAGACTCTCATCCTTTTCTTTATAAAGGTGTCTCATTTGGGTTAATTAAAGAACAAGACATATTGGATCTCGATTATGTGTAACCTGTTCATCTAACCGATTGCAAAAGGATCATTCAAATTCTCTTGTCTAAAGACCAACTGAGCCAGTGCACCTATTTATTTTAATCAAACTCAAAGACATCAATTCAAACGTTTATTGATTGTCCCGCCCTAGGGTTTATAGTTTTTCTGATCTTACAAATTTACACAAAATTATTGGTACTTCCGAAAAATTCCACAAATCGTAATTTGCTTACTTTCAGTCGTAGGTCGTAGCGGAAAATAATACAGGGTCTCTTGGGTGTCTAGAGTAGTGGGTTTGGGTAGTGTCCCCCCCCCCCCCCCCCCTAGGTTTTTTGGGTTTTGTTGGTTTTACTTTGGTGATCAGGGGCGCAGAGTTCCGATGGCGGACAGCGATGATCCATCAGGGCGACACAAGGGGAAGGACGTTGAGGAAGGAAAGCGGGTACTTGGTTTTAAGGATGGGCAGCTTCGACCCTTAGAGGAGGATGAGGTTCTCATTATTCCATGCGACCTGAATATAAAGGATCAGGCATCTCAAACCTTTTCTTTGGTGGGGACGGTTTGGGCAGAGAAATCTATCAACCCAAAGGCCTTCACGACGATGATGCGAAGCCTATGGGGTCCCCGCCGTGGGATGAATATTAAGGAAGTTTCGAAGACCCGATTCCTGTTCGAGTTCAATGACCGTCGGGATATGAATAGAGTGCTTGCTGATCAACCTTGGCTCTTTGACAAACATGTGGTGCTGCTCGGCGAGATCGCAGACACGGACAAGCCAAAGGATGTTCCACTCTTCACTGTCCCTTTCTGGGTGCAAGTGCATGACCTCCCTTTAGGAGGATACAATCTTACCATCGCTCAAACCCTAGGAAGGCTATTTGGAAAATTTCTATCCTGGGATGAATCTCTAGAGACAAAAGGAAAATGTATGCGGCTACGAGTTTTAATTGATGTGAGGGAATCCCTCCCTCGTATGAAGAAGATTTAGTTCCAAGACGGGGTGACTACCACAGTTTACTTCAAGCCTATTGTTATCGTTGTGGTATGCTGGGCCACCTGGAAAAGGCCTGTGATCTAGTGGATGATGAGGAAGAACCCCCACCGTCTCTGGAAACTTATGGCTCTTGGCTACGAGCCTCGCCTTTCAAACCACGACGGGCTGGAGCAGAGATGGGGCCAGGCGGCCTGGGATATACTGAGACTCGTCGAAACCTCCCTTGGAGAAGGAGTGAACCAGGCAGACGGTCCTACTATAAATTCAATAGTACCTGAATCAGATGTGAACCAACTGATGGAAGGGGTGCAGATGGGATTATCAACTGTCAATGTTATTGCACAGCTAGGGAGAGTGGCGAGTCTACCTACGTCAGCACTGAAGCCGAACAACAACATGTCTGTCAACCCATGCCCAACCAACTTCGAAGCTCACTGATTATCACAACCAACCACAAAAATACATCCCTCCCCACCTCCGCACAAGCCTCACTATTCCTGACCCCCACACAACCGATACCAATATACAAAATAAGACTGCTGTCACCGAACACCCACTATCCATTACACCAAATCCCAACCATATACCGCTCCCTGTTTCCTCCACCATATTATCTCAAACCCATGTCAGTCTATCCACCGACCACAACTTTACCACATCATACCCCATCCATCTACCTCATACTGCCAGTACACAACCTATCCACAATCCCCCTATCCATGCTCAGCCGATAGATGAAACTGATGTAACCCTACCTGAGAAGGTGAACGAACAAACAAAGCGGTGGAAAAGGCTGGCTCGTCACACACCAACAGATGATGACCAAGAAATGACGGTGACTGCAGACGACAGTGTTGGTAAAAGAACCATTCATGAGACTGATCTGGAGATAACTCACATTAGCAAACGGCAAGTAGTGGCTTTTGGAGTTACCTCTTCGTCAGAGTTCCCGGCGGAGGCTGCTAAGCAGTCCCGCCGAACACAATGAATCTGTTTTATTGGAACTGTCGCGGGTTGGGGAGCCCAGAGGTAGTTCGTCAGTTACGCAGGGTGATTAAGTCCTGCTCTCCCCAACTCCTCTTTCTCTCGGAGACAAAGCTATCAGAGATTGAGGCAGAATCATTAAAGTGGAAATTGCATTTTGAGTGTGGTGTTTATGTTGGTTGTGCAGGCTCTGGTAGAGCTAGAAGTGGAGGTTTGGCTATATTGTGGCGACGGGATATCCCTGTCCAGCTGTTGTCTTTTTCACGTAACCATGTGGATGTCGAAGTTCAAGAACCATCCCCATGGCGTTGTACTGGATTCTACGGATGGCCTGCTAGTGGGGAAAAATACAAGTCCTGGTTACTCTTACGCGAGCTGAGGGATCATTCTCCATTGCCTTGGATATGCGGAGGAGATTTCAATGAAATTTTGGACAACACGGAGAAGAGAGGGCCTGTGTCGGATGGAAAGAACTCTCACTCGGAATGGAATGAAAGCTTTGATAGCCGAATTGGCTTGGCTATGTTCTTTTAAGTGGTTTGGGGAAACCAAGCAGGCAATGGAACTGGCCAGTGAAAAAGTCCCTCTCTAGATTGAAATGACAATGGGCGGGACCCTCTATCTTTGAAAAGCCCATCAAACAAAAGTGGAGGTGTCGCCTAATTGTATTACTATGCCATTGACAGGTGTGAAAATTTGAACTCCCGTTGAGAGAGGGGTGCTCTACTATCTTTTTATAAAAATAAAGAGCGGACCAATGCTACTTGTAGGAGCGGACTCATTTTTGCTTTTCTCGAAAGCACCAGATCTTTGTTGGCGATCCCTTAAAAGGATAATCATCGATAGCATATTGGCGTCAGGCGTCAGCTGCTCTTGTTGAAGATCATCGGCTCAATCGATCTACATTGATTTTAAATTGCGTGGATAGCCACAAAGGTTTTCCGAGCGCTGAAACCAATTGGACTAGTCTGGGTCTCCCGCCCGTCTTAGCTTTAGTCATGTTACCAAAGTTTTCCTTCCCTTGAAATCGCTTTGATTGGACCAAATAGGGCTTTTTCAGCTTGATCGGAATCGGCAAAAAAAAACTCGGGCTTACTGGTCCTTGTAAATCTAAGAGACACCTAAGGGTAACGGATTATAAACTTCCGCAAAATTTTTGAAATGATACCTTTATTAGAGAGTCACTTCGTCCCTTTTTGGAGTGGAGAGAGGAGTACCGGAAGCACATTAAGTGTAATTTATTCTCTTGAGACTTCTGTTACAAAAGTGCATTTGCTTCTGGATTCTATAAAGTAAAGAGGGCTATATCGCACTTACATCATGGTCGCTTGAATGACTTCTATGTGGTGATCCAATACTGTGGTTTTCAAGAAATCCCCCAAACAAGCTTATTATACACTTGGAGTAATGGCCAAGAAGATGATAATCATGTGGAGTGTAAGATTGACAGGTTATTTGCAAATCAAGAGTGGCTAAATTGCTTCCCGGCGACAGGTGCGGAAGCCCGACCTCGGATTGGGTCGGATCATAGTCCACTAGTATGCAAAATTCGAAGCATGAAGGAACCACCTTTTACTAGGCGTTTCAAATTTGAATCGATGTGGTTGAGACATGAGGACATCAATAACCAGGTGGAGAAAGCTTGGCATTTCTCTTTACCAGGCACAGACATGGCCGAGCGTTTAGCAGCATGCGCCAAATCTTTAACTGCATGGGATAAGGAGACATTTGGTAATGTTTGTAGGAGGAAGAAATATGTTGAAGGTGAGATCGGGAACCTCCAGAAGTTGCCATTAACGGCAGAGAGGAAAATGGCTATAGCGAGTTTGATGAAGGACCGAGAGGAATTGCTTATTAGAGAAGAGATGCTATGGGCACAACGGTCCCGGGTAGATTGGCTGAAGGAGGGTGATCGTAACACACATTTCTTTCACCAGAAGGCCAGCCATAGGCATTCTAGGAATTGGGTAGCGGAGATTAGGAATGAGGAAGGAGAGACTGTCCGTGAGTTGGGGGGTATCCAGGAGACCTTTAGGAAATATTATTTTTCGCTATTCACCTCTTCTGGTTGTACGCAGGTTAACGAAGTTGCCCAAGCAGTGGAACCGCGAGTTTCTCCGGAGGTAGCAGTGCAGCTGACCAGCCTCTATACAAGTACCGAAGTTAAAGCTGCCCTTTTCGAAATGTGCCCGACCAAATCCCCAGGCCCAGATGGCATGCCACCACTTTTTTACCAGAAATTTTGGCCAACGGTGGGCAGTGCAGTCATCTCTACCGCCCTGGCTGTACTAAATGATGGTTTGGATCCTTCTTTCATTAATCAAACCATCATAGCTCTGATTCCTAAGGTAAAGAAGCCGATTGTGTGTGCTGAATTCAGACCGATAAGCCTCTGTAATGTAATGATGAAAATTATTACTAAGGCTATAACTAACAGGCTTAAGACCTATCTTGTTGATATAGTACATGAGAACCAGGGAGCTTTTGTGCCAGGGCGCTTAATCACAAACAATTCTATTGTGGCTTTTGAGGCCTTTCACTTTCTCAAGAAGAAGACACGAGGACATCGAGGCTATTGTGCAGTGAAACTTGATATGACCAAGGCTTATGATCGAATTGAATGGCCTTTTTTGAAGCAAATGATGATAGCACTGGGTTTCCCTACCCTTTTTATCAGCCTAATCATGAAGTATGTATGTACGGTCCAATATGCTGTGCAGGTAAATGGACGGATCAGTTCTTACTTTACACCTAGCCGGGGCCTCCGACAAGGCGATCCTCTATCACCATACCTCTTTCTTTTTGTGCGGAAGGTCTTGCAGGGCTTCTCTCCAGGTTTGAACGAGCGGGGGTTATTCATGGCATCAAAGTGGCACGGGCGGCACCTTCTATCACGCACCTATTCTTTGCAGATGATTCTCTACTATTTGCCAGGGCTACTGAAACAGAACTCCGAGGCCTTATGAACATCTTAGCTATTTATGAACATGCTTCTGGCCAACATGTTAATTTATCGAAGAGTAGTGTGACCTTCAGCCGCAATATTCCTACCACAAGGGTTGATCAGTTGTTAACAATCCTAAACATGCGGTTAGGCACCACCGAAGAAAAATATCTTGGTCTCCTAACAATAATTGGTCGTTCAAAGAAAGCAATTTTCGGAGAGTTGGAGACCCGAGTTCGTAACAGAGTGGGTACCTGGAAGGAAAGATGCCTCTCTAAAGCTGGACGGGAAACCTTAATCAAGTCGGTACTTCAATCAATACCCACTTACATCATGAGCTGTTTTATCGTGCCTGCAGAAACTTGTGACCGTATTGAAAAGACGCTTGGGGACTTCTTTTGGGGCAGTTCCAACGGTGAAAGAAAGTTACATTGGCGTAGCTGGGAGCGGATGTGCCAGTCAAAAGCAAATGGGGGAATGGGCTTCCGTCGCCTGCAAAACTTCAATAAAGCCATGTTGGCAAAGCAGGCTTGGAGGCTTGTGTCCAACCCTACATCTCTAGCGGCGCGAGTTCTCAAAGCTAAATACTATCCACGTTGCCACATTCAGCAGGCGCCTACAAGTCACTCTCCTAGCTATATTTGGCGTAGTATAAAGGCAGGGTTTTCGTTGCTCCAAGATGGCCTTGAATGGCGGATTGGTACAGGAAGAGAGGTTAACATATGGACTGATCCCTGGATACCTGGTATCTCTTCAGGTCGACCCACCTACTTACGACCAGGAATGGATCACTTTCAATTAGTTGATCAATTGATGGTGGAGGAAAGACTTGAGCGGAATGAAGCACTGTTAAACACCATCTTTAATCCGGAGGAAGCTTCGCATATCAAGGCAATCTACCTGAGTTCTCGACGGCCATCTGATGTCCTGAGGTGGAAATTCTCAATGGACGGGTCCTACAATATGAAGAGTGGATACCACGTCGATTTCAATAAATGGTGGCTGTCAGGAAACCGGCCTAATATACCGCAAAATCAAAGTGCCTGGTTGAGCTGAATGGGGAATTTGTTGCTGCGGCCCTGCGTGCGGTTCATCGCATTCAACACCCGGTCCTTTTGGAAGGCCTGGGCATCAAACTGGGGATTGAACTTGCTATTTCCCTCGGTCTACAAAGAGTAGTGATTGAATCAGATTGCCAGCCCGTCATCCTCGCTCTACAACGCCATACTGAAGCCCGAAGTGACCTCGCTGTCATCCTTGAGGACATCAAAGGCCGAACGTGGGAAGTGGGGGAGCACAAATTCTCCTTTGTGAAGCGAGAAGCAAACACAGTAGCACACATCCTATCCAAGTCCAACGCTGTTTTTGAATCTGATTTGATCTTATTTTCCTCGGCCCTTCCTTTCCTGGTGGATGCACTCTCTATTGATATGATGTAATTTGATTCCAACTTCATCAATATATGATATTTATCCCCCCTAAAAAAAAAAAAAAAAACTCAAAGACATCAATTCATTTCGTACCCTTTTGAACGAGTTGGCGAAAGCGCCATTAGAAGACGTTGTACCAGAAAGTTGCAATAGAAAAGTTAGTACAGGGATGAAGTGGAAGATAAATTCTCAAGAACTTGAACATGGAAAAGCTCACACAAGAAATTCTTTCTTAAACAAAACCAAGTTTATTAATAGCTCAATGGCTGCAAGTCATACAGCTCAGTTATGACCTTCCAATCGCTTATTATGTTGGCTTTGCTCATTTTATTACTCTGCCTAAGACAAAAGCTGGAAAGAATACCAAGAATGGGGCAATTACATGAACAGAGCAGACTCCGTCGTCCAACGAGTCAAAGGTTCCTGAAATTGAGCTCGGATGAGCATGATAACAAGGCCCCTCTTACTTGGGAATTGTCTCCGTCCATGCTCAGTGCATCTTCGTAAAGTCTCTTAGCTTGCTGCAACAACTTCATCCTCTCTCTACTAGTGCTTGGTCGCAAGCGGGATCTTTGTTGCAGTGTCATACCCCATCTATATAAAGCTGAAAATAATTTGCACAAAAAGTCAGCACAAACATAGTTCTAGCTTGGTGCCCTTGGACATCATAGACCGAACTTATCAATTTGCTAAGTAGATCTTGTAATAGGAGAAGATTCCTTCTCCAAGGGAAATTCACCCACCGTCTGGAGCATAAACATTGCCCTTGGACATCATAGCATCGAACTTATCAATTGCAGCCAAGAACACTTTGTCCGCGTCCAAAGCAGCTTCCTGTAAATTAGACATCATAAAGTCAAAGATCAGTCATCACTGCACATTCTATCTTGGGTTCAGCTTCAGACTTCAGAGCCTGCTTATGACTGATGGTATGCAAATCTAAGAAACCTCTAGACAAAGGCTTACCGGTCCAATATCTGCAATCAACTGTGCACGGAAGGAGAGGGCAAGACCCCAGTTGTACAAGGCTCTAACATCATCCCCATCTATAGAGAGTGCAAATCTATACTTTCTCCCAGCCTCCACGAGAAGTTCTTCACACTCTTCGCATGTGTTGACAAGGGCAGATGCAATTTTATCCTTAGTTACCACTTGATCATCTAGAACTTTTAGTATTTTTCTGTGCTTCTCAGCAGACAAAGGACCCCTTCTTACAAGGATAGTTCTCAATTCACGGCTGATTCTTAATTTGAGTTCTCCATGAAGGAGATATGTGTTGCCCAATTGACCTACAGCCAACAAGCTCATTGGTTTCATGGTTATGGCCTTGGTAAGCAACTCGGCAGACTGGTATAATATGACCTCAACATGTTCTTCATTGCGACGACCTTTTATACAAACTTTCGCTTGTTGTAGAAGATTATTCGCTTCAGTAAGATACCGATCAAACATCACATCATCTGAAACCACAGACAAAGATGACCGGACTTCATTATCCAGTATGAACTCGTCTTCCAACCAAACCGTATCACTGCTCTCTCCGCTTTTCTTGGACTGAAAATGATATGCTTCCTCTTCCATCATCATCCTTGTGTGGGAAGACCTGTAAGCATTAGTAAACTTGTGCCCCTTTACGAAGGAAGATTCTGTTTCTTGCTGTCTTGAATTGACAGAGAAATCCACAGAATCAACCAGACTTTCATGGGATGTCCCAGTCTCAGTTTCATCATTCCGCTCCATCTTCCGCGATAAATAATCGTCATCCGTAAACAGAATTCTATCGTTCTGGTAAGAATACTCTTCACTGTGACTAAATCTAGTTGCACTCCTGTCTGCCTCCCTGTGATTAATTCGCCCATTCCCGTGATCCCTTCCATATCTTCTGTCCCTTCCCATATCCGATGCATAATTATACCCACTAGACTGAGAAATCCTAGAACGCGTATCTTCCTTTTTACTAGCCACAGAACCAAAATAGCGACTTTTACCAGGGCCTTTCTCATTGCCACCAGATTGATCATCATCTGCCACACCAACCACTCTCTCTTGTTTAACAATCTCTTTCTCCTTCACTTTACCAGACTTCGAACCAACTGAACTTCCCCGAAACAAACCACCAATAAGCTGTAAGAACTCGACTCCCACCTCACCAACCACATTCCTTTTCCCACTCGACGACCTCGGATTTTCAATCGAACCACCCGACCTCCCCAAACTACGAACACTGCCCTCTAAAGCACTCCTCGCATCGGAAGCTAACAACTTCATCGATTCGATAACACCAACGTAATTCTCCAAGTCACCCCATCCAATCTCTCTCCTATCGATGGCATTCTGTACTTCACTCTTAAAGTCATCAGCTTTAGCATCAAACCCATCAAAAAAACCCAACAACCTCTTCAAATTCTCACTATAAACCCTCAAAGTCTCGTCCTTTACCTTATTCCTAGCCGCGATCCCACCGAACTCGCTAAAACTCCCCCCGCGAAAGAACCCGCAGACGAACCCGACCGCGAAGACCAAAACCGAAGCCGGAAACACAACAATAGAAGAAACCCTAACCCTAGAGACGGAAAACGCGGTGATTATTCCCAGGAGAAACGAAAAGGCGAGCCTTTTGTCGTAAATTCCAAGGTCAACGAGGAAGTCCTTAGTTGACTCACCCGAGCCGGCCGATTCCCCTCCACCGACGAGGACCAGCTCGTCCCACCCACCGCAACCGGCGGTGGAGGCTCCGGCGGGAAGGGAGGGACCATGGGTCTTGCAAGGGTGAGCAAGGGAGCTTGCCACGTGTCGGACGCGGAGGAATTTTCGGGGGAGGGATGGGAAGTGGAAGAGGAAAATTGGAGGGGGAGGGAATTTGGGATTGGAAATGGTAATTGGGTTCGGTGTAATTAATTTTAATTCTTTCATTTCTTTTATGATTTTTTTTTCTTTTTGGCTTAACAAGCAATTAGCGCCAGGGAAGAGAAGAGGAGCTCAAACTCAAAGCTCCCATGGTGGTGGTAGTTAGCTGTAGAATCAAACAGGTTTAGTATACTAAATTGCATTTATACCCTCGAGGTTCTGATAAATTCGCTTTTTTCACCCAAGCTATTTCTTTATTAAGAAAGAAGGCGTTAAAGTACCCAAACCTTAATTCTTTCGAAAAAGTTATTTTTTGAATATTTGCTATTTATGATCAAACTCGTAAGGTTTGAACTAACTACCTTTTTGAAAGAATAAACGTATTTTATCAATGTTTTCAAAATTGAATAAGGAGGTGATTCGAAAATTTTTAATTTTCTAGTTCACCCTATCCGTCCGGTTAAACTGATCACTGACCAGAATAATCTGATAAAATGCAAAAATAAAAATTAATTTTTACTATTTTGAAAAAACAGGTCACCCGGAGGTATCTGACCAAGCGATCCAACCAGATTTTTAGCGGTCGTACTATTCTCCAATTTTTAATAAAAATCGACCTGGGATTAGTCTTAAGTAGCAGCCCGACCGGTTGAACCCTATCAGACCATAATTTTTAAAATATTTTATTTTACCACCTGGATTAACTAATTGATGGAAAATCTTACTTTCATCTGATTGGACATTTTTTAAGTTCCCTATAATTTTGTTTGTCTTTTTTGGAGATAGAAAATCCTCAAATTCACACTTTTTATGGATTTGTACTAAAATCATGAATTTAGGAAACATATATCATCATATAAGATGAAAAGAAATCACATGATAGTTTGTCAATGTCGTAAATTTATTATAATTCTTTTTAAAAGAGAATCTAACCCTTAATTCAACTATATAAACAAACTACCACCAAAATCTTTAAAAATAAACCATCACTGATCAACTAATTTGGTCTGATTCTCACTCATTTTGATGTGGTCAGATTTTGACGAAGCTGGAGACAACAACCCTATTTGCTCCATGGCAGGGAATATATCACACAATGTAAGATGTATATTCTATGGCGTATTAATATATATTTACCTTTTGTTATACCCGTTAATGATCTATTTTAAAAAGTCTTAAGTGATTTGATTAGTATTATCCATATCAACAAATTATACTTTCTTTTCTAGCACACATCTTGAGAAAACTCTAGGTTAATGCGCATGACCTGGAGTAGTCTTAGGATGGGTGACCTTCTGAAAATTTTTTTGGGATGCGTGTGAGTGAGGACAAAAATGCTCGTGTAGGTCTATGGAGACAGTCGATCGAATCACGTGGCATTAAAAAAAAGAAGGATGCTAGCCATTTACATATAGGTTGGACGTGGTGAAGGAGAAAAAAATCAATAAAACTAACATTATGTAATACTTCATTCAGCTGGTCATTATATTAAATCGCTACGAGGGATTAAACAATGTTACAAAAAATCCAAAATTTGCCTACCCTATAACGTCCCTCAATCTGACCGACTGTCTCCACAGACTAACATAAGTCTTTTTCAGTGTACTTTGTCCTCACTCTCACGCATTCTAAAAAATTTTCTAAGAGGTCACCCATCCAAAGTCTACTCCAGGTCCATCATGTTTAACCTTTGAGTTTTCTCAAGATGTGTACCTGAAAAGAAAGTGCACCTTGTTGGTATGGATAAAACTAATCAAATCACTTAAGGCCTTTCAGACAGAATATATCATTTACGAGGTATCACATTCGCCCCTCCTTAAATACGCGATGTCCTCGTCGCGCCAGAATCAGACAATTCCAGAATTCCTCGTATTCAGGTGTGTTCGATCCCCAAACCACACCGTATTAGCTGAGATATCGCTCAGATATCAAATGTAACTCCCCGTGATCTGACCGACTGTCTCCACAGACCAACACGAGTCTTTTCTGGTGTGTTTAATCCTCACTCACATGCATCCCGGAAAACTTTCCAGAAGATAACCTATCCCAAGGTTACTCCATGTCAAACACATTTAACTTTGGAGTTCTCTCAAGATGTGTGCCAGAAAAGAAGGTGTACTTTATTGGTATGGATAGTACAAATCAAACTGTTTAAGGCCTTTCAGATAGAACATGTCATTTTGGGGGTATCACATTCACCCCTCTTTAAATACGCGACGTCCTTGTCGCGCCAGACAAAACACAAACAAGGGGACATATTTTGTCTGAAAGGCCTTAAGTGATTTGATTGGTACTATCCACACCAACAAGGTGTACTTTTTTTTCCGGCATATATCCTGAGAGAACTCTAAAGTTAAACGTGCTTGTCCTGGAGTAGTCTTAGGATTGGTGACCTCCTGGAAAGTTTTTTAGGGATGCATGCGAGTGAGGACAAAGCACGCTACAAAAGACCCGTGTTGATCTGTAGAGACCGTCGGTTAGATCACGGGACGTTACGTTTGGTATCAGAGCAAAAATAGTTTTGAGATTATTCTGTGTTCTATCTGGCGCGACGAGGAAATTACATATTTAAGGAGGGGTGAATGTGATACCTCATAAATAATATGTTCTGTCTAAAAGGCCTTAAGTAATTTGATTGGTATTATCCATACCAACAAGGTGCACCCTTTTTTCGGCACACATCTTGTGAGAACTCCAAGATTAAATGCGCTTGACCTGGGGTAGTCTTAGGATGGGTGACCTCTGTTGGAGAATTGGGTTTAATACCCTAGGAAGAGGTGGCCCAATACAAGTGAGCGTATTGGACATTGGGCCCAAATATTTAATTAGAGGAAGAATCCTAATTAAATACATACCAATTAGATTTGGGTGTTTCTGAAATCAATATGAAGCTCGTTGATAAAGCTTCGTAACGATATATAACACTTGCAAAAATCTAATTCTCGGGGTGAGTAAAAATTAGCTTAAAGGTGGTATGGTTGTGGGATTGTGGGTTTGTGGGAATTGTTCCAGGTTTTATGGTCTTATCTTTTTAGAGCTGGGCCGGACCTGTTGAAGCGATTCTCGGCCCAAAATCGATGGTCTTCCTCCGTGTTGATCTGTGGAGACAGTCGATCGGATCACGGGACCTTACATACCCTTTAACCGGATGAACTTTTTTCGGACCAACATTGCTAAAAAGTTATTATAACTTAACTAAAATATTTCGAATTCAAATGATTAAATACACTACATTATTAAATACGAGTTAGAAAAATATTATTATACCTTTCAAATATTACAAGGCTCGGCCTAATAATTGTCGGTTGTATCAATAACAGTTTTGGGTGTTGACAATTTTAATTTTGGGTGAATTGTCTATTTTTTGAACTTAAACAATAATCATACTATTAAAATTGAAAACAACATTGGTTAAACGGTTTCAAATCTCAAAAAGTTAAGATTTCTTGTTTATATTATTTGGTATCAAATTCAACGGACCGATGAATATAGCTTGGAATCGACAGAATTTTGGAAAGATGATAAATTCTTACACTAAATATTTAAACGCATTCCAAATTTTGGTAGATTATGGCTGAAGTTCGGCTCGCAATAATTACCTCTCTTAATCAATCAACTAAACTTAATGTACATGATTGTTTGGACCCCACCCATTAAAACTTCCGCTCGCACAAAACTACCCCACTAATTCTTCCGACTAACATTTTGGTCGATGCTGTTATCAAATATTTTGAAATAACTAATTAACGTTTGAATCAAAATATAATATAACGTTTCATAATAATATTTAACATTACTACTACCGCTACTTAATCAAATACTTAGATTAATTAGTGAGGATGATATTTTAGTTTAACCAAGTTTCGAGTTTGAGTCATTAGAAATACAACAGTGTTAAATATTTGTTGGGAAAGCTTTGAAACTTTTCAAAAGTCCCACCCGACACGATCTGAACTAGTTAGTCCAGTAAGTTCTGATACTGGTATAAATAAAAAAAGAGAAAAAAACTTAAAAGTCTCTAAGGTTTGATATAATGTACTGAGAAATATAGTATTTAGTTAATCAATCATTGAGCCTCAAATCAATTTTTATCTCAAATGACACTCAAGATTACAAAAATAACACTCACTCACTTTAAAATTTCAAAATTACCCTAAAAACGCGCTAAACTTTATTCCATGGTGAAACCCCTCACACACTCCGTAAAAAACTAAATCTACCCCACCAACCTCACTCAATCCAATTTTTTTGGAAGGTAAATTTATTGCATATCATCTTACAGCGCCATTGTTCACAAACAGTGCAACAATAGAACTCAAATTGCAAAGTTAGCAATCAAGGGTCCGGTTTACATCCAGATTATATCAGTCCTCCCGGGACTAGGCAAAGTTACCAAATATCTTTGTTCGCAGAGTGCACCATGTTTTATTTCTTTGTTAGAGACCAATGCACAACCGAATAATTGAAAGGATGAAAAATATTTTATTGTTGAGTTTATGCTTAATCGAGTGAGTTAAATGAGGTAGGTGAAGATAGACGTTATTTTTCATTTTTTTACGCGATGGGTAGTGTTTTTTACCATGGTGACGAAGTTAGGATGTATATAGAGATTTTGGAGTTTAAAAGTGATTGGGGGCTATTTTAGTACTCTCTAGGGTGAGAATCAAACCGCAAAATTGACAAATCGTACACCAAAAATTGAAAACGTGCAGTTAAAATGGTGTCGTGGTGTAGTGTGAAACTGACATCACAATATTGTAGTTTGGTTTCAATATTGGTTTGAAACCATATCGCGAAATCGCAAAAATGACTATGTAATTGTATTAGTAAGCAAGTATTTATTTGCAAATTACAACGTCTTAACAATTACGAATTGAACTAGTCATCTCGCTTCGAAAAGTACAAGAGTGTACTAGCATCCAGTAATTGTAGTAACATACAATTACATTGTTAGGAATTTAGCAATCAAGAGAACAAAATGCGCAAAGAATATGGACGCAAGAGATAACGTGGTTCGACCTAATGTCTACGTCTACGGAGAGAGAGGAGAACTTTTATTGATGAATTTTCGAGCCACAAAGCCATACAAAAAAACCTAGGGTAACATGTCTTTATATAGAGACAAACCCTTGGTGTACAAGTAACATATCTAGGTCGGATTAGGAGTCCAAAACCTAGTCAGAATAGGAATAGGAATAGGAAATAAGTCTTTCCTATTTCTCGCCATCCCAACAATCTCCACTTTGGCGAGAAATCATCTCGTGGAAGAACCATGAAGCTCCACCCGAACTTCAACAAACTCCACCTTGACAAAACACCGCCCCATGAAGAACCATGAGATCCTGCAAAACCAATCAGACTCTACCGACTTCATCTTGGACTATAGATAACTGCATCAATAAGACCATCTCAACTTTCTCTTCACCTTTTGTTCAATCACTTGGAGCCAGCCCCCAAACACGAGCTTCTGAGCTTGCTTGGCCTATTCCCTCCAACCTCCATCGAACTCCAACTAGCAAGTCTACCTGCTGAAGCAACCTTGCGACCAATAGACACGTCCTCTATTTTTCGATCAGCCCCATGCTCCACACCCTCGAACTGCTTTTCCGCTGGACCTTCTTACCTCATACCAATGCTATATGCCATAGCATACAAAGGGCAACCTTTTGTTCTACCAAGTAGAACCCTCGACATGCCACGAACTCCACCGTTCGACCTTGAGTGAGATACTCGATTTGGAGCCAGCCCCCAAACTCGAGCTTCTGAGCTTGTTTGGCCTATTCCTTCCAACTTCCATTGAACTCCAACTAGCAAGTCTACCTGCTGAAGCAACCTTGCAACCAATAGATACGTCCTCTATTTTTCGATCAGCCCCATGCTCCGCACCCTCGAACTACTTTTCCGCTGGACCTTCTTGCCTCATACCAATGCTACATGCCATAGCATACAAAGGGCAACCTTTTGTTCTACCAAGTAGAACCCTCGATATGCCACGAACTCCACCGTTCGACCTTGAGTGAGATACCCGATTCGCCCATGGTGCTACCAACGGCTTCGCATTCCCCATGCAAAACCTACCCAACACCTTTGACGTGTACGTCTCTTTAGATAACCATAGCGGGAACTTGCTAACTTTATCTCCGCGAATCCCAACTCCACTCAAACCATTCATGTCAAGCTTTCGCTCCATCACACAATAGCTTTTCTCCCCTCTATTGGAACCTAACGATGTGACTCTACCTACAACCGTGTTCTCCACTAACCTATATGTGTTCTTAGCATTCCTTTCACCCTTCATCACCACCACAGCATCCTTCTCCACCTCCATTAGCCCGCCTACAATATTATAGTTGTACCCACTATAATCCAAGGCTCCTAACGAGATCAAATTCTTCTCCAACTTTAGAATATGCCTAATCTCACACAATTTTCTCTCAACACTATCCCACATCTTGATTTGGATATCACCTATGCCAGTAATTCTGCAAGTAAAACCATCACCCATAGTCACCATACTTGAATCAACGAACTTGTAGGTGTCGAACCACCCTCTCTTGGGCGTCATGTGGAAAGAGCAAGCGCTATCCAAATGTGAGGCCACATTCACGGAACCTAATTCTTTTTCCTCGCGATCCCGAGTTTTTTTTGGACAATCTTTCTTCACGTGTCCTTTTTCTCCGCACTCGAAGTAATTTCCCTTGAACCTCCTTGACCACGACTTGGATCCCTTCCTGTCTTTTGTCCCACTACGATCACCATGGCTACCCCTCACAACTAGCCCTTCCGCTTGTTCATCATCAATTTTCTTTCTTTGATAAAACCCTAGCAGAGCACTTGTGATATCTTCCAACACCAGGGACTCCTTCCCCCAAGTTAGAGTTGTAACTAAATTTTCGTAGGAGCCAGATAAAGAATTCAACAGCAACAATGCCTTGTCTTCTTCCTCGAACTTCACATCAACCTTTCTCAAGTCGCTCATAAGTTGACTGAAACCATTAATGTGTTGGCTCAAATCCGAGCCTTCTTTCATCTTGAGCCCGTACAATCTTTGCTTAAGATAAAACTTGTTTGACAAAAACTTAGACATATACCTTGCCTCCAATTTCTTCCATACCTCAGCTGGTGACTCCTCATCTATGACGTGATACATCACATCATCCGCCAAGCACAAGCGAATTGTCGCCATCCCCTTGGCCCCCATCTCCTTCCACTCTTGCTCCTCCATCTTCTCGGGCTTCTTCTCCGAGAGCGCGATGACCATCCCTTGTTGCACGAGGAGATCCTTGACACGCCTTTGCCATAACCCAAAATTCGAAGAACCATCGAACTTTACAAGAGCAAACTTCGCACCGTCCGTCATCCTCCAACCCAAGCTCTTGATACCAATTGTTAGGAATTTAGCAACCAAGAGAACAAAATGCGTAAAGAATATGGACGTAAGAGATAACGTGGTTCGGCCTAATGCCTACGTCCACGGAGAGAGAGGAGAACTTTTATTGATAAATTTTCGAGCCACAAAGCCATACAAAAAAACCTAGGGTAACATGTCTTTATATAGAGACAAACCCTTGGTGAACAAGTAACATATCTAAGTCGGATTAGGAGTCCAAAACCTAGTCAGAATAAGAATAGGATAGGAAATAAGTCTTTCCTATTTTTCGCCATCCCAACATACATAATTGGCATTTTTTCTTGCGCGTAAAGGACCGATTTCTTGGCATTTTTTCTTAAACGTAATTCACAATTTGGGCATATCCAAATGGGCAGAAATTGCGATTTCAAACCGCAAAACTGCATCATCACACTGCAAACTGTGACATCGAATAACGATGATTTTCATTGGTGTGGCGCTGTCCATTTTTCCTTAAAAAATTACAAAACCGGACCGAATTCATCCATAGTTCTCTCAAGTATCATTTGAGATAGAAATTGATTTTAGGAATTAAGGAGTTCAATTTCTCAAAATTCAGGTACTAATTAACTGAATTGAACCTCCTAATACATGATAGGATAAACTATCTCTAAGTTTTTAGTGTTTGGTAAAATAGACGACGAAATCCCTATAATTTCGATATTAATTCTATTATTCATATAATTTAGCTTTTATTATACTCAATTGCCACGAAAACATAACTAATACTGTCAACGTCAGTTTCTCAAACAAAAAAAATACTGTCAGCGTCTCTCTCTAGAGGGGTAGAGAGAGAAAGAGTGGGGGAGTCCACGTGTGCTATATATCCATTGAAGCTGCGACGCCCTTTTCGAGAAGCACCACGTAGCAGAAGAAGAAAACCCAAATAAACCCTCCCCCATTATTAAATTACTTCTTTCTGTGCGTTATCCGCCACCCCCAATACCAAAAAGATAGAAACTTTATAAGAAAGTGGGGTTTTAGGGAGTTGGGTTTTGAAGGTAAGGGCCAGGAAATAGGGTTCTTGTGGGGAGAAAGGGGAGTGAAGAATTGGGTTGTCTGAATTTTGAGCTTGTTTCGGGACTTGGGAATTGTTTTCCTCTTCTGGGTTTTTTTTGGTGGGAAGAAGATGTATATAGGAGGAGGTGCCTCTGTGAGGAAGTCCTTTAAGGACTCCCTTAAAGTGCTTGAAGCTGATATCCAGCACGCGAATACTCTGTACGTGTTCTTATTCTTGTTTGTCTCTCTTCTGTTTAATTGTTCTCTGCTTCTGTTTTGCACAAAGTTTTGGCCTTTTTGGTAAAAGGGTTGTGTTTGTTTGGCTCCTTGTAAGGAAAGGAGTTTCTCTGTTCATGTTATGGATTGAATTTGTGCCGGAAGCTCTGTTGATGTTTGGGTTATGTGTTGGTAGCTTTTGGGTTGTTTTTGTTTATTGTGTTTATTTATGAGGTGTAATGTATATGCTTTGATGGCCAATTTCGGTTGTACGAGGAAGAACATTGGCGCGTTTTGTTTGGTGTCGTTCGCACTGGGATACATTGATTGCATTTTGTTGCTATTTCCTACCAGTTGTCAAGAGTTAGGTCCTCTACTGGTTTTCTGTTTTATGATGGCGTGGTCTTCCTTTTGCTGATTTTGAGTTTCTGCAGCTAATTGGTGAACGATCCGGAAGTATCTCCATTATATTTGTAATTCTATAGCATTTGCTAGTTGTGGGTCTTCATTTTCTATCCTGGGATAGTGGTAAAGCTTTATTTTATTGGTCGAACCGGTGAATTGTGGGTTCTTGCCTGTGATGCGCATATTAAACGAAGAAAAAGCTTTGACTACTTCATCTTTTCTGCATTATTACTGGGATGTTCTAGACGGGAACTGTTTTTCATATGCTAACATGCTATGGTGGAAGAGACGAGCCTGGATATGTGTTGGAATACTATGAATTTGCATTTTGAATTCGATTCTAGCTCAGTCAGTGATGTCGTGACGATTTTCTTTCCTTCAACTCGCTTTGTGCATCTGTTGATTTTAATCTGTTTGCTGGAATTCTTGCTTCTGCTGTGAGATGCAGGGCTTCTGATTTTCCAAGGGAGTACGATGGCGCTTGTCTACAGATGAGAATGTCATACAGTCCATGTGCACATTTGTTCTTATTCCTCGTCCAATGGACTGATTGCCACTTTGCAGGTGCACTCGGTCTCTTGAGGATTCTAATTTATAAGGTAGTTCTGGAGGCATTAGTTTTATTCATAAAATAACCCATGGATTTAGTGAATCCAATTTTGGACTTGGTAACTGAAAGCTGAATTGTACTTTCTCCCACCTTGTAGGTGTATGTTGATGGCACAACCACTATGTCTACTCATGAGAGAAAGGCAACCATCAGGGAGTTCTATGGTAACCTGTCCGATCCTGAAATATTCCGCTTACTCATTTGTGTCCAAAAGCTTTTCCATCTTATCCACTCTGGGTTTTGCTGGAGCAGCTGTTATTTATCCTTCTCTAATGCAACTTCAAAGAGGGGTCACCGATACTGAAGATAAGAAACAGAAAGCAGTGTGCGTGGAACGGTATCGGAGAAGGGACGAACAAGAACTCAGACAGCCAACTGACATCGATGTTGAAAGAGAAGAGGAATGTGGAATATGCATGGAAATGAACAGCAAGGTCGTGCTACCTAACTGCAGCCATGCCTTGTGCTTTAAGTGTTACCGTGAATGGTAATCTTTTACTCCTCTCCCTCCCTCGCCCATTCCCCTTTTCTTTCCCTGGCACCATCCCTCTTATCTAATCCTTGGAAGAGCAAGGATGATATCTTTCTTCTGTAGTTTGTTGATTAAATGCTTTCCTGTATATGAATGCCTTCACTAGGCTTAGTCGTTTATCGGTCAGCTTTTGAAGGTGCTTTGTCAATTAGGCTTGGATCTCATAAGAGATCAATGCATCCATTGGCAGGAAGAAAAACTAGGTCGGTTGATTGGCTGATGTTACTCATTCTAGTTTCTGGGCATACCTCCTAAAACATAACCGTGCTTTTCTTGGTCTCGTGGAATTGCTGTGCTGTTGATACCATCAATAATTTTCCATTGCTGGAGTTTTAAAGGCCTGGTATAGTTCTGTTGGTTATGAAGCTCGTGCATCAGTCTGTTATTGTCATGCATCCCTCGTGTTATGCTACTCCTGCTTCCCCTTTGTTTTTAGGAGATGGTTCTGATTGTGACTCCATTTACTTTCACGTTGTAGTCTGGCAGATTGAAGTGACAAACTTCTGTACTGACTTTGCAGGCGATCGAGATCACAATCATGCCCCTTCTGCCGTGACAGTCTTAAGAGAGTCAACTCATGCGACCTGTGGGTTTTCACCGACAACCGGGACATAGTCGACATGGCAACTGTAACCAGAGAGAATCTCAGGAGGCTATTCTTGTACATAGATAAGTTGCCTCTTGTCATCCCTGACAACCTCTTTGACCCTTATGATTCCCATCTACGATAGACCTAAGAACAACTCGCAAATGCTGTCCGTCTCTGGTGGTTTCTGGTTGACTGTCTCGGCCGCTCTGTTTTGCAAACCCCGAGTTTCTCTCTGCCACTAGGTTAGGTGACTTGGTATTCCGGTGCTTTCTTCCCACTTCTCTCTATAGAAGGGTCCAACCTCTGCTATTGTGAGGTTGTTGGTGAAGTCGGATAGTTGATGACTCGACGGGGTTCCATAAATTGTAACTAGGTACATTTGTAAATGTCTGTACAGTTCCTGAGTTTGCTCCTAAGTCTCTGCAAACTCGTGTCGTTCTCCTTTGCATGATATTGTGAGCGGACACTTTTAACTTCAAGCTGTCCGTCTCGCCGGAGTAGCGCAGTAATTGAGTCTACAAGTGCCTCACCCCTTGCTTCGACGAATTCGGGTAGACCCTCAGGATCCGGATTCAGATTTGTTTTGCCATCTATACTATCTTGACAGATAAATCACTCTTGACACCGGGACTTCTCCTGAAAAAATCCGGGCTTTCTTGTTCCTTAGCGTTAGACTGGAACCCGGTGATATCCGATTTTGTAGATGCTACCACTTGCGGACTCCGGTTGGAAATGAGTAATTCTATAGTAGTCCACATCGTATTAAACGGAAAAAGTTTGATCAAATCATCTTTATTCTTTTATCTTAAACTTTAAGAATATTAGCCACCTTCTCTAAATTGATAACTTTTTCAAATTGATTAAAATATCACGCTCTCTATCGTAGTAATTGATATTTTTTATAAAATTGTAGTGCTAAATTTTGGTTTCACAATATATATATATATATATATATATATATTTATAGTTTTACTAAGAATTTGAAAAATATTTTAAGATAATAATTTGAGTTTGTTTAATAATTTTTACATTATTTTTTATTTTTTTAATTATTTTCAAATAGTCTTTGTAATAGTTATCTTGATATAAAGTATGATATTTAAATAACTCTATATGCCGATTCTTTTGATAGTTTGAAAATAAAGTTATGTTTGGTTTATATGTATTTACTAGTTCGTCAAGAAATCAATTCCAATCATTTCTAAACTAAAAAATATAAACTTATCTTTATCTTATGATAAATTCTATAAAATAATATATTGAGATAATTACATACAGAACCCCAGGTATAGTCAAATAGACTCTGAGAACCCTGTAGTTTCCCTACTAATTGCTGAGCCCCTGTAGTTTGATTATTATTATACTTTCGGGTCCCTCGCTGACATCATCAATCAATTTATATATTTTTAAATTCTGAAATGATTATTATACCCCTGGAATCATCTCCTACCTCCCTTCCGGTGAACTTACACCTTCTCCGGTGACATTTCTGGCGACACATTAAAAATAAGAGATAATTACATACAGAACCCCAGGGTATACTCAAATAGACTTTGAGGACCCTGTAGTTTCCCTACTAATTGCTGAGCCCATATAGTTTGGTTATTATTAAACTTCCGGGGTCCCTGGCTCAAGTAAATGACTCTAATACCCTTACAAAAAATTTTAAAAAAAATCATGTACTACGCCGGCGTCATCAAGAACATTGGGAACTCGCCGGTCTTCATCGAGAACATCGGGAACTCGCCGGTCTCCGTCATCGTCCTCGCTAACAACAACTTCCACGGCTGCATTACGGCGAGCCTCGGCAACATGTCGAACCTCAACGAGATCATCCTCACGGCTGCATTTCGATTTCCTCCCCGCCACCCCCCATTGCCGTCCAACAGAGTTCTCTCTCTCTCTCTTTCTCTCTCTCTCTCTCGGCAAGGTTCAGCTAGGAGAGCTGTCGGCTGGTAAGCGATTTTCCCAGCGAGTACTTGTCGTCCAGAGCCTGGGTTCCCAACGACAGGACGACGAAGCCTTCTTCTTCATGTAGTCCTTGTAGGCGACGAGGGCTTGAGATCCAGCCATCTTGGGGGCTGTTGGGTTGATGGCCCACGAGATCCAGCCGCGATGAAGGCGGTGGAGAGGGTGGCGTTGGCGACATCGTAGGTGTTGTGAAGGTACGTGAGTTGTCGCTTAAGGGTAGGCAACCAGCGAAGCTAAAATGGCCGGAGAAAGGAAGTGGCCAGAAAAATGGTCGGAGAAGATGACCGGCGATTTTAGTTGACCGGAGCAAGGGCATATCCGTTATTTCAAATATAAGATAAGAAAAAATTGATTAATGACATCAGCCAGGGACCCGAAAGTATAATAATAACCAAACTACATGGGCTCAGTAATTAGTAGGAAAACTACAGGGTCCTCAGAGTCTATTTGACTATACCCTAGGGTCCTGAGAGTAATTATCTCTAAAAATAATTAAGGATCGATGCAGCCAACAATTAAGCAAAACCGATTCTTTACCAACTCTAAGCAAATTAATAATTTGAAATCACAAACAGCCAAACCACAAATAGAAAAGGTAAACAGAAATACTTGAGGTCAGCATCTTCGGTGGTAGAGGTGGACGACTTGTCGTCCTTGGCTGCGTTCGCCTCGACGTGCTTCTTGCAATACTGGATCACCTTAGACAGGATCTTGCTCGTCACGTTCGGGAGAGGAATCTCGTTGTCGGCACAGTCGTCCTCGATCATGTGCTTGATCATCTGCGACACAAGGGCCACCGCCTCGTCGACCTCGAACGACTCGCCGTCAGAGCTCCCTTAGGCAAAACCCACCAAAGACCGATTCTTTACCAAATTTCTGGGTTCATCGACATCGGTTCATCGACAAATTTATGGGTTTAAATTGTGTGCTGTTGTTGGGAGGGAGCATCCTCAGGAACCCATCCTCGTCATCGT